>OY759238.1:27504209-28784209 GCA_963662185.1 Eilema griseolum
CTATTTGAAAAATGATAAAAACATCCCTTTACGATAGTGTTTGGAAATGTATTGCCCAATGCTTTTATAACTACCTGTTCAAAATCAACTGTAACTTTAAGTGGTCGCCAAAGCAGTTGTGATAATATCAGTTCAAATAATATCGTGTAACATTTTTCGTCTTTATGTGACATAAAGGCATAAAGTAACGGGACAACGTTATTACTATTGATATCACTTCCTAAATCGGCGTGAATGCAATACATTTGGATAAATGGCTTTGGGCATGATCTGAATGTACCGTCCATAAAAAAGTGTTCAGCTGACACAAGATGGTATTTTGCTTCATTGCACCCAAACACTAAAATCCTCACTCCATCACAGGAATAGTCCGCAAAGAGAAAATGTTCATATTGTTTTGGAATTTCCACTTGTTCAGGATTTTTGGCACATATTTTTGATACTCCAGCCATTTTGTTATGGTAACGGTACATTGCCGACTTTTTTTGAGTATATTTCGGCAGACGTTTGGCTAGGTCAATGCCTCTATTTTTCAATTCGACTATCCCTTTATCAAACGCCTCGGGTACAGATGCTGTTCCTTGAGCAGCAGTCTCAAAACATTTGTTCAAAGTTGTTTCGATTTCCTGTTGTGCATGATCTGCAGTACAAGATTGTATGTGTTGTTTTGTACGAGCTATCGAACGCTGATCCTAGGTAAACAAATACAGAGAAATTAAAATTGAGGATTCAAGTATCTATCGACAGAACAACGAGAAGAATGGCACTGTGCTGTATTGCCAGGCCCCTAAGCATAAACGCATTAGCAGCACTGATCGTCAAACAATAACTACACTCTTTTAAAGTTAGCTACGCTTATCAAGTACCAATATATGGATCCATTGTGTGAAAGAAAGCAACGTATTAGTTTATCTACTCACTATCGTAACAGTAACTGATCCCGTGCATTTTGTTTTCTTGCGTTTACTGCAACTCCATATCGTTTCTCCACGCGAGTATGTTATATGTTTATAATATTCATTGCATAATAAATTCATACCAATTTTAAATATATTTTTTTTAATACCAAAGAGGAATTACACGCCTAAGAAAAAAGAGATCAAAAGAAGAGATCATAATGTACGGTGATGACGGCAATGGAACTACTGGGACAATAATTATGATAAAATATTAGTTCCACTTGTCCCATGGAACTACTGGGACGTGATCGTCTCAGTTATCCCATGATGGACAACTCGGTGATGACGGCAATGGAACTACTGGGACAACAATATGATAAAATATTAGTTCCACTTGTCCCATGGAACTACTGGGACGTAATCGTCTCAGTTGTCCCATGGTGGGACAACTCAATGGAACTAGTGGGATAGACGGGTCAATTCGAGTGATCATGGCGTCTGGACATTAAGTTCGTTTACGTCTTGATCTTAGGCATCGAGATACTTCTTTGTTATGTACGTCGTTAAGTAATGGTAGCTGACTGGCGGCTGAGTGAGCGAGGAGCAGTTCACACGTGTACATTATAGTGGTAACACTGGTAACGTCGCCAGGCCACCAGAGTATCCAGAAGTCACGTAGAGAGCTGTAGTACGTTGGCACGCTTCCAACTTTGCGGCGGCGGCGTTACCGTACCGTCGTCGCCAAGTGCCGGCGCATGAGACGTAGCTGGCGACATCGCCATGGTATCTTAATGAGGTAGAGCTCTTATAGATCATCGATATAATAGCTCGAATACTATTTAAATAAGCCTAATAGATATTTGCCCTGAGCGGTAATCGAAACCGCGGCCGAACCACAGCGGTCGTTAGATAATGATAATGTCCCCATAGTTTCAAATCATACACAGTTTGTACTGTGTATGATTTGAAACTTTTATTTGTTTTATTGTACGTTATTAACTTATAAGAAATTGTTATTTTAAATACAATAAAAAACAATTATATTTGTAATATATTTAAATTAGTGTCTGGAACATAATGCAGCTTTTTCACCAACCGCTGAACTCTTGTTATTGTTCTTGTTCCGTGGTTGTTCCCTCGGTTTGTCCTGTGACTCTGAATGTATCCGACTTCACTTCACTAATTATATCCATATAGTTATTCGACTTCGCTAATCATATTGTTATCTTCGAATCAAAATGGTAGATAAAATGGTAATACAATCAACACCTAGAAATAATAACCATGTATAAGTATGAGAAGGTACATTATATATTTACAATAACAATAGTGGTTAATCACACATTACAATGCTTAAGTGTGTAGGTACTTAATTCAAGGTAAATATGGGCTTACCCACAGGAACTCTGTAGATTTTCTAGGGCTTTTCAGCAGAGTGGCCTCTATTCATCACACTGTGGGAGTCTGTTTTGCTTAATGAACCAGCATCGTGAATTGGAAGGAGTCGCATTCCTCTCGTAACTCCATACGATGCCCATTACGTGAATTGGCGTTAAGTATAATATTATTTATTCAATATTATTGTGTATATGTATAACGGGTGACTTTTTAAAGAATGTCATATTTGACGCTGAATGAACAAAATGAACAAAACCTATGGATGACGTCACAAAACTGCTAGGTTTAAACGACATTATTGTAATACTGTTTTAAGACGTCGTGGTACCAAAACACGAAATAAGACTGAAATAATACTGCTTTAAGAGCTTGTGGTAAGGCCCCAGAACGCTCGGAGTACTGCGACCACAAAATTGTTTACCTCACGAATACTGAGAAAGAAGTAAAAGAAAAGTCTTGTACAAAAAATTCAAAGTACCCACAAATATAAAATAACCTGTCGCTGTCCGTTCCTGGCAAGGTATGTTGGTAATTTCTTTATCAAATATACTCTCTTATATAGAAATATCAAAATAATACAATATTATCAATATTGTGAACACATAACGATAAATGAAAACATTGTTTTTATTCAATGGCTACTGTCGATTTGAATACAGTATAGACGACATTTCCAAAGCAAAATCTTTAATCTGTGACCCAGAGAATGTTTCGGATATGCCAATAATAACGGTGTAAAAACTATACGAATCCTTCATATGAACATATGTAGTATAAACTATCACTTTGATGACCTCAATGTTCTGCTAGCCGACCTAAACATCAGATGCGATATTATCTTGACAGCGTGCTGGCTAAGCAAGGTATCGGATATACCTGTTCTGGATAATTACGTGGCATATCACTCATGACTCTCTAATCAGAACGATGGTGTGGTGGCGTATGTGTCTGATAGTTTGGCCTCGTTAACATGTGAGGAGCCCACGTTTCTGGACGGTACATATCTTATACTAAAGCTGCAAAATATCGCGATAGTGACACAATTTACCGTTCCCCGTCTCATAAACAAACTGACAACTTTCTGACAAGCTCAAACTCGGTTTTGACTAGTTTATTCTCGAACGAAACCATAGTCGTAACAGGCGACATTAACATCAACATACTACATGATACTGACGAATATGTCTGTGTGACTGCTGCTCATGGCTTACTACCGGCTCACAGTATCCTAATCGAACAAACAGATGCTTGAATCACGTTATGCTGAAAACAAAAAGTCCCACGACAGTACTAGTCATAAATGTATATTACTGATCACCATCCCACGCTACTTTGTGTGGAATATGCGTCAAAACAGGTTACGTGTAAACATAGTGCTCATATAACTCATATATCTATTCAGTCAGCATTACTGACATAAAAAACATTGAAAATAGCTCTTTACTGCATTCAAACGATGTGAACGTGGCACCGGAGCACTTTCTGTCTTTAATCTCGGCTATAGTGGAAACGCACACCAAAGTAAAAAATAATAATCGCAATAATAAAATCCTAAAACCATGGATCACACCAGGGCTCCTAAGACGCACCAGACATCGTGACAAATTGCACACAGAATGTAATAATTTTGACTTCGATCGTAACTTTTGTAACGACTTACTAAAAAAAACTAAAAAAATTAAAAAACTAAAAAAAATAGAAGGGAAAGTTATAGAAAGCAAAGGGAAGTCCTAAAGCAACGTGGGAGGTAATTAAAAGAAACGCACCTGCAGAAATACAAATCCGTCCCGGTTGAACTTTTGAGAGTTACAGACGACGAATCTTCATCAGTAAATATTGTCAACGACTTTTTTGCAAATATAGGAAAAACTCTAGGCGATGAAATTGGCACAACAAGGCCAAAACAATTTTCCAAACCCCCCAAATCTTTCCCTTATAGCAAATGATTCCTGTAACCTGCGTGGCACCTCTATGGGTGAGGTGTGAACGAAAATGAACTGAACTCCATTATCTTAGGACTACGTAACGACAGTGCAGTTGGCTGGGATAGCATCCCAGCTAAACTCCTGAAGGAAGCGCATGCCTTTATAATACCTCCTTTAATGTATTTATCATAAATCTGTGTTTCTCGCAGGGTACATTCTCTAGTCTCTTCAAAAAAAGCACTTATACATCCTATCTACAAGGCTGGGGATCGGGGCAGTATTACGAACTACAGACTAATCTCAGTATTAACCACTCAGTCTAAAATTATAGAAAAAGCCTTAAATACACGTCTAATACAGTAACTAGATGCAACTAATATCATTCCTCAGAATCAGTTCGATTTTGGACAGGGTAAATCGACAGAGGACGCTGTGATTGATTTGACGGATTAAAATTAAAAAGATGCTAGACTCTGGTAAGAAATACCTAGGTATATTTCTGGACCTATCAAAGGCGTTTGACACGGATTCGATCCCCGTCCTTGTGAATAGACTAGAATCAGTAAGAATAAGGAGGGTGGTACTTGACGTTTTCCATAACTATCTTACTGAAAGACGTCAATATGTTAGGATAGGTAATGTCAATAGTGATGATCAACTTGTTACCTACGGTGTCCCGCAGGGTAGTGTGCTGGGTCCAACACTGTTTTTCTGGCTCTGTGCAAACTCAACCTACCTCATGCCAAAATCATAGCATATGCTGATGACACAGTACTACTGGTTGACGGTCAAAATTGAGGTAAGGCGCGTACCTTCGCAGAGAATAGCCTAAAAATAGTGTCAAAATGGCTGTCCCGTAATCTTCTTACACCTAATGTAGACAAATCGGTGTTCGTAACATTTTCATGTCCGTCTGTGGCACAACCAGGCAGTAAGGGGTACTCTGTCAGGGTTCATGACGGTGTGGGAGCTATCTCATGCAACTGCACTAGTCTCAATAGGAGACCGTGTCGATTAGTGACAGTGTCAAGAACTTGGGTATCTACATGGATAATTCAGTTTCTTGGAATATCCAGTTGCAGGAAACCAGTCGAAAACTTTTCGCCTCAGCGGGTGCCTTACGAAGGCTCCGAAACTTCCTTCCAATCGCCACTAAAACTGCGCTAGCACAATCGTTTCTTCTTCCTGTACTCGATTACGCCGATGTCAGCTATCCCGATCTCACAGAGGAGCAACTAGATAAACTTGAGCGACTTCAAAATGTTTGCATAAGATTCATATTTAGACTACGCAAGTATGATCAGGTTTCAGATTTTCGTAAACAACTCAAGTGGCTCCCAATTCGGCTTCGCAGGAATGTCCATATTTTAACATTGCTGTATAATGTATTATTTAATCCCACCACTCCCTCCTACCTCAAAGAACGATTCCAGTTCCTTTGTGATACACATAGGAGATGCCTGAGATCATCTGAGAATTTGAAGCTGAGAATGCCAATGCATGCCACTGACTTCGTTGACAAGTCATTCACTGTCAAGGCTGTGCGCTTGTGGAATGCATTGCCATTAAACATCAGACGGGCAAGAACCCTTAACATCTTTAAAGGAATGGTAAGAAACCACTACTTATCGTCGTGTACGCTGTGATAGCTCGCAATTATATATTCACATTGCTACTTATTGTTTTCCTTTCATATTGGTATGTATTGCTTATTTTATATTTTATTATATCTACTACTGACTTTATTATATCTACTATGTAGTTTATTTTATATAGGTATCTATTTGTGTTGTGGTTGTGCGATTATGTTTGTAATACTTAAAGTAAAGCTGTATATTTTATTTTATTTTCCTTTATCTGTGCTTTTCTCTGTCTTTCTTTTTGTTTTAGTACACCTTTTATTTAGTTTTATATGATAACTACACCATATGTCTTTTGTCTTGTCACATTACTGTCCATCCCAAGGTTGCCTGGAAGAAATCGCTTCAGCGATAAGGCCGCCCATTGTACATTAAACTGTATATACATGTTACCTACTTGTCTCAGTTTTAAATGTATTGGTGTACAATAAAGTATTATCTATCTATCTATCTATCTAAATACCTCGGCGTATACTTGGACAACACTCTTAGTTAGCAAACTCATATAGGTGCTCTCAAAAAGCTCAGGTCACCGGTGGAACGATCCACTTTAAAAATGGTATGCTATGCTTTTGCACAGTCTCTCACGGATAGCAGTATGGGAAGGCACCCATTCCCCAATGATGTGACTGGAGAAGGCACAGAGAGCAATCCTTAAAGTTATGTTTAGGAGATATGCTACCGAAATACTTTACAAGGAATGTCAGGTTTTCACCATTAGACAACTCTTTGTGCTCAAAACAATAACATGCAAACACTCCGACGCACCGAAATCTTTAAATCAGAGCATTGGTATGCGTAAGAGATTAAAACTTTTTAACACAGAATGGGATGTACCGCTCTGCAACATAGTAAGAAAACATCTAATTTCTACTTCTACCAATGTTGCGGGGCTTGCTCGCCTTTTGGCGGTGGGGGGATGGGAAACCGGTGTTTGGCTTCAGGTCCTACCGTCGCCTAACATTGGTACCATGTTGGAGGATAGTACCTTCCGTATCGCTGCTTGCCTTCGTTTAGGTGCTCCTTGCGTTTCTCCGCATCGATGTCGCCGTGGACAGTAAGTTGGTAGCCTTGGACACCATGGTCTCTCCTGCTGCAGGAGCGTAGGACGGCTGTCGGAGCACGGGTATATCAATGACATAATCCGTCGGGCTCTTGTCATCTCTGGCGTTCCAGCCATATTAGAACCTACTGGCTTGGCGCGCGACGATAGCAAGAGGCCCGATGGGATGTCATTGGTGCTTTGGAAGATGGGAAAGCAATTGGTGTGGGATGCAACATGTGCTGACACCCTTGCGCCTTCACATCTTCCAGGGACTGCAATCTGCGCCTGCACTACTACTGCGTTGGCAGAAACCCTCAAACGGCGCAAGTATAGTAATATAAGTGATACTTACTTATTTGAGCCGCTTGGGGTCGAGTCGCTGGGATCATGGGGTCCAAGTGCCTGTCTTTGGTTTAGAGACATTTCTAAACGTTTAATTGACGCTACCTTTGACCAGAGGGCTGGTTTATTCCTTGCGCAAAGTATTGGTATTGCCATTGGCCACCCTCCCGGTTGACATCGATGGGGAAGAATTCTTTGACGCCTGAACCTGCAGGATTGTTTAGGTATGTTTTATATTGGTTTTATATTTTAATTTAGATAATTTCTATGTACATTATATAAATATAAATAAAAAACATTTTGTTTAATTAAAACATATTTATTAAAATGTAATAAAAGTGAAGTAGCTAACTAGGTGCTTCTAGACTGCAAGCCAGGTGACGGCATTCGTGACACAGGGTCACCTAGTACGAGTGCCACAGCACTCCTTGGATATAAACCTTCTAGTTCTTACTAGTAATATTATTATTCACAAATCATAGTCACATAAGGAGAATGTTGTACTATTTTACAGTAATTATGATATGAATTATGATAATGAATTATGAAAGTGATTAAGTTTATTGGCAGACAAATACAGATGATGCCTAATATTATCAAACTAAAAATGATAAAAACTGAATATTTTTGATTTACTAAAAAGCGTTGTGAAATTAACATTTTAATTTTGCAATAAAAGTGTTATAAGCTTATAATCTAATGATTAAAACTTTCAGAATGATATCATTAGCAGCAAATAAATAATCCGATAAATAATAATCAGTATTTGGCATACGCACGTAGCACCTTTGTTTTCTCAAGTCCACAAATATTCGCATTTTTGCTATCATTCTGTATTGGTAATTAGCACAATAACGACGTGTGCTATAATACCGAATCAGGTAAAAAATATTATATACGATGATATTGTGCTAGTTAGAAAACTATAAATGCTTATAATGGACTGTTTAGTGCATCATTTTCGTAGTGAAATTGTATTTATGTTACTATCTTGGAAAGCTGGAAGTATAGTAAATTTACACATGGATTTATTTTCAGAATGACGGCTTCCGATCTTCGGCAACGGTCGAGTTGCGAAAAAAAAGAAGCATATGAAACAGAAACCAAGGTGTCAAAATATTGGGACCCTTTACAAGAAGGAGTAAAATGGATGGAGAAATACAATGACCCCCTAGAGAAATTCTTTGAAAAATTGCCAGAATTCATAAGTTCATTTATTGCCACTTTGGCAGTATTCACATTTGGAGCTACATTAAGAGGTATATTTTACTTTATTTCAATACCATTAGAATAATTTTGCAATAACTTTATAATTGTAAACACTGGATATAAACGGTCACTTTCATTCTTATCAAATAACTTTAGAATACTCTTTATGTCATAATCTTTCGGCAATATTGAATGAAATCCATTTGGTGGTGTTTTATTTAGTATTCGTGATTCAATGGCAGGCATTTATCTAGGATTCATATAGGCACAGAATGACCACGTAGTAATCTTCGCACTGTAGCTTTTTTAAACAAACGCCTATTATATGGGATTCTCCAAGAGGAGCATTAGAAGGTTTCTTCAGGATCAAATCAGAGAAAGATATTTATTGTAAGAAGGTTTCTACAGGGTCGGCAGCGCAAATTTAACACCCCTGGTGTTGCACACGTCCATAGGCCACGATAACTACTTCCCATAAGGTGGACCGTGTACATGTCTGTCACCTAAGTAGTTTAAAAAACGTACTACAGGCAATACTAATTTTCTGAAACCACAACTTTCGATTTAAATAGCCATAGAAATGGTAGTAATGTCATAAATCTTTACAATCGACAGTTTAATCATTCTTCATAACAATTAATGGAACGGAAAATTGATTGCTTTGTTATAATTTCTGCTGTAATTAAAATTTATCGAGAAAATTATACATTTATTGATACCGGCTATAATGACTATGAAGTTATTATGCCAAATCTTGGGCAGTTTGGAAGGTAGTTCTAATAGATGAAACCTTCGCTTGGTAATACAAAAAGAATAATCAAATCTAAGACTACTTTAAGGTTTATTTTACTGTACATAATTGCGTATAATATTAAAGTAAATAACATCGTTATACGCTTTTTATCTAACATGGCTTACCATGGGATGAACCTATTTTGATTTCTATAGTTCCCTCTGGTAAACATATATTTATGGTAAATACCTACGTAATTAGCAAGATCTGAATATGAAAGTGATGAATTTTGATAATAGTAGGGTGTCAAAAAATTATGAAGCTTAACCTTACTGGGGTTACACGATCGTCAAGGTAGCTCGAGTTTGCTTTGTAAATTTATCGCTTAAACTTTTAACAAAGTTCACTGAAATTAACTTAAGCAAAGATTGCGAGCACAAATTGACTTCAAGTATTTACTAAGAAAATATTATCGTGGGAACTATAATCAGTAAAATAATATCTGTATAAAAATACACGTGTAGAAAAATGTGTGGATAATTTATGTAATTTACAAGACATAATACTTAGTTACAAATTGGTATTGTCTCTATTATCAAATGAATGTCAAATTTCTTCAAAATACTTTTTGTTCTTATATTCGATGATAGATCAATCAACTCTGAATGATTCCACAAAACGTGAAGTGGAAAAGAACAGAATGTCATAATCAAAATATTAAATGATAAATCCTCTTGACGACAAAACATTCATTAGATAAGTATAAACATTGTAACTGTCAACAAAGCTAATTGATCAATATGATTAGATATCACTGTCACATTGTCCTCTGTATTGAAATGAAGAAACCGGTCAACGCTATTACCCAAATGAACAAAGAAAATAAATAAAAGAAAGCAAAATATTTTTTTGCATGTATATACTTTCTTTGTTTATTGACTTTTTGTAGGACCTTCCTCTATGTAGAGGAAGAAACTGGAAAGTGGTCTACTGGGACGCTGGGATATTTAATAAAGGAAGAACGTTGTTTGGAGTTAAGATTTTCATTAAAGCTTATTGATCAATATGATTAGACATCACTGTCATCTTGTCCTCTGTATTGAAATGAAGAAACCGGTCAACGTTATTATGTAAATGAAAAAAGAAAGTTCATAAAAGAAGGCAAAATATGCTTTCTTTTATATACTTCAAGATCTTATAAGACCTTGCTATGTAAAAGAGAAGGAAAAAGATAGCAGTCTTCGGATTCACATAATGGGAACATAAGAACCAACTGGAATAAACGCAAGGATTTTAATGAATGAAGAACGTTGTTTGAAGCTTAGTTTTTTTTTATTTGAAGTCTCAAACGCAGGCTTCATACAATAAAAGAGAACAGATTCACCCAAGCACACATATCAACTTGTTAGTTGCTATATGTGATTGGGTGAATCCGTTCGACCTTTAACTAACTTCAAAAGCTTCCTGAGATGCAAGTCAAAATCATAAATCATTTAGCTCGGTTTAGACCATAAAACGGAGCTTACAAAATAATAAAATAATAATAATAAAGAACTAGACCTGCTAAACAAGTGGTCTAACACGGCACCGACCGGTCGGACCTGAGAACACTCCGACAAGAAACTCAACGGGCTTTCTTGTTAGTCCCATAATACTATCAATGTGTTCGTTTAATCTATCACTGTGATAGGTCATAAATATACGTAAGATTTCATCGACACTACTTTCCATTTTACAGGTTTAGGGAGACTGCCTGTAAGGTTTACAATCAAACGTGCTTAATACAAATTCGTTTTCACGTGTTGTATGAAACTAGTTTTCCGTGTCGGTTGGTTTTGTTTTACCATAATGTAATAGTTAATATTTGCGACTCCCTTAACAATATTTGTACTAACGTTTATAAAGTATCCGTGTAAATTCTACGAAAACTGATTGCGCTCGTGAAGCCATTTGAATTGAATAACGACATTTTAAGATGCCTAGTCTTCATTTTTTATTAATTATTGCTTATTCCCATTAGTTTTATTATTTACAGTCTATTTCGTTTTTCAGGAGAATGGGTAGTAATTTTAGTAGCAGCTTTTAAACAATTCACTGGTCACACTCAGACCAATGGTAGTTCAACATCAGAAATTTTGGAACAATTCACCACAAGAAACATGAAGCTAGAGAACTTCTGGCCGATATTCATTGGTGCTCACATTGTCTCTTTAACCATGTACTTCGCGATTGGAGGTTTCTTACATGTAAGTAGACTTAAACATTTAATGATGTTATTAAGTAGACCTTTTCAAACATATTAATAAGTCCCTTGATCAGTGACACAATCATGACATCCATATGCACATTAGAGCCCACCAAGGTCTTTGGGACCGAACCAAAATATGACCTGCAGTATACCTGCATTGATAAACGAAACTTACATTATACATTGAGAACTACTAGAAACAACTTTTGGACATTGAGTTGAGAGGTCTCAATAAAACCAAAACTCGTTTCGCGGTGTTGCACTCCTCTGAAACAGCTCCATTAGATGTGTATATTTACGTGTATATTTTTCAATTCTCTTCCCAGACGAAAATGGGTTTATCGTGATTTTAGTATTTTGTATGACCAATTATAAAACTAAACCAATTAACTGCTAATTTAACCGTTGTTCATTGATGTGAAGTATATCTTCACTGACATTTCATTCTCCATTTTTATCGTTTTCTTTGATAATTTTATACGACAAAACAACGCTGTTCAATCTTGTTACTACTTTAACTACATTCTATTATTTATCTCGATTATTTCATTTGGAGATCAGTATAATAATATTAAATTCGAGTTTAACTCGAGGTGAAATCACATTGACGGGTCCTATACAGAAGATAAAATAACTCGAAACTTTGTAATGTACAATTGTATTCTGTTCCTGCCTGTAGCTTCCAATATTCAAGAACCTATTGTATACTTGAAGTTTACAGAAAGTTTATTACATCTGGAATTAATTAATTATTTAGCCGTTAGAGTACTATTATCTGTTCTTTGCCCTTAGCTAAGACGATTTCCTTGTAGTAATTTATTCTCGTAATTGACAACAAAGGAGATGATTCTGAGGAAGGATCTTGGTACCAGTAAATTCGTTTTGACTTGACGGGGTTGCTCTAGTTTATCGAATGACAGTAATTGACGCAATAAAGAGAAGGGTTTATTTGTTGATATAGCTTTTACTGTAGCATTGGGCAGCGTTTATTGTAAGTAAACATGCAATATGCTAGTATACTAGGTTATTTTATTAGTTAATGCCGATAAAATTGATAGTAATAGAAGTTTACGACTGATTTAAATTGAATTACTATTTATCAACTTTTTTTTTTTTTTTTTTTAACCAATGAATGTTTTATTAAAATAGGAAGCATAGTACATAAAATATTCTATTATAATATACAATTACTTTATTATCAACTTAACTTTCATCGTCGTCCAAATTTATAAAGCCGTGGTGCCGTTTGGAGTGATTATATCGGACTCGAACCGACTACAACTGCACGCTGGGTCATCAATTGCTGAGAGTGAAGTTGCCTCTGGCACATTCCTCACGCAAAGCATATCCTACACGGAACTTACCAAACCTAAACCTGAAGCTTATCTCTATATTGGACTTATTTTATTCATTGTTGTTGTTGTTGATATACGAACTCAAATCTGTTAGAAAAACAATAACATAATATTATATTAGCATTGGAATGAATTATTGTAATTTTAAATCACAGTCCTTTCAAATACTAGATAGGTACATTTATACAACAATAATTACAATCTAATCAGTCAATTATTGTCTGGAACTGATTTATTTGAACGTCACAGAGACTTATTGATTTTTTTATCTTGCTTGTAATGCCGAATGAATGTCATTGAAATCTTACCTAATATTGAAATTGAACATACACCAAAGAAAAAAACAGTGTACCGAATTTCAGGCAGCTCTGATCAGTTTTTCGAGCGTAATTGAGTATAAACCTTCAAATAGGTACTGAAAGATCTTCACAAACTTTCAAATTTCATACCAATTTTATAAAGCTGACGAGTTTGTTTGTTTGGTTGAAAGCGCCAATATCTGGAACAGCTGGTTAGAATAAAATTTAAAAATAGAAACGTCATATTACCACGTTAATCCCGTATTTTTTAAGTTTTCAAATAATATATGGCAATATGCCTGATTTGTTAACATTTATTCTATAATCACTACTTCGATCCCTTGAGTAGTAGCGTGATGTTATATAGCCTTAAACCTTTATCGATAAACAGACTATGCAATATAAAAATATTTTTTAAATTCGGACCAATAGTTCTTGAGATTTATTTTTTTCATTACCACACACGTGTTTCCTTCTTCCTATAATCCTGGGGCCTTTAAGTCGCTTTAGGCGTAAAAAAGCACCTGATGAGGCCGCCAAGCTGAGTGCTACCATTGTAACATTATTTAGTGTCTGTAATGGTGACCGTCTTTCCTGAGACTTTGCCTTTAGCTTACCATCAGGCGAGGTGAAGTCAAGTTGGCGTATTCTATATAAAAAAAAATTAGAGCGTTCACACAAACAAACACACAAATAAACTCTTAAGCTTTAGTAAATATTAAGTATCGATATGTAGGTTGTGGGCGTGGGATGCATTTGCTTTAATATTTATTATTGTTGTCTATTAATTACAGTGGTACTTCTACGTGCAAAGGAGGCACTTAGCTCATGAATGGAAGATTCAGCCGAACAAATGGATAACACCAGAACTAGAACGGCATGAAATCATGATGGGCACCCTCGCCTTACTGATCACGGGCAGCTTCTCCGCTTTCCTGGCCTGCTACATCTTCAATGGGAACCCATCCATGGTGTACTTCCAGTTCAGTGAATATGGCTGGTGGTGGTTCTTCTTACAGTTCCCGGTTATTTTCCTTTATAATGTAAGTAACGTTTTGATTGAATATATCTTTACCTATCAAATTGCCGAAATTTTCTTACAGATTCATGAATTCGTAGAGATTCGAGTACACAAAAAAACATAAAATTTGGATTGTCATTCCTAAAAAAATGCAAAAATGTCAGTACCTACTGAAAATTGGGTTTCCTCCAATTTCTTAAAAAAAAAACGGCAATTTCATATGTAACGACCTATTATTATTATGATCGTACTAATCAATTGATAGTGTATTAATAGTAGTGGTAGTAATAATAGTAGATATAATACATACATATTATTACACATATATACATATATATAATCACGCTGACCTCCGCCCCCCATGAGCGCCGGCCTGGGGGTGACAGGTGGAGCCGCCTGTCACCCTGACAGAAGCTGGCCGCGGCGGCGGCGCGCCTGTCGCGTTTCCTCGTTTTCCGGGAACGAGTGGGGGACTCTGTAGTCCCCACACAACCGAGGAGAGGGCCAGATCGTGAGATATGGCCCTGGGTCAGCCGGAGTGCGAGGAATATGCCTGTCAACCTCACCTTCGGCAACCAAAACGACCCACAGGCGGCGTGCGTTTTAGTCGGTTCGAGTCCGACATAACCTCTCCCACCGGCTCCGGTGGGGAGGTATCCGTGGGGATTTTGCGCACGTAAAAAAAAAAAATATTTATATAATCACGCTTTTGTCCCCGGAAGGTGGGCAGAGGTGAATTAACACCCCACGTATCACCAATCATTGTATTCGGTCCATGTAATAGAGGGTGAAGAGTGAGCCTTGTTATGAAATTGTTGAATTTGTTACAAATAATATAATCTTATACCCTTTTTTGTAGATTGTGGTAGAGTTTTTTCTATTATATTACTAAAAGAATACTCACAACTTAGACGGATACATGAAATAATTGTGAAAATGAATGCTTCATTTTATTTTCCCATGAAACAATGGCTACTTAGAAAAAGTTACACAAATTTATTATTTTCAGGACTACACCACATACGTTCTCCACCGTCTCTACCACACTCCATGGCTGTACAAGCACTTCCACAAGCTACACCATAAGTACAAGCAGCCAACTGCCTTCTCCGTGACTGCCATACACCCGATGGAGATTATGCACTTCCAAATGACAATGTGCGTGCCGTTGTTCACCTTCCCTGTTCACTGGCGTAAGTTCATATTTGATATTCAAAATTGTTATTATAAATTTGAAGGAAAAAATCCTTTGATTACTTATCAGTCAATCTTACCCACTTTCTACCCAAAACATAAAGTTTAACCACTATAGAAACTTGAATTTCTTGCTGAAATGTATGGAAAACGTTTTTGGCGATTTCTGTCTTTCTTAGTACTCAAAGCCAAAACGGTCTCTTAGAGTCTTTTGATCCCCACATGGAATAGGATCGATTTGGACAAAAAATATTGAACTTTTAGCATTTTGCCAATATCTGTAAATGCAGTTCAAAATGTCTGTTACTGTCACTACAACGGTTAAGTTGCTTGCCCTTACTGCCCCATTTTAAAAATACAGCCTACATATGCCAGAACGTTGTGATAACTAAAATAAGAGAAAGCACAGTATTATATTTAGGGTTCCGTTTCCACAAGGGAAAATACGGAACCCTTATAGGGCCACTTCGTTGTCCGTCTGTATGTCGGTCTGTCAATACATTTGTCTCGGGAATGTGTTGCCGAATTAAGTTGAAATTTATATCAAATAGTTAAGACTAGAACCTCTTACAGCTGTTAAAAAATTAACTTTTAGGTCAACAAGTAATATAAGTTCATCCATATAATATATATAATATAAATTCGTTTTATACGAAACCTTCAGTGTGCAAGTCCAACTCTCACTTGCTCGTTATTTAAAAAAAATAAAAGTGAGCATTAAAATTGTGAATTATTTTGTCATTTTTGCTAGCATATTCTTATTTTGCTTCTTTCCTCATTCGCAGTGCCATTCTACTCCGTCGCCATATACGTATATTACCACGGCATCATCGACCACTCCGGCATCAACTTCAAGGCGCAGTGGTGGCAGCCGTGGCAGCCTGATGCTGACTTCCATGATAAGCACCATGAGTTCTTCCACTGCAATTTCGGTTTCAATATGTCTATATGGGATAAGGTGAGTTAGAATATCATATAAACAAATATATGCTCACGCCTTTTCTGCATTAGGGAAGGTAGATTACTGTTGATTGATGGCACTTGGTGGAATTTGTTGTCACACATATACTTTTCCACAGTATTATCCACAGTATACTGTGGAAAAGTACAAGTGTGTTCTCAATATGTGTAGAGACAATAGTCCACCACCACATCTACTATTCTGACACACTTCACAAGCTTTTGTCACTAAACTTAATATAGACTATATCATTATATACACTAATATTAACGGTATAGGTACTTACATACCTTTGGTTTATCTGACGTTTCGACTTTTACCATGATCGCGTTAATTCCCGATAACGTTATTGTATATCATGGAACGCGTTGGTTTAAAAATTATTATTCAAATAAATTGGTAATTCTAACATTACCTTTATTTTAAGTTGTCAAATTCGGGTAAAGTTGCAAATGTATTAGAATTTTATTTATTTATTTATTTATTCTTATAATTGCAAATACAGGTATATGGGTTGTTATGTTCGTACAATTAAGTAACACTATATTTAGCCTTGCGGCATGCAATATTTTGTCAATAAAAAAAGAAGTTAAAGAATACAAAATTAATACATGTCAATATGGGAGTCAATAATAGGTATGTAGAACATGTCAAAAAAAAAAATCATAAATAACTTAAAATGTCAATAGGTATACTTGTCTATAACAGTTCATCACATAAATATTCCTTTCAGAATAATAGCACTTCTGCAACAATATTTTCTTAAGTGTATATTTAAAAAAAAAAATTAGCTTCCTCTAGAATTGACTTGGGTAAGTGGTTATATATTCTGGGAGCCATGCAGAAGATACTCTTGTTTAAATAAGCTGTGGAGTTGGAAGGAATACAGATTTTTAAATTATGTCTACTGCTTTTCAATTTTACGAACATATGAGCATTCCTCTTCACAAACAATACTGTTTCTAAAATATAAATACATGGCAGAGTCAGAATGTTTAGTTTAATAAAGAAGGGTCGACAGCTATCTATTGATTTTATATTAGAAATGGCCCTTACGCATTTCTTTTGCGCTTTAAATGCATATTCTACATCAGTAGCGTTGCCCCAGAAAATTATACCGTATCTTATGATTGAAGCAACATAACCATGGTAGGCGGTCAGGACTGTAGACGTACTTGATGTTTTCGAAAGTTTATAAAGAGCATAGGAGTACTGGTTTATTTTAGAACACAAACTTTCAATATGAATCTTCCAGTTCAAGTTCTCGTCAATATTTAGACCTAAAAATTTTGCTGCTGATACTTGTTTAATGTCCCTATTATTATACCGTATTTCCAAGTTCACTAGTTTATTAACTCTATTGCTGAATGTCATTATGCTAGTCTTGTCAATGTTTATTTTCAAATTATTTTGTGTTAGCCAACCTATACTAGTGCTCAAAGTTTTATGAATTTGGTGTTCAATCTCTTGTTTATTGTTTCCTTTAAATATAATAGTGCTATCATCAGCAAAGAGTACAGATTCATGGTGCAAGACCTTGTGAAAATCATTTATATATATAATAAACAACAGTGGTCCCAATACACTGCCTTGTGGTACACCAAATACAACATTTTGCTACTCTGAAGAGTAATTAATAATTGTTTTTTAACAGGACATATCTTTGAGATTTGAGTGACTTGCTTTCTGTCTCCAAGATATGATTTTATTAAGTCAAATATGTTTCCTCGAACTCCATAGGCGTTTAGTTTCTCTAGTAAAATTTGATGATCCACATAGTCGAAAGCTTTCGATAAATCCATACACAGAGCACATGCTTGACTTTTACTGTCTATCGCAGTCGTGACTGTCCTAAGAAATTTGTAAATAGCGATATTTATATCCTTATTTTTTCTAAATCCTGATTGCTCTTCAACTAGCATATTTTTATTTTCGAAATAATTATAAACCTATTTAGTCATAAAATGAAACTCTAGAACATTTTCAGTATATGATTTTGATATCATTCGCACTCTGTGTGTGTAGAGCCCTACAACATTTAGAATCAACCTCATCTGCTTGTCAGTTTATCGATGATGTTTGATTATTGGCTATTTGGCTCCAAAGTTCAAACTTTAAACGCTATTGGGGTATCAATAATGATGATGACCACCGGGTACTAAACGAAACAGTAATGTTATTTTTAAACTATCGCGGTGTGAATTAATAATTATATAACGTTTCGGGACTTTTCGCGATTGAATCATGGAAAAGTCAAATCGTGGTCACGGGTGCTGATCAAGTAGCTGTTTGCTTGTAAAAACTTGAAGCTTATTAATCGAATGAAAGAGTGCAGAATCTCTGGATTTCATGGTCAAAAAGTCTAACCGCAAAGGTTAAAAATATAATATTTATAGATGAAATAGTTCTAAAAAATGATATTTTATGTCCAAATAGAAGTGCTGCCAACTTACTCCTAGCATTTTTGGCGAATTGCCATTAGATCCAAGTTTAGACTTGTAATGAAAAATCGTATATCATAAATTTAGTGGGGTTCTTGCGAGACTATTAAAAAAGCTATCATTACAAAAGTGAATGATTTAAACATTAATTTGGCCTAAAAATCTTTTTATGTAAGACAAAAGTAACAGCTTATTGAAAGTATATGACAGATAAAATCGAAAAAAAGAAACTACTTCAAAATTCCTTAGTAGTATATGCATCCATCTCGAATAAACAGATAATCGATAAGCCTGTCCCGTCACTGCTGGACATAGGCCTCTCCCAATGTTGGGAGACTTTGGCCTACTGTTTCTACACTGACCACACGGGTTGGTACAGGGTTTTATTTCGAGTTTTCCTTCTATCGCAGTGATATCGTCGGCGTATTTTTCCGTTAGTCGCCTCTTACGATACTCTTCGAATGAGACGGGATAGTGATTCTTGTGTTCTTCTCTTGGATAAAAAAACACGGAACAAACAGATAAACAGAAAGGAATTCCAAAAAAATAATACTCCAAATATGTTTCCAATATGCGGTGTACAATCTCCAATGTACAAACACGACTTTTAGTAGCATAGTACTCACCAGGATATTTACTATTTACATGCGACTAATTTACAAATTTGTAATAGTAGCTAAACAAAGTTAGTATAATATTTACTGTTATTATTTATTTATTGTTATTTTCATTTCAGATTCACGGCACGATGAGGAAAAAGAACCATCTGTACACTGAAGAGACCTTCCATGGAGAAGCCCCAGACGCCAGCACAGCTGAAGGAAAGGCCATCCTCGCTGAGAATCCCGATTTAATCGATAGTTTGAAGCAAGACAATATAAAGACTTAAGCCATGACTCGTAAAATAGTTTAACACTAGAAGACTACAGTTATTATGTAGTTTTATCAAGACTCGGAACAGTGAAGGGAGAAATACACAGAGTAGGTTTTACTTCTACCCTGTAGTAAATAGAAATTCTCAAATTATTGGAAAAAGATATCAATATTTAGTATTAAAGGGATACATCGATTTTCGTATTACTATTTGTACTTTTGGTACAAAAAAGTCGTATGTGAACATTCAGTACAGACTCACACATGGTACATAATGTATACTATTTATAACCACTGTTATTACATGTGTATCTTTATGTTAGGTTTTATGTAAATAAAATTATATTGATATCAAATAATACAATTATTGCTTTTCTTGTAACTTTACCTTGAATGCACCTTAGAAGGCATATTTGCAAATCACGATTAAAAACAAAATAAATATATTATTTAAATATTTCGGGACCCCGATCCGTAAGACTAAAATTTTTCCCTAAAACAGAAAAGGTATTGTAGATTAGAGCTGTAAATATAAGCAGGCAGGCTGACTTGGTTGTGTTTTATATGATTTTGTAACATACAGACAGACAACAATATTTTGGCATTTATTTCATAAAGTTCTTTTTTCCGTTTACATTATTGTTTATTTCGCCAAGCAGCCACCTGTAACTCGTACGCGTAGACCCACTTTACCCCATTAGGGCTAGAGTTTCGTAAATTCACTTCTTAACAAATATCTACACCCTATAAAGAATCTTCCTGCTAAATTCCAGGTTTGTAGGTATTATAGTTCCTGAGATTGTATGATTAATAAATGAGTGGTATTTCGCTTTTATACCTATATAAAGTGTAACAAAATGAACTATCGGAAAATATTTGTAGGAAATGGGTGACCCTATACTTAAAAATTCAGTTACAAAGACTGTAAAAATAGATATCAATGTCTCTGCTAACCGTCCGGCACATAGGTTGCAATGATGAGCTGATTTTTCTAAAATATGCATATAGGATTCGTCAATTAGACTTTGCCTCGCCTGGTGTTAAGCTGAAGGCTAAATCTCAGAAAAGAGGGACACCATTACATACATACATATACCATGTTACAAAGGTGACACTCTGCTTGACGGCCTCATCATAGGCTTTTTAATTAAAAGCCGCCGCTTAAAAGACCCGGGACTGTAGGAAGAAGGAAACACGTGAGCTGGTAATGAATTCCAGGCTTTAATGGTGTGTCCAAGGCAAGTTTTTTAGAGGTCAATAACCGGTGGGTGTTTAATATAATAATGTATTTAGTGCTCCAATTTAATTACCAATTTCAATGGTGTAACTCCGAAAAGGTTCCAAATTTTATTTTATTTTGCGTAAAATGTGTTATTCAAACTGAATCATTTGACTAAATAAAAATTAGTAAAAGTAGTAGTTGGTAAACAAGTAATATTATTTTATTTTGTGTAAAATGTGTTATTACATTTGACTAAATAAAAATTAGTAAAAGTATTAATTAAATAAAAGAGCCATAAAAGAACAATCCTTTATGAAGATAACATCTTTATTCCTGTACCACAAAATAAACATATACTAGATGGACTGATAAAAAAACAGAGGTGAGTATATTTTCCTAGCTAACCTAACAGAACAAGACATAATGTTATTCTTGGCAAAAGCACTTAACTCTAACAACACTAAAGAGATTAATGTGAGTATTTTGTGGAGAGGCTAACCTATTACAAATACAAAACAATTACTATTGGGTACACTCAGACCAAAAATAGCAAAACATCAAATAGAACTTAGGATAAATCACTCTCTCTACGATATGTGATATGTTTGATACATGGGCCATAGAAACATATTATTTCACACCTGTTAATCTCCCAAGAGCCAGGTGGAGGTATGTTAAGACCTAGATTTTGCTAACTATGGTTTTCGGTCCCAAGTAATAGGAGGTGAGCCTAATTACCATCTAGAGGACACTTTGTCATAGGCTGCATGCTTATTCCCAGTAGTTATCAGTGTTAACTACGGATTGACCAACGGGAATAATCCTTATTGTCGGATGGATAAAAGTCCTTTGAGTGTTTAAGTGAGTGGTCTTTTACTACAGCCACGGGAAGTAATGGGGTGGGCCTACATGAAAGACTTCTTCTTAATCTTAGCATTTATACCAGTTGAATCCGAATCTTTTACCTCAGAGTATGGGGTCCGTTTAACCAGTATAACTGCGGATTTGGCTGAACTTTGATATTTTCCATGAAGCGACTGCCATATGAACTCCATAATACAAAGGCAACATGGAAGCATTGCAATTAGACCAGTTGTCGGATTTATTAGGGCTCCAACTACCCATACTCCCATAGATGTATGTTGTGACGAAACGATGTAAACCACGAAGCTTAAAAACATCAAAAACCATTACACTACCGTATCACATGAGCAATTTAGCTTAGCTGTAGCTGTAGGCTGTAGGGCAATTCGTTGGCCAGTGTATTGTAGATCAGAATGACAAATGTATCATCTTTGAAAGTCGTCAATGCATGTTGTAAACGTCAAATCCCAAATATTCGTTATTATATTCTACTGTACCCCGACCAGTGAATTGCCACTTGTCTAGACGGGCTGAAATGTAAATTAAAGCATAATAACTAGCTTTTTGTCTGGTCAGATACGCGACAGAGTTGGCAGCACTAATATCTAGTATCTAATGTACCTTAATTGTCTGATTTCAACAAGTACATTTAGGTTTCAAGAACGCAGAAAATTAACTAAATAAAGTAAGGTATTAACTTTTTTTGTAATCATTTCGTACCTCATTAAGCAGTATGAATAGATGTTTTTTAGTCACAATCAGAAAAGGAAGATGGGCTTTTTTGTACCCCGTCAATCAAGATGTATTATACATCGTTGAATAGCTCATCTTAAGGGGATAAAATTGTTCAGCAATTTCGCATCACATACTCATTACCGATCGGAACAATACCAATCGTATTATAAAATATTGAACCGTCAGCTTTACGCTTTCGTATCAATATACTTGACTTCGTTTAATTTGTCGTAATAAAATCGTAATGGAATATTTCATTGCCTCGAATCCGACTTCGAATAGAAACAATGCGGGTGTATAATAAGAACAGCTCTTTAGCAAGGACACCCGAGTATTTTTTCTGGAGAAGCGCAAATTTTCCCCTCTTATATTCTGTGAGCGTACGATAAGTTTGACACGCGTTTTTATGAAGAAAATAGGCTTAAAAGAATACCTTTTTCTATGAATTCAGGGGCATTCCCTCGAAGTCTTTTGTGATGTTTTTAGAGAAAATGTGCACATGTGGGGAACTAACATTAAAGGAATAGACTAAGATAGTTAACTACGTTAAAAAGATAATAATGCATAAATACAATTATGCAAATAGATAATGTTCTAACTGTATAAATTTAACTGAGCGTCTAAGCTAGTGAAATTATTTGCATAATTAAATTCCCACCGTCAACTTTTCAGATTACCCTTTACAAATATTTCTTATTTAAAAAAGTGATTTTTATAATAGATTCTCTGTCTTTTACTACTGTCTAGAAGACTTAAGTTCTGAGAAAAATAGTAAGAAAATAACGTGTGATATAAAAGTGGAGGAGCATACCTTATAGCAGTGTTCCGTACCACACGTCGAAAGGAACGAATATATATAATTTATTACGTTGGCAACACCGAGCCGCGTCCGCGCCCGCGCGCCTATTTGCTTTGTATTCTTTTCGCTATTACCATCTACACACAAACTTGTACTCGTCACCTTTTTCGTCATTAAACGAGTATTAAATACAGTCCACAAATTCTTTCATTCAAAATATCATCAAGAAACGACGCGACAACATATTTTGGTCCTTCAAAGCCGAACATCAAGCAACCGGCGACACCGTAGCCACGTGAGAACTTACGAGTACCTACCTACAAAAGTCTCGCAGCGCAGCCGAGCCGCCTGACGAAGAACACTCCGGATCTTCAGGACGGAACTTCTCGGTACGGTCAGTCAGCTTTCCTATTCCAACAATCCATTTACCTGTGTAATACCGTGTCTGTATATGCATTTTCGTTTCAATTGTACCTACTATTCGCGACCACACCCTATCAAGTGGATTGAAAATCATAACCGTGAGTACTTACTTGCTTCCCTATTTCCGTAGGCTACCAGAATGAGTACGGATAGTACCGGTACGACTAGGCCTAAGTCACCTAACATCATTATTCAATCTGACGACAGTCAGTCGAACAAATTAACTTCATTATTGCGCGAATTATACAAAAAGCGAGGTATTGTAAAGGCTAGACTCACAAAGCTTTCAACCCATATCACAAATATCGATAGTGAAATCTCATTGTCACCTAAATCTCTAATTGATTTGAAGTTACGCATCGAAGTAGCTCACAACTTATTTACTGAGTTCAGTGACCTTCAAACCAAAATCGAGGAGACAGTCTCTGAAACCGATTTAAACGATCAGTTGACTCAAAGAGAGATATTCGAAAATACCTACTTCGGCACTTTATCACACGCCAAGTATATCTTATCTGAAAGTAGTGAAATAACTAAGGAAATAACTAATAAAAGGGTTCAATTGCCAATCATAACTATGCCTACTTTCGATGGTACCAGCGAACGCTGGTTAGAATTTCGCGATTCGTTTTTATCATTAGTGCATAACTCGAAAGAAATAAACAATATAGAAAAATTTCACTATTTAAAACAATCCCTTACAGGCAGTGCCGCGACCGTTATCGATGCCATAAGCTTATCACATAATAATTATATAGTAGCTTGGGAGCTCCTAGTCAAGCGTTACGACAACAGTAGCTTATTGGTGCACAATCACGTAAAGGCGTTGTTTACTATACCTAAAATCACTAAAGAGTCCGTGAGTCATATTAAAACATTGGTAGATACTACTTTAAAAAATCTTCGCGCATTGAAAGTTCTCGGTGAGCCCACCGATACGTGGGATACTCTAATCATGTATATGACAGTATCTAAGCTAGATTCTACGACTGAACAGTTGTGGGAGCAATATAAAAATATTGTACACCGTGGCAAGGATCCCGAAGTACGTTTAAGGGTCGATGACCTGCTCAAGTTTTTAAGCGACAGAGTTGACTCGTTGGAAACGTTATCGGCTTCACATAACACTAAAACAAATACATCTAAAAGACACAACACAAGTCATGATCAGTCGAAATTACACTGCATTGTTTCTAATAATCAGTCGCGAAATAATCCGCTCCGCAACTGCGTGATGTGCAAAGGTAAACAACACGCATTATACTCTTGCAAAATGTTTCTTAACGCTGATCTCATTACTAAACTTAAGTTAATCGCCGATCACAATCTGTGTAAAAATTGTTTACGTTCTGGGCATACGTTAGAGGATTGCAGGTTTGGTTCCTGCCGAAAATGTAAACAAAAACATAATTCACTAATTCACGACGAATCTAATGTCCCTTCGTCAAGCTCATACCTAAACGAGCCCGAGCCATCATGCAGTGAAAAGACATATACCTCGTCCCTCACGCCCCTCACAGCCCCGGCAAAACACTCGGTTCATAAAAACGCGCATATTCTATCGAGTCAAGCAAACAGCTTGCACACCAATGACCCACACATACACACAAGCAAACAAAGTGTTTTGTTGTCAACTGCATTAATCGAGATAGCCGACAAATATAACAATTATTACGTAGCACGAGCGCTTCTCGATAGTGGCAGTCAAACATGTTTCGTAACAAAGTCACTATGCGAATTATTGGACATTCCGTTAACTCATTACACGCATGAAATAAGAGGTGTAGGAAACTCTTTTTCCCAGTCAACACAGATCTGTGACGTCACAATTAAATCTCGTATTAGTGACTATACCCTACGTATAAATTGTGTTGTATTGCCTAGGATAACGTCTACATTGCCAGCAGTATATTCACAAGGTGTACAGTTCAATATTCCTGATAACGTACAACTAGCAAATCCATACTTTTTGAATTCCCAGGACATTGACATTTTAATAGGTGCTGATCGTTTCTGGGAACTACTTATTGATGGTAAAATCAAGTTACATAACGGGCCGTTTTTACAAAACACGAAGCTAGGTTGGGTAATTTCGGGTCCCATTTATTATGACTCTCAAAGTCGTAATCAGATTCAATGTAACTTCACACATTCAATTGATATGCAATTACGGCAGTTTTGGGAGTTAGAAGAACTACCTAAATGTCGGGATACACACACAGACGACGAGCGGGCATGTGAAGAATCTTTCGTAAACACTACTACGCGCACAGGTGAAGGAAGGTTTTGCGTTCACATTCCGTTAAAGGAGTCACCCTACTCTTTAGGTGAATCATTTCCCCAGGCTGAAAAACGGTTCTTAGCGTTAGAGAAGCGGTTAGGACGAGACTCGGCCTACAAACAAATGTATACAGATTTTATAAACGAGTATGTTAGTTTAGGACATATGACTCGAGTGGATACCTACGAAAATCCACATTTTTTCATGCCACATCACGGCGTCTTTAAGGCGCACAGCACAACCACGAAACTACGTGTAGTCTTTGACGCGAGCGCCTCTTCATCCACAGGCAAGTCACTAAACGATTTACAGTTGGTAGGGCCTGCTATACAGGGCGATCTTGTTGCTATATTATTACGTTTCAGGCAACATAAATATGCAGCCTGTGCCGACATCGAAAAAATGTATAGGCAGGTACTTATCACGCCCGAACAACGTGATTTACAACTTATACTGTGGCGCGACGAGCCATCGCAGCCACTTAGCGTTTATCAATTGAACAGAGTTACGTACGGCATTGCATCCTCTGCCTTCCTTAGCGTGAGATGCCTAAAGCAGTTGGCGATGGATTGTGACGATCTTGAGGTTCAGAACGTCATTAATAATTGTTTTTATGTTGACGACATGTTATATACTAATGATAATAAAAACAAATTGTTAGACATTTGTCATAATATTGCTAACGTACTTAAATCTGGTTGCTTTCCACTTCGTAAGTGGATATTCAATTTTAACGCAGGCGAACACAGTGATGTACTGCCGTCACTCGAACACAATTCAAAACATCTATCACTTGGCGAACATAGTCAATGTAAAACTTTAGGTCTGGGTTGGTATAACGACATAGACGAGTTTTATTTCACTACGCAATTCGTTGACACTCATTCCACAGTAACTAAGCGTCTGATACTCTCGACTGTTTCCCAGATATTTGACCCATTAGGTTTATTAGGTCCATTTGCGATCATTGGTAAACTACTATTACAACGTCTATGGTTATTGAAAATAGGATGGGACGATGCAGTGCCCGAGGATGTTACACGAGCGTGGAATCAGCTTGTTATCGAGTTATCTTCTTTAACTGTTATTCGCATACCTAGATCTGTAGCAAGCGGCGATCCTGTAGGTATCGAGTTACATATATTTACCGACGCATCGCAAAAGGCGTACGGTGCTTGTTCCTATGTGCGGTCTATTTACGTTGATAGGATCGCTGTTAAATTGTTATTCTCGAAAAGTAAAGTGTCACCGTTAAAGCCGGTGACTATACCTAGACTCGAGTTGTGTGGCGCATTACTTGGCGCTAGGATTTACGAAAAAATAAAAGACTCACTTCAACTGCAGTTCAGTAACGTAACATTCTGGACTGATTCTACTATTGTGTTAGGCTGGTTAGGTATGTCACCGAACGTACTGAAGACGTTTGTTCAAAACAGGATAGTAGAAATACACGATTTAACGAAACAACTTCCCTGGCGTCACGTGAGCGGGAAAGACAATCCCGCCGACCTAGTTTCACGAGGAGTGGGCTTACAAGATCTGTCAACTTCTACACTCTGGTGGGAGGGGCCCGAATTCTTACGTGACGTTGAATTTAATGTACAGTCAATATTAAATCCTATCGGGCATGACAGCGACCAGACCTTACCTGAACTCAAATCTACTGCCTTGCACGCGTTTACAGTAGATTCAGTAGTCTCATTATTTCCATTCGACAGATTCTCTCAGTTTAATCGCATGATTCGCTGCTGCGCCTACGTATTGCGGTTCTTATACAATTCACGACATAAATTAAGTCGAAGATCCGGCGAGCTCCAGTTGAATGAACTGAGAGAATCTATCACAACCTTGACAAGACTTTCTCAGCTAGAATGTTTTCTAGTTGAGTATAAGTTACTTTCAGGTTGTGAACAATTAAAATCAAAACATAGTTTATCGAAGCTAAGTTTATTTTTAGACAAGGACAACATTATAAGAGTGGGGGGACGCATACAATATTCTACCGAGTTCGCTTACGACAAAAAACATCCGGTTTTATTATCGTGTAAACATAACTTCACGGTTCTACTCTTCCGTTACGAGCATAGACAGCAGTTACACGCTGCCCCACAGGCATTGCTGTATGGAATACGTGAAAACTGGTGGCCGCTGGGCGGACGTAACCTCGCCAGAGCTATTGTGCACCAATGTAGCACCTGTGCGCGCCTACGTTGTAGACCAATTAACCCTATCATGGGTAACTTACCGGCGGAACGCATTACCCCTACTTACCCATTTCAACGCACCGGAGTAGATTACGCGGGGCCTGTGTTGGTTCTCAATCGCAAGGGTCGAGGCGCGCGTACTGTTAAGGCATATATCTGCTTATTCATTTGTTTTGTTACACGCGCTGTTCATTTGGAATTGGTCAGTGATTTGTCATCCGATGCGTACCTTCTCGCTTTAAAGCGGTTTATCTCGCGTCGAGGTAAACCGACAGAGATTTTTTCGGACAATGGTAAGAATTTTGTTGGTCTAATGAACGAACTTACAAAATCTCTTAAAAATAATTCAAACGATGTAGTTAATTACGCTACTAGTCAACAAATTAAATTTAAATTTATACCTCCTTACGCTCCTCATTTTGGTGGCCTGTGGGAGGCGGGAATCAAGTCCTGTAAGTACCATTTGCTACGCGTTGTTGGTAAGGCGCACCTAACATTCGAAGAGTATAGCACGGTCCTTACACAGGTGGAAGCCATTCTCAATTCCCGTCCCTTAAGTCCTCTTTCTCCCGATCCACATGATTTTCATTCTCTGAGTCCATCACACTTCCTGGTTGGCCGTACCTTGACAGCGCCGGTACCTGTCGATGTGAAGGACACGCCGGAACATCGACTTACACGATATCAGCGGCTAGAACAACTGCGTCAGCACTTCTGGTCACGATGGGCCAAAGAGTATTTGTCGGAGTTGCAAGTCAGAAAAAAGTGGAGAGAAAGACAGCTCGATTTGAAACCGGGCATGCTTGTGTTGATCAAGCACGACAACCAGCCGGCCTTACAATGGCATTTGGGGCGTATTGAAACCATCATACTTGGCAAGGACGGCGTCGCCAGAGTTGCCGACATCCGGACGTCAGCTGGCATCATCAGAAGGGTGTTCTCGAAGATTTGCCCTCTTTTTGAAGATGAATAGCAATCCTTGGAACCTGGTACTTCCAAGCCCGGGAGCATGTTCCGTACCACACGTCGAAAGGAACGAATATATATAATTTATTACGTTGGCAACACCGAGCCGCGTCCGCGCCCGCGCGCCTATTTGCTTTGTATTCTTTTCGCTATTACCATCTACACACAAACTTGTACTCGTCACCTTTTTCGTCATTAAACGAGTATTAAATACAGTCCACAAATTCTTTCATTCAAAATATCATCAAGAAACGACGCGACAACAAGCAGGTATTTCACTCAGGCATTGAGACTGTTTGAGATGATATTATTTATTATTTAAAGGTAACTCTAACATGTACACTATGAAATCTTACAAACAAGCAATTTTTTTTTGTTGACGGCCTCATCATATGCTTTTTCACGCCCCGCTTAAAAGACCCGGGACTGTAGGAAGAATGAAACACGTGAGCTGGTAATGAATTCAAGGACTCTTTCCTAAGAGTCACCGAAACGCTTGGATCTTGATCGGATGTTCTGCACCGTGTGCGCGTGACATCTAAGACCTGCACGTGTTGTCCTGTGTAGGAAAGGGGATCGTGGGACTAATTGGAAGAGCTCATCAGAACACTCACCATGGTACAGACGGTAAAATACAGCCATGGACGCAACATCTCTACGCATCTACTTGTATATCTATAGGTTCTAGGGTGTTCGTGATCTCGGGATTCCCGATGATGCGGACCGCACGTCGCTGCAACCTATCGAGAGCATCTAGTACGTACTTTGCTGAACCATCCCAGAGATGAGAGCAGTATTCCACACAGGAGCGAATTGGTGTCTTGTATAGAAGACACCGCTGCTCCGGCGTGAATAATCGTCTCACTCTGTTCAGGACACCGAGTTTACGCGAGGCTGTTTTGATGATACTTTCGATTTTTTTGTGTTCCCGGCGGTGAGTAGGGTAGCTAGAGCTCACTGGAGAGTTTTTGTGCTGTCAGTGGGAAGACTAAAGGCTTCTCCTGATTGTTTCTTCTGCACTGACGGCACATAAACTTTCTGTTCTTACAGGGTCGGTAGCACGGTGGTGACTCCTATGGTGTTGCACACGTTCGTAGATCACGGTAACCACTTTCCATCAGGTGGGCTGCATGCTTATCTGCCATCTAAGTTATATAAAAAAATATGAACAGTGCAGTGGATAGGTACTGCAAATACAAGGGGCGAGGTTACGAAATAGAAGAAAATCTATGCTCTAAGCACTTCAAAATCTATAAATCGTGTCTAATCTATAAATTAAGTTGCAATAGAAAGCATATTGAAATTTAAGTAATCTGTGATTATAATTTTTATTTATCTTTAAGTATATAGCTGATCACAATTTTTTTGCTCTCAAAGTTTGGATAGGCGATCTTTTTTTCACAAATTGGTACTGAAAATCAAATAAAGATATTTATTTTATTTTCAGTAGGTTAGGTTAGGTTAGTAACGACATTCAGCTCTGTCGCTTACAAACCTCAAGAATAAGATGTGTCAGAAACCGGTTTTGTAGCAAGAAAAATAATTCTTCCCACGTAACTGGATACGTAGCATTTGGTTTCGTAGGCGATTGTATGTAACCAGTTCCGTAGGAAGAAAAATTCTCTTTGTACATAACTGGTTTCATAGCTAAGAAAATAATTTTTCCCACGTAAGCAGATACGTAGCATGGTTTTGTCGGCGGCCGAAGGGTAATAATATAAAAAAAAGGTATACAGATTTTTGTCTTTTTTAGAAATTGTATTACATATAAAGGAAGTCCAGCTATCTCAGAAACTTTCGTAGAAACTGCCAGCTCTAAAATTTATTCCAAGTGGGACTTCCACGCGCAAGGAGTTTCCATTCTACGTTAGACCTGTGGGCTTTATCTGAATTATGACCAGGTCACCACAGTTAGCCTATAAATTTATTGCCTAGCCCTTAATAAGTCTCCATTGTTTGTATTATATTTAGAGGATGAAAACAGCAATATGTTCTAATGAAACTTCTAGTCTCGTGTGTGCTAAGCCCAGTTTCATAAAGTTGTTGTGATATACGCTCAGAAAGTCGCGTAATTAATATTTTGTTTGCTGAGTGGAAAATATAATTTATGATTTTACTTTCTACTTTATAATATTATCAATTAAAATATGAATAAATTTGGTTACTAATAACACTTAATGTGTACTTAAATAATTACATAAAAAAGGAGTGACTGGAATCACAGTAATATTTATCTTTTGATGCTTTCGAATTTATTTTATGAATGAGTAATTTTTCATTTTGCAAGCACAACGTACACGTTGAATGGTATTTTGGGTACAGTGACTACCTCGATGATCCTTGGTATAAGCTGGCATTTATGTCTGTATGCTGTCTAGAGGTTCTGTGGTAGAGATCCGTATCGAGCAATGATTTTATCAGGGTTACCAGTTCCAAATTTCTTAGTTGAGTCATGGAATTTATAAAACTGACCGTCTCAGGTTTAGCCTCCTTTTATGATTTATAAGTAACAATATAGATAACAAATATGATAAATACACCTCTGTCTACCCTTTTGATGACTTTGAAGGATAATTAAATTAAACGTGTTTCACTGTTAGTCAGCACTTATAAAACTTTCATTATTTCCACAACACTTTTTTGAATATAATCATATTGTTTTTCTATTATAGAAAATTTACCCGACAACTAATAATATTGAAGTAGCAGAAATACTGTCATGACAACTAATGATATATATTTTAAAATATTGTTATGAATAATTATTATTTTCATGAGAACAGGATGCTTACATAAATTGCTCAAATTAATTTCGTAACCACCAAGAGAAACTAAATAGCTCTAAAAGTTTAAAGTCAAGAAATCCCGAGTTCTCTTTAAAAGAACTCGTGCAGCCTTATCGAGCCACCATCATAATAACTCACCGTTCAAAACAGAATTCTGCCTTTTCATGCCGACCATTTATCACTCTTGTGAGAAGGAAAAAAATGCTGTATCCTTAAGGGGCCAAGTGAAAATAATGCCAGAGTAGAGCCAAGTTCATTTGATTTATACCGTCCACAATATCTCGTTAATTAAGGTTTGATGTAGCAACCAGCGTGACGGACAATGGAGACCTTTGAAAGTACCGTTGTAATTCATATTTCTTTGTTCAGAGGTTTGACTCGAGCGTTCATTTCTATGTTGACAATTAAATGATTTAGACAGAAGTTTGGTCGTTTGCTGAAAATATAAATTATAGTCTGAGCCTTTTCCCAACCCAGATGGGATCGGTTTTCCTTTTGCAGTCTAACTGGGCAGCGGCTGAATTATGATATATATGCTGCCATAGATGTTAGTATAGCACCTTTTATTAGGGACCGACGGCTCATCTAAGTGTGATGAAAATATAATCTTCATCTTAGCGTTAATCCTAGTCGCATTTCAAGCTTTTACTTCGGAGTCTGAGATCCATTTTATTGTACTGAATTGGCTGAACTTCGATATTTCCCGTGAAGCGACTGACTTTCACAACCCACATGCGATCGAAGCTTTGCAGTTAGACCAGTTGTTAGACTTTTTAGGGCTCCAACTACACGTGACGACTGTCATGGATGTTGGTATACCACCGGGACCGACGACGTAACGTACTCTCCGAGGAGCGACCAGACCAAGGCAAACACTCGTATTCATGCATAAAAATACTTGCACTGAGTAAGGATCAAACCCGCACAGTGCAAGTTTTTTTTTTTTTTTTTTATATATAGGACACGTCAATTGGACTTCGCCTTGCCTGATGGTAAGCTGAAGGCAAAGTCCCAGAAAAGAGGGTCACCATTACTTACACATACCGTGTGACAATGGTGACACTCAGCTTGACGGCCTCATCATATGCTTTTTCACGCCCCGCTTAAAAGACCCGGGACTGTAGGAAGAAGGAAACAAAAAAAAGTGTTTGTATGAGTGCTGAAAATTTCAATATTTATATTTATTTATTTCAACATTTTCAGTTCTTGCTGCCAGCGACTTTAGTCATTTGTACCAAAACGAAACGACGTAAACAATGAACATAAACAAAGAAACACGAAGAAGGTGATGCAGATCACCTGTCCTTTGTCATTTACCCTCATTAGTCCTTTGTAGCCATGGGACAACATCCTTTCATTAGAAACGGACAAAAACTTACCTTTAGATCCGATTAACACAGAATAAATGGCGGACCGCATGCGGGCTAGAGGACGGCCTGGAGTTCAGATTCTAAATTGATTGGTTTGATAATCTAAATGGATTGATAGATAAATGTGCGTTTTGTGGTTAAACCTGTCAATGTACTACAATAAATGTTTTATTCATAAACTGAATCGGTACATAAAATATGCTATTATACTATACATAACAAAACTTTTTAAAACGTACTATGTCCTTTTTGGGTAGATTTGAGAATTTATGCTTCATTCAATCTTGTTACTTGTGAAACTTCTAAAAAATCCATAAATTGTGTTATTCGTAATATAACAAAAACATTGCAGCTTTTATTTATTACTAGCTCTGTCCACAACCAAATAATAGCAGTATAACAGAAACAGTTCTGAATATTTGCAAAGACACAGCGTGAAGATATTTTCTAGCTCGCCCTCCCAGACTTTACCATCCTCTGTTCTAAATGCCAAACGAAAGTATAATTATTTACAGGTTATATTCAATAATGTTTACGGAAATTAACGCGATCATGGTATAGGTACAAACATACCTTTGATTTGCCTGACGTTTCGACCAGGGTACACCGGCCGTGGTCACAGGCTGACTAGCTCAGTGGCGCACGTCTGTCGTCTTTGAGTCCGTGAGGTAGTAGGTTCTTCATCTATCCGTACATTCTCGATATTTTTAACATTTTCATTTCTCCGTATACCTACATTGTTATGGAAAAAGAAAATAGAGATATTCGCAAAATTAGTAAATATTTTATATATAAATGAGCGGTATTGTTTATTCCAATAATGGGGAGAGTAACTAATATTGAAACGGGGCGCTTGAATCGAACCGAAAATAAAAATGTCTTTTACATAAGTGGTCTAATTTAAGCGCTGGTTCAATATCAGTTTATCTCCCATTTTGTACCTCCTCCGCCGGAGCCAGTGAGAGAGGTTATGTCGGACTCGAATCGACTAAAACGCAAGGCGTCTCTGGGTCGTTGTTGGTTGCCGCAGGTGAGGTTAACATCCCTCGCACCCCAACCGACCCACGGGCATCTCTCTAGATCTGGCCCACTTAGGGTATGGGGATCATCGAGTCCCCAACTCGTTCATAACCGCGTCCCGCTTCAGACAGGGTTATAGGCGCCTCCACCAGTTACCCCCAGGCCTGCGCTCATGGGGAATCGGAGGTCACAGAATTACCTCCGACCCTCGAGTTGCCTCAGCACGCAGGTAGCGCAGTTCGTGGTTATCCTTTACTCCCGCTGCCACATTCTCTCCCGCTGCCTGGTTTATACGTGTATTTTTTCAATAAAAACCTTGAATCAAAAAATTTCATAATAATATTCTAATCATTCAAAAGTCACGGAAATATTATGTTATCTGATCAAACGCAATGGACGATAGGACTCCTATTAAACATAATTGCTTTAATTAGACCTCTCTACCCTTCCAAGATATTCTTCATGATTGGACAAAATTCTAAAAAACCTTCCAATTGAATCTTTTATTTGATTCCAATTTGATTGTAGAAGGCTGAATTTAAAGATATGATCTCATTATAGGAAGGAAAAAATTATAATACTGTAAAATTGATTTTCCCTTCACTTTGTTCAGAGTAAAAACGAGGTCGGCTGTTTCTGATATTGTTATACAAAATTAGATCAAGTATTAAGGGTACGATATCTCCAATTCCTGGTTTATCAGTAAAACTCGCTTGGACAAAAAAGTAAATAGAATTAATAATAAAGTTTACAGTTTTAGGGAAGACTATTTTTTATAAATAATTACTGTCGTATAGTCCTGAGAATCTTTAAAAAAATATTAATATTTCACAATCTTGCAGTCAACAATCTATAAAAGTTAACTTAAAATGGAATTTCAGTTGAATTGAAAGTACAGTCAGCATCAGATCGCGCTTGACGAACAAAGTACTCAAAATGATCTTAATGCCTTGGAGTGTGAATGCCTAGTCAACAGGAAGGAGGCAATCCTTCCTGTTGACTGCTTGTTCTGATCTTTAGTTCGGACAATAATACAAATTTAATCAATAAAAAGATTGATTTGGTCTCAATACCTTATTAAGAGTATTTTCAGACTTTGTAGTCAAGATCGTTCTGACGCTGATTGTACACATTGCGACTAAGAAATTGTCAAAGGCTTTCTGTTTGGAACTCAATTTATTACATATAAGAATAAGTTTGTCTTACAATAAGAAAAATACACATTTGTTTGGTGTATTTTTCGTTATTTATTAGACGGTGAACATGTAATTTCCGGCTTAAGTATTAACGTTCTCAACTGATGTGCAATGATTTTGATGTTTTAGTAATCACCGTGGCAAAAGGGTTACGTAACATATGAATTCAAGATTGAGAATATAGACATTTTAGACAAACCTCTCGCAATATTTTTATATTTTTCTTATTTCATATCATAGTTGTGTTCCATGATATTCTTAATAGATACTTAAGATAAAAAGGAACAGAGAAATAATAATAATAACAATAATAATAATAAGCATCTTTATTGTACACCAATAACATATTACATTACAATAAGAAGAAATATAGTTTTGTGGTACGTACAGATGGCGGCCTTATCGCTCATCGGCAATTTCTTACAGACAGGCCATAGGATGGAGAGAAAAAAATAGGAAAGGAATATTTCAGGCCAGTTAGGTGTACATAGAATATATATAAAGAAAATAAAACAATAATAATGAAAAAGATAACACATAAACATAATAGCCATAGGTATATACAATCACATACATATAAGCATACGTACTATAATTATCCCAGAATAAGTCATAATGTATTAACACACATTTAAATATACTTCATACTACTTTATTATTCTACTCTTTCAGAGAGACAGGTAGTAATCCTTGACGAGCCTTTTGAACACAGGCAAGGACTGAGCTCGCCTGACAGCCACTGGCAGAGCATTCCACAACCGAGCCGCCTGAACCGAAAAGGATTTTTCAGCAAAATTGTGGATTCTTTTGAATTGAAAAAACTACAAATATATAAAATATTTTAAAACTGCTATCTAGTATCTGCTATTATGATACTATTTAAGCCCATAGTATACTTGTGAATAAGTATACATATTGAAAACACACAAAAGACGTACCGAGAAACACCTAAATCAATGCAAAAAAACCCCTATTAATGTTGTCCAAATATTAGCACTGAGCGGGAATCGACTCTCTAGCAATCTCCGATGCAGCAGTCGAACATCAAGAAAATGATACATATTATTATCAGTTAAAATTGTCCAAAAATAAATTTCACACTAAATCACAGTGACACTCTTGTTTATTAAGTGACAGCTGCGTGATTCATATAATGTACCGGTGATTAGTTCTATCTCCGGTACATTATATTTTATTCTGTGCTCCGGTTACGTGCTTACATCACGTATTCTAGCTCTTTGAGATTCATATGTTATCATGTTTCCGAAACTATAATTTTGATCAGAGCGCCAGACCATATTGCTTTTAAAACTTGCACTGTTTGGGGTCCGCTATCCTACTTCTCCTATAGCCACAGCTCACTGGAGAGTTTTTGTGTTGTCAGTAGAAAGACCAAAGGCTTGTCCTGATTTTGTGTTCTGCTCTGACGGCACAGAAAATCTCTGTTCTTTTTTTATACTACTTGGTTGACAGACAAGCACACGGCCCATCTGATGATTACCGTGGCCTATGAACGTGTGTAACTCCAAAGGAGTCCAACTCACGCTGCCAACCCTGTAAGCACAAAGTTTCTGTGCCGTCAGTGTGAATGACAAAGCAGGACAAGCTTTTGGTCTTCCCACTGACAACACAAAAACTCTCCAGTTACAGGGTCGTCGGCACGGATGTGAATACCCTGGTGTTAAACACGTTCATAGGTCACAGGAACCACTTTTTATAAGGTGGGCCTCTGTATGCCACGTAAGTTGTATAAGAAAAAACCTTAACTGGTGTGACTGTCATCGAATCGCAATGACGCGTTCGGTATTATCGACAAATCGACCTATATGAGTGAGGCATTAAAGAACTATATACTGTACTTTAAGTACTTAATACAAGTACCACTCAGATAGAGCTCCGCCTCACTTAGGTCCGTCTATATTGATTTAATTTGTTTAATAATACCTAAACTTTTGATTAGAGTCCTTCAAAGTTTTAGATTCCATTCGACTTTTGTGTGATATTAATCCACATATTCGTGTATTGTAATTAAGTGAAGGGTAAGGTATAATAAACTCTCATCTCCAAATGAATCGTGTGTATTTGTATATGTTTATTGAATTAGCACATATACTTATAACAAAATATAATTGAATTCAATATAATATCGACTTATTAAGGTCAATAGGCTATTTGACGTGACGAATGTGCAAAGAATTTTCAGCAACTTATGAAAAGACTATTACTAATTACTCAATATTAATACCATTTATACTGTTGATTGATAGCGCTTGGTAGAATTTGTTGTTACACATTTGTACAATTGCCACAGAATAATAAAAATTCTGTAAAAAAAATATCATGGAAGAAGTACAAGTGTATTTTCAATATGTGTGTCAATATTAATAAAACATTGTCGTTCACACTTTATTCCATCTTCAACTATTAAATTCCCAGCAAACCGTTTATCGTTCTTAAAGCTAAGAATAAAATGAAGTTTAAGTTAAAGGCACTTACGACAATAACAAGAAATACGGGGGCTACAGACGAGGCCAGCAAGATGGCGTGTGTTACAAAATCTAGCGAGTCACTAGTATATGACACATAGTATATGACAGAACAACAGGATAGAACAGACGCAGTAATATAAGAGATAAATATAGCTTTAAATGAAAAGGTGCAAGCGTATCTCCATTGTCAACGGTAAAGTTAGTAACAATATCTAAAATGTTTGTGGCGTTATAAATTGTTTCCAACAGTTCGTTAGAATCTGTAGATGGCTCCACACGCACGCACGCTCGCACCCCTGCCGACCAAGGGCCATCTCACCCGATCTGGCCCTCTTCGGATGTGGACACTTTTTTAGTAAACTTAAGATTTCAACTTGCTTTAGACATTCATAAAACGTTTTATATTATAATGTATGCACTGAGGGCGTGAGGATATAGCAGAACACTCAAAGTAATTACTTGGATACTTTAAAATGATCAATTTATTCCTCTTCCCCTTTCCTGTGGCTTTTGAATTTCATCAAAATCTAAATTTGAAGAGCCGACTAGTACTACAGCTGCCCAAATACTAGGGTGGTGACAAAATTAGTCAAATCCTTTTAAAACACGATTCAGACCACGAATCGGTCCGAACTTATAATCAACGTTACCTTCATTTATCAGAAAAAGGTTCCAAAGTTATTATCCAGAAAATACTCCTATTCATAAATCGGCCAACGATCTTTAAGAGTTTAGACTACATCCTACTAATATTATAAATGTGAAAGTTTGGATGTTCATTACTCAATCACACTCAAATGACTGAACGTATCTGTCGTACTTTTATCTCTGAAGTAAATTCCCATAGGATGAGGGAACGAGATGAAAATTCCGAAGGCGGAGTCAGCTAGTCGAATAGAATCAACTAATTTACGTATAAGTTAATCTAGATTATTTAGAAAAAAAAAAAGTGGAGCATTAACTGCGTGTACAGTATCATAATACTTTGAGTCTGCTATTGAAGCTCCCACCTTACTGCAGTGCGCATACGGATGACTTTCACGCCTTGAAGAGCATAAAGGTGGCCTAGTTGGTGCGTAGGGTCAGGGGAGGGGGGGGGAGGTCACCAACAGCATTCTGGGCGTGTTTGCAGACAGGATGGATGAGCCTGTCTTTGTTAGATTTACCAAGCTATATGTGGCCTGATGAATCTATCAAGTGCGCACCACACCTGCAGAATTATGTATTGGCCTATGTGATGTAATGTAAAATATAAAATTGTTGTTTATTATTAAGAAGTTGTTTCACAGTACTCAACAGTTGGCCAGGATGCGACGGATATGCTTGCCAATCTCAACCCTGGCAACCAGCAACGACCCACAGACGTCGTGTTTTTTAGTCGACATAACCTAAAAAAATAAATTGAATTGAAGTGATAATAATAAAATTGAAGTTATTAAAATATTTGGTTCCAAAGAAGAAAGAAGTTACTTACAGGAGAACTCCATCCAGTTCATCAGCATCTCATTGGTATTTCGTTTACAATAAACAAAATTTTTATACCCCTATTTTCGATAACACCCATCTAGCTTCCCATTTATCTTAACCTATATGGAGCATTCTGCACTCCCAAAAGCAATACCCCTTAAAGTTTACTAGAGAGCAAGCCGTCATTGAACTCGTTGTAAACAAACTTTTTACTTACTGCAAAGCTCGATTTCGAATTTCTTTATATCAGAAGTTATTCTTAGCTATTACCATCATTGGGGTCTGAGAAAATGTCATTGTGCTGGTTTGTTCTCAAAAGGTTTATTTTACTATAACTATTGTAACCTTTTCTTCAATTGGTTGTTTCAATTCCATGATATTTTGAGCATATTAGGTATTTCATAAAAAGAATACTACAAAAAGAAAGAAAGAAAATTAGTTTATTGTAAATCACAAAGCACATAATTATACAAACCATCAAATACCCTAAAATTACGATTATTCGCGTTAAGCTACATAAGTTCCTCCAGTTAAGTTGTTTGTGCTTGGAATGAGTTCACATCGGTAGTGTGTTCACCAGGTTTTGAACACGGGACCTCTTGATCGGAGAGCCGGGGGGCATGGGTAGTTTAGTGGTTGAGATAACCACTAAACTACCCATGGCTTTATTTCTTTTATTGCTTTTCATTAATGAATTCCCATATTTCAAATCCTTTACAAAATAAAAGCTAAAAAAGTATTAATACTACGAATATCGGACAAAAAGCTGGTGCCAAAACTACGAAAACTCTTTTGCATTGTACCATACCGACAAAAAGAGGTACGGCAGGGCGAACTCAAACGCGTCGAAAAGCCTCCTGCATAATGCATTGTGACTGCACCGACCTTTTGACTCGCGGATTATATGGCGAGTTTATTCCAAAAATTCCACATCCACATTCCCAGCTTTATTCTTACTTTTATTCTTTACTTTTTCCAGTTTGATTCTTGCTTTGTGTGAAATTGGTATCTGAAATGCTTTATGAGTTTTGTGGGAGCATTTTTTGGAAACCGTTAAATGTTTCGTTTTTGTAGTGTTCTTCTACTGAAATATTGAATAAAAGAATTTATTTTTTCTTGTAATTCAACACGAGCTAAAAAGGTGACGTCATGAAATAATGTATCGTATTAAATAGACTCTGAGTCTGAAGTTTTGACTTAATTTTGACAATACCCTAAAAACCTGTAACTTTATTCAGTTGAACTTTAAGTACAGGCAATTATAAATAAATAACTAAAATATATTCAGCTGGTTATAAAATAAATACAACTATATATACAAAGGTAAAAAGGGGAGAAACAGCAATCATAGAGATCACAAAATTAAATAAATTTTAAACAAAATCTGTCTATGTGTTAAATTGTAATACATGTCTTTATACAGACAAGTCGTATAAAATATATTATCAAATAGATATACTATTTGATATAGTCATAATTATGATTTTAATTACATGCTAGACACAGTATTACAAATTGGGCTAAATTGTTGAAGTATCAATTTTCAACCCACAAATTAAAATAATTATAGTAAATTCCGTTTTCATCCCACTGCAAAAATCTATTTCTTTTCGTTTTCATCCTAGAATTAATGTAGTTACGTATTAACGTAGTACGTTATATTAATATATTTATGATTTACCTAAACAGCATAAAACAGATGTAGTTACATATAATTTTTAAAGATATACAAACTTGCGCAACTTGCGCCTCATATTGAGGAAGTGTGGTAATCCTTTCACCTGGTATTACGGGAACGTATTGCGGTCAGTAATCCGCCTGCCCAAACTTTATGATTAAAGGCAGTTCGTTCGTGCTACCGGTAAGGACAGGGCTGATATTGCCTTCGTTTATATTAGAAGGCCCAAGTTAAATGAGTCCCAACTTAATACGTACTGTTGATTACGTTTCTTTGTTCAACTCAAAATGTAATTAAAAATATTGTTGATAGCATATTTAAAAAATATAGCTTAGAAATATACTCATGTAATACAAAAGTAGGTAATTAAAAGTTGGCTTTCTTTTTTTATGTCAATATAAGAATAGATTTAAAAAAAATAATTTTTATATTGACTTACTTTGGGAATTTACAATATTTTATAAAATAATTAAAACATATATACACAAAACAAATTCGCGATCATGTCGCGTCAAACAACCCACTCCGCATCGTTCCCGGCGCAAAGGTGCCTATGATACTGGCCGCGCTGCCCCGCTGATTTTAATTGATAGAAATAGTTGATACATTTTTAACGCTGTAATACTTAAAAAATTTAGTTCGTCACAGCGTCTGTAATATAAATAAATATGGACTAGTCATACTTCATATCACGACCTCTGTGGCGTAGTGGTAGAGCATTCGACTGCTATGCAGGGGGCGCGGGTTCGATTCCCGCTCAGTGCAAATATTTGTATGCATGAATATGTATATTTGCATTGGTCTGGGTGTTTCTATGTATAATATATATGTATTTACAAAAAAAGTATCTATGTATGTTTATCCGCATTCTAGATTCCATAACACAAGCTAGTTAAGCTATGCTTACCATGGGTCTAGATAGCGTTGTTGTAGAATGTCGTGGAATATTTATTATATATTATTTATTATATATTATTTAATATCTAGAGCAAACACATGTTTCCAATTTTTCTTTATTGGAAGAATTGGCATAGCATTATGCTTCAACGTATATCCCAAGGTCATTTTTTATTTGTTTTATGGTGTTTTTTTTATGCTCAGTACAAAAAGTTGCATGCATGAATATGCCTGTTTGCATTAGTCTGGTCGTGCCTCAGAGAGCACGTTAAGCCGTCGGTCCTGGTTGCCATACGAACATCTATGGCAGTCGTTACGGGTAGTTGGAGCTCACAAAAGTCCAACCAGTCTAACTTGGAACTTCGATATCGAATTTTTGGTCATTGGACCATTGGTTGTGGAGGTCACATGGAAGTCGCTTCACGGAAAATATCGAAGTTCAGCCGCATCACAGTTACACTGGAAAGCCGACCCCAACTGAGTTAGGAAAAGGTTCAGAGAATGATGATTATGATGCTTTCATACCATAACTGACAAGATATAAATAACATACATACTTGACGTACATACAACATACTTATTTGATTAGCAACGTGACCAATAGAGCACGTCGTAGTAGCGGCGGTAAGACCCATCATGGGGGAGTGACTAGAGAGGCCACACGGTAGACTCTCGTACCGTCTGACGCAGATGATCACCGAGCACGGGTGCTTCTGGCAGTACCTGCGTCCGAGTGCCATCAGTGCGATGCGAGAGAGGACTCGGGGCTTCATACGCTCAGAGAGTGGCTGGAGTTGGAGACGCCGGGACGGGAGCTGGTGGCGGCCCTGGGAGTTATAGTCGTCACGCTCGCCATCCTGCTCGCGGCGATGGTTGGCTGCGCGGATGTGTGGGCGGCCAGTGCTTCCTTCTGCGAACAAACGTGCTGAAGCAACTCGAGCGTTGGAGGTAGATCATTACCCCCCCTCCCGCCATAAGCGCAGCCTAGGGTGCAGAAGCAGACTGTAACGGCGGCGCCCGCATCCCCGTTTCTGGAGACTATTTGGGGACTCGTGGGGTCCTGAGGAGGGCCAGATCGAGAGAGACGACCCTGGGTAGCCGAATGTAATATAATATTACTAACAAAGATGTTAAGAATAATTACTAACAAGATACGGGCCGTTATTATCTAAAATAAAAGATTTTTTTTATTTATAAGAAGTTGTTTCACAACACTCGGCCGGAATGCGAAGGATATGCCTGCCAACGTCACCTCCGGCATCCAACAATGACCCCCAGTCGTCACTCGATTTAGTCGGTTCAAGTCCGATATAACCTCTCCCACCGGCTCCGGTGAGAAGGGGTATCCGTGGGGTATTTTTCGCACTTTCAAAAAAAGCAATGTGAACAAAATCACAAAGAAAAACCTACCTAGCACAAAAATATTTTATAAATAGTCTCATCTTTTCCCAACGGGTATAAGACATAAAAAACTTCAGTAGGTACCTTTGCCATTTGTTTGCAGCAGGAAGCGACACATCCTGCCCTAAGCGGCACGAAGGTCGTGTTGGCACGTATCAACTATAAACTACAAAAAATATTTTATTAAGTTTCCTCCAAGAATATGACACAAAGAAGTCGGGCGGAGTTTTCTAGTTATCATAAAAAAGACAATAAAACATCGACAGTCGTTCACCGGCGTCGTGCGGGCGAAAACTTTCTGTGCGGGTGTTCACGTGCGACTCACATGTACCGCGATTCAATTATTAGATACTAGCGGCCGCCCGCGATTTCGTACGTGCGGACCCGTTTTACTCCATTAGGAATGGAATTTCGTAAAATCCGTTCTTAACGAATGTCTACACCCTATATAGGACCTACCTGCCAAATTCAATATTTGTGGTTGTTATAGTTTTTGAATTTTGTGATTAATCATTGAATTTTGTGGTTTTAGAACAAAATTCCTCAACACAGATTGTAAATGAAGTGACGTGATAGAAATTATCGCAAAGTGAAATACAATTAGGCCTAGGTTGTGTGCCACAAACAAGCAGGCAAGTTTACTGTTTATGTGCAAAACTACCGAGTTTCAAGTTTTGAGCCCACTGTCATTTTTGTGGCATATGAACACTTGCAACACCATGACTATATCTAAATTTATAAGTTTCTTAGATACATAGATCTAAAATCTATATCAACTAGCAGAGGTGCTTGCACTTGTAGAGACGCCTGCTACAGTGTTCCAGTTTAGTCCTAAATAGCCATGTTATGGCGTAATAAATTATATCACGATGACTTTGGATACGCTGTGATGATGATGAATTAATTATACATACCTTAAAAGTAGCAGCACGCAGACGTTTTCTTAGAATGCAAATATTGAAAATAACCGCTTTATACGTTATCTCAACGATTAAAAAAAATGTTTAAAACTAAAACCCGATAACTGAAAAATTATGACCCAAAAAGTACTAAACAAGAAAATATCAAGGATAGTTGTGGTCGCAAGTCACTTTGCCCTAGAATGTATTGTTGGATTAAGTAGTATACGACCACAGCTATCCTAGATATTTTCTTGTTTAGTACTTTATCCAGCTTCGTGAAAACTATTTGGGCCGTGTGTGTTAGGACTAAAAGTAGCAAAACTTAAATAAAAACTGTTAGTCGCAGCGAGTTGTATCGATGGACTTATGTAACACTGCTATATTTATTGGTTATTTCGAACATGTAACTTTGTGTAGTAGTAAAACTGTAAAATTTGGAAGGGTAATAATTTCGTAAATGTTTTGAGACTCTTGCAGCAATAAATTCAGAAATTGAACCAAAGGTAATATTGATTAGTCTGTCCCACCTACCAACATGATTGAAGCCTAAGTCAGCCTTATCTGCATGTAGAAGCACCGTCAAAACAAAGGATTTTCTTCCAGGTTTAGGTGGTCAGGCGTCGGGTGCCAAAGTGTGAACGTTGGACGCAAGTAGGGATTAGCTGAGAAGTAGCGATGATTATTCTATATTGCGCCCAACAATAATAGGGTTGTATTAACTTAAGGAGTATAAAAAATCTATTAAATTAAAAGATATCCAGTCTGCAGTAGTCGTAAACCACCATATCCAGTCAGTTGTATGCCCTAATTTTTTTGTGTTAGTTATTCTAAAGATGAAGTAATTCTATTATCAATAAGGTGACTTGTTCGACTTGATGCCCACAGCCATATTCTATCACCGCACCTTTCGCCACAGGCAGAGAATCCATCCCCACACATTGTGACTTGAAACAATACGTACAGTTAGGTTTGATGGGAAGGATACCGTGGTTTTACCTAGCAAATACAATATGGGGTTCTTCAAGAAGGGCGTTAGAAGGTTCTTACAGAGTCGGCAGCGCGAGAGTCACTACCCTGGTGTTGCACACGTCCATAGGCCACGGTACCCACTTTCTACCAGTTGGACCGTCAGTTTGTCTTTTTTTTATACCACTTAGGTGGCAGACAAGTACACGGCCCACCTGATGGAAAGTGGTTACCGTGGCCTATGGACGTTTGTAACACAAGAGGAGTCACAGTCGCACGGCCAACCCTGTAAGTACAGAGTTTCTGTGCCGTCAGTGTAGAAGACAAAGCAGGACAAGTCTTTAGTCTTCCCACTGACAGTACGAATTCTCCAGTGAGCTCTGGCTGCCCTACTCACCGCTGGGAACACAACACAAAGTTATTATAGCCGCGGTATTCTGTAGGGCGGAGATACTTTCCCAGTCGGACTGCTCAATTGGGCGGCAATACTGTCTGTCTACTTGTCTGTCACATAAGTGGTATAAATAAATAATAATTCAGGCAAAATGCTATTACCAATCCTCCCACGGCCACCCCGAGAACACAATCTGAAATTAACAAGAGTACACAACATATAATTTAAATTCAGCAGCTAAAGGTTCTTAATGAACAACAAACAAAGTTTATAGTTGTAATATTCTTCAAAAGTATAGGGTTGGAAAGTTTTGAAGCAAGGCAGCAATAAAGCATAATATTTTATAAACTTGGCATGCAAACACAGATTATTAGGTATACAAAGCTATTGCTTTGTAGTTAGCAATATTTTTAGTTGCTAAGTAGATTCTACTTAACAACTAAAAATATTGCAGTCACAATAATAGCGCAGCCGCTACAACGCATTTTTGCAGTGGTACGAATCACATGCATATTTCTTTAAAAAGTCTTCCACTGTATAAAAAGTCTTGTCCACCAACCGTTTATGTGATGCTACACATTTTTTTTATGAGGTAGGTCTATAATCGCCTCTGACAATGAGTTGTAAATTAGTTGAGCCATATAAACTCAACTACGTCTAAATATTTTTAACCTAGGTACCGGCATCTCAAGTGGCATGTGTGTAACTTTTTTTTTATTGAAGTTGTCCTTTTTATTGAACAGTGGTAGATTAGTTTTTAGAAATATGGCACTTTCAGAAATATAAATACATGGTACAGTTGAAAGTTTATTGGCTTCGAACACTGGTGAACAGGAGTCAGAAATGCAAATACCTCTTCTATAGCGGTCGCGCACGATAACTATACTGCAAAAGCTGACAGCAAATTATTATATACAAACGGTTGCCCGCGGCTCCATGAGTAACTCCGCATGTCACTGTAATCCTGGCTCTTTCATCAAATTAATTGTATCTGTTGAAATTAATGCCATATGAGTGAAACTTACAAAGTTTCAACGGAATACTATAATTAGCAGTTGGTTAACTTTTACTTCCAAGATTTGTTAACATACATTGTTAACATATGTACATATTTTAACACAGTTCGCTTTCTTCTACTGATTCACAACCCTAAGGTACTGTTACAAAAGTTTGGTTAACTACATTTCAGTGACCTATTTTCTCTACTGATTCATTTAATTTTCATTTAAGTAAAGTTCGCGTAGTGTTGAGGGTTAGGAATGGTAGCTGTAGAAAAATACGATAACTAAATAATATTTGTGTGTTTTTTTCTGTTTTCACACGACCGCCAAAAAAGTAGTGTTATATTTTTGGACTATTTATACTTTTGATTGATGGCACTTTATGGAATTTGTTGTTACACATATTGAAATATACTTGTACTTTTTCGACATTATTTTTTATGATTACACCTGTTTTCTTACTTTTGGGTTCAAATGCGAGTTTCGTTATTTAATATTATTACTTAAATATGTCTCTGAACAAAATTGGTAGCACGATACTCTTCAAGGTAGTTGTGTAATTTAATTTTCTTCATTTGGTTATTGCGAACTACATCACAATAGCTGTTGCCGTGACGCTCTACCCGCCTTAGGTACAGGCATAGCCTATGTTCATTCCCAAGGTCTAATCTGTTTTTGTACCAAGTTTTATCAAATTCGGTTCAATGGCTTAGGCGTGAAAGCGTAACAGACAGGCAGACTGAATGAGACATAAAGAATCAAAATACCTAATTGTAAGTTGTACGTAATGCTATGAAAACATAACTTTTTCATTGCAGTCGGGTAAAAACAGAGTATATAACCTTTACAAGAATATTAAGATAATTGTCTGGACGTGACTCATTTATTTTTTAAAACAAAAAAGGGTACTCAAATACAAGAGCATTTGTATCTTAGTGTAGTTAATGTTTTATTCCTTTATAAGGATTCAGAGCTATAAGGAAAACAGTGGCGAGCCCTTCAAAAGAGGAAAAACAGTAAAACAGAATTTTATTTAATGTATGTGTGCTCACGATTGTTTCGTTACGGATGCTTTCGTCCCTGGAGGTTTAATACGAGTTTAGCAATGTGTTTTCTTGTTAAAACTTTTTACTATTTTAGGGTAGTTGTAAAAAAGATTTAAAAAATGTAAATGTTCACAATATGTTTTTGAATTTTAATGTCGAATATTAAGTATGTTAACAATTGAAGTTATGCTGAATTTGAATTATAGGCACTTGATTGCCAACCGGGATGTGAAAGAAATTCCTTATTGGGTCATCTTACATACCGGCCATTTGAGACTCAAGAAGGGGTGCAGTTTTAGTGATTTGAGTCCTTCATAACTGGGTGGCTGGTTGGCAGATATCCGTGTGAATTTACGCACGTCAAAATGGTACTTACTCCCAAATTAGTTTCAATTTTTTAATCGTCAATAAGGAAAGCTATAAAAAAAACAATCTAATAATAGTCAGTCTTATGGAAATCTCTATACTTACAATAAATAATTTTATTATAAGTACTTCTTTTTCTTAGTTTCCATAGGAATTTTATCAAATTAACGTGATTAATATTATTTATTATTATTATATTATTCACCGCGGTAGCCTAGTCGCATGGGTAATGGACTGCTGAGACGAAGTCTCGGGTTCGATCCCAGTTTTTACCATGATACACACCAATGTCTTTTCGAAGTTATGTGTGTATTTATCGCAGGTTTACAAGTGCCCGGTTAATGGTAATAGGCTCGCCACCTATTACATTGGGACCTAAACGTAAACTGGCAAAATGTGGATGCTAGCACCTCTGCCTAACCCTTCGGGGATATAGGCGTGAGTTTATGTTATGTTATGTGAAAATTATTAAAATAAACTGAAACGATATAATAAGAATGAACGTGTTTTCTACCGCTATTACAATAACTTAGTACTTAGTACCAAACAATATTATCTGCTACAAAAGCTTTCAAGGAAAAGAAAAACCTTTTAATGAACTAATAACTGGCACGCAGCCCAGATGAAATTCAGCAAAAACTGTAACAATCCAGATCTCTAAAATACGCCCACAGTTTCAAAGTGTAATGGTAGTACATTAATGAAGTCCACGAGACAATGGCAGCCCACTAACGGCCGATAACAGTAGCATTATACGACAAACGAGGCAAGCCAAACGACACTAAATTTCACAATAATTTGGATTAATTCCCTATAATTTCTCTCGTTTAAGTGTTAATTGAGTATCTGCGGGTGTGTTTTTGGATACAAAATATGAAATAGCGTCAGCAAATTAAGGTCGGCCAGGCGCTTAAATTAAAATATGTACGTGAAGGTGAGAGTTGTAGATGCCCGCATACAGCAGACGACGCATCGTTACACCGACATAAGTATGCTTTCATACAACTGACACAGCAAAAAAAAACCGACTTCAAAAACTAAATACTGTAAAATAACATAATTAATAAAGATCTCCCTTTAAAATGTTATTTTACAGTTTTTAGTGTTTGAAGTTGATTAGTTCAAGCGTAGATAATTTTTTACTTTTTAGTGACTGTAAGAGGTTGTTTTTAAATTGTTTTAATTTTGGCCCCCTTTTTAGGGGGCAGTCTAGCATGCCAGCCATAATTTTCGGTTAAATGCTCTCAATAACTTAAACGAGCTATTCATGCTATACTTACATCATTAAAAATTCTGTTATCTGCCCCCATAGTTCAAAACTTGCTAATTCTAACACGACCACCGTAATGTCGCCTACTGTGTTACAGGATCGTCATAAAAATACCTAAAAAGCAATAATTTTTCATTTTCTATTTGATTTCGTGGAGTTCTCTGGTGTATCTCCAGAGTCCATGGTCCAGTAACCATGAAATATAACTACCATTTAGTTATACCGATCCAATGCATTAACGATATCATCAATTACGAAATATCGAAGAAAATAAAGAAGAAGTCGGTTAAAAATATACATGTACATAAATGTTTATACAATTAAAACTACTTGTCCAAACGATATCAATTTTTATAGCAACAAATGGCAAAAATTTTGCATCAAACTAAAAAAGAATCACGTGAATCGGTTCATAAATCTCGGAGTAATCGGAGTACATAAATAAAAATAATAATAAAAAACATTCGAATAAAGAATCTCCTATGTTTTGGAGTCGGTTAAAAACAGCCACATATTTTCATTTCTTCTACAAGATGCCATTTAATGTTAGGTTTAGACTGCATAACAGTAAAATCTAAATTTAAATGGCATTTTTTGCAATATCTGTGGTGTGTCAGTCAGCAGAACCGGGGCCCTAGTTGTCGTCTGTACACGTCGTCGACGTCGATATTTCATGGGAATATATAGAAATCAGTAACGTGCCAACCTGTCACAGCGACACAACGTCTACTGCTGTATGCGGTCGGTCATGAACTTCTGCCTATACTAAATATTGAATTAAAGTAGCAGGATACTGCATTTCGTTATGGGAATATAGAAACCCTTAACTTTTTCATATTTTTTTTATCCTTTTGAGCTTGAAAACTTTTCGCTCTATCCCATTCATAGATTTTAACTGTTTACTTGTCAGGCATTGCATATTGGGACTAAAAAAAAAACAATCCATAATATTTTTTTGCGAACAAAGGTAAAATAAATAGTTTGTGATGTAGTAACACAGAGGTGGAAGTAAACTCAATTTAAAGTTACTGTTTGCCAATAGTATTTGCTAAACGGTCGACATCATAAAGTCGAGTTCAGCGTAATGGAACACTTGCGGGTTTTGTACTATAGACTGAATTCTTTGTTATTATGTTTTTGTAGGCTCACATTATATCAACATCATCCTTGTGTTAATCGCAGTCGCATTCGACCTTATCGAGAGCGACTGCCCTATGACACCCCAACCTCTGTTGTGGTTTTCGTTTCATATTGAATATTTATATTGAACATATTATACGGTATAGACATATTTATATATATGTGTATGTTAACCATTGGTGTCCATCTAAGTACTAAGTAGTTGTTTATATTCAAGTAATATCTGTTTAGATGTATGTACCTAATGTAATTGTAAAGGCGCGGGCTTTGGTCTAGCACACGGCGCTCGCGTCGCTGCGCTGACCGCACCAGTCGTATCGATGCACCGACGTTGTATGCATGTCTCGTGTTGCGTCCTTGATTTACATCGCTTCGTAGCTTGTTGTGATTGCCTAAATTTAAGTATAGTTTCATATCCTAGTGCAATCTATCATCTATCGCTCAATTCGCCTTCCTTTCTGTCTACTCTTAACTCTTACGAACTGTACCTTTCTTTGTACTGTGTCTGTGAATGAATGAATTTCTTTATTTATGTATAAGCAACAAAGCTTCAATATTTGTTAGTATTACTTATCTATGTTAGTAAAATTTATAAAAAAAAAATTAAAAATCTAAAAATCTACATAGTCCATTCCTGCATCATCCCCCCCGCTATGGTACAGCAATGGTTTACGTGGCAACTATCCAATCTCCTCGCGATCATGTTCAGGATGCTGTTACCGCCCCCGCGCACCATGCGCACCAGGGACGCGCATCTCTTCTGCATGGTTGCGTAAAAGCAATCTACGCAGGCCTCTGCGAACATCCATGATGCGCTACAGAAGCGCGGCAGCCCCAGCAGCAACCTGAACGCATTATTATATTGCACGCGAAGGGCGTTGTAAGACTTTTGAGTATATCTAGCCCACAGGCTGCACATATAAAAAGAGGTACAAAAAGCTCTAAAATGTGTAATCTTTACGTCTCATGAACAACGCGCAAACCAGCGAGCCAGCATGTTCGCTCTTACTGACAACGCCCTCCGCTCCCTCTCAATGTCATCGTCTCCGAGGTCAGAAGCAAACACATGACCAAGGTATTTAAACTTAAATACTCTTTGTAATGGGTTGTTATTTAATAAAACCGGTGGTATTTGGTCATATGTTTTCGTTAGACCGTAACTTGGCTTTTCTTAACATTATATGCCATGCCGTGTGAGAGTGCGTACATTTCGAATTTGGCTACCAAAGTCCGCAGACCACAAACAGATGCACTCAGCAGCGCCATGTCTGTGTTCGAATAAACTTTCTTTTCTTCTAAACGTGAGTTGCTTATTTCGCTAGCCCAACTCCACATTTTGATTATTACATTACAACTGTAGATATTATGTTGAATTTTAATTATTTATATTAACCAACAAACAACCAATGTAACGACTAAATACATTTTGCTTCAAAGCAATGCAAATTCACCTCTACAAGACCATTTCCTAATTGGCGGTTAAATTTATATGTTACAAACTGGAAAGGCTTTAATTCAGAACTAACTGAGTCGGTGACTTCCAGTAGAGCAATAGTATTAATTATTTTACATTGCAAAAGTTTAACAGGAGTTTGGCAAGACATTGAAATGAGATACCATTTAAAAACAGATACACAAACTGTTCAGACTCACCTTTAAAGACACAGTAATTTTCACTGCGCTGTAAAAATAGCTATTACTTTGATACTAGTCTGACCGCTATACTTTATTTATTTTATTTTATTTTATTTTATTCGGAAAACAAACAGCATTATAATTATATAATAGTACTACTTACATGACTAAAAACCATTTCTAAGTTTTCACATTTCAATAACAAATTAACACTAGACGGTATCATATTCCTATTGATGACAATTTGGAAAAAGAATAACAAATGAACAATATGATTGGGAACACAGAATACCTAGGTGTAGGGTATAGTGATATTTAATATATTGTACTAAGTGTAGGTATTTGTAAATAAACCAGTCTGTATTACCGGCCATCGAGGTTTCATTGTTCTTCCCGATTATTATCCGTAAATCCTACTGGCGACGAGAAAATTAGTGATTCGTGCAGTTATTTTTTTTTTATTAACAGTGTAATTAGCAATAAATAATTAAAAATGCCTATCGGGAAGATCGAACAGTTTGACCTAGCGAGTAAAAAGTGGTTGGCGTACATTAGGCGCGTGGAACAGTTTATGTCTTTAAATGATATTAAGGCGGAACTGCGTGTAGCCACTTTGGTGACTCTAGTGGGACCAACGACATATGATTTGATGTGTGATTTGTGTGCCCCCAACCACCCGGAGACCAAAACATTTAGTGACCTGGTTAAAATTGTCGGCGACCATCTTGAACCCAAGCGCTCGGAAATCGCAGAGCGCCATGTATTCCGTCAGAGGCGGCAAAATATTGGAGAATCTTTGAGTGAATATTTACAGGCACTTAAACATTTGGCATCAACGTGTAACTTCAGTACCACCCTGGAAGAAAACCTCCGCGACCAGTTCGTGTCAGGCCTGGCGAATGATGACATGAGATCGCGCATTTTCGCAGAACCTACGGTTACGTATAAGAAGGCGGTAGAATTGGCGTTAGCGCTGGAAGCGGCCGAACGACATGCACAGACCAGCATTGCGAACGCGGCGGGTGAACCGTCGCTGGCGTCAAACGGCGCGCATCGCGTGTACGAGGGATTGCATCGAGTGGGGACGGCGGAGGCAGCGCGGCCGGCCCGCCAGCGCGCGCCCGGCCGCCACGCGGGCGACAGTCGCGCGTCTAACGAGACGTCATCGGCCGGCGAGGGCGTGCGGAGATGTTGGAGGTGTGGCAGAGGACATCGTCAAGAGATGTGCCGTTTTAAAAACTATTCGTGTGATGTGTGTGGTAAAAAGGGCCATATTAAGGTGATGTGTAAAAGTACGACGCGCGACAATAACAAGGAGGTTTCGACACAAAAACGTGTGAATAACTTTCTAGACAACAGCGATAACGACGAATCGGAGTACGACTTCTACAACCTGAGCGTGTGCGGGAAAAATGATAAACCGTATATGGTTACGGCTCTGGTGAACCGTCGAGAGGTAAACTTTGAACTGGACACTGGCAGTAAGTTGTCGACTATTAGTTTAAATGATTTTAACAAGTATTTTTCAGATATGTCCGTTATTAGCAATAACGTTACCTTGTATTCCTATGTCGGCACTGTGATACAACCGGTAGGATATATCTATGTGAATGTTGTCCTCGGGGAACACACGGCGGAGAGGTTGAAACTATTCATAATTAAAAACGGCGGGCCACCACTGTTGGGTAGATCTTGGATTACTAAGTTACGTATTAGCACAATAAACATTAATGATTTTTTATTCAACATAAGTGACAACAATTTAGTGAAGGTTTTACGACGTGAACGTGGAACTTGCATAAAAAAATTGTCTCTGAAATTAATGGATAAAAATCCAGTGTTTGTTACAGCGCGATTGTTACCACTGGCGTTGCGTAAACCGGTGGAGAGCGAGTTGCAGCGGCTCGAGGCCGAGGGTACCATTCGTAAGGTTGACTATTCAGATTATGGGACACCCATTGTGCCTGTCATCAAAAAGAATGGTGAAATACGAATTTGTGGTGACTACAAAGTTACGGTCAATCCCAAGCTCATGCGCGAACCGTACCCTCTGCCGCGAATCGAGGAACTGTTCGCTGCATTAAGTGGCGGAGAACAGTTCTCTAAAATCGACCTCACCAACGCGTACCAACAACTGATACTAGAAGAGGACTCTCAAGCATGTACTGCCATTACGACCCACGTAGGTACCTATCTATATACTAGAACTCCATTTGGGCTCTGCTGCGTCCCAGAACAATTTCAAAAATTCATGGAAGAAACAGTCAAAGGGCTGAAGGGAGTGGCTGTCTTCTTTGATGACATCGCTTGCACGGGGCCCACGCGGGTTGAGCATATCGCTAATTTGAAAGCCCTATTATGTCGGTTGCGTGAGGTTGGTCTTAGAATTAAATTAAATAAATGTGCATTTTTGCAAGACAGTATTACTTATGTTGGTTTTGTTATCGATAAGCATGGGTTACATCCAGATAATAACAAAGTTAAAGCGATTGTCGACGCACCGCGACCTAGTGACGTCACGCAGCTTAAATCTTTTCTAGGGATGGTAAATTATTATGCTAAGTTTATTTCTAATTTGAGTACAATGTTGTACCCGTTACATAAATTGCTGCGTAAAAATTCTATTTGGCAGTGGTCTGATGATTGTGATTCAAGTTTTCAACAAGTTAAGGCGGCTATTTTAGATAGCAAGGTATTAGTACATTATAACCCTGAATTACCTTTGGTGTTGGCAGTGGATAGCAGTTCGTACGGCATTGGTAGTGTGCTTTCTCACCGTTACCCTAATGGTGACGAACGGCCTATTTGTTTTGCATCGCGTACATTGAATTCAGCTGAGCGCTCGTACAGTCAGTTAGATAAAGAAGCGCTGGCCATAATTAGTGGTGTAATGAAACACCATCAATACCTTTATGGTCGTCACTTTATAATTAAAACTGACCATAAACCCTTAACCTTTATATTCGGGCCTAAGTTAGGGTTGCCACAAACGGCCGCAAGTCGGTTGCAAAGATATGCAACTAAACTGGCTGCATATGATTTTACTATCGAATTCGTAAAATCAAGGGATAACGGGAATGTGGACGCCTTGTCACGTCTTCCATTGCCGTACGAGCGCAAACAAACGGGGATGGATGCGGTTTCGTACATTAATTATGTGGAGGAATCTTTTCCAATTAGCGCTAAAGATGTAGCGGAAAACATACAAAAAGATATTATTTTAAAGAATATTTATGACTACATCATTAACGGTTGGCCCACATCGGTAACTAATATTGATGAAAAACCGTATTTTTATCGGAAGGAGTGTCTTTCAATAGATAGAGGATGTATATTATATAACCATAGGGTTGTTATCCCGAAGTTGTTAAGACAACGTGTCCTTAATGAGTTACACGAGGGCCACTTAGGTGTCGTAAAAATGAAGAACCTGTCCCGTAGCTATGTATATTGGCCCCAACTAGACGCCGCGATAGAAGCGCTGTGTCGAGAGTGCAGCGCTTGCTTACAACAGCGTGACGCGCCGCCGCGCGCCCAGTTGCACCCGTGGGCCTTCCCGAGTAGACCGTGGCAACGATTGAATATTGATTTTGCAGTGTTTCAAAATATTTATTATTTAATTACGGTTGATGCATATAGTAAATGGATCGAGGTACAGCGTATGTCTAATACTAACGCTGGCTCGACTATACTTAAACTCCGTGAACTTTTTGCTCGTTTTGGCATTCCATCACACATTGTAAGTGACGGTGGCCCTCCATTCAACTCATCTGAATTTGCTGGTTATTTGAATAAAAATTTAGTTAACCATACAATAACCAGCCCCTATAGGGCAGCAGGTAATGGCGCCGCGGAAAATGCCGTTAAATTAGTCAAACGTGCTATGAAAAAAGCATTGCATGAGGGTGTTGACGTCCAGGCGGCTGTCTCCAAATTTCTATTTCAGTATAGGCGTGGCCCCTGCTGTAGCTATGTTCGGTAGGCGACTTCGTGGTCGCCTAGATATCCTCAAGCCATCTACCGAGCGTGCGGTAGAAGCGTCGGCAGAGCGCGCAGGACGCTCTCGGCCTGGCGCTGAGCGGCATGTAGATCTCGGTGACCAAGTCTTGGCTCGGGATTATAGTAAACGCACTGACAAGTGGGCACCGGCCACAGTGGTCGCAAGGGATGCACCCCTCTCCTATAAAGTACGACTTTCCAACGGTTGTGAGTGGAAGCGCCATATTGATCAGCTGCTGCCACTTAAGAAGCGGGTTTCGCGATATTCGATATCGAATACAGCAATCAGTAATACGGAGTTGCCAGAAACCTCTAATGATGTGCTCCCCGCCAGTGAAACTTGTACCGAATCTAATGTTGTCGACACTCTAGAGAATAGTGAGTCGAAATTAGTGATCAGTAATGAACAAAATACGAATCCGGAACCATCCCTAAGCTGCAAGGAACGACCTAAACGTAAATGTACTTTTCAGGGTAAATACCCCAAGTCCTAAAGGATTTTAAATTAGTTTAAATGTGGCATACTATACCTACTTAGTTTATAAAAAAAAAAGTATCTTTTATATTACTTTTATTAGATTCTATGTACCTATGAATGTAGTTACAATATGTTGTATACCTTACTATGTATATTTTCATACATTATAGGAAAATTTAAAGGGGGAGGTGTAGGGTATAGTGATATTTAATATATTGTACTAAGTGTAGGTATTTGTAAATAAACCAGTCTGTATTACCGGCCATCGAGGTTTCATTGTTCTTCCCGATTATTATCCGTAAATCCTACTCTAGGGAGCCAACCCAAACCAACAATCACCGACAGCACGTTTGTATTTAGCGGGACTTGTATTAAACAAATCTAATTCCGGACATTCGGACGTTCTGTTCACAAGCTTGGCTGATCTAAGGAAGAAAGAGTTACTTCTATAATTGGTAACACTGCAGGGTATGTGGAGAGGAGCAGGTATTCGTACCGATCTGATTGGGACCTTTAAATGTATCATCGAGAGGAGATATGGGGATTCCACCTTCGATTGTGATATTTTTAATAGCAGAGCTACATCCGCAGTTCTCCGCCTCGTTTGCAGGGGCAGTAAGTGGTGTCTCCTACAGCTGGCCTCATAAGTGTCATCATGTGTGTTGCATTTATACCGCAAGAATTTAGAAAATTTATGTTGTATAGATTCCAATCTATTTATATGAACATCATACTGCAGATTCCAAACCTGTGAGCAATACTCAAGGACGCTGCGAACGTATGAGCAATATAAAATTTTGATCACCTTCATATTTGAAAATTGTGAGCATGATCTGAGGACAAAACCTAGCATTTTGTAAGCTCTCGTCGCGATATTGTCTACATGCTTTTCATACGTGAGTTTTGAATCAAGAGTTACCCCCAAGTCCCGGATTTCCTGAACTCGCTTGAGTGTGATACCTTTAAGTGCATAGTTAAACTAGCATGTACGCGGCTTACGAGTAAAACTGATAACGTAACACTTGGAGGCATTGATATCCAATTTATTTACACGACAATATTCCTCAAATCTCGTGAGATCCTGTTGTAAAAGAAAACAATCATCTACAGTTTTTATAACTTTGTAAATTTTCATGTCATCTGCGTACATTAGAAGTTGTGAGTGTACAAAGCAGGATACGGATATGATGAAAATATTAAACAGTAGAGGACCTAACAGGGACCCCTGAGGAACGCCAGAGGGTACAGTGTGCCAGCTGGATATGGATCCGTTGAGTGCAACAGCCTGAGATCTATTTTCGATGTAGGATACGTACCACCTAAATAAGTTTCCGTGCACTCCCATTCGCAAGAGCTTCTGGTACAGTATCCTGTAATCAATGCGATCAAAAGCTTTACTGTAATCAGTGTAAATGCTGTCTACTTGCTCCCCCTTTGTTGATTTTGTGTCCCTCCATTTTGGACGCAAAATGGAGGGACACAAAATCAACAAAGGTGAGAAGGTTGCTAGTGGTTGACCTGTTTTTCACTTCCTATACTTCCTATTTATACTGTTGATTGATGACACTTGGTGGAATTTGTTTATTTTTTATACAACTTAGGTGGCAGACAAGCACACGGCCCACCTGATGGAAAGTGGTTACCGTGATCTATGAACGTGTGTAACGCCAGTGGAGTCACATGCGTTCTGCCAACCCTGTAATAACAGAGATTTTCTAAGCCTTCAGTGCAGAACACAAAATCAGGACAAGCCTTTGGTCTTCCTACTGACAGTACAAAAACTCTCCAGTGAGCTCTAGCTACCCTACTCATCGCCGGGAACACAACACGAGGTTATTATAGCTGTGGTATTCTGTAGGGTGGGGTTCCCCAGTTAGACTGCTCAATTCGGACGGGAATACCGTCGTGTCCTACCTCCTATAAGTTGTTGTTACACATATTGAGTACTTTTTCCATACCTAGCATTTTTTATTAGGCCTGGCCTGTGTCACCTTACGGCATCCTCAAAGGTTTTCAGTGAAAGGTTTTCACTGTCACAAATACAAGTGCGCTCTCAATATGTGCACTATGCATCCCATAACATGTACACATTGACAGTTCAAAGACAATATTGACAATAGCTTACTCACAGATAACGCGTATTTCGAACCGTCTTCTGCGTATAGTTTTGTTCTGACTATGTCTGTATAGTATGTGTAGTCAGAACAATAGTCAAAGCATGAACTATTGATGTTATTCGGAATTCAAAGGCTAAAGATTTCTCAAAATTCACAAACATTATTTAAATATACAACTAAATACCTATCTAATAAAAATCCCATAATCTCTGTTCCATCCTGATACAAAGGCTTCAGACTCGACGATTTGAATCTAGACAGCATTTTTTTTGCGAATACAACGTTTACAAAGCAATCTAACCGGATTTATGCGGATTTGGATACATAAAATCTCTCTATTGGCACCTTTGATTTCAAGTGCCTTAGAGTGAGGTGCATGTTCAATTGTTTCTTTGTAAACATCAGAGAGCAACTAAGCTTAACGTATTGTTGATATAGATATAATATACTATGAAATATTCAGTTTAGGTACATAAAATATTCTATTATAATATAAAATTACTTACAAATTTATATAAAACTGTGCTAACTATACAATATATACAAAAATGGAATAGAGAAAAAGAGGGAGACTGTAATTTTAGGCATCGAAAAATTCCTCCCCATTGATCTCTACTGGTACCGTACCCAGGAGGCTGGTGGCATTACCACGCATTCTTTGAGCGAGGTAAAGGTCAGCCTTATGGTCACGGGAAGGGTCGATTAGTCGTTTCGCTATTTCTTTGAATAGCGCGCGCGCACTTGCACCTCACGGACCCAACGTTTCGACTCCAAACGGCTCAAAAATATAATTACCAGTTAAATTGGTATATTTGCGCCGTTTGAGAGTGTCCGCTGATCGCTGATCGCAGTCCATCGTACTTGAAAGATGGGAAGGCGCCAGGATGTCGACGCAAGTTGCACCCCACACCAAAGGCCTACCCATCTTCCAAGGCATCAACGACATACCGTCCGGTCTCTTACCATCGTTGCGAGTCAAGCGAACAGGTTCAAGTATAGCTGGCACACTGGCGGTGATAAGAGCTCGACGGATAATGTCGTTAATGTTTGCATGTCGGGACATGCGGCCTGCGCTCCTGTTGCAAGACAATCCGTGATGTCCAAGGCTATCGAAAGCTTCTTCACAAAGACACCGATGTGGAGAAACACACGGTGCACCCAAAAGAAGGCAAGTCGCAATGCGGAAGGTCGTGTCGTCGAAAAGTGCCTGGAGCCATACACCAGATTCCCATTCACCCACAGCCAATAGACGAGCACGCTCAGCAGCGCTGGTAGCTGTACTGATTAAATGTTTTTTAACACCAATACTGAGCGGCTCATCCCATTGCCTTTGGGAAGGTGGGTTGGCGGGCATGGCGGCAGTTGAACAAGTCATTTTCCAAGCATTTACAGCTTCGGCCTTACCTGGCACATCCGAATTAATCAGTGAAGGAGATAGAATTTTCCTGACTAATTCTTCAGTGCCATAGACCGACGACAAAAATGCTGGCATACTTACATCTGCAATTTTGCGAACGCCGAGGCCCCCGAGACGAACTGGAAGGGACGCCTGAAGCCACACTCGATCGTTCAAATTTATAATATTTAAAATTTTGCAAATACTATTATAATTTCTGCTATTATATGTCATTCATGTATTTTAATGTTATAGCGCTTTCCATTCCGGCAAAAAAATTCTTTCCGTCCCCCTAACCGTCGCCAAAATGGTTGTATAACCAAAAAATTGTAATATTCAACACGTGAGTCGGTAACTCAGTGATCAGAGTATTCCCCCTGTAAGGGACAGTTCGTGGTCTTTTTGCAATCTTAATGGATTTGAAAACTTAATAATTGCTTCAAAATTTCATAAAATTAATTTTTATTCTTTTCATTTTTAGAGAGTTCATACATACTCGCGCGTGTATCCCTCAGGGTAGGTAAAAAGAACTGCCCGCCATTTGCTTCTAACTTTGGATATTTCACAAGGTTCCTCTACTTTGATTGACTACCTATACCTATCCTACCTATACCTATCCTACCTATCAGCTTAAAGTGCTTTCAAGAATTCTTACTTGAGAAACTCTTTCCTCAATTCATAACTAAGGAAAATAATATGACCAACTTATACCAATAATTAAAAAAATATCACTTTCACAAATTGTGTGAATGATTTCTTCCGATCTAGACAGCAAGTCGGGCTTTTTATTTTTTAACATTTTTTAATTGCAATTAAAATTTACCCACCACCGTCTTGAATAACTGATTGAAAACAACTAAAACTTATAAACATTTTAAATTTCATTATTTTTTAAGTTAAGGTTTTAAAGTATGTATGAGTAGGAGACCCTGCTAATTGAGAAATTATGAATTCTCGTTTTATTCACTGTTTTATCATATTTTTGCCACCAAAGGTACGTAATAATAAATAAATAAATAAATAAATATTCCAGGACATTCTACACAACGCTATCTAGACCCATGGTAAGCATAGCTTAACTAGCTTGTGTTATGGAATCTAGAATGCGGATAAACATACTTAGATACTTTTTTTTTTTTTGTAAATACATACATATTATACATAGAAACACCCAGACCAATGCAAATATACATTTTCATGCATACAAATATTTGCACTGAGCGGGAATCGAACCCGCGCCCCCTGCATAGCAGTCGAATGCTCTACCGCTACGCCACGGAGGTCGTCAAGAACATAATGTAGTTAGGCACATTAAAAGATAATGTTAATTTTATTTTATAGCCTAAACAGCGCATGTACGTAATTACAATTTACTTCAATTGCTATGATAGCTTCTAACATATATTTTAATGATGTTATCAGCATGTTATATATATAGTGCTAGGTATATAATAATGCATTTACGATCCTGATTACTTCAAGTAATTCCAGTATAACATCAGAAGAGAAAGATATGTAAGGAGGTGGGAAACGACGGTATTTCCGTCCAATTGAGCAGTCCGACTGGGGAAGTACCTCCGCCTTATAGAATACCGCGGTCATAATAACCTCGTGTTGTGTTCCCGGTGCGGCGGTGAGTTGGGTAGCCAGAGCTCACTGGAGAGTTTTTGTGCTGTCAGTGGGAATACCTTATAATAATTTACTGGTGGTAGAAACTTGGTGGCACAAATTTGTCTCAAGTTTCGACCGGGTAGGTACCACCGTGCACTATTGCGAAAAACCCTCCATAGCAATTCAATCTCGGTTGGATTGTGTTCAGGGGTCAGCAAGTGCATAGCCGGGCAGAGGTGATGGTTGTCGCAGCACTAGTGGGACCAGTGGGTCTTGGCGTAGTCTAGTGGGGATGGCGCGGGGCGATGCGCCGAACAGGGAGACCTGTAGAAACGGTGGTGCCGCTGGCCGCCCGCGGTATAGTACAGGGGCCCATCTGGGGTTAACCACCTTGGGAGGCTGCCTCACCAGGCCGCGCATAATCCCGACATGGTTCGTCGTGCCGGTTGGTGACCGGATTTGGGAGCCCGGCGACCGTACTCGGGGGGGTACGGGGGCCCTTCCGTTCGGCGCATCGGCTCGCGCCATGCCTCACATTCATAGATAAAACCAATATCTCACGCTTTGTCACACGGTGCTGCGGCGGCAATCACCTCTTTTTTCACGCCTTCTCCCAACCAAACTCATGGCAGCGCAATTTAGAGAAATAGGCAACACAGCGGCTCGTCACACTCCCAAAAGCTTGCTATTTGAGGTGGAGTCCACTAACATCTGTGGGCTCCATGCAAACCTCAACGCCGTCCACCAACACCTAGAGACGGCGAAACCTGCCATGTTTTTTCTAACGGAGACGCAAATACACCGCCCTGACTACACGACCTACTTGCTCTACCCTGGCTATGTTCTTGAGGAAAGTTTTCGTGCAAAAGCCGGGGTGTGCGTGTTTGTTAGGGCGGATGTTTGCTGTCGCCGTTTGCACTGCCTAGAGGACCCATCCTTCTCCATCCTTTGGGTACACGTAGACCATGGCCCTACGAGTCAGATCTATGTGTGCCTCTACCGTTCCCATACAGGAGATGCTGACAACTCGACTCTTTGAATATCTGAGTCAGGCGGCAGATGATGCGCAGGAGCCATTTCCGATTGCGATTTTTTAGTATTTTTGGGGGATTTTAACGCCCACCACGAGATCTGGTTGGGCTCCTCCAAAACAGACCATGCGGGAAGAGCCGCCCACGCATTTGCTCTGGCGCACGGCCTGACCCAATTGGTGCACGAGGTCACTAGGATACCAAGAAGGTCGGGCCTAGCACCTTCTCTGCTAGACCTTCTGCTGACGAGTGATCCGGACCGGTACAGTGTATCGGTGCGAGCCGCTTTAGGCAACTCCGACCACTGCCTGGTCTGTTCCACGATGCCTATTATAGCGCCCCCACGACCCGTGCAGGGGAAGCGGCGTCTCTGGCACTACTCGTCAGCGGACTGAGATGGACTTCGTGACTATTTTGCGTCCATCCCGTGGGTTGAGCGCTGCTTTGAAGGTAAGAACCCATCGGATTGTGCTACTGCTGTCGCCGGTGAGATCGGTCTGGGTATGGAATACTATATCTCATACACCGATATCACTGGAGACCGCGGGGTGCGCCCTTGGTTCGGGCGCAAGTGCGCGGAAGCTGTTGAACAAAAACAGTCTGCGTACCGCGCTTGGGTAAGGGCGCGCGTCACGCGCCATCCCAATCTGGGCCACTTCAAGGCGGCGTACAACAGAGCCACAAAGGTCTGTAGAAGGGCCTACGTCAGAGCGGATGCCCTGCGCATAGCGCGGCTTGGTCAAGCGCTAGTGATGCATCCCACGGGAAGCCGTGGCTACTGGCGACTGGCTAAAGCCGTGCAAGCCAACTTCTGTCAGCCTTCGCTGCCTCCGCTGCGTAACCCTGATGGATCCCTGGCCCATGAGCCGCAAGAGAAGGCAAATCTGCTGGCTAATCTCTTTGCGGCCAACTCCCGAATCGATGATTGTAGTACACAGCCACCAACACTACCCGACAGTGACCACGCGATGCCTGATATCCATATCAGGCAACGCGATGTCCGTGCAGTGCTGCAATCACTCGATGTCCGGAAAGCCAGTGGTCCGGATGGTATTCCAGCGGTAGTTTTGAAAAAATGTGCGGCGGAGTTGTCTCCAATGCTTACGCGCCTGTACCGGCTATCCTACAGTTCGGGTACAGTGCCTTTGCCTTGGAAAGAGGCAAATGTTCAGCCGATTCCCAAGAAGGGGGATCGCTCGGAGCCAGCCAACTATCGACCCATAGCCGTCACCTCAGTGCTGTGCAAAGTGTTCGAGCACATAATTAACAAACAGCTCATGCGGCACCTAGAGGATCACTCCTTAATTAATGACCGGCAATATGGCTTCAGACCGAAACGGTCAACGGGTGATCTTCTAGCATACGTTACCCATCTTTGGGGTGAGGCTATGGACAAGCACGGCGAGACACTGACAATTAGTCTTGACATCGCCAAAGCTTTCGATAGAATCTGGCACAAATCGCTTCTTTCCAAGCTACCTGCCTTTGGTCTGCCTTCTAGGCTGTGTAACTGGGTTGCTAGCTTCCGGCAGGGGCGCCCTATTCGCGTCCTTTGTGACGGACGAGCTTCGGAGTTTCTGCAGGTAAATGCTGGCGTGCCCCAGGGGTCCGTCTTATCACCCACTCTCTTTCTTCTGCATATCAACGACATGCTGTCTACCGGCAATGTTCATTGTTATGCAGACGATAGCACTATACATGGGAGTTATCATGGACATCCTGCGGCCAAGCAGGCAGATATCGCAGAGAAAAGGCAGCTTCTTGTCACTGAGCTTCACGGGATCCTGAATCACATTTCTCAATGGGGCTCTGAGAACCTGGTTGAGTTCAATGCCAAGAAGACGCAGGCATGTGCGTTTACAGCAAAAGTACACACATCAACAAAGTCTAGGGAACAAGGACATTTCTAGTTTATATTTAAAAACCCTTTCTTGTAATAGTGTGTGTTTTATATCAATAGAAGGGTATTTTTATACCGTTTTTAATTTTAATTTTAATAAGAACATTCTCATATCAAAAATTTTTTTTTTTAGGAAAGAATTGAATAGTGAAAATATTGAGTATTACAACCTTCTATGATTAGGCACAAAAATAACGAGGTAGTAAGAAATACAGTAATTAACCGTACTTTAAGCGTTTTTAATAATCTGTAGGACCTCCTAAAGCATTAGCAACAGCTCGACAAAGGCGTGGCATACTTAGTATGAGATGGTCAATCATCGTGTGTGGAAAATGGCTCCATGTACTGCGAAGGTGTAAAAAAAGTTGTTCTTCAGTGTTCAGATTTTCCAAAAAATCACTGAAAGCTCTTCTCCCAAGCAAATCCCAGGCATGCTCTATGGGATTGAGGTCGGCAGACTGAGCAGGCCATTCCAACGTCGTAATATTGTGCTCGCTTAACGCATTGACCACTACCCTTGCGGTGTGTGACCGTGCATTATCTTGCATGAACATAAAATCTTGACCGAACTGCTGTCGATGAGGGATTACCATGGGGTGTATAACCTCCTGAATGTATTGGTTTGCATTCAAATTGCCCCGTATCCAAACGAGGTCGGTCCTTCCACCAAGGCGAATTCCAGCCCATACCATGATTGTTCCACCTTGGTAAGGATGAACTTCTTGCGGATTCTGGAGACGACTCCGACGTCAAGGAACTCGCCATATACCCACTCTTCTCGAATCAGGATGAAAACCGAAGCAAGATTCGTCGGAAAACAGAACCCGTGACCATCAGTTCGGTCCACTGTAAATGTGCGTTAGCCCACAATAAGCGACAACCTCGATTTCCACGTCGAAGAGCTGGAACCCTAAGCGGTCTGCGAGCATGAAGATTGGCTTCGTGTAGTCTTCTCCTGACAGTTTGATCGCTAATAACCACTTGATGCTGAGACTGGAGGCCTGCGACCAACTGACGAGCAGTAATCGTGGGTTGCCGCCTTGCGGAATTTTGCAAGAAACGATCTTGTCGCGGGGTAGTAACCCTATTTCGTCCCCTGTGACGTTCGGCAACATCCCCTGTAGATCTGTAGCGTGCCCATAATCTGCAAATTACGCTTGGTTGGGTGTTGACAGCATCCGCTACGTCGCGTTGAGTTCGTCCAGCTTGCAGCATACCAACAGCCCTTAACATCTCTTCGCGACTTAAATGACGACGTGACATGATGACTACAGTAACAAAAATGCACAAACCATACGTAAAAGACGTATTATTGATAATAAACGTTATTTACAATCAAAGAAAATAATTTTTATTTTGCCTCGGAAAACTGCACAATCAAACACTTTTAAGAGTTTTCCCTCCATATTCGAAAATCATTACTTATTTAAATTTATTTTTAAATTTCGAACAACTCTGTAATCTACTATATTCTATTTTTATTTATTTGCTGCCAGTTATTTGCAAAACAAGATTTACACGAAAAAAAAAATTGGGGTCATCTTGTTCCCTAGACTTTGTTGAGGTGTTTATCTTCTTTCCTTCCACTTCCCACTCTTCAGAGCACGCCACTGCCACTGCAGGACAATCTCAATATCCTAGGTATGGATGTTCGCTGCAACCTGAATAACAAAAATTACATCGAAAGTATCATCAAAACAGCCTCACGAAAACTCGGAGTCCTGAACAGAGTGAGACGATTTTTCACGCCGGAGCAGCGGTGTCTTCTATACAAGACACAAATTCGCTCCTGTGTGGAATATTGCTCGCATCTCTGGGATGGTTCTGCAAAGTACTTACTAGATGCTCTCGACAGGTTGCAGCGACGTGCGGTCCGCATCATTGGGAATCCCGAGATCACGAACACCCTAGAACCTATAGATATACAAGTAGATGCGTAGAGATGTTGCGTCCATGGCTGTATTTTACCGTCTGTACCATGGGGAGTGTTCTGATGAGCTCTTCCAATTAGTCCCACCCTCCCCTTTCCTACACAGGACAACACGTGCAGGTCTTAGATGTCATCCGCACACGGTGCAAAACATCCGATCAAGAACCAAGCGGTTCGGAGACTCTTTCCTCTGTCGCACCATTAAGGCTTGGAATTCATTACCAGCTCACGTGTTTCCTTCTTCCTACAGTCCCGGGTCCTTTAAGCGGGGCGTGAAAAAGCATATGATGAGGCAGTCAAGCTGAGTGTCACCATTGTCACACGGTATGTGTAAGTAATGGTGACCCTCTTTTCTGGGACTTTGCCGTCAGCTTACCATCAGGCAAGGCGAAGTCCAATTGACGTGTCCTATATAAAAAAAAAAAAACCAAAAGCTTGTCCCGCTTTATCTTTTACACTGACGGCACAGAAACTCTCTGTGGTTACAGGGTTGGCAGCGCGAGTGTGACTCCATTGGATTTGCTCACATCCATAGGCCACGGTAATCACTTTCCATCAGGTGGGCCGTGTGCTTGTCTGCCACCTAAGTGGTATAAAAAAAAGATCTAAAAAAAGACGCTGAATAAATTTTATCCTCTCAGACAAACTTTATTCAGCGGTGAACTCATAGGTATCTATAAAAACCTCTATGGACCATCTTACTTATTCTCATTTATAATTTAAATAAAGGATCCACCTGTATCTTGAATCTCAGTTTTCAAAGTCAAGGGATTTAGGTCACAAAGTGATGCGATTCGTATAGACTTCAAATATAGCGGCTTGTAAATGTATCTTTGTAAGAAGATTTGTTAGGTATTGAATTATATTATTAGAAAAAAATCGGACCACTTTTCTGTATGAATAAGTTAGTAAGCTAATGCGGGTTCTATCCCCGTTCAGTGCAAATATTTGTTTGCATAAATTGGCTATTTGCATTGGTTTGGTCGTGCCTCGGATAATACGATAAGGCGTCGGATCTGAATGCCATACGAACATCTATGACAGTTGGAGCCATAAAAGGTCCAACAACTGGTGCTTTGACATTACCTTTGGGTTGGGAGGGTCATATGGCAGTCGTTTCATGGATAATATCGAGTTTCAAATCTGCAGATGGGCTGATAAAGCGGACCCCAGACTCCGAGGTAAAAGCTTCGTATGCGAGAAGGTTAATCCTTCTCGCTAAGATTAAAAAAAGAAGTTAATAAACTAATAAAAATGATAATAATCACGTTACTAATATGTTTTATTATTATCACACTCACAAATTATGTGAGTGAGATGCAGTAACTAATATTTTAGTCACGGATAACATTAAAAACAACTAGTACTTATAAAACTATTCAAGTATAAGAAGCCCTACTAAGGTCTTCTGGAGCTGATACATTTACTGAACAACAGGTGAAACTCGAGTACAGATTCACTTTAGTAAAGGTGTAAAATCATCTACTTTATGCAAACAATACATGTCAATGACTATATGGAAATTGGGTTACACTAGAAATAGACTTAATGCGGAGGTCGGAGGATAGGGAGAAATGATGCACACTGAGAGAAGCTAGGTCTAGCAGTAGACTTCGAGAGGCTAATTGATTAATAGATTGATATGGAAACTAGAGGCAAGGGCAGATCTTTTGCTAGAAGGTAGGAGAGGACGGTATATCCCTCCAATTGAGCAGTCCGACTGGGGAAGTACTTCCGCCCTACAGAATACCGCAGCCATAATAACCTTCACGAGTTGTGTTAGAGCTCACTGGAGATTTTTTGTGCTGTCAGTGGGAAGACTAAAAGCTTGTCCTGCTTTGTCTTCTACACTGACGACACAGAAACTCTCTTTGCTTACAGGGTCGGCAGCGTGAGTGCGACTTCTCTGGTGTTGCACAAATCCAAAGGTCACGCTAACCACTTTCCATAGGCCGTGTGCTTGTCTGCCACCTAAATGGTATAAGTTCTCGACTGTATTATCATCAAATGTTTTTTTTCTCTATGAACACATTCATCCATCAATGACCTTAATTTCATCTTCAATTTCATTGCCATTATCAAAAGAACGGAAGCTGTGTACATGGTACCGACTTCTTAAATTAATTTATATAAGTTTAGCAATATTTACAGGACCGTTCAAAAATCACGATCAAATAAATTATTAGAAAATAAAAAACCGAGTGCTGTCTAAAAGATCGGAACAAGTTTAATAGCGGCGGTACTCATTTGCCAAAAATAAACCGAAAGAAAATTAATAGGTACCGCCTGCTCTTAAACTGCTACTAACTGTTTCGGTCTTTTAGACAGTAGGTAAATCGGAATTTTTATTTTTTAATAATTTATTTTATTTTAAATTTTATAGCTATGATATGACATGTATATATTTTTGTAATCTCCCTATAATTTTCTTCATTCTGATACCCTAGATAAAATTGGATGAATTTTATTTTTTGCCAACAAGCTTCTGAGCCGATTTGGACTTAGCTTCAAAAATATAGCGCATTGTTGACATGTTATGTACCTTATGACACTCTGGAGATGGATACATTTCATTTGAAACCCCATTCATAGAAACCCTTCAAGCCGTTAGGGCTGTAGAGGAGAACAAAGAAAAATACATACATATATACGCGAGAAAAACATTACCCTCGATGGCGCAGTAGCCATTTTTCTCTACAAAAGGAGTATCAGACTAAGTGGCCTACGACCACGGCAGTCCTTAATATTTTCTTGTTTAATACTTTTTAGAGCGTGATTTTTCAGTAGTCGTGTTTTAGTTTTTAGCTTATTTTTTTATTTATATTATTTTGGGGGAAGCAATAGCTATATTATATATGTATATATATATATATTTAAAATAGCCGTGGTAGCCTAGTGGTATGGGTAATGGACTGCTGAGACGAGGTCTCAGGTTCGAACCCAGGATTTACCATGGCACACACTAATGACTTTTCAATGCTTTTCTAAGTTATGTGTTATATTATCGCAGGTTTTTAAGTGCCTGGTTAATGGCAATAATAAGCTCGCCACCTAAACATAAACCGGCGAAATGTGGGTGCTAGCACCTCTGCCGCCTCGGGGATATAGGCGTGAGTTTATGTTTTATGTGATGTATTTGAAATGTGCTAATTAAACCTTTTCAGTTGATATGAAACACGGCATATCTCAAATTTATTATTTAACACAGTACATTTTGAACCCTATAGAGCGCCACATTAGATTCAGTGACACATCATATAACCTATAACCAGCGGACGATCAAGACGCTTATAACGATAATGTAAAAATGCCTGTCAAAACTATAATCCCCCTTTAGCTTCGCCGTGGTCGAGTAAAAATTTGATGGTCATTTTCTGTCTAAGCTTCCCTGAACGGATACCCGGAAAATATAATATAATATCTAAACAACCTCAGATGTCATCGCCCCAGCCAAATGAGGAGATTTATGTACTGGGACCACAAAATCGACATGACAACAATTTTTGTGTTCACAAGCCTAAAATATTTTATAAATATTGTGTACCCTTTTTAGGTTTTATCCTTCCATTAGGCCGGGATACAGGTAATATTATGTGAAAGGTTTCCTTTTATCCATTACTTAGCAATATGTAAGAGCATAATAAATCCGGGAGCATTTTTATGAAAATCCTTTTGTACAAAGTAAAGAATGCGTAACTAATTGCTTCGATATAATCAAACTTGGGTTACAACCGTGGCCCCGTGGCCCCATACATCTGCGAGATTACCTTTCAGGGTAAATAAATTATTCATTACTAAAAGGTTTTAGATTTAATAATGTAATGAAATATTTTTAAAAATATAGTATATAAAGATCACGTAAAGTTTACTCAATTACAATTCCCAAGATGGGATGGAAATATTAAGTTAATGAGAAAAAGCTTTTGTATCAACTAGTCAACGGGCGGCCTGAGCCCTTATTAAGTTTGACCAACCTTAACTTAACTGTGCACGTTTGTATTAGCCGATATATTTAAGTTGCTCAGTGTTACACTAGTTTTATCTTCTAGGTTCACCAATTGAAATTTCCTGCCTACTCACGTTACGACAAAACTAGAAAGTCAAGTAGAATAATGCTCCTGACGGTGAGATGATAACCACGGCTATATTTATTATAGAATTACTTCGCGTGAAAACCTTGCCGGTGAAATGACCTCTCTCTAGTTTAGGTTTCCCAAGAGAGTTTAGTACTCGGTTCAGCTGGGCATAAAAAGGTTCACAGAGGCTCGTTTCATGTAATTCCAGAAGCTTTTGTACATTATTTAATTTTCCATCCTTTCTATAAGTCGATGACGTATTGTGATACTCCTGACATTGTAAAAATCTTTACCTTCAAGTAAAGAGCTATGTAAATCTTAACGGTAAAGATTTTATTTCTAAGGTTTCTTTTATGGTTCGTAAACCCCTCGGACTTCACCTCACCGGAGCCATAAATGAGGTAGTTATATTGGTACCGAACCGAATAAAATCGCATGGTGTTTCGTCACATTATTCAAAGTGGCTGGGCAATCTGGTGGGCCCCAGAGAATATATGACGGGCTTTAACATTGGCTATCATCATACTCATCTCCGACGTATTGTTGGGAATCAAAATGCTCACTTTCCTATAAAGAGACACACGACTTCCTATAGAGAGATATTAAACACCATAGACCGGTTTTCACTACGACAACGGAAGAATAAGTATATCATGTAGATACTTTTTTGTTTAACCCCTGACGCAAAAGCGACGCGGTGTTATAAGTTTGTCGCGTCTGTGTGCATGTGTACGTGCGTGCGTTTGTGTGTGTGGCATTGTAGCTTCTGAGCGGATGAACCGATTTAGATTTAGTTTTTTTTTGAAAGGTATATTAGTCGGGAGTGTTTCAGCTATGTTTGGTAAAAATCGGTTCAAGATGGCCGCCACGACATAATGACGGAATATATATTTTTTCATAACTCCTTCAATATGAGTGTCCAAATGAAAGGGCTTGACTAGTAAAATACCATACACAATGACAAATTTCAAATCCAAGACGGTCGTCACCACAAAATGGCGAACATTGTTTTTTACAAGTTCCTCAATATGGGTTTAATTACGTGCGTGCGAAAAATAACTACTGGAATCGACTAAAACGCACGGCGCCTGTGGGTCGTTGTTGGTTGTCGAAGGGGAGGTTGACAGGCATTCACTCGCACACTGGCTGACCCAGAGCAATCTCTCTCGATCCGGCTCTCCTTGGGTGCGGGGACAACAGAGTAGTAATATTTTGATTCAAGCATTTGTCATGGTCAGGAGGCTCTAACTGGTATTGCGTTGCCATGTCAGAGGGAACTTAATGGAGTGCTTTCCCAGTTAGGGTCCCCTGACATGGCGATGCTTGAATCAAAATATTTCTAGGTATATCAAAGTTCAAGGGCTAATCAACACAAATTATATCCATCCAACTTTCTTGAGGTTGTTTTTTTGCGATTAGGGATTTTTCATTTTTTTATTTGATTTCCATTTTACACTTTTTTAACATTAACATCCTCATCACAGCTGTAATTTAGCGATGAAATTACATTTAAATCACGAATTCAACCTGAACAAACTCATCCAGTGCCTTCGAAGCCTTAATGGCTAAAGCAAATAGCCCCCCATCGACACGCGCCCGATTATCACGGAGCGCTGATTACGTCACGATACATTGCGTCCTTGCGCCGGGCGTGCGTGACTGCGACGCGACACGAATATCTTGTCGGGAATGGATTAGGTATAGGGCCAAGTATGTTTGATATCGTTAAACTTTTGCTAAAGTTTCGTTATGTAGTTACTAGTTTAGATAAGAAAATAGGTGGGCGATTAAAAAAGAAAGGCTGAAATTTTTTATGGCCAGTGTTTTTGATCACAGGGTAAAATTTATTGTTTTAAGAATGTAGCATGTAGTGTTTATTCAACATAAAGAAGAAAATATGAATCATAAATATTACTTTGTATTCAAATTGAATAAAATGATTTGATTCTTATAAATTTAACCAACCAATAAATATATTTTCTAATTTCAATTGTATTTATAAAAACAAGTTTAAGTTAATATTTAAATTGTATACGGGCATTAGTAAAGTTTATCTCACTAGATGCAGTAACTCATAAAGTAAAACAAAACATCTCTGCGATTACAGGGATGGCAGCGCAAGTGTTACTCCTCTGGTGTTGCACACGTCCATAAGCCACGGTAACCACTTTCCATCAGGTGGGCCGTGTGTATGTCTGCCACCTAAGTGGTATAAGACACTGCTAAATTTTCAAAGCTGCACGACATAATATACACTTACGAGGTGTGCTTAGGTACAACAACGTCAGTGCCGATAGCTCAAATAGATTATAATCATATGAGTGCATGCAGATTCACAAGTATCTACTTACTACCTAGTACGAGTACTTAGAAAAACGGCCCTGGGTCGGCCGGGGTGCGAGGGATATGCCTGTCAACCTCACCTTCAGCAACCAAAACGACCCACAGGCAGCGTGCGTTTTAGTAGGTTCGAGTCCGACATAACCTCTTCCACCGGCTCCGGTGGGGAGGTATACGTGGGGATTTTGCGCACGTAAAAAAAAAGTAAATAGAAAAACGTTCAGCAATTAAATTACTCTTCTATATAGTAACATAATGAGCTTGATTTTGTCTCATGACTCATAATAACTTATAAGTCATTTATTCATAAAGATAAATCATTACACGTCATAAATCATTCTATTAATCGTTACAGTAAATTTGTCACTTTCTATTCTTAATAATAACATAGTAGAGTCACAATATTATATCAATATTGATACCGCTTTAACACAAAATAATTACAAATCTAAATGGACCCTCTTACTTCTTATCTACACTGTGGCGCACAAAACAGTCGGTCAGCGCACCGCTGCGGCTTAGCATCGAGGCTTACTATCCCTTAAATACCTGAAGTCCTAGAAGACTACCGCCTTAAGAATATCATGAGTTTAAAACACTGGCTGATAAGAAGTTCCAAAAAGAAGATTTATTTTTAAATTGAATAAATTAATATAAGAAAAGAAGGGCATTCTAAGTGTAGGAGGGTACTCCTACAATTTCAAACGAACGAACCAAACACAATTAAGGTGAAACAGATCGAACGAAGTCCTTTGAATATTCATTACATTAAATTAACAGCTATATCGAAATATTTCCATCAGATTGATTTCATTCATTCTAGTTGTCAACAATGGCCCTTTGAATCAGAACGAACGTCCGAATCCACGACATCTCCTGTGATCGTTCAAACAAAAATAACTTATTGAATGCGAGAGAAACACTTTTTCATTGGCAATTCGATTTATATTACAAACTTTCATTGAGTATCTTTAATATTTCCGTGAACCTTAACCCCGTCACAAAAAGGCACAGTTTATCAAGTTATAGTTGTAATAAAAGGAAGGCTTTTGGTAAATATGTTAAGTCGTTTGATCTAGACTGTGACGGAGGTCGACCGTTGGGCACGATAAACCTTATAAAAGAACTGCCACGTTTGATATAATACCTTTGTTGCTATTACTTTTACTTGTTTTCATATATGTAGCTACTTATTTGACTTTCTTCCTATAGGGATTTCAAATCGAAGCTTTGGACTTTTTGTTAACAATATTGTTTGCCGGAATTTGGTTTTCATTACGGATAAGTAGGAATTGCCCTTTAAACTTTCACGTTTCATGATTTTTCAATTATCTTTACAAGAATAAAAGCGTTATGAGCATGTTATGGGATTTGAAGAGTCTTATAACATCCCTGAAGCCTAAGCTAAGCTCACCTGCAGGACAGTGTATCTGCTAAATATCGGTTGAATTCCTGCACAGGTTTTTCTCTCGAGGTTTGGATTTCAAATGACAGTCGCCATCAGAAAATCTAATAAGAGGTTTGTGTTTAAAATCGTTAATGCAATACAGCCCAAGTAATTTTTTAATATAGAGACACAAATAATTAACTTGAATGCACAAATAATGCTCAAACACATTTGCCTCTAGGGTATGCAGAGCAACAGCCCGTTATTTACACCTGTACCTACATACCTCACGTGTTATTAAAGCTTTCAGGCAAGCCTGTCAGTTTCGAGTTTTCTGACTAGCCGTTTTTCCAAGACTATTATTTAGTTCAAAGTATGTATCACATGGCTGTCCCGACTGACCTGCCTTTCATACTTGGGTATCAATCGCTCTGTACTTATTTCGTTTTACGTGCCCAAAACACCTTAGCATACCCTTCTCAATCCTCGTTAAAACATTCTCTTTCATACCTTTCTCGTATTTCTGTATTCCTTTTTCTTTCAACCAGCCTTATCTGGCAGTTAACTAATTTAGTTTTTAATAATATTATAGATACTTTTACTAAACTTACCATGTCTTACCGGTATGTAGTTTATTTAACAACCAAGTTCGGATTAAATCTTGGAAGAACGGCTAAGTTTTGCGCGCTGTATAAATATTTGCCACAAGATTACCTTAGTCGGGAATCGAAAAAACTTTATAACTACTCGGTAACATATAACTAGTCGGTAACACAGTGGGCTATAGGGTACAATTTTAAAGTAAATGATTACTTTTCATAATAAGTACAGGCTCTGTAGCGATGCAGTAGTGAACTCCCGCTCAGTGCAAATATTTGTATGAATGAATACGTCTATTTGCATTGGTCTGAGTGTTTTTTTCATCGAGGAGGAGATCGTTTTATGGAAAATATCGCATTGCATCCTAAATTTACTTAAAAGGGGATTATGAAGTATGCCACACTCCCTTGAGTAAATGAATTCATTTGTCTTTTTTAATTTGAAATATACAAATGAAATAATTTATAATGAGGAGCACGAGTCGGCTTCTCAATTAAGAGGCCAAGATAATGAATTTTTGTTTAGCAATTTGCGGACATAAACAAGAAAGGATATTAATTTTATATTGTGTTTCGGAAGCGCCTTTAAGGACTTTCTAGGGGTTCAAGTTTATAATAAACTCAGAAGTTTAAAGGTAATTGTTTAAATTTTAATTACTTTTCTAATGTACGGGGAGATACTTTGTATTTGTATTCCCTTGATTAGTAGGACATTGCCGTTATTTTATCTTTAACTTCAAAATAAAGTGATGGAGTAGTGATGGAAGAAGAAATTATTTATTATTATTTATTCGAAGAAAATGACTTTTTTAAAAAATACATAGAATAAAAAAATATTTAGTAGAAGTAAACAATTCTAATAATATCGGTCCTTTTCTATACATTGCTTTCATCAATCGACTGAAACATAGAAGCATATTTTGTATGTATTATAGGGTAGACTTGCTTACATCTCAGCTACCTTCTAGTCTGTGAATAGAACGAGAGAGTAGGTCTCGACTTTTAACTACAAGCTTTGCAGTAAAGGCAATAGGAATAGCCCGTGAAGCTTGTTAAAAAGCTGTCACATTTTTTATACCACTTAGGTGGCAGAAAAGCACACGGCCCATCTGATGGAATGTCGTCACTAAGTGCGCCTATGGACGTGCGCATTACCAGGGGAGTTAAAAACGCGCTGTCGACCTTGTAGGCGCAGAGAGTGCAAAAGATTAAGCAAGACAAGTCTTTGGTCTTGCCACTGATAGCACAAAAACTCTCCAGTGAGCTATGGCTACCCTACTTACCGCCGGGAACACAACATGAGGTATTCTTTAGGGGGGATGTACTTCCCCAATCGGACTAATTAATTGGATGGCAATACCGTAGTGTCCTACCTCCCGCAACAGTCGTGTCCACATTTATCTGAATTTTTTTAATTTCTATCTGTCAATTAGATATGAAATCGAGATTTGTATTTATCGCTTTACTTTATTGAATACTTTTATCAAAATTTTTAAAGACACAAAGTCACCTCAAAGTCGTTTCACAAGGAAGTATTAATAAGATTCCTTTATCGCACCATTAAGGCCTGAAATTCATTACTAGCTCACGTGTTTCCTTCTTCCTACAGTCCCGGGTCCTTTAAGCGGGGCGTGAAAAAGCAAATGATAAGGCCGTCAAGCTGAGTGTCACCATTACAACATGGTGTATATATGTAATGTTGACCCTCTTTTCTGCGACTTTGTCTTCAACGCACCATCGAGGCGAAGTCTAATGGACGTGTCCCATATAAAAAAGATTAATTACATGAATTAATTACCTGGCTTCTAATTTGAATTTTCAATTGAAGCGCAAGGAGTGATGTGAGGTAATATTCCACAGTTGTTGACAGCAAATTATGTACTTTACGTAATACGCTAAATGGATCCAGCTTTGCGTCAAAAGTACACGTGTTGTTACCTAAACATTAGAGTTAATAATGTTTCATGAATGAATAAATTTATTTATTTATTTCTAAGAATATGTAACATTGAGGTCTTAAATTAAGTTTTGTAACGCTTAACTTTTGTCTTATATGTTATAATATAGATGAGGTTCAAGTTGTTTGTATCATACATACATACATACGCTCACGCCTATTTCCTTCCGGGTAGGCAGACACAACAGCCCACGAATTGACTCTGTCCTGCTATATTTCACGAGCTTCTTCTTCTGTCATTAATCGTAGTAGCGCGATTTTTTTTTCAAGATATACGCATCAAAATTACGCGGTTGCGGTGCGTAGCACGCCTCCCTGTTTCCGGGGGTGAGTTGGGAACACCGCGGTCCCCACACTCGAGGAGGGCCTGATCAAGAGAGATGGCCAGCTGGGGTTCAAGGGATATGCCTGTCAACCTCACCTCCGGCAACCAACAACTATCCACAGGCGCAGTGCATTTTAGTCGTTTCGAGTCCTACATTATTGTATCGTATTGGCAGACCTGTAACGACGGCAAATGGTGTTTTAGCGGCGGTGCTTAAGCGGCAGTTAGTATAATCTGTGAGGTGATAGTGGCCTGACTAACGATCAGGATGAATGTTATCAAGAGAAATGTTGTGATGTATGTGTGATGAAATATTGTGTTATTGAAAAATGTTGGAAATGCTAATTACTTTTTTGGAATAGAAGTATACATCCTTCAGGAGCTTAAGTCTCTTGCTAATTATCGTGTCTTCTTCGATTTCAAGTAGCGTTATTGCATGACGATGAGAAAAGTGTATTAGTTATAGTATTAGTTATTTAGGTTAAGTAAGGGTGGCACTGAGAACCAGTGCTGTGATGGCAGATACCCATCGCAGTGTATGTTGAGTGCCCATCCTTTGTGGACACAGCGTACTTGTACCTCCTGTGGGGTTAAGTACCCCCTGCTGCTGACAGATATGACATTGACTTGTCAAATGTCATATTTGGCATCAAAATGACGTGGCACCTCACCCGCCACAGTATATAAAAATTATGTTATATTTTTATTTTATTTTCTCTTTTTGCATTCTGTTTTTTTTTGTACTGTATGCTGTGTCGCAATAAACATTTTTACTTTCTTTTCTTTCTTTCTTTCATTACCTCTCCCACCGACTCTGACGTAGGAGGTGGGTGTTTCGATGAAAATCCGTGTGATTTTTCGCATCTAAAAAAGAGCATCAAAATTAATAGATTCCAGTTTAATTTAAACTATCATCATACTGAGCTGTTTACTGAATTACAATAACTCAAGAACAGAGGTTTATAATAATAATTCCAGAAATATCGAATGTTAAGTAAGAACTTTTTATTCCAACGTTAACGTTGAGCATTATGCGAAGAGAACAAAGTACGAAATCCCTTTTATCTCTGTTCAACCGTAGTAATTTAATTGGAAGCTAAAACGCATGTACGTTTATATTTCCCGTTTTATACTGATTTTCAAAAAATTCTACTCGCATATCCGACTGTACTGCTGTAAATTACTTATGGATCGTTAGGCAGACAGCTAACAACAGCACTAGCAATACATAATATATACATACCATATATTAGTCATTAGTTAGATCTGTAAATATCGTTGGTATATATCGAATTATATTGAAGTTTATCCGCAATATAGAACCGATATTACAATCTTAGTCTACTTTGAGTCTTACGTCGTATGTCCCAGAGTATCACGATAGTAGCTTAACGCTTGTAGAAGGATCGTTTCACAATGAACCAGAATTATTGAAAAAAGTATGAGTATTGAATTACAGTCTCCGCGTAGTCTTATAATATCACATTCCCATACAATACAAACGGAATTATTGACTTCTGAGTTAAATCCTCTTCTTCATGAACATAAATTACATTTTTTTACCCAACTACGGCGAAGACAAAAACGAGAAGAATGTATGTAGGTTCATCTGTTCCCTCATAGCTCCTCAATTACTTATTAGAACGGGACAAAAAAGTATCTTTAGATTCGTCTTGGTCGTCCGCTGGTTATAGGCAATATGACGTTTCACTGAATCTAATGTGGTGCCCTCTGACGGTTATAAAGTACTGTGTTAAAAAATAAATTGAGATAAATATACCGTGTTTGGTATGAACTGAAAGGGCTTAATTAGCAGACTTCAAATATGTATAAATTATAGCTGTTGCCTACTTCAATAATATAAATAAAAAATTAAGTTTGAAACTAATACCCGACTACTGAAAAATCACGATCTAAAAAATATAAAAGAAGAAAACATCAAGGATAGCCGTGGTCGTAGGCCACTCATATAGTCTATCAAAACAATACATTATAGGGAAAAGTGGCATACGGCAATCCTTGATATTTTCTTGTTTAATACATTTTAGATCGTGATTTTTCAGCAGTCGGGTTTTAGTTTTAAATTATTTTTTTTGGTCAAAATGAACCCAACAAAGGCTGATAAACTTTAAGACCTAAGTGGGCGAATGAAATCTCAGAATGAAGCCAACAACGTTTCGTAGACCTTCCTACGATCCTAGTGGGCAAATAGAATAGAATTTATTGTTCTGATGTGAACAATATTGATACTTTTGGTCGCAAAGACTTTTTTGACTCGGTAAATAATTAATACATATTCTACAACATTCTGCACAACGCTATGTAGACCCATGGTAAGCTTGTGTTATGGAATCTAGAATACATATAAACATATTTAAATACCTTTTTTAGATAGATAGATAGATAGAAAATTCTTTATTGTACACTAATAGATTACAGTAAAATTTGTAGTGAGCATGCATACAGTTTAATGTACAATGGGCGGCCTTATCGCTGGAAGCGATTTCTTCCAGGCAAGTACATACATATTATGTATTGATTATTTCGAGATAATATATCGAGTAGTTTAATTATTGTGTAACGGAATTATTTGGATTACTGTTAATGGATTATTTTGTTGTTGGAAGTGACTTTCAGGCAGTCCATGTATGACACCCCGCACACGGCCCTAGGCCACGGTAACAAACTCCCATCAGCTGTGTTATTCTCTAAGCATAGTCAGTCATTGATCAGACTGGGTGACATCACTAAATCGAATAATGACAATCTCTATTATATCGATTAAGATATCAAGAAGTCATCAATTTTTTTTTAAATGATTGTAATATCATTCATTGGTGCCGATAGGTCTCACGAGTTCGATAGGTGATTCCCACCGCGTCGCCGTAAGGACGAAATATACAGGATGATTTGGATGATTTCAGGAGAGGCTCGGTAGCTCAGTGGTCAGAGCATTCCGTCTGTTAGGGAAAGATTCCGGGTTCAAATCCCGCCTGAAACGATTCATAGTGGTTCCTCTCTTAATAGATTTGAATAATTAAATAATACTAAATGCTTTAAAATGTCATTCAATAATCTCTATCATGGCTCTCGGCTGTCGTAGCGCTGTGTTCGACGCTGTATGTTTACAGAATTGCACAGTAGGTGTACCGTGTACTTGACTGCTGTGGGTGGGTGGTAAAAAACAACTTTTCCTTTTTCTATTGAATTGATTTGGAAATTTAGTAGTTATTACTATTATACTACGTGATATATTTTCAGTTCACTCGTAACAGGATCTTTACAGCATTCGCACGCGTGACCTATTTAACCTTAGGTAATTGAATTTTCAGGCTGAGAAAATTTTGTGATTTGGAGAAATCAAGGTGCCTACTAAAACTAGGTTACAATATTCAGATTACGTTAGCAGCAGTGATATCGTTAATAGTGAATAGATAGTTAATTAGATTTACGAAAAGGCCATACTCTTAATAACCTTTTATGTACTTTAAACTTTCCTTCTATTTTATTCTCTCTCTCTTTATCTATGTATTCATAATTAGTGGTGTTTTGATGAATTTCTTGGAGTTAATACCGATAGCCACATTCCATTATTGCACTGCTTAGCACCGGTAGGAGGTTACCATAAAAGAAACAGGTGTTAGACATACGTTAAAAATGTACTGGCAACTTGGCAGACATTCTACCTTCTCAGTGTATAATAAAGTACTTTTATACAAGCAAGTACTCATGCCTGTATGGACATACGGTATTCAACTTCGGAGAGGTACAAAAATCATACAAAAATGCACAAATAAGGTACTTCGGACTATAATAAATAATGTCTAGTACGTCATAAATGATGACTTCTACCGAGACCATGGAGTGGAACTTATAACTGACGTTATAAAAAATACACTGAAACGAGTATAGGCTTCTTCATCATGTGAACGTCGAGGCTATCCAGCTACTTGCCGCCACGGTCATAGTGAGAAGACTAAAAAGAACTAAACCTATTGAGTTAAGAATACAAGATCATATTGTCTTTTAACTTCAATAGAGATAATAAGAAAAGTATCACTTAAGTTAAATTTAAATTACTTATTTGCATGAAGGTCTAGATTGTAGTTGTGTGAGAAATCGTTTCATAATGAAAAATCACATGAATCTTTAGCAGATTACATTAAAATCAAATTAGGGTATTCACCCTAATGTCTTATAATATGTCTTCAAGAACTGCCCAAATTTATAGTGTATGCCACGCTTTGTAGTTCCTACCACTAAGATCCTACAGATCAGTCAGACACCAGCCAGAACCAATCCATCATAAGAAGTTTAACGTCCATCGACTACAAAAATTATAGACTTTGAAAAAAATGGAAGACCGGTGGAGAATGCCTACGGCATTAAGTCTGCCAATGTACATCGTGCATAAAGAATAAACAAACAAATAAATAAATAAATAATAAAAATTTCAATCAGAATTTTTTTAATGCAAGTCCCTCCAAAATCAAGTCAGCAGAAACAATAAATTGAGACAATACATTAAAAATCTTTAGTTAAAACTTTTCACGTTACCAGTCTTCGATTAAAGTGTCCATATTATTTTGTTTGTTTTAGAGGTTCTGCCTAATGTTGTGACTAAAGTAAACATTGTTATCTCGTTAATTTTGCCCAGAGTACAAACGTCACAATTGATTAGGGTCTTTAAATATTTATACATTCTGTCAGAGCACAATTTTCAGACGCAGGTAATTTACCCTTGAGTCTAATTTAAAGCTCTTAGGAGCCTAATAAATTATTTTATAAACCCTTTACAAAATTCCTATTAAAACATGTGAATGTTGTCCATTTCATTCAAATTTACTTTGAGCAGCAATTTCAATTCCATTAACATTGAGGTTGACTGACGTTACAATGTGTCAACTAATATTGTTGCGGGACAAATAAACGTGATCCAGTTTATTTTGTTATAAAACTCGGATTGTAATAGCCGTTATTACTTCAAGCTTATCCAGTTAGCAACCATACAACAGTTAGGAGCGAGCGTAAACAACATTAACATTAAATTAAAATGCGTTTAATACGATTATTTCGTGGTAATCAGGGCGAGTGGTCCGAGATGGGGCGAGAAGGTCGAGATAAACCGGATAACCGGGTATTGGGACGAGTTGGCGAGGGAGTGTGCCACGCTGATAGGGACGTGACACGGGCATTACGAATGCTAAATTAGATAGGTAATATTAATTGCGTGTTGTTTTATTTATTTAATCCGCTTTTACAAATATCTACGTCTATTGGTGTTGTGTTACAAAATAATAACAACAGCGTACGAAATGTTAATAAACAAACAAATTTATATGGTATAAACTTTGTGTGTGCAGCCTAGTAAGAACCCACTCAAGACAGATTTGTTTGAAGTTTTAGGCAATATAGCAACGAAGTGCAATCAATCGTAAATAATAATTTCGGCACAAGATTAATATCGCTCGGGTAGACAGACAAAACTTTGTATACTAACATTTTGATTTGAACTAACAACTTGTAACTTTAAATTAAGATTTTATTGAACAGCACTTATATTCAATTAAATAACTGAAATATTAGTTTAAAGTTACTCAGGTACAACTAAGTTCATTTCTTGGTTTCTTGACTTGGTTTAAAAAAAAATTGCAATCCGTTTTTATACCACTCAGGTAGCAGCAGACAAACACACGTCATACCTGTTGAAAAATGGTTACCTGGGCCTATGGACCAACACTAAGACAGTCACATTTGTATCGTAATAATATGTTAACGCTAGTTCCCCCCTGGAGTAGATAGAGACAACAGTATACCACCTGCTTTTGATCTTACAGATTACACAAGCTTCATATATTGTCAAATATTAGATATTTTCAGAATGAAAGCAAAAAATACAACTTATTAAAATTTAAATGACCGTGTGTTTACTTTTGTTGCTTTTTATGGTGTTCAATAAGATACAAATCAATGGTAAAAGGAGTTTCAATGGCAAATCAAATCTCCACCGTGAAATAAAGCAACACTGTACTCTAAATGATGAATCTGCACAATTTATCTCAACCACTTTCAAGTCATCAAACTGAAAGGCGGTTTTAAATCAAGATTTATTCGGCGCGAATACAGAACGCTTCAGAGTTTCGTCGAATTATTAATTTAGATTTTGACATTGATGACTTCCTACTCGGAACAATAAATTGAGTTAGTAGGGTAGAAACGGACAAAGTGATAATTTTAGCATTTTGAATGTTCAAGTGTATCACTCAGGTAGTCTTGACTTTAATATGAATAATGCTATTTGATTAAATGCGGTGTGTACTTAAATTGCGGTAAATTATCTCAATATACCGAGTAATATACTTTCTCACCATTTTAGAAGAGTATTAAAATAGTAATAACTTTCCATGGTATGCAATAATGTTAACGGGAATTAACTCGATCATGGCATAGGTATATATAGGTAGCAGACAAACACGACAAACCAAAGGTATGTATGTACCATGATCACGTTATTTCTCATTAACGTTATAGTATTAAAGTAGTTTAATATCGGATTTAAAGTATTTTGGAGTGATTTGCGTGGAGAGTATTTTGTAAAGATTATTAGCAATTGAAATTACAAATATTTTCTCTAAACCCTATTAGCTAAGCTAAATTACTTGGATTAGAAGTGTTTTACATCGCGTCAATATTAAAATGGCCAGAATTCAAATTCGAGACTTCTCAATTGAAAGCGCTATTCTTTAACTATCAAGCAACGATAGCTTCAAAATTTAGATTTAGAAAGTTCCACTAGTAATTTTATATAAAACTTGTATCAATTTTCTTCAAGACTTTTCATGAAGATTACAATCTTTACATGTCCAAATGTCGAATTGTCGTTCCCAAGCGAAAAGTTCACCGAATAAACAAAAACCATAATCACAGACAAGAAATTACCCCTTAAGTAAAATGCCTGGTTAAGGCCCAGATCGTTAAAATGCCGTAAATAGCACTCTAAATTGTTGCATCGCGTTCAAATTGGACATAATTGCCAGAAACTGTTGTACTGGATACTGGAGCGCTATAATTATGCCAGTCTAAAGTTGAAAACTGACGTTGTTTATTATCAACAAACTGAAAAGAAAATATTTTTACTCAATTAATTCTCTTGCTGTTTCGTGAATTGTTATGCCCGCAGATGTCTGAATGTTTCAGTAATTTTGGTAATACATTTATGTTACTACCTATTTGTTGCTTCTGTTACATAAAGTAACTACGACCAATTTCTTAGTAGTATTTTTCTTTAGTAATTTATTAATTCCATATAAATAAATAAAGTTTTTAATGAATTGAACTTCAGTGTTTTCTTATCGTTCTATCTCTATTTATTATATACCTAACTGAGATGAGGGTACTAAAAATATATTTTTTTATATTCATCCGTCAATTGATTGTACCCTGCTAGATTCTATACTATCCTCTCCAGGACGAAGCTGGGGTGTTATCAAATCAAGATGATACGAATTCCAGGTGCTGTTGATATTTAAATAGTGTTCCCTAACTAGACGGCAGCTTTTTCACACCTCGCCTTAAGAACTCGAAATTGTAAGAAGAAAGGTTAGGAAATTTCCTATTATGCTACAAAAAAACGAAGTGCCAAACTGCTTAACTCATTCGTAAAATTTCCACGGTGTATAGGTAGCAGTGACAGCATAGTTCAGCACATGTTATTCTAGACAGGAAGAGAGACAGTGAGATCAATTGAAATTAACAATAATTCTTTTAAAACTGTTCTGTTTGTACTTCTAAATGAAGCGCACAATAAGACGTAGCACGCAATAGGTATGTACGATACAAATTGTCACCGACAACAGAGGATTGTTTTAAACGCTCTGCTTAATGTTTATGTTACTGCACATGCGTGATAATACCGAATTAGTATCCAAGCGTGTTCGCAAAGGGGAGTTGGGATTCAACGTGAACAAAGCTTGAACTTTCGTTAGTTAGTAGTTTTTGGGGTTTGCACTTCATATAAAATAACTGTTGTATTGCTGTTTATACTGATAACTGCGTTGGTTCTGATTGTTTCACAAATGACAATGATGCGATTGAGACTTATCATAATGACAGTGATGTCGTTATTATTATCTCGACACTGTTAATATGCCCTCATGTATGGCATAAACACAATGTCTGTTTATTTATTTTTTATACCGCTTAGGTAGCAGACAAACACACGGCCCACCGGATAGAAAGTAGTTACCGTGGCCTATGGACGTGTGCAACATCAGGGGAGTTACACTCGCACTGCTGACCCTGTAAACACAGAGAGTTTCTGTGCCGTCAGTGTAGAAAACAAATCAGGATAAGCTCAAAAGCTTGTCTTGCATTGTTTTTGTTTTTGTGAGGTTGTGCGAACTTTCCATTGAGCTCTGGCTACCCTACTCACCGCCGGAAACGCAATACGAGGTTATTATGGCAGCGGTTGTATAGTTTAGCTCTAGAAATAATCTCGATCCAAAAAGCGATTGAAAGAAAATTTATTGTTATTGTATTAAAGTAACCAATAAAGAAATCATTATTCTTATTGAAAATCATAGAAATATTATAGTAGAAATTCACTAGCTAGATTCATAATTATAATTTAAATCCATGTGCCGAAATCCTGCAAGTGACAAATGAGCTGAGCGTGAAATAGGTCAGTTCATCTCGACTTAGGACCTTATCTTGAGAGCCACGTACGATTAACTTGAACTTTGCCAAGTCCGGATTAGAGAGATGACTTTGCAGATACTTTAAATTGGTTAATTACGGAACTTTAAGTCCCAAATGAGTTTTATAATGAATGTCGGGATCAGGCATTTTTTTGGTGTTAAATTCTTGTTTTTGAGCCAATAACACTGTGTAATTACTCAAACTTTTTCTAGTGTCTTTAATACTAGTACTTACGATTGCATTACAGAGTAGGTAATAACTAATTTAAGGCATTTAATGTGTTTTTTTATAAACTTATTTACCAGTTGAAACGTCGGTAGTTTAATGGTTAAAGTTACGCTCGAGAAATTTTAGGTTTGAACACTGACCAATACGCTACCGACCTGAACTCACTTTTAACATTTAAGCTTTTTAGTTTTCATAATCATAATCATAATCATATTTATTCTGTGGATCATAGGTTAGTTATAAAGGTCTTATAAGTTATATTACGTACGCTATGTCCTACCACATGTGGTTTACAGATTATTATACTAAATGAAAATTTAAATTAATACCCAACCTGCAAGTATTATATCAACTGCATTATCCAAAAAAATAAAAGAATAAAAATCAATCAAGCACTAAATATTATGTCAGTATATGTATAATAGATGTCAGTTAATATTACTAATGTCAATAAATTATCAAAAGCATTACATATTAAACATCAGATACAAATTGGATCATTAAGCAGCTACAGAATATATCCAATAAGTCAATATTCAACTTCAAATACATGATTAATAGAGATAATATAATTCAAATAAATGTCAATTAATATTCAATGTCAATTATACATGTGGTATATCAATGAATGCTAGTCATTTGATAGTGTTATCATTTAAAAAAGTTACAATCGAGTAGTATGTCTTATTCACCAAGAATACTAATAATTCTTTTTTAAATATATTTATATTTGTCTCTAGCCTTATTGATTTTGGCAGTTTGTTATACATTTTTGGTGCCATAGCAAAGATGCTGTTATGGTAAAGTGCCGTTTTGCAGGTAACTAGATGCAATTTATCTGCTCGACGTGCACTACTAACTACCTCAAACTTTTCCATATTTTGCCTAACAAACATAACAGTCTCATAGATGTAAAGGCATGGCATAGTCAATATTTTATGTTTCTTAAAATATGGTACACAACTGTCAGTTCTTCGTAGATGGTACATTGCTCGTATGCATCGTTTTTGTGCTATGAAAACCCTCTCCTTACCAGTGGCATTACCCCAAAATATAATTCCGTACCTTAAAATTGAAGAGACGAGACCATGATAGGCTGTAATTAATGTACTTTCATTTACAGTTTTCCTAAGCATGTATAGATTGTAGGAGTATTGATGTAATTTAGTGCACACATTTTGAATCTGTTCGTTCCAATTCAAAGAATTATCTATATAGAGACCAAGAAACTTTGTGATCTCTGTTTTATTGATTGATTTACCATTGTAATGTATATTTATGTCAAGTGATTTATTTTTTCTTTGTCCAAATTGCATTAATGTCGTTTTGTCTAAATTAATTTTCAGATTATTCGTGGCAAGCCAGTCAATTACAGTAATAATATTCTCATTAATGTCATTTTCTAAGTCATTAGCATCATTATTATTAAAAACCAGAGTACTGTCATCAGCAAACATTATCATTGGATAGGAAGCAGAGTGTGGAAAATCATTAATATATATAATGAAAAGCAGGGGACCTAAGACACTGCCCTGTGGAACTCCGTAGGTAACTGTTCTTTGTGAAGAACTAAACGTTACTTCAGATCCCTTGACTATTCTGCTTATGACAGTTATTTGCTGACGGTTGTGAAGATATGATTCGATTAGCTTCGATATATTTCCTCTAACGCCATAGCAACTAAGTTTGTCTATTAGAGTTTTATGGTCGACATAGTCAAAAGCTTTTGACATGTCCATAAATAGCCCCAATACTGGCAATTTTTGGTCTACTTTATTGATAATCAAACTCAAGAAGTCATATATTGCCATGTTAATCGACTTATTCTGCCTAAACCCTTTCTGTCCATCGTGAAACAAGTTGTTGGTTTCGAAATAGGTATTCAAGTTGATATATATTACTTTCTCAATAATCTTCGAGAAAATTGGAATTAAAGCAATGGGCCTGTAGCAGGATAAGTTTTCCCTGTCTTGTTTCTTAAAAAGTGGTTTGATCACAGTTAACTTTAGCTGCTCAGGAAAAACACCTTCAAAAATGCAGTTATTAATAATGTGACTGAGTACGGGGGAAATAATTTTTGATACTAATTTAACCGCTTTTGTGTTGATATCGTCATATCCAGTGCTGTTGGTATTATTAAGTGACATTATAATTTGGTGTATATCTTGTGGAATAGTCGGAGGCATGAACATAGAAGATGATTTATTGTTTGATATATTTGTATTCCAATGACCAGAACCTCTTAAAGGTTGTATTTGGTCAATGAAATGATTATTGAAAGCTTCTGCTATATCTTGGGGTTGAGATATTATCTTGTCTTCAAGTTTTATACTATTTATGCTTTCATTTGGATAACTTACTTTAGATGTACGTATCACTTTCCACGTCGCTCTTGCTTTGTTTTTGGAGTTTCTAATAAAATATTCATTTTGTGATTTTTTCGTTAGCTGGATTACCGTTTTTAACCGTTTTGAAATGATTTTAAAATTTTCTTTATTGCGTTCAGTTGGTTTTGACCTGAACTTCCAAAGTAATTGGCGTTTCCTTTTGCTGCACGTTCGAATACCTCGACTTAACCACTTTGGTTTTAATTTTGTGCGATGCTTTACTTTAATTTCTGGAAAACAAATATCGTAATTTTTTTGGAATATGTCGTAAAATATGTTAAAACTTCTAGATGCATCTTTTTCAAGGTACACCTCATTGAAATTAACATCCTGGAGAAGTTCTTTAAATCGCACCATATTATCCTGAGAATAATGCCTTTTTATAGAGAACCAGTAATCATAGCGACAGGTTTTTTTTACAGGACACGTTAGCATCTGCGCTGTATGATCCGATAATGAAAGCTCCAATATTATGCCTTTACTCCCATGTACATTATGAATTAGATTGTCTATGCAAGTACCACTACACAAGCGCGTAGGTGTATCTATTTCATATCTTAAATTAAAATCTTGTAAGATTTGTTTAAAACGTTCAGAGTTATTGGTTTGTTTTAAAAGATCGATATTAAAATCACCACAGATAACAATTTTCTTTTTTATGTTGTAGCAGAATTTTTCTAGAATGTCAATGAAATTATTAAAAAATATGTCAAATTTTCTGCTTACGTCTTTATTCTGTGGATTCCTATACATGCACATTACTATTATATTATGGTCAATCAATTCAACGGCACTGTTTTCAAAAACATTTGGTACACAATATTTCCCTAAGTCCACTTCCTTGATTTTGAAACCATCTTTGACCATAATACATGTACCGCCGTCTCTAGTTAGCCTTGAAGAGTACGTAGTGAGACTATAGTTAGGAATAGAAAGCAAACTAGCATCCATTGCAATCATATTATGTTCAGTGACACATATAACGTCGATTGTTTTGTATTTATCATTCAAACAATTTATCGCAACAGTAAAAGCATCTAATTTACTAAGTAAACCGTTAATATTTTGATGTAGTATATTTATACTATTGTACACGAAAAAAATCTTTTCCTGTTACATTACAACTCGTATTAATTGCAATGTCGTTCACATTTGGTAATTCCTCCGACATCAGCTCATTGTCAGTTTGCGTACTTTTATCTATTGATTGCGACTTTATCCCAGTATTATATTTTCTAAGGTAGTTTCTAAAATTTTTGTGGTACTCAATTTTCAAAATTTCTTTTAATAAATAGCGACATGTAATTTGTGCTCTATTAAATATATGTGGCGAATACATAGAATAGTTCATTTCGACAAATGTTACATTAGAATATTTACTACATATAAACCTGAATTCATAGTTAAGTTTTCTCTCATTCAGAGATTTATTATAGGGTATTTCGCCTACCAAGATATTTGGACCAGTTACAGACTGAAAAAAGTTATGAACATGCCTTTGAAAAACGTAAGGATTGGTATCATTAGTACCACCTAGGATGATAACAAAATCATCTTTAGTTAAAGAATAAACTTCTTTGGAGTTTAATACTTCTGAAATGCTAGCAGATGGTTTCCAGAAAGAACTAACAGCATATTTATAACCGACGAGAGCCTGCAATATTCCTCGAATATTTTTACCTAGATGATCAGCAACTATGACAATCTTCGATTTTTTGGAGATCTGAGTCTGTATTTGACTTGGAGTGGCAGCAGACGAAGGCTTGCTCATGGTTACAGCTTGAGCCTGGGAAATCAGCTGCACACAATTTAGCATCTTCGGTTTTTCAAGGACCTGAGTCTGTTTTTGACCTGTAGTAGCAGCAGATGATTGCTTGTTGGATATTTGTTCATTACTTATGGAAACGTTTTGAACTTGAGATATAAGCCGCATCTGATTTGAACTACTTTTTTCGAGATTCTGTCTTTTTATAGTTTTGTTTGGGATCCTTTGGGATATGGGTTCAAAAACTATAGATTTCTTTATTGGAGTAGAAGTAAGACTATGAATTCTATGGGTATTTTTGAGATTACGTTTGGATACAGGTGTAATACATGTTAAATCTCTAGTACAAATCTTTTTATATATTTCTAATTCTTTATTACATTTGTCGAGGGCCGCTTTCAGTATACTGTTTGCACTATGCATATTATCAATCTCTTGATTAGCACTCATTAATTCACTCGACAACTTGGCAATTCGTTCCCTCATATTAGAGACTTCTTCATCTTCATAAGCAGAGGCCTCTGGTACACTCATTGTAGTAGCATCAAACATTGAAGTTTCGGAGAGAGAAAGGGATATTTGTTTTTTTCTAATTGTTATGTTATCATCCCCCATAATAGAATAATAATAATCTTTCTTCTAAGCGCAAATATTTTTTTAAGTATGGTATCCCTTTTATAGGCGCTTTTATATTTATGATGTCCTCGATAAATTTAGTGTCAGTGAAATGTAGATAGTATTGTTTGTGGTTTTGACGAGAATGTCAGTATACTAATTGTTCGTTATCTGTTTGCACATCGAGCATTTCAGTTACTAAACAGGTTGTTGATGTTGGTAGAACTGATTTGTGTTTCAAGTTTCAAGTTCAAAGGTGTCAAAATCAGTTGGTCTTGATTCTTGTTTACTTTTCAGATTTCACGTGTGTGTATCGGATAATATATATGTAACAGCTGGAGAACAGCTGGTTGTCGATGTGTGAGTGTAGTTCAAATATGCTAACTGTTATATGATATTGAAATTGTGGTTTTACTCACGGAATGTCCAGGTTTGACACTATTCTGTTCACACAAGAATTATAGGTTAGGTCTTCTAAAGTTATAGCGTTATTTGCACTGAATTATTGTACTTTTTTCTTCTTTTACAAATATTTAACAGCGTAATATCTTTAGGACGTGTTTACCTAGCCGGTGTTGCCAGCTGACTATTTTTGTTAGTAGGATTAGGGGAAATACTAGTAATTCGATTACTTATTATTCTTTAATTATCATTTTTTAAAAATAACGTAAATCTCTAAACGAGTGACCTTGCTAATATCAACAAAATAACAGCTATACCACAAGATTAAACACACAGTCCGTAGGGCCGTTTGTGTGTGAGCTGAATGTGCGAGGCAATACATCGGTCCTGATTCCTCAGAGAGTATGTGGTCCTCACCGACCGACTATCCTTTATTGGTTGGCGAGCTTATCTCCCGAAAGTGCAATAAATCTCTCAATTGTGGTTTACCTTAATTGGTTGGTCGAAGGTATTTAATCGGAGCTATATGCTAGAGCGGGTGTGGGTGTCATTTCCAAGGGCATTACTTCTCGGGGTCATTCGCTTTTGGTCACCGTTTTGCATGATTGTTGGTGAAACTGATATCACACTTATAATGATGTGGCCCCTGTTTATATTATACTAGCTGTTGCCCGTGGCTCCGCCCGCATGGATGTCGGTTATCGCTTAGTGTTGAGTCAACACTATTGAGCATAAAAAAATTGTAAAATAAAAGTAGCCTACGGTACTTTTTATTACATCAGCTACCTGCCAATAAAGACTGTCTGTCTGTCTGTCTGTTTGTTCCGGCTAATCTCTGAAATGGCTGGACCAATTTTGACGGGACTTTTATTAGTAGGTAGCTGATGTAATAAGGAGTAACGTAGGCTAATTTTATTTTAGAAAAAAAATATGCTCAATAGCGTTGACTCAACATAAAGCAATAACCAACATCCACGCGGGCCGAGTCGCGGACAACAGCTAGTCTTATATAACTTCATCTCAAAATCCTTTCTTAGGGGATGCCTACGTCATAGTAGCTTTATGTGTGCAAAGTCTCAGCCCGATCGGTTTAAAATTGACTAAGTTTCATACAAACTTTCATCCCCTATTTTATCCCCTTGGGGGTAGAATTAATCAAAATCCTTTCTTAGCGGATGCCTACGTCATAACATCTACCTGCATGCCAAATTTCAGCCCGATCCGCCCAGTGGTTTGGGCTGTGCGTTGATAGATCACTATGTCAGTCAGTCAGTCAGTCAGTCACCTTTGAGTTATATACATTTAGAAATTCTTTTGGTAAGAATCCATCTACTAAGTTTGTCAAAATTTAATGAGGGTCCATTTAGGGTTTCATTCAATTATGTGTGTGTTTTTTCCATTAAAATTACCGTCTGGCAGAATTTGTAGTTTTTGAGTTTCAGTTGTGTGTGTGGTTTCCGGCCGAGTAGAATTTGAGCCCCCCCATGCGGTGTAGTACAAGGCGACTAAGAGATAGGGCTGTTTAACACCAGACAGATATATACAGTCCAGACTCAGATTTGGATGCATTGCTTGAGTCAATAATAGTGCCCGGAAGACGGCAATAGGCTCACCCCCTGTTACGTGGGACTTAATTCAATGATTGGTGAAATGTGGGTGTTAATTCACCTCTGCCTGACCCTCCGGGGACAAAGGCGTGATTATATGTATGTATGAGTTGCAGCTTAGGTATACTTCTGTTAAGTATAGTATTTATTATTGCATCTTGTCACTGCAAATTTTCTCAGCTGTAAATACTAGACTTGAATTTTAGAATTAGTTGCGTGCCGTCATAATCGTATATATATATAAAAGAAAGTCGTGTTAGTTACACTAGTTATAACTCGAGAACGGCTAAACCGATTTAGCTGAAAATTGATGGGGATGTAGCTTAGACCCAGGAGACGGACATAGGATACTTACATCCCGTTCGACTTTGTTCCCATGTAACGTAATATATAACCACAATGACAATACATGTCGCTATAAATCGAGGTATAACAAAAACTCATTTGACTTAGATTGACAAAACGCAAATGACAGCTAAACGTAATTTTGTCTATGGCTTAGTATGGGTAAGTTATCTTATAGCGTGTAGACATCCGCTAAGAACGGATTTTACAAAACTCCACCCCTAAGGAGGTTAAACAGGTTTACGCATACGAAGTCGCGGGCGGTCGCTAGTTTTTAATAAGTACGATATCTTTTTACTCGGGCAATATTTCTGCGTGTTCTCCGCTCACAAAACTTGTTAGTACCAAACAATTCATAACTACATAAGCGGTCCGTATTTTTATTATAAGAACCCGGAGTTTTCCCAAGGGGTACAACACGTTTGTAGCATATTATGTTGAAGGCAAGTTAGCGATGTTCAGGCAATAACATGATACGAAACATATTTGCCCCACGGGTCCATTTGGGCAAAAGGTAGAAATCGAAAATAGGTGGCGAAACGAACTGTGAATGTATTTGCAAAACCCTTTCAGGAATGTATGAATTTTATTATTGGTTGCTTGTGCTGTTTTAAATAAGAACAAGAGCCCCCAGTATGAATCTTTCTTGGGATGCTGTTTGTATAGAATGCTTGTGTACATTTATATATTCGTATTTGCATTTTATTACTTATTTATTTATACAAGCACAGTCTTTGCAAAATATACTGTCTTAATTAAGTTATCAATAATAAAATAACGATCTTAAACATAACTTCACGTTATTGGGTTCGTTTCGTCTGAAACTACCTACTGTAAATCGGGCTGAGTCCTACTGCTCTGAAACCCAAAGTTACAACGAGTTAAAGTTCATTTTTAATCATCGACACAAAAACGATGGGGTGTATGTGTATGATGTAGGTATGTGTCTGTGTGTGTGTGTGTGGTGTGTGTGTGTGTGTGTGTGTGTGTGTGTGTGTGTGTGTGTGTGTGTGTGTGTGTGTGTGTGTGTGTGTGTGTGTGTGTGTGTGTGTGTGTGTGTGTGTGTGTGTGTGTAAGGTGTATTAGTCGGGAGAGTCCTTAGCTATGTTTGAAAAAAATATCGGAGCGCATATTTTTTTACATCTCTCTCAATATACCTAGGTATAAAATGTCGGGGGGACCTTGGATCGTTCCGATCATATGATGGAGTGCTTTACCAGGTCCTCTCGACATGACAACGTTTAAATAAAAATACTACTAGGTTTATCAAAGTTAAAGGGCACAAATTATTTTCAACTTTTTGAAAGTTGTCTTTTGTGTGACGGATATTTTTTTTTTAATGTTTCTTATAGACGTTTATAAATGACTGTTGGCTGGTAGATGAATCCTAAGTGATAACCGCGATTCCGCAAAGGTAACATGGGAACGAACACCAGAAAAACATGAAAACCTGATAAACGTAGTTGGAATAGACTGAATCCGGACCGGATGCAGTGGGAGTACATTAGGGGTAACCTATATCCAGTAGTGAATTGTACTTCGTTAACTGATTGAATTGATTCTCGAATTGTAATATAATAAACTGTAGCATAAGTAACATAATTAAAACAAAGCATGTGGTAAATTTTTTGTCTTAAAATACTACTTAAAATATTAACTTAGGGCAGTCTTAAAATAGCCCTAAAATAGTTTTAGCAAAAATCTTAAAATAGTTTAACACTAGTCTTACAATAGCCTTACAATAATCCTATAAAACCTCTAAAATAGGCTTACAGTAGTATTTTAAAATCTTTGTATGTTTAAATTTAGTTCGCACACCAAGTCCATGGAATGAACAGATAAAGTGAAAAGTTCAACGTGTTTGTTTCAATAAACTTATTACTTTGAGCAATTTGTTTCAAACGGATCGTTTCTGAAACAAACCGTTTCGGTTATTTGAACTCCAAAATATCTTAAAATTGAAATTGAATTCGCCAGAACTGATGAAACTTCCAAGCCTTTATTGGTGAAATACGCGAGAGAGGCTAGTCATCTATGATAGCTGGCGAGTCATATAACATGACCTCACTAATTCTTAACATTGGAGGTAACGACCCATAGAACAAACTACTAATGCATCAAGGAATTACTACAATATAACAGTCTTCACCATGACGAATGCTTTTAATGTTAATGATAGTGTGCGATAGCTCAGCGGTTTCGTATCACTTCATTTTTCATAAAAACCTTTTGTTTGTTGGAGCGAGCTTGGGAGCAGTTGTTATTTAGAAAAGAAAATGCATTTTCTAGACTTTTATATTAAACAAGGTTCACTTATCTATGACGAATGTTAGTAAGTTTATAATCGAGTTTGTTTTGGAGAGCTTTTTAAGTAAATTGATTAATGTGGGTTTTGGGAATGCTATGAAATATTCACATATTTCGCGAAGTTTTAATAACATTATTATTTATCATGAAATTTTCAAACGACATGTCATGGATGTACAAATTCTATTATTATACAATAGATTATTTACGAAAGGGTCCCCTTTATAACGAGGTATTGTTTAAAAACATCGACTTTGACTTTGTGCGGTGATTAGATAATTAGATTTCATAGCTTGAATTATATCCAAAAGGTTCGGTTAATATTTTAAACAAAAGGCTAGCAAAAAAACATATTTCATTACAAGAATTGTTAAATAATTGGATATTGTGAACACAATTTTCTTTTCATTAACAATTTTAACTTTTTAATGTTATTATGAAGTTTACCTGTAAATAGCTAATGAACATTTTGTATAACTGTGCACCATCTACTTTGTCAGTTATATTATTTATGTAATAAATAAATTTATGTAGAAATGAATATTATTAGTTAGAGGAAGTTTGAGGGTAGCATCAATCACGGAAAAGCTACGAGGAAATCGTTTGTCCTGGTTCGGACATGCAATGCGTAGGAATGAAAGAAATATCGTAAGGAAGGCACTCACTATGGACGTGGATGGCTACAAGGGGAGAGGGAGGCCTAAATTGAGGTGGATGGACTGTGCGAATGATGATATGGTTAAGTAGGGAGTGAATGTTGAGATAATTGCAACTAGAGATGAATGGAAAAAGAACACATATTGCGCCGACCCCAAATAAACTACAGAATACCACGGTTATAATAACTTCGCGTTGTGTTCCCGGCGGTGAGTAGAGTAGAGTTTTTGTGCTGTCAGTGGGATGACCAAAGGCTTGTCCTGCTTTGTCCTCTACACTGACGGCACAAAATCTCTGTTCTTACAGGGTCGGCAGCACGGATGTGACTCCACTGGTGTTACACACGTTCATAGATCATGGTGACCACTTTCCATCAGGTGGGCCGTGTGCTTGTCTGCCACCTAAGTTGTATAAAAAAAGGATAAGGCAGGAGGATGATGATGTAAGATAACAATAGAATATTCATTATTTTAGCTATAACTTGTAGTATGAGTACAAACCTTAGTGGTTTATTAATACTACTAAAGTATCATTTATGTGCGCATTATGTAATGTGTTAAATAAATAAAAACCAGTTGAATTTGATTAATTAAAAGTAAAACGTTTTTTAAATAATTGTAAAGGACTACTACCTATCAATCTGTACACTGTGATAGCTCACAATTTATATGTTCACATTTATATGTGCTAAAGTTATATATTTCATTTTAATTTATTGTTTTTTATGTACTTCTCTCTATATCTCTCTTTCCTTTTGTTTTAAAATCACCTTATTTCTAGTATGTTTGCTAACTACACCAAATTTTTGGCTTTTATCACATTACTGTCCTTCCCTGGGATTCAACGATAAGGCCGCCTATTGTACATTAAACTGTATACATGATAGTAGGTATCATGTATACAGTAGTTCGTTAGTAGTTCTACTCTAAAAAAGCTATGTGTGAAAAATTCATTATATTTATTTATTTATTTAAAATTTTTGCACAAATACACAAATATTGTACAAAGGCGGACTTAATGCCACAGGCATTTTCTACCAGTCAACCTTAGGGTGATGCAGAGATATTTATATCAAAGGTAGGTGCACAAAGTGTTGAGTGAGAGTTTTCTCAGTTTGGTACACAATTAATAATTTAATGTAATAAATATTTAATAATTAATTAAAAATAAGTAAATAATAATTCATTCTTGTTTCATTTCTCCTCATAGGTAGAAGTAGTATGAAAAATGATTGTTGAATACTGTTCTCTCGTTGATCAATTCAATAAAATAAAAAAGCGCTATATTCTATAACTTTGTAAAGACAGCTGACAGATAAGATTTCGTAATACAATAACAATAACAATATAATATGACAATACACAAATAAAACGTACATATTGAATAAATTTCTCAACAAGTAACAAATGGTTCCCGAGCAATCACTCATCCCGCACACTAACGTAACGAGTAAAGTTTTAATTCAGTAAGCGAATCCTCAAACGAAATATGTGACTGAGCAGAATTCCTGAACCTGTGGGCGCATGAACGAGCTTGTGCGTATTTTTGAATATATCGAATATAACGATGTTTTGAACTATACAACATAGACGCACCAATTGGCATTACAACGCGCCGTAAAAAATACCTTTCACATCGGTAATAAGGTAACATATACATACATTCCATGACATGCATACAATCTCAATTTAAATAACAATATAGACATAAGCTTTAAACGCGTTTTAATGCCACTTTTTGCTAAGAATGTTATTTGTTACTGTATGTATACAGAATAAAATCTGAGGTTGTCAAGTATAAAGTATAGGACAATAATTGAATGAACTTTTAAGACATTTTGTATACTCGTAATAACCATTCTCTGCATATTCTGTTGTTGTTGTTGTTGTCGCCGCAAGACGGATATACACTCGAGAGCAATGAATCCGGGTCACTTAAAGAATGTTAAAAATCTCGGAAACTAAAAATGATAGGTTAATGCAATAAATTGTATTTAATAGACAATGTAATACTCCTTAAATGAAAGTAAAAAAAATATGAGTCACCATACATTTTATTAACACAAAATTACATAAAGAAAAAAACTGCTGATCTCTCCTTAAAACAAAAATAGGAAACATGAAATTTTTGAACTTTATTACGATTTTCTTGAATTTTAATACTTCGTATTGCCTCCTCGTGCTTCCATTACTGCGTTTACGCGGTTTGGCATGCTGTACACCAAGTTCCTTATACGATTTTGGGGAATATTCTCCCATTCCTCTGTGAGAGAAATTTTGAGCTCACGAAGCGTGATTGGGGGAGGGTTTCGTTGTTTTACGCATCTGCCTAGCTCGTCCCAAGCATGCTCGATCGGGTTGATATCCGGGCTGCGCGCTGGCCACTCCATACGAGTAATGTTCATCTCTTGAAGGTAGTCATTCACAATCCTACCTGTATGAGGTCTGGCATTGTCATGCATAAATATAGCATCCTCACCTAAATTGACCATAAATGGACCAACGTGATCATTGAGGATTTCTTCCACATATCTTACGCTAGTTAAAGAGCCGTTTTCTATGATCACCAGCTCTGTGCGACTTTCAGAAGAAATTCCGGCCCACACAAGTACAGACCCACCACCGTAGGCTACTTTTTCTTCGATGCATGCTTGCTTGAATCTTTCCCCTGGTCTTCGATACACTCTGTGTCTTCCATCGTGCTTGTAGAGCATAAATTTTGATTCGTCGGAGAACATAACTTTTGACCAATCTTCAATACTCCAATTTACGTGGCTCTGGGCATAACTTAGTCTCGAAATACGATGCCCACGCTCCAGTTTAGGGCCGTTTGCAGGTCTAAGGGGTTTTAAGTTAGATTCAGCAAGCCGACGTCTTACTGTCCATGCACTTGGGTTACTTCCTCCGAGGCGTCGAAACTGATTGGTGAGTTCAGTTCCTGTGAGAAAGCGATTTTGAAGCATGGTGTTCACCAAGTATCGGTCTTCTCGTGCTGTGGTACACCTGGTTCTGCCCGTTCCTGGTCTGCGTAGGTTAGAACCAGTTTCTTCGTAACGTCGGAGAACTCTTTGTACTGTTGACAGCGACACACCGACAGTCCTGGCTGTATCGCGCTGACTCCGGCCGGTTTCCAGCATTGTAAGTATTCTGGTGCATTCTTCAGGCGTAAGCGACATAATTTCAGCTTGATTAATGAATATAGAGCACTATCAACATGGTTTATGTACCCACATAAATGACAGATTACAAACAAAAGCAACACCAAATGCTGTAATTTCGTAGTTCCATCTTCGAAAGTGGCCCTTTTTCAAATTTGATTTTTTTATGATATAACTTTACAATAACTAAGAAGTTTTAATACCTTCATTTAAGGAGTATTACATTGTCTATTAAATACAATTTATTGCATTAACCTAGCATTTTTAGTTTCCGAGATTTTTAGGATTCTTTAAGTGACCCGGATTCATTGCTCTCGAGTGTATATATATATTTTTCCACATATATATCCCATATATGTGGGATATATATATATATATATATATATATAATATATATAATTCGTTCGGGTTCGGGTTCGCTGGCTCCATGGTCAGAGCATTCCTCATGTAAGGAAAAGATCGCAGATTTGAATTCCACCTAGAAAGATTCAAAAATTTTCTTCTCCTAATTGAAATATGGAACACATGCAAAATGTGGGTGTTTTGGTTTATATTAGGTACTACTTTAAAAAAATAGGTAATATAAACATTGCGGAAACAATTAGGTTTGTTCGCATTAGACATTTAAGTTACTTCAGTTCTATATTTTATGATAAATGATGAAAATTCACAATAATATTCACGTCACCATTGCGTTTGAAATTCATTGTCCAGTAGGACAATGTGCCTTGACCTTTTATAACAAAGAACACAAAAACAAAAAAATATTGTACATATTTATTTTCAATGTAAAGATTGTTTATACATTGTTAGTGTGCGGTAACATTTACAAAATAACACTGACAGAATATAAATTATATGTAAATCGTAAAAAGAAAACACAATTTTTCACTTCAAAAGTGCTTATAACCAAAATATACCTAATTGTTCTTTGTTATACCTAATTATTATAATACGATTAAAGCAAGATATACAGTTACGGTGATCCCTCAAACTAAAGTTTGTAACAGACAGCCCAAGAAACTTGGACTGACAGTTTAAAACTTCCATATTAAGTTATGATAGTTCTCTGCAAGTTGCGTTAGCATACATAACGGTAAGTCATTGAACTTCCAGAGATCATGAACTCAGTATATTTTAAGGGTGATCCAAGATGACCTGGCCATTTACATTATATATCCTAAACACTTGATTTATGAAAATCCGACTGTGGCAGAGAAAAAGATATTTTTATGGACTATTTTACGGTAGATTTCTCTTTATTTTATGATTGTCACAGAATATAGTTAAACAAAAAAATTATTTACATCAACAGTATTGATAAATAATTTATAAAAGACCAGTTAAAGTTAAGTTTAGGGGAAATTAGAGGCAAGGGCAGATCTTTTGCTAGGAGGTAAGAGACGACGGTATTCCCGTCCTAATTATGCAATTCGACTGGGGAAGTACTTCCATCCTACAGAATACTTCGTGTTGTGTTCCCAGCGGTGAGTAGGGTACCCAGAGTTCACCGGAGAGTATTTGTGCTGTTAGTAGAAAGACCAAAGGTTCTCCTGCATTGTCTTCTACACTGAAGGCATAGAAACTATTCTTACAGGGTTGGCAGCACGAGTGTGAATCTCTTGATATTGCACACGTCCATAGAACACAGTAACCACTTTCCATCAGGTGGGCCATGTGCTTGTACCACCTAAGTAGTATAAAAAATATTCAAATTATAAATACCCAATTATAAAAATTAAAAAATTTGGTTACACGCTAAATGTACGTTCCCAAAACGACAGAAGTATTCGTGGACATATACCTAGTCTAGCCATAAATATTGTTACGAAGAAAAAGCATTTTTTTTTATTGCAAATAATATTTATTACTTATACAGTATGTTAGTTTAATACATAAATATAAAACAATTTAAAATATAAAAAGCTTATTCGAAGTGGTCTCCATTGGCTGCAACACAGTCCTTTAAACGTTGAGGCCAGTTATCAATAGAAACACGCACTCTTTCCATGGGAAAATTCTTCACTGCCAATCGTATGGATTGTTTTAGGGACTCCAAATTATCATGGCGTTTAGAGCAAGCCATACTCTCTAAAACTGACCATAAATCATAATCCAGCGGATTAAGATCAGGACTAGACGACGGACAGTCTTCAGCTCTGATGAAGTCCGAACCGTTCACTTCCAACCAAGACTACATTGACCGAGCTTTATGACCCGGCGCTGAGTCTTGTTGGAAGGACCATACTTAGTTATTGAACATGGTGTTGTTAAGGGGTTTAGCTACCTTCTCAAGAATGGTATCTTGATACACTTGTGCCGATGTTTTGATACCTTTTTCACAAAAATATGGCTCAGTCACTCCTTCATAGCTTTCCACCAAACCATCACTGAATTCGGATAATGCCCACGTTGCACACTGTCGACTAATTGGGAAGCTTCCTTAGAGCTTTGAGCATAAATACGGTCATTTTGTTTGTTAAAATGTTGCTCAATTGTAAAGATTTTCTCATCCGTAAACGACATTTTTCTGTGACCTCCCTTTGCGTATGGCTTCAGTAGTTGCTTCGATTTTACCACACTATTCTTTTTTAAATTATCAGTTAAAAAATGACCAGTGCGTCTCTTATAGGCTGCGAGTCCTAAGTCATCTTTTAAAATGCGCGACATGGTTCTGGGTGCTAACTTCATCTCCCGAGATAAAATGTTTTGCTTTCGGACAGGATTTCTTCGAATTCTTTACCGTACTGCTTTGACCACCTTTTTCGTACGAACACTATGTGGACGGCCAGATCTTTTTCTGTCACAAACAGAAGAGGTCTCATTGTACCTATTAATAGCCCGGTACACAAACATTTGACTAATACCAAGCGTATGGAGAGTTTTAAAAATTACATTCGGCTCCATACCAACTTTGTGTAATGCAATCACAGCGATTCGGTTTTCTTTATCACCCCACTCCATTTTAATATAGTCAAATATTGTAAAATGTATTGGCGCCAAAATTAGAAAACACAATGAACAATCGTATAAAAATGACAGATTCCAAATTCAAATGTAATATCTTTCTTATTTTAATTTTAACAGTATTTATGACCAGACTAAGTATTAAAAATAACACATCAATATAGAACCAACTTTATGAAGTCGTCTTTTTCATCTCTCGTAATTACTAAACCACCTTTCAAACTGATAAACCCTTAGATATCTCACTTTTGCTGTTTTTATCAATTAATTTAATTTCACACATACCGGCACATTGACCCAGTGTCAACTGTGTTGATTCTGCCTTTATATTTTGTCTGCTTTTCGCAAGTCTCGCTATCGTACATTAAGTAAAGACCTAACACGCCATTACGAACCGACAGGCGCGTCTTGTTCGGCACCGACCGGTCGCACACAAAGGACTGTAGCGCACCGCTCACACGATTTGCTCCACGACCTACAATATAAATCTTATCTTTACGTTCTTGAAAAATCACCTTTTACCCCAATTTTCTTACTGTTCTACAAAACATATTATATTACTTTACCCTTCATTGTTACCAAATACCTTTTTGTTTCCACCATCAGAGTATTTCTGTTCTTCCACGAACAATATGTTTCAATTTGTCGGTAAGTAGTAAGTTTGGGGAATCATGAAATTCTTAACAGGGTTCCAGTCAAAGAGTATGGCCGATATTAAATTTTTGTTACGTATTCTTCCCTTTGATAGATATATTGTGCCCTTGTCTTGTCTCACTCCGTCGTCAGCTTATTCCAATAAGTGTCGTAACATTTTTTTATCATGGACGTTCATGCTTCAGATATTATTTTTTGAGAATGTGTTCTTCTACATGCAAGAGTGTAACCATAGTTTTGTAAGTATGAATACAAAATTTATTATGTATATTCAGTTTTACATAGGACAAAACGTGCAGGCCTTAGATGTCACCCGCACACGGTGCAGAATATCCGATCAAGAACGAAAAGGTTCGATGACTCTTTCCTTTGTCGTCGCACTATTGAGGCCTGTAACTCATTACTAGCTCCCGTGCTTCCTACTTCGTACAGTCCCGGGTCCTTTAAGCGGGACCCGAAAAAGCATATAATGAGACCGTCAAGCTGAGTGTCACCATTGTCACATGGTATATGTGAGTAATGGTGACCCTCTTTTCTGAGACTTTGCTTTTATCTTACCATCAGTTAAGGTGAGGTCTAATTGAAGTGTCCTATTTTTAGAAAAAAAAAATCTTTTTTCTACTGTGGCACCAGACAAGTATGCGAACCACCGAACGTTTATAATTTTCCGAGTGGCTATCCTGGTTACATATATAGCCGGGTTATTGCACTTTGGGATCCTGGGTACGCTTGGTAGTCAGCCACATACTATCAACATCAAAGCAGTAAGGACTGGTGTCTCTCATAAGCTTGAGCAGTTAAAGCACACTGTCAATTTAGCGAGAGGATTGTACTTCCTGCGAAATAATAAGTTTAATTGACTATATTTTCGTTAAAAATTGTTAACCATTAAACAAAACTAAAGGGTAACTATTAACCCTTGGTATTAAATATTGGTAAATTGTTGCATGACGTGGTCGCACTCAGTAATTGTATTATGTATTTGATCTCTTTTTTACCAATCTGATTACCAAACTACCCCTCAAATACATACCGTAGCAAGAATGGGTTAACTTAATCGTGGATATACTGCCCTTAAATATTAGACTTTCAGTAGTAGTATACAGCATATTGCGTACGTGCCTATGCACACGGCTTAGATATGTATAAGATTTTACCAAGACCTTTCGGACAAAAAAAAGCGTTTCAAAATTCATCTGTACTTTTTGCTACCTTTGCGGACAAACAGACAAGAATTCCACAAAACATTGGTTTGTGTTAAGTATCGTTATGATATAACCCCGTATTTTTTTAAATATCCTCTATGTACAGAATTGTCATAATCACTTCACAATAATTATAGAATAGTGTAGATAAACGTATCATTGGGAAGACTCCCTTTCCTTCTTTACTTTCAACAAACTTTCATTGTAGTACCTAGGCTCGTGGGTACAAATCCTTAATACAGAACAATTCGCTTTGACCTACTAATTATCCCAAATAATTTGAATAATAGCCTGCAAGAGTCTGATAACTAAGTTAAAGACACAAGCCTAACCTCAATACATTATCGTCAGTTTAGAGACGCCAAACCTTAATAAGTTAACGTCAATAAAACAATATTATTATGTATGGCTAACCCAAACCAGGATTAGTTTTGAATTCAAGATACTCTATTGGTTATGTATAAGTTAAGGAGCTTTAGTTGAAGAGTTATTGATTCAGAAGTAGTAAGTCTAAATTGACTGAATAAGTAGAAGCACAGAATAGATAAAGAACTACGGCAGAAGTCAGGGGCTTATATACCTAATGGTTTTGTTGTTTGAGCCATAAGTTAACAGCGAATATATTAAACTGTAGGTGTAGTGCTACTACACTATATGACTTTTCGATTAAGGTAGGCTTTTTTTAAATCGGTTTAGGCGGGATTCGCAACCGCGATCTTTCCCATACTGGGGAAATGCTTTGACCATTGGACCACCGAACCTCGCCTAATTGATCTAAAAACAAAATCCTATCTTCACCGTTACAGTTACAGTTTCAAAAGTTACAAAAAAATACCGTCAATATGTATAATACCGTATGTGTAAGTAACGTTGACCCTCTTTTCTGAGACTTTGCCTTCAGCTTATCATCAGGCAAGGTGAAGTCTAATTGACTTGTCCTATATGAAAAAAGAAAACTAAATGCCTTGAAATTTTCATTTTTTCATTTCATTTTCATTTATTCATAATTTGCGAAATATGGGTATATAATACATTGATGTTCATAGTTGTTGTGATAGTATCACCATACTCAACCAGACGGCATGCAAATGTCACATTCATTAGTAGGTCAAAATAATAATTTCAGGTATTAAAATTTAACATTATATAGTATGTCATAATAATTATGTAAATAATCGCATAATAATAACTTCAATAATAAAATAATATCCACAAATAAATAAGAGCATGTCAACAACGATTAATTGTCAAATTTTCATTCAAATTACCTATACGTTAATAACAATTTTTAAAATTAATTTCTAATATGATTATGATGATAGTTACAATTTATCTGATAAAAATTCATTTACAGAGTAATAACCTTTTTGTATCAGAAGTTGTTTTATCTTATTTTTAAAGGCCTCAATGTCATCAATTTCTAGAATATATCTAGGCAGGTGATTAAATATTCGTGGGGCCATGCAAAATACACTACTATTAAATAATGCTGTTCTATTTGTTGGGATACATATCTTTAAGTGATGCCTTCTACTATTAAGGTTACAGTATCTATCAATGTTATTTTTTACAAATAGGACAATTTCAAGTATATATAAGCAAGGGAATGTCAAAATTTTTAGTTCGATGAAGAATGGTTTACAACTGTCCGTCTTTTTAAGATTACATATTGCCCTGACGCATCTCTTTTGTGCCTTAAATACAGCTTCCTTCTCTGTAGAGTTGCCCCAGAATATAATACCGTATTTTAACAGGGGTGCAACATGTCCATGATATGCAGTTAATACTGTAGATCTATTTGTTGTTTTCTTTAGCATATATAGCGCATATGAATATTTATTAATTTGTGAGCATAATTTTTCTAAGTGAGATTTCCAGTTCAAGTGACAGTCAATATTTATACCTAAAAATCTTGTAATCTCTACCTGTCCTATACAATACCCTGAGTATTGTATATCAATATCGGTCAATTTATTAAGTTTTTGTCTAAATGTCATTAAATTAGTTTTGTCAAGATTCATTTTCAAGTTATTTACTGTGAGCCAATTAATCACATTGCACAAAGTATTGTTAACTTCATTCTCTATATGAGATTTATCTTTACCTGTGAAGATGATTGTGCTATCGTCAGCAAATAAAATTGTTTGATAATGTGTTACTTGTGGTAGATCATTTATGTAAATATTAAATAAAAGTGGGCCCAGAACACTACCCTGTGGTACTCCACAAATAACTTCTCTGTAATCAGAAGAGTAATGTACTAGTTTTTTCGTTGATGGGCAAATTCTAGTTATCACTGTTGACTGTTTCCTATTGCTGAGGTACGATTTTATAAGATCTAATACATTTCCCCTGATTCCATAACTGTATAATTTATTTAATAGTATTTTGTGGTTACAATAATCAAATGCTTTACTAAGGTCCATGAATAAAGCACAAACCATCTCTTTATTGTCTAAGCTAGTCACAACAGTTTCCAGAAATGTATTAATAGCCATATTAATAGACTTATTCTTTCTGAAGCCAAATTGGTTATCTGTTAAAATATGGTTTTTTTCGAGATAATTATAAATACCATTGTAAATGACTCTTTCAAATATTTTTGAAAATACCGGTAACAGTGCTATAGGTCTATAACAACGCATGTCATGTTTATCATTCTTCTTAAAGAGAGGCTTTACTATGGTAACCTTTAGTTTTTCAGGGAAAGTACCACTAGATATACACAGATTGATTATGTAACTTAATATATAGGACAATTTATCCGAAACTTGTTTTAAAATTATTGTCGTGATGCCATCATAGCCTGTACTGTAAGAATTCTTTAAATTCAAGATTATTTTATTAATATCATGTGGAACCGTTGGACGCATAAATATGGATTTAGACTCGTTAACAATATTACTAATTGGTGTATTTGTTATTGGTTTTGCTTGATCAATATAAAAGTTATTGAATTGAATAGCAATTTGTGTTGGATTTTTGATAACTTGATCATCTATAACAATTTTTTGTATTTGTTCTTTGGGCAGATTTAATTTTTTATCATTAATAACAGCCCATGTCGCTTTTGACTTATTACGGGCACTCCTAATGTAATAGTCATTTTGAGCCTTTTGTGTTAGTTTGACAATACGTTTTAGTCTGGCTGAGAGGGTCAAGAATCGGTTCCTTTTTTCTAGGGTGGGTTTTTTTCTGTATTCCCACAGTAGCTGTCGCTTGCGTTTACAACATTGTTTTATACCCTTTGTTATCCAGCGTGGGCGTGTAATTGCATTTACTTTTGTCAATATTGTTGGAAAACATATGTTGTAAAACGATATGAAACTGTCATAAAAATCATTAAATGCTATATCTGGATCTTGACAGCTAAAAACTTCGGAGAAGCTTAGAGATTCTATGCATTCTTTAAATTTTTTAATATTTCCGACACTGTAGTCGCGTTTTTCAACGTACCAGAATTTAAGTGTGTGTGTGGATTTAACGGGACATGTAAGCAGTTGAGCAGTGTGGTCCGACACGGCTAGCTCAAGAACAACAGATTCAAAACCTCTAATATTTACAATAAAATTATCGATACATGTACCGCTTGACAATCGAGTCGGTTTTTTGATGCATATATTTAAATTATAGCATCGTAGCATCCGCCTAAATTCGGTAGCTTCGCTGCTCCTTACAAGAATATTTATATTAAAGTCACCACAGATAACTATTTTCTTTTTTCTATTGTAACAAAACTTTTCCAGTAATGACTCAAAAGCCACGAAGAATTTGTTTATATCATCCTTACCTGTCTTCGGTGGTCTGTAAATACAAATAATATGAATTTTATACTCTGTCAATTCAACTCCTGAACATTCAATGATATTCTCAATACAGTAGCTATTAACTTCACTAATGGGAATGTACTCTAATGAATTGTGAACCAATACACAAGAGCCACCATACCGGTCGCGTCGGCTGAAGAAAGAACCAAGGATAAAATTAGGTATTTTTAAGATGTCTACATCATTTTCTATCATACGATGTTCTGTAACGCATATAACACCAATGGAGGACACATCATTCATTATGGTTTGTATTTTTGCCGTAAATATATCTGATTTGGAAATAAGACCATTTATATTTTGATGAAGTATATTAAGTTTACTGGTCACGAAAAAAATCATTTGGTTCTTCTAGAGTAAACGTTTTATTTAAATCAATTACGTCAGTTTGTGTACTCTTATCTGATACAGTGTATAATATTTGTGCGGAGTTTAGTATTTTACATTTACTGCTATATCGTTCATACTTTAATTTATAATCGATATGAAGAATTTCTTTAAGAAGTAGCTGACATTTATGGAGAGCGAAAAAGTTGCGTCGGGGCACTGAGATATAGTAACCCATGTCAATAAACTTTACATTTGAGAATTGAGAACATATAAACTTTAATTCATAATTGATTTTTCGTTCATTCATGTACCTGTTGTATGGGATTTCAGAAACTATAATGTTAGTATCACATGTATTCATTAGAAAATTACGCAAAGAGTATTGCAAGTTAGTTGGGTTTTTGTCGTTCATTCCTCCAAGTATAATAATAAAGTCTTTCTTTTGCAGTTCACATATTTCACTTTTTAATGTTGTTCGTAAAATTTCCTGTAGAGGTGCACCGGGTTTTAAGAATGAACTGACGACGTAATCCTCGCCGACCAATCTTTGCAGAATTCGTTGCACTTTGCGTCCCTGGTCATCACCCAAAATTACAATCTTTCTTTTCTTGTCTATTGTTTTATTGTGAGCCTGATCCACTGCTTCCTCTAATTCTAGGAGATGGCTTTGCTCTCGTATACTTTTAGATTCGGTTGTACAAACATGTTGCGGGGTTTCTTCGAATGATAATGGTGCTTTTACTGGCGAAGTTAATCGTATACTACTCTGCAGTTTACGTTTCCGTCCCGAAGAGGGCGTTAAGTTTCTTCTATCTGTTTTTGAATGTATTGTTTTATAAGTGTCAATTACCTTTATTGATTTCTCTAAATTGTGTTTTAAATTAGCGTTCTCAATATTCAGGTTTTCTATTTCTCGGTGAGCGCTCATTAGATTTGTGGTTAATAATTTGATTTTGTCATTTAGTTCATGTATAGTTTGACTGTAATTTTGCGAAGCATCCGGGAGGCTCATTATTGAAGTATTGAATAAGTTTGTTTCTTCTATTATAGTAATGTCACTATTACCCATTTCACTCAGTGAATTAGTTCTACGGCATTTCCGATACGTAATGTTATTGTCATCCATACTTGTGAACTAGTGTAGGTGAAGGAGTTGTTGGGCGTAAGTAATCTGACTAAGTATGCAATTTGTGATTAATAATCTGTTTTAATATTATCTCGTTCCGCTATTCACAGCTACACTAAAGTACTTGATTAATTTGTAAGAGGTATGAAATAAATCTCACAAAAAGTCATAGCAGCCCGTCTAGGATCGGTACCCACTGCCTTGGATCGTGAAGTCGCCGCTTTACGAACGGTGCCACGGAGTAATTACCGTTCTAAGTTGAATTTAGTGACCACTTGCGACACAGTATATTTTACTCAATGAATATGAGTCATAGTTTTGGAATTTTTTTCACATTCTTTCGCATTCCAGTAACTTATTGCAAGTAATGCAAGATTTATATTATTTTGAAGTCACTTCACGTACCTTATTTCTTGAGTTGTACTTATTGTTTTAAGCTTATATTTATTATATACCATTGTTCAGCATAATTCGACACAATTTGCACTATTTTAGATGGTTTAGTTCGGTAAAGACATTTGTACTTAGGTATTCCGTTTTTTGTCAATAATATTTATAAATACACCATGATAACACTCCTGCGACATTATTGGTTTATAATATTGTTAATTAAAACAAATTCACTTTACTTATTTGACTTAAAGCAATTTTAAATTAAAATACTTCAAAGAGCACTCTTTTAGACGTGTTTACAGATGTGCAGCGCCATCTATCCTCTTCTTTCAATTATATGGATTTTGTTAAGGATCTACACCACGTGGGGAAATGTGTTAGGTATTAAACTGATTAGCAAGTACTTACCTAGTGACAACTATGTAACAGAACTATCAAATTACCGTCACTTCCAACCCATTTTTTATACCACTGACGGTGACACTGACTGAGACGGTGCGCACTGTGTTGTATGAAAGATACTTCATCCCACACACACTCAAACTGTGGAATAACTTCCCTGCTGCGGTTTTCTCAAGCACCTACAATATGGGGTTCTTCAAGAGGGCATCAGAAGGTTTCTTCGTGGTTGGCAGCGCGAGTGTGACGCCTCTGGTGTTACATACGTCCATAGGCCATGGTAACCATTTCCCATCAGGTGAGACGTGTGCCACCTAAGCGCTATTAAAAAAAAGTCAAACTGCAAAGCGGTCACCGTGATCTACGGACCTGTTTAACACCAGAGACGTCACGATCGCGCTGCCAAACCTAGATTCTATAAACAAGATAGGCGCGAAAAACATAACCCTTCTTGCCAGTCGAATAAAAACTACAAGAAACAAAAATGACATTATATTCTTCTAAGCAAACCGCAGTTAATTTACATCTAAATGTAATATTAGGTATACAAAGCAGTTGAGACGTGATCCGATAATAGTATAATCGATTCAACGTCAGCTTGCAAATTTGATATATCTGTCACTATTACATAGTAGCCTTTCTGTTTCTCTCAAATAATATATATTATTATGTTTCTAAACGAAACTTCCACGAAGAAGCAATTTTAATTACTATGATAATATTGTTTTAGCATCGCGTTCAGAATATTTATTTTACGTCATCTATAACTGAAATCCTCCAAAGCCTAATTATTAAGATCATAACCGCTATCCAATTCTATTTATGTAACAGAAGTATTCAATACTACAGATGTCTATGCAATTGAAGCAGTGAGTTGCATTGAATAAATAATATAATAATTATATCAGAATATCCACGTTGAGTAATATAATAGTATTCTCAACTTGAATGGACTAGCTCAGCTGGAAATTACCGCCCTGTCATCAACTATAGGTTTGTCCCCTTTTCATTCCTCCTTTTCATTTTTCTCATTGTCCATTCCTCTCCCCTCTTTCCTTGATAGCGTGAGTCACACTTTAAGTATTATAAGTCGTTATATGCCATGATAATTGCTAGGTATCAGGAGGGCGGTGGGCTATGTGTATGTATACTGTCCTAGTAAATATTTGAAAGAAGACTATGCTAGGTACTAGGTGAGTAGGTAGGCCTGCATGAAAAGCTACATACTGACAGCAGAGGAAGTTCGTGAAGTATATAATTATAGAATCAAATGGCGGACTGTTGTACCTGCCTACCCCGTGGTGTACTATATATGTACTACGCTAGTCTTTGTAGTTTCTGTAAACCGAATTCTACGCAATAAAAATTAAAAAAAAAAAAATCTTTCCTTATTTGACGAATAACTTAATAATATATGTCTTGTACACCCTTTGAGGATATACAGGCGTGAAAACATATAAATAGACATAAATTCATAAATTCACGCCTATATCCCCGAAGGAGTAGGCAGAGGTGCTAGTAACCACATTTCGCCAGTTTATGCCAAAACGCCAAAACTCATTCAAAAACTCATTGGTGTGTGCTATGGTAAAACCTGAAATGAAATGAAATATGTTTATTTGCAGAAATATGGTAGGTACAGGGTTTTAAACATAAATGTGAGAATCGCATATTTCGTCAGTCAATGTTCTGACATGCAAAATATAATGTAGCTAAAATAATGCTTAATTGAAAAATTTGGATTAAATCGCCATGTCAAATGCCTTCGTAAATCATTGTCAAATTAAATAAATATATAATTCGGAATTAATAACATTGAACTCAGAAAAAATTAAACAATAATCAATTGAACACAGAATAAAACATGGTATTATGTCATAAATTAATCACAGTCAACTAAATAAATAAAATGTAAAAACCTGGAATCGAACCCGAGACCTCGTATCAGCAGTCCATTACCCATACCACTAGGCTACCGCGGTTATTTAAATAGAGTAGTAATGTAATGTTATTTTGTGCTAAACATGCAACCATAATGTTGATGAAATGAACAACTCAAAATATTCAGCTACTAAGCAACTTCTATTTAATCAAGAAAGTTAGTAAAACTCCAACAACGAAGTATTTACCCGTCTTAATTCAAGTTAATATCCTCGATAAGCAGAAAGAAGATCAACTTAATAAACTATGATACTCAAATACTGATTTACAAATTTGCTTCTATTAAATAACGGAAATCCATTGACAGCCAGTGTATAAATAATGTTGAAACCGTTTATATTGGACCGGAAATCGAACATCTAAAATATGAATGCCCTTGGGATCCAAACATTGAGTTCTTGAGTTCACGTCACTGACCGGTATCTGACGTCAACGCTTCAGGGGCCTTTCTGTGCGGAATACCAATTAATTATAGCGTCCCTTCGGGTACTGTTAACTTATTCGTGCTGACAAACGTCTTGGAGCAATCTAATGATTTATAGATTCAGGATACAATTGACGTTGAATTGATTATGAGTTCAGTTATTAGATTTAAAACAGAAAAGATAGCTTTTTGTGTAGGGATCAACTTTAAAATTAACTTGTTTGTTTCGTTGAATAAGGAACATGTAAAGAAACACGGAGGCACAAGATATGTCCTCCTAAATTCTAAATTTAAAGTTTTAGATATATACTAACGAGTCGTTAGTTTTATTAAACTCGATAGTTTAATAAAATTCTCGCTATATTTAATAAAATCCCTCAGGATTTGATTAACATGCCCATAAATAAATTTAAAATAAAAGTGAAAAAAAAATGTAATGAGTAAAGGTTACTATAAAGTAGATGAGTATCTTGATGATGTAAATACGTGGTCTCTTGCTTGCTTGCTTGCACAAAAATAATGTAAACTAAAGCAAATTTAAAAAAAGAAAAATAATCTAGTTCTAATATAGTTCGCTGAGTTTCTTGCCGGTATCTTCTCAGTAGAACTAACCTACCGAACCAGCGAAAGAATCATTTTCCAATGGTGTATTTTTACATTATTCCTTGATATACCTAATTGTTAAATTTTGACGCTGTTAAAGTGCATATATGCACTTTATGTACCTTAACTGAATAAATGAAATTGATTCTTTGACAGAAAAGCACGTCTGTCACATTGTTTCTTAGTAAAATAAGAGAAAAGAATTTATAAGAGAAATAAAAAAAACGACGGGTAACCTACTACAAGCCCTAGGGTTTGGGTACAGCTAGAAAGTTATCCTTTTAACACATTTTATTTCAGGTCATGTTAAAAGAGTTTAAAATCTTAAATTAATTCAGAATTACGCTCCAGTAAAAAGAGGAGCTATCATTTTGTTTTCTTTTACCGAACAGCTACTTTGGTTTCAGATATTATACATGCAGCACTGACGCCATTCACCAGCCTCCAGCCAAACATCAGTATTTCTTTAAAAGAAATTTCAACACATTTACAATTCTAACCCAGGACCTTGAGAGCGTTTTATTTTCTCGGCTGAATACATCTGACGTAGTATAAACAGTTGTTTACTTTCCCTAAATCTGCATACGACTGTTTTTAAAACGTTACTTCTAATTTATAACCACTGGAAAATATTTCAACAACATTTTGTAGACTATGTATTTTGAACTTAAAGTCAGCAAAAGATTTGCAGGCATCTTATAAATTCAAATCACAGTGTGGGAGTATATAGTGGCTTCAATAAAGCCAGTAATAAGTGCGGCTGAGACAGCACGATCCTCAGTAAACATACCCTCATTTTAGACCTCAGGTCTACAGTTTTTGTCACGTGCAGCTCAACACTCCGGTTTCGTGATTGGATCTTATTTACATAAGTTCACACAGTTTGTATAATAGAAAGCAAGTGGCTTAAAGACTGTGGTTACTGCCTGATTAAACAGTAATTAAATACATCAAAAGACTACTATATAACACTAAAATGAAATACAAAATTCGTTGATCTTCAATGTATTCAAATGAAAAAATTAAATTTCAAGAATTTAATTTTGAAATTTTTTCACTTCCTTACATCAATTTTCTCCAAACCCTTGTTGTCTCCAATGCTTGCACTTTGGAGGCCGGGGTTTGCTTTTCTCATTTTCAAAATTTGTCTTACTATGGTTGCTGTCTTACCATTTCCGAGAAAAATAGTCGCACTAGAACCTCGTTCCATACACCCGTGCTTGTAAATGAGATAATTTAATACAAACAACAGAGAAAGCTATATTATAGTTTCTGAGTGAGTTTGCATTTCTATTGGGTTTTGTATGTTATTTTCAAATGGTAACAGCAATATTTTGTGCAGTTATTTTATCACTGATATATTATAAACTATATGTCATGCCTTTCAAAAATGGTACAATTACTTAGTATAAATAATACGTCATTATTATTGTTTTATTTGATTTATATTATTATTTATATATATAGTCACGTGGTTTCCGGCAGAGTAGAATTTGGACCACCCTATCTCTTCCCATGCGGTGTTGTACAAGGCGACTAAGGGATAGGGCTTTTTAAAATCAGATAGCCCAGATTCAGCCTCAGATGCATGGCTTGAGTCAACATAGTGCCTGGAAGAATGGGCTCACCCCCTATTACGTGAGATCGAAATCAATGATTGGTGTTAATTCACCTCTCACTAGCCCTTCGGCGATAAAGGCGTGATTATATGTATATATGTAGAATAATACTATTACATATTACAAATGTATTATTAACGACGTTATTTCTGCGAAGCGCACTGTCGAATCTCTGATTGGTGCCTAAAATGATGACTTTCATCATAATTGTGTTGTCACTATTTTAGAGTGTGGACAACATACGAGTATCTAAAATTTCATCATCATCATCATCATTGATTAATATAAAATTTACAAATGATGATATTTTAATTCGATTTCTTTCAGTAGAAAAGTTAAACAAGTTATGTTCATCATTAAGCAGCTCATGACGAACATAATGGTTCTGTGAAGTCCTGGATCGATCTGTCCACAATCTCGGCATAGTTCCTAACTTCGAACTAGCTAATAGTTAGAATTCTCTCACAGGAAAACTCATTAACACGGTTCAAATCGGAAATCCAATACAGAGACCATAATATCCAACTAACTAACTAACATAATATCCAATAACGTAGAGCTTGGACTTGAAATAGTATTACACTGTACGTTACTTACTATAGTAGCTGTAGTACTTGTGGATGCTATTAAGCTTTTAACTTGTCAGGCCATTAGGTCATCGATAATTTGTCAGATGATCTAGACATTGACAGGGAGCATAGGGCACTGTCCGTCCGGTGTAACATGTTAGCGCTGCAGATTTGCACGGTGTACAACACCAGTGAAGGTAACACTTTTCAAAGCGTCAAATTTTCTACACGTGCAGCCTATGGGACAACTTCACGCAGCGGGCGTACAGTGCACTACGAGTTCAGTACAACAATGCCTTTCGGGTGCTGCTGAACCTGCCTAGGTTCTGTAGCGCATTAAATATGTTCGCGGAGATACATTGCGATGATTTTTTACGCTATATTAAGAAAGTCAATGTTTACCCGACTGCTAGGTAGCACCAACAGCATTCTGAAGGTATTGTCCGTATTGTTGTGTGTATAATTATAATATATAATTATAAATGGCGGGCTGTGCGAGCCATTTATAATTTAGGCCCAAGAGTCTCCCTTAGAGAAAAGTTTAAAGAGATAGACATTTTAAACTTAGTCTCACAATATATTTTCGAGAACCTCATGTATGTACGGAAAAATGTTTCAAAATTCTCTAGAGTTTGTGACCGGCAAAAAATAAATACCAGACACAAAAACAATCTTGTAGTCTGTGGTAGTCGACTTGAAAAAAATTGTCATTCATTCCAGGGCAAATGAAATTATTAGTGATTTACCTGTGTATAAATTTAAAAATATTGTTAAAAGTAAATAGTGCCACAAGGCTATTATAAAATCCAAGAATATTTGGATGATAAACAAGCTTGGAAATGAACTGTTCGCTCAACTATGCTACTCAAGTAAATTTTTGTATTTAGATTAAGTAGACTAAGTGTATGTTTGTAAATAAACCAAAAAAAAAAAACCCGCTGAGTTTCTTGCTGGAGTCTTCTCAGGTCGGGGCCGCGTTTCGAACCGGTGGTCCATTTACTAAACTGATATTCATGTTCCTTTTTTGTTGCCGTTTTGTAAGTGCCGATATAATGGTCTATACAGAATAAATGCTTTTTGACTTTGACTTTGACTGTCCTGCTAAAGTGGACGCGCGTGCATTCTTTGTTTTTTTTTCTTTTCAATTTTATCCACCACCTTTACAGGGATACCCCCAACACAATACCTGGACATACTGGTACTAGCGCGTGCCCTCTATTTATTTTGTATTTTTTGTTTAATGTAATACTAACATAGTTATAAGATCATCGTTGCTAACACAATGTGGACCATTTTTGAAAGTAAAATGATTATTACCAAACAATAAAATATGCGTTATTTTTTCAGATACCTATTTAATATCAATGTCACTAAACGGACTATTATAGTATTACCTAAATCCACATAAGAGTGTTAACTAAATTCGATTACAAAATAATGTCACAATTCATCTTTTTCCATGTAATGCCTGCAGCTACTAATTTTGATCCTGGTCTCACTACCCTTGAGAACCTATTCCCGGGATAAAAAGTAGCCCATATGTTATTACAAATTATACTCTATCCTTGTTCAAGCCGATCGAAAGTGATTGAATAACAAACAAACAGCACCGGAGACGCATGTTACACGGGCCGTGCAAACATCCCTCAGTACAAGGCGGAGGAAAGTCGCGAACAACTGTTTCTGAAATCGAGACTGCTCTCAATAGATTATCTGATTGGGGACGACTAAACTTAGTCCAATTTAACCCCTTTAATACACAAGTATGTACGTTCTCCGTTAAGTAATACCATTCACTGCAGTGCCACAATTTATAAACACTGGACTCGCCATCTCTGTGAGTATTGAAATCCTGGGTGTCGACATCTCCAGCGATGTCAACATTCGTAAATAGAGGAGGACAAGGTCAAGCTGGCATCCAAAAGTAGTACTTCACTACGAGGCAAAGGCTTCTTCTTTATAAGTCGCAGGCCTCACATGGAGTACTGCAGTCACCTTTTTGGCGGGGCACCAGATTACAAGCTTGAGCCCGATTATTCGGTGCAAAGGCCGGCGCTGAGGGTCGTTGACTATTACATACTCACTGGTGGTGTAGAACCGCTCAGTCTCAGGAGAGACTTTGCATCGCTGTGTGCGTTTTACCTCCCATATAATGATGATGATACAATGTAGCCGTGTGTGTTTCCCACGGCTATATTGTATCATCGCACCTCTCGCCACAGGCAGGGAATCTATCTCCACTCTCCACACATTGCGACTTGAAACAGTACGTACAGGTAGGTATGATAGGAACTTCATCCCCTACACGTTTAAGCTGTGGAATGAACTTCCTGCCATAGTTTTCCCAAGCGACTACAACAAGAACTCTTCAACATGGGCATTAGAATTCTTAAAGAGTCGACAGCGCCAGTGTAACGCCCCTAGGCCACGGTAACCACTTTCCATCAGGTTGGCCGTGTGTTTTTCTGCCACCTAAGTAGTATAAAAAATATATAAATAGGAGAGTAGAATTATAACCTGGTTCACAAGGTGAAGGTGAAGCATGAGAGATAAGAATTTGCCGATAACACACGAGCGCTCTTTTTGTTTGTAGTTATAGTTACAGTACAAATTGTTCATCAACTTACATCAACTATGATTGAAATCATACATATACCTAAGTGTTATAGAAAATTGTTCGAATACTTGTATCATCTCCACTACTAGTGTAAAGCATCCACTAGTGGAGAGAAATATCAAAAGGGAAGTGACAAAACGCCACCAAAATTGTGGAACCGGTAAAAATGATAACAGTATGAATGTTATATCATTACACTATTAAACGTAAAGCAAACGTTTGAATGTTGATCGTGTGGTAACGCGGTCAACGAGATTAAATATTGAAATATCAATTGGGTTAAAGTAATAAACCGCTTTAAACTTTATACCGTTGATTAACCACTCTTCGTACATCATTAACAGGTACGTTTAAATACTTAGTGTGCTCTCTTCAATTTTTATAGAGTTGCATGTACACTTTCATAGGCCACGGCAAATACTTTCCATTGCGTGGGCCGTGTACTTTCTTGTTGCTTGTCTGCTTTTCTGCTGCTTTTTGTTGAGTTTGTTTGAATCCTACAATATCCACTTTTTCGCAGCCCGAGGGGGTACCTACACGCAAAAGGTTAAAAAGGAGGAAGGAGTACAGTGATGATTTCAATTACTAGACGTTCGGTTCTTAAAAAGATGGGTGAAACTGTATGTAGCGGGGATGCAAATGTTAAAATGAATGTGTTGAGTGACGAAAATGGACAGAAAAAGAAATGAGTATTTTAAAGGGTTCAACGTGACTTGACGAGCAGAACATGGATCAAAGCAGATAGATAGTTTTATGAAATAAGGCAATAAGTTATACATTACCTGTGAATTTATCTGGTGAGTGTGTGGTGAAATGTGAGTGCTGGCACCTCTGCCTACCCTTTCGGGGATATAGGCTTGAGTTTATGTTATGTTGGTGTCTGGTGGGACATTCTGAAATTAGCCCCAAAAAAGTTAATTTACTGTAGAAATGTCCCAACTGTTTTTGCATTGTCTAAGGTATTTGGCTTAATCACAGACTAGATTATAATATTTTTTTTATAAAATCTAAAAATGCAATAATAAACTAATTATAGCCTAAAACAATTATCATATTATATTTCAAAGTTCATGAACCCTATTTTCAGACTATAACGAGATTACGTGTACTCTCGTGAAATTCACTATCGCCTGCAAACTTGAACTATCTGAAAGGTAAAAGGTCATAAACTTAATAGTTTTTATTACAATAACTTTTAAACTGTTGCGTTTATATTATATTAAAATCATAGTCTATCTCGGTAAACATAATCAAAATTCATTCAGTGGTTTAGACGTGACATTATAACAGACAGAGTGGTGGCGCATGGCCGAGTGCGGTAATGGACTGTATTGCGGGAAGTAGCTAACTGTTCCATTGACGCTTTACACACAAAAGACAGGTGGTCGGGTTGCCGCGGGAGTGATCCAAGCAATGAATGCAACCCGAGAAATTAGGAGAGGATGCACTAACCTTCACGACACACGTGTTTTCATCGCAGCCGGTACACGGATCTTCTCTTCCTTGCTCAGGAGCTGCCGTCAGCATCACTAGATCACTTGAGGAACACACGAGAGGCACAATCCGATCGGTAAAGGTCTATGAAGCGGTAAAAATGTAACAAATATTAATCATTTTTGAGAGACGCGAGCGCGGTCCGTCATTACGCTGGCTAGTTCAAAGCGAGACTGAGTGTCTATATTTCACAAATGGCGGACGGAAGCTACATCTATGGTTAGTGCGGAAGGAGACGGGTATAAAAGGAGTGTGTTTCCGTGTCAAAATACAGTTTCTACACCGGCGCAACCATTCCCCCCGGCTTGAAGGGTTACCTTCGAAACGACAAATGCGAAACAAATCTAAAGTCTAATCTAAATCTAGGTTTGGGAAATAACAACTAAATATAAACCTAGATTGGAGCTCGTGCCTACCGCTGGCTAGGCAGAGGGCAGAGGCGAACAAACAACACAACGCAACAGTCTCGACCAAGACGAGACGCGATTAGCCAACAACAAAATAAGGGTCTCTTCACGTGGGACCGATACAACAAGCGAGTGCTTCTTCTCCTCGGGTGGTTCGGAAACCGTAGTGGGATTGAATTGACTAACTGGCCACTTATCTAACGCGGCATGAATCCAGGACGGTCCACTAAACCATAACGGGTGATCTAAAATTTGCGAAGGAAGCAATCCACGAGAGAGACACCCGGCTGGGTTGTCGGTGCCAGCAACGTGAAAGAGATTATGTGGCGCCAATTCAGATTGAATTTTTGCCACTCTATTAGCGACGAATGTGTCCCAACGATGGGGCGAAGAGTGGGCCCAACACAAAGCGACTGTTGAGTCCTAAAAGCTAAAATTCTACTAATATTAATGCGAAAATTTACAATTATGTCAAATAAATTACCTTAAAGATTCCGACCACAATACAAAATGTCATTAAGCGACACGGAAGTGCTAGTCTTAGCACTGCCATCCAAAACTACGCGGAGTTTTAGTAGTAAGCTTATCTTCTCTAATAACTCCGCGGTGCGGGATAATGTACGAAGGCTGGGTCCCGCCAGTGTCCGCAGGCGCAGGTGAGATGTAACCTTTATCTAAATATTCGTTAACAACCTCATCATAGGCCCGCTTCGACTTTGGGGACGCCTGCATCTTTCGTTCCAAACAAAGAAAGCGTTTTTCAGCGGATACACGGGAGCCACCGAGTGAAAACTTGCGGATGGTAGACTCCAGTGGCGGCTCGACGGTGCAACAGAACGAAGCAGTCGAGTGACTAAAACTATCTATAGAAGCGGGTGCGGAACCAATTATAACAAAACCAAGAACTGTTTCCAGTGCGTGCGGAGCGGGGTACGTCGGTCCCCCTTGAACCTTACGTGATAACTGGAGGTGCGGGAGAATCGAAGCGCCGATCAATATATCGACGACTCCAGGAACAGCGTAAGTCTCATCTGCTAAAGGCAAGTCTTTAAATTTCGTTAATAAAGACGTGTCAACCGGGACGGTAGGCAACTGTTCAGCTATTCTATCTATAACGAGCGAATCCATGTCAAACCAAATATTATTATTAAAACGAGATCTAAACCTTGTTTTAACGGTGCCACGAACAGCTGACTGTAAGCTTCCAAAACCCTTCACCACTGAGCGGGTTGAACGCTTATCAACATTGAAACCAAGACGCCGACAACAATCTTGAGTAATAAAATTACTTTGCGAAGCGCCATCTAACAGCGCTCGAACAATGCGCGGCTTACCTAATGCATCAACAATAACAACGCGAGCGGTCGCAAGACACACAGTAGTGAGTGCAGCACTAGCGGAGAACGAACACAAGGTGACGTCATCCGCGGCGGTCACCGGGCGGGCCAGAGCGCGCGCGAGCGCGGGCTGCGGCTGCGGCGCAGGCTGCCGTGTGTCACCGCTCGACGAGCCAACCGTGCTCACATTGGATGCGGCATTACTATTCTCAAAATGAAGCAAAGTGTGGTGTCTCGCTTGACATTTGCGACAACTATTTCTACTATTACATAAAACAACGCGGTGTTTAGTACCGAGACAATTAAAACAAAAATTATTAGCGCGAACAAATTTATAACGATCACTAGGCGACAATTTTAGAAAACCAGGACACCTGTACAGTTGCGAATGATGAGTGCTACACAAAGAGCAAACAGGTGACTGTACACGTGCTGGTGCGGTACTAACATAAGTATGAGTTGACCTCAGTGACTTCGATGACGCATCTACTTTGCGTGCAGAATCAACAACTATCTTCGCGCCTCCATGTTTCGATGAAGAGCGCTGCAATACTTTTATATGCTCGCGAACAAAACTTTCTAAGTCTTCGAACTTAGGAATTTTATTGCCGCGATGATCCGACTCAAACAAACGAATGGTTTCGGAATCTAATTTCCTTAAACCCATATACAAAAATACGAAGTCGCAGAGGTCATCAATCTTTAGGTTCTTTACGGCGCGAACAGCTGACGCGAAAGTATCTAGAAATTTCTCTAAGTTTTGATCGTTACATGCCGTAATAGATTTCAAATCAGACATCTGATCTAAATAGGCGTTAGCTACCGATCTTTTATCCTCATACTTAGCTTTCAAAGTATTTAAAATTAAATTATAATTCCCGGCACTAAACGTAATTCCAGCGCAAGCGGTTATAGCTTTACCAGTCAATTTTTCAACGAGATAATGCAATTTTTCGTGATCTGTCAACGAATCGTTCTTATCTATCGTATTCTCAAAACTATCTATAAATAGACACCAATTGCGAATGTTACCATCAAATTCGGGTATTTGAATTGGTGGCAACTTAGGTCGGTCGCGAGTGGGGTTGGGTAGGTCAGCCGGTTTCTCCAAACTCCTAGCGACGCGTTTGATACGACAATACAAATCGTCAAACGACGACAAGGCTTGATAACTCACTGAGTAATCGGGATCCAAATTCAACTCTAAAACATTGATGTCATGTACTAAGGTTTCGAAATCCGCGCGTAGACTATCTAAGTTTTCTATAGAACACAAGAACGAATCTCTGATGACCAAATCAGAGGTTTTAAGTGCATTATCATAGATCGATTGTACGCGAGAGTAAATCATTTCTTTTTTAGCGTATAAAAGTTTCAATTGAACCTTACCGGTCTTATCAACCTTTGGGGACATGTTTACAATTAAATCTCAAACTAAAGTGCGGTAAATAACAAATATGAAATGACTTAATCTTAGCGGTACAGAGCAGCGAGGCGGCGCGAGCGATAACCGTAGGTAGGTAGGTACTTATAACTGCCAGTGCAAGCTTGAACTAACGCGCATAGCAACAAGATCGTACCTACGCGATGGTCGCTGTCTAGGTTCAACTATTATTTCAGGGACTAAGTATTGCGTAATATCTATTCAAATTAAAATACTTTCGTATGAATTGGAATGAGATGCGAGCGAGGTAGGTACAACCACGTGTCTACCCACGCAGGTACTAGGCAAATACGACGCAATTGAAAAAAACAAAACAAAGCCAAATGCGTTAGGTATTACACTGTGCCTATGCACTAGGGTGTCTAGTATACCTAAGATCTAAGCCTAAATGTCTGGATGCGGGGTTTTCTACTAAAATAACCAGGCACTTAGGTGCGATGCGAAAATTGCGAACTACGATTAAGTGTTGATATGATACCTAACCTATGTATGTACCAGGTAGGTACTATGCGAGCCAGCGGCGAACGGACAACAAATCTAATCCTAAGTGTCTGGATGCGGGGTTTTCTACTAAAATAACCAGGCACTTAGGTGCGGCGCGCTTATTCCCATTAGAATAATAACAAAATACGAACTACGGCTAAGAATCCGGCTCGATCCGGACCAAAAATGGTGGCGCATGGCCGAGTGCGGTAATGGACTGTATTGCGGGAAGTAGCTAACTGTTCCATTGACGCTTTACACACAAAAGACAGGTGGTCGGGTTGCCGCGGGAGTGATCCAAGCAATGAATGCAACCCGAGAAATTAGGAGAGGATGCACTAACCTTCACGACACACGTGTTTTCATCGCAGCCGGTACACGGATCTTCTCTTCCTTGCTCAGGAGCTGCCGTCAGCATCACTAGATCACTTGAGGAACACACGAGAGGCACAATCCGATCGGTAAAGGTCTATGAAGCGGTAAAAATGTAACAAATATTAATCATTTTTGAGAGACGCGAGCGCGGTCCGTCATTACGCTGGCTAGTTCAAAGCGAGACTGAGTGTCTATATTTCACAAATGGCGGACGGAAGCTACATCTATGGTTAGTGCGGAAGGAGACGGGTATAAAAGGAGTGTGTTTCCGTGTCAAAATACAGTTTCTACACCGGCGCAACCACAGAGTATTATTATATCGAAATAAATAGAGTTACTTTCACTGTCATAAAGTCCTGTAATTCTGTTTTACTTAGATATATCATAAAATAAAAAAAATCTGTGTGAGAATATAGTTGGTGATTTTGAAAAAATGAAAAGAAAATAAGAATTCTAAATTCTAACGCAATAACTTTTTTCATTCCATCATCCTGTCTTCGTCCAATATTTCTCAAACCGTAAAACGGTGGTGAACTCTTGTAATTATTTTCAGAGCTTTTGCAAAGTTATAATATTTCAAATATTCTCAAAATGTATTTTAATACTTTTGTTTTTAAGTTTTATCTGCTGTGTTTGTGTCAGTTGAAACAAAAAGAAACTAGCTGACGCTTGCGACCTCATTCACGTGGAATTCTGGTCCCGGTCCCGCCACCAATGGTGGTTGCCATTTAAGGGATAACAAGAACATTTTATGTTCCTAACAAATATCTATCTCTGTGCTAGATGTCAGCCGAATACGTTCAGTTGTTTGAGTATGATTGAATAATTTTCAGTCCCACGTAATAAGGGGTAAATCTATTGCCGTCTGCCGGCCACTATTGTTGACTCGAACCATGTATATATCTGTCTGATGTTAAACAGCCCTATCCCTTAGTCGCCTTGTACGACACCACGTGGGAAGAGATGGGGTGGTCCAAATTCTATTCTGCCGGGAACCACGCGGCGATTGAAATATTCAATATCTTAAAAACATTCATTAGCGCGCATAATATTTGTCATAAAAATAGTTAAGTTAAACACTACTTTAGTTTACCATTATGCGTTATGATGGTCAAAAAATTTACCGTAGTTATCTAGAAAATAGACGGATATTGTTAGGTACTATCATAATTATTATGGACCTAATCGTTTAAAGTAACCTTACTTCTGTAGGTTTAATCTCCGTACAAGACGCCAATGGGAACCCTTATCCAGAAGAAGACATTGTAATCAATCAATAGAACGAGTATTTAATTCTTGGCCCTTGTGACTAACATTGAAACAAACGCACCTCAAATATATAAGGAAAACGTCTACTTTGAAGCAAGTTCAATGTTTATATGACTCAGGTAGCAGCACAGGCGAGAAATTCGTAACATTATTATATATCATATTTATTATGTTAGGCTGATGGATTATCCCCAAGCGTGAGGTACAATCATCAAAATGAATATAGATTTAATGTTTGATAAATTACCTGTGGAAGTGATAACTTCCAATTACTTACGTGTGTGTAATAATAGGAGAAACGCTATAAATTACAACTGTTATCGTAGTCGAGCACCTCTCTGGTAGGGGGCCGGACCTGGCGGATGCCCAATATGCATTGGGGATTGCCCGGGGTGAGGTGACGTTGGCGGTGTCCTTGGACATCTCCAACGCGTTCAACACCCTGCCCTGGAGTTGCATCAGGGAGGCACTCGTGTACCACGGTATGCCTCTCTACCTCCGCCGCATAGTCGGGGCGTACCTGACGGAGAGAGCCGTCATCTACCCAAGTGCGACCGGCGTCGGTCGGCGTGAGATGTCGTGCGGTGTTCCACAGGGATCGGTTCTTGGGCCGCTACTGTGGAACATTGGATACGACTGGGTGCTTCGCGGTGAGCTTGCGGACGGCGCCGCCGTCACGTGCTATGCGGACGACACGCTAGTGACGGCGAGCGGGGCTACATACCGCGAAGCGATCCTGAGGGCCACGACCGCGGTTGCTCGAGTCGTGGAACGGATCCGGCGGCTGGGCCTTGAGGTGGCTTTGCATAAATCCGAGGCCATGTTCTTTCATGGACCTCGGCGCACGCCACCACCTGGTTCCAGTCTGACAGTGGGAGGCACTCTCATCGGCATCAAGCCCCAGATGAAATATCTGGGGCTCGTGCTCGACGGCCGGTGGGACTTCGGGAAGCACTTCCGAAATCTGGGCCCCAAATTGGTGGGCACAGCCAACGCTCGGGCGCGGCTACTGCCCAACCTGAGGGGCCCGAAGGACTCCTGCAGGAGACTCTACGCGCGTGTCGTGCGGTCCATGGCCCTGTACGGGTGTCCCGTGTGGGCGGACACCCTGAGTGACCGGCACATGCTCCTGCTGCAGCGTCCGCAGCGGAAGTTGGCGTGCCGCATCATAAGGGGGTACCGCACGATATCATTCAACGCGGCGTGTCTCCTCGCCGGATCGCCACCATGGATCCTGGAAGCGAGATGCCTTTCGGCGCTATACCGGTTCCGAAAGGCGGCGCGGGAGCGGGGTCACGATCCCGAGCCCGAAGAAATTTGGGCCGTGAGATCCCGGCTCCACAGGGAAATGGTGGCGGAATGGGAGATACGACTTGGGCGACCAGGCGCAGGGCACGCCGTAGTAACAGCAGTAAGACCCGTCATGGATTGGCTAGAGAGGCCACACGGCAGCCTCTCGTACCGTCTGACGCAGATGATCACCGAGCACGGATGCTTCGGAAAGTATCTGCGTCGGATGCAGAAAGTGTCAACGTCCGAGTGCCATCACTGCGACGCGAGCGAGGACTCAGGTCCGCACACGCTCACTGAGTGTCCGGCGTGGGAGACGCCGAGGCGGGAGCTTGTGGCGGCCCTGGGAGTGAGGGTTCTCACGCTCTCCACCTTGCTCGCGGCGATGGTTCACTGCGCGGATGCGTGGGCGGCCGGCGCCTCCTTCTGCGAGCAAGTAATGCTCGTGAAGGAGGAGGTGACGAAGGATCGCAAGACAAAATGCCCGCGTACGAAGGCAACTAGGGCGTCGGAGGTCGATGAACGACCTCCGCCCCCCATGAGCGCCGGCCTGGGGGTGACAGGTGGAGCCGCCTGTCACCCTGGCAGAAGCAGGCCACGGCGGTGGCGCGCGTGGCGCGCCTCCCCGTTTCCGGGGACGAGTTGGGGACTCTGTAGTCCCCACACCCGAGAAGAGGGCCAGATCGTGAGAGATGGCCCTGGGTCGGCCGGGGTGCGAGGGATATGCCTGTCAACCTCACCTTCGGCAACCAAAACGACCCACAGGCGGCGTGCGTTTTAGTCGGTTCGTGTCCGACATAACCTCCTCCACCGGCCCTGGTGGGGAGGTATCCGAGGGGATTTTGCGCACGTAAAAAAAAAAAAAACTGTTATCGTAGTATAGGTATTTAAATTATCGTGGTTACTCATATTAGTATTAAAGTAATCGGGATATTTATCATGTTGTATTGTACTGAGTTTCTGATATTTACACAACATAACATAAACTCACGCCTATATCCCCGAAGGGATAGGCAGACGTGCTAATACCCACATTTCGTCAGTTTATGTTTAGGTCCCAATGTAATATGTGGCGAGCCTATTGCCATTAACCGGTCACTTATAAACCTGCAATTAATGCACACATTACTTCAAAAAGCATCGAAAAGTCATTGATGTGTGCCATGGTAAACCTTTGATCGAACCGGAGACCTCGTCTCAGCAGTCCATTACCCATACCACTAGGCTACCTCTAGGTTTCCTTCTTCCTACAGTCCCGGGTCCTTCAAGCGGCTTATGAAAAAGTTTCGATCGATGCCGTCAACATAGGAACAGTATTTATAATGGTGGCCGTTAATCTTTGGACTGTACCTCAACTTAAAACTTAGTGTACAGTAAATTTCGTGACCTAAATATGATACAAAGAAGGTGAAGTTTACACTTAGATGCTAGTAATGAAATCAATTGAAAGGTGATCTTCACTCCTAGTAATCGCTTTGAATCGTGATCTCACTCGTAGCTCTGATAAGTTCACTAATAGTTTCAACACTTCCTTCTAGTACTACGCTTCTCAACAAACTAAGTCGTTACTCTATTAGTGGGACAAACGCACTAAGATTTTATATATGAAAAACGTCCGAGAAATATACTTCTAACAAAGAGACGACTCTTTCATGTTTTGCGAATAAAATTCGGGTTTGATAGACAAAGGGTTAGTTCCATATTGCAGTAATAGGAAACGATTGGGGTCAATTGAGTTATTCGTTGGATACCAACTTATTGTATACAGTCTCTCGAGGTTTGATGAAATGGACGCTATTAGTTCTTTTTTCGTCTCAGTTCTATGACATTAGTATGACAGAAACGTCAGGATTCCCGGTCGGCACGTACTGTATCGCTGTAGTAATATTGGGAATTTTCTTTGTATAAATATATTTCTGGGATAGATCTGAAAGTGAAGTCAGATACGGTGTCTTTGACAAATAATTGAAAAACACTAGTGGTTGAATTATTTATATCTACTAATATCTGGCTGTTATAAATATTTTCTGCGACATCTCATTTTTCTCTCTCATTTCTTTGGATGCCATAGGCAGTTAATACAGATACAAATACATTCTTTGCCTTTCAAAGAATTTATAGAATACTAACTGTTGCCCACTGCTCTACTCTAGTGGATTTTTAAACCCGTTCCTATAACCATTCCTGGGATAGTAAAAATGAAATTAAATATTTTAAAAATCCTGTAGGTTAGATCTATAACTTGCTATGCTTAGTAATATTTGTTACTTAGTAATTTTAATGTACTCTGTTATTTTATGGCAGCGGTCATGTTGGACCAATTGAAAAACATTGCTAAGAACACTTCCGATTTATACACCTTGCCAAAAAAACTAAAAACTAAATCCAAATCGGTTTATCCAGTCAAGAGCTCTTATGCGACACACACACACACACACACACACACACACACACACAGGCATGCACGCACGCTCGTACGCACGCACGCACGCACGCACACATACATACACAGACACGTCAAACTTATAGCACACCGTCGTTTTTGCGTCAGGGGTTAAAAGGTAGCCTACGAAATATTCTATACTCTAATCTATTAAGCAAAATGCCAGGTCACCGGCAATCATCTAGGAAAACAATATGAAAGTAATAAAAGTAAAAGGTATATGCCAGGATGAAGAAGACAAGTTTTGTTTTATCAAAATCTTTCTCCTTGACAGATCGCAATCAGACCCTTTCTACCTACACTCATTACCGGCTCAGCTCAAGTAAAAGACTCGAGACTTAGGTTGTGTTGTTTCGTATATTTTATATGAAGACATAACGTCCTACTTCCACGATGTCAAAAGCCTCGCCGGCCTTTGTAACGCGGCGCTGAGACTCGTGTGAAGAACACTTAGACTTTAAAAAGAATTGTTTAGTTTGTGTTGTTGTAGACAAACTAAACCATTGTTAGTATTATATGTATTTATTATGTTAGAAAATATTTTATAGAAAAAGATAATGTTCTAAGAAAAACGAAAATAAAATGTAAAGAAAGAAAGGATCACAGGATAGATATAACATAGGGTTACGAGCCCTAAGCAAAGGGAGAGAAAAGTAATATTACTGTTTTAAGGCACTAAAATAATAATGTTCGCAGCTTGAAGCGTCGGTAGCAGTTATTTTTAAGGAATATTAGCAACCGAAATTACTAATGTTCCCACTAACCCCTCCAACTAAGCTTGTGCTAGGAGTGGGTTCAAGTCGGTAGTGTAATGGCCAGGATTCGAACCCGGACCTTTTGATCGTAAGGCTGACTCCTTAACCACTAAGCTACCGATGCTTTGCTTCTGGTTAAGTAGTCGGCTTGATTTACTATACTACAGCACTTGTTGTACGCACTGGGCTAGTATTCTTAAAAAAAAGATAATTTTCGAATGGAGAACTGTCCTATATGTTGATCGCTTAGTGCGACAACCACTTGAAAAGTATTAAAATGGTCTTTGTGGTCTATTTTTTCTGAAATCATACGACCATTGGTTACTCAATACTAAAAATATTCACAGGAAACTTGTTTGTATGTAGAAAAACTTTCACTTTCAATCAAGTTACTTTATTAGCATTCTTCTTTCATCTATGACAACTTGGTACTACAAGGAAAGGAAACGATATTTATACCGACGTAATTCACCCTCTAGTTATGATTTGAAGTCAACAAGAAAGAATACTGAATATATAAGTTGGTACTTAGAAGTTGTTTCAGCGAGTTTGAGATTGGCAGCGGTGAAAGCAGCATTCGTAATAAAGGACTTAATAAAAATACAAAATGAGTTTTGATCTTAGTGGTGTCAAAGAGTGACTTCGGATAAGATGTTTGGACATTTTAATTTGACCTCGGAAGCCAAGGGAGGATTATGATTTTGATAGGCTATGTATATATGTATGTTTGTAGGTTCATCTGTTCGCTCATAGCTCTTGCACTACTTCTTAGAATTGGACAAATGAGGATTCATTAGAAGCGTCTTGATCGTCTTTAGGCTACATGAGGTGTCACTGAATCTGTTGTAGCACCCTCTAGCAGCCGTGAAGTACTGTATTAAAAATATTTTGAGAAAAATATGTCGCGTTTGGTATCATCTAAAAGGTTTAAACAGCACATTTCAAGTATGTATAAATTATAGATTTACTTGCCCCAAAATAATATAAACAAAAAAATAAGTTATAAACTAAAACCCGTCTACTGAAAAATCATTACAAAGTATTAAACAAGAAAAGATCAAGGATAGGTGTGGTCGCATGCCACTTACTCTAACAAAACAATACATTGTAGGGAAAAGAAGCATACGACTACGGCTATCCTTGATATTTTTACGGCGTGATTTTTCTGTAGTCGGGTTTTAGTTTTTAGCTTAATTTTTTTTGTTACTCTAACGGATGTACCTCGGGACATATGTCATGGACCTAAAATGTGTTCAAAATGCGCTGTGTAAGTGTTTTGTCGATTTAGGACCAAGATATGTATCCCCACGTTTTTTGGTCAATGATTTTTCTCATGGTTTGATTAAGCGGTCACCGCTGCTTACCCCACCAACAAAGTGATAACAAACAAGAAAATTCATAATTCAACTACCATTGTACGAAGTATCTGGGACGCAATTGGTCATGTGAACCTGTCGCTGGCTTGCGGACTATAATACCTAACAACAGTCATAATAATATTAAAACATTTTACATTTCCCTGAAATGTACAATTTGACTCAATCCAAGAGTTGAATGATTTAAGAAGTAGAACAAATTTTGTTAAAATTCAAAGTATCCCTAATGGCAAATGTCTCCTACTTACATAGGATTATAGCCAAGGAAGCGTGTAGTGTTATTTCAGGGATGCTTTTGATTTTTTGTGAAATTTCCTTACAGTTGCTTTTTTAAAAGTGTAACCAGAATAATTATTTTTGGATTGTTTTACCGTATTGATTGCTGTTTATTAATATTTTGTCTAAAATACGTAACTAAAATAGGATTTACTATGATGTAAAAATAAAATTTTAAATAATAATAATAATAATAATAATAATAATAAATAAATTTAATGAATGCATGCCATTCATTCATTAACTCGTTAACGTCAAATTCGCTAGCACCCGCGAGTTGACACCTATCACTTTTAGATATATAATAAATTCGCAACCATAAGAGATTTTGACAAAACACAGCATTTTATTTATAGTAATCCTTTATATCTAGAATAAATATTTATGGACTTCATAGAGCAAGTTCATTCAATCACCAAGCCTCATTTCGAATCTATCTAGATCAAAAACAATACAGTCGTGAGCTCAACTTCTAAAGAAGCCTCATTCAACAAATTGTTTTTGTAACTTAAGAGCAAACAGAAAAAAGAAAGATTTACCAAAAGAAAAACATGTAGGCACTGGTACCGAGATGAGTCGGCGTGATCTCAAGTTTGTCATTCGTGGCTGATGAGGTAGCTACGCAATGATCCATGTGATTACTGGGCTTGCGATGGACGCGGTACGGGGTACAAGATACCGAGGCTTAACAACGAATTGAAATTTCAGTGTATTGTTCACCAAGATGTATCTTTGGATAACTTGGTCTTAACGACATCTAATTTGCAGAAACTACTTTGTGGTGTTCTGCCACTATTGTTAAACATCTGATTTTCTTATATCTCGTTTTCTTTCTTATTGTAAATTTAGCTTTCAAAATTATTTTTAATCATTTTTGTGATAAAAAATTGCTAGTTACTGTTAATACTGTTGATTGATGGCATTTGGCGGATCCTACTACACATATTGAAAAAGACACTTTGTACTTTTCCACTGTATTTTATTTTTCACCTGACCGGTTTCGCCTCACGGCATTCTCAAAGATTTGAAAATACCGTGAGACGAAAAAGGTCAGATGAAAAATAAAATACAGTGGAAAAGTACAGTGTCTTACTTAATATCCCATTATTACTGATATTTTTAGTTACCTTTCCAAACTAACTTTTAAACTTCGTGTTCCATGATATACAATAATGTTTATGGGAATAAATCGATCATTGTGTAGGTACATACATACATTTGACTTGCCTGACGTTTCGACCAGGTTACACCGGCCGTGACCAGCCTGTGACCACGGCCGGTGTAACCTGTATGTACGATATCATGTTCGCGTTAATTCCCGTAAACATTTTTGTAAACCTTTCCAAATCTGTAAAATTGCTTGAATTAGGAGTAAGATTCTATGGATGAGGTAGCAGCATCTATGGCTAGAATGCCAACAAGTAAATACGTTTTTGAAAAACATTTTTACTGACGATAGAATGCAGTTGCAGACAAATAATTTCGCTACATTCTATGATTTAGTCCACACCATTATTGCAAGCCATAGCACTACTGTCAATCATTATTGAAAGTCCCGGGATTTATTGACGATCAATAATACAAATAATCCAAACTGCGGTTTAAGTACCAAATTTATATTGATGACGCCATTGTTGATGTATTCAATCAATATAAAGAAGTAATTGTGTACATTATGGTAGGTTGCTACAGTTTAACAATACTAGACAGTCTGATCTATTTCTTATAATGTATGCGACTTACTCGTATTACAGATACATTTATAAAGTGGTTAATTAATATAATTTAGAGTTATTGTAAATACAATAGAAATACCGAGTACATAGTATGTCATCTTACTAAAATCTTTGTTCACTAAAGTTACTTTGGAAGTAACGTAAGTGTTATGAAGCGTAAGATTTAGGTATCTTAAATTGTAAATTTCAATAGAGAAGATGTATTTAAAGTACCCGGAACATGGAATCCAGTGATTAAGATACTAAAAAACACAGTGCCGTTATAAACTGACATGGTGTGTGTGGTATCTCGCCAGCCTAATCGTTCATAATAAAAGTAATGGAGGGTAGGTGCACACAAAAGGTTCTTCGCATATCTCCCGACACTCGCAAGCCAGTCAAGTCGTGATCACGGTTGCTGCAACGCACCCAAAACGTCGGCAGAAATAGTAAGTTCCATGGTTTAATCGCGAAAATTCCCGAACCATCCTCTTATATTTATGAATTCACACCGAACATTACAAAGGGTTTGATTTATAAAATAGATACAGCGAACAAAAAATAAACACCAAATAAACGAACTGAAAGCATATAAAAGTATAATGTACCTAGCTGAATTCAGTAAGAGGTAAATGTGGCGGGAAGAAAATTTATATAGATTATGATAAATGAATAAGGTAAGGAAAGGATTGAATAAAATAATATTCGGCAAATGTAAAAGGATAAGTATAGTATAGGCAGGGCAGAAAGAAACACGACTATTGAAAACGGGCGCGTATTCTTGAAAGGCTTAGTTCGGGGTAATTGAAGTACGTGCATGCGTGACTGACGGGGTAAAAGATCTTATTGATTATTTTTGTGGTGCTATTGAGAATAATAATGAAATAAGATAACATAAAAAAATTAGGTATATCTTGGGCAAATATTCTTATCAAGACAAAATTATAAATGTGGATATTCATATTAGGATTTGAAGTCGTGACAGTTCATTAAGATAGCATCGATGTGATATTAGAACAACTACCGACAGTTTTTTTTCATTAGAATGTACTGATAATCTTGTAAAAAAATCCGGTCAAGTGCGAATTGTATTTCAAGGGTACACACTTGAAATTATTATTTTATGTACTTACACGTACGAACAGAATCCGGACGCTTTCATGCGAAAAGCGTACGGCATTTGAAGTCGGGTCACAAGCTCTGACAAAAACTTACCTGTAATTCTCAAATTTCGAATATTGAATAGACCTATATTTCAACTTATTTTAAAAATAGGTCATACCTATATATACGCTTGCCGAAAATAAAAAAAGAATTAGATCGTATTAATTTTCAAATATGGAATGGTTAAAAAAGGAAGATGGAGTGACGGTTATCGTGTTAACTTTTGCTATGAAAACGTCAGCATTGTAAATTGTTTATTGCATTGACGTAGAAGTTTTCTTTTTACACAGCTTCAAGGTGATGCAGTTCCTGAGTATTTGATATAAATTTCAACTTGATACCTTCATGCATTCTTAAGAAAAGTTATTGATAGACAGACAGACAGACAACAAAGTGATCCTATAAGGTACCCATATTTTTCCTCATGAGGTACGAAACCCAAAGAATGACATAGTAAATACATACTGAAAAATGTTATTACTTCGGGTGTGCCAACTGAAGTGGAAGTGAAGTTATAATATTTACAGAGGTATCTCAATCGGTAAATTGTCACTATTTATCAAGGAAGTGGTTACTGTAGCCTATGGACGTATGCAATACCAGGGGTGTTATACTCGCGCTGCCAACCATGAGGATACCTTCTGATCCCCCTCTTGAAGAACCCCATATTATAGGTACTTGGGAAAACCGCATCAGAGAGGTCTTTCCTCAGCTTGAGTGTACGCGGGATGAAGTTTCTTTCATACCGCACAGTGCGCATCGTCTCAGGTCGCAATGTGTGAGGATGACTTCCCTGCCTATGGCAAACGCCTAACGCATTTTAAGAAGTTTTCATTTCAAAACCCTTTTTTAAACGTTAGGAGATTTAAAATTAAGTTTCAATCATTTTTCAGACTTTAATAACATTTAATTTTTCACTGCTTCTACTTAAAACAATTAAATTATCTTAATAAACATAATTTTTTTTCCATTTTTTTATAATATAAGAAAATAACAGAGCATGTAAAAAATCCTGAGTAGGTAGTAATTCACAGTGGTGATAACTTATACGAGTAATCCTCTGAGGACACTAATGGCCGCTATCTAAGTAATAGATCGTCTGAGGACAAGCCAGCATATACCTTGTGAATCTGTACGTAATAACGCCACTTATCTGGTCACTTAATCAGGCAAAGGATCCCTAAACCTCTCTACACTTTTTAATTTTATTATTTTGATAACGTCTGCTGTAAGTGTTCATATTTAATTTCATTATACATACGTACATGCAGTCACGCCTTTTTCCCAGTGAAGTAGGCAGTCACTACAGTTTTTTTTTTTTTTACGTGCGCAAAATCCCCACGGATACCTCCCCACCGGAGCCGGTGGAGGAGGTTATGTCGGACTCGAACCGACTAAAACGCACGCCGCCTGTGGGTCGTTTCGGTTGCCGAAGGTGAGGTTGACAGGCATATCCCTCGCACCCCGGCCGACCCAGGGCCATCTCTCACGATCTGGCCCTCTTCTCGGGTGTGGGGACCACAGAGTCCCCAACTCGTCCCCGGAAACGGGGAGGCGCGCCCCGCGCGCCGCCGCCGTGGCCTGCTTCTGCCAGGGTGACAGGCGGCTTCACCTGTCACCCCCAGGCCGGCGCTCATGGGGGGCGGAGGTCGTTCATCGACCTCCGACGCCCGAGTTGCCTTCGTGCGCGGGCAGCTTGTCTAGCGATCCTTCGTCGCTCCCGCTGCCGCTCCCGCCCCGCCTCCTCCTTCACGAGCATTACTTGCTCGCAGAAGGAGGCGCCGGCCGCCCACGCATCCGCGCAGCGAACCATCGCCGCGAGCAAGGTGGAGAGCGTGAGAACCCTCACTCCCAGGGCCGCCACAAGCTCCCGCCTCGGCGTCTCCCACGCCGGACACTCGGTGAGCGTGTGCGGACCTGAGTCCTCGCTCGCGTCGCAGTGATGGCACTCGGACGCTGGCTCTTTCTGCATCCGACGCAGATACTTTCCGAAGCATCCGTGCTCGGTGATCATCTGCGTCAGACGGTACGAGAGGCTGCCGTGTGGCCTCTCTAGCCACTCCCCCATGATGGGTCTTACCGCCGTTACTACGGCGTGCCCTGCGCTTGGTTGCCCAAGTCGTCTCTCCCATTCCGCCACCATTTCCCTGTGGAGCCGGGATCTCACGGCCCGAATTTCTTCGGGCTCGGGATCGTGACCCCGCTCCCGCGCCGCCCTTCGGAACCGGTATAGCGCCGAAAGGCATCTCGCTTCCAGGATCCATGGTGGGGATCCGGCGAGGAGACTCGCCGCGTTGAAGGATATCGTGCGGTACCCCCTTATGATGCGGCACGCCAACTTCCGCTGCGGACGCTGCAGCAGGAGCATGTGCCGATCACTCAGGGTGTCCGCCCACACGGGACACCCGTACAGGGCCATGGACCGCACGACACCCGCGTAGAGTCTCCTGCAGGAGTCCTCCGGGCCCCTCAGGTTGGGCAGTAGCCGCGCCAGAGCGTTGGCTGTGCCCGCCAATTTGGGGCCCAGACTTCGGAAGTGCTTCCCGAAGTCCCACCGGCCGTCGAGCACGAGCCCCAGATATTTCATCTGGGGCTTGATGCCGATGAGAGTGCCTCCCACTGTCAGACTGGAACCAGGTGGTGGCGTGCGCCGAGGTCCATGAAAGAACATGGCCTCGGATTTATGCAAAGCCACCTCAAGGCCCAGCCGCCGGATCCGTTCCACGACTTGAGCAACCGCGGTCGTGGCCCTCAGGATCGCTTCGCGGTGTGTAGCCCCGCTCGCCGTCACTAGCGTGTCGTCCGCATAGCACGTGACGGCGGCGCCGTCCGCAAGCTCACCGCGAAGCACCCAGTCGTATCCAATGTTCCACAGTAGCGGCCCGAGAACCGATCCCTGTGGAACACCGCACGACATCTCACGCCGACCGACGCCGGTCGCACTTGGGTAGATGACGGCTCTCTCCGTCAGGTACGCCCCGACTATGCGGCGGAGGTAGAGAGGCACACCGTGGTACACGAGTGCCTCCCTGATGCAACTCCAGGGCAAGGTGTTGAACGCGTTGGAGATGTCCAAGGACACCGCCAACGTCACCTCGCCCCGGGCAACTGCCTCCTCCGCCAAAGTCCTCACGCGCATGATGGCATCCACGGTGGACCGCCACCGGCGGAAGCCATATTGGGCATCCGCCAGGTCCGGCCCCCTACCAGAGAGGTGCTCGACGAGGCGCTTCGCAATAACTCTTTCAAAGAGCTTGCCCACCTCGTCGAGCAACACAATGGGCCGGTAGCCGGACGGTTCGTCCGCCGGGCGACCCTCCTTTCGGATGAGGACCAGTTTCCCCGTCTTCCACATCTTCGGAAACTGGCCCCGCTCCAAGCATGCGCTGAGGAACCCTCTCAGCCGGGGTTCGAGACCGTCTTCTCCCAGAGCTAGGACCCACGCGCGGCCTGGAATGCCGTCGGGTCCCGGGGCGGTGCTCTTCTTGGCTCTAAGCCTTCGCACCGCCAGCTCCAGTTCTACCCAAGTGACCTCGGGGACTTCGTCGTCAACTACCACACTGGGCGCCGCAGGCGACCGAGGTGGCGGAGTCATCTGCGGCGGAACGTGTTCCGCTCGCGCCGGGAACAGGGACTCGACCACTCCACCGAGCAGAGCTGGCTGGAGAACCCGGGTCAACGGCGGGGCCCGGGGGCCCAGCTTTCCTCTTACCATAAGGTAAGGCCGCCCCCATGGGTCCCGCTCCAGCGTCTCCATGAGCTCCTTGTATGCCGCGGCTTTCGCCCGCTTAATCTCCGCTCGGAGGGCATCTCTGGCCTCCCTGTATCCCACATGAAGCTCCGCCACTCGGGGCTCCGTATCTGCGGTTCGGCTACGCCTCCTACGGAGTCTGGTCCACCGGCGGTGCGCGATCACGCAGGCTTGCCGTAGCCTCGCGATCTCCGCAGACCACCAGTAGACCCGACGCCTCGGACTATAGGGTGGTGCCCTAGGCATACCCGCATCGCAGACACGAGTCATGGCCTCCCGGAACCACACCGCCTCATCGTCGATATCGACAGGCCTGTCCGGCGCAATGGCCCAGGCCTGTACGATGGCGGCCTCCAGGAGGACCTCCCGATTCAGTCTCCCAAGCACCCAGCGTGGCTCGCGTGGGGCCGGTATGACCGGCGCATCACCCGCGGGGGGGGAGACATCAAACCGAACGTATCGGTGATCCGCCAGTGTCTCCACCCCCACAACAACACGCCAGTCCCGCACACGGTGCGACAGCGAAGCGCCTGCGAACGATAGGTCGATAATCGAACTGCGCTCCGCGGCCACGAACGTGGCTTCGGCCCCGCGATTCTGGAGAACTAGACCGTGATTAGCGGCCCAGCTCTCCAGAGCCCTACCTCGTGGGTTCGTGTGCCGGGACCCCCAGGTCACTGACCAGGCGTTGAAGTCCCCGAGCACAAGAACCGGATGAGGATGACAGGCGTTGACGACGTCGGTCAGTCGCTCCAGCGACTGCCGGTACTCCCCTATGCGTCGGTGTAGGCTCGGCGTGAGATAGACGGCCACGACCGCAATCTCCCCCACACGCGCCGCTACGATGCCATGCTCCCTTGCCACGACAACAGGGGGAGGGGCACCCATAGCGGCGTTGTACACCAGTGCCGCCGACCCGTCCAGGTCGACCACCCAGGCAGGCCCAAGGGGCCGGTGAGTGTACGGATCGGCGACAGCGGCGACGTGTATGGACCACTGTGCCATGCTCTGGAGCAGAAGACCCTGAGCATCGGCACCGTGGCCCACGTTCGCCTGCAGGATGCGGAGCTGGGGATCCATTATGGAACCATCTCCGCATCCCGCCGCGAACTTTGGGTGGAGCCCCCGCCTTGCGGCTTCGGCTCCCCCCCGGTGCAGGCCTTGCTGCCAACCCTATGGTCGGCCGGTTTGCCCCCCGCTGCACACCTGAAACAGTGCAGCGGAGCTTCGCATCCACCGGCCGTATGGCCGGGTTGGCCACAGCGGAAGCAGCGGTCACCGACCGTCACCGCCGCCGTGCACTGCACCCCCACGTGGCCGACCGACAGGCACCTGAAGCACCTGGTCGGTCGAGCCTGCAGGAGCCGGACCTGCACACGCACCACGCCTCCAATGGCGAGGAACCCCCGGTCGGCAGCCTTTTTGGCTGCTGCGATGGGGCAGCCGACAACTGCCGCCCCCAGTCCACGGCGGCCGAAGCGGATTGCTCCGACCTTCACCGCCTCTTGGGGGCAGCCCCCGGCCTCCGCCACGGTGAGGCGGATTTGCTCCGCCGTGATGGAGTCGTCCAGGTCCGGAATGCGCATTTCTGCACATTTGTTGGGCCTGGACACCCGGACGTCGGCTGCGTCTAGCGTGTCCCGAAGCCTAGCCGCTAGGGCATCGGCCTGGGGACCGCTTGAAGCGCCGGGGATCTCCAGTAGCCGAGCACCCGTCCGAGTGGGTTTCACCCGGATGGGGCCCGGCATGTCGAGAGCCCTCATGTCAACGCAGGCTCTCGCCTGCGTGACAATCTGGGCGTACTGCACGCCCCTCTCCGCTGCCTCCGCCGTCATCGTTAGCACGACGGCGGTTGAGCGGGGGACGCGCAGCCTCCCCGGCACTCCCCTCGCAGCAGCCTCAGCCTTCTTGGCAGTTTTGGCTGCCTTCCTCTTGGCCTTGCGCCGCTTCTTGGAGGCTCCGGCCACCTCCCAGCCTCCCTCCGGCGGGGAACTTGTGGAGGCAATCCCCACCGGGGGGGTCCGGGCCGTCGCTGGGGCTGAGGCTAGGGCCGGGGACTTCTTCCCCTTGCCTTTCCCCTTCCCCTGGCCCTTGGCCCGGGCACCCTGGGAGCTCCCAGCCTCCACGTCGAGAGCGACAGTGGCTCGAGCGACCGGAGCGGCAGGAGTGGCAGGCGCAGCGGACGGGCTGCGGGCCGACTCCTGCAGGGCCTCTGCGACCGCCGGACTGGTGAGACCTCTTCTCACCGCTCCGGCATACCCCGTAGGCGGCGCCAAGGGCGGGCGGCGGCTGGAGTCCATGACCGCCTCCATGAACCTCCGGGTGCGCTCCTCCTGCGTCACCTGCCACCTCCGCTGCTCAGCCAGCGCCGCCTCCTGCCGCTTTTCCATGGCGGCCATTGCAGCCATGCATGCCGCCAGTGGGTCCATGGGCCTAACCGGCTGCAGCACCAGCGACTCCAGCCGAGCGGGCTGCGCCAGTGACACCGGCCGCACCGGTGTCTCCGGCCGCACCGGTCGCACCGGCGGCCTTGACCGCACCGGTGTCTCCGGTATTACCGGTGCCTCCGGCCGCACCGGCGACCTTGACCGCACTGGTGACAGTTGCGGCGCCGGCGGCACCGGCCGCTCCGGCTGCACCGCTAGTCGCCGCCGCGCAGACCGCGTCACGCGCTCCGCGGGCAGCCCGGCGACGACCTGACGGAGGTTCGCCACTTCGGCCGCCATCCTCTCCATCTCTTTACGGTGCTCAGCCGCCGTTCGCTCTACGCTGTTGAGGAGCTCAACTTGCCTCCTGCCAAGTTGAGCTCGCTCGTTCCGGGACTCGGCCAGCTCCGCCTTGAGCAGCTCAAACTGCTCAACGAGGCGCGTCGCAGCCAGCCGGACCCGGTCCTCCTCCGGCGTTAGAGCTCCAGAGCGAGCCCCGGCCAGTCTCTCCAGGGCCTCCATCACGTCCCTGGACGTGGAGCCGTCGGTACGAAGCGCGGGCGCCGCCGAGACGGAGGGACTCGGCGGCGCTCTCACATCTTCCCCGGCTGAGGCCCGTGAGGGGGCGGCTTTGGTGCCCCCACCCTGCAGCTTTCGGCGGCTAACCGCAAACTGCTTGGGTGGGGGGGGACGCATTATTTCATCCCCACCGGAGCTGCTGGAAGACGAGTCGGTCAGGGTCAACTCGAGATCCGACTCGGTCTTCTGTGGGGGGATGATTTTTTTTTTGCGGTTCCGCTTCCGCCGTGGTGCAGATTTCCGGGTCTGCAGACCCACCGGGCTGTTCGCCCTGCTCCTCTCAGTGGCGGTGTCGAAGTCTTCCGACACCGTCCCTGCTTGGGACGCGACCTCCGCGTCGTGGTGCTGCGCGACCTCCGCGCAGACTGTTTCGCTTGGTGATGGTTGTTTTTTTTGTTTTAAAGTTTCAGTATCCATATCCATATCTCACGAGTTGAGACGATCTAAAATACACTTCCCGGGTGACGCTCATTCCGAGAAGCGGGGTAAATACTGTGGATTTCCCCAGGTGTCCACAGGTTTTAATCGACTTCGCTGTCGGGTTTTTCAGACTTTTCCTTGTCGCGGGCCGGCCAGTTAAGGCAAGCCCCGCGGCCTTCAGGATATCGGCTTCCCAAGTGTGGCTAGCACTCAGGTCGTTGTCGATATCCTGGAGGTTACGCGACGCGGGAGAGCAGCCAACTCTCCCAACACCGACGGTAGCACGAATGCCTGCCAGCCTCTGCGCGAGCAGTAGGCCGGCCCGTCCCTGGATCCCATGGATCCTTGTGTCGCCCCCATGTCCCCTCTGAAAGCAGAGGGATACCGGGAGCGACATGCTAGCCCTAAAAAGGGCTGTTTGGGATGGAAGGGATTCTACGAATCCCTTCCCGCGAGCCTTGCAGGTCCGCCATACTACGACCCCCTCAGGGTCAGCTAGCCCTAAAAAGGGCTTGTCGGGTTATTCGTCGACGGCTAGCAGAACTCCTTCTCCTTGGAGTCAGAGTCTACTAACCGTCGTCCAGGGTGCACCAGCCTCCCCGCTTCCGTTCCCCAGGACCGCGGTCCAGAGGGAAAAGAAACAGGTAAGCCAACGTGGAGGTTACCCAACCCGTACCCCGGCAGTCACTACAGTAGCAGTCTGTCACCGTGGCAGAAGCAGGCCGCGGTGGCAATGCATGGTGCGCGCCATTCCGTTTCCGGGGACACTGTGGTTCCCACACCAGAGGAGGGCCAGATCTAGAGAGACGGCCCTGGGTCGGCCAGGGTGCGAGGGGCATGCCTGTCAATCTCGCCTTCGGCAACCAAAACGATCCATAGGCGCAGTGCGTTTGAGTCGGTTCGATTCCGGCGAGGGGGTATCCATGGGGGTTAGAATAAAGGCAGAGACTACAGTTTTCCACTGGCCACGGGCCTGGCATACATTTTTCACTTCTTCTACTTTTATAATTGTTTCGGGTACTCTTGACATGTCCTTTCTTTAAAATGCCTTCGATCTGATTGACAAACGTATGTCTACGTCGAACCCTACCGGGTCATTATGGGTGAATATGCGATCTCTATCTAATAATTAAAGTAAATGTTTTTGAATATGTGTTTAAGCTTGGCTAAATTGAGTTGACCACAAACTGAATTCACTGCCAGCCACATAGGTTTAGCTGTAAATACAATATACATTGAGTTATTCTATTGTCAATAATTTGCAATTTATTAATTAATTATTGACTTTTTTTTGTCACGTCACGTCGTGATCACGGGTGCTGCAACGCATCCGAAACGTCGGCAGAAATAGTAAGTTCCAAGATATAATTCGCGAGAAGTCCCGATGCCTAGTATAATTATTGACTTGTTTTAAAGCGTAAACTCCTGGTTGCATCCGATGCCTCGGGTTCGTTCTCTTTCTTGATTTAGCTTATCTTGAATTATTGCTGGACTGACTGCTTCTGATATTCTATCCTCAGAGGAAAGTTTGAACCAGAACCTCGTTCATAAATCGGCAGGTGAAGTTACCTTGAGTACGGAAGATTACAAGGGGTCTATTAATATCTATAATAACAAGGACTTTCGTGCTTTACGTATACGAACGCAATAATTACGAAGTATTAATACTAATATCTTTAATAACAATGCTACGAACTAAGCATGAACATCGCAAACATAGCGACTGCTTCTTAGCGAGACCACTCATTCAGCAATATTACAGCAACTCCGACAAAGTTGAACTTTTCTTGTATGAGTTCATACCGTCCGCTCTCGGCTCCACTGCATTTCAAAATGTTCGGCGCAAAGAAGTTATTTAGTTTCAACCCACTTTTATAATATCTTCGAAAGGATATATGTAGCCGTAGAAAGTTTGTTAAATCTTTTAAAACTGCAGCTACATAAAAGATTTTTGGAAAATGAATTTCGATAGAATTGGGCAATTTTGTACTATAGTATATGAACGGACTTTATGAATTTAATTAAGAATATTATAAAATAAATTATAAAAAAAACCCGACTGCTGTCTAAAAGATCAAAACAAGTTTGCTAGCAGGTGGTACCTATTTGCCAATCAAACTGAAAGATACTATTAAGAGTTTCTTTCAGATTAGGGTACCACCTAGTCGGTTTTTTATACTACTTTGTTGACATACAAGCACACGGCCCACCTGAGGGAAAGTGGTTATGGCCTATGGATGTGTGAAACACCAAAGAACATTACTAACATCACACTCCTGTAAGCACAAGAGCTTCTGTGCCGTCAGTGTAAAAGACAAAGCAGGACAAGATTTTGGTCATCCCACTAACGGTACAAAAACTATCCAGTGGGCTCTGGCTACCCGACTCACTCTATTTTTATGTTTTATAAATTTGTTTTACTTTAAACTTTTTAGTTATTATATCACATATTATATTATATTTGGAATTGTCGTCTAATACGATTCGTTTTGATACTCTACTCAATAAATTTTAATGATTTATTTTATCTCTTTATTTTTGTGATTACGTATTTAGGACCAAAAATCTACCGTATATCAGTATCAGAATAAACGGGATATTTACCATGTTTCATTATTTTGAGTTTCCGATATTATAAACTCAAAATAATGAAACATGGTAAATATCCCGTTTATTCTGATACTGATGTCAGTGACCATGATAGTTTAAATACCTAAATCTACCGTATACTTTTTATTGAGAATACCTTTCATTTGAAACCCCATTTGTAGATATCCATCTAGCCGTTAGGCCTGTAGAGGGGAGGCGCGTGATACATTACCCTCGCTGGCGCAGTCGGGTAAAAAGATACAGTGTGCTGGCTCTAAACCAACCAACTAGCAACAGCTAGTCACCTGCTAAACAAAGGACGAGGCCTCAGTATCAGAATAAACGGGATATTTACCATGTTTCATTATTTTGAGTTTCCGACTCGAGACACTTCGTTCAGATTTTGCGTCAAACTTCGGTCAATGATCAAGAAGTGATGGTGAGCTTCGACGTGGAGTCCCTATTCACAAATGTTCCCATCACAGACTGCTTGGAGATCATAAGACGAGAAATCGCAGAGAACGGAGTCGCTAAAGAATATGCCGACCTTGTGCAACATTGTGTGACCACAAACTACTTCGTATACAGAAATGAGTACTACCTACAGATAGATGGAGTAGCGATGGGCAGTCCGGTGGCTCCAGTTGTGGCAAACTTGTGGATGGAACATTTCGAAGCCATAGCCATACCCACCGCCCCAAGCATCAAAATCTGGAAACGGTATGTTGATGACATTTTTTGTATACTGGAGGGGAGTGAGAATGTTGTACAACAATACGTGGCCCAGTTCAACAACATCCATGGAAAAATGAGCTTTACGTACGAAATGGAAAAGGAAAGAACCCTTGCCTTCCTTGACGTGAGGATCGGTGTTCGTGAGGATGGGTCGTGTAGCCACTCCGTGTACAGGAAACCCACTCACACTGACCGCTACCTGCATGCCGACTCACATCATCATCCGCGCCATCTGAATTCGGTAGTGACGTCGCTTACTGACCGCGCATATAGTTTATGTGACGAGGAACATTTACAAGAAGAATTGAAGCACATAAGCGGCGTTCTACAAAAGAATGGATACAATGGACGGATAAGACCACCAAGACTCACCACAAATAAACCCCGGAACTATAAGGTGGAAAGACAGCCAGCCTTTTTACCCTACATCAAAGGAGTGACAGATAAGATCGCTAACATCCTGAAGAAGGTATCTGTCAAAACTATTTTCACTCCTTTTAAAAAGCTGTCGAAATGCCTGCGCTCACCCAAAGATGGCTCCCCATTGGACAGACCGGGAGTGTACAAGATTGACTGTAGCTGTGGCAGTTCTTATATAGGACAAACAAAAAGAACGGTTACATGCCGAATCAAGGAACACATCAGGGCAGTCAAAAACAATGAACCGCATAAATCTGCAATCGCTCAACATTTATTGGAGTCCGGTACGAACCACTGGATCGAGCTACATAACCCTCAGATGCTTTCGACAGAACGCCACTATATACCAAGACTGGTAAGGGAAGCCATTGAAATAAAAAAGTATAAAAATTTCAATCGTGAGGATGGGTTTCAACTGCCGAACGTCTGGCATCCAGTGGTCCGTCTTTGCAAAAACAACCGGGAACAAGCTAAAACAAAATCGCGAGTGGATACAGTGAGCATCGTATGTCGTGAACGTGATCGAGATCGGGTTCGAGTTTGTAGTGAGAGTGAAACCAATAGTAGTGCAGATACGCGTAGTAAAAGAACTCGAAAGAGGGTAGATCGATATAATTACTCCTAGAAGAAAAAACTTTTTCTTTGTTCACCGCCAATACTCCAGTTCCCCCGTGATCATGGTGCTTGCAACAGCGCCGAAATATCGGAAACTCAAAATAATGAAACATGGTAAATATCCCGTTTATTCTGATACTGATGTCAGTGACCATGATAGTTTAAATACCTATAAAGGACGAGGCACTGATGCAGGCCTTCCTTTTTAGTTTGGGAGATTGTAGTTAAGAATAAACTGTGCCGAAAAGGCTATTATAAAATACAAGAATATTTGCAAGCTTGGAAATTAACTGCTCGCTCAGCCGGGAACCACGCGGCTAAGACCAAGTAATATTTGTAAAAAAACAAAAAAAAATCCCCGCTGTGTGTCTTGCCGGTCTTCTCTTGTCGGGGTCGCTTTTCGAAACGGATGGTCCATTTGCTAAACTAATTATTTTTTATACCACTTGGTTGGCAGACAAGCAAACGTCCCACCTGTACCAAGTAATACCAATGGAGTCACAATTACGCTGCCAACCCTGAAAGCACAAGAGTTTCTGTGCCGTCAGTGTAAAAGACAAAACAGGACAAGATTTTGGTCTTCCTACAGGTAGCATAAAAATTCTCCAGTGAGCTCTAGCTATCCTACTTACCGTCGGGAACACAACACGAGGTTATAATGACAGCGGTATTCTGTAGGGTGGAGGTATTTCCCCAGTCGGACTGCTCAACTGGACGGAAATACCATCGTTTCCTACCTCTTGCGATTAATATATTTTTAATTTTGACATTTTGTAAAAGGTTTGCACCGGGAGCGATCAGGGGTGGGTTGTTTGATTAGTACATGGACTAAGTATTAAAAAAAAAAAACTGAAATAAAAATACAATGTTTCATTTAAATATTCCACGAACTATTTTGGATTCTATTGTTGCAACACATTTCGATGAAATAGGCCACACTACTGAGAATTATTTACATCGAACCAGCGCTCACAAAGTCCGAAATTATTTCTCATCGAAACATGACCAAACTGAAGACAAACAAATGTGTACTACATTTGTTTGTCTACAGTTTCATGTTTAATTCCGAAATGAATGGAAATAATTTCGAGTTTAACCATTCGATGAGAAAATAACAATCATTGTTCATGTATTAGTTTGCAATTGTCAATATTGAAACTTGCAGTTGGGTCAGTAAAAATATTCAACATTATTTTACATATTTGAAGCGAAATTTCCGTAAATAAAAGTACCTGTACCATATACTTAAATATTGCAAAAAAATATACAAAAAGTTTTCTATTTTATTAGGCTACAAAATGAAAAAATAAACTACGGACTTGAAGTTAGTTGTTTGGAGCCCGAGGTGAGCTTTCCACGAAGAAAGCCGCAACAGAGTCTGTGTTGGCAAAAAGAACTTTATTTGGCCTCATACTCCCGAACTTTCTTTTCTATATACGATTGGTGCTATAATACCAGTCAACATTAAATTGCAACTATCATGTACAAACATGTTAAATAACCTAAAATAATGTAGTCATATTAGTAACAAGCCATGATATTGTGTTAGCAGTACGCCTGCAGCTCCTAATCAGTGTGCGTACATTGCAAATTACACTACTCTGTTTGTTCTCAGACTTGCGCGTCTTAGTACAGAATTATACTAGTCTTAGATTTTGGAACATAAACTTCTACGTTTCATACGGCAAGCTTAAATCCTTTAATCATGTTCACGTGCTTATTATGTATAAGTGAGGACTTGTAAACGTGATGCGCAAAGTTTCGGTTTATCGATCTTTTAAAGTATTAAAGCTTAAGTTGGGATCGTTTAGTAATGTTCTGAAAGATTTGTAGCCTTCAGTACAATTTTTAGTTTATGTTTTATGTCAATTTGTGGCTTTAAAATATCGCAAGAAATGCATCGAAAATTGTGGTTACACATCAAAACACCAAAATTTTAAATCCCGAATGTACCAAAGTGTAAAATCGTAAAATTTCATAATTTCGAAGTTCAATATCCCGAAAATTAGATTTTGATACGTTGCTGATGGTGGGCGTACTGGTTTAATTTTTATAGTTACTTTGTAAAACAGAGGTAGTTTTAAAATGACAAGAAGTCATTTTAAAACTACCTCTTTCTCTTAGTCTACATTAGCTCATTCGTTACGTCGTATGTTAGTGCATCCGAGTAGGTTATTTTTAATATATAACAATCAATGTTATATGTACACCATCCATGTTGAGACGCGCAGGCGCATCCTTCGTGGTTATTTATTTATAACCACTTAAACAAAACCAGCCAAATATTTAATTTACGGGATTTTAAATTTTGTAGTTCAAGATTTCGTATTTTCGGTAAATTATACTTTCGGTATTTCGAAAATTCAAAATTCATTCTAACGAACGTTTATGATTTTGATCTTCGGTCTTTTGTACATCGGTATTATTAATTTCGGTATTATGAACTCGGGATTTTGAAATCTTACCAACATTCTACATTTTATTTATGCGGCTTTGAAGAAGGTCAATACTAGGTATGTTTTGACGTGTCTTAAATTTAGAACTTAATATGAAAGTAATCTTATTTATTCTAGGAACCTTAGTTATTGAGCACACAAATTTATGGCACACCGTAATAGCGGCGGTAAGACCCGTCACGGTGGAGTGGCTAGAAAGGCCACAAGGCAGCCTCTCTTACCTGCTGCCACAGATTATCACCGGGCATGAATGCTTCGGGCGGTATCTGCATCAGATCGGGAAAGAGCAAACGCCCGAGTGCCACCACTGTGACGCGAGCGAGAACTTGGGATTGCTGACGCTCACCGAACGCCCGGCGTGGGTGACGCCAAGACGGAAGCTGGTGGCGGCCCTAGGAGTGAGTTCTCACGCTCGCCACTTTGCTTGCGGAAATGGTTCGCTGCACCAATGCGTGGGTTGCTGGCGCCTTCTTCTGCGAGCAAGTAAGCCTCGTGAAGGAGACTCGCAAACCGCGCAGCCTATGAGCGGAGGCGGCTGGAGCGTAGAAGATCGCAAAATGACCTTCGTCTCACATGAGCGCGGGCCTGAGGGTGACGGGTGCAGCCACCTGTCACCCTAGCAGAAGCAGGCCGCGGCGAAGGTGTGCGATGCACGCCTCTCCATACGTAATGTGGACTACGTGGTACCCACACACGAAGAGGTCCGTCTCATGAGAGACGGTCTTGGGCTGGCCGGGCTGCGAGAGATATGTCTTTTTTGTTATACCACTTAGTTGGCAAACAAGCACACGGCCCACCTGATGGGAAGCGGTTACCGTGGCCTTAGGACGTATGCAACACCAGAGGTGTCACACTCGCGCTGCCGACCGTGTCTCAGATAATCTCACCCCGACAACCTGCGGCCCACACAGTCGGTGTGCGATTTAGTCGGTTCAAGGCCGACATAACCTCCCCAGTGCAGGCCAGTGGTGAAGGTATCTGTGGGGATTTTACACACATTAAAAAAAAACACAAATATGTCTTTATTACTACTATAACCCGAACACAAAGCATATTCAAACTTTTTCAGCTTCCTTTCAACAAAATCAGTCAATTTTTCAACCTAAAACCTTTTCATAAATGACTATAAAGATGAAACTCCTTCATATGTTATAAAAGTTTTATCAGAAACAATTTTTGTATGATCACTTGTAGGTACCACATGCACATAATGTCATGTAGATTATATGTAAATCTGAAACTCCAAACACAACCAGATGTAGGCAGCCATCAAATTGGATGCGAAGTTTAAAGTAGCTGCGCTCAATTTAAATTTTAAAATGCATTGCTCGCTTTCATACTTACAATGGTTTGGAATAACCTTTCTGGACTTTGAGAGGTAGTTAAATTAACTATAGGGTAAAAGTTTATATGGAATTAAGGCTTGAAAATAGGCGCTCCAAAGACTCAAGGCAGACTGTATTTTTACATCTCTATGGAAAATAAAAATAGTACTTCTCGTTAACGTATTATAACGTAATGTAATTCTTCTTCGTCTTTTTAAAGAATATTAGAAGCGTAATTAATAATATTCCCTCCAACGCCTCCAGCTAAGCTAAATTCCTTGTTTTGTTTATATATAGTACACGTCAATTAGACTTCGCCTCGCCTGATGGTAAGCTGAATTTGAAGTCTCAGAAAAAAGGGTCACAATTACATACATATACCATGTTACAATTACACTTAGATTGACGTTTTATCACGCCTGCTTAAAGGACCCAGGACTGTAGGAAGAAGTAAACACGTGAGCTGGTAATAAGTGGTGTTAGTTGTGTTTGGAATGAGTTCATATAGGTAGTGTAAGGGCCAGGATTCGAACCCGGGACCTTTCAATTGTAAGGCCGACTCCTTAATCACTAAGGTACCGACGCATTTCCATAGATATATATATATATAGTTGTATCAATCAATAAGCCCACCGCAGTACACTGCTGGACATAGACTGTGACATAGACCTCTCCCAATGTGAGCCATTTCGTCCGTGTAATATAGTTAAATATATAATTTACTTATAGAATTGTTGCACAAGTAAAAATATGGGCAAGAAATATCTAAATTTATAATTTTCAGTACAAAAAAAGCGATTAGAAATACGTTATCGCTTATTGCAGTCAGACCTACCGACTGCTGGACAATTACGAGACGTTATCAGCACTCACGGCGATATCTCACTTGTTCTTAGCTAATGTTCTCTCTCTCTCTTTTTTCACCTCGTCCCCCGCCCTCATGGTAAAGGGCTCACAGTCGTTCTACAGTCCTGTTTCTGTTCCTGACAATCTGTCGTTTGTCGTCTTCCTCATGCCGTGTCTCACAGCGATTTTTTTAATCTGTCGGTGTACAGAATTCATATCGAAATTGAAAACTGAAAACACCAGTACAATAACAATGAAAAGGCATCGTAGTGTCAAATTGTGAAGTACCGCGATGCAATGAAACCCTCGTTTTCAGGAAAAAATTTAAAACTGAATATTATAATAGTAAATAGTCATGTATTAAAATTGATTTTTGTAAATTTTAATTTAAACATTTTTAGTGTAAAATGAGAATTACACTGAGTACCTAATTACTGATCACGCTTAACACTTCATTTTCACATTTAATAGGTGATACTTTTACAGCAATAGTTTAAATTGCAATTAAATTGAATTAAACATTAGCATATCATTTAATTTTAACTGTGAACGAATTCCATTACTGAAGCCATTAATTTCAATTCCAAAATGACACTTAGTTACTGTAGTGAAAAGTCGACATTTCAAATTGGCTAATTAAGTAATTAATGATTTAATTCAAATAAAATTACAATGTACAAACGCATGCCATTTTACGAAATGTTTAACGATTACATGACCTGTGCACCCTATGCCTATAGAACGAAATCAATTCACTTAATCCGCCGAATACATACGATTAAACAGATTACATATAATTAATCAAATAGATACTTCAAACAGAGCCGATTGAATACTAATGAGTTGCTAAATGTTATACTCACAGAGTTTTAGTATGCTTTGGGATGGTTTCAGACCCATTTCTGCGTATCACTTTTACTTTTATACCACTTCTGAGGTGGAAAGTATACGGTCGACCCGAAGGAAAACGATTATCGTGGCCTATCAAAAGGTGTGACACCAGAGGCGTCAAAAAAGTCCTCCTTGAAGAATCCGCTTATGAGATTTCAACGTTTGGAAAAACAAAGGCAATTCAGCAGAAAGGAGATCATTGATCACTCACTGATCTTTACAAATACAGTATTAACTGGCAAAACATTGAATCTAATTATTCATACTCCTGCGGTAAATTAGCGTCTACAATGTGCAAATCTGTCTTATTCGCTTAAGACATCTAGCCATAAATGTAAATGCTAAAGTAGTTAATCTTGACGCTCATAAGCCTTCCTTTACGACCTCAATGAATAAAGATATATTTTTGAAAATTAAAAATGTTCTTCCTCTGAATCATGAACGCGCAAAAGAACTTTATGCAGAAATATTCTTGGTTAGTTTTCAGATTAAAGAAATTGTAAAACTTGCTTGATAAAATTTAAACTGCGTGTATTGTATTACTTAACAATTCACGGAATATAAGCATTTTGCCTGAAGGTTGTGCCCAAAAATTATCGAAATAAACACTACATTAACGAGTAAGGGCGCTGGCGACAATGCGCGACAATAGAGCTAACAACAAAGAGGCTTTTGTTCCGTTCCATTGTCGCTGGGAACATGTTGCGAGCGTGTTTTCAACGTTACGGGTAACTTTTTTAAAAGGTACAAAATTGAAACATGGTCATCTGGGAGCCATTGTTAGTGAAGTTATTAGAAAAGTACTTTGCTGGTTGTGTGTAAGGCGAGCAAATGAGAGTTAACAGATTTGTAAGAATTGATTAAAAATCTGTTGAAAACAATTTAATTTCGCAAGGTTTTTATCGAATCTATATAGGAATGAACACCTGTATAGTACTATTTTTGGTTGCATCCAAAGCTTGCATTTTGGAGACCAGAGTAATTTTTTTTGACAAAGTTATGCTTCAAAATTTCATCTAAATCTAATCTCAATCGGACGGACGACCTGAAAAAGGTGGCTGGGCAGACTATACGCTGAAGGCAGAGGATCGGACAAAATGGCGCATTGGGAGAGGCCTATGTCCAGCAGTGGCCTGCGGTGGGCTAGTTGATTGATTAATTGAATCTCAATCTCCCAAAGATTAATAATGGTATTCTTGTTACATAGTTTTCATTGACATTGTGATTAGCTTTTGACATTTGATAGGTTGAAATTAAATCAAGACTGATTTAAGAGCACAGTCTCCCCTGTCTCACACTTGTAATTCCCTGGTTAGGCAGAGGAGTATTAACACCCACTTTCGCCAACTATAATTTTCGGTTCCACGTAATATGGGGCGAGACTATTGCCGTCAAACGGACACTTAGTCATGGGCTGTATCATTACTGTTGGATGGTGATCAGTACTCAAGTTAAAGTCAAAAATCATTTATTCTGTATAGACCATTATATCGGAACTTACAAAACGTCAAGGAAAAGGGAACATGAATATCAGTTTAGTAAATGGACCACCGGTTCGAAACGCGGCACCGACCTGAGAAGACTCCGGCAAAAAACTCAGCGGGAATTTCTTTTTTTTTTGTCTATTTACAAACATACACTTACTCTAAATACAAAAATTTACTTGAGTAGCATAGTTGAGCGAACAGCTCATTTCCAAGCTTGTTTATCATCCAAGTATTCTTGGATTTTATAATAGCCTTTCTGGCACAATTTACTTTTAACAATAATTTTAAATTTATACACAGGTAAATCCCTAATTTCATTAGGGAGATTGTTAAAAAAGCATATACAGTTACCCTGGAATTAACAACTAATTTTTTTAAGTCGACTACCACAGACTACAAGATTGTTTTTGTGTCTGGTATTTATGTTATGCTGGTCACAAACTCTAGAGAATTTTGAAACATTTTTCCGTATATACACGAGGTTCTCGAAAATATATCGTGACCCTACTTAGTTGCCTTCTACGATACTCATGGCAAGAGATGGGATGGTCCTTTTGTACTCCACCAGGAACCAACACGGCAATGTTACTTAAAAGTAATTTAAAACAAAAATCCGAAACTGTTCAGATCTCTGCACAGTCACACGGATATGAACTAACATAAAATGGCAAAGGCACTTTCAGTTTTTGCCAAACTCAAGCGGAGCAGTGCTATTAACTAGTTCATTAATCTTTCCTTACATATTAATGAGGCTATTTAAATTTTAATTCCGTTAATGGAATTTGTGTACAAAGTTTCGAGTGAAAAGGTTTTCACAATGTATCCTGTAAAAAGTGAAATAGTAAACCAATTTCAATCTTAAATACAGAGCAGTTATATTTTGTTGGCATTATTTTCTACCTAACTACCATGTAAATATCCATTCTTATTAATCTTTGGGCCTTTTTCCATGCCATATTTATGTATCAAAATATTCACACTAAGCGAGAATTGAACCTGTGCCTCTGTGTACTTACGAGTATACTGCTAATACTAAGCGTTTTGACTTTTTTTGGTGGTATGACGTTTTGCCTTCAGCTTACCATCAGGCAAGGCGAAGTCCAATTGACGTGTCCTATATGTAAAAAAAAAAATATTACGTATTCCTTTTTATTGTTACATATTTTATTTTTGAATAATATAAATAAAAATACCCTAAATTTTAAAATAATCCATGGCTCAAGTGATAATTACCAGGGCTATTCTAGTATGTTCAGCTAGTAAATTATAGAAATAAATTATACACAAGAGAGTTATGTAACATTATCCTTAACCACTTCATAACAAATGTACGTAATCAAGATACTAATTATGATTGCTGTTACCCAAATCGAAATTTCTATTAGGATCTAAAATTATTTATTTATTCAAAAACTAATTTCCAGTGAAACCTAACCAATAACATTCAAATTTCTACAGAATCTTGTAGATTATGTGGAATTTTATTCTGAAGGTAAAATATTTTTAGAAGTAAACGTTCTGGCATCTACGGGTTTTATGAAAAAAATTATTTATCAATACTTTCAAACTATTGGTAAACGTTACACTATATTACAAAATTGAATTTAGAAAATAGATGTACAAGTGTTACCTTTATAAAGGGGTGGCCATTTCAATAAATATATAGTAAAACTTCTTGAACATTTTTCACGCCTGCATTTTGAAATTAAATTCTTCAAGATTTCAGAGAAGAGTTATAGATGAAATTTCTTTTACAATTTAAACCGGTACAGTTATTTGCTAACCCAAATTTATGAAGTAAAATTTAGATTTTAAATCTTTTTTTTGATTGTGAAGTTTATCTCGGTAGATTTTTCAATAAAATTGTTTACGATGTTCTGTACATTGTCTCGAAAGTAATTTTTATTTGTATGTAAGTGAATATTCGCACAAGAAATACTGGTAGTTCTTACTGGATAGTACTAATATTATTATTTATATAATACATAATTCGATGCTTAATGGCAAAAAGCGCTTATGACTATATTCACGAATATATTATTATTAACGATGAATCGTTTGAATTCATTATGACCAATCATTTTAATATTGCTATCATTTTGAGCGAGCTGTAACACATTTTTAATAAATATTCTAGGTGTTTATGAGTACATATAACCGTATACAATCAGAGCTTTAAAGTGCGAAATAAACACGAAGTTTATAGAGTTTCTTTCAAAGTATAGAGCCGTATAAAGTATACGAACTTTTATTTTAACGGAAAGCTTTTCAATTTACTTCATTTTATACTATTCCTGCTTGGGTGGTAGAGGTAAAACTCTTTATTTCAAAAATTCGTACAGTGCGCTGCAGGTCCAGTGCAACAACACCTTCAGAGTACTGGTGGGGTTGCCCAGGTACTGCAGTGCGTCGGGTAGGTTTGCAGAAGCGCGGGTAAACTTCTTTTATGCGACTTTTGAGGGCTGAATAATAAATATACTGAAAAATGTATGTGTTATTCAGCTTTCACATAATGATATAATGAATTAATTGACGATATTTTTTTTGCCGCCTTTATATTAATTTACTAACTATGATAAGTCTGTCTAACTAACTAAATAAATAAATATTGTTTATTATAATATATTATATTATATATATAAATATATATATTATAAATATAAATTTGAATTAGTGTTGTAATTATAGTTACCTCTTTATATTTCCTCTTTACATTAGTGTGGCAATCCTATCTTGCTTTACCTTACTCTTCTTTCCTCGGAGGTCAGAAGTTACTTTAAAAATTGAAAAAATGTTGGTCATATTGCTCGTGGGGTAGCCAGAGACCACATGTTCTACCTGCTATGATCCTGGAAATCATCTTTCTAACCCACTGGGAAAGGCGTCAAAGTGGTGATTATATGTACGAGTATGTAATGCTAATAGCAACAACAAAACTTTGCTCTAATGTGGCACAAATATCCAAAACTGCTTTGGAAATACCTCTAAACATATCTGGCACAAATCTTGATAAACGTTTTCAAATAATTTGAAACAACTATGGGGTAACACCTCTGAGTGACCCTCCGCTATCTGATCTTTTAACTAATTACTACTTACACGAAGTTAAAGAATGAGAAGGCGTAATTAAGTTTGTATTAATTACTTTGGTCAGGATAGAGTCTAATCACTGTAATAGTGATCAAACTATTTGACTATAATTACTTGTCTACTATTTTATCTATAAATACTATATATATATACTATACGGTGTGATGTTTACATAGGCTAGTGTTTAGACTGTGTTATTTTAAACGTATTTTGGTTGTTGGATTTAACAAGGGAAAACTGTAATCTGATTTCAATACAACTACAAAAATTATACATCAAATGAAAGAAAGAAGTCGTTGGCAAAATTCGCGAGGAAAACTTTTAAATGTATAGATTAATTTAATGACGATTTCTTTATTTGAGTACAATGTAGTTAGAAATGAAGATATAGAAAAAAATGAATCGGTTCAGGCGCGATTCAAACCCACGATCTTTCCCTTGCAGGGACCCGCTCTTACCACTAAGCCTCAGAACCTTCGCCCTAAACCATCCAAATTATTCTATACATATATCCGACTTATGGCGATGGTTAAGGGCCATCTACCGACATTTTTCTATAGCTTTATTTGAAATGTTATGAAATTTCATTCAAAAGAAATGGAGATTACCAATAGGTAGATCTTACCTAGATGATAGAATTACCCCTTGCTCCGCCCCTTAAAACAACCATACTTCCCTCCCCACACGTATGCCGCACGTAAAAAAATATATTACAATCTGCTTTTAATTTTCTCAAATTAAATAGAGTATACATTATGTTGAGAAAATAATAACGATAACGCATTTTCATATTTTCTTATACTCAGAAGTATTCACTGAGATGAAAATGATGACACTGATCGAAGATCAAGCTCTGATTCAAACTCCGGCAAACGGTCGAACGTTTTCGCATACATTCTCGTGTATACATACATTTATTTTTAAATTGAATAGAAGGCTTTCCCGTGTAAAGATTTACGGAATTCTGAAAACAAACTAGATACACAAAAGTACATTATTGGATTTTCAACAATTGGATAACATTTGTCACCTGTGTTTTCCCATAGAGCAAAATCTCGGCGATACGAATCTTTTTGTCTTCCATCCTTTGTTTCCTTCCTGTTTCATACAAAACCTTATCGATGCTTTTTGACCGGAATAGTATCTGATCCGATTATACGAATTCGTTATCTGGCATTAGAATACACATTCCGTATTAGCATACGTTAGTTTGAAAATATATGTTCATCTAACAGTCTGCTTTTTCTCGAATATTTATCTGTCTACCCGAAATTTTGTGGCTATCCAAGAAAACATAAAGAATATATTTACATTTGATTATTTTCTTGTTTTCTATTTCAGCAGTTTATCAATCCAGTAGTTATAACACGGCATAATAATTTATAAAAGTGCACGAAAATTTTACTTATACTATATTCTTGCAGTAGCATCTACAAATGACTGTTCAGCTCCATCTTGCGAAGTATGGTTAAATGAAAAGAATCCTATTGATTCTTCAACACGCTAATAATATTGTCACGCTAATTTATTAATCCTGATCAGATTTAATGGTATGTTAAAGATAAAGAGGTTCCGATACATGCAAAGTAAACTAAGATATTGCCTAACTAAACGGAAACTATGTCTTTTCATTAGTTTTAATTGTCAAAATAGGTTAAAGTATAAGCAATCGAAAAAACGTAAAATTTACCTTTTAGATTCGTCATTAAATACTGAGATGTAATGACTGAGATAAATGCAATATTCTTCTGCACTCCATACGTGTGTAGTGTCTAGTGAGTATTTTCCATACGAGTGTAGTGAGTATTTTCGGGCAGCTCGAAAAATTGAATACTCATTATCAAATATCTTAAAAACTATTTGTCAAAGGAAAGTTTCAGTTTTATAGTTCATTATATTATTGTAAAATGTACAGTTCACCATCTATGCAGTACCGGCCGACTATGTAGATTAGCCTTGAGATGATCCTTTCTTTGTGTTGAAAGAACTTTATACCCCACTCCATAGGTAACACTTGGAACATGATTAGAAACATTTACAATTTATATATTATGTGTGAAAAATATGCAGGATCTATAAAATTACGTGTCAATAAAACACGGACTTACACTCCATTAGAAGATGATAACATTAGTCCAGAATAACATTGCCAAGTTTATCCACATCGTAGGCACGGCAAATCTGTTTGGCAAACGGCCAGAAAAAACGTTGAGTCAAATATTTAACCGCTGTAGTACACAAACACACCACAATTTATAGACATTGTATTTACTACGCTATGATAACGGTCTTTTGATTGTAAAGTGTTGTACAGACTGTGTGTTTACAATCAAAAGACCACTTTGTGTAAATAAATTATAATTATTATATTATAGTCATCTTTCAAGATTTTATATAGTATTAAATGTTATAATGTGTTCATACAGTAAATAAAGCGGACTTTAGCAACATGATTGATCTTTTTCCTTTTGTCACTCTTCAAATAGCAATATACTTTCTGTACCGTCACCGTCAGAACTATCTTAACTACAAAGTTTCAAAATCATCGTAAAACCCAGGAATTAAATGAAATTGCTTTATTGCCTTAAATTGTATTATTATCGGTGATGTAATCTAACATCTTTGGTTCGTCGATGACATCGTCATAGTTGCGGAGTCGTTGGAACAACTGATCGAAATGCTACAAAGCCTGAGAGCTACTCGACGCGGCGGCCTCGGTATAAACATGGATAAAACCAAAATTATGTTCAAGGAACATGTTGCACCGGGACCGATTGCCATCAAAGGGGTGACACTCGAAGTTGTTCAATAATATTATGTCTACCTGGGGCAGGTTAGCTCGAAGGATCCAGCTTGGTTGGGCAGCAATTCAGCAAACTACGTCGGGTCTTATCTTCACTCCCACCACAATGCCTGAGGTCTTTGAACAGTGTGTCCTACCTATTATAACTACGGTGCCGAAACGTGGACGCTTATAGTGAGGCTGGTTCATAACATAAAAGTCGCGCAATGGGCTATGGATTGAGCTATGCTTGGAGTTTCTCTGAAGCATAGAATTCGGAACGAAGTAGAGAACTAAAGTACATAGGTCACAGAATAAGCAAGCTGAAGTGGCAGTGGGTTGGCCATGTTTGTCGATGCCCGTTGGAGCAGACGAGTCCTAGAGTGGAGACCGCGAGAAGGTAAACGTAAGGTAGGGTCCCTCTAGTCAGATGGACGGACGACCTGAAAAAGGTGGCTGGGACAGATTGGATGCGGAAGCCACAGAATCTAAATAATAGCACACATTGGGAGAGGCCTATGTCCAGCAGTGGACTGCGGTGGGCTAATTCATTGATTGATTGATTGATTGATGTAATCACCCCTCTTCTTCCTCCTCCGCCAATCCTGTGACCTCCTGATATGACGCAACTTATATCTTTTCCTTTATCTGTGCATTGACGTTCCTCTTGGTCTATCTCTTCTTCTCTTTTCTTTTAGCTTCCCTTCAATGTTATGTTATTTAAATAATTCTAATGTAGTATATTCAATGATAAATTTAATAATCCTATCAATAGCCTTTAATCTTCCTAATAAACGGAACACTATTTATTAAGGTAGGCTCCCGTGATATGAGAGTGCAGGGCTGTCGACCGCCTAGGACTTGATTCTGCACTGAACTTCCCTATGACTAAGTACCGTGAATGAAAGGAAATATTGTTTACCAATAATTAATCAGCAAATGAAAAAAAAATCACACAGAGAAATAAATGAGACACAAATCAAAACGAGAGAAGTCGAAACATTTTAGCAAATCAAGTTTTCAGTTAAAATATTGATATTAAAGTATTTGAACAGTAAGGTTAACTTGCAATATCTTCTTCTTGCAACTTTATTCGGTTCCAGAAAGAGCGTTTACTTTCAGTTATAGCTGCTTTAACGGACAGGTAGAAAGAACTATGTAAATAAACATCAAGTCTTGCCAAGACTCGCTATAAATTCTTGTTTAGCTCATGAATGTCCGGTTTCATACTTTTGCTGCAATCCTTTGTGTAAAGTTGGAAGTTGTAAATAGTAGTTTGTTGCAGTAGGTTAGTTCACTGCCGTTGATATTTATATAAAACGATTTAAATACATAAAGGTGTTACGTTAAATATTGCATACACACATTTTCGTAAGTCAGTTCGATGGCATACACTTGCCTTGCTTTCTTTATTCAGCTAGCGTTTTATTTCCATAGTGTTTGAGAAGTACGGGTTTAATTTGAAAATAGTGCTGCAAAATAGTTACATAAAATATTTTGATTACGATATTTCTATAACAGAAGTTCATTAAAAAATACTTAAACTAATAAAATTGTATTCACATAGCTGTTGTTTTTTCTTTAACATCCCCAAAACTAATTTACAATTGTATTGTTAATTTGTATCGGTATATTGAAACTGTAACTGAAAGTTGTTAGTACCTGAAACGTAAATTACAAACTAGACTAGAGCTAGACTAGCACAGTGGGAAGGCTTATGAAATCTGGACCTACCGATTTGTTAGTGCAGTTGGTATCGAAACACTGAACAAAACTATTTAGATATATACTATAGGTAGTGTAAACTATATTATCTGTAGAATGATATTATGAAGTATATAGAAAAGCTGTTGTAATAAAAAAAAGTGAACTTGACAAAGTAACTTCAAATTAATGAAATCCACAATAACTTTTTACAACTTTATAGGTATGAAAAAAATTAATGCATGTTTTTTTCTGTTTCTTTGTTTTCCATTTTTTTATTGCTTCTGTGTTCAATGTATCTGTTATTGCAAATTATCGTAGTAGCTGTGACCCGTGGCTTTGCTCTCGCGAAATACTGATTGCATTTAAGAGACTCACGTGCAACCGCAGGTCTATGTTCTCCCGATTCATAACAAACTATCTGACTGTACTTATGTTATTCATTGTCGCAATGCCGTGTATAAAGCACTTTATCTGATAAAATATTTATTTGCCCGAGCGCCCATATTGGTTGAACCGAAACCATTTATCTCAATTCTAAGCTAAAACCTTCAAAGTATGCATTTTTATATCAAACAACATTTAAAAATAATTCAAGGCTTACCCAATATCGCAGCTGTCCCTACAGATTTTTATTATCCCTGTCCATTAGGAGTATATTGGTACTAGATACGGTGTTAAGAAGATTAACAGGCCGAACCCACTCTATCGCAGACGATTTGTTATTTTATGGATGGGACTGTACCAGTATTTCGATACTTCGACACTTTAGTAATAAATAAAATAAAAAAGATGCAGTAATCAAATCAAATGAAATCAAACTTTATTTCTCAGAAAATGGTGTGACCATTTTCTGAGAAATAAAGTTTCAGTATCAGGTTTACAATATTCATAAGTACAGCTGAAATTCTGCCGTGTGGAGTTGAAATAATAATATTGCGGGATACAAAACAATCATTACTAATTATAGGTACTGTCATTAGGACTCCACCTAGTCATATTAAAAAAATATATATAATCTCACTATAATAATAAGAATAAAAATAAAAAATATATTTATTTCGGACAACAACGAATCCATCTTGTTTGTAACAATATAACCACTTAAAAATATGTTAGTAAAAAATTGCATTGTCTATGTTTGTCTTTTATGATATTATTTAATGTCAAAATAGAGGAATAGAAGTAATGTCACACAGTAAAAATCTAAACTATTATGTCAAATTTGTAATTTATTTATTAAAATAAATATTAAATTTTTAAGATACGAGTATGTCAAATCCGCCATTCAATTAATAGAATTATTAAAATAATGAATTAGTGAAACGTCAGTAATGTTGAGTACATGCAAATTAAATTAAAATAAAATGAGATAAAACAGCTAATCGTCGAATAATCATTTTGAAAAAATTCCATTAAAAATTATTACTAATCCAATGATAACTAGTATGTGTATAAATCTAAGTTGTGTAATGTATATAACAAATGTGAAAATTGTAAAGTTATACATCAATTTGGTTAGCAAGAACCCTTTTTCGGATGATGGCCTCCTCCAAAGAGTTTTTTTTTTATACAACTTAGGTGGCAGACAAGCACACGGCCCCCCTGATGGAAAGTGGTTACCATGACCTATGAACGTGTGTAACACCAGTGGAGTCACATCCTTGCTGCCGACCCTGTAAGAACAGAGATTTTGTGCCGCCAGGGTAGAGGACAAAGCAGGACAAGCCTTTGGTCATCCCACTGACAGCACAAAAACTCTCCAGTGAGCTCTGGCTACCCTACTCACCGCCGGGAACACAATACGAAGTTATTATAACCGCGGTATTCTGTAGGGCGGAGGTACTTCCCCAGTCGGACTGCTCAATTGGGCGGAAATACCGCCGTGTCCACTTATCCGTGTCTTAGAACACAGAGAGCCAGCCTTCTTAGCAATATTATCGTCCCATTTCGTGAGAGGTCCCACCTCTGCGAAGTACACCACTTTGTCTGGCCAATGACGTCACTCTTTTAGGCCACCATTAGTCTTGTAGACGCGCCACATGTCCCGCCCATTTCCATTTTATTCTCTGAGAGTGACATAGAGCGTCTGTAGCTGTCAGATGTGTCTAAGTTGAGGGACAGATTTTTTATATCTTTCTAATATAGAGTATACTCCGCTCCATTGCTCGTCGGTATGTACGTACGTAAAAATTCTCATTATTGTGTAGAATATTTTTATTCGGGTTGTTCAGCGAAAATGCGCACACTTTTGTTGTCTTAGAAAATATTACCTACTGGATAAATTTATGACCAAGATTTTTCAACGATCTCTTTTAAAATTTTGAAAATAATAACGTAAGCTGTGTGATTATTCCTAACAAGCATTTCTATCAAAAATTTGAAATGCATTTTGTTTGTTTTTTTTTTATTTTTAAATGATTTCAAAAAATATATAAAATATTTTTTGTATTTATTATGTTAACGTCCATTTGTTAGTTTCCAGAATATTAATTTCCATATCATAACTTAGAATAAGCGTGGTATCATTACTAACAATATTGTCCTATCTTTGTCCCTAATTTCGGGTAATCGATACCATTCGTATATTCCATTACAACACATACACAGAAAAGAAAAAAAGCAAATTAATAATGTCACAATACCTGTACCCTAAAACTTCTGCACCACGGAACCACCATTTTTATTCACAAGGGATTCAATCTCCGAACCAATACAAAGTAAAATAAATTAACTAACACACCTTCATCATGCAGTCCATGTTCCCGCCAACGGCCAAACTTTTTTTTGTTATTTTCATCTGTTATGTCCGACGCCAGAAACAGACAAGCCAACTGGGTGGCTAAATAAAAGTTGGTAAATTAGTTGGCACAACTCCGAGACCTACGGTAAGATTACAACTTTTATTTCATTAAATGAAATATACAGCCTTTTTGGTGTACCTACCTTTGAGTGACAGGTGTAAGTACGCTAATTATTACTAGATAATTAGAGATGCTTTGATCTTCACATATTTAGCACATAAATACTGTAAACTAGTGTAGTGTAGTGTAAACCTTAGTGGTATAAAAAAAAACTAACTACGTTTTCAAAGCCATTTCCTAATTCAGTTCGGGTTTACTTTCAATGTAACTATGATGCAAATGAACTTCGATATTTACTGTGAAGTGACCTCCACAGCCTATATCGAAGTCAGACTAGTTGGACGGTTTAGGGCTCGAACTACCTGTAACGACTGCCATAGATTTATGCCAACCCGGATCGGCGACGGCTTAACTTGCTTACCGGGGTACAGAAATATCCAAATCATACGCCTTTATCCCTGGAGGGGTAGAGGTGAATTAACACCCACATTTCACCAATAATTGTATTCGGTCCCTCGTAATAGGGGGTGAGCCTATTGCCGTATTACGGGCACTATTGTTGACTCGAGCCATTTGAGGCTGACCCTGGGCTGTATATATCTGTCTGATGTTAAACAGCCCTATCCCTTAATTGCCTTGTGCGACACCACATGGGAAGAGATGGGTTGGCCCTAACTCCGTACTCCGTACTCTGCCGGAAACCAATGCAAATAGATGTATTCAATTTTTTTATATAGGACACGTCAATTTGACTTCACGTCGCCTGATGGTAAGCTAAAGGTAAAATTTGAGTAAAGAGGGTCACCATTATAGGCATGTAGTGTGTTACAATGGTGGTACTTATCCTGGTGGCCTCATCAGATGCTTTTTTTTTTTTTTTTTTTTTTTATATAGGACACGTCAATTGGACTTCGCCTTGCCTGATGGTAAGCTGAAGGCAAAATCCCAGAAAAGAGGGCCACCATTACTTACACATACCGTGTGACAATGGTGACACTCAGCTTGACGGCCTTATCATATGCTTTTTCACGCCCCGCTTAAAGGACCCGGGACTGTAGGAAGAAGGAAACACGTGAGCTGGTAATGTATTCCAGGCCTTAATGGTGCGACAGAGGAAAGAGTCTCCGAACCGCTTGGTTCTTGATCGGATGTTTTGCACCGTGTGCGGATGACATCTAAGACCTGCACGCGTTGTCCTGTGTAGGAAAGGGGAGGGTGGGACTAATTGGAAGAGCTCATCAGAACACTCCCCATGGTACAGACGGTAAAATACAGCCATGGACGCAACATCTCTACGCAGCTGTAAAGGTTCTAGGGTGTTCGTGATCTCGGGATTCCCAATGATGCGGATCGCACGTCGCTGCAACCTGTCGAGAGCATCTAGTAAGTACTTTGCTGAACCATCCCAGAGATGCGAGCAGTACTCCACACAGGAGCGAATTTTTTCACGCCCCGCTTAAAGAACTTGGGATTTTTACATGCGCAAACTCCCCACGGATACCCCCCGCCGGAGCCGGTCCCGGCCGCCCAAGGCCATCTCTCTCGATCTGGCCCTCCCCTCGGGTGTGGGAACCACAGAGTCCCCAACCTGTCCCCGGAAATGGGGAGGCGCGCCACCGCCGCAGCGAAGCACTCGGGACTGTAGGAAGAATGAAACATTCAAATATTTGAACTAAGCGGAATTTGAACCCGCCCGTGCCTCAAACAGTTGCGTTCACTACCACCACGCCACAGAAGCTAACTACAGCATTTATTAAAAAAAAAAAAGTTAAACAGGATCAACCTTTTAAATTAGAATCAAACAACTATGAATAGGTGTACTTTTAGGTTACAGAATACATTGTTAAATAACACTCGCAAAACAACTCCACAAATAAAATTATCTTTATCTTTTTCAAAAAAAATAATATCGTGGTAAGTAAGTTAGTCGAAGTTTCTCGGAAGTGACATGTCTCAATGTGTTTTTGCCAACAGTACATACTTTTTCTAAGTCAACCATTTACCTTCGTATATTTTTTCGTTCTCATTTCACAGAATTCCCTGATCCTTGTCTAAGATATTTTTTCAACGGTAGACATTTATCTAAATCACGTGCCAAACAACTAATTTAAGTACTTTAGTTTTTAAAGGTTTAATTAAGTGAATAAAAACATCTTATTTTTTTATTCAAAGTGACGATCGATAGGCTCTTATCCGATAAAATAGATGTTCTTGAATCCCATCACGCTTTAACTAATAATAATTTATTCTGACATGCACAAAATTTCGATTGCTGTTACTGAATTTAAGTTAAGAAGTTAATTTATTCGAAAATAACAATTTATCTCCATAATACATAAATTACCTTTCCAATAAATTTGATAAGTACGCACAATGTTATTACATTGTTAAGCAATAAGAATTCTGGACAAGGTAATTTAATTTTCAGTCTAGGCTTGTTATCGTTCACTACCAATAATTTGAAAGAGGATTTTTAACTGACAAGTATTATTACTATTATTTCGATTGATTACTTATTTGATGCGAGTTTACATAAGATACCGTAAATTTTTAACATTTTCAGATCTTGTAGACATTCATGTTAAAAATTATAAAGAACAAACTTATTTTAAGAATGCATTGAATCGTTTCTTAAGATAAATCAAAACTAAAACACTTAGAACAATTAAGATTAATTTCTATCTTAGCCAAAATGTTATGTCGTGGTAGTATATTATGTACATAGAATATGTGTATTATACCTACATACAAATATACATACATTTGTATCAGGTCTTTGCATACATCTTTCGCTTCTACTTTCATAATTGTTTTCATACATGCTCGCCGGTTTCAGGTGTTATAAGTATATATTTATGTATATATATCTAAATGTTTATAAGAAGTATATTTCTTTACTATCTTATTCAAGTATATTTATTGTTTATTGTTTGTATATTATATACTATTTATACCGTAGATACTAGATCAATATTTCGAGCACCTAAGGTTGACTGGCAGAAAGTGCCCATGGCATTAAGTTCGCCTTTGTACATGTTTATATTTCTGCATCATCATCATCCTCCTGCCCTTATCCCAAGATTATTTGGGATCGGCGACATTTTAAATAAATAAAATTGTGGAGCAGGCGAGTATAAGCCTTCATCAACCATACATCTCAAAATACATACAAACAACAGCTAATTAAAACAATGAAATAATTCCGTTTAAACTTCCATGACTATGAGGTGACAAAATTAGTGTGTAATTTAATGTAATCAAAAGGTCTAGTCATGATTCCTATTAGAATAATCCCCGGAAGCGCAAAACTTCACCAAAGCGACTCACTTAGTGAGTCACAGAGTTTCCTCACCTTGTTAATATTGCGTCTTTGAAACTTTCCCGTTAACACCATAGACCTTAAACATGGCTAACACCATTTAATTTGGAAACTCTAATACATATTCAGTACGGAAACGGTGGAAATGGCTCAGGGTGGTTAATTTATTACTACGAAATACAACGTGCCGTTAGTTGGATCCGGTTCCTACGCAGATGCATTTTCAGAGGTGTGTTTCTGGGATTAATAAGATAACTAGATGTTCGCTGCAATATGAATAATTTATTCTGCTTTACTGATGTGAATCTGTCATTGTGAATAAAACTGTATCTTCATTGGTTTATATTTATGGAAAAGCTCGTACTAATAGGTTAGTAAACACTCACGTTATGAGCTCGATTTTCATAATATTTGATGGAGATGTAGGTAGTATTGAGTTTTCTCTAAAACTGTGGGGATGAAAAACTGAGGATGTGATGTATTCCGCTAGTCTATATTACTGATATTCTTTACTGTGCAAGATCCGTGTATTGCGTTTAAAGTATTGGTTGTTATGCGAAATGCTTTAAAATATTATTTAAATATATATTTGAGATAAAGCATCATAAGAACATTAAAAGCAATATCTACGTTGGAAATTTTAAGTGCTATTATAAGTCTATTCGGTTTATATACCCATCAATACCTTTATGCAATACTAGTAAAATATTTAAAATGGTAAATGGCCTGATGAGTTCTTCCAATTAGTCACGCCCTCTCCTTTCCTGCACACGGTGCAGAATAACCGATCAAGAACCAAACGGTTCGAAGACTCTTTCCTTTGTCGCAATATTAAAGTGTGGAATTCATTACCAGCTCACGTGTTTCCTTCTTCCTACAGTCCTGGGTCCTTAAAACGGGGCGTGAAAAACCATCTGATAAAGCCGCCAAGCTGAGTGTCACCATTGTAACATGGTATATGTATGTAATGGTGACCTTCTTTTCTGAGACTGCCTTCAGCTTACCATCAGGCGAGGTGAAGTCTAATTGACGTGTCATATAATAAAACAGCACAGTTAGAAGCTCATTGAAACTATCATAAACTCGTGAAGTGTTTAAGGACAGAAGCAAGTGTCGGGCTGTTTATTGTCTCTGCCAACGCCGGAGAGAATTTGGCAAGAGCATATGTACAATATGTACAAACGTATGCTCACGACCTGAATCACCTATTTAATGAATCTATAATTATATACAAAGAAATAGCAAAACGACTGGTCGATGCTTCGCGTGAGCAAAGGGCTGGCCTCTTTTTCGCTCAACGGATTGGCATTGCCGCCAGCCTTTTGGGCACATTACCAGTCGACATCGATGGGGAGGAATTCTTCGATGCTTAATTTGATCCTTTTGCATCCTATTTTATATTCTTGTAAATATTAGTTTATATCTTGTTACATTAGTTTACATGTTATTTAAATTCTATGACTTGATTAATGTTAATTTTCTATAATTTAAGATTCATTTTCATCCTGTTTTTTATGTCTTTAATTTTGATGAGCTATAAGGTTTAGTTTGTTCCATGTTTAATTTGGCTTCCAAGTATTACTTTTATTGCATAATATACCATAAACTCACGCCTATATCCCTGAAAGGGTAGGCAGAGGTGCTAGCACCCACATTTCGCCAGTTTATGTTTAGGTCCCAATGCACTTATAAAGTACTTATAAACCTGCGATAAATACACACATAACTTCGAAATGCATCGAAAAGTCATTGGTATGTGCCATAGTAAAACCTGGGATCGAACCTGAGACCTCGTCTCAGCAGTCCATTACCCATACCACTAGGCTACCGCAGTTATTAACTCTTCACATATTGCGTAGCATTTAGGTTCTCTCGAACAAATTTAATATATAGCAACAAATCTCATAATGTTGATACCGGTACAAAATTTCATAAGATTAAGGTACCGCCATCAAAGCCCATCAAACCGTCCTCAGCTATTTGCGATTAAATATTATGTTGTTCTAAGAAACTTAATGAATGTTCCAGAAGTTTAGTGATTACAACAGGCAGTCATGTGTAGACGGTGGTTTGATCTATTTAGAAAGCAAACTTCAAATTAGTGGGAGCAAGAAAATCTATATTGTATATAATCAAGTGCCGACTCTTATGTATGGTAGTGAAAGTTGGGTGTGGCAGAAAAAGCATCAGAGTAGAGTGAATGGAGTAGAAATGCGTGGGTTGCGAAGTATGTGTGGCTTGACCTTGAAAGATAGAGTGAGAAATAGCGTGATAAGAGAACGATGTGGAGTGATAGAAGATGTAGTGATGAGAATTGAGAGAGGAATGTTGAGATGGTTTGGTCATGTTGAGAGAATGAATCAAAGAAGACTAACGAAACAGGTGTATGAGGCGAGTGTGGATGGTACCGTCGGAAGGAGAAGACCTAGGCGCACATACCTGGACCAAATCGGGGAAGTTTTAGAAAAGGGGCAGGTCAGGAGTGCTCTCAACCGACTAGCATGCATGAAGAATGTAATGAGAGTGAATGAAGCGAGAGTAGTATGTCAGGATCGTAGCAAGTGGAGATCCGTGATCTCTGCCTACCCCTATGGGAGACAGGCGTGATTTTATGTATGTATGTATGTATGTATATAATCAAATGAGGCTGTTTTTACATTATTTGGTCCGATATCGGTGTCGGACGACGATAGCCGATATCCGATAGCCGACACCATGAGTTGTTTTCACATATAACCGATAAAATCGGTCCGATACAGCGATTTACTCGATAGCACAGATTAGCTAGGGATGTCAAGGATGAAAAAAATGAGCGTAAACCTGTAAGCAATTTTTGACCTTATTGACATGTATGCACATAATAATCAGCGTCATCTATTAACGCGAAAAGACACATAACTACGAAAATGTCATTAATTTCCTTTGTAAGATAAGATCGCGGGTTCAAATTTTTAAGGAGGTAGGACACGGCGGTATTTCCGTAGGTATTCCGGTAAGTCCGACTTTGGAAGTACCTCCGCCCTACAGAATACCGCGGTTATAATAACTTCGTGTTGTGTTCCCAGCGGTGAGTAGGGTAGCCAGAGCTCACTGGAGAATTTGTGCCGTCAGTGGGAAGACTAAAGGCTTGTCCTGATTTGTCTTCTACTGACGGCACAGAAACTCTGTACTTACAGGGTTGGCAGCGCGACTGTGACTCCTCTGGTGTTACAGACGTCCATAGGCCACGGTAACTACTTTCCATCAGGTGGGCCGTGTGCTTGTCTGCCAACTAAGTGGTATAAAAAAAACAAAACCGGTCTAGACCGTTTAAATTTTTTCTATCTTAATCAATTTTGAATGTCGTCAAGGTCGAAAGTTGCTTGCAGTCAATGAAAGTTGTAGTCAGTTTGAATCATATTACACAATTCGATATCGGGCCAACATAGCAGTGTCGGCTGCGATATCCGATATCGGACCAGACAATGTGAAAGATAGATACATATTACATACATTTTACTTCCTGTCGGTTATCAGATTGGATAATGGGCCACGCCATCTTTCACAGGCGACTAGCCAGAATCCTACAGGGAGGATCAATCAAGAACCCGATTCTAATAATTGTCAACCACTGTCATACCAATGACACTGTAAAAAATTATTACTGGTTGTGGAGGTTCAATGGCAGTCGCTTCACAGAAAATATTGAGGTTCAGTCACATCACCTTTATACTGGGAAGTCGACGCCAATCGAGTTGGGAAAAGGATCGGAGAATGATGACAATGATCGCGTTAACTCCCGTTAATACTATCGTACTGACAGAAAAAGCTTTAAATCCTTTGGCAATGACAGCGTGGGCAGTTATTGTGTAATATTCTGCAGTGTTTCCAGGAGGTACTATATTACGGAAGAGTAAATTTATGGGTAACCTTTTAATATCAAAATGAAGTTTTCTTTACAAATACGCTTAATTATGTTCATGAATCAAATTCCCATAACAATTTTAAAGCGTTTATGCCGAATGCCAATGAAAAGCGAACACAATTACGAGAAAATTAATGAAGTTCAGATAAGTTTAGGGTTTATCAAAGTGCTCGGTGTAATTGGCTCGTTAGACAAAATTATGCGTAACATCACTTAAATTATATCTCTTAATGTTTGATTAATAATTAAAAATTTTGATAAACACATTACAAATTACTATGCCTCGCGGCTTCCCTCCGTAAATTCTGATCCCATTCTCAGAACCTATCGGAACCTATGCCGGAATAAAAAGTAGTCTATATGTTATTCGAGACTGTGATCTTTTTGCCAAATTTTAGCCAGTTCCGTTCTGCCGTTTGTGTGTGACTGAGTAACAAACACACAAACATCTCCAGAGACTTCTATAATATAATGGTGACACTCCACATGATTATTTGTGTATGTTATTGGATGTTTTTTGATTTGGCAAAATATTTGATGTATAGCCGAGTGGTTCTCGGCAGAGTCGAATTTGGGCCACCCCATCACTTCTCATGCGATGTCGTACAAGGTGACTAAGGGATAGTTAACATCAGACTTATACAGCCCAAACTCAACTCAGTGTCAACGATAGTACCCAGAAGACGGTAATAGGCTCCCCCCCTATTACGTGGGACCGAATTAAATGATTGGTGTTAGCTCACCTCTGCCTGACCCTTCTGGGATAAAGGCGTGATTATATGTATGTATATGTGTATTAAACGTACATGCAAACATGAAAATATAGACCAACCCAATTTACTTCACAAGAAAGTATTCACTTCAAAGAGGTGTCACATGTTGTCTACTGTTAAAGGTACTCTACTGGCCGTAAAGACTTATACAAAAAACTAAACAACTTGTCAATTGTACTTATTTAGTATAGGTCTTATTTGTCAAATAGGCAATAAGGCAAATGCTTTGTCAAATACACTGTCCACACATAGTAATTGTTTGACAAATACGAATAGCCATGAATGAGATGAGTTAAAGTTCATACATTTTTTTACCGCTTATTACCATAAAGAGTAACCCAAAAAGTAATACCCAAGAAAATTACAGTATTGAATTAATTAACCATTCATTTATAATGCGTTTTTTTTAACTTAACCGGCTTGAATTAAGGTTAGCCAGTGGCCCCTCTTAATTAAGATACTTCTCCAGATAGACCTCTCTTCTTCGCCGTAAATTTGCAAGCACTCCTAAAGTTACGAGGGCAAAAAAATTAAGATCTTATCTTTATATCTGTTTAGCCTTTTTGGCATAGATTGGAATCAAATATTTATAATGCTTAGCTGCTTTAGAATATTTACCGTAGATGCCCGAAATCTTACAATTTAGCTATTGCATTGTACTAGCACTTTTCACAATTTACGAAAATTAATCTACTTACTATCGAACACCCTCCTTATGTTCCATAGACTAATTTTTCAGTGACTGCACTAAAAGGTAGTGCGAAAATGACGGTTGGAACTACTGAGAATCATTCAATGTTTTCAGGATTGGTTAACGAGTTTTTTTATTCTACCGTACCTTTGAACAATCTGCACTGATTACGATAAATTTAATTACGGAGTATTTTTTATGAGTTAATTCCTTTTGTCAATATATTGCGTAAAATATCTCAAATATTGATAAAAAGTAGCACAAATAAATAACACTGTGCTTCATAAATGTAATTAATTCTTAGGAGCAGCGCCCCAAGAAATTCTCATCAATGTCTCATTTAAAATAAACAATATACAGTTAATTACGACTCACTTTAAGTAACCTTAAACAAAAATATTATACATAAATTATAACTGCGCCTATACTGTTATAAAATTGAAAGATAGTCGTGTCTGTACGTTGGGGATATTTAAAAGTAAAATCAATTCTGAACATTAAAAGTTTGTCTATTGGTTCGTTATGGATACAAAACCTGGTTTGCGTAGTTTAAAAAAAAAAAAAAAATTACCTCGCATTGGTTGAATAGAACTGGGAAATAATGATCAAAAAAACGCTATAATCGAAATCAACGCGGACAAAACTGTAGGCTTTAGCTAGTTTGTTAATCAACTGATTAAAAGACCAATCACTAACGCGAAATATTTCTTTTTATCTAGGACACGCCAATATGTCTGCACCTGTTAGCTGATGGTAAGCTAGGAAAGAAGGTCACCACACTAAGTAGTGTTACAATGGTGGCACTCAGCTTGGCGGCCTCATCAGATGCTTTTTCACGCCTCGCTTAAAGGACCCGGGACTGCAGGGAGAAGGATATAATTTACTATCTAATATAATAAGCGTCATTCACACAGGTAGAGCCGCGGGCATTGGCTAGTAATTTTACAAAGTATTTACTAGGTTTACTAACCGAATTTAGCCAAACCTCAAGTCACACTAAGCAAATCAACCTTCGTAAGAAACGATACTTTGATGTATAAATTACTTTACTTACTTTAGAAAGTAAATTGTTTGATATAATAGTTTATTGTTAAATTTTATAAACTTCTTATGGCTACTAGTCAAATGCTTCAGAAGTTTGAAACAGCTATTATTCTAGTATTGCTGAACAGAAAACTAAAAAAACATGTATAAAATATGTGTATTTGGAAACCGCCGTGTCAGTACTTTGAAGACTAAAAAAGAAATGAAATAATTTAATTAACGCTTCCGAACTCTATTTTTTTTAATTTGCTCGTGATGGATTCAAAAAGGAAAAACAACGGAATGCTAATAGGATCATTTTGTTGTCCGTCTGTTTGTCGGTCAAGAATGTTTTCTCGGAAATGTGTGAATGGTTTAAGTTGAAATTTTTACTCAAGTCAACAACAGCAATAAAAATATATCGCCGTTTATTTAACGTCAGTTCGCCCCTCAATTCATTTTTGTACGGAACCCTCAGGACGCGAGTCCAACACGCACTTGACTGTTTTTTTATTAGAAAGGTATTGACCAGACTTAAAAAACCTACGTATGTTTGTTCTCAATAGGTTCAGTAGAACTACAGGTATGAGGCAGAACCGCGTACCGTTAGTAATCAAATATAATATGTAGTAGCGTAAACACCAAAGGGAGATCAATCGTCTGATGTCCTTGGTTTGATGTTTATAGCTCTAATCAACAGCTAATTGTGAAAGGGAACTTAATTATAGAGACTCATAACCGTACAATAGCTACAACCAGTGGTGGGCTGATTATTGTGGTTAGTTGTAATAATAGTTTTGCATAGTCTTTGAAGTTAAGATACGTCACAACACGCTATGTTCAATTGATTGTGGAAGCGTTATTATCAGTAATTTAGAAAATTTGGAATTTTTTATAAAAAAAAATTATACCACTTACATGGCAGACAAGCAAATGGCACACCAGATGGAAAGTGGTTACCGCAAAACCAAGTTAATCACAACCGTGCTGCCAACCCTGTGAGCATTAAGAGTTTCTGAGCCGCAAGTGTAAAAGACGAAGCAGGGTGTTCAGAAAAGTGTAACGCCATCTAGAAAGCTGTTGCGGGAGCTACCATCAACCACCACCACTACCCTTTATCGCGCGGTCGGCAGCCAATCACGGATGGCCTTTATGGCGTGATATATTACGACCGACCAATCCGCGAGAGCCAAATTGTTCGTTGACACAAGTTGAAAATTTGTATTCTATTCCGTTCAAGTAAACCATTGTGAAGACTTTGTTTAATTTAAAAACCGCAAAAAATCAATGAAAAGTTACCCCAGTGCGAGTACCAGCTCGCACACAGGACAAGCTTTTGGTCTTCCCACTGACAGCCCAAAAACTCTCCAGGGAGATCTGGCTGCCCTACTCACCACCGGGAACACAACACGAGGTTATTATGGCCGCGGTATACTGTAGGACGGAGGTACTTCCCCAGTCGGACTGTACAATTACACGGAAACTATCTTTAACTTTTAAATATTCGCATTACATGAGATACAATTATTTTCTTCAATGGGTTTCTTCAAGAAGGGCATTAGAACGTTCTTTAAGGGTTTGCACCATAAGAGTAAGGTGCAGTTTCATGGGATCACTCACAGATTCTCACGGTAATCACTTCGTTTCCAATCAAGTGGTTCTTCCGAGTGCTTTTCTATCACTTAAGTGGTATAAAAAATGTCCGGAATTTATAATTTGTTTGGTCGAATTTTCAGGTAAATTAAAGTTTGAAAGGTTAGCAATCTATATAGGTGCTATACCATATTCGCAGTGATTCCTGTAAACATTGTATAGTAACACTTTTTTAAACTGTCTTGGATTCTCTTTATGTAATGCAGTTGTTAAACTCACATTACAACCGTCCTCAGGAAAATGTAACTTTAGGAGTGATTACATATCTGCCATATTGTAAAACATTTTATAACGACTTTTCAGCTGTAAGATAAATATATTTACTTATTATGAACGGAAACTCGCGGGTAACATACTCCATTATACGATTATGTCGAAAAAACGTAATACATGTGATGTCAATCAGATAAACTTTGCTTGTTAGCGATCAACTCTTACGGAACGGGAGTCACGAAAATATGTCAAGCGTATTATATGGATCGCTGTCAGGTGATGTATGAAAAATTATTCAGCTGTTCGACTATACAAATACCTTGAGACACATATCTTAGACCTTAGTCAGGACTTGAGACTCTATGTTGGTGAATTTGTGCTCGTCCAAGCACCATATGCTATCTTCAAAAGACACACTTAACATAAATACCAGACTCAAAAACAATCTTGTAGACTGTGGTAGTAGACTTCAAAAAAATGGTTATTCTTTCCAGGACCACTGTATACGCCTTTTTAACAAGCTCTCTAATGAAATTAGGGATTTGCCAGAACGGCTATTATAAAATTCAAGAATACTTGGATGATAAAAACAAACTTGGAAATGAGCTCTTCGCTCAACTATGCTACTCAGCTCAGCTGAGTGTCACCATTGTCACATGGTATGTGTAAGTAATGGTTACCCTCTTTTCTGAGAATTTGCCTTCAGCTTACCATCAGGCAAGGCGAAGTCAAATTGACTTATTCTATATAAAAAAAAAATCAAGTAAATTTCTATGTTTAGACCAAGTAAACTAAATAAATATTAGTAAATAGACCAAAACTAGCTGAACTAGTCTTTCATATTTCTTTTTGTATTGACGTTTTGTGAGTGGCAAATTAATAGTCTATGCAGAATAAATGATTTTTGAATTTGATTTAGACGTTGACATTGACCCAAGAAACCTGTACTTACGCGTGTAGAGCACATTTTGAGCACATTTGAGGTCCAAGATATATGTCTCGAAATGTACAGAATTCAGAAGGTGGACGGTCGTCGATTTGGGGGAGCATTATATTAACCTGTCAAACTAAAAAGTTTATTGGGCGTTCTTCTTTAGACGATATCAGATGATCGGGAATAACGAAATTTGTGCGTGACTACCGTCAGTTACAATAATAGAATATGTTTCAAAGAGCACATAAAGCCATTGGACCAAGTAGCAATACGAACATCTATGGCATTAGTTAGTTAGTTGGAGCCCTGAAAAGTCCGACTAGACTAACTACAGAACTTAAAATATCGAAGTTCTGCTGCATCTCAGTTAGATTAGAAAGCCGACCCCAACCGAGTTGGAAAACGTCATTTTTTATACAACTTAGGTGGCAGACGTCCCCCCTGATGGAATGTGGTTACCGTGACTTATGAGCGTGTGTAACACCAGTGGAGTCACATCCGTGCTGCCGACCCTGTAAAGTCAGTGATTTTATGTGCCTTCAGTACAGAAGACAAAATCAGGACAAGCCGTTGGTCTTCCCACTGACAGTACAAAAACTCCCCAGTGAACTCTGGCTACTCTACTCACCGCTGGGAACACAACACGAGGTTATTATAGCCGTGGTATTCTGTAGGGTCTCAGACAAAGATGAGCATAACAACATCAGAGGAGAAAATAATAAACGTGTTCTGAAAAGAATATATAAAATTATTTGAAAGTTAGTCCGCTACCAGAATTTGATAAGAAAATCTGGGCATCTCGCAAAGTTAGTTAAGAACAATGCTCGGAGGAGAGGCACGCACCACGCACGCGCCACTGATCCAGCGATATGAGAAAATCTAATACCGCGCGCCGCGCTGATACCTATCAGATTCTCGCTACGAGTTTTGTTTATTTATTTTCATTGAGAAATTTGTAACTCGCTAACTAAAAAATAAACATTACGAATATCTCGAGCTTTTTTGTTTGTCTTGCATTATTGAAATTGAATTGTATGACCTAGTAGTAAAGGACTGCTGAGACGAGGTCTCGGGTTCGATCGCAGGTTTTACCGTGGCACACACCAATAACTTTTCGATGCTTTTCGAAGTTACGTGTGTATTTATCGCAGGTTTATAAGTGCCCGGTTAATGGCAATAGACTCGTCAACTATTACATTGGGACCTAAACATAAACTGGCGAAATGTGCCTGCCCCTTCGGGGATATAGGAGTGAGTTTATGTTATGTTATGTATGACAAACGTACCGAAAATAAAATTCCTCTTTAACTAATAAAATTATTTTACTTTAAATACTTATAAGATTTTAATTTCAGGCTCATATTCATGAACAAAGATTAATTTTATTTAAGTTTTTAATTTATGCTATTGGATGTAAAAATTAGTAAGATGTAAAAAAAGGGGGACTGCAAGATTTCCACTCATTAACTGTGAACATGACTATTGAAATTAAAGTAATTAATATTGATACTGTTTTATTATTTGAACTGAAGCTGACGTTTTATATGGTTTTCAGCAACCATAGTCACGGGAAGACGGGAATCTTCCAAAGGTATTCAAGTTAAAGTGCCCTTAAGCGAGCAGTATGCGAGCATATCGCTGAGAAATGGCTACTCAAATCAAATTTATTTTTGACACAGATCTTTATGACCGCTAGTAGTCGCCATTTTCGAGTCAGCCATATAGTATATAACTACTATGGTCAGCCCATGACTTGAAGTCTATTTACAGCCTGAGAGCATTTCAAACATCACACTTTTAAGAAGTATTTATAACCCAGATGATTCATATAAGTGTGGTTCTGAAGCAGTTTGCAAATTATTATTACCAATGAGATCCACTAGGTACAGCATTTAAACACAAGCAAGCAGATTACAAACTGTTGTGATTCTCATCAACAAATAACTTCTAATTGCAGCTAAACCGTAAAATGTTTAACGATAGTCTTCCACAAATTAGTTTGCAACATTGTTCCTTGCGAATGTGCAAATCTCCCGAAGTTGCCAAACATTCCTATTGGAGCACGCACACGTAATCACGTTAGATCCGTGGCTGTTCGCAGGAGAGATGGAAATCCGCCACGAGATTGGATACACGTCCTTTTTACCTACTCTTAGGCTATATCCAGACTGTTCTTCTCGTAGTATGCTCTCTTATCTATTCATGCGAATATTCAAATTTGAAAAGTTAGCATACTAAATGCTTTAAAATTTCATTCAACATACTAATATTTTATACGCAAAAGTAACTCTGTTCGTTATCTGTATGTTACGCTTTCACGCCTAAACCGCTGAACCTATTTTGATGAAATTTGGTATAGGGGTAGATTAGACCTCACAAAAGGACATAGGCTATGTTTTGTCACGATAACCGACATCCACGTAGGTGTAGACGCTGGCAACAGTTAGTAATGTATAAATGTTTATATTCCAGCTGTTTGAATCTTTGTATCGTATCCAGATTATGCCCTCGGCTTCGCCCATTTAGATTTTGATCCGGATCCTGCAACCACTGCACTGTCTATTCCGAGAAAGAGGTATGTGTTATTCCAACTTATTGTCTACACCTGTACCAAGATCCGTTTAGTTGCCAAAGCAAGATTGAAAAAAAAAACTTTCACGTTTAAAATAGAAGTAGGATCGTACAGGATAGGATTCGTACTGGTCTATACTCCATTCGAATAGGTTTTTTTTTTTTGTGCACCTCTGCCCCCCCCCCCCTCTTCGGGGATATAGGCGTGAGTTTATGTTATGTAAATATTAACTGTTAACTTAAAGAGGTAGTAGATATTATATCCTGTTAGTACGCTGTTGTAGCCTGTTAGTACGCTGATGTATGGGTTTCCTACCTAGAGCTTCGGAGCCCAAGCAACCTTACCTTACCTTTCATACATTGGGACCTAAACATAAATTGGCGAAATGTGGGTGCTAGCACCTCTGCCTACCCCTTCGGGGATATAGGCGTGAGTTTATAAGAGTTTATTTTTGTAAAAAGTCTCTACAATATTTTTTTTTAAACCACATGGTTGGCAGACAAGCACACGGCCCACCTGATGGAAAGTGGTTACCTTTTGTTGAGTACCTAACCAAATGGAGTATAGGTATCACCATACTCTCAAAGTAGTAGAAGATTAAAAAAAATGTTTATAACGCATGTGATGCACGAGTTTCGGTAAATGGCTCCCACTGTCGCCGTAAGACGGATATATATAAGAAGATTTAGATAATTTCAGGCAAGGTTTTTTTTTTTATACCACTTAGTTGGCAGACACGCACACGGCCCACCTGATGGAAAGTAGTTACCGTGGCCTATGGACGTCTGTAACACCAGAGAGTCACAGTCGCGCTGCCAACCCTGTAAGTACGAGTTTCTGTGCCGTCAGTAAAAGACAAATCAGGACAAGCCTTTAGTCTTCCCACTGACAGCACAAATTCTCCAGTGAGCTCTGGCTACCCTACTCACCGCTAGGAATACAACACGAAGTTATTATAAAAGCGGTATTCTGTAGGGCGGAGGTACTTCCCCAGTCAGACTGCTCAATCGGGCGGAAATTCGGTTCGGTGACTTAGTGGTCAGAGCAATCCCCCTGTAAGGGCAAGATCGTGGGTTCGAATTCCGCCTGAACCAATTCAATTTTTTTCCTATCTTTATCGATTTGAATAGTTAGCATACTAAATGCTTTAAAATTTCATTCAACATTGCATTTTTTAGGAAATATTGAAAAAAATAAAAGGATACTCATACATATATGTATATCGTGTTATCGCATAGTGTGGAAAAAGCCCAACAGCGCTCCGAATAGCGAATTCAATTCTACATGTACAGTTTGTTCAGCTGTATCGTAAGATATACTAGTTTTCTATGTCTACAGAATATCACTTGTTTCAATAATATACTGAGATAATGTTTCATTTAATAATTTAATTTAATAAACATTTAATAAATGGTGCAACGGTTGGCCATAGCTGTTCAACGGGGCAATGCCGCCAGTGTCATGGGTACCTTTGCACCAGGTACGATGAGGGGCGGGTTAATAGATTAGACTGTCACTCTGACTGTACAAAAATGTGGACAATATTTTAATTGTATAATGTAATAATTAATTTTTATATATTGGCGTACTCTAATTTCTAAATTATTGTAAATCTAATTTTAAGTGAACTTTATGTTTTTATGAGAAATAAATGATAATTAAGTAAAAAAAAAAAAAAAAAAAATAGTTATTATAATTACGAGTTTCTATGAGTCAGTTATTGTTTACTTATTTTTTAAAGAAAATATACAAAATAATATATCAAATTTTCTACTAGATGTTGTTTAGATGGAGGTTTTTTTTTTTATTTTACGTGCGCGAAATCCCCACGGATACCTCCCAACCGGAGCCGGTGGAGGAGGTTATGTCGGACTCGAACCGACTTAAACGCACGCCGCCTGTGGGTTTTTTTGGTTGCTGAAGGTGAGGTTGACAGGCATATCCCTCACACCCCGGCCGACCCAGGGCCATCTCTCACTAACTGGCCCTCTTCTCGGGTGTGGGGACTACAGAGTCCCCAACTTGTCCCCGGAAACGGGGAAGCGCGCCAGGCGCGCCACCGCCGCGGCCTGCTTCTGCCAGGGTGACAAGCGGCTCCACCTGTCACCCCCAGGTCGGCGCTCATGGGGGGCGGAGGTCGTTCATCGACCTCCGCCTGGTCGCCCAAGTCGTAGCTCCCATTCCGCCACCATTTCCCTGTGGAGCCGGGATCTCACGGCCCGAATTTCTTCGGGCTCGGGATCGTGACCCCTCTCCCGCGCCGCCTTTCGGAACCGGTATAGCGCCGAAAGGAATCTCGCTTCCAGGATCCATGGTGGCGATCCGGCGAGGAGACTCGCCGCGTTGAAAGATATCGTGCGGTACCCCCTTATGATGCGTGTTTAGATGGAGGTAGGACACGACGGAATTTCCATCTAATTGAGCAGTCTGACTGGAGAATTATCTCCACCCTACAGTATACCGCGGCCGTAATAACTCAGTGTTGTGTTCCCAGCGGCGAATAGGGTAGCCAGAGCTCACTGGAGAGTTTTTGTGCTATCAATGGGAAGACCCAAAGGTTGTTCTGCTTGGTCTTCTAAACTGACGGCACAGAAGCTCCCAGTACTCATAGTCAGCAATGCGAGAGTGATTCCTCTGATGATCTATAGGCCATGGTTTCCATCAGGTGGACCGTGTGCCACTATCTATATTCAAGCAAATAAACGATTATGATTATGATTGATAATACTTATGCACGTCATACATGATACAAGGCATAGTTTAACATAGAAATATTCACAAGACATTAAAAGATTCCAATAGGAAATGATCTGTCAATATACTCACAGTGGCTCTTTTTACCCGACTACGGCGAAGCAAAAAGAGGGTTATGATTTTGACATGCTATGTATGTATGTTTGTATGTAGGTTCATCTGTTCCCTCATAGCTCCTCAACCGCTTATTAGAACTGGACAAATGAGATATCATTAGAAGTGCCTCTGTTGTCCGCTGGTTAAAGGCTACATTACGTGTCACTGACGTGCAATTATATAACGAATCTAATGTGGTGCCCTCTAGCGGTCATGAAGTACTGTGGTAAAAAATAAATTTGAGATAAACATATCGTGCTTAGTATCAACTGAAAAGGCTTCATTTGCACATTTCAAATATGTATAAATTATATCTATAAGTTAATTATTAAGTTATTTACATAAACATAAATATAAACTCACGCCTGTATCCCCGAAGGGGTAGGCAGAGGTGCTAGCACCGACATTTCGCCAGTTTATGTTTAGGTCCCAATGTAATAGGTGGCGAGCCTATTGCCATTAACCGGGCACTTATAAACCTGCGATAAATACACACATAACTTCGAAAAGCATCGAAAAGTCATTGGTGTGTGCCATGGTAAAAATTTATATTATTTTGGGGCACTTGCCCCAAAATAATATAAATTTTAAAATTTTAAATAAAAAAGTAAGTTTGAAACTAAAACCCGACTACTGAAAAATCACGCTCTAAAATGTATAAACAAAAAAAATCTAGCATAACCGTGGTCGTATGCCACTTTGTCTAACAAAACAATACATTCTAGGGAAAAGTGAGTGATATTTTTCTTGTTTAATACATTTTAGAGCGCGAATTTTCAGTAGACGTGTTTTAGTTTTAAACTTAATTTTTTAATCATCACCAATTACAATAATTTTACGAAAATACAATATAACGGTAAACCAAAGTGTTGAAAAAATGGTACCAATATTTATATATCCACTGCTAGTGTAGGAGCATCCCCTTTAGGAGAGGGATAAAAATGAGGGCAAGGACAGTACGTGACCAAATTGTAGACCCAGCAGAACGAAACTATCAACTAAGCAACACCAAATAAAGTTAAATATTTATTTATGTACGGTATAGAATTTCTTAGCATTATTGCCAGACGGTGAACCGGTCCCAGAAGGCTGGCAACATTATCACGTATCATAGCTGTATTTTTTATTTGAATTAGCTAAATTTTTATTTCAATTTAATGAATATGATGCCAAATTGGTCCTGAAATACAATATTAAGGTTAATTTATACTTTACTAAAATGCAAAATACAGAATAGTGAATATACATGTTTATAAATTAGTTTCATCTTTAATTCATATCAATAAGCAAAAAGTTATTATCTTGCAGTAATAAATTTCAAATAGAATCTGAAATTTTGCTTTGTTAGAAGTAAAACTCTTAGTCTTATCAAAATGAATGTGCTAAGTGCGTCTGAGTGTCGAGACAAGGCAACGAACCGATCAGTACTATAATTTTATTCCCAACTAAAAGATACTGAAAAATAAATCACACACAACTTTATAGCAGAACATGTGATAAAAATGTTATAGATACTGAAGTTTATGGGCGACGCAGACAAAAGGGCGGCCACCAAAAGATCCAAAACTACACTAAACTAGAACCTTTATCAAAAATCTATAGTGAAACTTTGTGAATAAGGTTTAAAATCGTTTTATTTTTTTTATACCACTTAGGTGGCAGACAAGCGCACGGCCCACCTGGATGGAAAGTGGTTACCGTGGCCTATGGACGTCAGAAGAACATCAGAGAAGCCACACTCGCGCTGCTGACCCTGTAAGCACAGAGTTTCTGTGCCGTCAGTGTAGAGGACAAAGGAGCACAAGCCTTTAGTCATCCCACTGACAGCACACATTCTCTAGTGAGCTCTGGCTACTACTCTACTCACCGCTCACAACACGTAGTTATTATAACCGCGGTATTCTGTAGGGCGGAGGTACTTTCCCAGTCGGACTGTTCAATTGGACGAAAATACCGCCGTGTCCTACCTCCTAAAAGTAGTTTATTGACTAGTATTTTCAACGTTTGTAGTCTCGCTGTGTATTTAAAAAAAACAGGAACACTTCGGTAGTATCAACAAAAGTAAAAAAACTTCATCCCACGCACACTCAAGTTGTGGAATGACCTCCCTGCTGCGGTTTTCCCAAGCGCCTACAATATGGGGTTCTTCAAGAGGGGCATCAGAAGGTTTCTTCATGGTCGGCAGCACGAGTGTGACACCCCTGGTGTTGCATACGTCCATAGGCCACGGTAACCGCTTCCCATCAGGTGGGCCGTGTGCTTGTCTGCCAACTTAGTGGTATAAAAAAAAAAACTCTCGTGTAAACGGGCCATTATAGATGGTATATGGTTATACAGATATGTCGGTAACGGTTACAGTGTCGCGTGATCAATGGTTCATACCCATCTCAGAAAATTTCATGTCAATGTCAAAAATGCCCAGTTAAATTTCTAATGCAATCTGGTATTTTGTAATTTAATAGAGTGCAGTACAGACTTAATACCGAAAATCAAAATGAACAGTAACTTGATTTTAGGAAAATCAGACAAGCGCACAGGTGAAGTTTTCAGATACAATGTAAAATAAACAAACTTCTCTAGACAACAGAACTCAACAGCAATTTCACAATAAAGGTAAACAAAACGATTTTAACACCAACTTTATCTTAATATTAAATTGTTTCGAAGCAAACGATGGCAAGACGATAGATTTCCCTGCGGATGATAACGCTTAGTACCTAACAATATTATGTGCCATTTTCCAAGCACGTGGTGCACGTGGGTTTCTTTTGATTTGACAGTGAAAATACAATCCACGTGATCACGTTCACAAAGAAAAAAAATCTGAGTTTGTAACAATTCGAACTTTTAAGTTCATTAGAAAAAATAATGATAGGTATTTTATAAAGATTTTAATTACTCAGGCTTTGGTCTACTGTTTCCACGCAGGTCAGACAGGTTGGTACAGGGTTTTCTTTCGTGTTTTTGTCTCTCGCAGTGATATCATTTGCGTGTTCTTCGAATGAAAAGAGGTGGTGATTTAAAAACCTGCAATAGAAAATAAAATTATCTTAGGCAAACAAAAAGGAGTATGCCCAATATTGGTTGCGCTTTTAGTCGTACGCGTCAATATTTCAAATGTTAAAAAATAATATTGATTAAAATATGACTTTTCGACCCTGAATCGCTTCTGTAGAACTTGGGGTTTGAAATTGAATCATAAGAATGCGTAAAGATGCAATGCAATTTTTGCAAAACGATTGCCATTTTTTACCAATGTTGCCATTGTATTAAATATAAAATTAAATATTGATGGTTGAACGTAAATATAGAAATAATTAAAATAAAACGTGATAATAATTCGCAATGTAATATTAAATACATATATCGCACTGTAGTTAGCTTAATATATTTCGTGTATGTAGCGGTAGTTTAATTATGATAAGTACCTAATCAATTTAAGTTGTAGAAATTATTTTTTGTTTCACTGGTAGTTTTATATGGTATCCCTCACAAATGAAAATAACTGAAAACTCAGTTCATATTGGTTATTACTTGGTTTAGTTCCTCTGTAATACAACAATATTGTATAATCATGGATTCACGCTGTATTAATTGCTCCATCTCTCTTGTGCGCTTACGCCGGCAACGTCTAAGTGATGTATTGTATCTCCAATTATGTGTGATGTTCTACGCGCATGGATATCGCCTACACCGGTAAGAAAATATCATAAGATTTACATACCTATAGACATAATATTATTATACTTTTATATTGGCAGAGTACCTATAACTTTCCAAGAAACCTTAACGTTAATATGTACAAATAACATATGTGTTGTTGATTTTATTCAATTGATGTATTTTAGAGTACTTATAATGAAAATGTGTACCTATTAGCTGATCTCTACTCATGTACGTAACTATTTTCAGATATCCTATACAAATGCAATATGCATGGAATGTCATGCATTGCTACAGAATGCTGCAAATAACGCGGGAATGAATGTTACATCCTCAAGAGGACACAATAATGTTTGTTTTGGCTGTGGAGTATCTATTTTACGTACTAGAAGTTATAATGTAACATTGAATTGTCCTCAACGCAATATATTTTTAGAAACTGTTGCTCCTCATTTGGTAAGTACCTTTCATGTTACCAACAAAATATATTATCATATGCAGTACCTACTATATATATAAATATAATATATATCATCCTGGGTAGCCTAGTGGTCCATACCACTTACCCATGGTAATGGAGTGCTGGGACTAGGTCTTGGGTTGATCCCAGGTTTTATCATGGCACAGACCAATGACTTTTCGATGCTTTTCGCAGTTATGTATGTATTTATCACAGGCTTATAAGTGCCCGGTTAATGACAATAGCCTCGCCACCTGTTACATTGGGACCTAAACATATACTGGCGAAATGTGGGTGTTAGCACCTCTTCGGGGACATAGGCGCGAGTTTAAATTCTATGTTATGTTATATCATCCTAAGTACTGGCCGACCAGGCCCGAGTTCCCAGCTTGCCAGTTAAATTAGGGAATGATTATACACAGTACGAGTAACAGATCACAGTGTATTGACACTCATTATTAATATTATTTATAAGAACATAGGAATTGTAGTTAATGTGGTTGGGTACATTATGTGCTCATCATCATTGACATTGTGTTGACCCCAATCACATCCGGGGCCCTCATCTTAGAGTTGGGGCTGCTTAAACAAATATAAAAGGAACATTATGTACTTTTGATTCTTTTTTATAATAAAAAAAGTAATACACTTGATGCATCACAATTTCACATGACTGAAAAGGTTTAATATGGATGCTATCTATATATATTTCGATCTGTTATTCCTCATATAGGATGCTTCTGATTGAAAGTTAGTTAGCCTCTATGTATAAGTAGTCACTTCTCAATACATAAGTCATAAAGTATTTATTTATAATCTATTATTTCAGGTACCACATCTGCAAAGAGTCTGTAGAGCATGTTGGGAATATGCAACCAGACATGCCAGAAGGCAAATATTACATGATGAAACACGGCCTCCACTGTCACCACCATCCAGGACGCCAACACCATCATCATCTCGGGTGCAATTACAACCACTAGCAACACCATCAGTTAGGATACCAACACCACCTCCTCTTCCACCAGCAGTGCCAATGCAATCACAGACAGTAAACTCGCCTCACAGGGTTAGTCTACAGAATTATAGGAGATTACCTGCAACTTCTAGACACTTTTCAATGATTGTTTTAATACAGAAAGGCATTTGATTCCTGCTAATGTTAAAGAAATGGTGTTAGCTCGATTTAAAATATATATACCTAGATCTGCACGTATCTGCACTTTCCATTTACACAATGACAGTTGGGAGCAGTTACATACCCAATTAAGAGATTTTACTGCTGCTCAAGTGGATGATATTTTATTTATAATGGAAAGAATGTCCACCAACACAATGGACTTTAGTGACATAAATATGTTACCAGCAAACATGTGTCACTATTGGTTGGGGATGACAGCTGCTCAGCTCTTTGACTTATTGAGCTGTATTCCAAGTTTAGTCGCCGAAGTTCCTGCTACCTGCCTTTGGTCTGCCTTCTAGGCTGTGCAACTGGGTTGCTAGCTTCCTGCAGGGGCGCCGTATTCGCGTCCTTTGTGACGGACGAGCTTCGGAGTTTCTGCAGGTTAATGCTGGCGTGCCCCAGGGGTCCGTTTTATCACCCACTCTCTTTCTTCTGCATATCAACGACATGCTGTCTACCGGCAATGTTCATTGTTATGCAGACGATAGCACTTTACATGGGAGTTATCATGGACATCCAGCGGCCAAGCAGTCAGATATCGCAGAGAAAAGGCAGCTTCTTGTCACTGAGCTTGACGGGGTCCTGAATCACATTTCTCAATGGGGCTCTGAGAACCTTGTTGAGTTCAATGCCAAGAAGACGCAGGCATGTGCGTTTACAGCAAAAGTATCTTCTTTCCTTCCCCTCCCCACTCTTCAGAGCACGCCACTGCCGCTGCAGGACAATCTCAATATCCTAGGTATGGATGTACGCTGCAACCTGAATAACAAAAACTACATCGAAAGCATCATCAAAACAGCCTCACGAAAACTCGGAGTCCTGAACAGAGTGAGACGATTTTTCACGCCGGAGCAGCGGTGTCTTCTATACAAGACACAAATTCGCTCCTGTGTGGAGTACTGCTCGCATCTCTGGGATGGTTCAGCAAAGTACTTATTAGATGCTCTCGACAGGTTGCAGCGACGTGCGATCCGCATCATTGGGAATCCCGAAATCACGAACACCCTAGAACCTTTACAGCTGCGTAGAGATGTTGCGTCCATGGCTGTATTTTACCGTCTGTACCATGGGAGTGTTCTGATGAGCTCTTCCAATTAGTCCCACCCTCCCCTTTCCTACACAGGACAACGCGTGCAGGTCTTAGATGTCATCCGCACACGGTGCAAAACATCCGATCAAGAACTAAGCGGTTCGGAGACTCTTTCCTCTGTCGCACCATTAAGGCCTGGAATTCATTACCAGCTCACGTGTTTCCTTCTTCCTACAGTCCCGGGTCCTTTAAGCGGGGCGTGAAAAAGCATATGATAAGGCCGTCAAGCTGAGTGTCACCATTGTCACACGGTATGTGTAAGTAATGGTGACCCTCTTTTCTGGGATTTTGCCTTCAGCTTACCATCAGGCAAGGCGAAGTCCAATTGACGTGTCCTATATAAAAAAAAAAAAAAAAAAAATGCTAGCAAAGCTTTGAGCATCTTTATCATTAAAATAAGAACCGGTGACAGTAATGAAAGGTTGTCAACTCTTTTTAATATGCCTAGAAGCACATTAGAAAGATATATGAACAAAGCAAGACAATGTCTAGCTAATGAGTTTGTTCCTATGCATTTAGGATTAAACCATACAAGTATTGTTCAAGTAGCTTCACGAAATACCATAATACCGGAAGGGTTATTTGGAAATCCGGAAATGAATGCTGATGCTAAGCCAGCAATTACAATATGTGATGGCACATATGTATACATGCAGTCAAGCTCTAATTATGCATTTCAAAAAAATACCTAAAGTCTGCATAAACATGACAATTTAGTTAAACCTTTTATGATTGTCTGCTGTGATGGTCATATTTTAGACTGTTTGGGGCCTTATAAGGCTACTGTAAATGATGCAACAATAATGCATGTATTATTTGCAAATGAAAATGGACCCATGCGTTTATATTTCCGGCAAAATGATATATTTATATTAGATAGAGGTTTTCGTGATGTAATTGATGACTTAAATGATTATGGCTACAAAACACATGTACCTGAATCTCTTCTTGAGGGTGAACATCAGTTAACTACTCTACAAGCCAACAGAACTCGTTGTGTCACAATGTGTAGATGGGTTGTAGAAGTTGTGAATGGCCGCCTGAAGAGAGACTTCAAACTATTTCGGCAAGATTATTTTAATAGGGCCGCTGCACATTTAATGACTGATTTTCGAATAGGCTGTAGCTTGTTGAACAAGTTTCACCCAGTCATCACTGATATTCCAGAAGCCCTTGAGTATGTGGAAATAGCTAAGAGTAGGCTACACTTGCCGAATCATTTGTGTGAATTTGTTCAAAACAATAATTTGAATAGACAACGGACAACATTTGTTATGATTAATGCGGATAACTCTATTTTAAATCACTTTCCACAGTTAACTCTTAGCGATTTAAAAAGGTTTGCCTTAGGCACCTACCAATTGAAGCAAGCTAGGTCATACTATGGCGAGCATATCCGACAAAACGGTTTATATCAAGTGGAGGTGAGCGAAAGCATGGAAGAGGATCTTCCTCTTTCCTTTGGAGTTAACAATTATTTACTTCGGGGCCGCATCCAATCCCGACATGTACGTTCACGTGTGTACTTTACGTATCTAGTTGTTAACAGGGTAGAAACTGGACTTGACGCTATAAAGGGCTATTGCTGTAACTGTCTTGTGGGAAAACGAACAGTTGGCTGTTGTGCCCATGTAATGACAGTGACTTGGTACCTAGGTTGGGGGCGACATAATGATGTTAACGCGCCTGCCACTTTCTTAGATGATATTTTTGATGAATATGTATATGAAAACGAATAAATAAACTGTAAATATATTTTTTTCACTGATATTTTTTTTCTAACCTTTATCTTTCGAGACGGCCAAGACGGTTCGATATTTGTATACGTGAATATGTCTACCTATTTATTTGTATTTTGCATTGGTCTGAGTGTCACCGTGAATCGGTGATCACATATTATAGAGGAAGTAGGCGAAATGGGCAACACAGAGTGAAATGGAACATAATCGTATATTTAGAATATAGATTATTTTATCATTTTAAAACTCATATTTGAAGCATAAAAACACAACACGAAAACATGGCATATTTTTTTTTTTCTCTTAACTAAAATGCGTATTATTCTAAAGAGAGGTCGGTCATAAACTATATTTTTTTTGTTAGAGCGTCCACTTGAACGCTATGGGAACGATGGCTAAATCGAATTCGTGGGATATTCTATTTATAACACATGTATGCAAAAGACTGTTATGATGCTAATATCATTTACGTGAACGAGTGCAATATTACATATAACAATATATTGAGAATGTAATCATATTTGATATGGAATAGTATCATGATAAAGATGGTGGATTTTGATTATAATTAAGGCGTCGTGTTACGCCACACACGTTTGTAGGTTCATGCGAGTTTGACTCCATGGAATGATTAATCTTCGGATTAATCTAATAATTGGCACAAAGCATTACAAAATTACGACAAAATAGAATTCTATAAAAAAATAAATAAGAGCTCATCTTCACGACGAAAGCGCAAACACAATATGTTTATACATACGTGCATGACCAGCTGGTTTACTATTGGTTTATTATTGGTTTACTATTTAGTTACTGTATATTTGATTTACTGTATTTTATATACTATTGTTTTGCATGATTGATATTCTGTAGAATATAATCATAATTGATTATATTGCATGAAGGCATGTTATATCTGAATGTAAACATGAGCTTAAAATTAACTTGCACTGAATCCCTTTGTTGACATTGTAAAAAAAATCCTATGATAAAAAAAGGACGCAAGCGTCCCCGCTCCCGCGCGGAGTTCACACTGGTATAAAAGGAAATCGGCTGATTTGCGGGGAACAGAGTTTGGTTCGATTAGTAGAAGCGCACAGACCATGCAACGGTTTCATTAAATTATTCTAGCCGTATTACGCCAGTGTAATTTGTGAGAAAGTGGCAAAAGTTCGGTGTGCGGAAACTGTGTCGGAACAACGCGCTTTCTGAATTATTTCAGAAGGTTCCTAATTATTTATATACCTATTCCAATACACACAAATACCAAACATCCTTGAGACGTAGTGTTGATAAGTTCTTGTAGGTAAAGATTGCTTTAAATTTCGGGGCTGAGACTGGCCTTCGAAAGCGTCTCAATACCTTATCCTGGTCACCTAGGTTTCCGTGGTTTCGTTGTAGGAGAGTCTAAACGAAATCACTTCCCATTACCTTAGCTAGTTCACATTGTTGATTTACACAATTCACAACACACACATACACATAACTTCTAACTCACCTATTAAGGTTGGTAAGTCTTAATAGACCTAAGGTAAACACTAGGGCTCCTAGCTAGGTCTAGTTAGTTTTCTGTTGCTACAGACATAGATTGTAGGAATTCTATAAGAATTATAGGTGTGCACTGTACATTTAGTTTGAAGTGAATCTGTTACGTTATCTTTGTGTTGATATAATAACTGTTGGGGACACGTTATAATACACGACTTGTATAGAGATTGAGTTGGGGTTTGTTATTTCCACATTTGACTGTAGCTGGAAAGAATTTGCAGTTGAATTATTAATGCGAAAGGCTTTATTTAGTGAGATCTTATTTAACAGCATACGTGCTAAAATGAACTACATATTTATGTCCTATTAGAATTACATTAGTAATTCATATATTATACTAGATCTCATCATTTGTACTATACTGAGGCCTAAAATAGTAAAGTCATACATTTAGTTCCAACTGTTAGGATTCAATTCTGTGGCTCCTGGATCATTTTGATACAGTATTAGAGCAACTCTGATTGAAGATATCAATAAAATTCCAATCAGAGCAGTTTGTAAAGTATAGCGGTCCATAAACCTGCCAAAACTTATTAAATTAATTATATATTCATTAGTAAATGACAGACATTACAGCCGTGAAGGCATAATATATTATTGTTGAAATTATATTATATCACATTCAATCATTATTCTAATTGTTTTGGCATCGTTCATGAGATTCGTGAGGCGTTAAAGGGCTACTACATTTTGTACTGGAACCAGAAGCCGAAAACTGAAGGATTACAGTATACAGTGGAGTTTAGTGGAGGTTTTACAAACTGAATTAAATTAACTGTGACGAAGTGGAGGAGAGCCTTGATCTTTTGATCAACGCTATCAGTTCTTCGGAATTGATCATATGTAATCTCGCTCTTCGGGGCTTGAGATTCATATTCTCGCTCTTCGGGGCTTGAGATATTTAATTGATCCGGATCACATATCACAAATCATATATGATATCTTCGACATTAAAGGCCTATATAAAATATACAGCTGAAAAGATGCCACAAAGTTCAAACTATCAAAGACCTATATTGAATCTAATATATATCTCATTTGAATAAAGTATAAATCCACAGTCTTATCATCACACTATTCCGAACAGTTAAAAACTAAGTTAGAATAACGATTTAAACTGTAGTGTCAGGATTATTAAAGTAATGAATGATAGATATTGGGTCGGGGTTTAAAGATTAGGTAAATAGACGATCACAGCTATAAGTATCGTGGGATTACCCCGGTAGTTCCCGTTACAGATTTGGCGCCGCGTGACCAGAATTCCGTTTCATGTATTAAATATTCTTAATACACCGGAAAGAATCAGGCGATATTACTTTCAATACCTTATACATATTCAGCTATAGTTCAGTCATTAAAATTTCAATTCATTACATTTTACCAAAAATATACACAACGTAGATAAAATAGACAAATCTTTGAAATCCAAAACTATTAGTAAACAATAAGCTCATTCATTATTTTGAAGCCGTCACTACTGTTGTAGAAATCAACTGTTCATTCACAAATTTTGTTAAAGTCAGGTCATAAAACTTGGGATATATTGTTTAAAAAGGGTCATCCATTATAGTTGCATACAAACTGCAGTCCTAAAAGTTAATTTTTTTTCGCTTACGCAAGTTACGAGATAGGAACACGTGTTGAGTTAGACGATAGCTGTTAACAGAAAAAAATTGTTGCGCGTTTCAAAATCTTTCTAAGTTAAACAAAAAAGAAGGGTCAATACTTCGAATGCTAGATAACATAAACACAGAAATCTCATATTCAAAAACTTTAGTGTGACACTTCATATAACGTAAACATTAAAAATAATAACAAAGTAACCCAACACACTCAAATAGTCGTTCATTATAACACTTGAGAAATAGGTCGTTATTATCGGGTTTAAAAAAAAAAACCAATTGATTAAGTAGACATTTAGGTGATAAAGATTTTGTGCATACTTGACAAATATATTACGATAATCATAAGTTATTTAACACTTACATATTTTGACACATTGACACACAGTACTAAGTAACATTTAAGTAGAAGGTTGTTAGTTTAGATTTATTAGCTTGTTATTTAAAAAACTTTAAGATGTCTGGAAAGAATAACGAACGCCGCCGTATGCGTAAGTCAGCTAGTAGTATTCAGAACATAGATAACGCGAATCAAACAAATCAGTTACTTTCGGAGATTTTGAATAGGTTGACGAGATTAGAAAACGATCGCGATAGCGGTAGGAGTTCAGATTCAACAGTAACACCAATTGCTAGTGGGGCAGAAATTAGTACTGTTAGTGAGATGGCGCGTGAAACAATTGTAGTTCAGGCAAAACAGAAGTTACCTACGTTCGATGGCAATAAGACGTATAATCCAATGACTTTTCTAAGAGATTTAAAAAACTATTTAGTAGGACAGAATCTTGCTGATGAAAGGGCACTTTTATTTGCAATAGAGTCTTTAACTGGGGAAGCTAAATCTCGTATGAATATTTATAGAGATTATTGGAAAACTTTCAGTGATTTTGAAATAGATTTCAAAAATGTATTTTGGAGTTCATCCGAACAAGAAGTAGTGAAAAATAGGTTCATAACTTCTCAATATAATAGACAGACTGGTAGTATGGAGAAATATTTTTGTGAACAGTTAGATAAAGTTTATGCATTATCATTACCATTTACGGATGCGGAAAAGGTTAATACTATATTTAGACAATTGCCAGACTATGTGCAGGTGGCGTACTTTAGCCGACAACAGCAGATGACAGTCAAGGAGGCGGTAGAGTTTTTACGACATTTAGAACGTAACTTATACAAAGAAAAATCCGGTAGCTCACAATCGCAGAGTACAACTGCTAAAATACATGAAAGACCGCGGGGTACTCATGTAAATACAAAATATAGTTCAGTGCGTGTAAATACCACTAGGCATAATCCAACTAGTAACAATAGAGATTATTATAACCAAGGTCAGTCTTATAGGGGTTATAATAGGCGTGGTCGAGGTGAAACACGTGGTAGAACTTATTATAATATGCGAGGAGGCGTGAAACCTATTGAATTCAAACCTGCGACCGAAACTCAGAGTACAAGTAGCGAAAATAGTCCTTCACAATCTACTACTAATATGAGTCCAAAAAGTAATTAAACCGGGTTGCTCTGACGTCATAAATATATCTTATATAGTTATCTAGAAGTTAAATGGTTAACAAAGTACGAATTAAAATTAGATAAAATCAAATCGTTAAAGTGGAATTGTTGATAGGAATTTCAATGTTTATAATTATTATCTAATGAGACAGAAAATCCAATAAGACTAGCTGGACAAGATGAGGTGACATGTACTAAACGACTTAATACATTCATTAATACATTAACAGAGAGTTATCCAGATTATGTAGAGCGTTCAAATAGATATTTGATATTGCCAAGAGATAAGTTTAGGATAGGAGGCGTGAGTTAGACATGTTTTTTGACACAGGGTTAATGTAAACTTTCATTTACTTTACCTTCGTTGTAGACACATTAAAGTTGAACTATTTTAAAATACCGAGACAGGCAATGACAATCGAACAATAAAACAGCATTCAATCGTCAAGTCATGAGGATGTGAATGTTTAAGGCTATAACTAGGTTACAAATAATTATTATACTCTCGTGGAACCCAAATACAATAAAATAAAGGGTAATTATAACACTATCAATTTACCGAGGTATTATATAAAAAAGGGGTCAATGAAGATAAGTTTGATATATTTAGAGTTTTACCCTATAGACAGATCTTCGAAAGAAGACTGCTTCTAAGCGAAACAGCTTATTTCAAAGTCTGAGGAGGCGACTGAAATGGAACATAATCGTATATTTAGAATATAGATTATTTTATCATTTTAAAACTCATATTTGAAGCATAAAAACACAACACGAAAACATGGCATATTTTTTTTTTCTCTTAACTAAAATGCGTATTATTCTAAAGAGAGGTCGGTCATAAACTATATTTTTTTTGTTAGAGCGTCCACTTGAACGCTATGGGAACGATGGCTAAATCGAATTCGTGGGATATTCTATTTATAACACATGTATGCAAAAGACTGTTATGATGCTAATATCATTTACGTGAACGAGTGCAATATTACATATAACAATATATTGAGAATGTAATCATATTTGATATGGAATAGTATCATGATAAAGATGGTGGATTTTGATTATAATTAAGGCGTCGTGTTACGCCACACACGTTTGTAGGTTCATGCGAGTTTGACTCCATGGAATGATTAATCTTCGGATTAATCTAATAATTGGCACAAAGCATTACAAAATTACGACAAAATAGAATTCTATAAAAAAATAAATAAGAGCTCATCTTCACGACGAAAGCGCAAACACAATATGTTTATACATACGTGCATGACCAGCTGGTTTACTATTGGTTTATTATTGGTTTACTATTTAGTTACTGTATATTTGATTTACTGTATTTTATATACTATTGTTTTGCATGATTGATATTCTGTAGAATATAATCATAATTGATTATATTGCATGAAGGCATGTTATATCTGAATGTAAACATGAGCTTAAAATTAACTTGCACTGAATCCCTTTGTTGACATTGTAAAAAAAATCCTATGATAAAAAAAGGACGCAAGCGTCCCCGCTCCCGCGCGGAGTTCACACTGGTATAAAAGGAAATCGGCTGATTTGCGGGGAACAGAGTTTGGTTCGATTAGTAGAAGCGCACAGACCATGCAACGGTTTCATTAAATTATTCTAGCCGTATTACGCCAGTGTAATTTGTGAGAAAGTGGCAAAAGTTCGGTGTGCGGAAACTGTGTCGGAACAACGCGCTTTCTGAATTATTTCAGAAGGTTCCTAATTATTTATATACCTATTCCAATACACACAAATACCAAACATCCTTGAGACGTAGTGTTGATAAGTTCTTGTAGGTAAAGATTGCTTTAAATTTCGGGGCTGAGACTGGCCTTCGAAAGCGTCTCAATACCTTATCCTGGTCACCTAGGTTTCCGTGGTTTCGTTGTAGGAGAGTCTAAACGAAATCACTTCCCATTACCTTAGCTAGTTCACATTGTTGATTTACACAATTCACAACACACACATACACATAACTTCTAACTCACCTATTAAGGTTGGTAAGTCTTAATAGACCTAAGGTAAACACTAGGGCTCCTAGCTAGGTCTAGTTAGTTTTCTGTTGCTACAGACATAGATTGTAGGAATTCTATAAGAATTATAGGTGTGCACTGTACATTTAGTTTGAAGTGAATCTGTTACGTTATCTTTGTGTTGATATAATAACTGTTGGGGACACGTTATAATACACGACTTGTATAGAGATTGAGTTGGGGTTTGTTATTTCCACATTTGACTGTAGCTGGAAAGAATTTGCAGTTGAATTATTAATGCGAAAGGCTTTATTTAGTGAGATCTTATTTAACAGCATACGTGCTAAAATGAACTACATATTTATGTCCTATTAGAATTACATTAGTAATTCATATATTATACTAGATCTCATCATTTGTACTATACTGAGGCCTAAAATAGTAAAGTCATACATTTAGTTCCAACTGTTAGGATTCAATTCTGTGGCTCCTGGATCATTTTGATACAGTATTAGAGCAACTCTGATTGAAGATATCAATAAAATTCCAATCAGAGCAGTTTGTAAAGTGTAGCGGTCCATAAACCTGCCAAAACTTATTAAATTAATTATATATTCATTAGTAAATGACAGACATTACAGCCGTGAAGGCATAATATATTATTGTTGAAATTATATTATATCACATTCAATCATTATTCTAATTGTTTTGGCATCGTTCATGAGATTCGTGAGGCGTTAAAGGGCTACTACATTTTGTACTGGAACCAGAAGCCGAAAACTGAAGGATTACAGTATACAGTGGAGTTTAGTGGAGGTTTTACAAACTGAATTAAATTAACTGTGACGAAGTGGAGGAGAGCCTTGATCTTTTGATCAACGCTATCAGTTCTTCGGAATTGATCATATGTAATCTCGCTCTTCGGGGCTTGAGATTCATATTCTCGCTCTTCGGGGCTTGAGATATTTAATTGATCCGGATCACATATCACAAATCATATATGATATCTTCGACATTAAAGGCCTATATAAAATATACAGCTGAAAAGATGCCACAAAGTTCAAACTATCAAAGACCTATATTGAATCTAATATATATCTCATTTGAATAAAGTATAAATCCACAGTCTTATCAATACACTATTCCGAACAGTTAAAAACTAAGTTAGAATAACGATTTAAACTGTAGTGTCAGGATTATTAAAGTAATGAATGATAGATATTGGGTCGGGGTTTAAAGATTAGGTAAATAGACGATCACAGCTATAAGTATCGTGGGATTACCCCGGTAGTTCCCGTTACAAGAGCAGCTGATCACCCGTCCGGTCAACGGCGTACGTCCCCACTGGCAGTAGAAGACGAGGTCTCATCTCAACATTACGTGGTAATATTTTGTAATGCTACATTGAAATGGGATATATCTATAGTATAGTAGTATTTGTCCGTAACAAAGTCGACATTAGTCGCTCGATCCTACATTTTGGCGGCAGAACTACCTACTATTTTGCGGACGAACCCTATTATTTAGGCGACAGATCATTCCCACCTAAATCAGATTTCATGTATGTTGTCGAGTTTATTTAATGATAATTAGTTATTCGTGAACGTATACTTTAGTTTTACAAAGATGCCAACATTAAAAAAATGAAACTCAAATGTCAAGTGTCACAATATTTTCGTCTCTATGTTACTGGTTTTCTAGTTTTTATCATGTAATTTCTCAATAACCCCAAGTTCTGTTACAATATACATTTATATTTCAGATAATACTTAATATAGGCTTTAAAACGCAGTTTATACATATGTGACATGCCAAAGAAAAGTGTGCAACAATTACCCATACTGATATGGGCATTCTTCTTTAGATTCTGTCAGAATGATTACTATTTTTATTATATTGATTTGAGAACAGTTGTCCTCCGCGCGGATATAGATTTCCGCGACGTGAAGATCCACGCTGTAACAAGTCTATCGTGGACGTTTGAATAAGTCATTCCAGTTAAATTAGCATAGTAGATGCTTCAAAAGATATACGAGTTTAAATTAGTAAATATTTTAGTAAAGTCTTCTAAATTCAGTCTATTGCCAGGACCTACTTCTACTGTTTAGATTTTTTAACTAAGGTACGACATAATTCTACCCTATTTTATGTAAATCAGGATAACAGCATAAGGTTAAATAGTATATTAATACAATCTACGTTCTTAGACCGATATTACAGTATTTTTTTCTATAATTTAAGTATGTTATGGTGGGATTTACATAGCTTTTTGTAATGAATAGGACGCGCGACTTGCGCGGCAATCACAATCACGAATAGTTGGACGTAAGACAGTAATGTTTACTGCGCGCGCCAGACGTTCAAGTGGATAAACTCTCATATTTTGTCATCCTTTCCTACACAGGACAACATGTGCAGGTCTTAGATGTCACCCTCACACTGTGCAAAATATACGAGCAAGAACCAAGCGGTTAGGAGATTCTTTTTTTGCCGCACCACTAAGAACTGGAATTAATTACCAGCTCACGTGTTTCCTTCTTCCTACAGTCCCAGGTCCTTTAAGGGGGGCGTGGAAAAGCATCTAACGAGGTCACCAAGCTGAGTGTCACCATTGTAACATTACTTAGTGTCTGTAATGGTGACCCTCTTTCCTGAGAATTTGTTTTTAGCTTACCAACAGGCGAGGAGAAGTCAAGTTGGCGTGTCCAAGATAAAAAACAACAGAAAAGATGTCTTAATTCCAACATCATTAAAACATCTCACAAAAGCCCTCATTAACGGAATTATTTTTAGCTTTTCAGAACATATATTATCTCTTTGTATTCAATAGCATCACAAGATTTTTTTCAGATGCCAACGGCGCTACCAGTATATACTAGGTATGCCTTGTAATCAGTCTTATGTCGTAGACATTGTGAATAGTGAGAATTAAAAAGAAAAAAAAGTAGGACACGACAGTTTTTCCGACCAATTGATCAGTACGACTAGGGCAATACATCCGCCCTACAGATAATAACCTCGTGTTGTGTTCCTGGCGGTGAGTAGGGTAGCTAGAGTTCACTGGAGAGTGCGTCAGTGGGAAGACCAAAAGCTTGTTCTGCTTTGTCTTTTACACTGACGGTACTGAAACTCACTATGCTGACTGGGTAGGCAGCGCGAGTGCGACCACTTTACATCATGTAGTCAATGTGGTCATCTGCCACCTAAGTCGTATAAAAAAAAAATTACACACGAAAACTGATTGAACCATGAGTAGTAGTAAAATGTAATAACTATTAAAATGTTACTTTAACATATACCTGAACTATTAATTGTAATAAAATGTAGATTTATCATTAATCAATTTGTTTATTGCAGCTTTGTTTATTACGGCCCATGTAATAGGAATGTGAACGGATAGCAAATGGTTGGTCAAGGGAGTCACACTTGCTGCCGACTCTGTAAAAGTATTATTATAGTATTGATAACAACGCAAAAAATTGTCAACATATCGGTTATGATCTTGTGGTAAACCAATTTATTTCCAATCCAAGTCAGAATTCTATAAAAGGCTGGAATCAAATCTGAGTCTAGCACAAGAAAACTAGCGAAAATGAAATTTTTTACATTCTTTTATCGGGACGTTGCGAGGATCCCACTCAGGTCCTAAGGTGTCACCGTCGCATACTTCACGAAGTTATGCTTTGAGCCTCTCGACAGCTCCTCGCTGGCCGTTCTCTCCGTTGAAAATCTTAGAATGTGATATTGCGTTAGAAGTTGAAATATGAAATAGGAAAAGTAAGAGGTAAAAGTTGTATTCTCTCTGCATTTCAAGATAACTACACATCAGCTACTTGAATAGCAACTAGTTATAGCTGGTAATAACCGTCTTTGTTGTACACCAATAACATATTCCATTACAATATGATATATTGTTTTGTGGTATGTACAGATAGCGGCATTATCGCTCTGTGGCAATTTCTTACATGCAATCATAGGATGGAGAGAAAAAAAATAAGAGAAAATCTTTCAGGGCAGTTAGGTGTACATAGACAATAATAATGTAAAAGAAAACGCATAAACATAATAGCTTAGTACCGCGTAGTATAGAATTATATATATACCAGAAAATGTCATCACACACACATACATAAATATACTTCATACTACTTTATTATTCCACTTTTTGACTGAGGATGCCTGACAGTCATTGGCAGAGTATTCCACAAACGAGTCGCCTGAATCGAACAGGATTTATCAGCAAAGTTAGTGAAATGATGATAGGCCGCTTTCATGGGTCATATTGAAAATCGTAAAAAGGTCACATATTGATATGAACTTCGCTCAATTCTGATTCCGCAATTCAAATGGTTGATAGTTTTGTATCTGTAAAGAAGTTCCACAAATTATGAATTGTTTAGAAGAATCGAAAGCAGCAACATCTTGAATTCCTTGAAGCTTATTTCTTAATAAATACGTTATAATATGAAGAAAGAAAGACAAAAATAACGTTTTGTATTATCTTTCGTTCACAAATTTATCATCATTACTTAAACTTAAATCATTATTTATATAAACTGGCGAAAAAAGAGTTATTCAATGTTAAGCACGATATTATATCACAGATAATATAGTACCACAGATAACATAATATTAAAGTACCAAAGCCAAACTGCTGACGCTAACAGATAATAGCAACACTTATGCTTTGATTTCGTTTTTATAATTTTATATCCGATAATTACTTAGCTGTAAGTTTTTCTTAAATAATTTGTAAAATAATTGTAAAACATTTTGAGTATTTGGAGTGGAGTTCTATGGCGGGTAATTGAAATTTCATTTATTGTTTTAATAACACATATTACACAACACGATCTTTATTTTCGTCATGCGGCAACATTTACACGAAAGTAGAATCTGCTTGGTAAACGAATTGTTGTAATCTTGCTTAGACTAAAGGACCATTTTACGAATTTTGTATAAATTGATCGAGATGTACTGGAAATTCACAAAGTTACTCGTTATCGGTGGAATCGCTCAATGTGGCCTTTTTAGGCCCGTTGTTTTGTACGGAGCATCACAAGCACGAACAAATGCGAACCGCTCCCTCAGGTAAGATAGTGCAGAATGGTTGTTTGTAAATATTCAACTAAAAAATTAAATAACTACATCAAAATCAAATCAAATCCCGAGATCACGAACACCCTAGAACTTTTACAGCTGCGTAGAGATGTTGCGTCCATGGCTGTATTTTACCGTCTGTACCATGGGGAGTGTTCTGATGAGCTCTTCCAATTAGTCCCACCCTCCCCTTTCCTACACAGGACAACACGTGCAGGTCTTAGATGTCATCCGCACACGGTGCAAGACATCCGATCAAGAACCAAGCGGTTCGGAGACTCTTTCCTCTGTCACACCATTAAGGCCTGGAACTCATTACCAGCTCACGTGTTTCCTTCTTCCTACAGTCCCGGGTCCTTTAAGCGGGGCGTGAAAAAGCATATGATGAGGCCGTCAAGCTGAGTGTCACCATTGTCACACGGTATGTGTGAGTAATGGTGACCCTCTTTTCTGGGACTTTGCCTTCAGCTTACCATCAGGCAAGGCGAAGTCCAATTAACGTGTCCTATATAAAAGAAAAAAAAAACTATCTCATAACTTAACTATATCAAATAAAGATATAAAATAAACAAAAGGTTTCGATAACGTTGAAACAAAATATCGTTAATGAAGCTGTAACCATTTGCTTCTCAAAAAACAATGATGTTATTACATCAATACCATAACTGCGAGCTATTCGCTAATTAACTGAGTTGTTCTGTCTTATTAACATTATTTATGAAAACAGCTCTAAATTATGTAGTATAATTATTCAAGGTAACGGTGTTGTTAATTATTATATTCTCGGTACGTTAATTAGAATTTACTTCACGTACTTGAATTGATTAAATTAATCTCGTTTATGTAAAAATCGAATGAAATTTCTTTGATTATTTTTTTTATTATTCTCCATTATTATGAATGACTGATTTAATATTTTCTTAATTTTAATAATAAATAATATGAATAAAGTACCGAAATAAGAATTAGTTTAAACTGTTATAACATTATTTAGTGTCTGTAATGGTGACTCTCTTTATTGAGACTTTGCATTTAGCTTACCATCAGGCGAGGTCAAGTCAAGTTGGCGTGTCCTAGTAAAGAAAAAACTAAACTACTACTGTTAAATAATGAATTAACAGAGACAGGAACAAAAAGTTCGATATAAGATATCGTAATATTTAACTTTCTCTTCAATTAAAACGTCTCGTAGTACAAGTTTCCATCGCACAAACTTTATCTAGATGATCTGTAAGACTGGGGTTTCTTATGAAACAGAGCATTCTGAGTGAACTCGAGTTTGTTCAGGCAGTTAGCGGGATTTATTGCATAATGCGACGCAGGGCAACGACCGCAGAGTCCCGAACACCTGCGCTAGACCGAGAGGGGTATTACGGAAGCGTAGATTTGGAAACTGCAACTTTTAATATTAATTCTCTTAATTGTACTCTAGGGCCTTTGTTAGTGTTCGTTAGAATTTATTTCGTAAAGTATTTTTGCGACTGCACCATTATATCGTAAGATGACCAAAGTCACTATTAGAGTTATTCATCTTTATTACAGTAAACATCATACAGTAAACGCTTGGTTCCCGGCAGAGTAGAATTTGGACCACCCCATCTTTTCTCAGCCAGAGATGCATGACTCGAGGCAACAATAGTGCCCGGAAAACGGCAATGGGCTCACCCCCTATTCCCGGTCCCACCGAATACAATGATGGTGAAATGTGCGTGTTAATTCACCTCTGCCTAACCCTCCGAGGATAAAGTCGTGATTATATGTATGTATGTACATCATAAAAAATATATTTTTAAATAAATATTAAAACATATATTTAAAAATATAAAAAATAGTGCTCCATCGGCATCGGGTACAGGGACCAAGCTACCGGTGGTTAGGGCAATTACCTAATTTTAAGTTATTATTGTTATTTTTTTTATATTATAAAAATAGCACATAAGTTTCCTTATGATTAGTGGTCATTGTGACTGTAACACCAGAATCACCAGATGTATCTCATTACTGTTGCCACGTATCTGCAGTAACCCTTGGACGATGGATCCGGGAAGGAGAAAATTTATATAAATAAATATTATAGGAAAGGAAGTTATCAAAAAACGTAAAATTGGTATTATACTACCACATAATCACGATAATATAATAAGAGAAAAGGCCGTATTTCGTCGACTTTCCAAAAAGCCCTTTATGGTCAAAATGTATCTTATAAAAATATTAGTATATTTAGTATTTATATTTGAAATGTGTGGCTTTATTTAATTTTCTACTTAGGTGGCAGACAAGCACACTGATGGGAAGTAATTACCGTGGCCAGTGGCCAAGTGCTACTACAGACAACCCTGTAGAAACCTTCTAAAGAAATCCATAGCTTGAATGTGCGTGGGATGAAGTTTCTTTTGTACGGCATATTGCGCACCATTTATCCATTACTGTATTACTATTTAGTAATTTTAATATCTTCAATCTTTTTATACTAGTGTCAAATAGTACCAAACAGATATTCGCGGATGGCGTGTGAGAAGGAAAGTGCTGATGAGTGATATGGTCTAGCTCGATCTGAGAGTACCAAGACCATTAAGTCACATTACGCAGCCTGCGTCTTCCTTCACTCAAACATAGTGCACTCTAGAGACGCTCAAAACAAGTTTTGTAAGCTCATAATCTAGACTAAAAAGAGACATAGTGGTGCGACTGCCTCACCATTATGAGGATTTACTGTCACTAAGTTCTGTTACAAAACGTTGTATGCTTTTAGATATGAAATTATAATATGACGAGTTTTTATTATACAAAATCGCTTGTCTATTTCGATACTCGAGCTATAAAATGAAATTCATTGCTGATTTTGTATACTTAACAAATTTTAACATAACATACACTCGCGCCTATATCCCCGAAGGGTTAGGCTGAGGTTCTAGCACCCAAATTTCGCCAGTTTATGTTTAGGTCCCAATGTAAAAGGTGGCGAGCCTATTGCCATTAACCGGGCACTTATAAACCTTCGATAAATACACACATAACTTCGATAAGCATCGAAAAGTCATTGGTATGTGTCATGGTAAGACCTGGGATCGAACCCGAGCAAGCAGTCCATTACCCACACCACTAGACTAGGAAAGATGGGGGCGCCGAAGTCCTACACCAGATGGGTCCTTCTATAGCCCTGGGTCAGTGGTGGTGCGCGAGGGATATGCTCGGCAACAGATGGCCCTACACAGCGGAGCGGTTATAGTCGGTAGTCGGTTTGAGCCCTACATAACCACCCCGCTAGGCCCAGCAGAGAGAGCAGATTTCCATACGTTAAAAAAAAATCTCCTGCGTAGTAGTGGAGTACTTTACAAATGAATTCTGTCCAATGAACTGCAATAATTGTTCAGAAATATCTCCTGGAGTGGAATGAAAATAATAATAATAAAAATGTATCCGTAAATTAAATTAATCAGGGCAGGAGTGAAGTGGCGAGGTTTTACTACGAATCCATTATAGGATGGATAATATCCTGCACCTGAAAGTGCTACTTAATTTAATACTTAAATTAAGATACATCATTTATTTTATTCTGAATAATATACTTTTATACATATTATTCATTAATTAAATGATTAAATTTCTAAAACAGTTATAAATGAAATAATATGATGCAGGTTGAAATTTATGTTCAGAATATCTGACATTAAAATATACAAACGTGTACAATTTATTTGAAAATTAATTTTGATTATTTCATTACATGAATTTCATTTAATAAATAATATTGATTTTGAAATAATATATAAACTAATATTTACAAGAATATAAAATAGGATACAAAAGGATCAAATTAGGCATCGAAAAATTCCTCCCCATCGATGTCGACTGGTAATGTGCCCAAAAGGCTGGCAGCATTGCCCCGTTAGATGGCAATGCCAATCCGTTGAGCGAAAAAAAGGCTAGCCACTAGGTCACGCGAAGCATCGACAAGTCGTTTTGCTTTCATTTTGAAATAATTAACATTTATTTAAGTTAACTAGTAATTACATAAAAACTCAGTTGAGCTGCGTGGATTTTCATTAATAATTTCAATTCAGTAATATTTAAGTATGTTTATCCGTATTCTAGATTCCATAACACAAACTAGTTAAACTATGCTTACCATTGGTCTAGATAGCGTTGTGTAGAATGTTGTAGAATATTTATTTATTTAATATTCAGCTTAGTAAATTAGTTGTACTATTTGAAAATACGAAAATTTGAATTCAGTAAAAATTTCGTAAATCATTTTTATTAACATACATACATACCGGGGATAATCACGCCTTTATCCCGGAGGGTTAGGCAGAGGTGAATTTACACCCACATTTTACAAATAATTTTCACAAGAATTAGGTCCCGCTTAGAAGAGGGTTTTTTTTATACCACTTAGGTGGCAGACAAGCACACGGTCCACCTGATGGAAAGTGGTTACCGTGGCCTATGGACGTTTGTAACAACAGAGGAGTCACAGTCGCGCTGCCAACCTTGTAAGTACAGAGTTTCTGTGCCGTCAGTAGAAGACAAAGCAAGACAAGCCCATAGTCTTCCACTGACAGTACAAATTCTCTAGTGAGCTCTGGCTACCCTACTCACCACTGGGAACACAACACTAAGTTATTATAGCCGCGGTATTCTGTAGGGCGGAGGTACTTCCCCAGTCGGACTGCTCAATTGGGCGAAAATACCGCCGCGTCCTACCTCCTCCTAAAAAGGGTGCCTATTGCTGTCTTTCGGGCACTATTGTTGACTCAAGCCATGCATCTGATGCTACTGATAAAGACTAGTGATTATTACAAAATAATTAAAACTTCTACAGGTACAATTTTTATAATTCACGTTAAAAAAAGAATGTCTTAATTTGCTGTTAAGAGCAATTAGAGTGAATTCAAACATTCTTTGTTAATTTGGTGGTGCGGTAAGTTCCCATTTGTGAACGGTTCAATATCAAACGTTAATTACTCATCAAATGTGGACTCCTAACAAAAGCACATAGCTGGAAGGATTAACGGGAATATTAGTGATTTTGGTTACAAATATTCTTATTAAAAAATCAGTTGCAATAATTATTTAAAATCAATTTTATCACAAACGAATACTCGATCAGCGGAGAGCTGTATCAAAGATTGGTTTATTTGTGCAGTATGGTCGCACGGCGAGCTCCATACGGCCAGAGGCATGTCTCCCACATACATAATTCATAACGTTTCAAATACAAAGGATAGTTTTATTTGAATGATACTTCAAAACTATACATTTTTATAATACACAGAGATTCAAAGTCACGTATATGTGAATTTTAAAAACGGCAGAGCTTTTTCCAACAATCAATTTGAAAAATATGGAGTCAGAAATATCATTTCTGAACTTAAAGTAGAACCTCTTTCACCATTCAAGTATTAAAATAGCATTTCAAAAGATTTCACTCGTTTACTGAATAATTGATAAATGACTGAACAAGTGACTCCTTGTTAGGTCAAGAAGATTTTCAAGTTACTTGGAAAGTTGAAAAATCATTCCTTCTTTTTAAACAAAATTTTAGGACTTAATTTCATTCCAAAATTGAAGAAACGAAAAATATTTAAGAAAATGATAAAGGAATAATAATAAAAAGCAATAAAGGTAAGCAATTGAAATAAAAACAAAAAGCCGCTGGGCCCTTATTTAAGGTTCGTTTGTGCGAATTTGAAACAGAGGCTACTTCACGGTACAGAATATCTCTTGGGAAATTAATAAAATATATAAATATGCCAGATGAAGTCCGACATCGTAAAAAGCGCAAAGTATTGAAAATCTCATGAGCGCGCAAAAGGGTTATCTTTTATGCGTAATGTCGGAGTTTTATGAAGTTCTTCGTGTGACTTCATTAAATATTGTTAGTCATTATGGGAATACCGCTATTACTTAAAAATATAAATTCAAAATGTTTCATACAGTGTTGTTACTTTTACATTAATACCTACAATAGGTAAAACTTACCTTTTACACAAAATATGTGTTTTTTTCGCCGGAGCAGCGGTGTCTTCTCTATAAGACACAAATACGCTCATGTATGGAATACTGCTCGCACCTCTGGGATGGCACCGCGAAATACCTACTAGATGCTCTCGACAGGTTACTGCGATGCACGGTCCGCAATATTGGGCATCCTGATGTCACGAACACCCTCGAGCCTTTGCAGGTGCTTAGAGATGTTGCTTCCTTGGCTGTTTAACTGTCTCTACCATGGTGAGTGTTCTGATGAGCTTTTCCAACTAATCCCACCCTCTCCTTTCCTACACAGGACAACTCACCCTCATACTGTGCAGAATATACGAGCAAGAACCAAGCGGTTCGAAGACTCTTTTCTTTGCTACACCACCAAGACCTGGAATTCATCACCAACGTACGTGTTTCCTTCTTCCTACAGTCCCGAGTCCTTTAAGCGGGGCGTGAAGAAGCATCGGATGAGGCCGCCAAATTGAGTGCCACCATTGCAATATTACTTAGTATCTGTAATGGTGACCCTTTTTCCTAACACTTTGCCTTTAGCTTACCATCAGGCGAGTCAAATTGACGTGTCCTTGATAAAATAAAAGAAAGAGAGAAAATAATGACCTTGTTAATTCCCATGACTAAGTGCACGATTGTCGTCAAGCGGGCACTTAGTCATGGGCTACACACAACCCAGCTCGCCCCCTATTACGAGGGACCGAAAATCATTGTTGATAAAATGTGGATTCTGCCTAATTCTTCGGGGAGTAACAGGCGTGAGTATGTATGAAATGATCAAATCTCAACATTAAATATTGTAGTAGAATAATCTGAACAAACTTTAACTTTAGTTGTATGCTATTCTAGAGCTAAAATCGTAATTCGTTATAAATATGGTGATACTGGATGCGTAAAACAAAGCAAAGTAGTCGATAAAATCACAATCAGGTTCATACAACAAAGCCAGGCCGTATAAAGTAAATCAGAGTATGATCAAAAAACATCAACAAGAGTGACAGTAAAATTCAAGGGTGATTTTTGTTATATTTTCGTTTCATTTTGATTCAAAATAAATTTTGCTTCCTAAAGAAAACACAAATGTGGGATCTATTATAATCTTTTAATTTACAATAACTGATCCGTTCCCAATAGGTATGCACGAGCAAATCCTTGAAATAGTTTGTAACCTTTTGCTGCGAAGTTAATGATACGATACGGATAAAATACGAACAAACGTAAAAACATTGATGTTTAAGTATAAGATTTGATTTTTAATTTTAAATTATTTGACTATTTTTTAAGGTAGCTATTGTATCGGTAACGCTACTGCTTAAAATATAAGGTTATAGTTACCATGGTACTAGTCATCGTCAGCAAAAGGTCTCAGCGAAAGTTTAAATAAAATTATAGTGGTTAATTTAGAAGTGGTTTTAGCATTTGCAGCCATTAATAACTTTTTAGTAGAATACTGCTATAAATTAAAACCGCTTCTTTACTTTTTGTGCTAAGATAATTCCGCCTGTGACGCTGATGTTTTGGTAATATACATAATTGTATAATTAATAGACATCACATCGACATGTGGCTGTTAAAATGCTTTTTATTGCCAATATGGCCGCAAGATTACACTCACAGCTTGACAGTTTAACCAGCTTATTATGGTGTTATTGTATTTTAGTTCATATAAAAGAATAACATATATAGCAAATAGATAAAAAAGTATGTAATTCGTGAAATTGTGATGGAAGTATGATATAGTGGTTTATAAATACAAATCTAGAAGTAACTTCTGCTAAAATTTCAAACATTTGTACTGATCTGACACAAGCTTAAAACTGAATATAAGCTTAAATATAATACGGTAGTTAACACGATTATGCAGAGCTAGTCTCAGTAGCTTGGTATATACTTGGCATATGATTAGCAGGGTTCATTTCTGAACTAGCACGTACGCGAGAGGAATTAGCGCTGAAAGCTTGTCTCGCACGAGGAGACTTGGGTGAAGCTAAGCGTGATGTCGAGTGATATGACGCTGAAATAGTGTTAAGTTATATTACTCTTTCAGGCAATTTTTTGAAGTTGAATAATATAAGTGTTTTTGGAAGCTTAATATTGCAAATATAAAAGTTTTAGTGATGATATGTCATTCAATTAATCTAGGCTTAAAGTAAAGATTTGGATGTTTGTTAATTAATCACATTCTTACGTTGGAGTGGATCTGGGAGATCTTGGCATATGAATAGGCATCGAAAAGGCGCTTGTAACAGCTCCAAAATATCGGTTGCAACTAAAATAATAAACATGGTAAATATCCCGGCGAGTTTTACACTAGTAATGTGAATGACCATGTCTATCTCAAATCATACAACATACGTTAAGTATTATTCTGGGAATATGTTCCTGTGGTTCATGTGAACGGAATCAAAATTCAGCCTAACAAGCAGCTAGTAACAAAACAAGCAAAGTAACAGCTAATTTATCTTCTCCACCACCACCAAATACTTCTAGCAAACCCAGACTCTGACTAGTTGAGCAGCAGAGCTGGTTATCACCTACGTATAATAGGGTCGAGTATCATGTAATTACATTACAATTACATTAGACTTGAAAACCTTCTAATAGTGAAAGATTTAGTGCATATGATTATTTGCACCTAACGCAAGTATAATATTTTAAGAGGTAATAAAAAAATCAGCATATATCAACCAAATACAGTTTTATAGCCCTTTTTTTTACGTGCGCAAAATCCCCACGGGTACCTCCCCACCAGAGCCGGTAGAAGAGGTTACGTCGGACTCGAACCGACTAAAACGCACGCCGCCTGTGGGTCGTTTTGGTTGCCGAAGGTGAGGTTGACAGGCAAATCCCTTGCACCCCGGCCGACCCAGGGCCATCTCTCACAATCTGGCCCTCTTCTCGGGTGTGGGGACTACAGAGTCCCCAACTCGTCCCTGCTTCTGACAGGATGACAGGCGGCTCCACCTGTCACCCCCAGGCCTACGCTCATGGGGGGCAGAGGTCGTTCACCGACCTCCGACGCCCGAGTTGCCTTCATACGCGGGCAGCTTGGCTTGCGATCTTTGGTCGCACCCGCTGCTGCTCCCGCCCCGCCTCCTCCTTCACGAAGTTTTATAGCCCTGATTATATCTATATAATCTTAAAATGGATATATAAAATAAATTATATCATTTTCGTTGCCTGTATATCTATGAAGTGGGGCATGAATAGCATCTACTAAATTGTTGTTAATCTGAGTTCATAGTTTTGGCATTGCTCACTGTTGGCATCTATAATGGTGGCCTCCATCCTGTAGCCTTCAATAACATCTTACCATCTAGCAGAGTGATGTTATATTGATGGTAAAAGTGAATTTTAGTTAATTATGCCTAAAGTATATTAATCATCATTGTCATCAATCTCTGAGCCTTTTCCAACTCGGTTTTCTAGTCTAAGATGAAGCGACTGCCATCTGACTTCAACCAATTGGCAATATTGAAATTCGGTAGCTAGGAGAGTTGGACTTTTATTGGTATGGTTATGTTTATATGGCAACCAGGACCGACGGCTTCACGTGCTCTCCGCGGCACGACCAGACGAATGCAAATACCCATATTCACCCGAGCCTGAAGACGGGCACTGGGCACGCCGTAGTAGCGGTGGTAAGAACCATCATGTCGGGTGGAGAAAGTGCCAACGTCCAAGTGCCATCACTGTGATGTGAGTGGGGCTGCACACGCTCACCGATTGTCGGGCGTGTGAGGCGCTGAGACGGGAGTTGGTGGCCTGGGAGTGCCACTGCTTTGCTCTCGGCGATGGTTCGCTGCACGGATGCCTGAACGGCCGGTGCCTCCTTCGCGAGCAAGTAATGATCGTGAAGGAGGAGGTGGGGCGAGATCGGCAGCGGGAACGGCAGCGGGAGCGTCGGAGGATCGCAAGCCAAGCTGCCCGCGTACTGAGGCAACTCGATTTCCGGTGCCTCCACCTCCCATAAGCGTAAGCCTGGGTATGACGGGTGGAGCCACCTGTCACCTTAGCAGAAGCAAGCCGAGGCGGTAGCACGCGTTGCTCACCTCTCCGTTTTCAGGGACGAGTTGGGGACTCAGTGGTCTTCACACCTGAGGAGGGCCAGATCGAGAGCGATGGCCCTGGGTTGGCCTTGGTGCGAGGGATATGCCTTTCATCCTCGCCTTCCGCAAAAAATAACTACCCACAGGTGCTTTAGTCGGTTCGAGTCCGATATAACCCCTCCCACCGACTCCGGCGTAGGGTATTCGTGGGGTTTATTAGCACGTAAAAGCTCCCAAATTCTTGCATACCATATTTACATTGAGTGGGATCGAACTCGCGCCTCCTGCGATGAGTCATTCATCATCATTATATACCTTCTTATTTATTTTAATCCTAAGTAATGCAACCACAATTTTTTTCAACCATTTCAAAAATTGAATGTGAATATTTTATAGGGTTAGACTTTTGTATTACTTTATTATTTATTAAGCCGCAATGAATGTCACAATAAATTCAAATGGTCCCTCTTTAAATATTTACACGACAAGCACTTTTGAAATTGCCTCTTATCTTCAAAATAACAAACAAATTTACAATTTTTGACAGTTTTTTATTTGACATTTGATTTTATATTTAATTTATAATAAATAAAATGCTAGAAATGTTTTCCGCGCATAGCTTCAATTTCTTTTTATCTTGGCTGTACTTATTGTAATAATTCGTTTTATCAGCTGTACCTTAGGTATAAAAAAAAATAGGTTTAAATAAAAGACAATTTCGGAAAATCTATATACCTAAAAAAGTCGCCATCTTATGACGTCGGATACAAATATCTAATAATATTAAGAAGTTTGCTATTTGTCAACATTGTCTGAAGATTCAGTTCATCATTCATCGAAGTCATTGGCAGATGCCAATGACTTCGATAACATCATGTTACTTATGCACTTTTGTTAGCACTCCAGAAAGAATACTAACATTTCTTTTCTTCTGGAAAGTTGGTACAAAGGAAAAAAATCTCATATTACACTCCCCACAGTGCGGCATTAAAGCGGAATATTGCAGGGGAATTACTAAGCAATTCCCTTGATCTTGGCAATCACGGTCTACGCCGCGGAATGTTAAGGGGGCGTTTCGTGGGCGCGACTGCAATGCAGATCATAAGTCTTGTCGCCCCGCTCGGGCTATTTCAATTAGCAATTTTCAGTTTTAACTCATTTAAGTTAGATTTTAAGTTTTAACTCATTAAACTTTATTGTATAAAGATGTTTGAAATATTTAACATAGACTTATTGGGATATTTTAAATAAAACGTAGTTGTGTAAAATAGTAAAGTATCACTTGACGGCAATCGGCTTGTACTTACTCACGTAGCTAGAGTTAAAATAACTTTAATTGAGTTAAGAAAAGACTCCAAGAGTGATGTAATAACCGATTAAGCTTATTTTGACCTTAATCTTGGACAACTGCCCTATGACACCCAAACCTGAAAGAAAAGAAAGCCTGTATCAAAGTCTTAATCATTGATCAGCAGGTAGGTCAAATGAAAGAAAGGTAAGGTAAGGTTGCTTGGACTCCGAAGCTCTAGGTAGGAAACCCATACAACAGCGTACTAACAGGCTACAACAGCGTACTAACAGGCTACAACAGCGTACTAACAGGCTACAATAGCGTACTAACAGGAAATAATATCTACTACCTCTTTAAGTTAACAGTTAATTATAGTATCTGAAACATCAGTCGCATATTGCGTAGCCAGGCTTCCCGTATATTTAAATAAATTTACATAACATAACATAGACTCACGCCTATAACCCCGAAAGGAGGGGAGGGGGGGCAGAGGTGCTAGCTCCCACATTTCACCAGTTTATGTTTAGGTCCCAATGTAATGGTGGCGAGCCTATTGCCATTAACCGGGCACTTATAAACCTGCGATAAATACACACATAACTTAAAAAAGCATCGAAAAGTCATTCGTGGGTGCCATGGTAAAACTTGGGATCGAACCCGAGACCTTGTCTCAGCAGTCCATTACCCATACCACTAGGCTACCGCGGTTGAATAAATTTATGAAGTAATATTCACCACCGTTTTATTTTCAAATTATTCGTTGAATGGTATAATTGCGGTAGTAGGTGTACCGCAACTGTGCCATGAATTTGGTACTGCTAGTTTCATTTTAGCTGAATTTTATTTTTCATAGAATAAAAAATGACGGTAAATACAGTTCCACGAATTAATATTAAGGTTAACCAAACAAAAAAATGGTTATAACATACAATACAATTTATTATAGATACAATTCTTTTGCAAGATATAGTATAATATAATATAATATATTATATATAATAAGTATTTGATCATTTTTTCATAATTCACATATAAAAAATTAGATTTCTCAATACACGTACATTTTTCTCGTATCCATAGAGGAAGTTGAGTCTTCTAACTTTGAACTATCTCAAACTTTAGTCTTTGCTTTGCCCATAATTATTCTTAGTAAATGGAGAAAATGAACTAATTATACCTAAGTGCCTTTAATATAGTCCATAACAAAAACCATGATTTTTTACTTTGGCTTCTGTACTAAATAGTTAGACCACCCCTTAACCATTCTAGTCCCAGTTATATGTTCTGATAAGGACATTCTCGCGTTACACGCACTTATATTCTTTTTGATAACCATTTGCTTGTGTTAACCGCGATCCGAAGCTATTTTCTATTACAATAGTACTGCAGCATTTGTATGAATGTCTCGCGTCATAGAAATAAGAAAAGGTATTGATCAAAAGTGTTCGGGTACGTATTGTAAGGACGGAATTATTATATGTATTTAGAATATTTTTTGTTCTGTTTTGCTCATGACTTATGTTATTTTGACAAATAATTTTTTGTGTTAAATATTGACTTTTAATTGAAAAAACTTAATAAAAATAGTATTTTAACTGTTTATTATAATAAAATTTAATATGCTTTATATTAGCAATAGATTATCTAATGAAATCTAGTCGGTTATTTAATGCGTAAATAGTTGAACTTTTAACAACTAGTTTATTATCAATTTCCAACATTCATACTTTATAACATTGTTTTAGAGTGAAAAAGTAACGCAATATAACCTCAGTATTGGATAGTGTACGAAGCTCTTGTCTAGCTAAATTGAACGAATTCTGTCTCTAAACCTATTTTCTGTTTTTGCATGAACCATAACCGTATCACTAGTGAAAGCGAGCCCACTTTAGCTCCCGCAGAGCCTCTATTTCGTTACGAAAATTCAATAAAAGCGGCCCCCGAACTCTATTCATCGGACGTGCGCCATGTAACCAACTGAAAAAAGTCAAATTATAAAACCCTTTGAACAAACCCACAACGGAGTCTCGTCAAAAGGTCAATAATAAAACGGTATTTTTTATACGCAATATCGTTTTTTTTCCCATTTAGAGAAAATGACGAAAGCCGTACCTAAAGTGGAGCCGGCAGGGAAATCTCAGTAATTAATTTATAAGGGTCGAAAAATTCTTTTCACTGAGTGTACCATAGGTCGACAAATTCACATTTGTCGGTGAAAATCTGACTTTGTAATGTTCGTTTCCGGCGCGTGTAAAAAGCCAAATTAAATATTGAACATGTCAGCTTTGTCTCTTTCCATTATTGCGAATGGTTTTAAATAGCTAAGCTTTTTAAATATACATCTAAGGATTTAAGACTGACTTTACCTCGGCCATAAGTAGGTCCTTGTTTCTGCGTGAGATCGTGGGTCCAAAACTTAAAAAAAAAACAGGTTTACAATAATAAATACACACGAAATTTGACAATACCATTTTAAAGATTAGCAAATGAGGACAAGGAACGTCATATTAAAAGTTACCTAAAGGTCGAGGTTCAGCTTCTAAAAGTTCTAATACACGTAATGGTATGTAATCTTATAAAGAAGCATACGTACACGATGCAATTAAGCCTGGCATTGTTGGAAATACATTGATAACAAATGGCGTCACTAGCGTATCCGCCGATCAAAGGGGCTTATTTGATAAGGTTGATCGATAGAGCACAGCTTGGCAGTTACAACCGATTGGAAATATATTCTACTAATATAATAAATGAAAAAGTTTGTGAGAATGTATGTATGTGTGTGAGTGTATATGTTTGTTAATCTTTCACGCAAAACCGACTGAGACGAATCTGTTGAAATTTGGCGTAGTAATGGGTTGCCTTTTTAATTTTTTTAATATTTTATTTATCTATATATTTTATATACATACATGTGCATGCAAGATTAACTCAATTATATCTAATTGTGCTTGTTTATTATTTACCGTTTTGCATATGTGATAACATCATATTAAAACTGTATAAACAAAAACCTGAACTCTTACCGGATAAGAGTGAATGGGACTATATTAAACTGTGGACATATTTTTTTTTTTTAAATATATGGTAATAAGTATTTATTTCATTTTCCAATAATTTGTTACATGTATAAATCTGAGGCAGCCCCATTAAGTTATGTATATACTTGTGTTCGGTCTCGCATCTGATTTTACATTCAGCATACAGTCGCATCCTAAGCTTTCACCTCAGAGTCCACTTTACCAGTCCAACTACGGATTTGGCTAAACTTAGATATTTTCCGTGAAGCAACTGCCATCTGACCTTCACAACTCAAAGGCGATATCGAAGATATATGTTGGCATGGCAACCGGGACCGACAGCTTAACGTACTCTTCGAGGCACGACGACATCAATGCAAATACTAAATTCATGCATACAAATATTTTCACAGTACGGGGATCGAACCCGCGCGTCCTACGTAGCGGCCGCGTTCACCACCGCCACGAGGTACCCACGAGGGTATCAAGTTAAAAGTATTCACTGATAAGTATTATTTATATAGGAGGAAAATTAAAAGCTCTTTAAAAAGAGTACCACTTTGAATCATTAGAATACATAACATTTTTGGTAAGAGAGAACATTTTTATAAGTAGGGAACATTTTAAATAAATATTGGTTTAATATTTAATTTCAGGAAATGGTCTTTAACATTGTTTAAATTTCATTTTATTGTAGATGAAGTAGATAAAAATGATTACAATTAACTTTATTTACTTGGTCGTTTTTAAAATGGTTCACAGAATTATAAAACACACACACACACACTTTATGATATTCGCGTCTGTGGGAAAAGTCGAGATCTTTAGCATACAATATCCCACATAGTATCTTTTTGATCAGTTAGTCTTATACGATACCTATTTATTATTCATAATCATCTTAACATTATTCTTGGTTGATTCTAAGGCTTTCGCCTTGGAGCACATGGTTCAGTTACTCTTTTTTTTCTTTTGACCTCAATTATAGGATCTACTGCTGTCTGACTTCCCAATCTCGAAAGGAAGAACTGCATTTACATCGGCTTTCAGGTAAGGCTGGCTTAGCTCTAAAGGTGTTAGTAGGGCCCCACACTCCCTGACCATACTTATTCTTCAAATGGATGTAGTGATATTGATTTCTAAAACAAAATGATATTTATGTTCCACCAACATATCAGATTTTATAATCAAAGCTTGGCAACAAAAGTTTATTTTAATAACTGATATAATATCGGGACAATAGATAAAATCACTAGACGTGATAAACATACAAGAAGATATAAATGGTTTATTCAGAATTGGTGCTTCAAAAGATACTAAGTTGAAGGAAGATTTCTAAGTGATATAAGCGAATATTTCTTTCAAAGTCCCATCAATAGCTAATAATGTCACAAGAACCTCTTTTCATTAGTTAGAAGTCTACGAATGTGCTAACAACAGGAAAAGTGACATCACGACTCAAAAATCGATCGTCATGATTCCAATAATTTCTTTTAGTCCCATTATCCGATCTGTTCAGAATTTATATTATCCCTGAGCAGATTTTAAATGTTGCTTTATTGACTAAATATTTCACATTGAATGGGAAATAAAAGCAATGTGTTCAATGCGAAATGTTTTGTTAAAACTACTTTTCAGTGTTTGGATTATTGCTTTTATAAACAGTGTTTTAATTGCTTGTAGGTATATATTGCATTGATGTGTGCATGAGTGAGCAATGCATAAAGTGAACCAATTGTAGTACTATATTTAATCAATTGCCCGTCATGGAAGATTGGCCACAGTGGTGGTCTCTGATTTTGATATTCTATTGAACTCGTCAATTTGTCTTTACCTGGTTTAATTCACTAAATACTGATAACCAAGGTCTCAACTATTAGTAGCCGATTTTACTAATATTTCCTGTAACCTGCTAAGCTAAATTGCTTTTGTTAGGTGTGAGTTTACGTCTGTATTGGCCAGTATTCGACGATTTGTTTACAGTTGTTATTCCATATTCATCTCTGTTTGTTCAAGTACCAAGAACCGTTTTCACTTTCGATATTCCATACAGCTGAAACAATATTTATTTTCTATCTTTTGGATTCTTAAAAAAGGTAATTTGTTGTCAAAAGACATCTAAAGAATGGAACTTTAATCTGGCCGAGGGCGGCGGATTCACGTTCGTCTGTCAAATAAATAAAATTCCGCGCCGGTAATTTAAGGTGGTCCAACGTCAAACGTGAACGATTACGTTTTTGCTGGGCGTCGGTGCGGGATATAAAAATCTTCAGCCTTAATAACTTTGGTTCAAACAACTACTTTTTGTTCGAGCATTTTTCTCATTCTTTTCAACCACAAATTGAAAATGTTCCTTAAGACGCAAAGGTGTTAAGTTAGTTTCAGTATAGATTAAGATAGAAAAAATTAAATCGGTCCAGGCGGGATTGGAACCCACCACTAACTCTCACCACTGAGCCATCGAACCTTTGCCTGAAACCATCCAAATTCTTCTATACATACTATATGTCCATCTTGCGGGAACGGTTTTTTCCCTCTTAATCGATTTGAATACTTAACACACTAAATGCTTCAAAATTTCATTCAGTAGTTTCAGTACCTTTAATAGTTTTTAATGTTTTGATGTATTTCGGGTAATTTCAGAAACGTTGGAATACTGGTCTAATTTCAGGACTTCGATATTACTATTGGATTGCGGACGTTGGGTGAAAAAGTTCAGCTATTTTGCAGTTCAACTTCATAGCTGGCCCCAACTAAACTTTGAAAAAAGGCTCAGAGGATGTGTTAATATTAACCAACTGTTACTTAGACAGAAGAGCTTGTCAGACTCTATGGCGAAATGAATCACAAGTCAGATGTTAGTGTGAGGCAAATGTTTTTGAATATGCTTACCCCGGAGGCAAATAATGCAGGGCAAAAACCATCACCCACAATCTGCTTCTCTTTTTATACACTTCTAGAGCCTTCTGAAATGGATTTCGCTTAACACTTACACCCCTGTCTAAGCCCAGTACAGGAAATGGTGAACATTATTGTCGATTGAAACGGACCACGCATGACACGCGTGACACACGTGACAGGCCTTGACACAGCCTTAAACGTTAGCTGACAATAAATAAATCAATAACACCAATATTTGTAAATGTCTCGGGTAGTACGTGACCAAATTCTTACCGGGAAATGTGACATTTGTGTGATTAGAATCAGCTATAGGCAGTTTCTGGGAACATATGGGATGAGTTTGATATTTAACTAAATAATATAAACCGTTAGCTTGTCAACTGTGTCAATAGAACACGAAGTTGTAGAATATAACCACATTTAAAGTATAAGAGATTTAGTTTAAACTGATGCGCATGTTATCGATAAAAATTAATTGGAATTTCTGTATTTATGAATGCATATGAATTTTACAAATTTTTGTCTTTCTCATTGGAGGTTGATTTGTATGGGTTTTTTCTATTGCTATAAGGCATGACTTGTACTTAAAAATAATAGGGTGTCGCCAAAAATCGGATCGAAGTCCACGGGGATGAAGTCACGGGAACAGCTAATTATAATTAATATTCTAACATAATCTACAGCCTGTGGTTTTAATCATGAATTATTGTTTCAAGGTTACAGCTGCAACAGTTTTAAGTTTAAATTTCAGAGAACTTTCTACTTTAAATTGTTAGCCAAACAATGTAAAAAAATCCCGATCATCAACAAGACAATCACAAGTATTCATTATAAGATTAGTAGGTTTATAAAGTCGTGTAACCTACTATAGGATACTGCAACGCTCTACTTGTGAATATATTTGGCAACTACAAGCGAGTGACGAAGCCAAAACTGCGTACATTATCTTGGCTTAAGTCCATCATAATTACTGTTATGGACCCATTGCTTGTATAACAACGGTTTAGAATCTGTACAGAGAATGATTATACGCCGTATAACATTCTGGAAGAGTAATCGTAGATCACCAGAAAGATAATGGAAGCGGGCTTGACAATCGCTTCTCCATTTGGAGGTGTTATAATGGCAAACATCTTGGAATTCTTTACCAGCAATTGCTTCCTTCTTACTTTTCCTGCAGTCCTTGGTTCTTTAAGCGAGAATAAAGCATCTGTTGAGGCCTGTAAGCTAATTGTCACCATTGTTACATCGTCGGTGTCTGTTATGGGGACCCACTTACCTGAGATTTTGCCTTCAGCTTACCGTAAATCAAAGTGAAGTCAAATTGACGTATCCTGTAAAATAATAATATAATTTAAAAAAATACAGTTATGCGTTGATGGTTCAGTGGTAAAACCGGCCTTACGATCGAAAGGTCCTGCTTTTGATTTCGATTAGAAACTTCTGTTACTGATGCTCTTTAGTTAAAGTTCGTAGACTCAGCGGAGGTTCTGCGTCGATAAATAAGCCAAGACAAGGCCAAATCACCATTCTCTCTGATTCTTTTTCCCAACTCATCTAGGGTCAGCTTGCCAGTCTAAGAGCGTTCTCCTATTATCCAAACCGATATCGGTGTTGGCTCCGATATCCGACATCCGATAGCCGATAAAATGTATGAAATATGTATCTGTCTTTAACATTGTCTGGCCCGATATCGAATATTGGAGGCTGACAACGATGTGTTCGCCCTATATTGGATATCAATATCAATTTAAAAAAAAAAGAAACAATTGTCATTTCATATTCGAAGGTAGAGATTTCTAAGGAGTCTGTGGTTGAGCTAATGGTTAATTTTTTATGAGTCCGTGGTATCAAACAATCCTTGACGTATCGGGTCGATTTTATCGGATATATTTAAAAACAGCACATTGCATCGGCTAGTGGCAGTGTGTGAAAACGGCCTAAGGCTAAATTACCATATACATTTTTACAGATTATTTTCTTTCATAATGTCAATTTTATTAACAGGAATGTCAGGAGTATAATTCTGTTCGAGTCTAGCAGCGCCGTACCATTCTTGTTTTATTTTCCAAACGGTAATTGTATCCTATTTTGAAGCGGTAATTGTGCCTCAACTGTTTTGAAAAGAATTCCATTTCCCCTGGGCATTGCAAATGTATAAACTTTTAATGTGAATGGGATATTACATTTTTTACACAAAGGTAATGAAATATTTCTCCTGAATTACTTACTCCAATAACAAAATAAATGAAATTATATATATTAAGATATATACATAATTTTAAGAATATTAGTAGACAAGTAATATCTATTTATGACGACCAGTAGTAAGTTAGTCCGTCTTTTTTTTATTTAGCCCGTCAGCGAAGTAAGTTAAATACTAGTTAATTTTTGCATTCAAAAGGGTCATTAGATATTTATGTTATGTTCAGCTGGATCCTGTAGGTGGCATTGCATTCAGAGCCACTAGTCATTTAATAATTCATTACTATACCACGGTATGTATGCGGTTATCTTGAAGAAATCGCGCCTAGCAGTGATATCGTCGATTGTTCTACCTCTTTTGTATTACTGTTGGTATTTGTATATGTACAGTCAGCGTCAGAACGATCTTGACTAGAAAGTCTCATAATTATCTTAAAAGCAAACTGTTTTATTGATTTAAATTGTATTAATGTCTGAAAGGCCGCGTGGTTTCCGGCAGAATAGAATTTGGACCATCCCATCTCTTCCCATGCGGTGACGTACAAGGCGACTAAGGGCTGTTTAACATATCGTTCAACGCGGCGAGTCTCCTCGCCGGATCGCCACCGTGGTTCCTGGAAGCGAGATCCTTTTTGGCGCTATACCGGTTCCGAAACGCGGCATGGGAGCGGGGTCACAATCCCGAGCCCGAAGAAATGTGAGATCCCGGCTCCACAGGGAAATGGTGGTGGAATAGGAGCTACGACTTGAGCGACCAGGCGCAGGGCGCGCCGTAGTAGTGGCGGTAAGACCTATCATGGGGGAGTGGCTAGAGAGGCCACACGGCAGCCTCTCGTACCGTCTGACGCAGATGATCACCGAGCACGGGTGTTTCGGAAAGTATCTGCGTCGGATGGAGAAAGAGCCAACGTCCGAGTTCCATCACTGCGACGCGAGGGAAGACTCGGGGCCGCACAAGCTCATTGACTGTCCGGCGTGGAAGGAACCGAGGCGGGAGCTTGTGGCGGCCCTGGGAGTGAGGGTTCTTACGCTCTCCACCTTCCTCGCGGCGAAGATCTGCTGCGCGGATGCGTGGGTGGCCGGCGCCTCCTTCTGCGAGCAAGTAATGCTCGTGAAGGAGGAGGCGGGGCGGGAGCGGCAGCGGGAGCGACGAAGGATCGCAAACCAAGCTGCCCGCGTACGAAGGCAACTCGGGCGTCGGCGGTCGATGAACGACCTCCGCCCCCCATGAGCGCAGGCCTGAGGGTGACTGGTGGAGCCGCCTGTCACTTTGACAGAAGCAGGTCGCGGCGGCGGTGCGCCTGGTGCGCCTCCCCGTTTTCCGGGGACGAGTTGGGGACTCTGTAGTCCAAAAACGATCCAAAATAACAAAAACGATCCACAGGTGGCGTGCGTTTTAGTCGGTTCGAGTCCGACATAACCTCCTCCACCGGCTCCGGTGGGGAGGTATACGTGGGGATTTTGCGCACGTAAAAAGAAAAAAAAGGGCTGTTTAACATCAGACAGATATATATATATATATAGCCCAGACTCAGCTTCATGCATGCCTCGAGTCAACAATGGTACTTGGAAAACGGCAATAGGCTCACCCCCTATTACGTTGGTCCGAATTCAATGATGGTGAAATGCGGGTCTTAATTCACCTCTGCCTAACCCTTCGAGTATAAAGGCGTGTATCCGAAAGTGTTGTCCGAAAGGTATGTTCCAAATAGCAGAACAGTCAACAGTAAGGGGGGAAAACCAAGGTGTTCAGATAATTTTGAGAATGTTGTCCGTTAAATTCAATCTGATACTGACTATACAATAAAGAATATTATACTGTGCACATTCTATGTTCTGACATATTTGAAACTGTACAATTTTAATTTTAACTTCCTCAAGCAAAGGATTTTCGCCAGGAACATTACGAAGTGGGTTATTTGACGAGACATTATCAGAGAAGCGCTCTCGTCTTACTTTTTTTTATCAACAAACGTCCGCTTAATTCAGAAACTAAAACTGGTTTTGTAAAATGTAAATCATGAAAATAATTGCAGTCGCTTAAAATCCAGCACAAGTTGTAAAACAAAATGAGTCCCGTCCTTTCCCTGTATGCGTTTGCGGGAACTTTGCAACTAACATTTTATTCCACTACCCGCACGTAATACGCGCAGCAACTTTTTTAATAACATTGTGTAACCAAAAAGAATGGTGGCGCGATTGGCCACGTGCGCTAGTGGACTGTATTGCGGGGAAGTAGCTAACTGTTCCATTGACGCTTTACACACAAACAAGACAGGTGACCGGGTTGCCGCGGATGTGATCTAGGCAATGAATGCAGCCCGAGAAATTAGGAGAGGATGCACTAACCTTCACGACACCACGTGTTTTCATCGCCGCCGGTACACGGATCTTCTCTTCCTTGCTCAGGAGCTGCCGTCCACATCACTAAATCACTTGAGGGACACACGAGAGGCACAATCCGATCGGTAAAGGTCTATGGAGCGGTTAAAATGCAACAAATATTATTCATTTCTGAGAGACGCGCGCGCGGTCCGCCTTTACGCTGGCTAGTTCATAGCGGGACAAAGAATGGTGGCGCGATTGGCCACGTGCGCTAGTGGACTGTATTGCGGGGATGCAGATAGCTGTTCCATTGACGCTTTACACACAAACAAGACAGGTGACCGGGTTGCCGCGGATGTGATCTAGGCAATGAATGCAGCCCGAGAAATTAGGAGAGGATGCACCAACCCTCACGACACCACGTGTTTTCATCGCAGCCGGTACACGGATCTTCTCTTCCTTGCTCAGGAGCTGCCGTCCACATCACTAAATCACTTGAGGGACACACGAGAGGCACAATCCGATCGGCAAAGGTCTATGAAGCGGTTAAAATGCAACAAACATTATTCATTTCTGAGAGACGCGCGCGCGGTCCGCCTTTACGCTGGCTAGTTCAAAAGGGGAGTGAGTGTCTATGTATCACAAATGGCGGACGGAAACTATATCTAGTACTATACTATGGTTAGTGCGGGAGGGGAGATGGGTATAGAAGGAGTGTGTTTCCGCGTCAAAAAATACAGTTTCTACATCGGCGCAACCATTCCCCCCCGGCTTGAAGGGTTACCTTCGAAACGACAAATGCGAAACAAATCTAAAGTCTAATCTAAATCTAGGTTTGGGAAATAACAACAAAAATATAAACCTAGATTGGAACTCGCGCCTACTGCTGGCTAGGCAGAGGGCAGAGGCGAACAACCGGGCGCAGATACGATCCGGTTTCTTAATTTAAAATATTAAATGAAATTTTAGTACGTCGTAATTATTCACTAAAATTTAAGTTTAAATTTTCGCTCACATTTATTGTTTTAATTGTGTTTGTATTTGGGTAAACCCATAAATATGAATTTAAGTGATAGATAATGATTTACCCGGAGCTGTGTAGGTAAAAAAAAAGTGTCATCAATTGCTAGCTGTAGAAAGGAAGTTAATGACAGTGAAAATCTCGGTAATCTGAATATTCTTGTGCATTTTCTTTAGTTTCAATAATAATAATACTTCATTTGTGAGCTAGATTACCCGCGGCTCGTCGATTATTTCGTACGATTGGTCAAATATGTAATTGTGCACCTATAATTTTCACACACACACATATATACAAAAAGTTGAAATCATTTTAAGTTTAGTTGCAATTGGATGAACTGTGTGACAATGACAAATATTGATTTTCAAATAATAGGTATCGAAAAACGTGAAATTTTCAAAGTTTGTGAAATATCTACGGTTTATTATTTTTAATCTAGATCAGCAATAAAATACATGATCTGAAACAAGTAAAAGTTGCAAAATTACTTTGGATTCCTGTCGTTCTGCATAGTAATAGGAAAATCTCTCACCGGGAAATTAAAAAACTTTCTAACCACTTGGGGAACTTTATTACCGGGATTTTTAGCTAGGGCCGATTTTTTAAACCGGAATAAGGCTAAAACATTCAGCATTAATCTCTTATACTGTTAAACTATTACTATGATATTGTATTTTGCCACAAAATAACTGGTAAATGAGATACTCTAAAGTATTTTTTAGTTTATTTCCGACCACACTATTTTATTTTATTGAGAATATTTTATTGAGAAACTGCAATGATGGATTAGTGGTTAAGAAGTAAGCCGAACAATAGAGAGGACCCGGGTTCGAATCTAGGCCATTTTTGATACCACTTAGGTAGCAGATACGCACGCGGCTCACCTAATGGAAAGTGGCTACCGTGGCCTATGGACGTGTGCAACACCAGCGTAGCACTTGCGCTGCCGAACCTGTAAGAACCATGTAATGCCCTTCCTAAAGAACCCATTATTGTAGTTGTTTGGGATAGCCTCGGAAGGGAGTTCACTTGTGCGTTCGATAAAACTTTCGACGTGAACTCATTCCTAACACATGCAATTTAGCTTAACTGGAGGGGCTAGAGGTTAAAATCTGCTACAGTACATATCTTCTGGTATTGAAATGTTTATCTAATCGTACACAAACTAAACACAAAGTTTTATTAGCAATGCGAACTAAAAAGGAAAGAACGCGATTCCGATTAATGCGTCCCGTTTAATAGAAGTTAGCTAGATATTCAGCTTGTTGTAGCACAATAATGAACTAAATAGCTTGCTGCCTAGGCACAATATACGTTTGGCCTATTAGCGTCGCTGAGAGAGATAAAATGTAAGTATGAAGTAATTGGAGTTAGCGAGGCTTTTTAACTTAACGTTGTTGCGAATAACGATCCACATTAAGACGAGAATTTTTAGTCTTACTACAAATCTAAGCGCAATGTGAATGTAAAAACGATTTATTTATTTATTTTGAACCTTATGCACAGTCTATTGTACAAAGGCGGACTTTATGCCAAAGGTATTATCTGACAGTCTACCTTAGAGTGATGCAGAGATGCATTGAGGTAGGTGCAGGCAGAGTAATGAACTATTATCTACAAGGATATTACTCAAATTTGTACACAATAATTAAATATATATACATTGAAGTCGGCAATAGGCTCACCCCCTATTACGTGGGACCGAATTCAATGATTGGTGAAATGTGAGTACATTTTTCTGATAGCTAAATTACCTGTTCCAATTTTCGTCTTGTAATATTTTCCCATCAAAGTTAAACAAAGATATTTGTTATATCATTTTCGTACCATTTACACCTGTGTCAGTATCAAAATAAACGGGATATTTACCATGTTTCATTGTTTTGAGTTTCCGATATTTCGGCGCTGTTGCAAGCACCATGATCACGGAGGAACTGGAGTAGTGGCGGTGAACAGAGAAAATGTTTTTCCTAGGAGTAATTACATCGATCTACCTTCTTTCGAGTTCTTTTGCTTAGCGTATCTGCACTACCACTGGTTTCACTCTCACTACAAACTCGAACCCGATCTCGATTACGTTCACGACACACGATGCTTACTGTATCCACTCGCGATTTTGTTTGTTTATTTTTATTTTGATTTTGATACTTGACCATGATAGTTTAAATACCTATATTTATACCTGTGTGTTTTTTCTTTATCATATTAGATCTTATATTTATATTTGATTCACCTTGTTTCTATACACTTTAGAATCAGCTATGATGTATTATTACCTATTTTCTTATTAAAATTACTATATTTCTAAAACTAAGTAAACATGCTAACCAATAACCAATACAGCTTCATACCTGAAGCTCTGAGTGACCGCCTGCGTAGGACTTTTGAAAATAAATCTAAAAACCTTTTGAATGTGTGTCATATAAATGCACAGAGCGTACCTAGTCACTATAGTGAGCTGGTGGCAGCTTTTACCAACCCTAACGTCCATGCCATCCTGATCTCTGAGAGTATGCTCAAACCTGAATTACCATCCACTTCGTACTCTCTTCCTGGTTTCATTCTTATACGTAATGACCGTATTAATAAATGAGGTGGCGGTGTTGCCATCTACCTCCGTAGTTATCTAGCTTATAAAATTTTAGCCTCCTCGTGTCCAGACTACAGTGCTGATGCTGAATTTCTATTTCTCGAAGTTAATGTCAGTGGAACCAAACTGGTTCTTGGAGTTGTTTACTGTCCTCCTTCTATCAACTACTTCTCCAGTCTGGAAACAGTTCTGAACTCTTTAGGGTCACCTTATATGCATCACATCATCATGGGTGATATTAACACGAATCTATTAAACTCGCACTCATTAGAGGCGCGTAAACTTCGTCACATTGTCGATTCAGCTAGCCTCCATATTTTGCCTTTACAAGCTACTCATCACAACACCCTGGTCGAGGACACCTGGTTTGACCTTATATTAACCTCATCCACTGCTCATGTTTATAGGCACGGCCAAATGCCTGCACTAGGCTTTTCTCGTCATGACCTTATTTACATCTCCTATAACATAAAACCTCCCAAACTTCGGCCTAAGGTAGTGCTTATGCGTAGTTTTGGACGCATGGACATGGATAAGTTACACCGGGATGCTTCATTGTTAAACTGGGATGCATTAGAGGCTGCAACCACAGTCGATGAGAAAGTTACAGTGTTCAACGATGTTGTGCTTAATCTCTATGATGTTCATGCTCCTGTCCGTGGAGTAAAACTTAAACGTCCACCAGCACCTTGGATGACGCCGGAGGTTCGAGTGGCAATGGGGCGTAGAGATCAGGCCTTTCAGAAATTTCGGAAAAACCGCATTGACTCATCAATGCAGTTCTCAAATTGGAACCGCTTTAAGGCGGCAAGGAATCGCTGCAACCAGATGATACGCAACGCTAAACGCCGACATATTCACGATAATATTAGTTCGTCATCACCTGCTAATATATGGAGGTTTGTTGGTGCTTTGGGTATTGGCAAACAACATGCGGAATATCAGTTGACAGGTAGTTTGGATGATCTGAATCAATATTTCTCCTCTACTACTCCTATTGATCACCAAACCAAATGTCAAACCTTAAATTACGTCGCTGGCCTTATTAGTCCTGATATAGAAACTTTCAAGTTTTCTCCAGTTGAAGCCGATGATATCAAAAAGATAACGCTATCAATTAGATCTAATGCAGTTGGCTATGATAAAATTAGTCGTCGTATGATAGTAACAATAATCGACCACCTGCTTCCTGCCATCTCTCATATTATTAACTTTTGTCTCTACTTTAGAATGTTCCCCTCCCTTTGACGTAAAGCCTACCTTATCCCTTTACCTAAAGTATCCGATGCTACTCTTCCCAATCACTTCCGCCCCATTTCTATTCTCCCTTTTATGTCTAAAGTGCTCGAGGCCTGTGTACAAAAACAACTATCTTCGTTTATTTATTAGAACAGCCTGTTAAGCCCGCTACAGTTAGATTTCAGACCTGGTCATAGCACTACTACTGCTCTTCTAAAAGTAACGGGTGATATTAGTCCTCTTCCCCCGGACCGCCGTAAGGTGTTAACGTGTTCTCTGTGATTTATACATTTTATTTTCAAAAATAAATCTTAAAATTTGTGTAATCAATTCAAATCATAAATTAGGAGTGCATAACATCAAGAAAGTGACGAACATTTCTCTAATAACTGTTTGTGGCTCCGTGGTCAACCTCTGCTGTGCCTGTGCGCCTAGTACATCAACCACCACTACACTAACCGCAAAGCTCCGCCCCTTTGCGTAAGTATATTGACTACGCCCCTATCTGCGAATCGCGTGCGTTGGCGACACCCACTCCTGCGCAACTGGACGGTCTATTTGCCCTACCCCGCCCCCTCGCGCACTGAAGTAATACAAGGTGGTGTTTACCTTACCTGGCCTTTTGTTGGCCTTTTGTTAGCGGCGCAACACAGTATCTATTGCCTATAGCTAATTGTATATCTGTGCTATCATGGAGTCTACGACGACGGATAAATCATTCTCGGAAACGGACCTTAACCAATTGGGAGTGAGTTCTACACCGAGTTATATCTTTCAACGTACCAAGAGAACTAGAGACCAGCTCGGGGACTCCTTGGATGAACAGTTGGATGGATTTAAGTTGGAGATGAAAGCAATGTTAAGTTCTTTCGCCGATAAACAGGCAAAAGAAATCCAACTTATAACAACCACTCTGAAGGAGATCCAACAGTCTAACGTCAACATAGAGAATTCTATTGCGTATCTTACTGCACAAAATGAAGATTTTAAAAAGAAAATTGACCAACTGGAGAACCAAGCTAAAGAGGATAAAAATTATATAAAAATACTAGAGGATAAAATAGAAACCATGCAAACTAGCAACCAGAAAAGTAATTTCATTATCAAAAATGTGCCAAGAAGGACTGGTGAGGCAAAGGAGGATTTAATTGAGATGGCGTTAAGTCTCTCTCATAGCATAGATTGTAAAATCAGCAAACACGATATAAAGGATATATACAGAGTTCAAGGGAAAAACAGCAACAACCTTAATACGCCTATAATAGTCGAAACAGGCTCCACTTTACTCAAGACGGAGATTATGAAAATGGGTAAGGCATTTAATATTAAGCACAAATCTAAGCTATGCTGTAAGCATATAGGTCTTAAGTCACAAGAAGATACACCCATTTTCCTCGCAGAACATTTAACATCTAAGGCTTCCCGTCTACACTTTCTTGCCCGTGAGCTCTGTAAGTCCGGAGGCTTTTTTTTTTTTTTTTTTTTTTTATATAGGACACGTCAATTGGACTTCGCCTTGCCTGATAGTAAGCTGAAGGCAAAATCCCAGAAAAGAGGGTCACCATTACTTACACATACCGTGTGACAATGGTGACACTCAGCTTGACGGCCTTATCATAATATGCTTTTTCACGCCCCGCTTAAAGGACCCGGGACTGTAGGAAGAAGGAAACACGTGAGCTGGTAATGAATTCCAGGCCTTAATGGTGCGACAGAGGAAAGAGTCTCCGAACCGCTTGGTTCTTGATCGGATGTTTTGCACCGTGTGCGGATGACATCTAAGACCTGCACGCGTTGTCCTGTGTAGGAAAGGGGAGGGTGGGACTAATTGGAAGAGCTCATCAGAACACTCCCCATGGTACAGACGGTAAAATACAGCCATGGACGCAACATCTCTACGCAGCTGTAAAGGTTCTAGGGTGTTCGTGATCTCGGGATTCCCAATAATGCGGATCGCACGTCGCTGCAACCTGTCGAGAGCATCTAGTAAGTACTTTGCTGAACCATCCCAGAGATGCGAGCAGTACTCCACACAGGAGCGAATTTGTGTCTTGTATAGAAGACACCGCTGCTCCGGCGTGAAAAATCGTCTCACTCTGTTCAGGACTCCGAGTTTTCGTGAGGCTGTTTTGATGATGCTTTCGATGTAGTTTTTGTTATTTAGGTTGCAGCGAACATCCATACCTAGGATATTGAGATTGTCCTGCAGCGGCAGTGGCGTGCTCTGAAGAGTGGGGAGGGGAAGGAAAGAAGATACTTTTGCTGTAAACGCACATGCCTGCGTCTTCTTGGCATTGAACTCAACCAGGTTCTCAGAGCCCCATTGAGAAATGTGATTCAGGACCCCGTCAAGCTCAGTGACAAGAAGCTGCCTTTTCTCTGCGATATCTGACTGCTTGGCCGCTGGATGTCCATGATAACTCCCATGTAAAGTGCTATCGTCTGCATAACAATGAACATTGCCGGTAGACAGCATGTCGTTGATATGCAGAAGAAAGAGAGTGGGTGATAAGACGGACCCCTGGGGCACGCCAGCATTAACCTGCAGAAACTCTGAAGCTCGTCCGTCACAAAGGACGCGAATACGGCGCCCCTGCAGGAAGCTAGCAACCCAGTTGCACAGCCTAGAAGGCAGACCAAAGGCAGGTAGCTTAGAAAGAAGCGATTTGTGCCAGACTCTATCGAAAGCTTTGGCGATGTCAAGACTAATTGCCAGTGACTCGCCGTGCTTGTCCATAGCCTCACCCCAAAGATGGGTAACGTATGCTAGAAGATCACCCGTTGACCGTTTCGGTCTGAAGCCATATTGCCGGTCATTAATTAAGGAGTGATCCTCTAGGTGCCGCATGAGCTGTTTGTTAATTATGTGCTCAAACACTTTGCACAGCACTGAGGTGACGGCTATGGGTCGATAGTTGGCTGGCTCCGAGCGATCCCCCTTCTTGGGAATTGGCTGAACATTCGCCTCTTTCCAAGGCAAAGGCACTGTACCCGTACTGTAGGATAGCCGGTACAGGCGCGTAAGCATTGGAGACAACTCCGCTGCACATTTTTTCAAAACTACTGCTGGAATACCATCCGGACCACTGGCTTTCCGGACATCGAGTGATTGCAGCACTGCACGGACATCGCGTTGCCTGATATGGATATCAGGCATCGCGTGGTCACTGTCGGGTAGTGTTGGTGGCTGCGTACCACAATCATCGATTCGGGAGTTGGCCGCAAAGAGATTAGCCAGCAGATTTGCCTTCTCTTGCGACTCATGGGCCAGGGATCCATCAGGGTTACGCAGCGGAGGCAGCGAAGGCTGACAGAAGTTGGCTTGCACGGCTTTAGCCAGTCGCCAGTAGCCACGGCTTCCCGTGGGATGCATCACTAGCTCTTGACCAAGCCGCGCTATGCGCAGGGCATCCGCTCTGACATAGGCCCTTCTACAGACCTTTGTGGCTCTGTTGTACGCTGCCTTGAAGTGGCCCAGATTGGGATGGCGCGTGGCGCGCGCCCTTACCCAAGCGCGGTACGCAGACTGTTTTTGTTCAACAGCTTCCGCGCACTCGCGCCCGAACCAAGGGCGCACCCCGCGGTCACCGGTGACATCGGTGTATGAGATATAGTATTCCATACCCAGACCGATCTCACCGGCGACAGCAGTAGCACAATCCGATGGGTTCTTACCTTCAAAGCAGCGCTCAACCCACGGGATGGACGCAAAATAGTCACGAAGTCCATCCCAGTCCGCTGACGAGTAGTGCCAGAGACGCCGCTTCCCCTGCACGGGTCGTGGGGGCGCCATAATAGGCACCGTGGAACAGACCAGGCAGTGGTCAGAGTTGCCTAACGCGGCTCGCACCGATACACTGTACCGGTCCGGATCACTCGTCAGCAGAAGGTCTAGCAGAGAAGGTGCTTGGCCCGACCTTCTTGGTATCCTAGTGACCTCGTGCACCAATTGGGTCAGGCCGTGCGCCAGAGCAAATGCGTGGGCGGCTCTTCCCGCATGGTCTGTTTTGGAGGAGCCCAACCAGATCTCGTGGTGGGCGTTAAAATCCCCCAAAAATACCATTTCGGCATTCGGAAATCGCTCCTGCGCATCATCCGCCGCCTGACTCAGATATTCAAAGAGTCGAGTTGTCTCAGCATCTCCTGTATGGGAACGGTAGAGGCACACATAGATCTGACTCGTAGGGCCATGGTCTACGTGTACCCAAAGGACGGAGAAGGATGGGTCCTCTAGGCAGCGCAAACGGCGACAGCAAACATCCGCCCTAACAAACACGCACACCCCGGCTTTTGCACGAAAACTTTCCTCAAGAACATAGCCAGGGTAGAGCAAGTAGGTCGTGTCGTCAGGGCGGTGTATTTGCGTCTCCGTTAGAAAAAACATGGCAGGTTTCGCCGTCTCTAGGTGTTGGTGGACGGCGTTGAGGTTTGCATGGAGCCCACAGATGTTAGTGGACTCCACCTCAAATAGCAAGCTTTTGGGAGTGTGACGAGCCGCTGTGTTGCCTTTTTCTATAAATTGCGCTGCCATGAGTTTGGGTGGGAGAAGGCGTGAAAAAAAGAAGTGATTGCCGCCGCAGCACCGTGTGACAAAGCGCGGGATATTGGTTTTATCTATGAATGTGAGGCATGGCGAGAGCCGACGCGCCGAACGGAAGGGCCCCCGTACCCCCCCGAGTATGGTCGCCGGGCTCCCAAATCCGGTCACCAACCGGCACGACGAACCATATCGGGATTATGCGCGGCCTGGTGAGGCAGCCTCCCAAGGTGGTTAACCCCAGTTGGGCCCCTGTACTATACCGCGGGCGGCCAGCGGCACCACCGTTTCTACAGGTCTCCCTGTTCGGCGCATCGCCCCGCGCCATCCCCACTAGACTACGCCAAGACCCACTGGTCCCACTAGTGCTGCGACAACCACCACCTCTGCCCGGCTATGCACATGCTGACCCCTGAACACAATCCAACCGAGATTGAATTGCTATGGAGGGTTTTTCGCAATAGTGCACGGTGGTACCTACCCGGTCGAAACTTGAGACAAATTTGTGCCACCAAGTTTCTACCACCAGTAAAGCTGGACGGCATATGGCAAGGTTCTATTGAGGAAGAATGATCAGTCACCGGCAATAACTGTTAGGACTGAGCAGCAGATCCATGAACTGCAGAAGACAATTTGACTGTTAGCGTCCTATAGTTATCCAAGCCTAGAAGAATCTGATAACTTTTTCTTTTTTAATCACTCGAACTGTCTGCCTTTCTTATATGGATATATGATTGTAAAAAGTGTAATACAACTAATACCATTTTATTATACTAGATTGGTAACTGACTGCATTTATAACTTCACTATAGAAATAATCTTCTATGTATATCACACAAATAACTCTCACTTATGTACATATAACTCACACATCAAATCATATCATTTCCTAATTATAACACGTGATACTTACAATAAACACTCACACATACATCACCCACACACACATATACACATTTCTGTTGCCATTTACAACACATACCAAAACTCCACAATTATTAATTTAAATGAAAACAATACAATCCTGTGTAGATCTAAGTTTGAATATGTCATGCGACTACTCGTTAATTCATCCTTTCTATCTAAAATAATTATAAATAATGGCTGACCCCCTACAAACTGTAAGCGAGATAGATAATATTGAAATTGCCTGCTCAGTTGAATGTGACTGTCTGGAGTTGCCCAAATACTACAATATAACAAGAAACGACTTTACTATTGTCTCTCAAAACATAAGAAGTATTTCATGTAATTTTAACAGCCTTATACTTACTTTATCCGAATTTAAGTTTGAAACTGACGTTATAATCTTAACGGAATGCAGATTATCTCCTGACATTCCTATTCCACACCTCAACAATTATTCTTCTTATGCTACGGAAAATTTATTAAACCAAAATGATGGGGTTGTGGTGTACGTAAAAAATAATCTGCACTATAGGGTTACGGAAACAATACTGTCTCAAGCATCTTGTTTACAACTAGTCGTATTAAACTATATCATCATATGTATCTACCGATCTCCATCAAACCAAAATACTGATAATTTCATCAGTTCTCTCAGTACCCATTTAGACACTTTAAAATCACAGAAAAATAAAAACATTATTATAGCAGGGGATATAAATATAAATATTATACACAGGCATAACGAAAAGACTCAAGAATACAAAAATAGAATAAATTACTTAAATATGCTCTCACTACATGGAATTCTACCGGGTCACACTCTAATTACTAGAAATGAGAGCTGTCTGGACCACTTTATGATGAAAATAAATAAACAAAAGGTATCGGCATTCATTGCCATAATACACACCAGTATTACCGACCACTATACGACTCTCTTGTGCCTTTCTAAATCAAAAATTACTCAAGTTATTAAAAAATCGAAGTCCACCGTAGACTTTGAACGGGCATTTAATTATCTGCGTGAAAGTAAATGCCAAAACTTACCTTTTTGTAGCGATCCTGAAACCCTATGTAACCTATTTCTCCAACAATTGACTGAAGCTATTAATAAAAGTACCACTGTTACGAAGATACCAAACAGTAAGCGCATTATAAAACCCTGGATAACTGCAGGCATCTTACGTTGTATTCAAAACCGTAACAAATTACAAAATGATGTTAAAAAAGACCCACACAATAATATCATAAAAATAACGTATATTCGCTACAGGAACTACTGCAATAATCTAATCAAAAAATTAAAAAGAAAGTATGAAAGGGAATTAATTAATAAATCTGTCTCAAACAATAAATTACTATGGAAAAATATAAAAACTATCACCTATTCTACTGCCTCCAAGAATCATAATGTTCAATTATTAAATGTGAAGTCCTCTCCTACAGAATCAGTGTGCTACATTAACGAATACTTCTCAAATATTGGGAAAAATCTTGCAGAACAATTTCAATCAATTCAATATAGAGATAACGTTGGTGAGGGTTTATCATTAGAAATATCTAGTTCGTTCGTACTCTTTGATACGGATTTGATTGAAGTAGAGAATGTCCTGATGAGTCTCAAATCTGATAGTGCAACAGGGTGGGATAATATACCTACAAGCTTTCTGAAGCACATAAGAGGTTATGCTGTCCCTATCATAACTCAACTTGCGAATCTATGTTTTAGTAAAGGTATATTCCCGACTGCACTGAAGCAAGCTATTATTACACCGGTCTACAAGAATGGGGACAGAGACGACGTTGGAAACTACAGGCCCATATCTGTCCTACCGTCCATTTCAAAAATAATAGAGAAGCTAATGAATGTACGATTAATGAAATATCTTCAAGAATTTAATTTTCTATCCCCATCTCAATTTGGTTTTCGCCAGGGTATTTCTACCGAGGACGCAGTTACTGCCTTGACTACGCATGTTACTGATCAACTTGATAGTCATAAAAAGTGTCTAGCTACATTTATAGATCTAAAAAAGGCGTTTGACACCGTTTCTGTCCCCATCCTTATAAATAAACTGAAATCTATCGGGATACGCGGAACACCACTCAAATTATTTGAAGATTATCTATCAAACAGACTCCAAAGAGTTAAGGTTGGAGAATATATTAGTGGGGGCATAGAAGTATCTTTCGGAGTTCCTCAGGGCAGCGTATTAGGCCCTACGCTGTTCCTTCTTTATGTCAACGAGCTTTGTAATTTGGAGGTTGATGAGGCGAAAATCTACTCATATGCCGATGACACAGCTGTTGTTTTCGCTGGAGATACCTGGAATGAAGTGAGGCTCAAAACGGAAACTGGTCTAGCAAAAATAGCAGGTTGGCTGGAGAAAAATCAGCTCACTTTGAACATATCAAAGACAAATTATCTTTGCTTTTCTTTACAAAGTCGCACACAGCCTAGCGAGGACTTTAAGATAATGATTCATATTTGCGGCGATGCTACTAATGTTAATTGTGGTTGTTCAAGCATTATGAAAGTATCACATACCAAATACTTAGGCGTTGTTGTAGACCAGAAACTATGTTGGTACCCTCACCTTGAGCAAGTTGCAAAAAGAGTGCGGAAACTAAGCTGGATGTTTAGGACGCTCAGACATGTGGTTCCCAAAAATGGCGAGAGTAGCTCAGGTAGCCATACTAAAAATCTTCTGAACCAGATTTATGTCGCGTTGGTACAGTCCGTGCTATCTTACTGCATCCCTATCTGGGGTGGTGCAGTTAAGACAAAGTTTATTGCAGTGGAACGAGCACAACGATCACTAATCAAGTCCATGTATTTTAAAACTATGAGATTTGCAACTGAAGAAGTGTATCGCATTGGTGATCTGCTCTCGGTCAGGAAATTATATATCTTACAATTGATTTTAAAAATGCATAAATCCCTCCCCTATGACGCTAAAATAGGAGCTAAAAGGAGAAAAGATATTATTGCGAGAATTCCTCAGACAAGAACTACTTTCGCTTGTAGGCAATACAGCAAACGATCTGCACACCTATATAACAAAATCAATAAAGAAATATACATCTATCCTAAAAACTACTACGAATGTAAAAAAATACTCACGAATTGGCTAAAAACACAATCCTACCATGATATTGAGCAACTACTTCAACACATTCGATAACACACACACACACACACACACACACACACACACACACACACACACACACACACACACAATACTCACACAAACAGGGTACACATACACATAGGTATACAGACACCTGATCACAAAAACATGCATGACTGTAATATTTAGAATTTAGCTTTGAATATTTCTATCCTCTAAATGTATATTGTTCAATTTAGTACCTACCTACTTGCATTAATGCACAATATTGTACGTTCTGTTATGGAGGAGCGGAGTCTCCTAATACAGGCATTACTTGCTTAAAAGGAGGCTTCAATCACAAAATTGTAACACCCCATGTATAATGCAAATAAACTATTTTATTTTTATTTTTTTTATTATTTTATATTAGGTCTGGCATGGAAGCTACTAAGGTAACAGTGCTTGTCTTGGTGGACTTTTCCAATGCCTTTAATACAGTCAATCACGATATCTTGTTAGCTATACTTTCCCATCTTAAGATCTCATCGGATGCACTGGAATCTTTCTCAAATTATCTTCAGGGGCGCCAGCAGTGTGTACGCATTGATGAATCCACATCGAGCTGGTGCAATCTCGACACTGGTGTCCCTTAAGGCGGTATTCTCTCTCCCTTATTATTCTCTATTTTTATTAATCTTGCTACTTATAACCTTCGATGTGCGTTTCATCTGTATGCAGACGACTTGCAGTTACACGCTCAAGCACCTGCTGATGACGTTTCACGAGCCATTCGCGACGTGAATGGGGATCTGGAAGCTTTGGGAAACTGGTCCACTAAATTTGGTTTAACCGTAAACCCATCTAAGTGCCAGGCCATTATAGTAGGCAGCAGCAGGTTGATGAATGGAGTCAATATTACAAAATTGCCACCAATTACCTACAACGGAACAACAATTCCTTTCAATTCTTCAGTTAAGGACCTAGGACTCTACCTCGATTCCAACATGGACTGGCGTATGCAGGTAACGAACATGAGCCAGAAAATTACAGGTAGGATCAGATTTTTATACCGCCTGAAGAACTTTCTACCAACAAGGACCAAAGTTATGTTGGCCCAAAGTTTAATATAGACTATGGTAGACTATGGTGATGTGTGCTATTTTGACCTGAATGCAGACCTTCTCGATAAATTAGACCGTCTTCTCAATAATTGCATTCAATTCATCTTCAACCTTCGTAAATACGACCACGTGTCTACATTCCGTTCGCAGCTTATTTGGTTAACCATCCGTCCTCGCCGTAAGTTGCGTACACTTACTACTCTTTACAATATCCTCAACTCTCCCACTGTCCCCACTTACTTAACTTCATACATTCAGCTATTATGTTCCAACAATGATGGAAATCTTCGTTCTACTGACAACCGCTTACCATCTCCCCGAGTATCGGGATCCTTGGTGTCGATATCTCCAGTGACGTCCAATACCGAAGTCATTTGCAGGACAAGGTTAAGTTGGCATCAAGAAAGCTCGGAGTGCTCAACAGGGCGAAGCAGTATTTCACTGCGGGGCAGCAACTCCTTCTTTATAAAGCACAGGTCCGGCCTCACATGGAGTATTGCTGTCACCTTTTTGCTGGAGCACCTGCATACCAGCTTGACCCCTTCGACTCGTTGCAAAGACGGGCATTGAGGCTGGTTGACAATCCCATACTCACAGGTAGAGTGGAACCTCTTAGCCTTAGGAGGGATTTTGCCTCACTGTGTGTGTTCTACCGCCTATACAATGGTTTGTGCTCAGATGAATTGTTTGACATGATGCCCGTAGCTACATTCTATCATCGCACCTCTCGCCATAGGCAGGGAATTCATCCCCACACATTACGACCTGAGACGGTACGCACTGTGCGGTATGAAAGAAACTTCATCCCACGCACACTCAAGCTGTGGAATGACCTCCCTGCTGCGGTTTTCCCAAGCGCCTACAATATGGGGTTCTTCAAGAGGGGCATCAGAAGGTTTCTTCATGGTCGGCAGCGCGAGTGTGACACCCCTGGTGTTGCATACGTCCATAGGCCACGGTAACCGCTTCCCATCAGGTGGGCCGTGTGCTTGTCTGCAAACTAAGTGGTATAAAAAAATTAAAAAAAAACCGGATCCTCGCATTTCCTTCTCATAGAACTAACTTTTTAGGCTCCTCTTTCTTTGTTGAGACTGTTCGCCTATGGAACGCACTTCCTCTAGAGATCAGGAAGAGCACGAGCCGCAATGTGTTTAAGTCTAGGGTATGACAATTGATTACCACAGAATTGGCAGAATCATCGTCTCAACGATAATGATATTTCTACTCATATTGATATGGGTATCTATATTTATGTTATGTATGTGTATATATTTTATGTATATGTATAACTATTCTGATTTATTTTAAATATGATAAGTAGGTATAAGTACTGTTTATGTTTAAGAACCTATATATAATTAATCTATAGTCCTTTTAGAACCAAACGCATCTCTTGTTAATATGCGCCTACCTCGTACTAGCTCTGCACCACCATTAGGTCCGCCAATGTACATCGTGCATAAAGTATAAATAAATAAATAAATAACCTAAATTACTAATCAATGTAAGAACAATGTCAAGCTGAAACCTTTTTAGAGTTTCGTACCTCAAAAGGATAAAACGGAACCTTTATAGGATCACTTCGTTGTCCGTTTGTCTGTTTGTCAGTCTGTCAAGACCTTTTCTCAGCAATGCATGAAGGTATTAAGTTGAAATTCACACCACACACTCAAGTCTTGAAACTGTGCAAAATTCAAATTCTAAGTCAGATATGGAATGCAATTTTAAAGTATTTTGTATGCTAACTATTCAAATCGATTAAGATAGGAAAAAATTGAATCAGTCAGGAGGGATTCGAACCCACGGTCGCCGCCGATGTCAGGCGAGATTCGGTGTCTTAGTGGCCAGGGTCCCCCATATAAGGGAAAGATTGCGGGTTCGAATCCCGCCTGAACAGATTCTATTTTTTCCAATCTTAAGTAAACGCCTTCAAAATATATTAAAACTTATGTAACTTAAGTTACGGAACCCTCGGTGCGCGAGTCCGACTCACACTTGACCGGCTTTTATTTTAATCCTGGATCGTCTGCTCGTCACCAACTCCTGAAATACACAAAACTGTCAAAAAATTACAATGGTAATTGTATATTCATGAACAAGTAACTTTTCTGATGAGAAAACTTTGACATCAGAAGAAAACAGCAAGCAGACATGAATGGAATATCATTTGACGAAGAAATGAGACATTGTTTTCGTACGACACCTAAGTTATGAGTATGAACAATGAAATAGTTTTGAATTAAGGCAACGTTACCACTAAAGAAGAATTTAGTTCTTAAGTTTGGTAAGTTTTAGGAGAAATGATTGTTTAGTAGGTAATAAAAATAATTCTATTTATATATTTATTTATTTGAACTTTTTGCACAAACAGACAAAGATTGTACAAAGGCGGACGTAATGCCACAGGCATATTCTACCAGTCAACCTTAGGGTGATGCAGAGACATTTATATTAAAAGTAGGTGCACGAAGTGTTGTGGAGATCTTGATATATTAAGAATGTAAGATAAAAAACATCTGATATTTATCAGATATATATAACACAACGCAATTTATATCCAAAATGTTAGACACAAAAAACTTGGCTACACGATCAGTAATATTGTGATCTGTGTAATGTTATAGATCATATTACTAACAGTGTTTAAACTATCGGTGATCCACCCGACACCGAACACAGGAATTGGGAATCAATCTGTATGCCATTACTATAGAAACATGATTCTAAAGCACTTCATCACTGATAGTGTTAAATACTGTAAAATAAAACTGCCTACCTTTTCAGAGAAATGCAACACAAAAAAAAATAGATTTCAACGATCAAAATGAAATTCAATCTTGAATAGAAATTTTTCAAATTTGTTTCGACAATCATCAAAATAACAGTGATAATAAAAAACGTAAAAAGCAAAATACTGAGGAGGTAGGACACGGCGGAATTTCCGCCCAATTGAGCAGTTCGACTGGGGAAGTACCTCCGCCCTACGGAATACCATGGTCATAATAACTTATGTTGCGTTCCCAGCGGTGAGTAGGGTAGCCAGAGCTCACTGGAGAATTTGTGCTGTCAGTGGGATGGCTAAAGGCTTGTCCTGCTTTGTCCTCTACACTGACAGCACAGAAACTCTGTGCTTACAGGGTCGGCAGCGCGAGTGTGGCTTTTCTGGTGTTACACACGTCCATAGGCCACGGAACCACTTTCCATCAAGTGGGCCGTGCGATTGTCTGCCACCCAAGTGGTATAAAAAAAAATACATCAAGCGTCACAATCAAGAATTAAGGCCCATTTAGACGGGGCTAATTTCTCGCACGTTTTGGTTCGAGAAATCGTACGCTACTATCACTAGCGATAATCGCCGTATCAAAATATTTACACATAGGCAAACACTAAATTCTCGCCTACGATTATATCATACGAGATTCGCAAATGAGTTATCGCCAGGCGATAAAACACCCTCGTTGCACAGCACTGATGGTAGCTACTGGCAGAAAATCTGTTTCTGTCAAATTCTGTTTGGACGGACACTATCAATATTCAATTGAGAAGCAATTGTCACCAGAGAGGAAAAGTGAGCGTATTTTTGTTTCTGCGTATATTTAGGCGAAGCATCTTTTTTATTCTTTGCAGGCGAAGAACTCTCCCCGGCAAAATAAGCCTAAATCTAATAGAATTTTTATGACTTCCATTTAAATTAAACTCATATTTCAAGAATAACAGTTTTATATATTCAAAACATATAAAGTATATTTCTAGCGGTCAATCGGTTATATTCCCAAAATAAAATCAACTAATCGTGATATTATACAAAACAAGGAAAATTTAACAACGAACATCCCCGCATCGACCATAATTTATTGCTAATCGCAAACCCGAACATAACTCGCCCAATCAGAATTGAAGCCGACCGCGGAGAGAATGAAGTGGGCGAGGATTATTATACAATTTTGAGAGTTATTAAACCACTCAATCAAATATCATTATAGGATTTACTTACGCATCAGTTACGCGTAAAATAATAAGCAGGCTCAGGCTACAAATTCTAAACTTGAATGCGAATAGGTAATCGCTATTAGGAAGATAGTGATATGTGATATCGTGAAGATCTAAATGAATGAGTATTCCCCTTTCCTATGGGAACACCTACATGGCTTAGATGTAACCAGCGTACGGAGCAGAATATTGCCATCAAGGACCAAGCGGTTCGGTGACTGTTTTCCTTAACGCACTATAATTTGAATTGTTTGTCAAAATGCCCTCAGCTACATTCTATCATTGCACCGCTCGCCATAGGCAGGTTAATCATCCTCACACATTGCGATCTGAAACGGTGCGCAATGTGCAGTATGACAGAAATTTCATCCCGCGCACGCTTGAGCTGTGGAATGAACTCCCTGCTGCGGTTTTCCCAAACACCTACAATATGAGGCTTTTAGGGTATTAAAAGGTTTCTTAAAGGTAGGTAGCGTGAGTGTAACGTCCCAGATCTTACATAAGTCTATAGGCCACGGTAATGACTTCCCATCAGGTTGGCCATGTAGTTGTCTGCCATCTAAATGATATAAGAAAAATTTTGGAATTTTCATCTTTACCAGCTCCTTTGAGCGGGGCGTGAATGATGACCTTCTTTCCGTAGACTTTGCCATCAGCTTACCGTCACGCGTAGTAAAGTCATGTTGACGTGTTGTGTATATATAAAAAACCAATATCTAGCTTATCGACTTATTCCCACTTTTAGCGATTCCCTCGAAAATTCTTTAGTAAGATACCTAATTAACCAACAAGTAATTAGTTAAATGAGCTGCAATGGCGAACTCCAAACAATGCTCATCACCAAAGACTTGGTTGTTTATCGGGCGGTGTTCACACAGTGATCACAATGTTCCTTAATAGTTTCAAAGTCGTAATTATTGTTTAATTTCAGGGTGTTTAAATGACACCCAGCTGGTACATAGAGTTGGTGCAACTGAAGACATTTATTATATTAAGTTAACCAAATTGCAAATTGCGAAGTAAAATACTTTAAACATGTTACATTTTTTCACGTCCACATAATCATTATAACTTGGAACAACCATGGTAACAATTTCCATTAAGATATAGAAAAAAAATTATGGGTTCAGCCGGGATTCTAACAATATCTTAATAGATTATAATAGTTAGCATACTAAATGCTCTAAAATTTCATTCAGAAGGTAACAATTTGCCCCAAGTTATTATGTTTCAGGTAAATGTTTTAAACTTCATTCATTCAAGAAATCAATTTGACCAAACCCAAATTAAATTGTAATTTTAACCAATATTTTCGAAGTTCTACTTTTTGATAAGAATAAACAAGCTTTTTTGCCCTTTGACTGTATTCTTTTTTATTTAAGACACGTCAGTTACTCTTCACCTTGCCTGACGGTAAGCTGAAGGCAAAGTCGCAGGAAGCGTTTACGCGGTGGGTCACCGTTATATACATATACGATGTTACAATGGTGACACTCAACTTGGCGACCTCATAATATGCTTTTTTACGTCCCGCTTAAGGGACCAGGGTCTGTAGGAAGGAGGAAACACGTGAGCTGGTAATGAATTCCAGGTTTTAATGGTGCGGCAAAGGAAAGAGTCTGCCACCTAAGTGGTATAAATAAAGAAAGCTCGCTTGGCTCTTGATCGGATATTCTACACCGTATGCGGGTGACATCTAAGTCCTGCACGTGTGTAGAAAAAGAGAGGGTGTTACTAATTGAATGCTCACATTTACATGTTAGCCTCAAAAGTGTCCATATAGATGACGTTGTTTTCTATTAGCTCACCATTTTTTTACTGAATATAAGTTAAAAAGACAAAATTATCCCAGCATTGTTCCAAACACGTGTTGACACCCTAAAGGAAGTGTCATATATTCAGACCGTAACAAAAAACCCGGAACGGAACGGCCATCACTGCCATTGTGACTTCACAAATAGCTTTAGCTGACCCTAAATGAAAATTGCTGCCAGCTTAGGGTGTAAAAAGTTCTTGGTAAAGGGTTAAAAGTGTCATAGTGCTCTACGTATATCTATGAGTATCAATTATAATATTCTTGAAACAGTTACAAAAAATTTGATACAATATCTTCCACAAGGTGGTATTCTTTCTCCTCTTTTATTCTCTATATTCATTAACCTCATTATGTCTGAACTTCAGTGTGCATATCATTTGTATGCCGATGACCTACAGATTTTTTTTTTTTTTTTTTATATAGGACACGTCAATTGGACTTCGCCTTGCCTGATGGTAAGCTGAAGGCAAAGTCCCGGAAAAGAGGGTCACCATTACTTACACTTACCGTGTGACAATGGTGACACTCAGCTTGACGGCCTTATCATATGCTTTTTCACGCCTCGCTTAAAGGACCCGGGACTGTAGGAAGAAGGAAACACGTGAGCTGGTAATGAATTCCAGGCCTTAATGGTGCGACAGAGGAAAGAGTCTCCGAACCGCTTGGTTCTTGATCGGATGTTTTGCACCGTGTGCGGATGACATCTAAGACCTGCACGCGTTGTCCTGTGTAGGAAAGGAGAGGGTGGGACTAATTGGAAGAGTTCATCAGAACACTCCCCATGGTACAGACGGTAAAATACAGCCATGGACGCAACATCTCTACGCAGCTGTAAAGGTTCTAGGGTGTTCGTGATCTCGGGATATACAGCCAAGCCCGCGTGGAGAACCTTTTAGAGGCTATTGACAGAGTTAATTCATTTGGTGTGACAGGTTTGGTCTTTCTGTCAACCCCGATAAATGCCAGGGTATCTTAATTGGAAGTAGCCATAGGATGAATAAGGTAGACAGTGCAACTCTGCCAACAATAAAGTTCAATGGAAGAATTATTCCTGTCACGCATAGTGTCAAAAATCTGGGATTGAATGTTGACTCCACCTCGAACTGGCAAGTTCAAGTTACAAAGGTCTGTCAGAGGGTTACAGGAATGCTGCGTAGTCTTTATCGCCTCAAAAATTTTCTACCAACCAAAACCAAGACAATGCTAATGCAGACGCTAATCTTTCCAATCGTGGACTATGGTGATGTATGCTATCTCGACCTGAATGCAGATCTGCTCAATAAACTCGACCACCTTCTCAACAATTGCATTCGATTCACCTTTAACCTTAGGAAATATGATCACGTCTCAGCTCATCGTTCGGAGTTAGGATGGTTGCCGATACGTCAGCGACGCAGCTTGAGGGCGGTGATGATGATGCATAAAATTTTAGCCACTCCTAATGTCCCCTCTTATTTATCATCTCATATTCAGCTACTTGGTTCTCACCACAACAGAAATCTGCGGTCAGCTGACAACCGTCTTCTCCACTGTCCTACTCATAGTTCCAGCCTAATTCTTTCTTCTTTCCTCGTGCAAGCAATTCTCCTCTGGAATGCGCTTCCTCTCGAAATCCGGATGGCCACTAACCGTGCAACGTTCAAGTACAAAGTACGTCAGCTCTACTACAGTAGCCCCTAGTCATAGTAATGTGTAAAACCTTAATGTTAGATATATTTTGTCATTATGTATAATTAATATTATATGTGAAAACTTCTAAGTGGCCTTTTCATACTATTTACTTTTGTATATATGTAAGTATATTAGCTGTAAGTTTTCCGAAAAATAAATAATAAAATAAAATATAAACAAAAATTATACGAATATATATAAGTACCTAATATATTTAAAAGTATGTGTATGAATTTCTTATGTATTATAGTGTGTATGTATAATGTATGTATTATTATTGTGAACATAGATAATATGACAATAAATTATTTTGCCTGCACCTACCTCAATGTATCTCTGCATCACCCTAAGGTTGACTGTTAGATAATGCCTTTGGCATTAAGTCCGCCTTTGTACAAAATTACTGTGCATAAAGTTGAATAAATAAATAAATAAATATGTTTAATGCGTTAGAAGTAACTGCTGTTAGTAGTCCACAGTACATTGGAGATTATAGTTACTGGCATATATCTTGAACTCAAATTGCGAGAGAAATGAGGCCTTGACGCATGTGGATTAATTTGATATAAGTCATCTTTTTTTTATTTTTATATTTAGAACACGTCAATTAGACTTCGCCTTGCCTGATGGTAAGCTAAAGGCATAGTCTCAGAAAAGAGGGTCACCATTACTTACACATACTTTACTTTAAATAATGTATCCATCATGCATTGTGTGTGGTCGCAAATAAAATATTTTCTTTCTTTCTTTCTTTCTTTCTTATACCATGTGACTATTTTGACACTCAGCTTGACGGCCTCATCTTATGCTTTTTCACGCCCAAGGACTGTAGGAAGAAGGAAACACGTGAGCTTGTAATGAATTCCAGGCCTTAATGGTGCGACAGAGGAAAGAGTCACCAAACCGCTTGGTTCTATCTAGATCTACTATCGTAGTATACCGTGTTATTCTCAATAGACACACAAGACATGTAAGGCGTTTAGATATCGACCGCTAACAATGGTTTTATTATTCAGAGGAAAAAAAATCGTAAGTATGCAACATATATGTTCCTAACGTACAATGTTGCTAAAACTCAAGTCTGTTCTAGGTTAATACTGAGCTATAATACATCAAACAAAGCTGGCTGGGTTCATCCACTAGTCACTCCTCATTATTAGTATCCTCAATCTTAGTGTAAAGTTAATTGAGCTTGCTGAGCGAGGATACGAGTAATATGATTAGCCTTATACAATAACGTATTATATAATAGATACGTTATACACGAAGATAGCGGCTTTTTAAAATGGCGCAAACACTAAGTAAATAAAAATATAGCAAATTGGGTATTTGATAAATTTCGGAAACCTATAAATGAATTCTCTTTCTTTTTTAGGTCCCTACAATCAACAGACTGCAATATGTGAGTGATATCTAATGTAAAATTGTAAGTGATCTTAATTGTACAGTAAATGAGAGGTTTGGATTAAATAATGGAACTTATTCAAATCAAATCAATCTTCATTGGAACACGTGACATGTTGTGGACATTAAAATACTACCTAAACGTAGTTCCTGTAACCTTTATTAGTGATCACACTGCTCAATAAATTGACTAACATACATACATACATATAATCACGCCTTTATCCCTGGAGGGTTAGGTAGAGGTGAATTAACACCCACATTTCACCGATAATTGTATTCAGTCCCACGTAATAGGGGGTGAGCCTATTGCCGTAATCCGGGCACTATTGTTGACTCGAGCCATACATCTGAGGCTGAGTCTGGGCTGTATATATCTGTTTGATTTTAAACAGCTTTATCCCTTAGTCACCTTGTATGACACCGCATGGGAAGAGATGGGGTGACCCTAATTCTACTCTGCCAGAAACCACGCGGCATCTACTAACTGATGTTTTGTTTAAATATATCAAATTAATACTAAAATGTAAAACCGCCTCAATACTAAACAAATCAAATTAATTGAACTTAAAACAGATTTCCACAAATCTAGAATTCTGATTGTATTGAGTTAATTACATCATTCACTAATAATAACGATTCGATACAGCCATCAGCCATATATCGAGTGAATCTATTCAACATGTACTTAGCTCCGGCACGTGTTCAACATATTAACGGTAATCAGTTCGTCTAACATATAACATAAACTCGCGCTTATATCCCTGAAGGGGTAGGCAGAGGTGCTAGCACCCACATTTCGCTAGTTTATGTCACAATGTAATAGGTGGAGAGCCTATTGCCATTTATTGGGCACTTATAAACCTGCGATAAATAAACACATAACCTCGAAAAGCATCGAAAAGTAATTCGTGTGTGCCATGGTAAACCTAGGATCGAACCCGAGACCTCGTCTCAGTAGTCCATTACGCATACCACTAGGCTACCGGGTTCAGTTCGCATTTCTTCTTTAAATGCCAATACAACTAAAAGGATGTAATCGATCGTAAAGATGTATAACTCATAATCCCCTAACCTTTTTCCAACACATTGTCGGGGTTGATTTCCTGTCCAACTGAGATGCGACTGAACTTCAATATTTTGACATGAAGTGATTGCCATCCGACCTCCACAATCCGTTAGCGATGTTGAAGTTCTGAAGATAGATAAGACGAACTTTTGAGGTAACGAACAACCCGTAATGACTGCCATAGATGTTCTTAAGACAATCGGGACCGATGGCTTAACAGGCTCTCAGAAGACTCACGGACATACTCATGCCAATGCAAATAGATTTTTTTAATTTTTTTTTTAAATAGAACACGTCAATTAGACTTCGCCTTGCCTGATGTTAAGCCGAAGGCAAAGTCTCAGAAAAGAGGGTCACCATTACTTATACATACCGTGTGACAATGGTGACACTCAGCTTGACGGCCTCATCATATGCCTCATTCATGTATACAAATATTTACATTGAGTGGAAATCGAACCCGCGCCTCGAGCTTGGTTGTTGAGTTCAATACTGCCACGCCACAGAGCTAAAGAGGTAACAATAATAATTTTTGGAACTCATAGCATTAATGAGGACCTCTTGGCTGAGAGGTAATCAAATTCAACATTATAATAATAATTCAAGTGAAGGTATATTTGTACAAGCACCAACAATTAATAAATATTAAATGATAAGTAATCAGTTATTGTGAAATATATTTAATGAATAAGTATGAATAACATTATTAAATAATTATAATATATGTATGAGATGAATTTATTGCATGATTAATGTAGTGAGTATAATTGGAAAGTAAGTATGATTGTAACATGGTATCAGAAATAAAGGTTATACACACAAGGGCCATTTATTGTCACTTAAACTAAGAAAATAACAAAATAAAATTTATGAACCAATAACATTTATTTAGGGTATTCAGTAGACCCGAGGAGAGGACCAGATCAAGAGAGATGGCCCTGGGTCAGCCGGGGTGCAAGGAATATGCCTGTTAATCTCACCTTCGGCAACCGAAAACGACCCACAGGCGTCGTGCGTTATAGTCGGTTCGAGTCCGGCATAACCTCTTCCACCGGCTCCGGTGGTGGGGAATCCATGGAAATTTAACGCACGTAAAATGATATAAAAAAATTGTATAAAGTAGTACTTGTGTAAGTTGAAGACTTTTTGAGGCAACAGGTAAGATCAAGGACAATCAAATCATTGAATGATGAACTCATTCATTTTCCTCTTCAAAGCCGACACAGCAGATCATTTTTTTTCTTCTGTCGTTTCATATTTTACCAACATATCTTTTCTCTTTAGAATTATTTATTAGGTCCAACAATTCTCCTTCCAAATTATATCTAAAAGCAAGGAGCTTTAAGCAAACGGTTACATCATCAATATCTATTGTATAAGACACAGTACCTACTACCAATAAAATAAAACTGTCTAGCTTAACGACCCAGAACAAATACTAACAACGATTCCGAATCACTTAATAAAAGAGAAACTAAACTGAAACAAGACCAACACATCACTGCTAATCCAATACATTGGACTACACGTAGTACACGTAGCTAAACTGTTGGGTGAACCGATAGGTTTTTGAACATTAATTCGGTACGTGGCCGGAATACCTCGCTGATTTAATTGCTCTGGATAACAAGTTACGAAGTCGTGAACATACCACAGGTATCCATTTCTGTTTTTTTAGCGTTAAAATGGTGTTGGTACATTCTGTGGTAATATTTTTTTACCGGTGCTAAATCAAATTTTGGTGTGTTTGTATGCTATAAAGCGAATGGTAAAGGGCATGTGTGGTGTGGTGGTAGAAGTTTTCTACTTTTTCGTTAGAGGGTGTGTGTTTGTTATCTACTTAGTGAAAGTTCATTTATTTTCTTGATAATAAAATAGCGATGAAGTCTTATAACAGTAACTTGACGTCATGGCGAATGATGTGATGATGAGCCTTTTTATTGATTCTCTTTTCTTTCTCATCCAGAACAATAGGGCAAAGATATCAATTTTCTTATCTCTAACCAAATTTTACATAGCATTGTATATCTTTGCCAAGCCAAGTTCGTGTTTCCCTCATCTTATAATCCTGGGTTCGTGTAGCGAGGCGTGAAACGGTATCACTCAAAGCCTTCAAACTGAAAATCTATATAACATACCTACTAAAGCTTTTACAATAGACCTTAGTCTTTGAACGTTTGATGTATGTGTGACTATGAAGTTTAAGGAATGGTGAGACGATAAAATCGGATATTTTGCATTTGCAAGTAAATGATAAGAGATACTCAAGTTTCTAAAGTAAAATGTTACAGTTAATACTATAGGTGTTCATTATTCTTTATTATAATTAACACATTACAAATAGACAAAATAATTAAAACACAAACACACGACACAAACTCGCGATCATGTCGCGTCAAACAACCCACTCCGCATCGTTAGTTATTTAATACTTGGTAGTATTTAATTATTAGCTTAATATTAAGTATTGTGTCTCTTTAAAGATCTCGACGTTAATGTATTAATTAAAACATATGGGCTATTTATTTAACTAGATGTTAGAGCAAAGTTTTCTATTGCTCATCTTTGCAAAACTCTCACTTCAATCAAGAGCTACTTTCAAACGATAAAATATTCCAAATCGTTCAAAATACTCACAAAATACATAGTAATGGCACTTTCGGACCTTTAAACCATCCAAAACGAATTCCAGTGACATCCCATTACCAAATTAACAGGACGTAAAACGCATTAACCGCTTCCCAGCTTAATGCTGGTAAATTTCAAATATTCACGTACAGAATTAATGGTAGCCGCCATAAATTAACACCAATACAGCCCACTATCACCTGCTACATGTATTAAAGTCTCTTTAAAATCCTCTGTGAAATTCTCCACGTAAACGCAAACGACATATTTTCCGTCCCTTTTTAGGGCCTATACGAATTGGTGGCATTAAAATTTTATTATATAGGTGCTGTACGGTAGAACAAGTCAATAAAAATTCTTACTAATATTATGAATGCGAAAGTAACTCTGTCCGTCTGGTGGCGCATGGGCCAACGTGCGCGAGTGGACTGTATTGCGGGAAGTAGCTAACTGTTCTATTGACGCTTTACACACAAAACAAGACAGGTGGCCGGGCTGCCGCGGATTCGATCCAGGCAGTGAATGCAGCCCGAGAAATTAGGAGAGGATGCACTAACCTTCACGACACACGTGTTTTCATCGCAGCCGGTACACGGATCTTCTCTTCCTTGCTCAGGAGCTGCCGTCAGCATCACTAGATCGCTTGAGGAACACACGAGAGGCACCATCCGATCGGTAAAGGTCTATTAGGCGGTTAAAATACAACAAATATTATTCATTTCCGAGAGACGCGCTCGCGATCCGTCCCTACGCTGGCTAGTTCAAAGCGGGAGTGGCCGTCCACATCTCACACAATGGCGGACGGAAGCTACAGCTAGCCCTACTCTATGGTTAGTGCGGAGGGGGAGACGGATCTAAAAGGAGTGTGTTTCCATGTCAAAAAATACAGTTTCCACATCGGCGCAACCATTCCCCCCGGCTTGAAGGGTTACCTTCGAAACGAAAAATGTGGAACAAAACTAATGTCTAATCTAAATCTAGGTTTGCGAAATAACAACTAAAATATAAACATAGATTGGAACTCGTGCCTACTGCTGGCTAGGCAGAGGGCAGAGGCGAACAACCGGGCGCAGATACGATCCGGTTGCAGTTTTAACCCGTACAACACGAGTTATCCCGCGGGCATCGGGAAAAATTTCCTCTACTACTCCTAGAGGCCAATGTAAAGGAGGCGCATTCTCAGTCATAAGGACTACCACCGTACCTACAGTAATTGGGTTGGATGGAGTATTCCATTTTTGACGTGACTGCAGCGTGTGCAAATAATCGGTTCTCCAACGATTCCAAAACGATTGGACCATCTTATCTAAAAGAGCGTGACGAGTTAGGAGGTGTATTCTATCGTCATCAACATCTATTGCGGGCAAATATTTTAAAGGAGTCATATTTAAGAAGTGAGCTGGCGTCAGCGCTAACGGCTCTGACGGATCGCTAGATAGAGTCCGACACAGCGGACGCGTGTTCATCACCGCCTCTACTTGCGCGAGTACGGTACTCAACTCCTCGAACGAGAGAATCTGTTCGCCTATGACGCGAAACAGATGCGACTTAAGGCTTTTAATATTCGCTTCCCAATTACCACCAAAATGACTAGCTGCAGGCGTGTTAAAGTACCATTCAATGCGATTTTCGGCTAAGATGTGAGCGAATTCACTTTGGTAGTACTTAGACCGTAAGAATGTGTGCAATTCCGAAATACTACGTCGGGCCCCTACATAGTTTGTACCGTTGTCCGAATACATGCGCTTAACCGGACCCCGACGCGACAAAAAACGTTTAAAAGCGGACATAAAATTTGGCGTACTTAAATCACCGGTCAACTCTATATGAACCGCGCGAGTTGTCATACAAATGAACAAACAAACATAAGCTTTCGTGGAGCGAATGCCACGACCACGAGCAATGGTGACCTTGAAAGGCCCAGCAAAGTCTGTGCCGGTGTGTACGAAAGGTTTTGCGGATTGAACAACACGACAAGAGCGATGATCGGCCATTTCAGGCGCGATAAAACGCGGGCGGAGTTTAAAACAAGGTACACATCTGTGTACTCTAGCGCGAATCAAATTACGAGCGGAAATTATCCAGTATTTCTGTCTCAAAATAGACATTAACAAATCGGGACCAGCGTGACAATTCACCTTGTGATGATAATCTACTAACAAATCTAATACGTGGTCCTTACGCGGGAGAATTACTGGGTGCCTTTGTTCAAATCCTAAACCTGAATTTCTCAAACGACCACCTACTCGAATGAGTCCATCTTCCAAAAATGGTTTCAAGTGTCGGAAAGAACGACTACAAGGTTTGTTAAATTCTAAATTTTTAAATTCAGAAGCAAAATAACACTTCTGCAATTCGCGAAGTATGATCAATTCAGCCTTATCTAAATCAGCGGCGGTTATATGACCGCGTGTAGATAAAATTCTCAAAAATCGGCCTACATAAACAACACAACGCAACAGTCTCGACCAAGACGAGACGCGATTAGCCAACAACAAAACCAGGGACTCTTCACGCGGGACCGACACCACAAGCGAGTGCTTCTTTTCCTCGGGTGGTTCGGAAACCGTAGTGGGATTGAATTGACTAACTGGCCACTTATCTAACGCGGCATGAATCCAGGACGGTCCACTAAACCATAACGGGTGATCTAATATTTGCGAAGGAAGCAGTCCACGAGAGAGACAATCGGCTGGGTTGTCGGTGCCAGCAACGTGAAAGAGATTTTTTGGCGCTAATTCCGATTGAATTTTTGCCACTCTATTAGCGACGAAGGTGTCCCAACGATGGGGCGAAGAGTGGGCCCAACACAAAGCGACTGTTGAGTCCGAAAAAGCTAAAATTCTATTAATATTAATGCGACTACTACAAGCATTGGCGATAGAGGTGATCAATCTAACCAACAATAGTAAAGCGCATAGCTCGAGGCGTGCCAGAGAGACGACCTTACGGGGAGAGACCTTCGATTTCGCGCTTATAAGGCTAATTGAGACCTTACCTACATTCGAGACATGAAAATAGACTACTCCTCCATACGCCCTCTCACTAGCGTCCGCGAAGCCTACTACCGTAACAACACTATGTTGCGATATACCTACATGACGCGGAATTTGTACTTGGTCAAGCACAGAGAGTTCTTTTCTAAAGCGAGCCCACAACTTAGCAATGTTGTCGGGCGCGGTGTCGTCCCAATCACAATTCGAAAGCCAAAGCTCTTTTATAAGTAGTTTGGCGTACAGAACGACAGGAGCTACGAATCCCATCACGTCCCATATCCGTGCCACACACGACAGGATAATGCGTTTAGTACAAGTTTGCGGGGTCGAACTACTTTTCAAACTAAACGTATCAGATGCGGGCGACCAGCTTAAACCAAGCACCTTGTGCGTATCACTTTCATCGAACTCCTTAACCGAAGACAATCGGTGCGACGGTGGAATCGACTCTAACGCTGTTTGCGAGTTGCTCGTCCATTTCACGAGATCAAATTGACCCGCCTTCATGAGACTTATAACTTGAGCCGTCTCGACAGCCTCGGCCTCGCTATCTACACTATACACGAAGTCGTCCATGTATAAGCCAGTCTCAATGGTGGCTCTCGCTTTAGGAAATGCATCGCCCTCGTCAGCGGCCAACTGCTTGACGGTGCGAAGTGCGTGAAAAGGGCTAGATTTAAGCCCGAAGCAAACACGATTAAACTCGTAAACCATTAAAGGTTCTTGCGGTGAAAATCTATACAAAAATCGTTGAAACCTACGATCGGGTTTGCGCACTTCAAGGCACAAAAACATTTGTCGAATATCTGCAGAGAGTGCAACAGCGAATAAGCGAAAATTTACAATTATGTCAAATAAATTACCTTGAAGATTTTGACCACAATACAAAATGTCATTAAGCGACACGGAAGTGCTAGTCTTAGCACTGCCATCTAAAACTACGCGGAGTTTAGTAGTAAGCTTATCTTCTCTAATAACTCCGTGGTGCGGGATAACGTACGAAGGCTGGGTCTCGTCAGTGTCCGCAGGCGCAGGTGAGATGTAACCTTTATCTAAATATTCGTTAACAACCTCATCATAGGCTTGCTTTAACTTTGGAGACGCCTGCATCTTTCGTTCTAAACAAAGAAAGCGTCTTTCAGCGGATGCACGGGAGTCCCCGAGCGAAAAAATATCTCCCTTGAAAGGGAGCGCGACCACATAACGACCCTGCTCATCACGAGTAGTCGTGCGACAATAAATCTCCTCAGCCATCTTGTCATCGGGGCTTAGGATTGGTGGGACATTGACCTCTTCAATCTCCCAAAACTTGCGGATGGTAGACTCCAGTGGCGGCTCGACGGTGCAACAGAACGAGGCAGTCGAGTGACTAAAACTATCTATAGAAGCGGGTGCGGAACCAATTATAACAAAACCCAGAACTGTTTCCAGGGCGTGCGGAGCGGGGTACGTCGGTCCCCCTTTGACCTTACGTGATAACTGGAGGTGCGGGAGAATCGAAGCGCCGATCAATATATCGACGACTCCAGGAACAGCGTAAGTCTCATCAGCTAAAGGCAAGTCTTTAAATTTCGTTAATAAAGACGTGTCAACTGGGACGGTAGGCAACTGTTCAGTTATTTTATCTGTAACGAGCGAATCCATGTCAAACCAAATTTCATTATTAAAACGAGATCCAAACCTCGTTTTAACTGTGCCATGAACAGCTGACCGTAAACCTCCAAAACCCGTCACCACTGAGTAGGTTGAACGCCTATCAACATTGAAACCAAGACGTTGACAACAATCTTGAGTAATAAAATTACTTTGCGAAGCGCCATCTAATAGCGCTCGAACAATGTGCGGTTTACCTAATGCATCAACAATAACCACGCGAGCGGTCGCAAGACAAACCGTAGTGAGGGCAGCACTAGCGGAGAACGAACACAAGGTGACGTCATTCGTAGCGGTCCCCGGGCAGGCCGGAGCGCGTGCGAGCTCGGGCTGCGGCTGCGGCGCAGGCTGCCGCGCGTCACCGCTCGACGAACCAACTGTGCTCACCTTGGATGCGGCATTACTATTTTCAAAATGAAGCAAAGTGTGGTGTCTCGCTTGACATTTGCGACAACCATTTCCACTATTACATAAACCCACGCGGTGTTTAGTACCGAGACAATTAAAACAAAGATTATTAGCGCGAACAAATTTATAACGATCACTAGGCGACAATTTTAGGAAACCAGGACACTTGTACAGTTGCGAGTGATGAGTACTACACAAAGAGCAAACAGGTGATTGTACACGTGCTGGTGCGGTATTAACATAAGTATGGGTTGACCTCAGTGACCTCGATGACGCATCTATTTTGCGCGCGGGACTAACAACTGTCTTCGCGCCTTCATGTTTCGATGAAGAGCGTTGTAATATTTTTATATGCTCGCGAACAAAACCTTCTAAGTCTTCGAACTTAGGAATTTTATTGCCGCGATGATCCGACTCAAACAAACGAATGGTTTCGGAATCTAATTTCCTTAAACCCATATACAAAAATACGAAGTCGCAGAGGTCATCAATCTTTAGGTTCTTTACAGCGCGAACAGCTGACGCGAAAGTGTCTAGAAATTTCTCTAAGTTTTGATCGTTACATGCCGTAATAGATTTCAAATCAAACATCTGATCCAAATAGGCGTTAGCTACCGATCTTTTATCCTCATACTTAGCTTTCAAAGTATTTAAAATTAAATTATAATTCCCGGCACTAAACGTAATTCCAGCGCAAACGGTTATAGCTTTACCAGTCAATTTTTCAACAAGATAATGCAATTTTTCGTGATCTGTCAACGAATCGTTCTTATCTATTGTATTCTCAAAACTATCTATAAATCGACACCAATTGCGAATGTTACCATCAAATTCGGGTATTTGAATTGGTGGCAACTTAGGTCGGTCGCGAGTGGGGTTGGGTCGGTCAGACGGCTTCTCCAAACTCCTCGCGACGCGCTTGATACGACAATACAAATCGTCAAACGACGACAAGGCTTGATAACTCACTGAGTAATCGGGATCCAAATTCAACTCTAAAACGTTGATGTCATGCACTAAGGTTTCGAAATCCGCGCGTAGACTATCTAAGTTTTCTATAGAACACAAGAACGAATCTCTGATGACCAAATCAGAGGTTTTAAGTGCACTATCATAAATCGATTGTACGCGAGAGTAAATCATTTCTTTTTTAGCGTATAAAAGTTTCAATTGAACCTTACCGGTCTTATCAACCTTTGGGGACATGTTTACAATTAAATCTCAAACTAAAGTGCGGTAAACAATAAATATGAAATGACTTAATCCTAGCGGTACAGAGCAGCGAGGCGGCGCGAGCGTTAACTATGTAGGTAGGTAGGTGCTTACAACTGTGAATGCACGCTTGAACAAACGCGCATAGCAACAAGGTCGTACCTACGCGATGGTCGCTGTCTAGATTCAACTATTATTTCCGAGATTAAGTATTGCGTAATATCTTTTCAAATTAAAATACTTTCGTATGAATTGGGATGAGATGCGAGCGAGGTAGGCACAGCCACGTGTCTACCCACGCAGGTACTAGGCAAATACGACGTGAGCCGAGAACAACGTAATTGAAAAAAACAAAACAAAGCCAAATGCGTTAGGTATTACACTGTGCCTATGCACTAGGGTGTCTGAGTATACCTAAGATCTAAGCCTAAATGTCTGGATGCGGGGTTTTCTACTAAAATAACCAGGCACTTAGGTGCGGTGCGAAAATTGTGAACTACGATTAAGTGTTGATATGATACCTAACCTATTTATGTATTAGGTAGGTACAATGCGAGCCAGCGGCGAACGGACAACAAATTCTAAGCCTAAATGTCTGGATGCGGGGTTTTCTACTAAAATAACCAGGCACTTAGGTGCGATGCGCTTATTCCCATTAGAATAATAACAAAATACGAACTACGGCTAAGAATCCGGCTCGATCCGGACCAAAAAATGGTGTCGCGTGGACCAACGTGCGCGAGTGGACTGTATTGCGGAGAAGCAGATAACTGTTCTATTGACGCTTTACACACAAAACAAGACAGGTGGCCGGGCTGCCGCGGATTCGATCCAGGCAGTGAATGCAGCCCGAGAAATTAGGAGAGGATGCACTAACCTTCACGACACACGTGTTTTCATCGCAGCCGGTACACGGATCTTCTCTTCCTTGCTCAGGAGCTGCCGTCAGCATCACTAGATCGCTTGAGGAACACACGAGAGGCACCATCCGATCGGTAAAGGTCTATTAGGCGGTTAAAATACAACAAATATTATTCATTTCCGAGAGACGCGCTCGCGATCCGTCCCTACGCTGGCTAGTTCAAAGCGGGAGTGGCCGTCCACATCTCACACAATGGCGGACGGAAGCTACAGCTAGCCCTACTCTATGGTTAGTGCGGAGGGGGAGACGGATCTAAAAGGAGTGTGTTTCCATGTCAAAAAATACAGTTTCCACATCGGCGCAACCACCGTCTATTTGTCTGTTACGCTTTTACGCCTAAACTACTAAACCGATAACGATGAATTTGGTACAGAGGTAGATAGACCTTGGGACATATAAATTTTAATATCTCTATAAATATTCATCGCGGTAATAGACAGCAGCAGGGAGCAGATATTACTATAAAAATATTCATTATTTTAAAGATGGTTGAACCATATGATCAATATTATCTGGTAATCGTTTTTATATATTCATGAATGCGTTCTCGTAGTGTACGAGAACGCCGGGTACAAGATTACTTTGTTACATATTACAATCGCATACAATGTTAATGTTATTGTTATGTAAACGTATGTTGGCTTATACATAAAGCTTTCTACGTATATTGCTAGTATCTAGTTGTCAAATCCAGAACACAAGATAGACTTAACATACTGTATTTCTTTCTACATTGACATTAGCACCTACGGAGATAGAACTAAAATGGGGGCTTTAAAACAAACGGTGTACCTTTATGTGGCTGACATTGTTCAGTGACGTGATTAACTGGGATTTGTTTGCTTTCAACACTTCTACTGAGGGTTGAAATATATGTTGTGTCTGACACAAACTTCTGTTTGATTTGTTATGCTTTAACGTCAGCATTTTCTGTACTAGGGGGAGGAGGGCTTTAGAAATCGATGATTTAGGAAAACTTCAACGTCGTGGTACAACTTTGGGGTTCAACATCGAGGTAAAACACGACGGTATTTCTGTTCAATTGAGCAGTCCTTCTGGGGGAGTACCTCCGCCCTACAGAATACCGCGGCCATAATAACCTCGTTTTGTGTTCCCGGCAGTGAGTTGGTTAGTTTTTGTGCTTTTAGTGGAAAAACTAAAGGATTTTTTCTGCTTTATCTTATACACTGACGGCACAGAAACTATCTGTGTTTACAAAGTTGGTAGCGCGAGTGTGACTCCTCTGGTGTTGCACACGTCCTTTGCCCACGGCAACCACATTTCATCAGGAGGACTGTGAACTTGTCTGCCACCTAAGTGGTATAAAAAATATTTAGTACCTACTGTGTGATCAAAACTATGGGTTCATGCCATCTAAGTGCTATAAAAAATATGTTTCGATCCTAACTATTAACCTAATTCAGTAGAAGGCTGACAACTAAGCATTTTATTACTATCTTAGGGTTGAACAGCAGTTGAATCTGAAAGTGTCTCCCGGACTCGGGAACTTCAACTTTCAACTTATCCTCATCCACTTTACGGTAAATTGCATCCCTGGCAGTGATGTCCATTAATGCGCAAGTTGTCCACTAGTTAGGATACCAAGCCAGCATGTCTTGGGTTCACTCTTCTTACCAGGGTCGTACGCAGGGAACATGGACACATATTGGTTACCCACGTAGCCTGACGGGAAAACTCCTAAATACTTTGCTTAAACTTTTCAAAGGCTTCTTACTTTTGCATCTAAGCATCAGGTTTCAGAAGTTGATACTCAAATTACATACTTTTTTTTTTTTTTTTACGTGCGCAAAATCCCCACGGATACCTCCCCACCGGAGCCGGTGGAGGAGGTTATGTCGGACACGAACCGACTAAAACGCACGCTGCCTGTGGGTCGTTTTGGTTGCCGAAGGTGAGGTTGACAGGCATATCCCTCGCACCCCGGCCGACCCAGGGCCATCTCTCACGATCTGGCCCTCTTCTCGGGTGTGGGGACTACAGAGTCCCCAACTCGTCCCCGGAAACGAGGAGGCGCGCCACGCGCGTCACCGCCGCGGCCTGCTTCTGCCAGGGTGACAGGCGGCTTCACCTGTCACCCCACTCAAATTACATACTGTATAGATAAGGGATTATTAAAGGTTTATGATATTTTTACTGTTCTGATGTAAATAAATATCCACACCTGTTTTTATTTCTTTTGCCAATTTTACTAACATACAAAGTATTGGTTTACGAGCGTGATGATTTTGGTTGTATCCAATTACTACAGTATATTATTTCTGTGACCTATATTTCAGCACTTAAAAGTCAACTAAACCAGTTTATAGCTGATCTTTTATGGGTTTTAAAAATGGCTATGACTACGATCAATAAGGAATATTAATTAAAGAATTCGTATGCAAAAAAATGACTTAGTATATGTTTGCAAAAAAAAAATTACTTAGTAAATATGCATTCACCTTTTTTATACCATGTAGGTGGCAAACAAGCACACGGCCTACTTGTTGGTATGTGGGTACCGTGACCTGTGGACGTGTGTAACACGAGAAGAATCACACTCGCACTACCGACCCTGTAAGCGCAGATAGTTTCTGTGCCGTCAGTGTAGAAGACAAAGCAGAACCAGCCTTTAGTCTTCCCACTGACATTGACCCACAAACTCTTCACCTGAACTCTGGCTACTCTGCTCACCGCAGGGAACATAACACGAAGTTATTATAATCGCATTATTCTGGAGGGCGGAGATGCTTCTCCAGTCGGACTGCTCACGGAAATACCGTCATGTCCTACCTCCTACAACTTATAAGATTGCCTGGTGGAGAATCCCTACGGCATTAATCCGTCTGTATGCAGTCGGCATCAGAACGATCTAGACTAGCAAAGTAGTACTGAAAATAAAAAGTGCGTTTAAGTCAGTTTTAGTTCGACATCATCTCTACCATCGGCTCCGGCGAGGAAGGTATACGTGGTGATTATTCGTACGATAATGCAAACTGTACATGTGTGCATGAACTTTGAAGAAATAAAATAAAATAAAAAATAAATAAATCTACAAAACGGAACTTATTAAAAAAAAAATTATACCACTTAGGTGGCAGACAAGCACACGGCCCACCATGGGAAGTAGTTACCGTGGCCTATGGACGTATGCAACACCAAGGGTGTTACACTCGTGCTGCTGACCATGAAGAAACCTTCTGATGCCCCTCTTGAAGAACCCCATATTGTAGGTGCTTGGGAAAACGGCAGCAGGGAGGTCATTTATTTATGTATTGTACAAATCTTATTGAATAAATAGTACATATGTACATACATACATACATATAATCACGTCTTTAATCCTGGAAGGTTAGGCAGAGGTGAATTAATACCCACAATTCACCAATAATACGGTCACACGTAATAGGGGCTATTGCCGTATTCCGGGTACGATTGTTGACTCGAGCCATCCATCTGAGGCTGAGTTTGGGCTGTATATATCTGTGTGATCTTAAACAGCCCTATCCCTTAGTCGCCTTGTACGACACCGCATGGGAAGAGATGGAGTGGCCCTAATTCTACTCTGCCGGAAACCACGCGGTATATGACAAAGAATCAAAGAATCAAAGAATCAAAGAATCAAAGAATCAAAGAATCAATTTCATTTATTCAGTTTAGGCACATAAAGAGCACATATGAACGTCAAAATTTTACAATTATGTATGTCAAGAATTAATATAAAAATATTAAATAATGTAAAAATAAACAATTAGAAAATGATTCTTTCGCTGGTTCGGTAGATTAGTTCTACTGAGAAGATACCAGCAAGAAACTCAGCGAACTACATTAGAACTAGATTATTTTTCTTTTATAAATTTGTTTTGGTTTACAATTTATTTTGTGCGAGCAAGCAAGAGACTTATGTTGACCACGCATTAACATCATTAAGGTACTCATCCACTTTATAGTTACCTTTACTCATTAAAGTTTTTTTCACTTCTATTTTAAATTTATTTATTGGTATATTAATCAAGTCCTGAGGAATTTTATTAAATATTTTTATGCAGCTGCCTACAAATGAATCACCAACCTTGTGAAGCCTAAGTTATATTATTTAATTAAGTCACGACCAACTTTCGACAGTCTAAATAAAAGTTGTATTCTATACCTGTAGTTTGTACCTCTAATTCCAGTACTATTGCTAACTTTTAATCACAACCAACTTTTAACGGTCTGAATAAAAGCTTCCGTCTACATTTACTAAATAACCTGATTATTCACGCGAGTTTCACTCAGTATTAGTAAAATTAACTAATAACTTTTTTTTCTTGATTAACAAAGAATACTGGCACAGCTGTTATAGAATGGAATATTCCACATATTGATAACTCACTTGTACTTTTCCACATTACTTTATTACTTATTACACCTGACCGGTTTCGACTTACGGCATCCTCAAAGGTTTATAATGACATTTGAATGTGAAAGTACAAGTGAGTTATCAATATGTGTAACAACAAATTCCACCAAGTGCCATCAATCTACAGTATAAATAGTAATGGAATATTCATTTGATAACAAATTATATACCTATCTCGCTCACGAAGTAGAAACATGAACAATATCAAAATGGCTTCCAAGCAATGGCAGCCAAAAGGGATTAGGAGTCATTTAATGAAAATTAACTCTCGGCTACAAAATTTCAGACAAGCTGTGTCCAACTATTTTGGAAAGTTCAAACGTTCAGTGTTATTGAATCTCTAAGGACAATTATTCTCAATACCTGCGTGGTGGCAGTAATTGGGTGGAGAGGCCTTAAACAAATAGCTATATCAAAGGGTCTGTGGTCCATGGGAGAAGTACATTTTAATTTCTGTGTACTATGATGCAGGATTTATTATTTTGTACGTGTTTATATTTAAATGAAAAATGTTGTTCTTTTTAATATTTTTTTTTGTTTATTGATAATCATAAAATGCCTTTATGTTTAATTGTATAATATGCTTAGGTTGTAACGCGTATATACTTACGGGTAAAAATAATTTGCTTTAGAAATAATGAACTTTATAATTCTCAACAGTATAAATTAATCGAGTATATTTTTCTATTTCAAGAAATATGTCGCCTGCTAATCCCAAATTTTTTATTTAACGCATCATATCGTATTGAAGTTGTTTTAACGCAGCCATTTTTACGGACTTCCGATGACATAAAAATGTTATTGACGTGTTGGATTTATTTAAGGTAAACATACACTCAAAGATAATCAAATTTTACAATGTAAATCTTGTGATTGTAAAAATCACCAACTTTCCAAAGAAATAAACAGTCAGTAAGCCTTAAAAATATTGGAGCAATATCTTCACTAGTAATATAATAATGCGTGAAACCTCTGGGATTACAACAGTAATTTTGGTAGGAATAAAGGAATCCGCCCACTGGGATAACGGGCACTTGACAACGTGTCAGGCCCCGGAAAAGACATTTTATGGAGGCGAATACACGACAGTGGGTAGAAGTACCAATTTGCGATCCTATGATATATTTTTGATCTGACTCGTTTGACTATGTTAGTTTACTTGATTTGTGTTTAATTGGTATGCGTATTTTTTCTTTTGTACGTTGTTAAAAATCATTTTAATATAGACATCCTACTTTATTTTTAAATTCCGTGTACAATTGATTCAAGTTAGGGTGCTTACATAAAGAAACAGGTTGCCGGTATCGGCAAGTCCGGCTATAGCGTACACGGAGTAGGGTGTGTGTAAATGCTTTTGTATGATGGACAACTTTTATATTTCTTTATGGTATCTATGTCTTTAGATTTCGTTTCTAGTTGAAGTCTATATTATGTATATATTATTACTATAAAGCTACAGAGTTTGTCTGTTTAGTTGAACGCGCTAGTCTCAATATAGGCACAGTATGTTATAATCGAAAAAATATTTTTACATTAAACAGTCAGTTTATTGTGATGATAACCTATCTCGATGAACAGACTTTTCAACAAAATGAGATTTCTCAATTGAAACCTACTGTTCTTGACCTGCATTAGCGCGTCTAACTAAACAAACGAATAAACAAACTCTTCAGCTCGTAATATTAATATTTAGTATTAGGTACAGATTTCAAAAATAACAAATCAATAAGACTGTCCACCGTACAAACATTTACACGCACCCTACAATGTTTAATCAAACGCCGATCACGCCTTTATGATGCTTCTTTCTTGCCGATGCTTCTTTATGTAAGCACCCTTACACCTCTTAGCAACCGGGCTGGAGCTGGGCCCAGGCGGTAGTAGGTCTACCAAGCGTCATTTATGTCACACCTAGCTGTTTTCCATCCTACATAGTCATGTGTGTTGTGTTTTCATTTGCGTTTACTGCACAAAGATTCGTCGTTGACTGTTCTCCAGACACTTTTTAGGTGAGCTCTAGCACACGGACCACATGATAGAAAGTGAATATTGTGCCCTATGGACGTATGTAACACCAGAAAAGTGGTTGTTGCAAAAAAAGTCAGCACAGTTGCGATTTCTTGTATTTATAATACATTTAACCACGCCTTTATCCCCGGGGGTTAGGAAGAGATGAATTAAGATCCACATTTCAGCAGTCATTGTATTCGGTCCTACGTAACCTATTGCCGTTTTCCGGGCACTATTGTTGACTCGAGCTGTGCATCTGAGGCGGAGTCTGGGCTGTATATATCTGTCTGATGTTAAACAGCCCTATCCCTTAGTCGCCTTGTACGACACCGCATGGGAAGAGATGGGGTGGTCCAAATTCTACTCTGCCAGAAACCACGTGTATTTATTGTATTTATAACTACGTTTAAATATCATTCCTTAATTAGGAAAAAGGGTAAATAATAAATTACGAATCATCAGATATAAAAATATTGACGTTATTCATATTTTGTTAATGATTCTAACATTTTTCATAATTGCTTCTCAATGGTTTACAATTTATTTGGAACCTGTTTCTGATTTGACGGATTAATCTTTTTCCGATAGACAATCTTTTGTATTTGAATACTCTTTTGTTAAAACAGACATAGCAATATCGTTGAACCTTTCAAATGTAGAAAGATATACCATTTTGCGACAAGTGATTTCATAACAAAGAAACACGATGTTATTTCATCATACAGGATAAATTTCAAATTCATACTTTTTTTCCATTATCCACAAAACTGTGATACGAAATCGAAAATAAGAAATCCTTCAACCACAAATATATATATAAGTACCACGACAGCACTTCACTAGAAATCGCTACATAATGAAATTATCTCAAAGATTATTAAATGGACTGCTGAGACGAGGTCTCGGGTTCGATCCCAGGTTTTACCATGGCACACACCAATGACTTTTCGATACTTTTCGAAGGTATGTGTGTATTTATCGCAGGTTTATAAGTGCCCGGTTAATGGCAATATACTCGCCACCTTTTACACTGGGACCTAAACAAAAACTGGCGAAATGTGGGTGCTAGCACCTCAGCCTACCCCTTTGGGGATATAGGCGTGAGTTTATGTTATGTTATGTAAATAATGAATAATCAATTGAGATGGATAAAATTGAATCTTCTATCTTAATCGATTCGAATCGATATCAATGATTTCGTCATTCTACCCGCTAAATAACATTATAAACATATTGTAAAGCCTCAAAGTATTCTAAGATCTATATAAAACTTATTCAACGATATTCTGATCACATACCTAATTTAAAAAAAAAGTAATTATGAAAAATTAAACCCTTGAGACGATGTAGAGACATTTATTTTATATTACCATGATTAACTTTTCAGGTCACCGTTTCATTTGTCGGCCGAACGTAATGTTTTTAGATACGTAAAAAGGGCATTTCCTAAATTGTACACACTGTCCGTTCAGCTAAACACGGGGCCGCGAGCGGGTACACGTCCCTTAATTAGCTCGTCGTTTGATTACGTAGCTATGGGATATGTTGGTGGATATGTTCGTGAATATTGTACTGTGCCATTTTTGTGTTGGAAATTGAAACCACCGGTGATTGTGGCGTCTCGTTCTGTTAGGCATAACAAGGGCTATATTTTACTGTGGTGGAATTAGACAAAGTGATAACGTGGTCTGTTGCATTTGCTTTTATTTATTTATATCTATAGGATTTTTTATTATAAATATCGTTTTGACTTTGACAGACTTGGATAAGGCTAGAATAGTTTATTTCAGCTAATTTCATAGTATTTTGAGCTATGGGATTTCCCTTTGGGGTAATTCACCAGATATAAATATAATATTGTGTTACAAAAACAGACTGTGCGAGCTATTTATAATTTGGGCCAAAGAGTCTCCCATCGAGAAAAGTTTAAAGAAATAGATATTCTTTTTTTTATTTTGTACGTGCGCAAAATCCCCACGGATACCTCTCCATCGGAGCCGGTGGGAGAGGTTATGTCAGTCCGACATAACCTCTCCGACTAACACGCACGCCGCCTGTGGGTCATTTTGGTTGCCGAAGGTGAGGTTGACAGGCATATCCTTCGCACCCCGGCCGACCCAGGGCCATCTCCCACGATCTGGCCCTCTTCTCGGGTGTGGGGACTACAGAGTCCCCAACTCGTCCCCGGAAACGGGAAGGCGGCCTGCTTCTGCCAGGGTGACAGGCGGCTCCACCTGTCACCCCCAGGCCGGCGCTCATGCGGGGCGGAGGTCGTTCATCGCCCTCTGACGCCCGAGTTGCCTTCGTACGCGGGCAGCTTGGCTTGCGATCCTTCGTCGCTCCCGCTGCCACTCCCGCCCCGCCTCCTCATTCACGAGCATTACTTGCTCGCAGAAGGAGGCAGCGGACCATCGCCGCGAGCGAGATGGAGAGCGTCAGAACCCTCACTCCCAGGGTCGCCACAAGCTCGCGCCTCGGCGTCTCCCACGCCGGGCACTCGGTGAAGAATCAGATATTCTAACCGTAGTGTCAGAATATATTTTTGAGATCCTAATGTTACATGCATTAGGGAGATTTGGCTAAAACTCGATATTTTCTGTAAGTGACTGCCATCTGATTTCTACAAGCTAAAGGCGATATCGAAGCATTGCAGCTGGACCAGTTTTGAATTTGTAAAGAGACTCCCTTATGATCGAAATGACCCGGTGCTCTAATCCTGGTCATTACACTACACACAATTTAATTGATCAAGACACACCTTGTGGTCTTTGGTAATCAGAAAGAATTAGAGAAGTTTTAAATCATAAAACCAAAAATCATCATCATTATTTGCGTTAATCCAGATTGCATCCAAAGCCGTATCTATCTATATATATTTTTACTTCCAAGATTATGTAAATTTACAAAAAAGTGAATAGTAGACAGCAATGAGCTCGCTGTTATTAAATCAGTAACAACATTTTCCACATAAACCTAATCAATAACAATTTACCGAATTTGGAATCAAGTCCAGTGTATCATGATCATACATGCTCATTATAGCCTAATTAACTTGCAATAGTGATATTTGTGAATACAAACTCGTGAGAGAATTTAAATCCGGAGCAATAGATTACTAGTACCTCGAACTACAGTTCACCTGCCTATAGTCTAAACTCGTACTGAATCCTCCGTTGAATTCACCACAATTGTAAAGGTAAACAATAAATCCTGCTAGCGAGTCCTAATCCAATAAATAAAAGGGGAACGTTCGACGAATCGGTGCACTAGCGACTCAAAAGAGATTTAGGATCATGTAAATATTCAACAAAGGTTTTTAAGTATTCTAGTGATTTATTCTAAGCCATGGCCGAAAAACCTCTATGATGTTCACCTGTTCATGTCTCACGGTAAGAAAATTTTATAAAAGAACAACGAAAATAGAAAAGGTTACCAAACCACTTCAAAAAGATCCAAACGATTGAATATTAAGTTTGTTGGAGAGCTTTTATGGTGAATCAGTATTCACTGAAACATTATTTATTTAACAATTCAATAACAATACTCTAATGGGTAAAGATTTTATGTATTTTTTTATTTACATTAAACCATTGTATATTAGGTTTGTAAAATGTAAGGGCTATTTTGGTACTATACTATAGTGCTACAAAACTACGTCCCGATTGTTATCTTTCCTTTGATCAATCAATCAATTAACCCATCGCAGTCCACTACTGGATATAGACCTCTCCCAATGTTGGCAGGCTTTGGCCTACTGTTTTCACGCTAGCCAGACGGGTTGGTACAGGGTTTTATTTTGAGTGTTCCTTCTTTCACAATGATATCATTTGTGTATTTTTCCGTTAGTCGCCTCTTACGATGACTGTCAGATGATGGTGGTAATCTAGTATTCTTGCTCCGTCACTACACGTATATTCTGTGGCAGATCTATTCTGTGACAGAACTTATATGTAACATAACATCTGTACAAAACGAGATTCACCGCAATCGAAGAATAAGACACAAAGTGCCCACACTTGCAAGGAACATATCCTAATACAAAATAGCTACACATACTAATTTTACTGACAAGCTACTTTCAATTACCATTACAACTGTGATTACGAACCTATGAGGGTACACTGTTGTCCTTTTAAGGAAAAGGTCCTCGAAAAACCAGAAACAGTCCCCTAAAAATAAAATAGCGTTTCCCGGGTGCGGTGTTCCGGGTCAGCTTATATCTGGTAGCGTAAGCTAGGATAATTGAACCGTCTATTGAAGGCCTTTTCGAGAAGAAATAACGACCTTTTGGAATCTTTCTAATAAGTGAATTGGACAGTATTTAACGAAGGCTCTTATGGTTGATATATTTAAAAAATAGTTTATCCAATTCGGTTTCTATGCCCACCACTATTATAAAAGAGACAGTTATTTTTATAAAAAGAAGATCAGTTTTTACAGTTTGTAATTAAGGTGCTTGCCTTAGACGATACCCGGAACGAATGGGTGGACCCTACGAACGTAATGATAGCAACCCCGCTCCACCCCGCGCTCACGACACCATAGTGACTATAATATAAAAATTAGGGAAAAGAAGTTGCTAAAAATCTTAATAATCTTTATCTTTCTTTTAATAAAAAATAAATAATAAAAATTCTGTCTGAAACATAACGAGGTTTTCATTTTAAATTTACCAATTATGCAAATAGGTATGTAGATGTGGCGTAAAAACTCAAGCTTCAGAAATATATTCAATTTTTAAAAGCGAAATAACATGTTCCTGTCTTTCATTTAATTATGCACATAAATGTAGAAATGATATACGGTTGTTCGCTTTACGGCAAATATCGAAGAACAGCCGAACCCGCTGTTGGACTGGAAATGTGGTCCTCGAACTCCAAGGTGAAAACTTCAGATGCGACCGGGATCAAGGCTAGGATGAAGAGAAGAGATATACATTTGTTATTGGGTCTATGCGCCCTACTAACCTCACTAAAATCTAAACCTACCAATCCTTGGGACCAAGCCAGCCTCACCTGTAAGCCAGTATACCTGTTGATTGATAGAAGTGGCTCCAGCGTAGGTTTCCATTTTTTTTATATAGGACACGCCAACTTGACTTCACCTCGCCTGATGGTAAGCTAAAGACAAAGTCTCAGGAAAGAGGGTCACCATTACAGACAATAAGTATTACAATGGTGGCACTCAGCTTGGCGGCCTCATCAGGTGCTTTTTCACGCCCCGCTTAAATGACTTGGGAATGTAGGAAGAAGGAAACACGTGTGCTGGTAATGAATTCCAGGTCTTGGTGGTGCGGCAAAGCAAGTTTTCTTATTCTCTTTGCCGCACCACCAAGGGTTCGGCTGATCTTCGATATTTGCCGTAAAGCGACCAACCGTATATCATTTCTTAATTCCATCCCAAGATTGAGAGGTTAAACGGTTGTCACTCTCATAAAGTCGCATAAGACAAGTCTAAAGGAGGAGGAGAAGGACTCAGCAAAAGTTTGGAACGCATTTTTTATATAGGAGACGTCAATTAGACTTCGTCTCGCCTGAAAGTAAGCTGAAGGCAACGTCTCAAAGAAGATGGTCACCATAATATACATATAGCATGTTACAATGGTGACACTCAGCTTGACGGCCTCATCATATACCATTTACGCCCCGCTCAAAGAACCCGGGGCTGTAGGAAGAAGGAAACATGTGAGCTGGTACTTATCTATTCTAACTAGCTTTTTTTTTTTTTTTTTTTTATACCACTTAGTTGGCAGACAAGCACACGGCCCACCTGATGGAAAGTGGTTACCGTGACCTATGGACGTTTGTAACACCAGAGGAGTCACAATCGCGCTGCCAACCCTGTAAGTACAGAGTTTCTGTGCCGTCAGTAGAAGACAAAGCAGGACAAGCCTTTAGTCTTCCCACTGGCAGCACAAATTCTCCAGTGAGCTCTGGCTACCCTACTCACCGCTGGGAACACAACACGAAGTTATTATAGCCGCGGTATTCTGTAGGGCGGAGGTACTACCCCAGTCGGACTGCTCAATCTTCTCAATCATTGCTCAATCAATGCTCTAGCTTTACGTAGAATGTCTTTTTTGACTTTTATCATTATCTTTATACAAATGCTCTGCTACAATATCTTTATCGGTACAAATATTCAACTCTATTCAATATTATATCACTGTCAACCTTGAACCTGCAGGAGGTAGGGCATAAAGGGAGGTTGGATTTGGAGCCGGTCGAGTGGAGTCAGTAACGTCGACAACAAAAGTGGCAACTACATTTATTGAAAATAAAATATATTAAAAGGAGACAATCATATTAGTAGGTTATGTTCAAAAGACAACGTAATTATTTCTTATTATGTATTTTTGATAATATTGCTAAGTTTTGTAAATCTTGATTTAGATGAGATTATACTTACTTATTACTTAAGAGCAAAACTATCAGGTACATGTGTTAAAAGAGCACGACAAATTCACAACAGTATGAAAGCTATTGAATGCACAGGTAGTACTAAATTACTTCTAAAAAACCTAGAAGTTTCCTTGCCAGATGGAAAAGAAGAATGTATATCGACTCAAGAAAAATATAATAGATTGCTCAAACAATTAAAAGCAGAAACTCAAAAAGTAAATTTGATTAGTAAGACTACGATATCACTTGAAAGTAAGCAACTACTACAGGAACGGAAGCAACTTATACAACAAGGGAAAAATAACAATAACAATGTCCGAAAGATAGCCGAAATAAGCAAAAAGATTAGCGAACAACTTAGAAAAGATCGGAAGTCAAAACGGTTAACAATACTAAGAAAACATATAGAGAAAACTGGAGGAATAAAGAAGGCGTTAAAAGAAATGAACTACAAAAAGGACTGGATTCCAAATATGAAAAATAAAAATAACATAAAGATCAGCAATAGACTAGAAATATTAAGAATCGCTACGGAATACTACCGAAATTTATACCAAAGTTGTAAAGGGGAACAAGTAACGAAGGAATATAATTATATAAATAAAGAGGAAGTCAAACCAATTTTAAAAGAAGAAACTATCAAATCCATCGAAACACAAAAACTAGATAAGGCACCTGGATCAGATCTAATCACGAATGAATTGCTGAAAACTACATTACCAGCGATGGCACCAAGACTTACAGATTTATTCAATGAAATCCTCGAAACGGAAAACATCCCGGAAGACTGGACTAAATCGATAATCATACTACTACATAAAAAGGGAGACAAGGGCAATATAGGAAACTACAGACCGATCAGTTTAATGTCAAACATTTACAAAATATTTTCAAAAATCATTTTAAATAGAATTACCAACACATTAGATGAAAATCAACCTAAAGAACAAGCTGGTTTCCGAAGCAAATTTTCAACTGTAGATCACATACACACTCTAAGACAAATCTTACAGAAGTATAAAGAATATAATAAAACGTATTACATAGGGTTTGTTGATTTTAACAAGGCATTCGACACATTGGAACATGATTATATATGGGATGCTCTAATAAGACAAGGAGTACAAGCAAAATATATACGAATAATTAAAAATGTATACACAGCGAGCACAGCAGAAATTAAACTTGAATCTACGGGTAACGAATTTCCTATTCAAAGAGGTGTACGCCAAGGAGATCCTATATCACCAAAATTGTTTTCCGCAGTATTAGAAATGATCTTTAGAAATCTTAACTGGTCCACAGTTGGCATCAACATAAATGGCGAAAATCTTAACCATCTACGCTTCGCGGACGATTTGATTTTGTTCTCAGAAGACGCAGGAACCCTAGAACTGATGTTGCAGCAGCTTTCCGATGAAAGTGCTAAGGCAGGACTGACAATGAACTTAACCAAAACCAAAATTATGACAAATTCGCAACAAACAGTAGACAATAAACATATAAACATAAATAATGAAAAAATAGAATATGTAAATGAATATATATATTTGGGCCAACTTATATCTACAGAAGGTTGCATGGATAAAGAAATAGAACGACGAATAAACAACACTTGGAAACGGTTTTGGTCACTTAAGGAAATAATGAAGAACAAAGATATGCCAATGAAAGCAAAAAAGAAGGTTTATGAAACATGCATTATGCCATGCTTATTATACGGGTGCCAGACATGGGCGTTAACAGAAATACAAGAATCCAAGATAAAAGTATGTCAAAATTCAATAGAAAGAAGTATTTTATATATAAAAAGAAGAGATAGAATAAAAATAGAAGAAATTAAAAAGAAAACAAAATTTAAAAACGCACTCACTGCCTACAGACGTCTTAAATGGCGTTGGACAGGACATATGCTACGAGAAAGTAAGGAAAAATGGACTAAATTAGTAACCGAATGGTACCCAAGGAATAGCAAAAGAAATAGAGGCAGGCAAAGTAAAAGATGGGAAGATGACATCAAAAAAATAGTTGGTCCGCAGTGGACCCGCCTAGCAAGAGACAGGATTACATGGAAATCTTTAGAGGAGGCCTTTGTCGACAGACAAGCTGTTTCGCATAAAACCGGTTGCCGAGAATATAAACTCAAACAAGGTTAAAAATTAGAAATTAAGCATGTTTTTATATGTTAATAAGCGAAAGGAACAGCAATAAAGGCTATTTTATTTATTTTATTTTATTATTTTATTATACTTACTTATTTGATTACTTGAACCTTACATAATATTAGATAAAAATATAGGTTCGTGATTTCAGGCTTACGTTTTGATAACCGTATATTAGCATCAATCAAATGTGCTATCTCTTCACAATAACCGTTAAAGGTACGCCTGCACTAAAAATGAGAGAATAGGCCCAAATAGCATAAAGAAAACTTACAAAAGCAACACGCTCATGAATTCACCATCTTTGAATTTATCGACGCAGGTGCTATAAATAAACGTTGGCCATTACGCAAGATAACTCTGTTTTATTGTAATTTTATGCGCGACTGTACCCACCTACCGCTCCGTACAAAATGCAAACCGCCCAAGAGATTAATTAGACACGCTTGCTGCCAAAATGTACAAAGTACAGATAGAAACAATCGTCTTACGCTGACGGCCGCTGATCTGATGATAAATATTATTGTGCTCTGGAGGAAACGGAATTAATATTACTTTCACTCTAGATAACATTAAAGACTATCTTTCTTAACCATGACACTGTAAAATTAATTGAAATAGTAAAAAAAATATTGATAAAGCAAATTCTTTCTACATAAGTCTTCTAAATATTTTTTTAAAATCAATCGATCTAACCCAATGTTCAATACTTTTTGCCACATTTATAGTACTTCAATTCACACACAAAAAAACAGTTCAAAGATTTACATACACACAAAGTCAATACATAACATATATTAGATATATCCCAAAAACCGGTGACATTCAGTCATACTTCCTATATTATATTCATTCAGTTGATTGAATAAACTCATTACCTGTTAAACAGCCGTTGTTCCTTATTAAAAGTATCTCTTTCACACCGTTCCGAACCGAAGTAATCACACCCAGAAGATAGCCATCCCTAACCTTAATGAAAAAAATATCAAAAGCCGGTTTTTATTTTCCTGTTTCATGCCATACTGCTATAGAAAACCGACGAGCAAAAGCAAATTGACTTGTTTCTTTTGCTCATATATTTTTACGTTCCTGTTTAAGTGTTTATTTTTGGCAGACGCACTCTATAGGGCTATAGTGCTGTGTTGTTGATCTCCTTGACTTTTGTCCATTATTTATTGTTTGTTCACCACTAAAAAGTGATCCTTCAGTGTCAAGTCTACTAATGAAAAATGTAACAATATCCCAGCTAAGGCCTGAGGGATTTATATGCGCATCACTCCTGAAAGTAGATTTGTGTTCAATTAAGATCGTTACCATTCCAAACAAATTGACAGTCAAAATAACTTTCACAGTGCTATAGATTGATAGAATTATTAAATTTCAAATAAGGCATTAAATCACATGAACCAACGTTTTAATTTGAAAGGAATTTGTATTTCAGCCGGTTTATAATTAGATCCTTTAAGTGTTGCTTTCAAATAGTTAAATAAAATGCCGGAGTAAAACACTGTATTAGGGAGATCTTGGCTAAATCCGAGGATAAATCACTTTGGACTAGATGTAATTTGTACTGTAAGAGTTTCTTTATTCAAAGGGCGTTGTTTTCAAGCCAAATGGACGGTGGTTTAGACGGAAATAAGGTCTTGGTTTTCTTAGTAAGGTAACTATGACAATGTGCAGAAGCTTTGTTAGAAACATTTTTATTGTAATAAGCAAAATGAAAAAGGAATTAGTTTACTTGCGGTTGCAGTATTGATAGGTACAATTCAAAACATGTACTAGTCTTTCCAAATTGTTTTGAGTTTTCAATATTTGTTAGAAGCATTTCATTTTAAAAGCAATACTTAATTTTAAGTGTTATAGGTATGATTTCGACCTCTGCAGCAAGCAGCAGTGCTGCACGACAACTCTGCAGAGTATTACAGGTCCCCATATAATCTCATGAGCTTATATGACAACATACCGAACTACGCAGCAATGTCACTGAATGCAAAGGAATTAATAAATAACCATACATCACCACCAACAGCGCAACACTGCTGTGCAGCACTGCGCGCTGCAGAGTTTGGGATCATACCTTAATACATACAGACATACATTATATATTTTTTTTTTTTTATATAGGACACGTCAATTGGACTTCGCCTTGCCTGATGGTAAGCTGAAGGCAAAATCCCAGAAAAGAGGGTCACCATTACTTACACATACCGTGTGACAATGGTGACACTCAGCTTGACGGCCTTATCATATGCTTTTTCACGCCCCGCTTAAAGGACCCGGGACTGTAGGAAGAAGGAAACACGTGAGCTGGTAATGAATTCCAGGCCTTAATGGTGCGACAGAGGAAAGAGTCTCCGAACCGCTTGGTTCTTGATCGGATGTTTTGCACCGTGTGCGGATGACATCTAAGACCTGCACGCGTTGTCCTGTGTAGGAAAGGGGAGGGTGGGACTAATTGGAAGAGCTCATCAGAACACTCCCCATGGTACAGACGGTAAAATACAGCCATGGACGCAACATCTCTACGCAGCTGTAAAGGTTCTAGGGTGTTCGTGATCTCGGGATTCCCAATGATGCGGATCGCACGTCGCTGCAACCTGTCGAGAGCATCTAGTAAGTACTTTGCTGAACCATCCCAGAGATGCGAGCAGTACTCCACACAGGAGCGAATTTGTGTCTTGTATAGAAGACACCGCTGCTCCGGCGTGAAAAATCGTCTCACTCTGTTCAGGACTCCGAGTTTTCGTGAGGCTGTTTTGATGATGCTTTCGATGTAGTTTTTGTTATTCAGGTTGCAGCGTACATCCATACCTAGGATATTGAGATTGTCCTGCAGCGGCAGTGGCGTGCTCTGAAGAGTGGGGAGGGGAAGGAAAGAAGATACTTTTGCTGTAAACGCACATGCCTGCGTCTTCTTGGCATTGAACTCAACCAGGTTCTCAGAGCCCCATTGAGAAATGTGATTCAGGACCCCGTCAAGCTCAGTGACAAGAAGCTGCCTTTTCTCTGCGATATCTGACTGCTTGGCCGCTGGATGTCCATGATAACTCCCATGTAAAGTGCTATCGTCTGCATAACAATGAACATTGCCGGTAGACAGCATGTCGTTGATATGCAGAAGAAAGAGAGTGGGTGATAAGACGGACCCCTGGGGCACGCCAGCATTAACCTGCAGAAACTCTGAAGCTCGTCCGTCACAAAGGACGCGAATACGGCGCCCCTGCAGGAAGCTAGCAACCCAGTTGCACAGCCTAGAAGGCAGACCAAAGGCAGGTAGCTTAGAAAGAAGCGATTTGTGCCAGACTCTATCGAAAGCTTTGGCGATGTCAAGACTAATTGCCAGTGACTCGCCGTGCTTGTCCATAGCCTCACCCCAAAGATGGGTAACGTATGCTAGAAGATCACCCGTTGACCGTTTCGGTCTGAAGCCATATTGCCGGTCATTAAAAATTAAGGAGTGATCCTCTAGGTGCCGCATGAGCTGTTTATTGATTATGTGCTCGAACACTTTGCACAGCACTGAGGTGACGGCTATGGGTCGATAGTTGGCTGGCTCCGAGCGATCCCCCTTCTTGGGAATCGGCTGAACATTCGCCTCTTTCCAAGGCAAAGGCACTGTACCCGAACTGTAGGATAGCCGGTACAGGCGCGTAAGCATTGGAGACAACTCCGCTGCACATTTTTTCAAAACTACCGCTGGAATACCATCCGGACCACTGGCTTTCCGGACATCGAGTGATTGCAGCACTGCACGGACATCGCGTTGCCTGATATGGATATCAGGCATCGCGTGGTCACTGTCGGGTAGTGTTGGTGGCTGCGTACCACAATCATCGATTCGGGAGTTGGCCGCAAAGAGATTAGCCAGCAGATTTGCCTTCTCTTGCGACTCATGGGCCAGGGATCCATCAGGGTTACGCAGCGGAGGCAGCGAAGGCTGACAGAAGTTGGCTTGCACGGCTTTAGCCAGTCGCCAGTAGCCACGGCTTCCCGTGGGATGCATCACCAGCTCTTGACCAAGCCGCGCTATGCGCAGGGCATCCGCTCTGACATAGGCCCTTCTACAGACCTTTGTGGCTCTGTTGTACGCTGCCTTGAAGTGGCCCAGATTGGGATGGCGCGTGGCGCGCGCCCTTACCCAAGCGCGGTACGCAGACTGTTTTTGTTCAACAGCTTCCGCGCACTCGCGCCCGAACCAAGGGCGCACCCCGCGGTCACCGGTGACATCGGTGTATGAGATATAGTATTCCATACCCAGACCGATCTCACCGGCGACAGCAGTAGCACAATCCGATGGGTTCTTACCTTCAAAGCAGCGCTCAACCCACGGGATGGACGCAAAATAGTCACGAAGTCCATCCCAGTCCGCTGACGAGTAGTGCCAGAGACGCCGCTTCCCCTGCACGGGTCGTGGGGGCGCCATAATAGGCACCGTGGAACAGACCAGGCAGTGGTCAGAGTTGCCTAACGCGGCTCGCACCGATACACTGTACCGGTCCGGATCACTCGTCAGCAGAAGGTCTAGCAGAGAAGGTGCTTGGCCCGACCTTCTTGGTATCCTAGTGACCTCGTGCACCAATTGGGTCAGGCCGTGCGCCAGAGCAAATGCGTGGGCGGCTCTTCCCGCATGGTCTGTTTTGGAGGAGCCCAACCAGATCTCGTGGTGGGCGTTAAAATCCCCCAAAAATACCATTTCGGCATTCGGAAATCGCTCCTGCGCATCATCTGCCGCCTGACTCAGATATTCAAAGAGTCGAGTTGTCTCAGCATCTCCTGTATGGGAACGGTAGAGGCACACATAGATCTGACTCGTAGGGCCATGGTCTACGTGTACCCAAAGGACGGAGAAGGATGGGTCCTCTAGGCAGCGCAAACGGCGACAGCAAACATCCGCCCTAACAAACACGCACACCCCGGCTTTTGCACGAAAACTTTCCTCAAGAACATAGCCAGGGTAGAGCAAGTAGGTCGTGTCGTCAGGGCGGTGTATTTGCGTCTCCGTTAGAAAAAACATGGCAGGTTTCGCCGTCTCTAGGTGTTGGTGGACGGCGTTGAGGTTTGCATGGAGCCCACAGATGTTAGTGGACTCCACCTCAAATAGCAAGCTTTTGGGAGTGTGACGAGCCGCTGTGTTGCCTTTTTCTATAAATTGCGCTGCCATGAGTTTGGGTGGGAGAAGGCGTGAAAAAAAGAAGTGATTGCCGCCGCAGCACCGTGTGACAAAGCGCGGGATATTGGTTTTATCTATGAATGTGAGGCATGGCGAGAGCCGACGCGCCGAACGGAAGGGCCCCCGTACCCCCCCGAGTATGGTCGCCGGGCTCCCAAATCCGGTCACCAACCGGCACGACGAACCATATCGGGATTATGCGCGGCCTGGTGAGGCAGCCTCCCAAGGTGGTTAACCCCAGTTGGGCCCCTGTACTATACCGCGGGCGGCCAGCGGCACCACCGTTTCTACAGGTCTCCCTGTTCGGCGCATCGCCCCGCGCCATCCCCACTAGACTACGCCAAGACCCACTGGTCCCACTAGTGCTGCGACAACCACCACCTCTGCCCGGCTATGCACATGCTGACCCCTGAACACAATCCAACCGAGATTGAATTGCTATGGAGGGTTTTTCGCAATAGTGCACGGTGGTACCTACCCGGTCGAAACTTGAGACAAATTTGTGCCACCAAGTTTCTACCACCATAAAATATATACATATATATATATATATAAATATATACATATATTTATGCCTGTAAATAAATGAAGAGCTAGGCAGAGGTATAGGTATTAACACCCACATTTCACCAATTATAATTACCAGTCCTAAGTAATAACGAGTACTGTCGGATGAAGAACAGCATGTATATAAAAAGTTAAAATGTGTTAATAATCATGTAAAAGTACCAAAATCAATCTTTATTATGTCTTGTATAGACGAGCATGTTATTGGACTATCCTATATGTCTCATGTGGAGAAAAATAGAACAGTACGTCTGATTTGTTTTTATGGGTAACAAAGGACGGAGGTTCACTATAATCATCAATGTAGTTTATCTAAATAATAGCCAACACTAATGTCTTGGATGACCAAGTGCAAGCTTCACGGTTTTTGATTCTAGTTTTTCTAATTACATTTATTTTCTGTTTTTATTCACGGTTAGTGTATTTTTTTTCACATATTCTTAACGTTCCAAAAATATTCATTGAAGTGAAAACAAGGTAGATGACACAGAAATGAGCAAAAGTAATCGTTTATGTTCTGTATTTTTCTGAAATGTCAATGTCAGAAGCAGCTACATTTTTAGCCTGTCTGAAATTGTATCTGATATCAGCTATTGTCGTCCGACACCGATATTGGATCGGATAAAAGCGGCCTTGGTGAAAACGGTTTTAATGTACCATAGATATATTAATCGAGCAGTGCTAAGGCTAGTATTACATAAAACAGATTAGTCTACCGAAGTACAAACGGATGCTCCTAAACAAGCGTGCGGGCTATCGAATCCCCAAACAGTCAGTAAATAAAATAAATGAACAATTAATTCAACATTATTACGTTCCACGTGTGGAGGCTCTATTTGTTCGGCAGCCATGTTTGTGTTAAAGCTTTTCAGCGGTTTAGCTTTCATTGAGCCGATGGAGCAAACATACGCTTTATTTGTTAGGAAAAACACATTTCAGTGATTAACGAAAAGGTCTGCGTTGGTATATAAAGAAGGGTTTTTCAAGTACGTATTTTTATTTATCAAGACTACTGTCTATTAAATTTATCAGTTTAATAGCCATTAATGAAATTCAAGTTTATTTCTGTGATTTTAATCTAACTGAGTAAGTATGAATCTAGAGTTTGTGGTCCCAAGTTCAATAAAAAAACTCGGTTGATGCCCAGCCCCGGATCTATAATGTTTCTAGGCGGGGCAAAACTGATAAATTGCCGCCTCACTCACTTTTTTCGTACGGAGATCGGATACGGGGTGAGGGGGGGGGGCAGCCAGAACCATTCTCTACAATATTGGATACATGGGTACAGGACCATGATTTGCACCGCGTGTGCTATAATGTTACTCACTGCGAGTTACGTATCGAACATAACTAGGCTTTTTGAAATCTAAATTTTTTTGGTACACACGTTATTTCTTTGTGCATTGTTAGACTGTACTGAGCACTGCCATGTGCTAAACAGACTTAGATTACTTGTATAGTACTACACAAGTAATCTAATAGTCTATCCTTTTCAGAGTGCGCAGTAATCATCTCTAATCAAAATGTTTCTCCTCTAGTTCTAACCAGTATGATGAAGGCATGTTTCACCCGATAATAAGTAGCAAAACTTAGCACATTCTGTTCTAAGTTTAACCAAATGTTCTACCGTATTCAGAACCACATGTGAACGGCTGCACCTAGTCCAGACGTGGAAATAAAATATTGGAACTCTATCACTACCTAGCCATTTGCGTTTCAATTAGCATACTTTTTTAAGAAGATATCATAGGTCAGATAATATAAATCTTACCTCACAAAATTTACATCACTGTAAGTGGAAAAATTCATTGTAACAGACGTCATTATAGATGCAATAATACACATTGCAGTTTATAAAAAGGTAAAGTGAATATTTCCGTTCTCTACCCACGAAACTGTACCCATGAGTTAAAATAATAAGGGTAAAGTAATACAGCAAAATTTCATAATTCCAAACTTTATTTTTTACAACGAAACATGTCAGTATATTTATTTTTTACATTATTATATTATAATTTTACACATAATAACCTTGTCAAGTTAAAGAAATTTCTGGAACAAAGTCGGTCCAAACAAACAGTTTTGCCTCCTCAAGGTTTCTTATGATAAATGACTGTATAACAACTGTTGGACACTGTAATTTCCTCAAGACAAGGAAATGTAGAATATTTTTTTCAGAACTTGGAAGGGTTTGCGATCATTCATCATGCAATGTGCCAAATCACGTCTGGAAATATTAAAGAGTGACACCAAAATTGAAGACAAAAACAGGAAAAACGATGACAATGATAAATTTTGTATTATTGAGGACGCTATGAAAGTCAAATTAACATAATACCTGTGTATGACTGACCTTAGTGTTTGAACAGGTGGTACAGATAGGCTAACGGGTGCTATTAACTAATGTGATCACAAGTTTAGCGGTGGGTCGCTACCGCATGTGTATTGAATGTTGTTAAAACCAAGCATAGGCCGACTATAAAACTGACAAGGTTTCACGACTAGGAGCCTGGGAAGGTAGAAAACCCAATACACTTCACTGGCGGTACGCAGGGACGTACAACAGGTGGTATCTAGCCCACTCTAAACCTGGAAGTGCAACATTTCAGTCATCTATTTGAAATCACTCACGATACAATCAATACCCCAGGGGTTTGGATTGTATCGTGTTTGACGCCTAATTATGATAATCCAGGGCCCAGGGTTTGCCCTAACCTGGCCTGGATTATCATAATTAGGTTTCGAAATTATGTTAAACTGACGTTTAAACTTTCGCGTTATTGACAATTTTATTTATAGGGAAAATTTAAAAATGTGTGTAAATATTCACATGCAGCTTATTTGACTTACCAGACATTTTATGAATAAAGCCTATCTATCTAAACTTACTTCTTTTTGAACATATAACTAACGTTTACTTGGTAACTTTTCGGCCATTTTCCCATCGTATGCCTGTTTCACCTGAATCCCTGATCAACCCGAAACGTACTCACGTAAACCTAACATAATATAAATATTAGTGGATCCAATATAAATATTAGTGAATCCAATACCAGTATTGGCCCTTCAAATAGTTCTATTTGTTGTACCAGTTAGTACAATATTGATTTCTACTTCGTCTGTCAAAGTTACCTTGCGCTGTTCGCCATTAGCAAAATTAATTTGGAGAGAAATCATCGACACAAGTTGAATGCTAGCTAACTAAGTTTAGTATAAATTACAGGATGTTCAAGGTCAATATCGTTGACATTAATGCTAGTTATGCCAACAATTAATTTAAAAATTGCAGGAGTTTTAAGTAAAATTTCAAGTAGAGTTTTCAAGACAGTACAATATTCTATAATCTATTTAACTAAATAGAAACACAAAATCTGCAATATGGATATTTTTTCTCGAGAACTCGTGGGTATAAGATCGGTAAGATTTTCTTTATTGCAATTGGTTTTGATCTTTTTCCACCTAAAATCTTCATTTCGAAAAAGGCAACTACCTATTGTATTTTTAACAACTTTGTTGCTTATTGTGTGTACCTATATAGATCTGAGATTGGCTGACAGACTGATGTCACCCATTATGGTGGGCAAAATACAGGTATTTTTGTCTACTCGTAGCCTTAAACTATATTTTATTATATTGACTTATTTAACAATTATTTATATCGTGTCCTATGATATGACTATCTTCATGCAAAATTATTTACAGCGAACTATTCATATATTCCTAAAATATATACATTAAAATAATACAAAATATAGTAATCAGCAGTCGTTGTGTGGTTAAATATTACAAATAAATATTTCGAACAAGTAAACTAAACTTGACAGAACATTTCAAATGAAGTTTGAAATTTCAAAGCCGCTTTAACAACCTTTATTATTCACTGTAGTACAGTTCTAGGTCACGCTATAAGCACTATCACGAAGGCTAACAAAGTCCACTGTTGAAGGCAGGAGGTGGACGCTATGTCATGTAGCGGTGGCCATCCGTCACTCCAGGGACCTCGCCCTCCGGCCTCCGGTCACATCGTCGTCACCATTTCTGGGAAGAAGAAAAAACTATAGTTCCAATACGGGCAATCGTCAAACTCTAGTGTGATCCAGTTACGTAGACGTTTGAAAATGCCTTCAAGGAAATCGGTTTCCTAACTCCGGTTTCTTGACAGCCAATGCGTACTAGTGAGTTTTTGTTTTGCTAAAGTTCTATACTTAATTGTAAGGGTTTGGTATAACCCATATTTATAGGTACCGGTAACCACTTAATATTGAGTTAACCGTTTATTTACTGATAAACAAGTCTCAATACTTTGAAAATACAATTCTAGTTGATTTTATAGAATCATAGTGAAATTGAGTCTTAGAACAGCTGGCTAAAATGTTCAATTAAGACCAAGAATTTTAACACCCAGTGCAAAATTTCAAATTAAAACACAGCAGTATTGAGAGTTTCTGAAATGACCAGAAGGATTTCAATTTTACAGCACTAAAGTGATACTTGTTTAAAAATAGCAATACATTATTTGTTATAAACGTTTTCACGTTATGTAATGACTTTTTTTTTTTTTTTTTTTACGTGCGCAAAATCCCCACGGATACCTCCCCACCGGAGCCGGTGGAGGAGGTTATGTCGGGCTCGAACCGACTAAAACGCACGCCGCCTGTGGGTCGTTTCGGTTGCCGAAGGTGAGGTTGACAGGCATATCCCTCGCACCCCGGCCGACCCAGGGCCATCTCTCACGATCTGGCCCTCTTCTTGGGTGTGGGGACCACAGAGTCCCCAACTCGTCCCCGGAAACGGGGAGGCACGCCACGCGCGCCGCCGCCGCGGCCTGCTTCTGCAAGGGTGACAGGCGGCTTCACCTGTCACCCCCAGGCCGGCGCTCATGGGGGGCGGAGGTCGTTCATCGACCTCCGACGCCCGAGTTGCCTTCGTGCGCGGGCAGCTTGTCTAGCGATCCTTCGTCGCTCCCGCTGCCGCTCCCGCCCCGCCTCCTCCTTCACGAGCATTACTTGCTCGCAGAAGGAGGCGCCGGCCGCCCACGCATCCGCGCAGCGAACCATCGCCGCGAGCAAGGTGGAGAGCGTGAGAACCCTCACTCCCAGGGCCGCCACAAGCTCCCGCCTCGGCGTCTCCCACGCCGGACACTCGGTGAGCGTGTGCGGACCTGAGTCCTCGCTCGCGTCGCAGTGATGGCACTCGGACGTTGGCTCTTTCTGCATCCGACGCAGATACTTTCCGAAGCATCCGTGCTCGGTGATCATCTGCGTCAGACGGTACGAGAGGCTGCCGTGTGGCCTCTCTAGCCACTCCCCCATGATGGGTCTTACCGCCGTTACTACGGCGTGCCCTGCGCTTGGTTGCCCAAGTCGTCTCTCCCATTCTGCCACCATTTCCCTGTGGAGCCGGGATCTCACGGCCCGAATTTCTTCGGGCTCGGGATCGTGACCCCGCTCCCGTGCCGCCCTTCGGAACCTGTATAGCGCCGAAAGGCATCTCGCTTCCAGGATCCATGGTGGCGATCCGGCGAGGAGACTCGCCGCGTTGAATGATATCGTGCGGTACCCCCTTATGATGCGGCACGCCAACTTCCGCTGCGGACGCTGCAGCAGAAGCATGTGCCGATCACTCAGGGTGTCCGCCCACACGGGACACCCGTACAGGGCCATGGACCGCACGACACCCGCGTAGAGTCTCCTGCAGGAGTCATCCGGGCCCCTCAGGTTGGGCAGTAGCCGCGCCAGAGCGTTGGCTGTGCCCGCCAATTTGGGGCCCAGACTTCGGAAGTGCTTCCCGAAGTCCCACCGGCCGTCGAGCACGAGCCCCAGATATTTCATCTGGGGCTTGATGCCGATGAGAGTGCCTCCCACTGTGAGACTGGAACCAGGTGGTGGCGTGCGCCGAGGTCCATGAAAGAACATGGCCTCGGATTTATGCAAAGCCACCTCAAGGCCCAGCCGCCGGATCCGTTCCACGACTTGAGCAACCGCGATCGTGGCCCTCAGGATCGCTTCGCGGTGTGTAGCTCCGCTCGCCGTCACTAGCGTGTCGTCCGCATAGCACGTGACGGCGGCGCCGTCCGCAAGCTCACCGCGAAGCACCCAGTCGTATCCAATGTTCCACAGTAGCGGCCCGAGAACCGATCCCTGTGGAACACCGCACGACATCTCACGCCGACCGACGCCGGTCGCACTTGGGTAGATGACGGCTCTCTCCGTCAGGTACGCCCCGACTATGCGGCGGAGGTAGAGAGGCACACCGTGGTACACGAGTGCCTCCCTGATGCAACTCCAGGGCAAGGTGTTGAACGCGTTGGAGATGTCCAAGGACACCGCCAACGTCACCTCACCCCGGGCAACTGCCTCCTCCGCCAAAGTCCTCACGCGCATGATGGCATCCACGGTGGACCGCCACCGGCGGAAGCCATATTGGGCATCCGCCAGGTCCGGCCCCCTACCAGAGAGGTGCTCGACGAGGCGCTTCGCAATAACTCTTTCAAAGAGCTTGCCCACCTCGTCGAGCAACACAATGGGCCGGTAGCCGGACGGTTCGTCCGCCGGGCGACCCTCCTTTCGGATGAGGACCAGTTTCCCCGTCTTCCACATCTTCGGAAACTGGCCCCGCTCCAAGCATGCGCTGAGGAACCCTCTCAGCCGGGGTTCGAGACCGTCATCTCCCAGAGCTAGGACCCACGCGCGGCCTGGAATGCCGTCGGGTCCCGGGGCGGTGCTCTTCTTGGCTCTAAGCCTTCGCACCGCCAGCTCCAGTTCTACCCAAGTGACCTCGGGGACTTCGTCGTCAACTACCACACTGGGCGCCACAGGCGACCGAGGTGGCGGAGTCATCTGCGGCGGAACGTGTTCCGCTCGCGCCGGGAACAGGGACTCGACCACTCCACCGAGCAGAGCTGGCTGGAGAACCCGGGTCAACGGCGGGGCCCGGGGGCGCAGCTTTCCTCTTACCATAAGGTAAGGCCGCCCCCATGGGTCCCGCTCCAGCGTCTCCATTAGCTCCTTATAAGCCGCGGCTTTCGCCCGCTTAATCTCCGCTCGGAGGGCATCTCTGGCCTCCCTGTATCCCACATGAAGCTCCGCCACTCGGGGCTCCGTATCTGCGGTTCGGCTACGCCTCCTACGGAGTCTGGTCCACCGGCGGTGCGCGATCACGCAGGCTTGCCGTAGCCTCGCGATCTCCGCAGACCACCAGTAGACCCGACGCCTCGGACTATAGGGTGGTGCCCTAGGCATACCCGCATCGCAGACACGAGTCATGGCCTCCCGGAACCACACCGCCTCATCGTCGATATCGACAGGCCTGTCCGGCGCAATGGCCCAGGCCTGTACGATGGCGGCCTCCAGGAGGACCTCCCGATTCAGTCTCCCAAGCACCCAGCGTGGCTCGCGTGGGGCCGGTATGACCGGCGCATCACCCGCGGGGGGGGAGACATCAAACCGAACGTATCGGTGATCCGCCAGTGTCTCCACCCCCACAACAACACGCCAGTCCCGCACACGGTGCGACAGCGAAGCGCCTGCGAACGATAGGTCGATAATCGAACTGCGCTCCGCGGTCACGAACGTGGCTTCGGCCCCGCGATTCTGGAGAATTAGACCGTGATTAGCGGCCCAGCTCTCCAGAGCCCTACCTCGTGGGTTCGTGTGCCGGGACCCCCAGGTCACTGACCAGGCGTTGAAGTCCCCGAGCACAAGAACCGGATGAGGATGACAGGCGTTGACGACGTCGGTCAGTCGCTCTAGCGACTGCCGGTACTCCCCTATGCGTCGGTGTAGGCTCGGCGTGAGATAGACGGCCACGACCGCAATCTCCCCCACACGCGCCGCTACGATGCCATGCTCCCTTGCCACGACAACAGGGGGGGGGGGGGGGGCACCCATAGCGGCGTTGTACATCAGTGCCGCCGACCCATCCAGGTCGACCACCCAGGCAGGCCCAAGGGGCCGGTGAGTGTACGGATCGGCGACAGCGGCGACGTGTATGGACCACTGTGCCATGCTCTGGAGCAGAAGACCCTGAGCATCGGCACCGTGGCCCACGTTCGCCTGCAGGATGCGGAGCTGAGGATCCATTATGGAACCATCTCCGCATCCCGCCGCGAACTTTGGGTGGAGCTCCCGCCTTGCGGCTTCGGCTCCCCCCCGGTGCAGGCCTTGCTACCAACCCTATGGTCGGCCGGTTTGCCCCCCGCTGCACACCTGAAACAGTGCAGCGGAGCTTCGCATCCACCGGCCGTATGGCCGGGTTGGCCACAGCGACGTTATGTAATGACTACACGTTTTAATATTGTAACATTGTGTTAAGCATTACATGGAAGAGATCTGTGGTAAACTAGTAATTGGAGAATGGGAACCTGCTACATATCCATAAGAAGGATTTGAATATGAACATTATTCAAAAAATCGAAAAGTAATCAATTATCAATGTAAGAGTTCGATACAATGTAACTAAAAGCCATAAAACAGACTTATAGAAATCAATATCCATAGAATGATAAAAAACAGTAAAGTCTATCGTGTAAACAAACCTGTCGAAACGAGTTTGTTATCACTCAACTTAGCTGTTAGCTCTCAAACTGAGTAAAAAGTTAACAACATCAAAGTGAAATTAAAAACTTAGTTCAGTAAAGTATCTCCAATATTCTCGGCTTATTTATTTGTAAATTAATAACGTCCCATGTTTAAAATATGACGAGTGTCAAGTAGAAAAGTACGAAAAGGGTGAGAACCATTAATCATGGCGTTTGCATAATAAAATATGTATTTAGCTGACAGAATCTTGCGAAATTTTTCTGTATTAAGCGAAGTTATAAATGTTGGTAGGCACTTCTTAAATTTATACGAGCAGTATTCTGTACAACAGTCTGCAGTATGTTGATTATATGATATCATTCAATTACTGAGTGTTTGCCAGGTCACCAGGTAAACATTTTTCATCTACAATTATAAACTTGTTTATCTTTTCTGTTTTAAAAATACTGAGATTCTTTATCCCACCTCGACCCTTAAGTATTGTTTTAAAATTAAAGAGATTAATTTGGAACCTTTAATCAAAGTTGAGGAATTTTGCACGAATATTTTTCACAGATAAGCCTCTGTTGTACTCATTAAGATTATGGCTTGTAATAACATCACAATAACGTTTCAACATTTTGGATAGGTAATTTATCTTGATACTTCTATTGCGAGAAGTATACGGATACTTATTACTACTTACTACTTTATAAAATAAGTGGCTGTGTAGGAATACATACACAGTGTATGGTAGAAAAACGTTGTAAAGTAATTTTTTACCCAAGTTCTGCATTTGATGCTGGCTCAGTACTATGTAAGGCTTGTCCAGTCCAGGGTCTTCGAGCACACCACGATGTAATTGCTCCAGATGTCTCTCAGTATCATCTATTTATAACAAAATACACATAATATGATACTATTTATAGTAAAGTGGGCAAAAACCAATTATTGAAGTGCGAAAATTACTTTGATGAATAAATACTTTAGCGAATTACAGGACCAATCCCTCATCTAAATCAGTCTCAAGTAAGATCAAAAGATTTGCGAGACCTCTAAGTCATCAGATATTTTCAATTCTCTCTTAGAATTCTAGAGTGCTCACAATTGAATAAACAGATTCAATTTTATTAGTCTTCAGATCTTTACGTCAAGTCTTATCATAATATCATTCAATTCTTTTGCACGGTTAAAGTGACCTTTGTAATAGGTATTTTCTAATTATTTTTATTTTCCAATGCTTCTATTTATCACGCATATAAAATTACTAAATAAAGTCACTTTAATTTTAGAGTAACGATTAGTGTTTAAAATGATGGTTTGCCATACGATTAGTCTTTCATGTGATGAGGATACTGTTGAAGATAGGTACTTACATGGCAACAACGTGGTTGTTGGCGATGCTGGCGTTGTTGTAGTGCTAGTTGTAGTCGTTGTTGTGGTTGTAGTCGTGGTCGTTGTTGTTGTCAACACTGTAACAGTCAGAAGTTTGAAACAACAAGTACAGTGAATAAGATCCGAAGTGGTAGATTAAATTGGATTAGAAAAACTTTCATGGTACACTAATAAAACAGTATATGTACGGAAAGCATAAGAAATATAAACAAATAGCAGCCTTATTAGCACAAGTGATTTCTTACAGGCAATTTTCGGATGGGCATAATTGATCGTAACAATAATAGTTTAAGTAGTGGGGTATGATATGATGAAGTTGTAAACTGGATAGCTCTAAACACTATTTATTTAATCTTTATACAAACACACTAACAAGGCATTTCATTCAATATATGTAATAGATTCCATCAAGCGCCATCAATAAATAGGATAGATATAGGATAGATGTAAGTACTAACAATGCAAGAACAATTCAGCTTGAGCTCTTCCCTGCGAGTTCTCCACATGACAGCGGTAAGACCCCGCGTCTTCTCTCGACATCTCTGTTACCATCAGGTTCAACGTGTGACGATAACCTCGTGACGTCATGCTCAAACGGTGCTTTGTACCTGACAACAAAAATAATTTTCTCAAAATTCAATTCAGAATCCGAAGCACGAGCGGAACCGCGGGCAACAAAAAACTCGATGTAAGTTTAAACTCGAATGCTAAGTTTGCATAGCACTTAAACATTCTAAGTATTATGATCCACTGTGCAGTATTACACAAAGAAACAAAGTTTTCATCACAAAACAGCCCTATTTGGAGTAATAATTCTTAAGTACGAAACTTTGAAAAGTCCGGAGCACTCATTAGCTGATACATCAAAGAGTGATAAACTGAAACCAAAATATAATTGTGATTAAAAAGTTCTTGAGCGAAATTGGACGCTTTGTGAGATTACTTAATTGTCTATCATCAGTTTAGGAGAATATTTTTTTATTTGCTTCATATTTTCAAACTTTTCTCTAAAAAGCTAGGTTTACATTCAGAAGATGATATCACTGTTAGGCTTTGAAGTCTCAAGTGAGAATAATTGAATCTAGAATGAAATTCTTTGACAACATTTTATGAAAATTATTTCATGTAAAAAAGTCTATTACATTAAATTGAACCATTATTTATCATATTTCTACATAAATTTAGAATAATAATATTGTAGAAAAACAAAACAGGTCCGAGTTGCTTACTAGTGACTTTATGATCATCGTCTAAAACGAATAACTGTTGAATATTCGACATATTCAGTGCCTATGAAACAATTTCCATGATTGACATCTATCATAGTAGTAGGTAAATTCAACAGTTAGTAGGTTTACTATTTTGCTTTTATGTCTTTTCACATACATGCCTCTCAAGTTGCCTGGAAGGGCGAATTTAATTATATTATTTTCAAATATTACTGTTTGAAGGTGGCAAAGGTCAGTTTTGGTAAGCGTAACTTATTATACTTCAGATCGATTTTAAGTAGCAGTGCGATGCATTTCAAATGGTTCATAAGAATTCTAAATCCCTTACAAAGTTGCTGCAAAGCTTTTCAGTCTATGATCCTTATTAAAAAAATCACCAACTTAATAATATTTTACGACACACCTACTAAATTAGTTTAAATGACTTGTATATGGGTTATAAAATGTGGATAGTGGTATCCAATGATTAAGATGCTGATACCAAAAAACACAGTGCCGTTAAAAACTGTGTGTTATGGTGTATCACCTGCCTCACCATTCATTATAAAGTAATACAGGTACGCTCGCAAGACAGTCAAACCATGACGACGGGAGCTGCAACGCATTCAAAATGTCGGCAGAAATAGTAAATTCCATGATTTAATCACGAAAAGTCTCGAATCGTTATATAATTATGCTTCAAGATCATTTTGAGTACTTTCTTCGTCAAAATCTATCTGATGCTGACTGTACTAAGTAATAATACTACATTTAAAAAATATTAAATAGCTTTTTCTACTACAGGGTCCAGACGTATATTAACATTTTAAGTATCGTCATTCTCCGCAGTATATTAAAACAAATGGCTTTAAAAACATTAATAAATACAGATGAGACCGTTATGGACTAATTATGTGGGTCCTTTTACAGTTGGAACTTTTGTTGAACAACAGCACTTGTTTAAAGAAGTAAGCACAAAAGACTGAAATTAAATAGGATTGCTATTGTTTTTATTACTTTCTTTGTTTAATTCCACTAACAACAGCAATTAACTATAATTTATGATAATTCCGCTATTTTACAACGACCGAGTTTACATGCACTCGAATATGCTAACCATTGTTTTAATGCAACAATTATTTGTCGTTGCCAATTGAAATTCTGTGCACAAATAGTGTAGATATAATGGAAAATGTTCCATGAACTAGTTTTTATTCCTGAAACAAAATCCCGATGAAGTCCCGACCCGACATTCATGCGTAACTTTAATCCTTAGCATAGTTAATGCACAAAGAGAAGACTTAATTTTTTTTCAAATTATATAGATATTTTGTACTTATACACACTAAGCAAAACCAAACGTACACAAAAAAGCATATATAATTGATTATTGTCGCACATAGTCGAGTGTGTTGTAATGCTAACGAAAACTACTATCTTGCTTTTGCTATTTCGTTTGTTCGCTTTCTTTCGCTTGGTGTGTACTGGGTATCAAAATAATATTAAGATCTTACCGTTGACTATCCTCTGTTCACCGTTCAGTGTCCAGTAGAACTGAGGGACTGGGTATCCCTCAGCCGTACACTGAAGAGTGATGGAACCACCGGAAGGAGCCCGGATTGCTACCCTGCCTGCCCATACTGATGGAGAAACTGTGATAAAAAGTTAAACGTTATTACCTAACAATTGCTTATCTGCGTAGTGATAGAGAAAAATACAAGTATCACGATTCCATCTTCTCTGAAGGGTGTCGTAAGAGGCGACTAAAGGAAGAATACGCAGGCTATATCACTGTAAGAAAAGGAAAACTCATATAAACCCTTTTTATGTGAGTAAAAACTCCACAGATTCCTCTCCCACCGGAGACGGTACTAGCCAACGTGCAAACAGTAGGCCAAAGCCTCTCAGTGGATTGCAATAGGCTAATTGATTGATTGAATAAGTAGTGCTTATACTTGGATCACTAAAATTGTAATCATTGCTAACATACGCATGACTTAAAAAAAAAGTAGAACAATTAGTCCTCAACAAAAAACTATTTTTATAACATTTTCTCGCCTTTTTTCGAAAATTCAAAATCAGACATTTAAAAGATTGTGGTAATAATGGAACATCAAAACACCAATATTTATGAAATAACTAATTACCTACTTACAGAAGTTCGTTAGCATAATTCACAAGTCAGTTTTGATTTATATGGTATCTTCACAAAGGTGGAGGCGGTGTTAATGGAGGACTAAACAGGCCAACTCAATGCATCCGTATAAAGACAAATGCCTTAGCTTTACACAAAAAAGCTTTTGGACTTCAAAGCGATAGCCCCTTGTAAAACTTTTTCCTCATTAATGAGAATACTTCCTGAGCGTGAAAAGTTTTGGCTGTTGTTAAGAAAACATTTCAAGTAATCACCTTTAAAAAAGGTATACGTAATACGGTAATATTTGTATTCATCAGGGCGTTACTCTTTACCTAAATTACAAAAGCATATTTAATGTAAACAAGAATAGATTATTTCAGAAGCTTGAGGGCTTTATGACCTGAAATATGTTATTAATATTTACATTTATATAGCCAGCTACAAAAGTTGTCAAACACGTTCTAATTTATACACACCTGCACTCTCACAAAAAAATACATGAACAAAACGTAACCCTATACAAAATTATAAAAATAGCTATCCATTGGTTATTTACAGGCATACTGGGTAAAATTCGCTATTGGGGCTGTTATGTGACAATTAAAGGTTGAAATTGAAAACAATAAAATGATTTTCTATAAATTAAAATTTTATAATACAATTGATTAATTTTTAAATGTTATACCATATTTTAGTTTATTATTTTGTTATTTAGTATTCATCTAACATTGGTTTCAATTTTAATTTTCATTATAATTCAAATAATGTATAATAATATATTGTTCTTTTTTAATTTTATATATAATTAATTGTATTTAACTAACATAAATAAAGTAAGAAGAGATTGTGTCTAGCCCTAAGTATGAGCGTATATTGCTTTAAGTAAAGAAATTCTTATTATTATATTATTATACATACACACATACACATAAATTGTTGCAAACTACATTACAAGTCAAAAACTGAGAGTATCTACTTACTGTACTTACTGTAGATACTCTCAGTAGCAGTGCCTTTGGCCTGATCTGGGAATTGCACCCGAGTCCACGCACAACTAATCACTCCACTTTATCACCGAGACAGTTAACATTGTCGTCAAGACAGTCCATATTGTCACCCTTAACAGTATCAAAATTAATTCCTCATCATATATTGGATCCTTTTGAATATAATCAAACAAAGTACTGTTTGTCACCGTTGAAGGTAATTTAAACCGTTAAATTATTAAGGAAGTAATGTTTATTTAAAATTTTGTAATTAGTTTATAAGGTGCTCAGATTCTGGCAAGTAATTTATATTAGAGCACAAATTGAAAAAGCCGTAAGCCATTTTCTGCTGAAAGGTAACTGTAAACCTTGTACTAATTAACTTGTTAAGTGGGTTGGTTTCTTGGATATACATCTATTTAATTCTAATAATGATATTATACATAACGTCTCCTAATAATCAAGTATATAGGTAATTATGTATTTATAATACAGGTTTAATGACAGAAACATTACAATATTCAGTTGTGATTGTTGATTATGAGCAACTTCTGATTTTTATTCTTTGTAAAAGAATTTGAACACAGTATTATACTGCCATAGTACCTAGTACTGCATGGAACTGAAATAAATTCATTAATCGGTACCGGCTGTTCATGCATTCACTAATTTAGGTTTTGATTAACGGAAAGTTTGATTTACTTACTGAATTTTCTTAATACTATTACAGTTGGCAATAGTTAGTCTTAGTCGTTGTCTCGGTGATCCAGTGTTATGAATTTGCACGCCATTAGATTATTTTTTTTATTTGCGAAATTGTCACTGAATTTTTTTGTTAAAAAGTTAATAGAAAATTTAAGCAGTACTTGGTAATTGACTTATTTCTTGTCACAAGGAACCAAAGAACTATAGGAAACGAAAATATGAGGATGAAATACGGTAAACCATGAAATACACATATGATTACTGAGTCAAAAATATAGTCAAGTAATTTAAAAAAGAAAGTGTTGGTAACTATGTTCACCCCACAGTCAAATCAGGATCTTTAATTCAGTCTGATAAATTACTCAATCATCTTTTAAATTTTCCTATAAAGTATAAAATAACACAAGCGATTTAGTACTCGAGAATTATAATTATAAAATATAACACCGAACCTCTTTCAACAGAAACAAAACTCCATCAAGATAATAATTATAATCCCTCACCCCGGGAGTTATTTTCCAGTAGCTAAATTCTTAATTATGGTCATTATAAACAAGGCAATTTATTCAAGAGTCGACTCACATATCACATTAATCTGGATCCGCTTGCTGACTGATGGCGGTACTCCGTTGGTCGCGATACATAGGTAGGCCCCAGACAGTACTCGCTCCACGCCAGTGAGGTTCAGCCAAGGGCCGCTCCATTTAGACACTGGTAAAAAATGTACCCACTGTAATCAGGGATGAAGAATGCAAATTTTCAAACGTGGAAGAAACGCTCGATGTCTTTTTTTTCCTCTCCTGTAAAATGATCTATTTCCATTTACGTAAATGGTGTTGTTTACTTTTTACTGCATAATATACCATCAAAGGAACCAGTTTGCGGTTGGCAAAACAATTATTTACCAACCGAATTCATGAATTTTAATACTTTCGTACTTACTTCAGAAGGGGAAGCAACAAGAAATAGAAGTGAATTTTGTTTGAGAAATTAATTTAGAACTTAATAAAGTTCTTGTTACCGAAAGCTTAGTGATACCCGGTACAAATTTTATAACAAATCTGTTTCGGTGCACAATGCAAATAACAAAGTTTATGTTCAATTTATGACCGCAGATTCCAAAGTTTTCCTTTGCGTACCCATTCGGTCTACTACTGACTAGCTGTGCTACACACTGGCAGTTTTTGCACACTGTCACTTTTACAACGTTTGTAAATTCTGTGAGTTCATACTGCCATCAGCGCAAACCAACGTTAACTATATTATTGTGTTATGTTTATATTGTACAATTCCCATGCTATCTCATATTCATGTAGATAAATAAAATAATGGTACAACATACTGAATATTTACTTATCTTTGTAATTTCTTTATAAACTCCAAACTTCTAATCGATGTGAAAGGATTTCAGTGGTGAAGGGTAGGATTAAGTTAATTTATACAAATTTCTGTATAAAGATTAGTTAGATATACGTAGGAGTACTAACGCGAACTAAATAGTGCGGGTGTCGCGCCCAAGCCGCAGTCGAGACGATGTCAGGGCGCGATAACAGTAAGCTTAAACTTGAGTAATTAATTTTAAGCTTGTCGGGGTACTTTCTCACTCCGCAGTTGTGAATATACCTATTTGGGCACAATTTCGCAAATAACGATGAAAGCAAACTCTTCTCTTATTTAAATTAATTACTTATTCAAATATAAATACGTCTTTGTCTTCTGACGATGCGACGTTAAACGAATTGGAATATGTTAAGGAATCATAGCTATTCGAATTTGGACTCAAAAGACACACCTCACTCGTGTCGAGACATCACACGCTGATGGCGCACATGACTTAACAGCGAGCAAATCATCAATAAATACGAATAATGTTAAGGTCTTTTTATTTTTTATTTAATTCTTTATTATTATATTTTTTATATAGATTGGAAAATGTGAAGACAGAATTTTAAGCATGCACTTTTGGCTATTTAAATTGATGATGTCCAATCAGCGTACAAAGGTTCAAAATTATCTTAATACCAAGTTATTAAGAGCAAATTAAACTGTTTTATTAATTTCTATTGTAGATATTTGTATATTGTCCGAACAGTGGCCTAATTGATTGATTGACTGTCCGAAACAAAGGAATACCTACGAAATATCAAAACAAGCCGTCAACAGGAAGGGGGAAACCAAGGCATTAAGATCATTTTGAGTACTTTGTTCATCAATATCGATCTGATGCTGACTGTTCATTATCTTAGATAACCTAATAGTCAAATGTCACCATGGATAAATAGGATAAATTATTAGGTATGATTGCGAACTCGTAGTTACACCAGGGTGTCATAATAGTCTGAATAACAGAGTTTTGTTGTCTCACTGTTAATATAATTCTTGCACCATTCTATACCATACAGTATAAGTTTTCCATTTCTTTAAAATAGCCATAATTTTTATTCGGGAATTCTCTGTAGTAGAAAATAGTTATTTGTGCAACTAGTGAGTAAAATTGAATTAAAAATTGTTTTTTGCTGCGAGTGCTGATTTTGAGACACGAGCTAGCGAGGGATTCTAAGATTGATTGATTGATTCTAATTTAGAATTCTGAGCATGTTTGTGTTTGAGCTGCTGAAGTGAAAAAGAACTTTATCTTTACCTAGGGTTTGATTGTCGATCTTAAAGTGCCTGGAGTCTTCTCTCCTCCAAGCTATGTTAGGTGGCGGGGTGCCCGAGGCCACACAACGCAGTGCTGCGTTATCACCTTCATTTACCAGCACTTCCCCACTGCTGTCATCGTCATCAATGTCTGGTGGAACTGTCAAAGAACACCATGAATAAATACCATATCTAGATAATAATATGTGAAGATACAGGGGAAAAAGTAAAAATAATTTGTATCAAAAACAAAATACTTAGTCCGGCCATAAATACTGTTACAATTAAAATAAGAAAGATATTACATTTGAATTTGGAATCTGTCATTTTTATACGATTGTTCATTGTGTTTTCTAATTTTGGCGCCAATACATTGTACAATATTTTGCTATATTAAAATGGAGTGGGGTGATAAAGAAAACCGAATCGCTGTGATTGCATTACACAAAGTTGGTATGGAGCCGAATGTAATTTTTAAAACTCTCCATACGCTTGGTATTAGTCAAATGTTTGTGTACCGGGCTATTAATAGGTACAATGAGACCTCCTCTGTTTGTGACAGAAAAAGATCTGGCCGTCCACGTAGTGTTCGTACGAAAAAGGTGGTCAAAGCAGTAAGGGAAAGAATTCAAAGAAATCCTGTCCGTAAGCAAAAGATTTTATCTCGGGAGATGAAGATAGCACCCAGAACCATGTCGCACATTTTAAAAGATGACTTAGGACTTGCAGCCTATAAGAGACCCACTGGTCATTTTTTAACTGATAATTTTAAAAAGAATAGGGTGGTAAAATCGAAGCAACTACTGAAGCGGTTCGCAAAGGGAGGTCACAGAAAAATTTTGTTTACGGATGAGAAAATCTTTACAATTGAGCAACATTTTAACAAACAAAATGACCGTATTTATACTCAAAGCTCTAAGGAAGCTTCCCAATTAGTCGACAGAGTGCAACGTGGGCATTATCCGACTTCAGTGATGGTTTGGTGGGGTGTTAGCTATGAAGGAGTGACTGAGCCATATTTTTGTGAAAAAAGTATCAAAACATCGGCACAAGTGTATCAAGATACCATTCTTGAGAAGGTAGTTAAACCCCTTAACAACACCATGTTCAATAACCAAGTATGGTCCTTCCAACAAGACTCAGCGCCGGGTCATAAAGCTCGGTCCACGCTGTCTTGGTTGGAAGTGAACGTTTCGGACTTCATCAGAGCTAAGACTGGCCGTCGTCTAGTCTCGATCTTAATCCGCTGGATTATGATTTATGGTCAGTTTTAGAGAGTATGGCTTGCTCTAAACGCCATGATAATTTGGAGTCCCTAAAACAATCCATACGATTGGCAGTGAAGAATTTTCCCATGGAAAGAGTGCGTACTTCTATTGATAACTGGCCTCAACGTTTAAAGGACTGTGTTGCAGCCAATGGAGACCACTTCGAATAAGCTTTTTATATTTTAAATTGTTTTATATTTATGTATTAAACTAACACACTGTAAAAGTAATAAATATTATTTGCAATAATAAAAAATGTTTTTTCTTCGTAACAATATTTATGGCTAGACTAGGTATAGGCACTGAAAAGTGAAAAATAACTGAATTTACAGATTAACTGATTTGTTAGAAGGATACCCAGTCCGAGTCCGGCCATATTTCAATTGGTTGCATCATGGTAGTTTAAGCACAGCAAACAAAGTATAAATAGTAACAATGTATGTGTTCATTTATGGCTCTACTGCGGAACATGCTCCCTACTAGAGCCACATAGAACATGTACCTTAAGAGGAGGCTTTCATAACAACACAACATATACATATATATTAATACGTACGTGCTGTAAAATATTACTTTTAAATTGTATTTCATTAATTTTCACGATAGGTACTGTTACTTTAATAGAAAACACCTAGGCATGTATTTTTTTTGAAAACGAAATTACGTTGATTCTTATACAAACTAACCAGGTGCGTTCTCCTGTAATTGTATTTCTCCAGGATCTCAGCATCAGATCCCAATTTCTTGGATATGGAACCACTATGAAAGTATACTATCGAACACCGCAAGAATAATAAAAGTCCGTTTGGGTTAAAATCGCGTAACAAACATACACAAAAAATACCCATTAAATTGAAACCCTCCTCCTTTTTTGTAGTTGGTTAAAATGTAGTGAAAAAATGTATGACAGAAATTGACATTGACAAACTCAAATTATTGGGGTGTGAATGGTGAAATGTATGTTGATGTGAGTGAATAAGTTATACCTATTTGTATACGTTAATAGGAGAAGTTATGCTCCTTCTCACACAAATAAGCAAAAGGCATCTCAACAGGAGAACTAACAGCTTTTAGTAGCAATATAATATCAGTTATGACTGAACAGAACAGAACAGAAGCGGTAGAAGCTTCTTCCGTTTCTGATCATTTTCCCATTCTCGAATATAAAAATACGTGGATAAGAAATCTGGCACTACTGGCTTTCATAAAAAACAGATTTTTTTTATAATCAGCTTATTTACCACCTATGTACTATAAAATCTATTAAGACAATATTTACATTCAATTATTGGCTACTTATTCGTCACGTGCCACAACTTATAAATTAGTTAAATAATAATATATTCTTAGTCTTACAGTCTTCAACTTCGCGAACTTAATTTATTTTTTGCAGATGGTCCCACAAAGCAGAATTTCTTATTGAGATTTTATTACACCAGGGGAACGGCATGCAAATATCGTTTTATTTGCTAATCTCAGATTAAAATTGAATTTGATAGAATCTGTCGTATTGTTTCCGTAATGGTTTTTTTTTAAAGATTAAGCTTTTTTGTAATATTGCTAAACAGGTAGGTTCACCATGTGATGAATTGTGGCAGAACTGGGTCATTTAATTGCTTATTGTGAATGTGATTTTGTTATTCGGATATTTGAAAAAGTATTCTTCTTGTATTTATGATTTTTTATCACATACTATTTAATTTACTTGAAACACCGTTCTTAGTTATTGTTTTGATATATTTATTTTTTAGCTAAAGTACTAATTGTATTTTAAAAGTCATCCCACTAACAGATTGGGGGTTATTTATCTGAAAATAAATGTACTGTTGTTTATTGTTATACCATAAAGACTTATCTATTTATCTATGGTAATTCTTCATTGAATGAAGTTACATTTAGTGTGCTAATTGTTCAAATCGATTAAGATATAGAAAAAATTGGATCGGTTGGATCAAAAATCAATATTTAGAAATGATTGCAACATCATTCATTGGTTCCAATAGTTCGTACGAATATCGGTGGATGGTTTCCGCCGTCGCCGTAAGACGGATATATGTATTATATTTATTTATTTATTCTTTATGCACGATGTACATTGGCGGACTTAATGCCGTAGGCATTCTCTGCCAGTCTACCATAGGGTGGTGCAGAGCTAGTACGTGGTAGGCGCATATTAATGACGAATAAGTTAGGTTCAATAAGGTAAATCAATTTGATTGTTCGATATCCATCAGTTGAATGTAAATCATTTGTACCATTGTAACTGTATCATTTGATTCTCGAGCGGTTCTGCATTGTTATCCCTTAAAATGCTGTTATCTACACTCTTGTACCATATATAACTTATTAGATGAATTCTACAGTTCAATTTATAAAATATGAAGTGTACTGGAAAGAAAAAATATTCTATGTTTACTTACCTACTACGTGTAGAAGATGAGTCTGACTCATCATTGGCTCGGTGTTCACTTGGCACATGTATCTTCCTCCGTCCAAGGGCCCTATCTCTCTGAGACTCAGGGTCCAAGCTCCGTCGCCGTGGCTCACGCTCACCCTGTGGTTCTTCGTGATCACGTGGCCAGCAATGGTGAGAATTGTTTGGGTATCAACTCGTAGCCACGCCACCTGTGATTATTATGAGTATATTACCGATATTATCTTAGGGTACTCACAATGTAACATACGTACATCCATACTAATATTATTAATGTGAACGTAACTCTGTCTGCACATTACACTTTCACACCTAAACGACGAAATCGATTTTAATGAAATTTTGTATACGGGTAGATTAGACTTTGAGAAAGGACATAGGCTATGTTCACACAGGTAGAGCCGCGGGCAAAAGCTAGTATACATATACGCTTATGTCGCTTTTTATAACATAGATAGGTATATGTAATTACATATTAAAGAATATATATTTTCCTAAACTTTTAAAACATATTGTCATCTTGAATAGTATCAATGTCCAGAAGCAAGTAAACTACAAGCTAAGATCTGATGTCACTATTTTGTGAACAGTTAGACATAATTATATTATCTGTGGCCTGACATGGTCCCAAATCCACACATAAAAACAATTTTTCTTATTATTTGGTTATGTGTATTCATGTATTGGTATTAAAGTGATTAGTTGATGACTCATTAAGTGGAAAAAAGTTATCAATAATTTAAGACAATATTATTGATTTTTAGATTTGTGGTAACTGAATTTTTTAATCTATTTTGTACGCCAGCATACAATCTTGCGTGATATTTATGATTTCAATGAAAATAATATTTAAGCTGTGTCTTCTGATCTATTAAAAAGTAGTAAACATACATATTTTTATGTATTTTTCATATCCGATTATTTTGTTTATCGTACGTTACGTATCCTGAATTATTTCTTATATCATAAATATTATTTTATTTGGAAACGACTTTCAGTCAGAGTTGTATCATGAGTAGTCGGAGTTTATAGTCGATGTATTCAGTTGGTTAACATAGAAGACATAACTGACATACGCAAATAACCACAGAAGCGCCACTATCCATCAGGCAAAAGATTTGCTAAAGCGAAAATTAAGTTAACAGAACAATAAATAAGAAGTTCTAACTTTAAATCTTTCAGATCACGGTATTATCTACTTTCCACTAAATTATCTACTTTTAACTAAATAAGAGACGATGGAAACGAGAGTAAAAAAAAAGAAATTAATTGGTGTTTCTTTTGTTCCCAACAATAAGTTTTAGCAGGAAGCCTGTACCCTTGCCAACTCAGGAACAATATAAATTATCTCAACTACTTTGATAAATTTCTCTTCCACCTTTTTCCTCTAACCAAATCGTTTGCTAAAAGCTTCCTCAATTCGAAACAACGAAGAAACTAGCACATTACTTTTACGTAGCAACACATGGGTGCCACGCAATTGTATCCCATCGCTACACCTAATGGAGCCTGAAAATCGTATCTAGTGAGCAGCATTCGGTAATGGAGCATGTTGATTAAAGATTACTTCACAACAACACGAGATACATACCTGCACAAGTTTCATCATTAAATCGTGTACAGTCAGCGTCAGATCGATCTTGACTAGCGAGGTACTCAAAATGATCTTAATACTTTGGTATCTGCCCCTTCCTGTTATCTGATTGTTTTGATATTTGGTACACACCTTTAGTGCGGATGATAACATAATTTAAATCATTTTTTTATATCAATGTGTTTAATCAATGATCCATTAAATGTAATCATAAATTATTGGTATATAATACACCATTAGTCACCCAACCAACCTAACAGTTTAGTAGGTTTTAAGATCATTTTGAGTACTTTACTTGTCAAGATCGATCTGTTGCTGACTGTACTCGGTGGCAAAGGGCTGTTCGTCCACTTCAGTTGTTCACTGATGCTGAGACAAAGTAACTATTTATTCACTGTACATTGCAAGAAATGTACATGATTGTATAAGGCTAGTTATAAAACTTAAATAAAACAGGAAGCACAGCCTTTTATTCGTTTGTTTTAGCCACACGTTTTGGTATATTATTATAGTTAGGTTTGAGAGAGGGTTAGGTCAGAGTTTGGCTGTTACTGTTACTTCACAACAACACGAGATACATACCTGCACAAGTTTCATCATTAAATCGTGTACAGTCAGCGTCAGATCGATCTTGACTAGCGAGGTACTCAAAATGATCTTAATACTTTGGTATCTGCCCCTTCCTGTTATCTGATTGTTTTGATATTTGGTACACACCTTTAGTGCGGATGATAACATAATTTAAATCATTTTTTTATATCAATGTGTTTAATCAATGATCCATTAAATGTAATCATAAATTATTGGTATATAATACACCATTAGTCACCCAACCAACCTAACAGTTTAGTAGGTTTTAAGATCATTTTGAGTACTTTACTTGTCAAGATCGATCTGTTGCTGACTGTACTCGGTGGCAAAGGGCTGTTCGTCCACTTCAGTTGTTCACTGATGCTGAGACAAAGTAACTATTTATTCACTGTACATTGCAAGAAATGTACATGATTGTATAAGGCTAGTTATAAAACTTAAATAAAACAGGAAGCACAGCCTTTTATTCGTTTGTTTTAGCCACACGTTTTGGTATATTATTATAGTTAGGTTTGAGAGAGGGTTAGGTCAGAGTTTGGCTGTTACTGCAAGACTGTAGAAGCCGAGAACCCCGTCCAATAATGGACAGGTGAACCTTTTCATTGTACACCAAGATTAGATTTGCAGGAATTTAAAAGAAACCTAAAAAAGCAAGTTATTAATAAAATTAATAAGATTGTTGAAAATTACAAAAGTGCCAATTAATATCATTGAGAACCATCGTTGGGAAGTAATTGAGTCATAAGTAATTACTTGACGAAGTACATAATTATCTTTATAATAAGCGCCACAAGCTTTTGGCAAATCAATGTAATAATAGAAAATTCTTAATTTTCGAAATGTAATTAGAAATAGAATATACGGATATATTTTTATCCTAAATAGACGCTGCTATTTATAACAGTAGATACACAATAATTGGCTTGGATCGAGTTGACTAAATTATTTTTCACATTCACCTGTGATGAGTGAAGAGTGACTTGTATGGCATTGAATTAGCGCCATCTAGCGGCAAACTAGTGAAACACTTTTTGTTCATACAAAATCATAGTTTACTTGACATCAGTGAACGTGTGAAAAAAAAACTTGTACTAGGCACTTTATACTTACTTTGAATGTCTGTAAGTTATCAACTCTACAAGTGAGCGCAGCATCTCTGCCGACCGCCACGGTGACGTTCGAGCCCGCGCCCACGAATCTTGGCAGATCTGTAACAAGGGAGGGATAAAGTTATTACTTATTTATATAAAAATGTTGGGTACAACAATACTCGAGCTCCCAAGCGACAACATCAGTCAAATACTTGACAGAATTATTTCGCTCTATTCCATAACGTACTTTTGTTTGTTATAAAGTTATTTTATAAGTAAATTATGTAAATATTGCAATGTAATAAAAATTCAGCGCGAGGGTGACGCCCCTGGTTTTACACACATCTATAGGCTACGGTGACTACTTTCCATCAGTCGGGCCATGCGTCTGCCTGCCACCTAAGTGGTACAATAATAAATTTCAGTTGTTACTGTAATAATTTTTGTTCTTTATTTAGATTATCAAGTATTACAGATATATAATTGCCCAAACACAATAGCATGTGCTAATAAAATTAAAATTATTTTTTTTATTCGTTACATAAGTACATCTGTTCATCATTTTATTATTTGTTCAATTAATAATTCCTCGAAAATCGACCATCTAACAAATCAAAACCATTATAATAATGAACAATAACATATTACATACGCTCTATTAGAGTTAAATGGTTTGTAAACATAGTGAAATCGATAATACCTTCATGTTGATTGATCGCTTACCTTAAGTTTGGCCATCAATTTAAATTGACAAAGCTGGTTACCCCATAATATGATTATCATAAGATTATGCGAATTGGATAAACGTGGCTATTATCACATAGTTATTTAATCAAATATAGTATATAAGATATATAATTTGCCTAAAATATACGGTTGCAATTGCAACTGTTGTTATCACTAAAAATTAAAATACATGAGTTATGCCTTATCTATAGTATATTAGAATAAATTTTAAAGTGGCACCAGTGAATGAAAAGCTGAGAAACGAGCGTCTGTCGTGGTTTGAACATACTATGAGAACAGATAAAGGTAATGTTGTTAAAAAAGGTTCAAATTATGAAAGGAAGAGGACTGTAAGAGAGATAAGCCCAAGAAAAAATGGATGAATGGTCTGAAAGAAGATATGGCAAAGAAGGGGGTGACTAAGGAAAGGACATCTGACAGGAAGGTATGGCATATGGGACAAGGGCAGGTAGATGATTCAATTTTATTTTTTTACTTTTAATATAAATTATATTTTTTAAATATAACTGAAGAAGAATTACAATTTGTTCATTTTATTAATTAATAACAAATTAAGCTAGATATTGGAACTGACATTATATAGTATTATGTACTATATTTTTAAATATGCATAGTTTAAGCTTAGACATACAATCAATAATAGACAATTAAAATAAAATTTAAATAACCATTTTTATTTATTATACAATTAAAGCTAAAAAATAATTAATATGCGTCGTGGAGGGTTCTCAGAATATTGGCAGCATTATCACTCTGTATGGCAATGCTTATTTTCTGAACTAAAAAGAACGGTTCTGGTCACGAGAAGCGTCGAACATAAGCTTCGCAATCTCCCTGAAGAGATTGCGGGTGCTCGGACCCCTTGACCCCAAAGTTTCGACTCCAAATGGCACAAATTCATAATCTCCGATGAGATTGGAGTACTTACGCTACTTGAGAGCCGCAGCAAAAGCACCAGCATAGCCAGCCGTGCCATGTACATGGGTAGGAGCATTGGTATCAACGCATGTTGCGTCCCACATGGGTCTCGTGCCAACGTCGCGCGCCAAACCGTTTGGTACAAGTACAGCTGGCACATATGGTCTAAGTAGGTACTTGAAATATAATAATAATAATATGTGATATATAACGGACATTATCCCTATTGTGACATTATGATTACCTAAATTAACGGTACCAAAATTGACAAATTATTTAAACTGTAACTTAAACATGTAATATTCTTACAAATGAATGAGTTGGGAGTTATGAATTATAAGTTATGTATGACACAATCGAAGTAATGTTTTATACTTTGTAAGTGCCTATGTAGTTTGTTTGTTAATATAATTATGATTTTATAAAAATGCTGTATCATTTTTCCGTTGTACAAAAACCAGAATTATTCTCCCTTGTGTCGACAGAGGTATAACTCTATTTTATTATGTTAATTCTGCTCTCAGATTTTATGTATAGAATTAACCTTGTTCCCGCCCATTCATAGACTGGCGCGAGGGGTAATAGAGTCCACCTGTGTGTTCATTAATCCTTGACGCGAGAGCTGAAATAGTAATTAGTTTAAAGGCTTTGTCTGAAATTACACGTTTTAGAACATGGTCCGGGCCACTTTGTTTGAAATTGTATTTACATTGTATGTAATCTCTAATCTCAAAGTACAAATGCGAGTTTGTTTCAGGAAGTATTTGCTACTACTGGTAGTGGGGACGCCGTTGATTGGGCAAGTGATTAAGTCTACAGTGTAGATCATTACACCCACTACCATTTAACGGCTGCCATAGATGATATGATAACTGGAATCGACGGTTCAACGTGATCTCCTAAGCATGGCAAGTATGGCAACCATTAGATCACTGCAAATTGACATATATTCATGCATATAGATGACTACGCTGGAGAGGAATCGAACCTGCTCTCTCTATATAGTCTTCCTACAGTCACGGGTCCTTTAAGCGAGGCGTGAAAAAGCATCTGATGAGGCCGCCAAGCTGAGTGTCACCATTGTAATATACTATGTGTCTGTCATGGTGACCCTCTTTCCTGAGACTTTGCATTTTGCTTAAAATCAGGCTAGGTGAAGTCAAATTGGGGTGTCCTAGATAAAAAAAGTAGTGCTATCAAATCATGAACTATATGAAAGTAATCGTGTATTTTTACATTACCAACTCGATCTATAGTGTTCTACTTTACCAATAGTGCATCAAATGAATGGCAGCGGCCTTGGGCTTGGCTTTGTTTATATAAACGTACCTCTAATAGTATTACATTACGTATTGGTGACTGCCGGTAATCCTAGCTTATCCCCGTCACTAGCTATGGCTAAAACTGTCTTATAAATTAACCTAAAGAATTACAAATGTCATCAGTAATATCGAATGGAATAAAATATAAATAATAATATTGCCAAATATTAGAATACTTTTACGGATTGACCTCTCCCCAGCAATTTATTATATCACTGACAGAGGCGGCATATGGTCCCGCCATCTTGTTTTATATATCGTAATATTCGATAGTGGCACGAAAAGTAAAGCTGGTTGACCTTTGCTTCTTGTATAGTTCTCATATCATATTTAGATGCGGAATCTGAATGCGGACGTGCCGATGTTGAATGTGAAATATTTGCTACCGGCATACATATGACAAGTTGGACTGACGTAAAATATATTAATATTCCACGACATCCTACATAACGCTATTTAGACCTATGGTAGGTATAGCTTAACTAGCTTGTGTTAAGGGACATAGAACGCGAATAAACATACTCAGATACTTTTTTTTTGTAAATACATACATATTATACATAAAAACACCCAGACCAATGCAAATATACATATTCATGTATACAAATATTTGCACCGAGCGGGAATCGAACCCATGCCCCCTGCATAGCAGTCGAATGCTCTACTGCTACGCCACGGAGGTCAAATCAAAAATGTACTTGCAAGTGGTATAGAAAAAATAAAAATTATTTTATTTGGTACTAAATGACTGGTAACCTTGTAACCTTGATCTGGTGTTCATGATTACTAATATATGAGGCGTTTATTTTTTTATTTATTATGGATACCGATACAAATCCTTCCGGTTTACTGGTATCTAAAAACATGTAATGCAAATGTAGACATGTATCTGGATAAATAATTTCAAATTTTATGTACAGAATAGGTACATGTACATTTGGCAAAGGAGATATAGTTGCACTTTTTCATATTAACTGTACAAACTGTACAAAGGCGGATTTGTTGCATTTTATCTTTGGATGATGCAGAGATTGACTAGGCTTAAAAAAATGAAGTAGTACATGAAATGTTTTATGTATGTAGGTAAAATTGTAGGTGATTGGATTAACAAATAACCTTGATGTGTAAGAGAATATCGGTTATCCAATCATTTTATAATTGTTTTGAGGTATGGATTAATTTTTGTTACAAACAAGTGTTATCTAGGTATTTCTAACATAAATTGCTAATAATTCAAAATCTTTATTCAAAATCTGAGTCTATATTTCAAATCATTTAGTAGGTACAGTATTACTCGAACACAATTAAACAGTACTAAATCTTCGTGTCTATAGAGGCACAGTAACTGCGAATGAGGCAGAGATTATGAGGCTCATGATGGGAGTTCACAAGTCGCGAACTCTGCTCTCGAGATATCATTTTACTCGGGGTCGGTCTATTGCCTCTGATTGCTTCAGTAATTGGTGCCATAATACAAATGTTTCTTTTGATGAACTGTTCAAGAAAATTACTCTGTTTAATGAAATTTTAGATGCTAACACTATTGTTATTTTCGGTATGGAAGCTTCGATAGCTTAGTGGTTAAAATTCCGGGTTCGAATCTTGGCCATTACACTCCTAACACAAGTAATTTAGCTTAACTGACGAGCTTAGAGGGATTTTAGTAATTTTCGTTCAAATATCTATTTAGATTGGAAAAAGTTGCAAAAATGTTTAAGACGGGATTTGCACTGGCGACCTGTCCCTTACAAGGGGAATATTCTGTCCAACTGAGCTCCAGGAACACGTCTTAAGTATTCAAAAACATCTCCAGGCAATGGTGGGGCCATCCACCGATATTTTTACGAACTATCTTGAATTCACTTTTTCCAATCAAAAAATTGATAATAAAACTATCTAGTTTCATGTTAGCAATGATACATCGTGTATAGATATTGCCACTTTTTATATATGTTAATAAATAACATGCTAAAACTGACATCAGTAAAATTTCTTTCTTCGCATTGAACAAATAATATCAAGTCGTCAAATATGATGCCTGTAGGGTTTTATTCCTATTCCATCGTATCGACAAAAGATGAATTGAATGGCAAAAAATATTGCTTCACGATACAGTCGCGTACAAAACGTGTAGCGCTTCGTAGGTACAAATTATGAGCTTTTTTTTAATTCATGTACTTATTTACTTATCATAAATTATTAAAAATAAAAATAATATACTTGCCTGAAGAGTAAAACAAATATTCTGCGATTACTTATGATTGTTTTACTATCGTCAAAATCATTTACGAATAATTTAATTAACCTATGCTTCCGACTTACATATTTCCTGTTCTAACAAATATCTCCTTTGCTGGGTTTGTCGTAGTCGAATGATAAGTTTTTTATGTATCAAGCAATTAGTAACAATATAATATTTCAATGATATAAAGTCTTTTGAGGAGGTAGGACACGGCGGTTTTTCCGCCCAATTGAGCAGTCCGACTGGGGAAGTACCTCCGCCGTACAGAATACCGCGGCTATAATAACTTCGTGTTGTGTTCCCAGCGGTGAGTAGGGTAGCCAGAGCTCACTGGAGAATATGTGCTGTCAGTGGGAAGACTAAAGGCTTGTCCTGCTTTATCTTCTACACTGACGGCACAGAAACTCTGTATTTACAGGGTTTGCAGCGCGACTGTGACTCCTCTGGTGTTATAAACGTCCATAGGCCACGGTAACCACTTTCCATCAGGTGGGCCGTGTGCTTGTCTGCCACCTAAGTGGTATAAAAAAGAGTTTTTGTGCTGTCAGTGGGAAGACTTGTCAATTGTGCATTGAAGGCACAGAAAATCTCTGTTCTTACAGGGTAGACAGCACGGTTGTGACTCCCCTGGTGTTGCACACGTTCATATGTACGGTAACCACTTTCCATCAGTTGGGCCGTGTGCTTGTCTGCCACCTAAGCTGTATGAGAAAAAAAAGTCTAGTATTTTTCTTATGTTAATCGACGAGTTTTATGTTCTGTTCACAATAAGCATTAAACCAACAAAACATAACGGCTAACAAATAATGTTTATGGCATGGAAACTTTGCAAATACTATAACTTTCTACATCTTTGATTTTATTCTCCTAAGTATCGGTTCAATTGGTTTGCGAGGGACCTAAAATGATGATCCTCCGGCACAAAAAGAGGATCTCCCTTCCGAGTTATGTGATAACGGCTGGCAGGCAGCGGGCCAACGATTGATGTTGCCATGCTATCCACCGTAATCAGCGTGAGAATTTCAACAGGAGGTTACCGGTTTGAGTGAAGTTTCAGAATTAGTTCCAAGTGGGAGTTTTAAGCAAGAGAAAAAAAAGCAGAGCCCTTGTAGGGTCACTTCGCTGTCCGACAGCCTGTTTGTAAAGACATTTTCTCAAGAATGAAATTGAAATTTATACTTATAAATACTTTTGTCTATAATGCCTTAAAGCTGTGAAAAAGTCAAATGTCTAAGTCAACGCCGTCATAAGATACAGCTGTTTATGTATGTAGCATAAGTTCGTCCTTAGATCCAGTTAGGTAAATTCAGAACCCACAACTCGGTTGACTAACACATGTTCGTTTTCTTTTCTTGAATGCACCTCATGCACATATTCATATTCATATTCATTTATTCTGTGAAACATAGGTTAATTATAAAGGTCTTACAGGCTATGTTATGTTCGCTATGTTCTACCATATGTGGTGTACAGATATATACTGAATATAGTATAGTCATGATGCGATGCCGCGTGGTTCCCGGCAGGGTAGATTTTGGACAACCCCATCTCTTCCCATGCGGTGCCATACAAGGCAACTAAGGGATAGGGCTGTTTAACATCAGACAGATATTTACAACCCAGACTCAGCCTCAGATGCATGACTCGAGTCAACAATAGTGCCCGGATGACGACAATAGACTCACCTTCTATTACATGGGACCAAATTCAATGATTGGTGAAATGTGGGTATTAATACACCTCTGTCTAACCCTCCGGGGATAAAGGCGTGATTATATGTATGTGCATGTATGTATAGTGTAGTCACCGGTTAAGTAATTAAGATGTTAATCAAAGTGCCACCTTTATGTAGTAGAGAGAATACTGCTGAGACTGGATATGGTGTAGAAATAACACGGAGAGTTAATATACTTGTCGTTAATTCAGTGTCTTAGTCAAGAGCGGGTCAAGATTGCTCTTTTATGATGTTTTATATCCACGTAAAATGATCTGAACTTTTTGAAAATTAATTTAACTTTATAATATTAAGGTGAACAATTTAACTTGACAATAACACGTCAACAGGAATTATTAAAAGAAAATTACATCGGTATATACTTTACCTCATTAATACATATATACATATAATCACGCCTTTATCCCTGGAGGGTTAGGCAGAGGTAAATTAACATCCACATTTCACCAATAATTGAATTCGGTTCCACGTAATAGAGGGTGAGCCTATTGCCGTATTCCGGGCACTATTGTTGACTCGAGTCATGCATCTGAGGCTGAGTCTAGGCTGTACATATCTGTCTGATGTTAAACAGCCCTATCCCTTAGTCACCTTATACGATACCGCATGGGAAAAGATGGGGTGGCCCTAATTCTACTCCGCCGGAAACCACCGGGAACCTCATTAATTTCAATTAAATATTGATCATCAATAATAAATACATCATAAGATTGACAGTGATATGATTGCTTCTGCTATTGTGTAATATTCTGAAAGATTTCCTATATTGCTAGTTGATATAGTTTTATTCACATAAAAATTAATTACATAAGCATAAGAGCAAGATATGGAAATATCTGAAAGATTAATTTATTAATTAAATAACCATGAATTCGTATATAGTCATGAATCAATTTATAGAATTAGATAATCGTTGAGAGCACTATACGGAGGGAATGGCAGTTAAGGACAAAAAGGGGTGATCCCAGGTTGATTGATGATGTACTAAATGAATTATATTAAGACAAAGTAAAGTTTCAGGATTTGGCTCAATATAATTCAAAATTAATTCAGACATTTAGTACATTGCTCCCTTACTTATTCACTAAATAACAGGTTTTGTGAGTTTATACGTTGTGTATAATCCTAGGCTTGTAATAACAAGAACTGGTAATTCTAAGACTCAGTAATTTCTAAATAGAATTATTGATAAACTTAAGAGATAGCTTTGAACTTAATGTAAATTATGAAATATGAAATAGCACTATAAATTAAAGTAAATATTTATTACCAGTCTATGAGATAAAGAAAAAGAAAATAATAATTTAATACCACAGTTTTTCGGCGATCATGCGCAAAAGAAGCGCATCACTCTTACGCCGTACCCGCGGCAGTCCCAATACCATCCTTAGAGCGTCGGTCGATCGGTGGGACTCCCCGATCCTGAGGCGGTGGATAAAACTACATGCAATAAAGTCTGACTCAGTCCCCGGATCGGGGTGGCGCACCCAAACTATTTAATTGTATTTTTACCTACTAACATTAGTTGTAAGTTTAACTAACAAATATGGAAGAATTTCTGAAATAAACAATATAGTATATTATTATAATACACACACAGTTAATACAGTTGTCTTTCCCATTGGGATCGGCAAGATACCACATGTTTATCTATAAAACTTAAATTTTAATTTGTAATTCAAATATAAGATGTTTTTAATATCACTTAGGTGGCGGATATACGCAAAACCCACCTGATGGAAAGTGGTTATTGTAGCCTATGGACGTGTCCAACACCAGTCGACACACTCTATTGCAACGTTCTAATACCTTTCTAGAAGAACCCCATATGGGACTACCCATTGGATAAACTAGCTAGATAAGCACAGTAAGTTCGTTTATGGACTAGAAAGAAAAAAGTAAAAATTGTGTTACAACATAATCTAAAACATTACTTTAAATTTAATCTTCAGCAAAAATTAATGTTAAACGTCCTGTTATTCCGCTGGACATAATAAAGTCGCCAACTTATTATACACAAGCCAACCATTTTTCACGACAAAAAGACAAATGTAACAAAAACACCTGCCGCTGAAGAGAACCTCTGTGTTACTCACAAAGGTTCATTTAAGTCACCTCAGATATTTTAATATCTGTTGGACATTGTTTACGTTTGAACATTTTAGTTTACTTTGAAACGAAACTCTTATAATATGAAATTGTAGTTATTCATATATACATAAATATAATCACGCTTTTATCCTCAGAGGGTTAAGTAGAGTAAGAGTAGGTGTAGAAAGAAGAGTAGGTGAATTAACACCCACATTTCACCAATCATTGATTTCGATCCCACGTAATAGGGGGTGAGCCTATTGTAGTATTCCGGGCATTATTGTTGTCTCGAGCCATGTATCTGAGGCTGAGTCTGAGCTGTATATATCTGTCTGATGTTAAATATCCAATAGTCGCCTTGTACAACACTGCATGGGAAGAGTTGGGGTGACCCAAATTCTATTCTGCCGGATACCACACGACCGGAAACCATTTCCTTCGTATTAATATCATATGCGTAGAAGTTTGAGAAAAAGTATCAATGTTTGCTGTTCAATCACGGTCTGGCGGTTGCTAAAATTAGATACAGGGATAGATTATGTACCGGATTTCAAACCCCCACAGATTTTGTGTCGGAAAGGAGTTCTCATGGGCAACAGGAACGGACAACTCAGCCAGTACAAAATAAATCACAATAGAACACTGATCTGACTTATAGAATATGAAAAAGGTTTTCCTACTGTAATAAACTTGTGAACTCTTCAAACTAACATATATTTTCAAATTTTACTTCAATTTTCTATTTACTCAAATTACGTTTTCGAAACAATAGTTATAATAGTTATACCAATTGTCTGTAACATTGAAATGATATGAAACTAACTAAGCAAGGAGGCAAATGGTAGTTGTTCGAAACTCATTCAAATAAATAATGAACAACAGGGGACCAAGTGCGCTTCCCTGTAGAACTTCGCAAGTTATTGTGTGTCTTATTGTACCTTGTAAATACATAATAATATGTACGTAAATACTGAACAACATGTTCTTATTGTAATTGAAATATCATTTGGGGAGTAGAGATTTTAGAGTGGCATGGAGTGTACATCCCGGAGAACAGATTATTTTAAAGGTAAAGCCTGGTCAGCAGGGAAGACAATGGCTAAAACGCTGAATTAAAATGTAGTGGTCCAATCGGTGCAGTATCGATCATTTAATTTTGTAATGATACTAATTACCTCTGTTTGGAATTACGTGCTTTTACCCCAAAGCAACAGGTAAAGGTTTAAACACACGATCCCTTAATCACAAATCCAACGCCAACCCGCTAGTCTTACTCTTACCCTCACATAATATAGTTCATAACCTAAAGACAATATCAGAATAACGTCTTCAAACATGCAAAAAAAACTTCTACGCTCATATTCGTGTTACACCGTAAAATATACTTAGGGAGCAAAATAACTGTCGGTATGATACTAAAAGTATAAAGAAAAATGAAAGCTTCGGTGTAACCAATAACAAACTCACTGAATAAATTATGTTTACTGTTCAACATATAGCTTCGGTTCGCGTAGACGCTCCCACTAGAGCACGGCATTGCTTATAAACTCCTATTTGAGACTCTCATTATTACTCGCTCATTGTGAAATTCTTTTCGACATGCTCAGTAAGTACGGCAAGAATAAACTTTTTCTCGGTGATATTGCTCAAAGTTTTCGCGAATATAATCCGTTGAAATATATTTGTACGAAATAACAAAAAATAAAATGTGACAGATTTAGTAAGGATATTTTTTTAAAGACTACTAGTAACCAAAATGGATTTAATTTGCTTTTTCTTGTTGACAATATAAACCTTTGAAACTTAGAGGCTTGTTACATATCGGCAGTTACCTTAAACACGATATCAAAGATGACATCGAAAATATCACATTTCAATTTCATTAATTAAGACTACGTTACGTTGAATTTTTTGATCAAAGATTAATATTTTTTTAAAGTATGGAGCTTCACCAAATGATAGTATAGGCAAATACATAATACTGAAAAAAATAATTAAAAATTGATCAAAAGATCATCAAATCACCAACTATCAGTTTATTTTCTTCACACTGACAATGCTGAACTAGAGCGTAAGTTCGCTGATGTATTTTGTGCGTAAATTTAAATAAAACATCGCAGCCAATAAAATTTACACGTGACACGTAAAAAGCTTCCAAGCAACCCTCAGTAGAGTCACTTCCGACTCGGTTGGAGTTGGCCATAGGCGGCAGCGTCTCACCATCTAGGAAAAGAGGTGCTACCATCTCCATTATCCAAGGCGCATGGGTAATAAGTAACGGAATACCTACACCACAAAAACTGGGTAGCACTGATTAAGATAATGGGTTAACTCTGTTCAGGTAATCTAGAAAAGTTAATCTAGAAGTTAAAAAATGTGTAAAGTAATTCACCCTAATATTTATAATTATAGCTTAGGTAACTGTTATACTGAAACTTTGTAAAGGTAATAGAAGGCGAACTGTCATATAATGTAAGCTCTTTTTTGAGTTGGGTTGTTATACAAGTTATAATACAACTTCAAAGAACTTTGTCTAACGCTTTTGAACAAAAACTCTTTGCGTTCTATCGCTCCTACCGCTATTATTCAACATAAAAAGGAATTTTAAACTGTTAGTAATTGAATTCAATTTTGGTTAACTTAAACCACAAGAGGGACATATATTTGACAATAATTCCGATAGCCATATTTTGTATAATTATCCTGATGGGGATAAATAAATTGGTGCAATTTATCTTTAAAATCATTTTGCACTCTTCGAAATAATAATAGATGAGGCCCTTGGGGCACATTTGGGGGTAGTGTGGATATGCTCCGGCGTTTTAATTAAATGAATAGTTAAAAGTTCATACAGTATTCAAAACTTTGCTCTCTTCGTTTACCTTTTTGTTTTGAATGATTAGTGACTTTAAGTTTGTAATAGGGTTTTGTGATGTATCGTTCCATGTGCCTCTAGTGGTATTATTTGTACTATATGGATCTTTTATTCTTTAAGGTTGTTTTCACGTACAAAATTTACATACTCATCATACTTAATCAATAGTTCTTTCTCCGTTTTTATATATCATAATATAAGTAGCCTTTTTATCATTCAGTTTTATATAAAAACTGTTTTAACTTTTCTCCATTTTTCTCTTTAATATCCAAATTTGTTGTAAGTTCTAACGCAGCACAGACCTCGCTATGTGAATGTGAAAAATGTTACATGTGGGTGGCTATAACATAACCTTTATTGGTAATGGTATGAAAATTCCACTACCTTCTAACCTGTTTATAAAATAAGCTTGTAGCAAACTGAAATCATAAACGACCCCAGTCACGTAACACAGTCGTTACGCTAAAAGGGTGACATAAAATGCGATGCAAAAATTTGTTGACAACCAAAGTCATATTTTGTCGTTCTGTTAAGATCTTAGTTACGTAACGTGGTAGGTGTCTGATTTAAAATATATAAATTAAAATTCTATTAATTTGTTTTAGATGAAATACAATGCAAATACTTTCATTAATAGTGAGAGATGTATAGGTATAATATTCTTCTGACATATACATAAAGAGGTTCTGCGGACCAGGTTTCGTGATAAATAATAGATTTTATTTAATTTACAGTCTTGGAATTTTCATGGCTGAATATCACAATGGCGCCGTTTAGTAAATAGCTAAATCGGTTAATTGAACGGCTAATTGACTAGTTGACTGTGTTAGCTATATTATAAGGTTTAGATGTTACATGGGACATAAAGGATTTCAAGATTTCTTTTCACTTTATCGATATAATTCGCTGTCACCTAAAATTAATAATAATATGAAATTCGAAATTCCTTTGAGGAAATAAATCCGATACAGACTTCTTTGAAACTTGTTATAGGAAGAACCTCGTAAAACTTCAACAAGTTATAAGATTCTGAGGTCTGATACGAAATAATTGGTTCTAGTAAGTTTGCATGACTTTGTAGGTTAAAACGAGTTTAATTTCCAGATCAAGTATTTTATTTCTATATTATCAGTTTTAAAGTAAAGCATTTGATAAACAGAGGTAGGTACTAGATACTAGATACACTACATTTTTTTTTTTAGAACACGTCATTTAGACTTCGCCTTGCCTGATGGTAAGCTGAAGGCAAAGTCCCAGAAAAGAGGGTCACCATTATTTACACATACCGTGTGCCAATGGTGACACTCAGCTTGACGGTCTCATCATATGCTTTTTCACGCCCCGCTTAAAGGACCCGGGACTGTAGGAAGAAGGAAACACGTGAGCTGGTAATGAATTCCAGGCCTTACTGGTGCGACAGAGGAAAGAGTTTGATGATACTTTCGATATAATTTTTGTTATTCAGGTTGCAGCGAACATTCATACCTAGGATATTGAGATTGTCCTGCAGTGGCAGCGGCGTGCTCTGAAGAGTGGGGAGGGGAAGAAAAGAAGATACTTTTGCTGTAAACGCACATGCCTGCGTCTTCGTGGGATTGAACTCAACCAGGTTCTCAGAGCCCCATTGAGAAATGTGATTCAGGATCCCGTCAAGCTCAGTGACAAATACATAATCACGTATTATTTTTTAGTATTAGTGAATTTTACGCGAGCATCTGCCGTTTGACCACCAAAGGTAACCTCGACATTCGAGGGGAAAACCTTCAACAGAGTCTCGTCCGTTAATCAATAGGTGATTGCTGGCAACCCGGGTCCCTATTCTGCTAATTCTGCTAATCATTGTCATATCACTAACACTGCAAACTGCAACGTTAATTTATTTTAGACTTTACTGTTATAGTGTTAGAATCTAAAATTAAATGGCATCTTGTAGAGCGAATGAAAAGATGTAATGAACTGAATATATCATTTAATATTTACATAATGTACACGGCAGTCTATCTAAATTAAAATATATATAAAAAAAACAGAATATATATCTAAACAATCCTGCAGGTTCAGGTGTCAAAGAATTCCTCCCCATCGATGTCAACCGGGAGGGTGAGCAGAAGGCTGGCGGCATTGCAATGTTGAATGGCAATACCAATCCTTTGCGCAAGTAATAAACCAGCCGTAGCGTCAATTAAACGTTTAGAAATGTCCCTAAACAAAAGACGGGCACTTGGACCCCATGATCCCAGCGTCTTGACCCCAAAAGGCTCAAATATGTAATTACCACTTATATTACTATACTTGCGCCGTTTGAGGGTCTCTGCCGACGCAGCAGCAGCGCAGGCGCAGTTTGCAGTCCCTGGAAGATGTGAAGAAGGCGCAAGGGTGTCAGCACATATTGCATCCCACACGAAATGCCTTCCCATCTTCCAAGGCACCAATGACATTCCATCTGACCTCTTGCCATCGTTGCGCGTCAAGCCAGTAAGTTCTAATATGGCTGGAACGCCAGCGGTGACAAGAGCCTGGCGGATTATGTCATTGATATACCCGTGCCGCGACAGCCGTCCTACGCTCCTGCTGCAAGAGAGACCATGATGTCCAAGGCTACCAACTTCTTCTTCACAGCGACATCGATGTGGAGAAACGCAAGGAGTACCTAAACGAAGGCAAGCAGCGATACGGAAGGTGTTCTCGTCCAACATGGTAATGAACTGTTTTCATTGAATTTTGCAACTTATGCCTATGACAATGAAGTTTAAAATTTCATGTCATATTTTACAGTATCAATGGTATAACAGTGGTTTTAATACGACAAAATTAACAGAATCAGAGTCTGGATTCAGCACGAGGATCGTAATGATGACCCCAAACCGTACCGTACCTTTTATAGACTATTACAATTCTTTCATCAAAAAATTATTTTAACATTTAGTTGTCTTTCAGTTCAAACCTAAAAGCACAGATATAAAATTATTAATCTGTAAGAAAAATATAAACGTTTCGAGAAAGTGTTTGAACAAACCCAAGTTTCAGAAGTCAAAGAACTTAATATTATTAATAAAAGTTTGACTCAATTAGGTACCGAATGTGTAAACTTTTTACGATCTTGACGGTTTAACACTCTTTTATTAGTTTTACTTATAAAGAACTAAGTTTGTGAAAACAATGTGCCTCTAGTCAAATGTTTGATCTTAAGCTTAACCTACTTTTAACTTTGTGAGAATTACATATATAAATGTCATTATATTATAATGACGTCATAATTAAGGGAGGTAGGAAAAACATAACATAACATAAACTCACGCCTATATCCCCGAGGGGGTAGGCAGAGGTGCTAGCACTCACATTTGGCCAGTTTATGTTTAGTTCCCTATGTAATAGGTGGCGAGCCTACTGCCATTAACCGGGCACTTATAATCCTGCGATAAATACACACATAACTTCGAAAAGCATCGGAAAGTCATTGGTATGTGCCATGATAAACCTGGGATCGAACCCGAGTTCTCCACTAGCAGTCCATTACCCATACCACTAGGCTACCGCGGTTATTATATAGGTAGGAAAAAATACACTATCAGTATTGAATTTACTTTACGCATCTACTGTTGATAAAGGGCACTTGGTGGAATTTATTGTTACACGTATTGAAGTGTGTTCACTTGTACTTTTTCCACAGTATTTATTATTGAATCTGACCGGTTAAAGGTTTTTTTTAATTATTAAAATGTGTAATAGTTACATTTTCATTTTCTGTACTAAGTATATTCTATTTGTACTTAAACCATGAAACTTTTCAAATCAGTAATGCGAAGCCGAATTTAATATACATATATCTACTAGAAATTGTTTCTGATAGCAGAAACTACTGTTAAAAAAAAACATATAGTTTCACTAATGAACACACGGGGAACTTTATGACATTTGTGAAAAGTTTGGATTAGTGCGGCGCGGGCGGATGAAGCGCGATTATACTCCTTCACAATTTATGGAACTTCTCTCATGTCATGTTCTTTTATTTAGTTTTAATAATCAGAAGCCTGCAATATTTTGAATGGATTTTCCTGATAATATCTCTGGATTTGTTGTGTGACTTAGTGACTGATAATCACTTTATTTTTGTCAGCAGTGTATCAGCATCTTGGCAAACAGATTAATTAGAACTACAGAATACCGCGATGATAATAACCTCTTGTTGTGTTACCGGTGGTGAGTAGGATAGCCAGAGCTCACTGGAGGGTTTTTGTGTTGTCAGTGGAAAGACCAACAGCTTGATCTGCTTTGTCTTTTACACTGACGGCACAGAAACTCTCAATGCTTGCAGGGTTGGCAAAGCGAGTGTGTGTGTGACTCTTGGTTTTGCACGCGTCCATAGGCTACGGTGACCACTTTCCAACAGGTGAGCCGTGTGCTTGTCTGCCACCTAAGTGGTACAAAAGAAAACTACAGTAATTAGATCTAATTCATACCTAAACTAGGTGTGGCTATCAGTTTTGTGAACCAAGAGTAGCCGCAGGTGACATGGTCACTGCGTGATCAAGCCCTCACCTTATGGTAAATAAAGAGAAAAAAAAAGAGTAGCCGCAATTGTTATAATTGCATGTATGATAAATAAAAAAAATCTCATGTGGTTACACCAAACTCACGTGTATCTTCTAATTGTCATTCTACTATTGATCTTTATTTCCCTTTCGTATTTGCATAGCATAAAAATCATTATTTTATGTTTAACTTGATCTATGTTATTGTCTCAGTACTCCATTAAAAAAATACTATATCTCTGTACTTGATCTCATTTTTGTTCCTTCACACTCCGTTAAATCAAAGCATCGTTCGTTTACTACTTTGTGGACTTACATACACTTTCATTTGAAAATTTCACGGACCGAGAGTAGAGGCGACTTTGTCAAAATTAACATAAAGCTTGCTTTACTACTTCACTTAACAACCACACTTAGAGAGTTAATGAATCGGCCTTAAAAATGTTTTAATCCCAACAGCATCATTAAAAGTTTTAGATGACAAAGAGCTGTACGGTTTTGAGTTTGAGACGGCGTGTAATTAATCAAGATTGAATTAAGAGGAGCAGATTTCAAATTTCATCGTAGCAGAACGTTTTGCCAGCACCGCGTGAGGTATCAAAAACTAATTGGCTATTAGGCCTATCAAATTTCGTAACTTTGTGGTATTCGAATAACGCTAATTACATTTAGCTATTTTGGTAAGGCACCTGTATCGAACAAATACATTTACAAAATATCAAAAATTGGTAAAACGATTTCTTCACAGTGGATGTACTTCAAATAATTAATTAATTCATCATAACAAGGAACAAATATGAAAAGCCATTAATATTATATCAAAATAACGGTCAACTTTTGATTAAACATTATTTGAAACTTAATTCAGTTTGCATATATTTTTTGCTTTGAAATCCGCTAATATCTTGGTGATAGTAATGATGCAAATGAGTGTACGAAGATGAGAAAATTAGGATGTTTTTAAACAGCTGCTTTTGATTAGGCCGCTCTCGATAATATTTTAATGGAAATATTGGAACAAGAAATATGTAGTTAAGGATTCTTTTATAAATATTTATGTGATCAGACTGTGTAATTTTTGAGGAAAATGTAGAATTATTTTTCGTTCCTTATGATTAATTTTCTTTCTAACTAAAAATATGTAAAATTTACTGTATTATAATATAGAATAGCAAACACAGCTGAAAGCTGGAGCTCTGTCTAAAAAGTAAAGGTTTTAGCGCGAAATTTTAATCAACTTTCAGCAGCGCACAAGATAAACCTATGAGTTATTCCATTTATAGTCTCTGTACCATAATTGAACCAGATTCGTACAGCCGTTAGAGCGTGATTGAATAACGGATACACAAACATCTACACAAACTTTCACGTCTTATGCTTCTAATATTATAAACGAGTTTCCTTCTTTCTACAGTCCCGGGTCCTTTAAGCGAGGTGTGCTACGTGTACACAATGCTGATCCTCTTCCCTGAGACTTTACCTTTAGCTCCATAAGGGGGGATAAAGTCGAATGGTGCATACCTATATAAAAAATGTATGTTTTTTATTCCATTCCACGCGGATCAAGTCGTAGATACCAACTAGTTTATACGTTTTACGTAGGATAAGATCTATTTCATCTATTAATTACATTCAATTCTCTGTATGAATTTATCTCTATCTTCCATAATCAATACAAATAGAAGAAAAGTAAAAGTAAGTAACATACACCCTGATATGAAACTTTCACGTTGTTTATCTTATCACAGATAGTTTAGAAGTTCTTCTCTCGTTAGTTTGCGTGATATATCTTTTTCAGGTTCGTTTCTTTTGTAACTTATTTTGGCAAATCTGTGTACTTAGAAAGTTACGCAGTTGGCATATTTCTGACGTTAACCGAGCATTTTGTATTTTGGTGCTGTAAATCATGTGATACATTATTCAAGTATGTTTAACATAAACACACATCACGTAATGATTTATAAAACAAAACGATTTCTTCGTACATGTAAGTATTTATATACAGAAATGGCAGTCTATTCTTACGCAAGGTTGAGCAGATGAAACTGCGTTTAAGCAATAAATCTGTACATTTTTACCCGACTACGGCGAAGCAAAAGGGGTTATGAATATTACAGGCTATGTATGTATATACGTATGTTTATATGTATGTATGTAGGTTCATCTGTCCCCTCATAGCGTCTCAACCACAAATTAGAACTGTACAAATGAGGTATCGTTAGAAGCGTCTTAGTCGTCCGCTGGTTTTAGGCTATATAATGTATCACTGAATCTATTGTGGCGCCTTGTATTGTATTCTATTTATTTGTGATTATACTGTTTATTTTCCTGTACATTAAATTATTATCTATGAATATTCTTTATCTTCAGCCTAGCGTTAATCTCAGTCGTATCTAACGCCTTCACCTCGGAGTCCAGGGTTAGTTTTTTCTAGTCTAACTGCGGGTCTGACGGTTATGCGAAAATTTATCGTCACTCTCTGGTTGCTCACTTGACAATTCTGGACAATAAGCATTCATTTATTATACAGAGATCTGTGCCCAAGCAAACGCTACTCATTTACATAATCTGAAAACCAAACGACTTGGAGCAGTTTAATCCGTCTCCTTATAATCAAGGGATGCCATTGTTGGCTTAATTGTGTGAGATATTAAATGGCAGGACGGCTTCAAACTCGGAATTATTCACAAACTTTTAGATTTATAACTAGGCTTTTGAAACTAGAATTTTCGAGGTGAAAATAATGAACAATCTAAGGTATAGGATAAGCTGTTACGCCATTTGTAACACATTTCAGAATAGCTAATATAAAATCAAATTCATCATTTTCATTACTTGTTGTCAAATCTAAAAACTACAGAGAAATGAAACAAAAAACTGTAGTCTATGAACGATTTGTTACTTGTGGGTAATATAAAGAATAAAATGGAAAAACCAACAATCTCACCAACTATATGAAATATGGCATACAGGAATTTAAAATTGATCTTTGTTCAAAAGAATCTCATGTATACATTTCTAATTTAGTGGAAAATCTATAATTTAGTCATTATAACTACTATATGACTACTAATTATGAACTTATCGGTCTAACAACATTATGTAAACATTTATTTCTAGTTTAATATTGTTTAAATCGCAAAAATTTTATCATATACTAAAACGACTCCGTTATAAAATTCACGATAGAATACTAAAAAGCAAGTAGGTAAAAATTAATTTTAATAGCGTATGAAGCTTATATGTTTTACCCACGACTCAAAATGTAACTCGTACCGATATCCCAGTTCCCAATTCGGATAATTAATTCAAAATATTTTATAAGTGTATATTATATAGTATATATGTTTATTCTAAAAGGTGATACGAAGGTATACTCACTCTGTGGACCATATCGGAAAACGATTAAACTCGCGGTCTGGCGCCTAATATTACTGTACAGTTTCTAAAGATAGGTGCAAATTGCAAAAATGCCTTATTGTTGAAAAAGTGCCTAATATTCAAACGGCGCAAATATACCAATTTAACCCGTATTTATATTTTTGAGCCGATTGGAGTCGAAACGTTGGGTTCGTACGGACCTAGCGCGTGCGCGCTATTCAAAGAAATAGCAAAGTGACTAATCGACGCTTCCCGTGACCATAAGGCTGGCCTTTACCTTGCAATAAGAATTGGCATCGCCGTTCAGGGTGGTAATGCCGCCAGCCTTTTAGGAACGGTACCAGTAGAGATCGATGGGGAGGAATTAATTTAGTAATTAATATATATAATAATAATATAATAAGGAAGTAATTAATAAAGTTGCAGTCTCCCTCTTTAACATAGTTTTGTATGAATTTTATAAGTAATTGCATTATCTATTTTGCTACATATTTTAACTTGTTGTAATTGTAAAAAAAATGGTATTACATTATTCTCTATTCACATGTTTATCCTGAGATATTAGGTAAGTACTATTTATACTCTTTGAATGTCATTGACAATGCACAACAGATTTTGGGAAATTTTACTGTCTGGCTGTTCAGGGCACCTCTCATTTCTTTCATTTTATTACTAGAGCTACTAGAATATAAAAATTGGACCTGAAGAATGTTTGAAAAGCGTAATTTCTTGTATTACGCCCTAAAGACATTCATAGTTCTTACAATACAGCACCTGCTGCTTTTTATTAATGCACAGAAAATAAATCAAAGTAAATAAAATCGCAGTTTCCAATTCCACTTCTTAGATATGATTTAATACTTTTGCAATAAAAAGAAAATATATTTTTACAGGTACTCTTTTACCTATTAGAAAATCTGTATCTTATGATGATAAGTTAGCAGTATCAGAAATGTCCCACGTATTGTCAACATAAATATATATTTAGTAAAGAGAAAGAAAAATAAACATTAATTTGGACAACATCAGAGACATATACAAACCATTCGTAACAGGAAAAAATAAAACGCAATACTAAAATGTCCAAAAAGAGATCGTAGTAACGTAGAACGCGTCTCACGACCGATCCAAATAGGGTAATCAGATCAGCTCTGCGTCAAGTGGATACATCTGCTTGACTCTGATTTTCGTCTGCAGCTTCAACCATTTATTTCCGCAAATAACAATAAAAAGTCAAGTAAATCATGTTGTTTGTTTTTGTTGTCAGACGAGTAATTCATGGACAATCCACAAACCACTTCACTAATATTATTCTTAACGTGTTTGTTTTTAAGTTGAATAAGTAGTATTATGATATTTTAACTGAACAATGAATCATCGGTAGCTTAGTGGTAAAGGAGTCGGCCATACAATCGAGAGGTCGCGGGTTTGAATTCTGACCATTACATTATCGATGTGAACCCACTCCTAGTATAAGCAACTTAGCTTAATTGGAGGGTTTAGAGGGATTTTTTTTTATTAAGAAAAAAAACCTGCAGCTGCAGAAAAAAAATTCTCATCACATCTTGGGACACAGCCAGTAAGTGGGTGAGATTGGATTGAACATGTTTTGAGATGTTTACAGTTCATGAATAGATGTGTAATAAATGTGTGAGCTGTGTTCAGGTCAAAAATTTAACTATTGATACAATTAATAAATATTTTGTTTTTTTTATCTGTCAATACCTAATATTATAGTCACGATTTAATAACTTCGTTGTTAATCACTATACATGTGTTTAACGGTTGCCAGAATTGAACTGTATAGTTTAGCATCAGGTAAGCTGAAGTGCACATTGCAATCGCGTGATGCTACTTCATCCCATACACGCTCAAGGTGTGGAATGAACTCCCTATTGCTGTTTTCCCAAGCGCCTACAATATGAAGTTCTTCAAGAGGGGTATTACAAAGTTTCTTCAGGGTTGACAGCGTATGTGTAATGCCCCTGGCGTTGCACGCAACCATATGCCACCGTAACCACCAAGTGGTATAAAATAAAACAATCACGCACGATAACCCTAACCATACATTGCACCTCAGTCAGTTAGGTTGGTTTAAATAATGAATATCCTAACATACCACTAACATAAGATTCAGAAAGAATTATAGAACCATCACGTCACGATAACATAAAATCACACCACTTCTAAAAGGGCTTTGTTAGATCCGACAAACCCGAACTAGCGCACAAAGCAAAGATATCAGTTATATGTGCGAACTCAAATAGGTGGTAATGCAGTTACAGAGAAAGGGTGGGCCCGGCTATTTGACAAAAAAGGGACTTTTTATGAATACCCTAAAGAGATGGACGCCCAGTATGTATGTGTTGATTTACTGCGATCTGGTTTTACATTTTTGGGGCTAGGCAATTTCGCAGCTAATGGGAGTGATTGTTAAAATATTATATCCACCCGCGACTCCACCTGCCTGGATAATTCCGGTTCAACTTGACCGATTTTAAGTCTGACCAAGAAATTAAAATGAAACATAATCATTAAAAATCTGTTTAGTAGTTTTGGCGTCCATGGCGAACAAACAGACCAGAATTCCAAAAAAAAAAATTTTTGATATCGTTTACCATAGCCCAATACTCTTTTTATTGTAAGGTTTATGGTAAGTATAAATAATGATTTTTGATATCCGCCATTATGACAAATTGGTTAAATTATGTAACAATGAAGGAATGTAATTCGAAGGTTTTCAAAGTAATCGAGATTTGAATGCATTACAAAACGATTTAGGCAATATAAACATGAATAATGTCGTACTTTATCTAAACATACAAAAGCTGGTATTTTTGTATAATAATTAAACAGGGTCGAAACATAAATTCGTAGAAGTAGAACGTAAATTACGCTATAAAAGTCGTAGTTAAACGATAACAGCTGTATTTATGATTATAAGATAACTCCTATTATTTCAGGTCAAATAAAAGTCCTTATTTGGAGAGAAAGCAACCTATGTTATTTATTCATCAGAGCCGTGCTTAAATATAGACTTATGACTATGATCCTTAATAGCTTCCACGTAAATGAATTATTTAAGCTTGCCATTTATTATCTATCGAATCCTCAGCAAATTTTTTAATGCGCCATAATGCTGTTATAGTTGGAGCTATTCACTATACAAAACAATCTATGGAATAAAAACACAAAGTCAGGGACGAATCGGTGCTTGAAATAAAATATCTTAGTTATTATTGGAAGCCGCGTGGTTCCCGGCAGAGTAAAATTAGGACCACTTGTCTCTTCCCAAGCGGTGTCGTCAACGAACATCAGACAGCCGAGACTCAGCCTCAGATGCATGGTTCGAGTCAACAATAGTGCCTGGAAGTCGGTAATAGACTCACCCCCTATTACATGAAACCGATTTTTTTTTTTTTATATAGGACACGTCAATTGGACTTCGCCTTGCCTGATGGTAAGCTGAAGGCAAAGTCCCAGAAAAGAGGGTCACCATTACTTACACATACCGTGTGACAATGGTGACACACAGCTTGACGGCCTCATCATATGCTTTTTCACGCCCCGCTTAAAGGACCCTGGACTGTAGGAAGATGGGAACACGTGAGCTGGTAATGAATTTCAGGCCTTAATGGTGCGACAGAGGAAAGAGTCTCCGAACCGCTTGGTTCTTGATCGGATGTTTTGCACCGTGTGCGGATGACATCTAAGACCTGCACGTGTTGTCCTGTGTAGGAAAGAGGAGGGTGGGACTAATTGGAAGAGCTCATCAGAACACTCCCCATGGTACAGACGGTAAAATACAGCCATGGACGCAACATCAAGCAATAATTAGTGACATGTGGGTGTTAATTCACCTCTTAGGCAGAGGTGAATTAACACCCACCGAGGGTAAAGGCATCAGTGGAGTTTTAGAATGCAGACATCCGGCTCACAACAAAAATAATTGCAATATGTAGGTTAAACCTTGAAACAGAGCAATAATAGCGTTAAAGTACGAAATTCGCGAGTTTTCACGTAAATATATTAATTAATTTTGCCGGCTTCTTCTTTCATGTTTTTAAACATCTCCAATTTGGTCGGTGTATATTTGGTAAGGTTGATATCAATCGACTTGACTCAATTTCTTTTAATTTATAATTTACTTTTTTCAATATTTATTAAGATGTATGATCAACACGCTATTATGAATGTTCAGACCCTTTGCGCTTTTTGGGCTCCGATTCTCAATTCATAGTTGTATGTGGTGTACCATTCGCACGATTTGCACGCATTCTCTACTCTTTCAATATCCCTCGCAGCTTTAGTATCATAGTAATCGGGATATTTGCCATGATGTATTGTTTTGAGTTTCCAATATTTCGGCGCTTTTGCAAGTATCAAAAAAACAACATGGTAAATATCCTGATTATTATGATACTAATGTGAGTGACCATGATAGTTTAAATACCTATATCCCTCGCAGCTTTCATTCTTGATAACACGCTACTCAGACATAACTTTGGCAGTTACTTTATTTTTTTAAATAAAAAAATATTATACTTAGAGAATTTGCATTACTTTCGAATATTACTGCTAAATATATATCTAAATATATAACTTTGACAGCCTCTGTGGCGTGGCGGTAGTGAACGCGACTGCTACGCAGGAGGCGCGGGTTCGATCCCCGCTCAGTGCAAATATTTGTATGCATGAATATGGGTATTTGCATTGGTCTGGGTGTTTCTATGTATAATATGTATGTATTTACAAAAAAAAAAAGTATTTAAGTATGTTTATCCGCATTCTAGATTCCATAACACAAGCTAGTTAAGCTATGCTTACCATGGGTCTAGATAGCGTTGTGTAGAATGTTGTAGAATATTTAGAATATACGAATATTTGCATTGAGCATGCACTAATCCTGCGATCTTTAACTCGGCAGTTGAACACAGTTAAAGGTTTACCACAGAGGTTGTTTTAAAAAGATACTACACAATTTTGTGAAAACAAACCTGTGTACAGGCAAGATTAATTCTAGCTCTGGAATCCGTATTTAAAGATTCCAAGCGCGTATCTGAAGGTTGTTTACCCAAAACATTGATGATACAGTACATAATATCCCTCTTGACCTTTCTTTGACCTTGGCCGATGAACGTGTGAATACCTTATTGCATTCGTTTTGAGCTGAATACCTTTATTTTGGTAGGCTCTTCTAATAAGTTTCTCATGCATGTATCTCAATTAAGTGTTTAACAATTTATTTTGGTAATAGTTTTTTTCATACAACTTAAGTAGCAGATAAGCACACGACCAACATGATGAAAAGTGGCTTACTATGGATGTTTGCAACACCAGGAGAGTCACGTTCGTGTTGCCGACACTGTAAGAATAAAAAGTTTCTGTGCCATCATTGCAGAAGACACAATCAGGACAAGCCTTTGATCTTCCCATTGATGGCATAAAAACTCTTCAATGAGCTCTGGCTACCTTACTTACCGCCGAGAACACAAAAAGAGGTTATTATATCCGTGGTATTCTGTAGGGCGGAGGTACTTCCCCAGTCGGACTGCTCAATTGGGACGGGTATATCGTCGTGTCCTACCTCCTTAAATACTGACAAATCGCTAGTTAACGTCCAAAAAAACACTTGGTCAACTTCTAAATAGAATCCATCCAATATCACACCAATCATTTCAAATAGTCATTTATCCTAATACAATAAAATTTGGTGACAGATTTTAAGAAGGCTGCATTTCAAATGCAATGTATATAAACAAAAAGACAAGAACTCGTACTAGAATAATATGGTTCCAAAGTAAACATGCTCCTTAATATATAGGACTAGTGTTTATTTAGCCAGTGACTTCAAAGTTGTGCCGCAATATGAGCAACGACGGCTTTAAGCAGAAAAATAGCTACCGTCGTCGTACATTTTTTATGACTACAGACATAAGGAAAGCCGAGGTTAGTCCCGCTTAGCTTAGTTCACCTTTATTTGCCAGTAACGCGCTATTATTCATGTATGAATTACATGTGTTGTCTTAGTGTACTCGCTTTTGCAGTATGGTGAAAATGTCTAAAAGAATTGGAAAGTGACTTATTAATTTGTTGAGTTTCTGCAGTGTAAACGATTTTAATGTTACTTAAGAGGTAAGTTTGATTTCAGCTTACCAGTATGTTAGCTCTTAAATAGAAAACAGAATATAAAGTATATTCAACTTGTTCGCCGTAGATTATATACTTAGTACATATATTATTTTATACATATTTGACATGGAATATAAAATAGAAACAATATCTCAATTCTAAGTAATCTATACAGAAATAATTTATAAATATTAAATACAATAAAAATAAAATAACTATTATACAACTTATAGCTAAGAACAATTAAAATGCGTCGTAGAATTCCTCCGCATCGCATGCCTCTTGTGGCAGCGTTCCCAGAAGACTGGCAGCATTGCCACGTTGTATGGCAATGCTTATTCTCTGACCTAAAAAGAGGCCAGCCTTCTGGTCACGAGAAGCGTCGACCATACGCTTCGCAATCTCACGGAAGAGGTTGCGAGCGCTCGGACCCCATGACCCCAAAGTCTCGACTCCAAACGGCACAAATTCATAATCTCCGATGAGATTGGAGTATTTGCGCCGCTTGAGAGCCTCTGCAGAAGCAGCAGCAGCTCCAGCACAGCCAGCCGTGCTAGTTATATGGGTAGGAGCCATGGTATCAACGCATGTGGCGTCCCACACCAGAGTCCTACCCATCTTCCATGGCATTAACGACATGCCATCCGGTCTCTTGCCATCGTCACGCGCCAAACCGTTTGGTTCTAGTACAGCTGGTACACCGGCGGTGACAAGAGCACGGCGGATTATGTCATTGAGGCTGGCGTGCCGTGGAATTCGCCCTGCGCTCCTGCAGCACGACAGACCATGGTGTCCGAGTCTGTCAACGGCTTCTCCACAGCGGCATTGATGCGGAGAAACACACGGCGCACCTAAACGGAGACAAGTTGCGATGCGGAAGGTAGTGTCATCTAACATAGTCCCTACGTTAGATGACGGAAGAGCTTGTAGCCAAAGACCCGATTCCCACACTCCAACCGCCAGTAAACGGGCACGCTCAGCAGCATTGGAACATGTATTTAGTAATTTTTTTCCAACTAAGCTGCAGAGCGGCCCGTCCCACTGACGCTGTGAGAAGAGGTTCCTTGGGAGATCGGTGTTTGGACATGCAATTTTCCAAGCGTTCACTGCATCAGTCTTACACAATACTTCAGAATTAACTAGTGTAGGTGCAAGGATTTTCCTAGTTAATTCTTCGGTATTGTGGACTGAAGACAGGAACGCTGGTAAGCTGACATCTGAAATTTTGCGAATACCGAGCCCACCCAAGCGAATCGGTAGAGTCGCTTGTAGTAAAGCTCGGTCATCCAAGGCCACATTTAAAATTTTGGTGAGGGTATTTTCTATAATTTCGTCCATTTTTTTCAAAATCGTTAAATGTTTAAAAAATGGCGTTGATCGTAGGGCATGGGTGAATTTTGGAACGAATAGGCAATACCGAAGAATAGTGAAAGCCGAGTGTATATTAATTTTGAGTAGGCGATCCGAAATGTCACTAAAATTTTGAATTTTTTCCTCTATAAATGGGGTATAGGCATCTTCTAGGATTGGGGACCCGAGGAGACGTAAAGAGTCTTTTTCTAAAATTTTGATGGTGGGAGCTATGGAATTGAATTTAGAGATAGTAGAAATTTTGTCCGAAACGTCGTTTAAAAAAATCTCGCATTTGCTGTCATTTAGTTCTAAACCAATTAATCTAAATTCATTTTTAATAAATGCCAAATCTTGTAAAACTGTCTCCACATCTCCCCCTAGAGTCCCATCGTCTAGGTACCATACATTAAATTTAGAATTTAACCGCCGAATAATGGGCTGAATAGCTAAACTGAAAATTACCGGTCCAAGAGGGTCTCCTTGTTGACATCCAACAGCTGATTTCAAAAGGTTGTCCTTGTATAATAATTTGGAGGGGTATCTGTAACATTGCCAAAGAAAATTATAAATTTTGGGTGTTTCTAATTTAGCTTGGTTCAACAAGGTGTCTCTGTTCACCGAGTTGAAAGCATTCTTCACATCGACCTTGAGAATGACCTCACCTTTACTGGAGCCAAGGTAGGTTGATAAAGCATGTATGGCAGCCTCACAGCCCCCCTTTGAACCAAAACCAATTTGGAGGGGCTGGAACTTCAAAGATAACTCGGTTTTGTAATATTTACAACAGAGTTTGGCTGCCATACGTCGGTACGTACATCCCACGGCAATAGGACGAATGCCACCATCTGTCTTGCGTAGGGCACACAAATTAGCCCCATACAAAATGTCTGTGATGGCATCATCCACACTACCGGAGAGCATCAAATTCATGAGAGCCGTTAGCTCCTTCAGAAGTGCCTCACCAGCCTCCCCGGTGCTTGGCCCTAAAAGATCTTTTAAATGTTGTGGGGTTAATGCGTCAAGACCTCCGGCAGAGCCACTTCGAAAGGAGACAACGGCTGCCAACACTTCCTTGGCCGTTACGCACAGGCAATCAGGGTCGGGGACAGGTGCCTCAGGAAAGGAAAGGCCACCCGCAGGCGCTGGATGCTTGCTCCGCAGATCAGTAAGGGTCTCAGGAGAGCAGGGCGCCACTACATCGCTACTAAAAAGCAATCTCGATGCCCCACTTATGTCACCATCCCTCAATTTTGATTCAACCAAGTTAAAAATATTGCTTTTCCGAAACGAAGAGTATGTTGGGTTTATATTTTCCGTTATGACGCTACAATTATTTCTAATTTGAGACGTCAATGAATTTGTTGTTGTTCGGTGGGCTGTCCGGTCTGTCCTGTCTGTTCTAATATGTAAAATTTTGTATGGGAAGGTGAGCAGTTGCTCCCAAGCCGTTTTACTATTTTCTCGAAGTACAAGACCTATGCAGTTTGACAAACTTTTCGCAACAATTGGTCTTGCACCGCGAGGAATTCTCTTTAGGATCGAAACAGAGTTTTTTAAGTGAGATAGTCTTTGCCAAAAGGGAATTTCAATAATGTTTTCAGAAACTGTACTTGTAGAGGGTTGAATAACCAGAGGGGGGTTCGGAGATACATGTCGGGGTTTGTGTACTTTTCCGATATGTATCTTCAAACCTCGCTCACTCTTAAAAATACGGGCTTGGGAGCAGTGAGGGCATCGTATCACATTCAATAGCGAAGCAGTAGGTTGACTTACCTCCGCATCACTATCGTGCAACATAAAAATGCTATGAAAATGGAGCACTTAAAATTCTTAAAACTAACACATAGTTCCTTAAACACTATATATACAAAAAAACACTTTATAAATTAACTGTCACAATAAAATAGTACTGAGAATGTTTTTTGTGGCAGCTGGTTGCCAAGGAGCCCGTTGCCTTGGGAGCGGCGTCCGTGGCGTCCCGTCACAAAAACCAGCACCTTACTTCTCCTTGCCCTCTAAAATCCAACCACACGTCCTGATCGACCACCTGAATCTCGTGGAGGGTGGACACACGGCAACAAATTTACTGGCGTGGCTCACGTGGCTCTGGTGAAATTTCTTGAAAAACTTGACATTGGCGTCTCGCCATTAATAATTTTATGAACATTTACAATTTAGTGTTCAACAACTTCTGAAGGTAATTGTACTCTCTACGTACAGCTGATTAAAGTCTATAAATTAATTTCCGACAATGTTTACATACGAAACAGAACATGATAGGAGAATCAGAAAGGATTCGCCAACAATCAAATCAACAGCAACATCTAATTGCTTCAAAATTTCAATCATTCATTTATTATTATTAAATAATAATTATGTACGATACAACTCAATTAGCTTCAAATTTCATCTTTCAGCTAAAATTACTCAAATGTTAATGTTAGTTATTTAAATGAATTAACAATTTCTTCGAACCAAGTATTTCACAGCAACATTTCAAACATTCATTAGAACCACCAACCGTTTAGTGTAATTACTGAGGCAACTTAGAGCGTTCAGACGATTAGGTTGGTAGCTTGCATCGTCAGTGGTTAGCGTGGGAGCTATTTGGATGGTTGTAATCCATAAAGGCACACAACTGTCCGTCTACACAAAGTGACAGGCAATCGGTCTAACTGTATCCAAGTTGGAAGCAGCCAGCGGAAAATTGCGACACTCCGTTGCTACATATTTATTCATTTTCTCCACATCACTATCTTTACAGGCTATCCTAATATAATAGTGTGTCCTTAAATATTATACCAATATATGATTTGAGATTGACATGGTCATTCGCATTATTAGTATAAAACTTGCCGGGATATTTACTATGTTTATTATTTTCTCAGTGTAACAGATATTTCAGCGCTGTTACAAGCGCCATGATCATAGTGTACACCGTGATCATGGCGCTATAAATTATATGGCGTGATATATAATAAACATGGTAAATATCCCGGCGAGTATTACACTATTAATATTATAACATATAACATAAAGTGCATTATTTTTTGTGAACTCATTCAAGAACACGTAAAAAAATCTGTGCCGTCCGTTACTTCATTGAAAATATGCTTTACCTAGTAAATTAGTTCTAGCACTGGACACTGGTAGTAGACACGGACTATATATTATGTACATAATATAAATATAATCTTAACTTACGACATAGTTAAATTAGATAAATATAACAGCCAAATTAGAAATAGTCAAGTATTAAAGCCCAAAAACTACCCTAATTATGAATTCATCTTTATGTGAACGATTTGCAATTAAAGAACGTGAAAATGAAAAATAATCATTATATAGTTCAGTCAACTTCATTTAGTTCAGATACGATAAGTGATGAGTTTTACTCAAGCTTTTAATTTGATGAGGTTTTGGAAACAGGTAGGTGCCGAACGATAAATTGCTTCTACTTTTGAAGTTTATCGCATTATGGGCATTTCCGATATTATTGTAGTTGAAGGAAATGAAGGATGAATGTAAAGAACAAATTGAAATTTAAATAAAGAACAGAGCCATACAAATAGATTACATACATTATACATTATAATATCCCCGGAGGATTAGGCAGAGGTGAATTAAGACACACATTTCACCAATCCTTGAATTCGGTCCCACGTAATAGGGGGCGAGCCTATTGCCGTTTTCTGGGCACTATTGTAGACTCAAGCCATACATCTATGGCTGAGTCTGGGCTGTATATATCTGTCTGATGTTAAACAGCCCTATCCCTTAGTCGCCTTGTACGACACCACATGGGAACAGATGGGGTGGACCTAATTCTGCTTTGCCGAGAACCACGCGGCGGGTGATCACAACAAGCACCTATTAGAACGTTTATACGATTATGAGAATATTTGGTGTAACAAGTATCCACAAAAGAGAATATAATAATGTTCAACTATTTGCCACGTGGTTCCCGGCAGAGTAGAATTTAGGCCACCCCATCTCTTCCCATGTGGTGTCGTACAAGGCGACTAAGGGATACGGCTGTTTAACATCAGACAGATATATACAGCCCAGACTCAGCCTCAGATGCATGGCTCGAGTCAACAATAGTACCCGGAATACGGCAATAGTCTCATCCCCTATTACGTGGGACCGAATACAATTCTTGGTGAAACTCTCTGCCTGACCCTCCAGGTATAAAGGCGTGATTATATGTATGTGTGTACCTAATAAAATATAAATGTAAGAATTGCTTTTTTTGCCTGTGACCACGGCCGGTGTAACCTGGCCCTCAATTTTACTAAAGCAAAACCACTATAAAGCCACAGATACTTCAAAAATGGCACAAAATGTAAGGCTTTATCTCTATACACTTATAGTTCAAAATTAAATGGAGGTATAACACGATGGTATTTCCGTCCAATTGAACAGTCTGACTGAGGAAGCACCTCCGCCCTACAGAATACCGCGACCATAATAAGCTTGTGCTGTGTTACCGGCGGTGAGTAGGGTAGCCAGAGCTCAGTGGAGGGTTTTCGTGCTGTCAGTGGTAAGACGGAAAGCTTGTCCTACTTTGTCTTTTACACTGACGGCACAGAAACTCTAAATGCTTGCAGGGTTGGCAGCGCGAGTGTGACTCTCTTGGTTTTACACACGTCCATAGGTCACGGTGACCACTTTTCATTAGGTGGGCCGTTTGCTTGTCTGCCACTTTGTGTGTGGTATAAAATAAAGAGAGTCTCGTTACACTTTTTCAATCTATCTGCAAAAAGCCTTATAAGTAAGTAAAGTCCAAACACTTTATCGGCATTGCTTTAAAGTCTAAAATCAAATATGTTTTTAGCAGTAACTGTGGTTAGTTTTACTTCAGCATAATCGAGGTCCTGGCTGAAAAGTCAGGAAAATAAAAGGTGTGTATGTACCTACACCATGATCACGTTAATTCCCGTTAATATTATTTTGTATAAGAGTAACTTTTGTTATAAGATAATAGGTACATATCTCAGGCAAAATTATTCTACGTGAATTTATGTCTAATAATACATCAGAGCACCTAACTTTTCTACCACAATCATGAGTTAAACGAATTGTTCTGCCTTATGTCGCTGTCATTAATTTTGGCTGTAATTTGGAGTTCAGTAGCGGGAGATGAGCAACGCCAATATTTCACACATGGCTACACATTTGTATGGAAAATTTATATGTTTAACGTTTAATGTCAGTCTTATTTGCATGAAAACTTGGATACGTAAAACATTAAAACTTTATCCCAATTATTATTATTACTTACTAGCTGACCCACCACAGCTTCGCTCGTAGCATATCTTGAAACCTCGTGTCATATATTTGAGCCCGTATCTTTAGTATTAAAATAATCTATGGAAATCTACCAGATTTGTTGATATTTATGATAATTGCTTCTCTCCCTTAAGTAGTAGCGTAATGATATATAGCTTAAAATCTTTGTAGATAAATGGACTATCTAACACAAAAAGAATTATTCAATGTAAACCAGTAGTTACTGAGATTAGTGAGTTCAAAGAAACAAACAACATTAGTATAGTTTCATAAAGTACAATCTATATTACATACATACCTAAAATCACGCCTGTTTCCCATAGGGGTAGGCAGAGATCACGGATCTCCACTTGCTACGATCCTGACATACTACTCTCGCTTCATTCACTCTCATTATATTCTTCATGCATGCTCGTCGGTTTAGAGCACTCCTGACGGGCCCCTTTTCTAAAACTTCCCCGATTTGGTCCAGGTATGTGCGCCTAGGTCTTCCCCTTCCGACGATACCATCCACACTCGCCTCATACACCTGTTTGGTTAGTCTTCTTTGATTCATTCTCTCAACATGACCAAACCATCTCAACATTCCTCTCTCAATTCTCATCACTACATCTTCTATCACTCCACATCGTTCTCTTATCACGCTATTTCTCACTCTATCTTTCAAGGTCAAGCCACACATACTTCGCAACGCACGCATTTCTACTGCATTCACTCTACTCTGATGCTTTTTCTGCCACACCCAACTTTCACTACCATACATAAGAGTCGGCACTAATACTCCACCATGTACAGCCAGTCGTGCCTTTTCAGACACTTTCCGGCTGCTCATAAAGTTGTGTAGTGCCCCATTCACTCTATTTCCAGCTATCACTCTCCTTTCAACATCTTCTTCATGCTTTCCATTTCTCGTAAACAATCTATATTGCTTTTCAATATTCCACATTAGTCTTACTGAAACGATCTTATCGATATAAATTTAATTTGTGCAATGTATATGTTACCAGTCATACAAGGCGACTAAGGGATAGGGCTGTTTAACATCAGATATATACAACTAAGATTTAGCCTCAGATGCATGGCTTGAGTCAACAATAGTATCCGGTAGACGTAGGTAGAGATAGGAAGTAGTAGTTGGGGAGTGAATCAAATAGATCTCGGTCTATATTTGCGGATGGCTTCGCGGATCTATTTCTGGATAGTTATAGAAGTAGTCCCCGCCTCGACCTGGCTAGATATAGGTTACAAGACTAAGGGTGCTTACATAGGTTAGCAGATTACCGTTATCGGCGAGCCGGTGCTATCGACGCTTGTTTACACTTAGTAGGGTGTATAGCAAATGAGTCTACATGAACAGTCTTGTTGAATTAGACGGGATTTTTGACGGTACTGAACGCGACCGGTTAAGTCCCCGCTCAGTGCAAATATTTGTATACATGAATATGTATTGGTCTTGTCGTGTCTCGGAGCCATTCCCAGTTGCATACCAACATCTACGGCAGTCGTTACGGGTAGTTAAAGCTCAAGTCCAACAACTGGTCTAACGGCAATATTTTGATATCGCCTATCAGTTATGGAAGTCAGACGGCAGTGGCTTCACGGAAAATATTGAAGTTTAGCCTTTTTTTTTTTTTTTTTTTTTACGTGCGCAAAATCCTAATCCGCAGTTAGACTGGTAAAGCGGACCCCAGACTACGAGGTGAAAGCTTCAGAAGTGATTGGGATCAACGCTAAGAGGAAGAAGAAGGAGTCTCGCTGTTCTTTTTGAAATCTATACCTACTATGTATATAGTAACATGCTAAAGAGTTTGTTTGTTTGGTTGGTTGGACGCGCTAACCTCAGTATAAGAACAGTAGGTTTGTTTAAAAAAATGTTTAAGTTTTTGTTTGGTACCATAAAGAAATATAAAAAGTGTCCATCATACAAACTCCCTATACATACTGTACTCCGTGAACGCTCCGGTTACGACCAGTCCGATCGAAACCGGCTCGCCGATACCGGCAACCTGTTTCTTTATATATACACCCTAAGGCGGAAACGGAGCGCCCGTATTGGCAATCGTGGTTGTTTTTTATAACCACTATTTATGTTTAATCATTATACACTTGCCGGGAACATATACAACAACGTACTATCTGCTTCAATACACATTGAAATGGTGCTAAGGTGTTCACATTTACAAGCGCGAGAAATGTGAGTGGATTTTTCAAATATTCTTTGATAAGTACAATTTGTACGATCGGTGCGACGTTCTGTCGTGTGTCAAATTACGATTCACGTGGAATTCGTAATACTTGACATCAAAGCTAATATCTAGAAAAGTGTAGGAAAAAATAATAGCACAGAGGTGTTATTACTTTTCTAGATATTATACGAGTATCTCACAATTTTTTCAACTTTAGACTACATGAGACTTCGCTGAAAGCGGTCGAATGCTAGGTAGTATCCCCAGATCATCGGTAGGTACAGGCATATAATATCTTTCCACAATAGAGCTGTTACTGCCTGGAGAGGAGAAATCACACCAAAAGCATCTGCTAGTTAAACTCTACCCTATCTGTTGTAAAAAGTATGGTTGATGGAAATTAGATGCGAAACAAGAAACACGTCTACTAAGGTAAAGTAATACTTATAGCAATCGTGAGTATAGAACTGAAAATGATAGACCAGGGTGCAATCAAATTGGCTAATTGAACTTAACAAAGGTTGTACATAGCATATTGTTACTAAAACTGTAAATTAGTCTTTTGATAGTCCATTACGGCGAAAAGCATTATTATACATCAAAAATTTTACCTTTCATTTTCAAGTTGAAACAAATAAAAAAATACATTTTTAATACAAGAAATGTGTAATTGAAGTAATATACAATTCGATAAATCTTATTATTAACAACAATAAACGTGGTATTCTGTTTGAGCTTACAATAGAAGCTGGTAATAAATAAATGCTACATAATGGCCAGCTTGCTTTTTATCCGAATAGTAGCCTAATGCAGTTTATAGATAGATTTAAAAACATGTATATCAACTCAAGACATATCATTAGTACATCGAATGACACTCTAAGTGACGAACGACTTAAAATATTTTTATTAGTTTGTGTAAAACAAAGAAAATGATAAAGATCTTAGTTTTCTGCTGGCTAGTCTCCGTATTGTATTGTGGTTTAAAGTACAATGGAGCTGGCCATAATCCAACATTATTATGTAAGTACACGTACGTAAGGCTTAATCAAGAAAATAGTTATTTTGTGTTAGTAAATGTAATTAAATAATAATTGTATATGTATATAGAATTAAGTAATTTTTTTTTTAAACTATCGTGGTGTGATTTCATAATTAAATATACATGATATCGGGAGTTTTTGCGAATTAAATCATCGAACTTACTATTTCTGCCGATGCGCGACGTTTCGGATGCGTTAATGGCAATAGGCTCGCCACCTATAACATTGGGACCTAAACATAAACTGGCAAAATGTGGGTGCTAACACCTCTGCCTACCCCTTCGGGGATATCCCCTATATAGGCGTGAGTTTATGTTATGAAAAACATGTTTACACTGACAATGATGTCTGCAGTAAAAAAATGTCGTTTACAATGCTTTGTTATATTCAACGCAGGATAAAACTTCTCGAAAAATTCTTTAATTTACATGGTAGGGATCTGACCAGACATAAATCAGCTTGACATCTCGATGAAGAGCGCAAACTTGTCAACTGCTGAATTTTTCATATTTTTGTGAATCTGAATAGTGAATGTTCTCTTTAAAACGTCCGCTTTTTATTATGTGATTGTGATGTGTCACATGACTCACATGCGTATGGTCTCTGCCTACCACGTTGGGAAAGAGGCATGACGGTATGTACACAAGACAAAAACGTTAGCCTATCCATCTAATAAAATCTATTTATCATCTGGGTCAAGTGGAAACACCCGTATGTTTTACATATGTGTGTGAACAGTCAAAAACAATAACTCATTGCTTTGAAGTCACATGTGTGCGTCATCGTTACTGGCGTATTAGTGTATTATGTTTATGTTTGCCAGTGTGCACGATCATGAATCGTGAACGATTGAATATGTGTTAGTGAGTGATTTGCCTGCCATCGAATGAGAAGGTAAATTTCATTAAACTAGCACAGGCTCACGCAGTTGAGTGGTATTATAGGCGTAATGGCATTATAAATGTAGTGAGTTCGAACCACAACTGTATTGATTTAGTAGTTTTGGTTAATAAATAGTTTTGTTTTTGTTCTTTATTTTGTTTGTTATATTAAGGAACCATACAGTTGTCTTTTATACTTAGTGTTCCGTAGTCTCAAAAATAATATTATTTATGAGTAAGATTATAAAGAATTATAAAGTAAGATTGTTCAGTAAATAAATTATTAAATTGTGTTGTGTCGTAGAACTACATATATATATGTCACAATGTTTGTAACTAAACTCCTTCTAAACAGTTAGACAGATTTTGATAAACATTTTTGCTAAATAGTATTTAGTAGAACTAAGAATAGTCATATATACAATAGTAATTGTTCGGGATAATTGAAATCCATGTGGTCGTAGCCGAGTGCAACAGGTTTAGGTTTATACATTTCACATTCTTTATATAATAAATATGTTATTCAATATTATCCCTCTGGATGTTTAAATCAGACAAGCATGGACGCAGGTAAACTAATTAACTTTCAGTAACTAAAGTGTAGTGAATCACCATGTTAACGTTTAGAAATTATACTATTTGCAAATATAATAACTTCTCATTTCGTTAACAATAACATCACTCACTTATTTTCAGTTCAATTTCTTTATTTCTCAAAATGATGCCACATAATTACCTACATCTTTTAGTTCCTAAGCACTAGTGGAGAAGAAATGGCGCAACAAATTCCAACTTTTATTATAAATATGAATTATAAAATAATACTTACAGATAATAATAGTCATTTATTTGCTTAAATTTGCCTATATATTAGATAGTATATAGTGGTTTTAATTATTCCAAGTTACCTATACCGAAGTATATATACCAAGTATAATTGAAACCACTAAAATTCAGATTTGCAATATAATTAAACAGAAATAATTCAAGTAATATGACCACTAGACCTGCACGGTAGAATTTTTTTTTTGGCAATATCGCTCACCTGTTTTTCTCCATAAAATTTTGCGTCCATCCCTGTCTGATTTAAAATATTTTTCATCACTAAATATATATATATTGTTGCACCAGTCAAAATTTAAATATCCCCTGGCAAACCTAAACCTACTTCGACGATGAAGATCCCACGTCAAAATTTTTCTTGCCGGTCTGCGACATCTGATCCCAGCTGCCCGAAGATGGTTCCTTACTGTTTGCAATGTAACATGGTGTTTGGTGGCCATAACTCGGGTGGAAGGGGTTTTGAATATGTTTTTCAACCACCTCTTTATGCAAAGAACACGTATCGGTGTAGGCAAAGGCTTTGGGGCCAGGCCGAAGACGGTCTCTGGTGCCTGAATCGCCATATCGGCGCACCCATCGCTGCTCTGTAATGGAAAAAAAGTAATAAAATTCTGAACGAGGTCGGGACGACGAAGAAATGATACACTTTTACTCGTAGGTACTTGATGTAATTATTATCACTTGACGATTCACAAAAACAACAATATTTTTACAGCTATTTATAGGTGGCCGTGAAACAAACCATAGTGCGACCTAATTCTATCCTAACGCCATCTATCGAGCCACTTGTCAGTTACATTAAGACAATGACTCGAACAAACCATAGTGCGACCTAATTCGATCTTAACGCCATCTATCGAGCCACTTGACAGTTACATTAGGGCAATGACTCGAACATTTATAACTAGATATACATTGTCTGGACATACCGCCCATCAAGGACATAATGCACCTTGTCCTTCAAACAACCGCCCATCATGAACAGAATGCACTCTGTCCCTCAACCTGAGTACATACAAAAATACAAAAGTGTTACACTTATGTGCTTAAAGGTAAGATACATAACCTTGAGGTAGGCCTCTTAATAACTGTGCCCTTTGTGCGTACTGTCACCACTCTAGTAACGTTATCTGGACCTGGATGTTTTTGCTCTATTCTACCTAGCAACCATCTACCTGGAGGCATGTCGTCTTCCTTTATTAAAACTACATCACCTAGTGATGGTTCTGGGTTTTTGTATTCCCACTTATGCCTCTGGAGGAACTGGTGTAGATAATCCTGCGACCAACGTCGCCAAAAGCCTTGCATCATCCTCTGGTGGAGCTGCCATCTCCGTAAGGTAGATATATTTGTGGTTTCATAGTTAGCATCTGGTACTATGACGAGGGGCTCACCCACCAGAAAATGACCCGGCGTTAATACGGTGATCATGAGTTGCGGACCACCCTGCATTGTCTTTTTATGTGCATCCGCAATCAAGAGATTTGTTAGAAACGAATCTCGTGGAATGAGAATCGGATGTTTCTCATTATAATTTAATTGAGACATTTCTAGTCTCCCACCTACCCTTATTACACCATGTGCATCTAAAAATAAGTTCAAGGACTTCAATCGCTTTCCCTTTGTACTTAAACTTCCTTTATCCCTAAATTCCTCTAATTCTTCGCCTAACTCTTCCTCTTGACATCTCTTCACACACACTTCCAAAGCTGCATTCATTTCTTGAGCTATCAAATGCTTAGTGCTGTGCTTTTTCCCTGAAGTTTTCCTGAGATTCAAGAACCTGCGACAGTAAGCAATTACGCGAAGGAGTTTGGATAAGCAAGAGAACCTTTGCCATAGAGTAACATCTAAGACAGTGGTGTGCGTCTTCGTTTGTTCTTGACTTGTGACCAGGTGTTTTGGTTTCTTGAAATCAATCACCTTGTGCCTCAAAAATTCTGGCCCATCAAACCAGATTGAGGTCGTTGATAGTTCTGTTGGAGAGATACCGCGAGACGCGCAGTCAGCTGGATTTTGCTTGGACGAAATATGGGACCAATGGTGAGTATCTATAGTGGTTAATATCTCCGAGACCCTATTTGCAACGAAAGTTTTCCATCGGCTGGGGTGCTGATTCAGCCATGCCAGCACTACCTCGCTATCCGTGTAAGCGTATAGGTTGGCCTTGGATATTTCTAATACTTCAGCCACTTCAACAATCAATTTCGACAATAGAACTGCCCCACATAGTTCGAGCCTCGGGATCGACACCTGTTTTATCGGAGCTACCTTTGTTTTCGACGTCACTAATGATACATGAATATTTTCCTTTTCGTCTATCACTCTGAGGTATACAACAGCGGCATATGCTAGTTTCGATGCATCCGCGAAACCATGTAACTCCAGCCTTCCTGTCTGGTGGGTATGTAACCATCGTGGGATTCTCACATTTTCTAAAGAGGGTAAATCTTGACGGTAAGTCATCCATTCGGTCAATAAATTGATGGGAACTTCTTGATCCCAATCAATACCAGCCAGCCATAATTTCTGAATAAAGACCTTGGCGCCAATTATACATGGCGCCAACCATCCCAGAGGATCGAACAACCGTGAAATATCGGAAATAACCCTCCTTTTCGTAGCAGGTTCACACAGCGGAGCAAGATTAACAGTGTATCGAAAGACGTCCTCCCGTGGATACCAGGTAAGTCCTAGAATTTTTGTTATTTCATCCAACTTTATTCTCAACACTTCGTCCGAACTATCATTCTCATTTTTTATTTTATCCAATAATTCCTTGCTATTACTAATCCATTTTTGCATTTGAAACCCGCCTTTAGCCAGTACTCGCGTCAGTTCCCTGTAAATCTTATAACCGTTATCGACATTCTCAGCCCCAGTCATAAGATCATCCATATAGAAGTCGTTTCTTATTATTTTTGCTATTTCAGGACTATCTTGGCACTCGTCATTAGCTACTTGTTGCAGGGCCCGCACGGCAAGATATGGTGCTGCGGCCGTTCCGAAAGTTACCGTGACCAATTCGAATTCTTCTATATTTCGTTCAGGACTTTCTCGCCAAAGTATTCGCTGAAATGGAGTATCTTCTTTATGTACTAGAACTTGTCGATACATTTTGATTATGTCTCCAACTAGACATATTTTATATTTTCTCCAGCACATAATAGTATGACGGAGTTCGGCTTGCAAAGATGGACCAATCATCAAGTTATCATTAAGGGATATCCCGTTGATCCCCTTACAGGATGCATCAAACACAACCCTTACCTTGGTCGTGTCCTTATCCTCCCGGACTACAGCGTGGTGGGGTAAGTAAACAGCTTCTTTATTGGTTTTTTCTAAATTAGTGACCTTTCTCATATGATTAAGTTCTAAATAATCCTTTATAACATTAGTGTAATCTGTTCTTAGTTTAATATTCTTTCCTAATTTAAATTCTAACCCTTTTAATCTTTTTTCAGCTATTTTCCTTGACTCACCATACTTGCAGTCCGGGTCAGCGTCCCGAAATGGTAACCGTACGATATATCGACCATGACTATCCCTTTCTGTGGTAGCTGTAAAAAACTCCTCACATCTTATCTCTTCTTCCGTGAGCATCTTCTTGATTCCAGTTGGTTCGGCTTCCAATTCCCAGAATCCTTTCAAGAACTCGTCAGCGCTTAGACAAGAATGCATCACCGTGATATGAGAAGAGACATTAGCCCGGTTATCCACTTCACAGGCGCCAGACAATATCCACCCGAAGGCAGTGTCTTGCACTAAGATTGACCCACTCGAATCCCGGCTAATACCTGCCTTTATAATGTGGCTGTATATCTCAGCACCCAACAAAACGTCAATTTTGTTGGGCCGGTGATACTCAGGATCAGCCAACTCATCCACAGTCAATTGTATCCGTTTGACTCTAGTTACTTTCGTAACTGGTAGAAGGGACGTAATCGACTTCAAGACGTAGGCATTAACCATAATTTGAAAACGGGGATCAACCCTAGATCTTATGTTTAGGTTGACAGTGGACCTTGAGATCACACTTTTGTCACCCCCTACACCACTTATAGTGTGTTTAGCCGCAAATTTCTTTAACCCCAAATACTGAACGATAGATTCCGTAATAAAAGATCCTTGCGACCCTTGGTCTAATAAAGCCCTAACCATACGAAAGGTCCCGTCTTTCGACTCAGCTTGTACAACAGCTGTCGTTAATAGAACTGTTTTATTACAGTTCCCTGTCGCAAGACAAGATACCAGTGGCTCGTTCGACCCCTCCGCTTGCGCGGCCTGCTTCTGACTACCGGAAGCAATTTCCTCCTTCATCGACCCCGTCGATGAGGCTTTCGACTCAGCTTGTACAACAGCTGTCGTTAACAGAACTGTTTTATTACAGTTCCCTGTCGCAAGACAAGATACTAGTGGCTCGTTAGACCCCTCCGCTTGCGCGGCCTGCTTCTGACTACCGGAAGCAAATTCCTCCTTCATCGACCCTGTCGATGAGGCTGTTTCGTGAACCGTCTCCTCGTCTACTGACCCAGAAACACCACTAGGGTGTAATAAAGAATGGTGGCGGCGTTTGCACGCCTTACACCGGGTGATGTTTTTACACTGTTTGGCAGAATGGTTGCTATGCAGACAAACAAAGCATAATTTTTTATCCATAGCAAATTCGCGTCGCTTTTCGTTTGATTCTTTACTGAATGCCTTACAAGAAACTATTTTATGATCGGCAGCACAAAACGCACAGGAATTAGGACCTTTAGCCTTTACAATATGAAATGATTTCGTGTTGAAATTTTTATCACCACGGGGTTTCAGGCCTAAATTCTCCAGACCCCTGAAGCGACCTATTAGAAACTCTGAGAATTCTGTATAGGTAGGTAATTCATCAGTCTGATCTGATGACACCATCAGTTCCCAAGCCTTTCTAGTTTCTGGATCAAGTTTGGCACTAATAATATAAATAATTAAAATGTCCCAAGAGGATATATCTACCCCCAGAGCTCTCATTGAGTCCAAACATTCAGATGTAGTGGTGGCGCTTGGCAGCGTGCGGTAATGGACTGTATTGCGGGAAGTAGCTAACTGTTCTATTGACGCTTTACACACAAAACAAGACAGGTGGCCGGGCTGCCGCGGATTCGATCCAGGCAGTGAATGCAGCCCGAGAAATTAGGAGAGGATGCACTAACCTTCACGACACACGTGTTTTCATCGCAGCCGGTACACGGATCTTCTCTTCCTTGCTCAGGAGCTGCCGTCAGCATCACTAGATCGCTTGAGGAACACACGAGAGGCACAATCCGATCGGTAAAGGTCTATGAAGCGGTAAAAATGTAACAAATATTATACATTTCTGAGAGACGCGAGCGCGGTCCGTCCGTCTTTACGCTGGCTAGTTCAAAGCGAGACTGAGTGTCTATATTTCACAAATGGCGGACGGAAGCTACATCTATGGTTAGTGCGGAAGAGGAGACGGGTATAAAAGGAGTGTGTTTCCGTGTCAAAAATACAGTTTCTACTTCGGCGCAACCATTCCCCCCGGCTTGAAGGGTTACCTTCGAAACGAAAATGTGGAACAAATCTAAAGTCTAATCTAAATCTAGGTTTGGGAAATAACAACTAAAATATAAACCTAGATTGGAGCTCGTGCCTACCGCTGGCTAGGCAGAGGGCAGAGGCGAACAAACAACACAACGCAACAGTCTCGACCAAGACGAGACGCGATTAGCCAACAACAAATAAGGGTCTCTTCACGCGGGACCGATACAACAAGCGAGTGCTTCTTCTCCTCGGGTGGTTCGGAAACCGTAGTGGGATTGAATTGACTAACTGGCCACCCATCTAACGCGGCATGAATCCAGGACGGTCCACCAAACCACAACGGGTGATCCAAAATTTGCGAAGGAAGCAATCCACGAGAGAGACAATCGGCTGGGTTGTCGGTGCCAGCAGCGTGAAAGAGATTATGTGGCGCCAATTCAGATTGAATTTTTGCCACTCTATTAGCGACGAATGTGTCCCAACGATGGGGCGAAGAGTGGGCCCAACACAAAGCGACTGTTGAGTCCTAAAAGCTAAAAAATTACTAATATTAATGCGAAAATTTACAATTATGTCATTAAGCGACACGGAAGTGCTAGTCTTAGCACTGCCATCCAAAACTACACGGAGTTTTAGTAGTAAGCTTATCTTCTCTAATAACTCCGCGGTGCGGGATAATGTACGAAGGCTGGGTCCCGCCAGTGTCCGCAGGCGCAGGTGAGATGTAACCTTTATCTAAATATTTGTTAACAACCTCATCATAGGCCCGCTTCGACTTTGGGGACGCCTGCATCTTTCGTTCCAAACAAAGAAAGCGTTTTTCAGCGGATACACGGGAGCCACCGAGTGAAAACTTGCGGATGGTAGACTCCAGTGGCGGCTCGACGGTGCAACAGAACGAAGCAGTCGAGTGACTAAAACTATCCATAGAAGCGGGTGCGGAACCAATTATAACAAAACCAAGAACTGTTTCCAGTGCGTGCGGAGCGGGGTACGTCGGTCCCCCTTGAACCTTACGTGATAACTGGAGGTGCGGGAGAATCGAAGCGCCGATCAATATATCGACGACTCCAGGAACAGCGTAAGTCTCATCTGCTAAAGGCAAGTCTTTAAATTTCGTTAATAAAGACGTGTCAACCGGGACGGTAGGCAACTGTTCAGCTATTCTATCTATAACGAGCGAATCCATGTCAAACCAAATATTATTATTAAAACGAGATCTAAACCTTGTTTTAACGGTGCCACGAACAGCTGACTGTAAGCTTCCAAAACCCTTCACCACTGAGCGGGTTGAACGCTTATCAACATTGAAACCAAGACGCCGACAACAATCTTGAGTAATAAAATTACTTTGCGAAGCGCCATCTAACAGCGCTCGAACAATGCGCGGCTTACCTAATGCATCAACAATAACAACGCGAGCGGTCGCAAGACACACAGTAGTGAGTGCAGCACTAGCGGAGAACGAACACAAGGTGACGTCATCCGCGGCGGTCACCGGGCGGGCCGGAGCGCGCGCGAGCGCGGGCTGCGGCTGCGGCGCAGGCTGCCGTGTGTCACCGCTCGACGAGCCAACCGTGCTCACATTGGATGCGGCATTACTATTCTCAAAATGAAGCAAAGTGTGGTGTCTCGCTTGACATTTGCGACAACTATTTCTACTATTACATAAAACAACGCGGTGTTTAGTACCGAGACAATTAAAACAAAAATTATTAGCGCGAACAAATTTATAACGATCACTAGGCGACAATTTTAGAAAACCAGGACACCTGTACAGTTGCGAATGATGAGTGCTACACAAAGAGCAAACAGGTGACTGTACACGTGCTGGTGCGGTACTAACATAAGTATGAGTTGACCTCGGTGACCTCGATGAGGCATCTATTTTGCGTTCAGAAGTAACAACCTTCTTCGCGCCTTCATGTTTCGATGAAGAGCGTTGCAATACCTTTATATGCTCGCGAACAAAACTTTCTAAGTCTTCGAACTTAGGAATTTTACTGCCGCGATGATCCGACTCAAACAAACGAATGGTTTCGGAATCTAATTTCTTTAAACCCATATACAAAAATACGAAGTCGCAGAGGTCATCGATCTTCAAGTTCTTTACGGCGCGAACAGCTGACGCGAAAGTATCTAGAAATTTCTCTAAGTTTTGATCGTTACATGCCGTAATAGATTTCAAATCAGACATCTGATCTAAATAGGCGTTAGCTACCGATCTTCTATCCTCATACTTAGCTTTCAAAGTATTTAAAATTAAATTATAATTCCCGGCACTAAACGTAATTCCAGCGCAAGCGGTTATAGCTTTACCAGTCAATTTTTCAACGAGATAATGCAATTTTTCGTGATCTGTCAACGAATCGTTCTTATCTATCGTATTCTCAAAACTATCTATAAATAGACACCAATTGCGAATGTTACCATCAACTTCGGGTATTTGAATTGGTGGCAACTTAGGTCGGTCGCGAGTGGGGTTGGGTAGGTCAGCCGGTTTCTCCAAACTCCTAGCGACGCGTTTGATACGACAATACAAATCGTCAAACGACGACAAGGCTTGATAACTCACTGAGTAATCGGGATCCAAATTCAACTCTAAAACATTGATGTCATGTACTAAGGTTTCGAAATCCGCGCGTAGACTATCTAAGTTTTCTATAGAACACAAGAACGAATCTCTGATGACCAAATCAGAGGTTTTAAGTGCATTATCATAGATCGATTGTACGCGAGAGTAAATCATTTCTTTTTTAGCGTATAAAAGTTTCAATTGAACCTTACCGGTCTTATCAACCTTTGGGGACATGTTTACAATTAAATCTCAAACTAAAGTGCGGTAAATAACAAATATGAAATGACTTAATCTTAGCGGTACAGAGCAGCGAGGCGGCGCGAGCGATAACCGTAGGTAGGTAGGTACTTATGACTGCCAGTGCAAGCTTGAACTAACGCGCATAGCAACAAGGTCGTACCTACGCGATGGTCGCTGTCTAGGTTCAACTATTATTTCAGAGATTAAGTATTGCGTAATATCTATTCAAATTAAAATACTTTCGTATGAATTGGGATGAGATGCGAGCGAGGTAGGTACAGCCACGTGTCCACCCACGCAGGTACTAGGCAAATACGACGCGAGCCGAGAACAACGTAATTGAAAAAAAACAAAACAAAGCCAAATGCGTTAGGTATTACACTGTGCCTATGCACTAGGGTGTCTGAGTATACCTAAGATCTAAGCCTAAATGTCTGGATGCGGGGTTTTCTACTAAAATAACCAGGCACTTAGGTGCGATGCGAAAATTGCGAACTACGATTAAGTGTTGATATGATACCTAACCTATTTATGTATTAGGTAGGTACAATGCGAGCCAGCGGCGAACGGACAACAAATCTAATCCTAAGTGTCTGGATGCGGGGTTTTCTACTAAAATAACCAGGCACTTAGGTGCGGTGCGCTCATTCCCATTAGAATAATAACAAAATACGAACTACGGCTAAGAATCCGGCTCGATCCGGACCAAAAATGGTGGCGCTTGGCAGCGTGCGGTAATGGACTGTATTGCGGGAAGTAGCTAACTGTTCTATTGACGCTTTACACACAAAACAAGACAGGTGGCCGGGCTGCCGCGGATTCGATCCAGGCAGTGAATGCAGCCCGAGAAATTAGGAGAGGATGCACTAACCTTCACGACACACGTGTTTTCATCGCAGCCGGTACACGGATCTTCTCTTCCTTGCTCAGGAGCTGCCGTCAGCATCACTAGATCGCTTGAGGAACACACGAGAGGCACAATCCGATCGGTAAAGGTCTATGAAGCGGTAAAAATGTAACAAATATTATACATTTCTGAGAGACGCGAGCGCGGTCCGTCCGTCTTTACGCTGGCTAGTTCAAAGCGAGACTGAGTGTCTATATTTCACAAATGGCGGACGGAAGCTACATCTATGGTTAGTGCGGAAGAGGAGACGGGTATAAAAGGAGTGTGTTTCCGTGTCAAAAATACAGTTTCTACTTCGGCGCAACTCTGACTCTGAAGTTAAAACCTTCTGGCTTAGTAATCGCTTTATAATACCCTTAGCTAAATACCTTTTGTTGTTGTACATTTTGTTTAACGTATTCCACGCTGTTGCGTAATTATCAGAAGCAATTTTAACATTTCTTAATAGTTGCTCTGCCTCCCCAGTTACGTGACCTTTTAAATAGTAAATTTTTTGAGCATCATCGATTGTTTTGTTTTCGTGAATTAGACTTACAAATAGATCTCTAAAAGTTTGCCGCTCCGAGTATTTTCCCGAGAATGTTGGTATTTTAATGTCAGGCAACTTTACTCTACTTACTACTAGTTCACCACACGGCTTTGGGTTCGCAGATTCAATAGTAGCAGTTACCTTAGATTTTGATAAAATTACTTCTTTTAATTCGCTTTTATATTGTACATAAAACTCTTCTACCTCATCATACAAGTCGGTTTTAACATAATCGGAATTACTAAGGTCAGTCTTATTTACTGTGCTTAAGATTGTAGTATGGGTATTTGTGAACAAGGCCCACTGTTTATCTAAGTTCTCTAACCTTGTTTCTAGATATGTAATCGTTAGGCGATCCTTTGAGGACTTCTTAAAATTTGTTTTTGCTTTATGCATTTTTGCCTTAATGTCCGCCTGGATGTTGCTTAACGATTCCATTTTTATACAACAAAAAATCCCAACTGATTACAAATTTCAATTACCAAGTCTTACAGCCAACAATAAAGTACAGTTAGACCACAATGTAGCTATAGGCAATAAATCTTAACGAAATATTCTAAGTCACAAATGACATCAAATTCAGTCCTAAAAAATCCGTAAAATTTTACAAGTGTTTTGGACCAGTATTCTATATGAAATCGGGCATGGATTCCCCGTCTAAACCACTTTTTACTTAAAATTAACACAAGTCCTAAACAACTAAATATTTTCTAAGTCCAAGACTTAATACCTACTAATTTCTTCAAATTTTTCTTAAGTTCCAGTTATCTTGAATTTAAAGTTCAAACTTCTATGCACTTTTTTTTAACTATTTAATTTAATTTTCTTCAAAGAAATAAGGTTGAAAATGTACTCACACGCACTCACTACTACCTGTTCCTGGCTTGTCTCCAACGACGTTCCCTAGCGGGACTATGCCGTAACTCTGCCGCCGTAGCGTAGTTCCCTCCGCTTCCGCCTCACCTCCGAAAATGGCACCACTGGCCACTCGGTACCCGCCAATACTGCAGACTGCAACGCTTCGCACCCAGCGCCTTGCTTGCAGGGGGTTTTGTTCTGGACCGCAACTCGCCGTCCAGCTGAGACGAAAGGGTAGATAGCCACTACCACCCCGATGACTACCGATGACTCACCCGGTTACTCCGGCTCCGAAGGACCATGAACGAGGTCGGGACGACGAAGAAATGATACACTTTTACTCGTAGGTACTTGATGTAATTATTATCACTTGACGATTCACAAAAACAACAATATTTTTACAGCTATTTATAGGTGGCCGTGAAACAAACCATAGTGCGACCTAATTCTATCCTAACGCCATCTATCGAGCCACTTGTCAGTTACATTAAGACAATGACTCGAACAAACCATAGTGCGACCTAATTCGATCTTAACGCCATCTATCGAGCCACTTGACAGTTACATTAGGGCAATGACTCGAACATTTATAACTAGATATACATTGTCTGGACAAATTCCTTGTTAAAATTATGTAAAATTTATATGCCTAGATACTTATATATTTTTGTTTATTATTAGTATTGGGAGATATATAGATTCTCCAGGATGATGATGATTTTAAGATCAAATAACTTTCATAATAATAAATTGCAGAAAACACTACTTACCGATATGTTCAATTTTCGAGATATTTCATGTATTCAAATATTTTGCTCATGCAAAGTAATAATATGCGCTCTCATAATAGTTGTAAGTTGTTGATTCATTTTTATAAATAAAAAACAATAAATAAAAAAGTTGTTAATTAACCGTGTGGAAAGCACAACGCATCCAATTGTTGACAGATAAAAATAAAATTATCATGTTATTGTAATCATGAGAATGAGGGTAGTATAAATTCCAATACGAGAAACATTCATGCAATGTGTGTGCAACAATACTCGCTCAGTAATAATAAAAATACTACTGATTTAAGTTGCTATAAAATTATAACTAAAATATCAAGATACTTTTGTGATGTTACCTCAACATTCCCTTAATAGGTAAGTAATTAACATGAAGATATATAAATATTTAAAAGTTCAAAAAGTAAAATTTGACTGAGAATCGAACTCAAAACTTTGCAATAATTTAACTCTTATAAAACGAAACTGTAAACCCCGAGGTCACGGAGACTTACTAAGATTATACCAAAAACTACGTTCATATCCTAGTAATAAGAATTTTATGAGTTATTCTTATTACTAAAGAAAGTTTAATTGATGGATGATAAATAAATACGAATGGTTTTGATTCAATTGTAATTTGCAAGTGTGTAAGTGTGTGTGAGTGAGGAAACGAATTATTGTTACACACACATATATGTAGAACATACTGGTGACCTTTTCTGCTTGCCAAAATCAATATAAAGATATGTATAATACTTATATCACTAGACAGGCTATCGTTTTTGTCTTGTGTACGTATGTATACTTTTATGTGCAGATAACGCGTTCTTCGCCTTGGAGAATAATCTAGAGGCAGGACTGTCAACTGCAGAATCCCCCTAAAGTGTGAACGTAGCAAGATTAGCCCTGAATAAGATGAAAAGAAATAAAAGTAAAGTATGGAAGTATACCACAGTAAACCTATCTTGACCTATCTTGTTGACGAACGAGACCATGGCACGCGCGGATTCTGTTATAATTCTATGCTTGGTGAATTTAAGCTCGCCCACTCATATTGATCACGTATTAGGTCCTAGATATATGTATCTACTGTCTCAACATATACTTTTGAAAGAATCAATGAATAATGTTTTATAGTATGCTTGATCGTTCTAAAAAAAAACAAACGTCCATGAAATACGAGTTGAAAATCAAACAGAAACTGAGCATTTAAATGATGTATTGCTCATATGATTTATTTGTATGGCAATTTGTGTCATTTTCCTTTGTCAGCCAGCACATACAAAATGTATACTCAATTAATACACTCAAAGCTGCTATCAACAACTCGATTCGTTTTCATTTAAATATGGAAATCGGATAACAATTGTGTGTTACCGTTAAATAAAATGTGGCGTTTTGTTCATAATAAATAAACCAACTGCTGAAATCAATTCATGATAATGAGCTTATAGACAAACATTTATTAAACGTAACGTACAACTTTTTACAACTTTTTTAGCTTTGTGTGTATGTTTTGTATGTAACGAAATCTTTGAACTGGATTTTGAAGCACTTTAAACATCGGATTGATTTGAAATTTTGCGCAACCTATCAACGATGCGATGACACTATAATAAAAAAATAACTAAAATATCAAAATTAATAAAAAGATCAAAACCACCTAATACGTGTCCATCTAAAACCACCCTTACATTTATTTTATTTATGAAAATTTAGTTTTACTTAATAATTAAGGGTTAAACATGGTAACTATCATATTTGAAGTAACCTCTAACGCCTATCTTAAGAAAAAGTTACGGGCAATGATATTTAATAATATGGTAATTGTAATGCTTACTTTACAACAATTTACGGCGTTAACCCTAAAATAAAGCAATTAATCTGAAGTATAAACATTAAACATTAAAAATTCTCTCGTAACGTAATTCACCCTAAGTAAACAAATGTAAGTATTATTTCATTACCAACTCTTCACCTAACTGTACGGCAAAATCTGTGTAAAAATACTACACAATAGTCTTTTCATTTTCAACGAATCCCGGCGAGTATTTATTAAATAAACGGTCTTTTTAAACAACACACTCTTTGGTGGCGCGATTCTCATGCCACCTGAGCTAGTGGACTGTATTTTGCGGGGGTGGAGCTAAATGTTTCATATGACACTTTACACAACAAACAAGATAGGTGATCGGGTTGCCGCGGAGGTGGTTTAGGCATTGAATGCAACCCAAGAAATTAGGAGAGGATGCACTAACCTTTATGACGCCACGTGCTGTCGGGGCCGGTGCACCGGTCTTCTCTTCCTGGCTCAGGAGCTGCTGCCCACATCACTAAATCACTTGAGGGACACACGAGAGGCACAATCCGATCGGTAAAGGTCTATGAAAGCGTTTAAAATCCAACAAACATTATTAATTTCTAAGAGTCGCGTGTGCCGCCGCCATTGATGCTTGCTAGATCAAACGGAAGTGAAGATGCGTCTATTTTGACAATTGAGCGGGGCGAAAACTATTACTATCTCACTTTAAAGGCAGTGCGGGAGGGAGATGGGTATAGGAGGCATATGTTGTGTCAAACAATTTTGAGACGATTTGAATTTACTACTATTGAGCGAAAAAATACAAATTCTACTACCGGCGCAACCACTCTTGTTCATTGAAAACGGATTATTCAAAGTTTTCCACATTGTTATTTCTATATTTTGCCGACAGTGAATACAATTTTTTTTTCGTATGATTAACAATTGTTATTAATATTACATTTTATAATTTTGAAGGTTATTTACCTTGCCAAGGTACTTTATCTAATTAAAACGCGAATTATCAGGTCACTAGGTTCCCACTATAACTCTAACTTTGGTAGTTATTCCATATAAGGAAAACGTAGAGTGGAGTTTTATTTCAAATTTTCCTTCTCTCACTGTGATATTAGTAAGATATTACTATACTGTGTCTGTGTATTTTTTCGATCGTTGCCTCTTACAACTTTCGAATGAGATAGAGTGGCGATGCTTGTATTATTTCACCACACACCTCATAATGACAATAAACGTAATGAAATACAATTTAATAAGCTTTGTGAGAGATAGTACTCATAATGCTGGTAAACTATATTTACTTAAATCAGATGACTAACGAAACGTATTTACTTGGCAGAGTTGCCGGGGTCGTGACTCGGCAGTTGTATTGTGAGGGTACAACAACGTCTTAGTTTCTATAAGTAAAGTTGTTCGTTATATTGTTAATTATTTTATGTTCTCGTAAAAGATATGCACTAAATTATATCTGTGGTGTAGTTTACTCGAAAAGTATCCTATAATTTGTGTTAACCTCAGAAATGTGCTATCTATGTGCTACTATTTATACAAATTTGTAAATGGTTTACACTTGACTGTATAGAAAAAAATCGTACCTGAATATATAACATAGCATAAACTCACGCCTATATCCCTGAAAGGGTAGCCAGAGGTGCTAGAGCCCACATTTTACCCATTTATTAAAAAAACACACTCTATATTATTACACCATACGATAGTGTTGCTATTAAGAATCAAATTCTGCGAAGAAATAATATACGGCAAACTAAAAGAAAGAGCTCATCTTTAACTGAATACATTTTATTTTTCTTATGTTAACTGATAAATTTATTAATTAACTGAGACCATTGTTTTCAATACATAGCTGGATTCGAGACCTCAACGATCGTACTGCATTCAATATTACAATATTATTGATTCCGTTTAGAATATTCCCCAAAGAACGTTTCAAGTCATCAACTGTCTCATACGTGTCATTTTAAAATTTTGTTTTCAACATTCCCCCAGTGAAAGTTATTTAAGGGGGTAAGATCCGGGGTTGTCGCTGACCAAGGCAAGGATCATACGTTGCAATAAAATTGTCGCCAAACTGCTGAATTAAAATATCTTTTACTAGTAGTCGGTATATCGGTACTCTATTTGAGCAACCACATCAATTATTGTTCACTTGGATGGTTCAGATAAACTAATTAATAGCTAATTGCTGTACTGTGGAATGGAGCTCGGCCAGCGTTCAATAGCACCCAATTATATCAGATTCAACCGTATCCAGCAATAGTTTACAACAAACAAAATGTAAACGGATATCTTCTTCTATTAAGTCTCGTATTTCGTTTATTCAAATTCTAAATAGATGCTTTACGAAGTTATGTGTGTATTTATCGCAGGTTTATAAGTGCCCGGTTAATGGCAATAGGCTCACCACCTATTACATTGGGACCTAAACATAAACTGGCGAAAGGTGGGTGCTAGCACCTCTTCCTACCCCTTCGGGGATATAGGCGTGAGTTTATGTTATGTTAAATGCTAAATTAATTGGTTTAGTTGATTATAGGTTTGCCAAATGAGATGGTTTAAGGATAGTATGAGTTAATATCTTGGCTCCAAAGTGCGAACTTTGGATGCGATTGCGTATGGTACAGTCAGCGTCAGATCGAACTTGACTACAATGTATCATAACGTCTTTACACTAAGATACTAAGATAAAGTCACGGAGTACCAAAAGAGTTCAAATTTATTTATTTCTTACAAAGATGGGTTACATAAGGTGGAATATGCAGAACCGTCTACCTACTAGATATAAATCCAGAAGGTAGATAGTTACGCCATATTCTACCATAATAGGCATGTAATTCTAATAGCAAAAGCAGTAGTAAAATACAAAGCAATAATCTGACATCTTACTTCTAAAAATGTGCATACTGTCAAATAGTTTATTTACTTATAAACATAAACATAAACTCACGCCTATAATCCCCGAAGGGGTAGGCAGAGGTGCTAGCACCCACATTTCGCCAGTTTATGTTTAGGTCCCAATATAATAGGTGGCGAACCTATTGCCATTAACCGGGCACTTATGAACCTGCGATAAATACACACATAACTTCGAAAAGCATCGAAAAGTCATTGGTGTGTGCCATAGTAAAATCTGGGATCGAACTCGAGACCTCGTCTCAGCTGTCCATTACCCATACCTCTAGGCTACCGCGGTTTATTTACTTATTTCCAAATACAAATCATGGTGCTTATGGCTACTTAAGAGATTAACTGTGTCATCTTATTTGTAGTACTTATATGAAGTTATATATAGTCGCGTAGTTCCTGGCAGAGTAGAATTTGGACCACCCCATTTCTTCCTACACGGTGTCGTACAAGGAGACTAAGGGATACAGAAGACAACAGCCCAGACTCATCCTTAGATACATGGCTTGAGACAACAATAGTGTCCAGAAGACGGCAATGAGCTCACCTCCTATTACGTGGGACCGAAATCAATGATCACTCCGGGGATAAAGGCGTGTTGTATACATGTATATTAAGTTAATTTAGATCTTACTCATATATTAATAGTAAATTCATTAGCATTTCTACCAATCAGAACCACCAGTTAACAGAAAGGGGGAAAACCAAGACATCAAGATCATTTTGAGTAGACATCAAGATCGATCTGACGTTAGCTGATTTGGTCAACTTTGTCACAGAATACACTAACTTATCCTTACTACTTGCAAAACACAATTGAAAAAATATAGTTAGCCGCATTTATTTATATAATACTGGATCCTTCTGCAGCTTTTTGAATAGCTGCATTGATAAATTTCAAAATTCGGATAAAACATTATTTAATAAGCTTTGTCAGACAGAGTGCTCTAATGTATTTAAACTACATTTACTTAAACCTGATGACAAACAAAATGCGAGTATAATTACTTGGCAGAGTCGCCAATGTTCCCAGTGCGCAATTTGGCGCTAATCGACAATCTATTGCTACTTCATTCGTATTTGATACGATGAGTTTAGCAATACGATGTTATTACGCGTGATTAACTACGCGTGATTTTCAATTTATATATTGATTTTTTATTGAAATAAGGTTCAAATGACCAGGCATCACAATATGTCTGTAGTTAGCTTTATTGGACTGGGGAACATTTTTTATTGTAGTCTGGACAATAAGAAGAGCAAATGCCCTTTCTTTTTCTTTGTAGACATTGCTGCTACCGGCTATAGGTCTAGAAAATTTATAGTAGCTGACGTTTCAGGTTACTCAGTTACTGGATTACCCGAGTCCCATCTTATATCCCCTTAAATAACTATACTATAAATAAATTATTGAAAACCAATCATCCTGTATCCAGAGTGCGTCTATTAGCGAACGCATGCAAGTAGGTGCAAATTGCATCGTTGCATCGATCGTAAACAACAACTGGTTTACGCTCGAAAGACTACACCTGCCTACTCTGCACTTACTATTTCCTGTTACCGGCGAAACTTATTTATGTTTTTGTTTGAAATGTAATTATAATTATTGTTGATTATATAAATTAAATTGAATGTACACTCACACACAAGATAAACCTATACGGGTTTTGTGGGTGCTTCTATGAGATGAACTAATGTAATACTATTGAAATAAATTAAAAAAATAGTAGAAAGCAGAGTGAAGAAATAGAAAAAGGTTTAGTAAGAGAGGATACGTCATTTTCTCCAAAAACACTTCAGGATAATAAAACAATACAGTCAAGACCTGAAGACAGCAGATACTTTGCTTTGTGAGCAAACTACCTTTTGCAAAAATAGTTTAATACTTTATTGCCTGCAATGGTGATGGTGCAGAATCCCCACAAAAGAACTAAAATCAATACTTATCATTGACTTATCTTATATCATGTACTACATCGCAAAAAGTTGGTTATTTTATTGTAAGAGGTTGAGATAAAATCCCTACGTTGCTTCAGTGGCAGTCTGATGTCTATAACGGCCCCATAGATCATAGGGCGTCACCTTTATCAGTTTCCTTATCGTTTGAGGTTGGTTGTCGAGGCTTTGAGTTGAATCACTTTATCAGTCAATTTCTTGGTTGATGGTAACTATACAATCGAACTGTTTTTATCGATATTCGTTCAGTCGTTATTATGTTAATATTAATTTAGTTGGTTCTAGATTCCGAAGCTCGTCACATCTAAGTCAATCATCAATGTTGAAGGTTTTATCGGCCCTGCTATATATAAAAATGTCCACTTGGCGGTAAAAGGCTCACCCACTATTACGGGAGACTAAAAGTCATAGTTGGCGAAATGTGGGTGTTAATACATTTTTTTTTTTTTTTTTTTTTTTTATACCACTTAGTTGGCAGACAAGCACACGGCCCACCTGATGGGAAGCGGTTACCGTGGCCTATGGACGTATGCAACACCAGGGGTGTCACACTCGCGCTGCCGACCATGAAGAAACCTTCTGATGCCCCTCTTGAAGAACCCCATATTGTAGGCGCTTGGGAAAACCGCAGCAGGGAGGTCATTCCACAGCTTGAGTGTGCGTGGGATGAAGTTTCTTTCATACCGCACAGTGCGTACCGTCTCAGGTCGCAATGTGTGGGGATGAATTCCCTGCCTATGGCGAGAGGTGCGATGATAGAATGTAGCTACGGGCATCATGTCAAACAATTCATCTGAGCACAAACCATTGTATAGGCGGTAGAACACACACAGTGAGGCAAAATCCCTCCTAAGGCTAAGAGGTTCCACTCTACCTGTGAGTATGGGATTGTCAACCAGCCTCAATGCCCGTCTTTGCAACGAGTCGAAGGGGTCAAGCTGGTATGCAGGCGCTCCAGCAAAAAGGTGACAGCAGTACTCCATGTGAGGCCGGACCTGTGCTTTATAAAGAAGGAGTTGCTGCCCCGCAGTGAAATACCGCTTTGCCCTGTTGAGCACTCCGAGCTTTCTTGATGCCAACTTAACCTTGTCCTGCAAATGACTTCGGTATTGGACGTCACTGGAGATATCGACACCAAGGATCCCGATACTCGGGGAGATGGTAAGCGGTGTGCCCAGGAATTGCGGCGCTACAATGAATGGGGTTTTCTTAGCGGTGAATACACATACTTGTGTCTTAGTGGGGTTGAATTGGACCAGGTTTAGTCGACCCCAATCGGACACTCCAGAGAGAGTAGTCTCGATTTCAGACACAAGTTGTTCGCGACTCTTCTCCACCTCGGACTGAGGGATGTTTGCACGGCCCGTGTAACACGTGTCCCCGGTACTGTCGTCCGCATAACAATGAATGGAGCCATCAGACAGCATGTCATTGATATGCAGCAGAAACAGCGTCGGAGACAACACGGAGCCTTGTGGGACACCAGCGTTTATGTTCATGCGGTCCGAGCAGCTGCCGTCGACGACGGCTTGGATGCTTCTGTTGGACAAAAAGCTGGAGATCCATTCGCACAATCCCTCGGGGAGTCCATAATATGGCAACTTCGTAAGAAGACCTTTGTGCCAGACCCGATCGAAGGCCTTCGCTACATCGAGGCTGACCGCTAGTGCCTCACCGCGACTCTCGATGGCTTGCGCCCACCGGTTTGTGAGATACACAAGAAGGTCACCGGTAGAGCGACGGTGGCGAAAACCGTACTGTCGGTCGCTCAGTAGATCGTTTCCTTCAAGGTACCTCAGGAGCTGTGTATTAATAACACGCTCCATAACCTTCGAGAGAAGGGAGGTTATAGCGATAGGCCTGTAATTGGTCGGATCTGTCCTGTCACCTTTCTTAGGTACAGGGTGCACGAACGCAGTCTTCCACGAGGCCGGGACATACATCTCTGCATACCCTTTCGGTGATTTATAGGTATTTAGTGCTGTAAAAACATATCTATCTCCTAAGTACAATGAACACAGAGAAGAATAAAAAGTTTCGTCTAAAATGCAACCAAAATTCTGATAAATTTATACTTACCTACCTACAACTACGCTAAGAGAGACTATACATTTATGTATGTCCCACCGCACCGTAGCGCCCAAACGACCGGCCGATTTTGATGAATGAGGTGTCAGTCAATTTGTTATTATAGTCCGGACGACATATAGAAGGTTGTTTTTGTGCGAACAAAATCAATCTGATGGATGTTTGTAATAATAAAAAAATATGTGTTATTACAAAGTAAAAAAAATTGGTTCGCAAGCGTCAGATGTAATAATAAAAAAATGGGTGTCATGTGACAATGTAAAAAAGTAAGTGTGTAATCTCCTATTTAAAAGAAATATAAATAAAATTGGTTTGTAAGTACATTACCATAAAAGTTCGGGCGCCTTGGAGTTACACATGCCTAAGATAATCAGCGGAGATTGGAAACTTTTAATCTTCCGGAGGTGAGCTAAATGAAACCAAACTGTGAGGTTTAAGGTTTTATTGTCCACTCCAGTGTGCATTTAGAAATAGTTGCAAGGATACATTCCTAATGTATATCTAACCTTAAATTTAAAATTAGAGTTTTATAAGCTAGGTCAAAATGATCTTATGTCAATATGATTCTATGTCACCAATGCACTTTTAGGTTATTTTGAAGTTTAGATTTAAAATATAATTAAAGTAAGCTCACGGCATCCCTCGGCGAGTATATGTAAACACAGCAGCGAGAAAGCTCGTAGCAGGCGAAGTTTTCAGTTTAAGCCCATGCGGTACATCCATGTTTGAGGTGAAAAGCCCAAATCCTCCATAAGGAAATGCAGTTGACCGAAGACAAAGAAACGCCGAAAAAGGTCCAAAGAAAAGAGAAAAGGCAAAGACAAAGGGCAAAGGCGGTTCCAATTTGGAAACCTGTAATAAAATTGCATGTCATTAGAACAACTCCTATATATGAACACGAGGTCCTAATTTTCTATAAATTTGCGCGACTTACCGCCTTAATTTGCTGGAACAATGCCAATAGCAAAAGAAATCATAATATTTTCAGATTAAGAGCTGAAACAATAGAATTTTAACAATTATTTTTCAAATTAGGAGCGTGGCGAATTTCCATCAAAGGGAATCTTATTAAAAAATGACAACTCACCAGAAATAAACTATAATTCCACAAGAGGATAGTTGTGAGGACACAAACTATTATCCTTTAGGCCAAAATACTCTCATTTTTATGAGATTTATTGAAATTAAGTTACGAAGCCATGAATATCGACCATTCCGTCTCAATATAGGAAGAAAGGTGCTTTTGACAGCGATACGTCAAAATGTCATTCACTCCGCGCTCCGAAACCTTTCGTTCAAAAATAGAATTAAAACAGGTGTGACGACGTTCGCAGAGCGCGTCGTTACATTACATCCCTCCCCAAAAAGAAAAAAAGAAAGAAGGAAACTTCCTTTTCCAATGAAAATTATGAGAGTCCAGAACAAAATTCCAAAAAACCTCAAAAGACAAAATGTCTTGCAACATTTTTCAATAAACAAAAAGGGCAATGCGAAAGCATCTTGCATTGGGTATTGCAGAAATAATTATAAATTAAAGAATGGGAAAGCATTCCTAAAAATCAAAGAATGTGAAAACACTCGAAAAGTAAAGAACCAAACTCAGAAAAGAGTAAAAACTTATTTCAACACAAAAGTGAAAATAAATCCTTCAATAAAACAAATTAAACAATCCCTACTCAATTCCATTCCAGATATCGATTAGGCAACCAACGCCGTCGAATCTAATCCTTGATCTTAACCAGCCTTCTAGCATCAATACAAAAGTGCGGTTGAGCTCCTACGCCACCGACTCTATACCAGCTATTCCTGAAACAAAAATATGAAACTAACAAGATATCGGTTAAGCACCAACGCTGCCGAATCTGAAAGAAAATCGGTAAAAACAATGAAGTTTTCCCACTGTCGGTTAGGTTGAAAAGCCGCCGACTTCAAATTCCTATTCCAACATCTAAAACGTCAAAACAAAATCACAACAAAAGTGTCGTAATAATATATTTATAAGCATTGTGATCGGCATAACACCACCAACTTTCCGAGCACAAGCAAAATATAAAGAAAATATGACAATTGTGACCAGTACAACACCACTGACTTTCTGAGCACAACCGCATAAGAAAAGTATGACATTTGCGACCGGCACAACACCACCGACATCCCGTGCGCAAAGCATAAAAAATGTAACAATGTGTATAAAAACACAATCGTACAAAAAGAGAAAAACGACAATTACGACCGGCTCAACACCACCAGCTTCCCGTGCGCAAAGCGTAAGGTGTGACTATGTGTATGAAACACAATAGCACAAAAAATTGTAAAGTCCAGTAAGACACAAGTTTCCCAAAAAATGGTATAACAAGGTGTGTAAAAAATGCATAAAATGCGTCCAATCCGAGAATCTTAATACTAAGAAAATAACCCAGAACTGTACAAAAATAAAGTTCAAGAAACTTAATTTTCCATTCCCTAAGTGAGTGGAAATAAGTCAAGTGAATTTAATGTAGAAAATGAATATTAAATTTCACTCCTATATTAGAGTAGAAACTAAATTCCTAAATTTGTACAAAATATACAATATTAAATATACAAGTGTATAAAAATATATACAGGAAAATAATCCTATACAACAAAGATAAATAAAAATTATAAGATCTTTCGATGTGGAACAATTTGTTAATATGGAGTAGAGTTACACAATAACAAGTCCTAAAATGACCTAAGTTATTTTTGAAGGAAACTAAAATTGAAATTAATAAATTGTTGTGAAGTTCCTAACATACATCTCCTTTCAAGAACCCTAAACCTATCAAACATCACCTTTTAATGGGTTCAATACTTCAAACAAAGTACCAAAGACAAAGATAGACATTGTCAAAACAAGAATAATTTTAATATTTAATTATGTCTTTAATATGATAACGACCAGTATAGTTTTTATTAAGGTCTTTTAAAACATAAACATTAGAGGAAATTTTATCTATTATTTCACACTTAACAAACTTAGGTGCTAACTTAGCCGAAAAGAATGCAGGAGCATTAGACTGCACAAAACTTCTCCTCCACACTATATCTCCCACTTCAAAAGAAATGACCTTCCTTCCTATATTATAATAACGCGCATTACGCTTATAAGCTTTAAGCAATGAAGCTTGAACTTTTATAAAAATATCACTAAGTGATTTAAGTGAAAAAGCAAATGAAGACCTATCAACAACATCAAGTTGATTGAGGTTATCAAAAGAATTACTAAAACGGTGCAATGAAGCATCAAAAATAAGTTCTCTACCGAACATGAGAAAATTAGGAGTGAAATCTGTAGCTAGATTCACACTACTATTTAAAGCTAATTGAACATGAGGCAAATATTTTGACCAAGTTCTATGATCATCTTTAACAAAACAAGAAATACATGTTTCGACTGTTTTGTTATATCTCTCTACAGGATTATTTTGAGGTGTATATAAAGTATTATAAAATATTTTACTAATATTATAACTTTTTAGAAAATCTACAAATTGCTTAGCTGTAAATTGGCTTCCATTATCACAAACAAAAATTTTAGGTGTTCCAAACTTAAGAAATATTTCTTTTTCAAGTATCCTACAAATTACTTTAGTGGTAGCACTAGTCATAGGAAATATCCAACAATATTTTGTAAAAACATCTATGATTGAAAGTATATACTTATGGCCAGAATAAGCTTTTGGAAGAGTTCCAATAATATCAATAGAAAGCATTAACATTGGTTTATCAACTTTCTTAGGATTAACCATAATTCCATGAGGTGGATTAGTAGAAGATTTATAAGCTTTACAAGTATCACAAGAAGAAATGTATTTTTGAACATCAATAAACATACCTTTCCAAAAATAATGTATTTTTAATTTATTTAAAGTTTTATGAATTCCTAAATGTCCTGAATTAACATCATCATGATTAGATTTAATAGTGTCTAAGATGTGTTCTTTAGGTATGACAATTTTCCAATTTAAACGATTATTAGGATTATATTTATCTTTACAAAATCTATACAAAGTATCACTTTCAACTTTGAAATTTTTATATTTTCTAGGAAACTTTTGACAATCTACAAATATTTTTCTATACCAAGGATCAACGATATCCTCATTTGGCATAACAATAATATTATTTACAGGAATATTAATAGCAGAAATTTCTATTCTGGATAAACAATCTGGAACTAAATGTAAAGAACCTTTTTTATATTTAACATCAAAAGTAAATTGAGAAATTCTAGCAGCCCAACGTGCAAGACGACCACTAGGATTATTAAGTTTAAGAAGCCAAGTTAAACTAGCATGGTCAGTGATAACTGTAAATTTCATTCCTTCAATATAAGGTCTGAAATGTTCAATAGAATCCAATATTGACAACAACTCTCTCTCAGTTGTACTATAATTACGTTCACATTTATTAAGTGATCTAGAATAATAAGCTACAGGATGTTGATCTCCATTATCATCATCTTGGCTCAGGACACTACCAATTCCAACAGAACTAGCATCGCAATGTAAAGAGAATGGTCTTTCAAAATTCGGACAATGTAAAACTGGTGCAGAAATTAATGCAAGTTTTAAATTATGAAAAGCAACTTCAGCTTCTTCATTCCAGAAAAGAGATTTTTTAGAATTCTTGCTTCCGGCCGTTAATTTGGTTAAGGGCGAAGCAATATCAGCAAACTTATCAATGAATCTACGGTAATAAGAACATAACCCAAGAAAACTTCTTAATTGTCTAACGCTTTCTGGGCGTGGGAAACTTTTAATGGACTCTAATTTAGCGGGGTCTGTATGTAAACCATTACTATCAACAATATAACCAAGATAACGCAGTTTATCTTTACAAAAATTACACTTTTTTAAATTAATAGTTAACCCAGCATCTTTAAGGATTTTATAAATTTTATTTAAATAATCTAAATGATCAGAGAATGTAGAATTTATCAATATGAGATCATCTAAGTAACAGAATGCCACATTATCAAATTCTGGTCCAAACAACTTGTCTACGAGTCTCTGCAACTCTGCAGGTGCATTAGTCAAACCGTACACCATCCGGGTAAAATGAAATAAACCTTTCCCAGGAACAACAAAAGCAGTCTTCTCTCGAGAAGATTCTTCTAAAGCGATTTGCAAAAATGCTTTAGACAAATCAATAGTAGTTATATAATTAGCACCCCGAAGGTTATCTAAAATTCTAGAAGGGTAAGGTAAAGGATAAGAATCTTTAACAGTAACTGAATTTAAACGTCTAGAGTCCAAACATAATCTTGTTCCACCATCGCGTTTTTCAACGGCTAACACTGGAGAACACCAAGGAGATTTAGAAGGTTCAATAATATTTTCCTTTAATAAAACTTCCACTTCATCATAAAGTTCTTTTTGTTTAGCAGGACTAAGGGGCCAATAACGTTGTTTAAAAGGTTCACCAGTAACATTAATTTTATGTTTAACTAAATGAGTAAGACCTAAGCCTCTCTTTTCATAAGAAATATTTTCAAAAAGTGAAATAATTTTATTTAACTCATGTTTCTCAGAAGGAGAAAGTTCAGAAACAGAAGTAACTGCATTTACACAAGTAGTGGATTCATATTCAAAAGTAATATTATTCCATAAGTCTTTAGCAAGATTAAATTTCAACCAAAAGTCAAATCCCAAAATAATTGAAGGTTTAAAAGAAGGTATTATCAAAAAATCTACATTTTTAGTTAAGTTATCACAAGTGATAGGTAAAACCATAGTTCCAATAACATTGTGTGCAGAACCATCAGCAGTAACAGCGTTACCTTTATAAGGTTTAAATTTATAACCTAATTGCAAAAATGTTTGATGAATATTAGAACCGAGTACACAACTACAAGCTCCACTATCTAACAAACCTGAATAAAATTTATTATTAATATTAAAATTTAAATAAGGTCTAGTGTCTTTATGTTTAACAAACAAAATAGGAGCAGCCCTGATATTATTAAAGAAAACTTTCAAATAATCCAACCAATCATTAAATTCTTTCTTACAAGTGGCTTCATTCGGAGCATTGCTAAATTTTTTCAACATCGAGTCACCAGAAGTTTTATCAAAAACTAGGGCTCGATGGGACCTGATACGTTTTTTGACTGAACAGTATTTGAATTACAAACTTCGCAATTCTTCGTAGTGACGCCAAGCTTGTGACATTTAAAACAAATTACACCTGGAAATGTAGGGCAATTTTTATAAGAATGTCCAGAGGACTTACATTTTAAACAAGTTAAATCATCTGATTTAACAGCACTAATTTGAGCAGAATATTTTTCTTTTTTAATACTTTTATTCTCACTCAAGTTCTTTCTTGACACAAAATTCTCTAATTCTCTGCTGAGGTTAATAAATTCGTCGATAGAAGAAATAGTTCTACCAAACACAAAAGGTGTGTAAATATTCAACATGTTATGTTTAATAATAGTTATGAGGGTAGCATCAAAAACAGGCATAGACAAACGGCTAGCCATATCCATTATGTCTGTAATAAAATCTGGTAATGACTCAGTTATCTTTTGTTTACGAGTACAGAGTTCATGTTCCAAATGATAATCAAATTCAACTCTATCAAAACGTTTCAACAACGCAGCCTTCAAATCCTGCCAAGAAGCAATACGAATACGAACACTACGAAACCATTTAAGCGCAGTGCCTGACAAAAGATCAGAGAATGAACTAACCAAAAAATATTCATTAAAATTTTTAAACAAGAAATATTCTTCCACTTGAGTAATAAATTCCCTAACGCACGATTTACCATCATACAAAAGCTTACTTCGTTTTAAATCAGGCAACTTAGTAACAGAAGGCAAGTTTTTCTTCAAATTATCATTCAATAAAACATTCATCATATTAAATGAAGATGCGGCTCTCAGACTATGATCACCAGCTTCAGACAAATCAGCCATGACATGAGGCATCTCATGAGTAGAAGTACCAACTGGAACATCATTAACTAGAATATTCTCAAACAAAGGCGGGACCTGTATTTCCTTATCCATGTTTGATTTATAAAAGGATGTGAAAATCTAATAAAAAGTTGTATTAAATACACTATAAGTTTCTAATTAAAGTATCAATTAAAGTTTCTAATTAAAGTTAATTAAATTATGAATGAAGTTAATTGCATTGATAGCAAAACGCTAAACTCAAAAGTCAAACAAACTCATAGAATGGAATGTTATTGTTGCAAAAGTTATTTAGGTCAAATGCCTATAAAGATAAAAATGCATTAGTGATTCACAAAATAAATTATTTATGTCTACTTAAGGTAAACAGCAAATATTCAAATATTACTATGTTTTCACACATGTGAATAAAGGTTAAGAACTAGTAATTATATAATATTACTAAGTGGAAAATCTTACCTGTAATAAACAAAAGCTATATAAGATAAAAGAATTATAACAATAACCATGTTATACAAATTGAAACATTCACCTGTAATTGAGAGATACAAACAATAGTACTAACTTGTAGTATGATTAGTTTTGCAAAGTAAACAATAACAAAGATTTACTGTAATACACAGTTATGTAACAGTAAAATACATGAAGAAAACACTGTTCTTAACATGTTAAAGTAAAAAATAATGCAAAGGTGACAAAGAATAAAGATATATGCACACTGTCATGTCCCTGTTCGCGAGTGCCAATTGTAATAATTAAAAAATATGTGTTATTACAAAGTAAAAAAGTAAGTGTGTAATCTCCTATTTAAAAGAAATATAAATAAAATTGGTTTGTAAGTACATTACCATAAAAGTTCGGGCGCCTTGGAGTTACACATGCCTAAGATAATCAGCGGAGATTGGAAACTTTTAATCTTCCGGAGGTGAGCTAAATGAAACCAAACTGTGAGGTTTAAGGTTTTATTGTCCACTCCAGTGTGCATTTAGAAATAGTTGCAAGGATACATTCCTAATGTATATCTAACCTTAAATTTAAAATTAGAGTTTTATAAGCTAGGTCAAAATGATCTTATGTCAATATGATTCTATGTCACCAATGCACTTTTAGGTTATTTTGAAGTTTAGATTTAAAATATAATTAAAGTAAGCTCACGGCATCCCTCGGCGAGTATATGTAAACACAGCAGCGAGAAAGCTCGTAGCAGGCGAAGTTTTCAGTTTAAGCCCATGCGGTACATCCATGTTTGAGGTGAAAAGCCCAAATCCTCCATAAGGAAATGCAGTTGACCGAAGACAAAGAAACGCCGAAAAAGGTCCAAAGAAAAGAGAAAAGGCAAAGACAAAGGGCAAAGGCGGTTCCAATTTGGAAACCTGTAATAAAATTGCATGTCATTAGAACAACTCCTATATATGAACACGAGGTCCTAATTTTCTATAAATTTGCGCGACTTACCGCCTTAATTTGCTGGAACAATGCCAATAGCAAAAGAAATCATAATATTTTCAGATTAAGAGCTGAAACAATAGAATTTTAACAATTATTTTTCAAATTAGGAGCGTGGCGAATTTCCATCAAAGGGAATCTTATTAAAAAATGACAACTCACCAGAAATAAACTATAATTCCACAAGAGGATAGTTGTGAGGACACAAACTATTATCCTTTAGGCCAAAATACTCTCATTTTTATGAGATTTATTGAAATTAAGTTACGAAGCCATGAATATCGACCATTCCGTCTCAATATAGGAAGAAAGGTGCTTTTGACAGCGATACGTCAAAATGTCATTCACTCCGCGCTCCGAAACCTTTCGTTCAAAAATAGAATTAAAACAGGTGTGACGACGTTCGCAGAGCGCGTCGTTACATGTTACATCTAAAGCAGCCTCTTGTTATTTTTATAGCTTTTATGTAGAAAGGAGATGGATTCGCTTTCATACATTCTTGGGCCTAAATGTAAAAAGTTGAGAGTTTCTTCAAACAAGAGTTTATATATTATTAAACCATCCCTGAAAAATCTGCAGATTTTGAACATCAGAGAGCAGAGTTATAAGAGATTTAGTAAGTGAGGTTATGCAAGAAATTAAGATTTTTGAACTATCATTTCTACGTTTTTTTTATAGAAAGTATTTATTTTTATTGTAAAAGATTGATATTGTACTCAGGGATAATGTAAGAAAACCTACAAATAGATTTTAAAGATAGGTAATACAAAGATGTCATGTTAAAAAAACTTTTTAAATAATTATTTTATTTTATTTTCCTTCAATAATAATTAGAATATCGTCTAAGAGGCGCGCAGCAGCTTGCAGTTCGTTTTCCTACAATACAGTTACAGTAATGTCCGAGGATAGCTTCTCTACCTCGTAGAGAGTTGTCGCCTAAGATGTATACAAAATACGTCTTACGACTCTGGTCTGAATGCATCCCCTTAGCATCCATGCAGAATTAGAAGCCGACAACTCTCGAAGCAGGCTGCTGCTGACCACCCTCTATAATGAAGCCTTCATTACCTCTTAGATGTTCACCATAGTACAAACGTGCTTGCTTTATCTGATATGTCCCTAAATATATTAGAAATAATTCACTTTGTGTAAGCTGGGGAAAATCATTCAAGTTATCATTCAATTCAAATTTTCTATGACTCGCTACATAGAAAATTTGAATTGAATGATAATTCTAATTAAAGTTATCATTGTAAACCGTAATTGTAATAACTGATTGACTGAAAGTCAGGAAGCTGTCAGTTGTCACAGCACAGATTAATACCACTTATACAGTTGATAATCACGAGAATTATTTAATCGATTAACGAAAATCAATTCAGAATTTATTATAATTACACTGTTATTTTATTTTTTAAATGTGTATTATTGTTATTATTACGTTTTGTTCACTTTGACTGAAATAATGCTACGATGAAAGTGTTTTTATTGACAATATTGTTTGAATCGATCAAAGTATCGATATTGAATCATATTCGTGGAATAAACTTAGTTTTAAGATTTATCGTCTTCCTGATGTTCAATAGCTGTTTTTTTTAATTTTTGAAATAGAAAAATATACTGCTTTTTTAAGTCATATCTCAACTCATTACAATTTGGCCCAGCGTGGCAGATATTGATTTTGAAAAAATTTTTTAGGGCTCCGATTATCAGTAACGACGGCCATGGATACTCATATCACAACCCGGGGGTACGAATGTGTTAAGAATGATCTTGGTAACATATTCTAAAACTTACCTGAATAGTACTGCTTAGTTTTGCAATGTGCTAACCTGCTCAGTAACCACTTACCCGCGAACTCCACACAAACATAATAAAATTATGCATTACGCTGAATTGAATCCACAAACACTTAACACTTGCTAACACTCGCTGTGCAGGCGAGATATCTGAAACTATAGCACATGTAATACTATTAAACCCCCCAACTAGTAATTAACCCAAATCGCCGGTGTACTGCAGTACTGCCTAAGCTGGTGTTGGCTCGGTCCAACGTGTCGTGTTCAGGGATCGCTATAATCTCGGTAGCAGCACTCGCTATTGTAACCGGAGCACGCAGCGGTTTACCGCAGCCGCTGTATCGTGTCGGTGCGAGGGACTGGTGTTCGAATCTGCTATTACTTTCGAAATGTTTCAAACGCATTATGTGTCAAAGCTAGTATCATCAAATATATTTTCATCGCTGTCTATGACTAAACATAAAGACAGACAGATTTGACTAAATGAATCATCAACGAATACCCTAAGAAAATTACATTTACAACTCGATATTTTGATAATTCATGCCTTTTCTTTAGTAAGCTACCATTATGAATGAATTTTTAAACATTTCATCCTTGGAAGTTTGTTATTTTCAAAGTATAAAACGCGAAATTTCACATGCCTCCTCCTGTATTTCTGATAAGAAATAATTGTGAAGTCTGAGGGTCGTGTGCAGTGTTGCATGTAGAGAGAGAAAAAATACTCACACACTCACACAGTCGCCATAAGACGGATTCAGTCGCTTAGTGGTCAGAGCGTTTCCCCTGTAAGGGAAAGATCGCGGGTTCGAATTTTAATCAATTCTGAATAGTTAGCATCCTAAATGCTTACTATTTACTAATTGACTGATATCGGAATAAGATGAAAATTAAGTCTTCGGATTTTTACGAAAAGTTCCCGTGTGACACCGCGACGCGTCGCTAGTTAGGTATACAAAGCCTTTACATGGTTTCATTACTCATACCATTATGCAGAACTAAGCTGAATAAAATCAATGCCTACCATATGTGCGTAATAGTATCCAATAAATTACCAAAAGAGTTAAGGGAGCCATTCGACTGGCTGCACTACTACAATAGTTAACAGCCGTTGCTTTTATTCGGTGCACAAATTTATGGCACACAAAACTGCATGACCAATATATAAATGAATATACATATGTTATCTAAATGTATTACCATTTTATCACACTAATGAAATAAAATAATGAGGGGAACCGTGAACGCGGGGATTCACCACACGGTTAAAAGGTTTTGTAAAATATTATTAAGGCATCACTATTATTATCTTAGAGATGACCCATCTTGAATCCGAAGCTTCCACACTGGAGCCCGTGGGGTTCCTAATCTAGCTTTGTCTTAAGTCTATTGCGGTTATTCCGGTAGTGACTTCCGTTTAAACTTACGACCCTGAGATAAAAACCTGTGTTAGAGCCTTGTCTGTTGATTAAAAGGTGTAGCTCGACGAACCTCGCCGACTGGCCGGTGCTAGAAAGGAAGCTTTGTCTGAACCTTCAAGAACTTATCGATCCATGCAAAGTATAAATTATTTATTTACGCCTTACAAGGTATATTAAAATGTAAAACATCGATAAGGTGAAGAATGGGAATGGTTTATTTACACGAAACATGGATTTTTGCTATGCTAGTCGTATTTTTACCTTATTTATGTTTTTTATACCACTTAGGTGGCAGACAAGTACATGTCCCACCTGATGGAAATTGGTTACCGTGGCCTATGGACGTGTGTAACATCAGAGGAGTCACACTCGCGCTGCCGATCCTGTATGCACAGAGTTTCTGTGCCATCAATGTAGAAGACAAAGCAGAGCAAACATTTAATCTTCCCACTGACAGCACAAACTCTCCAGTGAGTTCTGGCTACCCTACTCACCGCTGGGAACACAACACGAAGTTATTATGGCCGCGGTATGTTGTAATTTAAAATGTAAATATATGTGTATGTAGTTTGGAGGTAGTGTTTAATTGTAACGTTGGATGACAAGGGTTCGATTCGTACTCAATGCAAACAGTTGTATCCATGAACCTTTCTGCCAGCATCATAACTGTGTATCGTAACCAGTTACGATCAAGTCTTTGATCGTAACTAGTCACGAGTGAGGAATAATTATCTACTGTTCAAACATTTGCAGATTAGTGTGAGCTACAGATATTCTTTATTATCTCAGTGCTGAGTCCCAGCTGCATCCAAAGTAAACATATTAAAACATAGTTCATAACTTTTCACGTACCTGTATCTTTTCTTTCTAAAAAAAAAAAAAAACTTTCAGTGTCCGGTAAATAAATGTGGCCTATTCGGCTAATGTCCTAGGTAGTGCTTGACTATGGGACGATTACAGTAATCTAAGAGCTCTCATGTTGAAGTTCAGGGTTTGGTTCCATCTTTTTCGCCTCCACTTTCCACTATGCAGGTGTTGTGAAACCAGCTACAGCCATTGTTATTATTTCGAATCAATTATTTAAACCAACGAGGGTAGAATACAGGTTATTACTCACGTTGCTCCGCCAGCCGCCAGCATGTTGAGTCTAAAAGGTTCGGTATTACCCGTGAGCTCGGGATTACGAACAATCCCCAATTAAATATTTATTCATTTAATAAATGAAAGTGTCGCTGACCTAAACGTATATGCGGTAACGATGTATTTTGTTCTTGAATGTTGCATGAGAGTATTTATTATTTTCTTTTTAGTATTTATTATAGCTGTTAAGTTGTTGCCGCATTGTTTCCAGCAGAGTAGAATTAGGGCCACCCCATCTCTTCCCATGCGGTGTCGTACAAGGCGACTTAGGGATATGGCTGTTGAACATCAGACAGATATATACAGCCCAGTCTCAGCATCAGATGCATGGCTCGAGTCAACAATTGTGCCCGGAATACGGCAATAGGCTCACTTCCTGTTACGTGGGATCGAATACAATTATTGGTGAAATGTGGGTGTTAATTCACCTCTGCCTAACCCTCCAAGAATAAAGGCATGATTATATTTATGTATGCATGTTAATTTGTAATCCCTAGGGTTCCATGTATTCATAGTACAAGATGATGTTTTCTTATTCTTAATTTATACAATTAAGACATTTATACTCAATTATGGCCTCTGTGGCCTCTGTAGCAGTAGAACGTTCGACTGCTATGCTATCTAGACCCATGGTAAGCATAACACAGGCTAGTTAAACCATTAACTAGCCTGTGTTATGGAATCTAAAATACGGATAAACATACTTAGATCCTTTTTTTTTGTAAATACATACATATTATACATAGCAACACCCAGATCAATGCAAATACCCTTTTTGCTTGTGCGCCTGCATACCAGCTTGACCCCTTCGACTTGGTGCAGAGACGGGTGTTGAGGCTGGTTGACAATCCCATACTCGCCGGTAGTGTGGAACCTCTTAGTCTTAGGAGGGACTTTGCCTCGCTGTGTGTGTTCTACCGCCTATACAATGGTTTGTGCTCAGATTAATTGTTTCACATAATGCCCACAGTTACATTCTATCACCGCACCTCTCGCCGTAGGCAGGGAATTCATTCTCACACATTGCGACCTGAAACGGTGCGTACTGTGCAGTATTAAAGAAAGTTCATCCCACGCACACTTTAGCTGTGGAATGACCTCCCTGCTGCGGTTTTCCCAAGCACCTACAATATAGGGTTCTTCGAGAGGGGCATCTGACGGTTTCTTCATGGTCGGCAGCGCGAGTGTAACACCCCTTGTGTTTCATACGTCCACAGGCCACGGTAACCACTTCCCATTAGGTCGGCCGTGTGCTTGTCTGCCACGTAAGTTGTATAAAAAAATACATATTCGTGCATACAAATATTTACACAGAGTAGGAATCGAATCCGCTATATTTGTATTCTTGAATATGTATATTTGCATGGGTCTGGGTGTTTCAATGTGTGATTTGTATTTTTGTTAACAAAAACAGTATCTAAGTATGTTTATCCGCATTCTAGATTCCATAACACAAGCTAGTTAAGCTATGCTTACCATGGGTCTAGATAGCATTCTGTTAAATATTGTGGAATATTTTTATTATTATTTATTATTTAATAAAATACTTCTGATTTAAAACTATAAAAATCATGAAGTAATAGCAACATGGTTTGTAAAAAAAAACGACCGCATAAACAAAAAAGCACTAATAATAAATCAGGCATTGAACAACGAAAAATGACACATGATCAAAAAACAATAATATGAGTAAAATTTTTCTGTTAAAATTTTAAAATTCGGTTTTATCATTATCTGGATATCTAAAGTTACTTACCTATGTTATATTCTTACAGTAGTTAATACATTATTCCTCTTATATAACCATAACCCCAGAGTGAGATTTTTTTCTAGATTTCTTACATCTTTGCTAAACCAAAATCCCAACGACATTTTGCTCAATCCGGGAATTAAATCGAAGAAAATGAGCTCGCTACTGCAAAAAGACTTCAATGTTACAGTTGGAATTTTTTTTTTCATTAAATGTGGAAAAGCTTTGTATTTAAAAATAGCCACGAAACAATAATTTAAAATTCATAAAAATACGAAGGAAATAAAAAGTGAAAAAAGGCCCTTGTTAAATTCTATTTTAAATTACTGTGAACTTTAGAACTACTTATTTATCACTGTCAACTCATAAATTCTAAAGATCGGAAGCTTACGCTAAATAATAAACTTACGTCATTAATCGTCAATAAACACTCTTGTGAAATATAAAACATTTTCTTTAAATAATAATGGTAATTGTTTTTTTTTACTTCAATAAAAAGTGACTTACCGACAGAATCCGTACACCTGAACAACACTGTAACTCCGAGTACCAACAACTGTGACCACTTCATCACAAACCGTTTCAACCAACTCATCATGACCACTGACACCTGACAGTTACAAGCAAAGACAAAATGGACAAACCATTCAAAAAACGTTCCAAATTCTAGAGCGGCAACGTCTCATTGTAAAAAGTTTTCGTAATCCGAACACGCGATGTTCGGAATTCAACGGTCGGAGTACTTCGAGGTACTAGACCGGTGCGGCGCGTACCGAGCAACTGAAGCGACCCGTTTCTCGACGGAGGCTGTATGGAATGGCCGACGCATGCGTGATACAAAAGTTCTGCTCAAAGCTGTGTCTCGTTTGAATTATACTGTATTTCCTTTTGACAGTTAGCGCTGGATGTGCCTTTGACTTGGTGTATTCTTTGAAAGGCCGCTCGCCGTCTTCTGAAGTGGAACAAAAGGCATGCGGGAAAATATTTGTCGTATGGGTGAACAGTGTTAATGGAATGAATAAATACCAAACATTTCATGTTTTGTTTCAATTTTAACGGCTTTCATTTTTTATTTAATTTTTGTTTTGAATTTGAAATGATAAATACGTAGGTGTCATTTAAAGGCGGAAAGTAATGTAGATATTGGATTGAGAGTCTTTCCATCACTTTCCGTGGGTGTCGCAAAAGGTGACTAAGTAACAGGTTTGTACTAATCAGGCTGTTCAGAATCCGCACATTGAGTAGGTAGGGCACGACTGTATTTCCGTCCCAATTGAGCAGTCCAACTGGGGAAGTACCTCCGCCCTACAGAATACCACGGCCATAATATTCGTGTGTTGTGTTCACGATGCGTCGTTCTGGCTACCCTACTCACCGCCGCGACGGTAGGCAGAGCTGACTGGAGAGTTTTTGTGCTGTCAGTGGGAAGAACAAAAGCTTGTCTTGCTTTGTCTTCTACATTGACGGCACAGAGACTCTCTGTGCTTACAGAGTCGACAGGACGAGTGTCACAGGTGTAATTGCCCTGGTATCACAAACGTTTATACGCCTCGGTAACCATTTTCTATCAGGTGGTGAGCTTGTCTGCCACCTGAGTTGTATAAAAAAACATGAAACATGAAAAAGCGCCCAGTTAGCCCACTTTCGGTCCTTCGTATTAGTGATGAGACTAATACGAAGGACCGAATGTGGGCATTATACACTTCTGTTTACTCTTTCAGTGGTATATAGGTGTGAATATAGGTATATGCATTTCTAGAATGTGTTTTGCTATAAAACCTCTAATGCGGCTGAAACATTTCGTCACGCGCTCATGACCTTCTTGTAGCCCTGTGGTACTATTCCCACTCGGCTGGGAACTTGGTATTTCTTTCAATAAAGTTTCCATTTTTCCTTAAAGCAACTGAGTATATAACTCTAATCCTCTCTAGAAACTACAGCAGTTTTTAGAAGTCCAGTTCGAACAAGAAACATCACAATGCCAGATATCAAAACAGGAAGACCACTTTAATCTCTGAACAATTACAGACTATCTCACAAAATCTTACCCACAAATCACAATAGTCTATATGAAACCTGCAATACAGTTCGCGATAGGTATGGTATAGCTACTGCATTCAATCACCGCTGCGGGCGCCATCCATCAAATCCAACCAAATACGCACAATGACGTTGACTGAATACAGTTTCAAAGGAAGAGAATTAACAAACATTTGTGTGCAGAATGTCGTGCTTCAAGAGACGATACTAACTGAGCTAGGTGATCATGATATAATTGTACTAATTAGCGAGCACACATTCATTGTGGAATTCAGATTAGGTACTAGTAGTTACGTGGTAGCCTCAGCTTGCAATTGGTACTTAAATAATAAATTTATAATAGTTGTCGTATAATAGTAAGTTGTGTGTGTGTATTTTGGAAAGTATCATATTAATATTATAAACTGTTTAACCCCTCCCCCCAGCTTCACCCGCATTGAGCCAGTATGCTTTTAGTGTTGAAATAATGTAAATTGCCGTATTTGTATGATATATAGCTTAAAACATTCGTTGATAAAAGGACAATACAAAAATAATTTTGTAATTCGAACCAGTAGTCCCTGAGTTTATCGACTTCAAACAAACAAACAAACTCTTCAGATTTGCAATATTAGTACCTATAGATGTGGAAGTTTATGAAGATGTTTGTTATTAATCAAACTAGAATGTCTGAAATTTAGTTTTGGGATAGATTATATTCTGAAGCTACTTTTTATTCTTGCAATGGGTTAACATGTGTTACGGCAATGGAAACAGAATCCAACGTGGGCGAAGCTGCAGGTAACAGCTAGATTAAATAATAATATAATGATTTACTTACTTACTTACTTACTTACTTAACTGATGTTAAATTAACGATTGTGAAGCCAAACATATTATTTTATGCAAACTTCAATTTTAAGGAAAAATACCGACTTAACTAGTCTTTGATTATTGGTCAGATGGTAATGTTGGTGAGTTAGTGACGCAGCAGAACGTACACGAAATGTTAAGTCACCTCGCATGGCTATATGTATTTGTGTATTTGACATATTTTGACAAACAATTACCATCTGTGGACAGTGTAAGTGACAAAACACTGTCATTATTACCTATTTGACAAATATGGTCAATACCAAATACGTAAAATTGACAATTAACCTTCTCGGGGGTAGGACACGGCGGTATTTCCGCCCGATTGAGCAGTCCCACTGGGGAAGTACCTGCGACCTACAGAATACCGCGGCTATAATAACTTCGTGTTGTGTTCCCAGCGGTTAGTAGGGTAGCCAGAGCTCACTGCAGAATTTGTGCTGTCAGTGGGAAGACTAAAGGCTTGTCCTGCTTTGTCTTCTACTGACGGCACAGAAACTCTGCACTTACAGGGTTGACAGCGCAACTGTGATTCCTCTGGTGTTACAGACGTCCATAGGTCACGGTAACCACTTTCCATCAGGTGGGCCGTGTGCTTGTCTGCCAACTAAGTGGTATAAAAAATAGTTTTATAAACGCCAAATACAACAAATGCCTAATAGCAAACACAAATAGCATGTGAAGTGCCACCATAAAAACAATAGGGGGTGACAGGTGGAGCCGCCTGTTACCCTGGCAGAAGCAGGCCGCGGCGATGGCGCGCCTAGCGCGCCTCCCCGTTTCCGGGGTCGAGTTGGGGACTCTGTAGTCCCCACACCCGAGACGAGGGCCAGATCGTGAGAGATGGCCCTGGGTCGGCCGGGGTGCGAGGGATATGCCTGTCAACCTCACCTTCGGCAACCAAAACGACCCACAGGTGGCGTGCGTTTTAGTCGGTTCGAGTCCGACATAACCTCCTCCACCGGCTCCGGTGAGGAGGTATCCGTGGGGATTTTGCGCACGTAAAAAAAAAAAAAAAAAACCATAAAAACAATAATCTAATCTATTTGGAATTTGTTTCAAAAATCAGATTTAAATCTAAGGTGACGCCATTATTTCAATAACAAACGAGACCTATTTATGTGTAAACATTGGTATTTATCTAAACTGCATTGTCTACATGTTATAGATAACAAAGGCTTGCTAACCGGATGGCCAACTACCGCTGAACTCGTCACTACTTCCTAGATACAGAACATAAGCCGGCTAACCAACAGGGCATACTTCTAACAACTTTTTATTGCATAGTTTTAGTTAGTATAAAGTTACCATAAGCTTTTATTTAACTTGTCCTTTTTGCATAATCAATTTCCTGACAGTTGATTCTAACTTATTTGGAATTTCCTTTGAAGATGTGGGAAGACAATGCACTTATTTGACACCATCGAGTTTATCTCATAACGGAGTCAGCTGAGAGATAGTAATACGGCTCAGTACCACTAAACTCCTACTACTTATTCAAATAGTTTAGATTCAAAAAAATCTCAAAATATCCAGAGGCTCCAAAACAATCATATCCCAGAATGTCCATATCGCACAATATCCAAATTCCACAACTTCCAAGTCCCAAAATGTACAAATCTCACAATAAATGTCCAAAATCCAAAGCTGCGTGAAACCCGGTAGAGAAGAATTTGGGCCACCCTATCTCTTCCCATGCGGTGTCGAACAAGGCGACTGAAGGATAGGGATGTTTAACATTAGACAGATATATATACAGTCTCAGATCAGCCTTAGAGAGCATGGCTCGAGTCAACAATAGTGTCCGGAATACGGCACCCCCTATTACGTGGGACCGAATACAATGATCTATGAAATGTAGGTGTTAATTCACATCTGCCTAACACTCCAAGGATAAAGGCGTGATTTTATCCCAGAATGTTCAAATCCTATATATTTCGAAATGTTACAAACTCTTATCAATCGGAATTGGAATTTGAATCAAAACCCTTCAAGCTGACAAGTAAACATAGGTAGTAAGACTTTAATATAACCATTCCATTATTAAACGATATCTTCAATATCATCTAAACAGTACTCGTTTACAATATTGTCTCGTTTCTCAGTTCGGTAAATATGATTGATCAGCTTCGAGCAAACAAGAGCTTCTATTATCAAGTATAGACAACAGTATCGATATAACTCAACTTGTACCATCTGTCATTTAACATGACAGAGCCGACTGGTAGGCGCTAGTCTCCGTCAGGATTCCACGCTATTAAATGGTAGGTGGTACTGAATTACTTATTATAATTTAAGGATGTGTCTTGTTTACCTTGTTTCAAAGACCGTAATAGAAAATAGATGCGAATGGCAAAGTAGATTAGTAGTGGATCGAAAGTGGATTATAATTACACTATCGCAGTCCACTGCTAGACAAAAGACTCTTCTAATGTTCGCCACGGTGCAGGTACTGTCAAGGTCAAGGCCAAGGTCACGGTCAAGATCAAGGACAGGACCTTCTTTATTTCAATAATGTAGATTTTGCAGCAATAGGTCTAGATAAATGGTCCGTGTGGAAGAAGATATGGCAAGAAAAAGAATGACTAAGATGATGATGTCTGAGAGGAAATTAAGGAATAAAATAACATGTTGCATCAAGTAGCATTACTTCGAGATAATGGTAGTGAGCTATGTGAGCCTTTGTTTGTTACCTGGTTAAATTAAAAACGTTAAATTGTTTGATATTGCAGTTCCCACAGAGCCCGCCTAAAGCTTATTTAATATTACCAAGATCCATACCAATTTTTATCTATCTATTTTACTCGAAGGGCAGAGAGAGAAACAGCCTAAAGATCTACGGCATTTCTTAAACCACTTAAGTGGCTAACAAACGCACGGTCCACCTGATGGAAAGTGATTACCGTGACCTATGGACGTGTGCAGAGACTGTAAAAGATAATGCAAGACAAGTTTTTAGTCTTCCCACTGATAGCACAAAAACTTTCCAATGAGCTCTGACTACCCTACTCACCGACGGGAATACATCACGAGGTTATTATAGCCGCGGTATTCTATATGGCGGAGGTTCTTCCCCAGTCGGACTGTTCAATTCGACGGAAACACCGTCGTGTCCTATCTCCCCGAAAATACAATAGCCGCATTACAACGCTCAACAACCCTAAATAAAGCTCCAGTGAACTAAAATATACCTAAAACTGCAATATTTATTGAAATATCGCCAGTTAAGCTGTAGTCAGATGTCCCAAAAAACGTTTATACAGCAAATCCCTGTCTACATATACTTGAAAAACCACTGTATATCTATAACCATTTACTCTTATGGAATTCTGAAAACGACAATCGACGGTTTGGCCCGAGTCTGTATTACACCAGCCGTAAAACTGTAAGTAAATGTTGTTATCAAAGCAAATGGATGCTGTCTCCGTAATATCTGCAAATACTCCTACTTACATTATACTGTTGCAATACTTCTGAAACTGTATTAAGATTTTCATTTATAGTTTAAATTTCCATGTTCAGAGGGGTAAAACATTTATCTGCTTATATATTTCTGTATAATTTCAAGTTCAAGTGTCATAAACAATTAAGTATACCTAAGTTGAGTTATAATTTCAAAAAATCAGTGCAGAAGGCTCTTTCGTCACGTTTAAAAAAGGCGAAGGTTATCAATATACGGTATATGAAACAGCAGTAACTCTTTTTCCGCTAACTAAGCTATTTATAACTGACCTCTAAGTCACTAAAATTTCTTATCCACATAGTCTTAAGGTGAAGTAGGAACCTATGTTTTTAGTTAATACAGATTAACGATTTGGTTTTGTACCTATCATAAAAGTGTTAGACTGTGTTTATCTATATTTGAATCAATCAATCAATTGGCAGCGACTCAAATACTCAAATTATGAATTTGTTGGAGTCCGTTTGGAGTTGAAACTTTAGTGTCATGGGGTTTGTCATCTCTTCCGTGAAATTGCGAAGCGTATGGTCAACGCTTCTCGTGACCAGAAAGCTGGTATCCTTTTAGGTAAAATAATAAGCATTGCCATACAACATAGCATTGCAGCTAGTCTTCTGGGAACGCTACCACAAGAGGCATGCGATGCGGAGGAATTCCACAACGCATTTTAATTATTTTAACCTATAAGTTGTATAATATACATATATAATAAAGTTCTTTTTTTTTTTTTTAATAGTTCATTGAACAGTTTTAATGTTAAAATAAAAAAGAGTAAAACCAAAACAAAAAATTCAATCAATTAGCGCATCGCTGTCCACTACTGGACATACTCTTAATATTGGGAGGCTGTCTATATATACTGATAGGCAAATAAATACAATCAGATACTCATTGTTAGTCAAATTGTTAGGACAAGATAAAGACTTTAGTAGCTAACATTTAACCCTTTCTAGTGTTTCTACAAGCATCAAATTACGTCTCATATGGAGTTATAAATTACAAACATTGTAACACTTGACACAGTTCATTAAGTCTTGTTTATTAATGTTTCACTTAATTTTTAACTGCGGAATTTCGCTGCCAAAACGAATGTGAGCCAACACTCCTACTGATACAGTGTAGTTGTTTGAGTTAGTGGATTTCTCGGTATGTTTGATGCTCATGACCATTAAAGAAAAGTTTAGGTGGAGGTCTACCTAGTAGTTCTGCCAACAGAAATACTCAACAGACCAGGTGGGAATAGAGGGTTGAAAATTGCAAATACTTGATTGCGATACGTATCAGACTGCGTTGAAGCAATGCTCATTAGCTCTCTTTTGACTTTTGATTTAACTTAATACTTAGGTAATGCAATAGTGAAGCTTTGTAAAATATGAAAAAAAATCACCAACAAAAACCAAATTCTCCGGACAAAACAAAACTGTAGACATTATGAAAACTTTACTAAAAATAACACTAAAAAATACAACGTACCTTCGGAGTGAGAAGCGAATCAGTCCACAAATTAGACCCCCACTGAGTCCCTGTCGAGACTTGCTCTAGCAGCGTCTTGCGTAAATCATAAGTTTTTGTTGGCAATTGCCGTAAATCTGCCGCAACTGAATAGTAAATTAGAAAGGCCCACTGCCCATAAAGGCTGGAATAGAACTTCGTACATTTCGTACATAAGCTATCTGTCTCTACTATGTTTTTATGTCCTAAAAAGATTAGTTTGTGTCCAGCAAATATTACAAATGTGAATGTTTGTGAGTTTTTTTTATGATTGTGGAGCAAACAAGCTAGGATACCTCGATGTGGAATAAAATAATAAAACGGTTGAATGGATTTTTATTTAGCACTAAATTCGTAGGGTGCAGGGATGGCACAGTTAATAACAATAAATTTAAAAGGTTTTTATTCGTTTCTGATAAACAGTCCACCTCTGCAGCGGCCAGAAATTCTGCAAGGGTCTACAGTCTTGTAACTGATCAACTACTTTATTGTTGTTGGAAAGTTTCAAATGCCTCGATGAACTAATATCCCAGGGATTATACAAATTCTTGTTAAACAGTATCCAGTTCATCAAGCTAGTATTGAGTACTAATTTACCCGATACTATAAAGCTTGGAGTTTAATTTTAAACGTAATTAACGAAGTATGCAGCTCCGTTTGGTGGGTTGTCGTTTAAGCTGCGGGGCTAAAACTGAAGTGAACTTTATAAAACTGAGTTACTGAAGCGTCCTTATAGTTGCCGAAACTATGCGACTGCACGCCGGCTCTGTGCCACTCTCATTGGCACTTGGTATGGCTTTACACATACTTTAAGCTGTAAGTAAAAAGTTATGAAGTCGAGTGTATTTAGTTGAAGTATGTTACCATTATGCAATATATTTTAGATGCATATTCATATAGGTTTCTTTGATAGTATGTAACTTTAAGTGATCGTTAACTATTGCAGTTAGGTATTATTGTTAAACACAGTTGAGCTAGAGATTTGAAATCCTTCCTTTCTTTTTGAAAGGGATGAGTAGAGATGCATAAAAAAATCGTCTATTGTTCTCTGTTCCACTCATTCAACTGAAACACCAACTCACTATACAGGTATTACAATTTAAATGTGTCACGTAGGGTGTGCATTCATCTGAAATATTTATTTACTTGCTAATGATTTCCTTGACGATCTAAAATAAAGACTGTAGATGGCATTGTACGTAATACATCTATTTGAACTGTCATGGTTACTTTCATTCAACGCCATGGTAAATATCCTGTTGACTCTAATCGTGGCACTTCACATGGGTATTTGAGTTTGCGTATTTCATATATTTGACAAACAATTACTATGTGTGGACAGTATATTTGACAAAGCATTTGCCTTATTGCCTATTTGAAAATATGATCAATACCAAATACGTACAATTGACAAGTTATTCAGTGTTTTCTTAAATTAGTCCAGCAGTAGACTGCTATGGGCTAGTTGTTTATGTTTGTTTAGTTTTATTTTATAATTCTTTAGGGCCAGTAGAGTTCAACAGCATACAAAATGTGAACATTCACACCTCTTTGAAGTGAATACTTTTTTGTTAACTGTTTGTCTATGTTTACATGTTTGTATATACATTAAATATTTTACCAAATCAACAAACGCCCAATAACAATCACAAATAGCCACGTGAAGTACCACCATAATAAAAATGTGTTGTACACAGTAGTGTATTGTTGTAGTATAAACTTCGTACCATTTCCTTTTCATTATAAAGCTTAGTTATAAGTAGTAAAATATGGGTATGCCCCAAGACAAGCCCTTAAGAGATTATTCATTGAAGACGTGCTCACACCTCGCGTATAAGGTTTATCGGGGCTTCGCACCTCGCGTCGACTCTCTGATAGCTATATTTCAGCTTAACGTTCAATTTTCTGTCATATTCTTAGTTATAAAATAATAAAAAATTATCGAATGATGAAATATTAGCTTGATATATATGTAATAATATGGTTGGTAGCCGCGAGAGAAACAAGATTTAGTTTGATTTAATGTAATTCAACCGCGCAATAAATTTAATTTTGTAAACAACCGCGGTAGCCTAGTGGTATGGGTAATGGACTGCTGAGACGAGGTCTCGGGTTCGATCCCAGGTTTTACCATGGCACACACCAATGACTTTTCGAAGTTATGTGTGTATTTATCGCAGGTTTATAAGTGCCCGGTTATTGGCAATAGACTCGCCACCTATTACATTGGGACCTAAACATAAACTGATGAAATATGGGTGCTAGCACCTCTGCCTTCCCCTTCGGGGATATAAGCGTGAGTTTATGTTATGTAGTTTAATTCATTATTGTTTATTTTTATTTTTTTGGTAAATCACTTAGGTGGCAGACAAGCACACAGCCCACCTTTTTTTTACGTGCGCAAAATCTCCGCGGATACCCCCCACCGGAGCCGGTGGAAGGGGTTATGTCGGACTCGAACCGACTAAAACGCACGCCGCCTGTGGGTCGCTTTGGTTGAAGAAAGTGAGGTTGACAGGCATATTCCTCGCACCCCGGCCGACCCAGGGCCATCTCTCACGATCTAGCCCTCTTCTCGGAGATGGGGACTACAGAGTCTCAAACTCATCCCCGGAAAACGGGGAGGCGCGCCAAGCGCGCCACCGCCGCGGCCTGCTTCTGCCAGGGTGACAGGCGGCTCCAACAGTCACCCCCGGCCTGCGCTCATGGAGGGCGGAGGTCGTTCATCGACCTCTGACGCCCCAGATACCTTCGTACGCGGGCCACTTGGCTTGCGATCCTTTGTTGCTCCCGCTGCCGCTCCCACCCCGCCTCCTCCTTCACGAGGATTACTTGCTCGCAGAAGGAGGCGCCGTTCACCCACGCATCCGCACAGCGGACCATCGCCGCGAGCAAGGTGGAGAGCGTGAGAACCCTCACTCCCAGGGCCGCCACAAGTGTGCGGCCCTGAGTCCTCGCTCGCGTCGCATTGATGGCACTCGGACGTTGGCTCTCCATCCGACGTAGATACTTCCCTAAGCACCCGAGCTCGGTGATCATCTGCGTCAGACGGTACGAGAGGCTGCCGTGTGGCCTCTCTAGCCACTCCCCCATGATGGGTCTTACCGCCACTACTACGGCGCGCCCTGCGCCTGGTCGCTCAAGTCGTAGCTCCCAATCCGCCACCAAGCATTTGCATCAAGCAGCGTTGGCTGTACCCACCAATTTGGGGCCCAGACTTCGGAAGAGCACACGGCCCACCTGATGGAAACTGCTGCTGACTCTGTAAGCACAGAGCTCTGGCTACCCTAGTCACCGCCGAGAACACAACACGAAGTTAATATGACAGCGGTATTCTGTAGGGCGGAGGTACTTCCCCAGTCGGACTGCTCTATTGAACGGAAATACTGCTGTGTCCTACCAGGTGGATTTCAGCTCCTCCACCGCCATAGAACCCATGTTATCTTCCAAAGACACTCAAGAACGCGCATATAGAGTACTTGTTGTGACATTAAATACTATGTCGGTAACGTTTCTCTGAGGTAGACAGAATTGTCAAATCATCAACTAGCCCATCACAGTCCACTGCTGGACTAGGCCTCTCCCAATGTTGGGAGGCTTTGGCCTACTGTTTCCACGCTGGCCAGACGGGTTGGTACAGGGTTTTATTTCGAGTTTTCCTTCTCTCGCAGTGATATGGTTTGCGTATGTTTCCATTCCATTCCATCCAAGACAGAATTGTAACTGTCTCAAAATAATGTTCCTGGCCGTTTATGATACATACTATATACCTAACTCACGAAGGAGTCATAACTGTTGTCACGTGATTTATGACGTAATAATGCTGACGGTGACGTCACATATATCGCACATAAGCCTAGATTACCAGACATCTCTCTTTTCTCTACTTGAATGAATTTATTTTGCACTTTTTAGGGTTCCTTGCCTCAGAAAAAAGAACCTTGTCCGTTAAAACCTTCTTTTCAGGAACTTGCATAGTATCATTTTAGGTCTAAAGTCTTATCCATGAAACAGTCAGGATTTATTAAATCAAAGACCATAATTTAAAAGAAATATCACATATTTTACTCTCAAGGTAATTAAAACCGATAACGTGCTTCCTGTTGAAAACAAATTACATTCTAAATAATAAAACAAGTAAAGACATTTACATTTATAAAAAAAAGCAATCACACGCATTCGCGCTCGTCCCAAAAAGATAGGCGCGACCGGCCCTGTACCTGGCCCGAAGGTGTCCATCACGCTGGCTGCGTTACCCCTTTGAATGGTGATGGACAGGCTCCGGACCAGGTACGATCCGGTGCTAAAATTATAAATTTATTTGCAGTGTGTAAACTTTCGTAAAAAGGAACCTATCTCTAGGCAAAGGGATAACATCTGTATCAAAATAATCGTGATACTTAACATTTTGCATTGTTTTGAGTTTCCGATATTTCAGCGCTGTTGCACACACAACAAAGTACGTATCCCGATTATTTTGATACTGATGTGGGTGGCCATGATAGTTTAAATACCTAAATAGGGATACCAGTTTTCAAAGGATGAAAGATAAATTTGTCTTTTTATCCAGTTCACATTTTCAAAACAAACTATTTATATAGCTAAATTGTTTCTATGGTACCCACGTCCGAATTGCACCGGCTATTTTAGCAACAGTAATAGAACAAAAAAGTAATCCTACTGGTTGCGCCGATAGTAGAATTTGTATTTTTTTTTTCGCTCAATAGTAGTAATTCAAATTGATGACACTGAACACACGCTCCCTATACCCATCTCCCTCCCGCACTACCTTTAAAGTGAGATAGCAATAGTTTTCGCACCGCTCAATTGTCAAAATAGACGCATCTTGACTTCCGCTTTGAACTAGCAAGCAACAATGGCGGCGGCGCGCGCGACTCTCAGAAGTTAATGATGTTTGTTGGATTTTGACCGCTTTCATAGACCTTTACCGATCGGATTGTGCCTCTCGTGTGTCCCTCAAGTGATTTGGTGATGTGGGCAGCAGCTCCTGAGCCAGGAAGAGAAGACCGGTGCACCGGCCCAGCCAGCACGTGGCGTAGTAAAGGTTAGTGCATCCTCTCCTAATTTCTCGGGTTGCATTCAATGACTAAACCACCTCCGCGGCAACCCGATCACCTATCTTGTTTGTTGTGTAAAGTGTCATATGAAACAGTTAGCTTCACCCCCGCATAATACAGTCCACTGGCTCAGGTGGCATGAGAATCGCGCCACCACCTACTATAAAATTCACTTAATACTATCCACCATTTATTTAATTACATTTAAATGTAATACAATACAAATGTAAATCAACCGTCCATTATCTGTGGACGACCCTAAAATTAAAAGGGCTCTGTAAACGTAACTTTGACGTCACAAAAGAAAGTAATTTTGATTTTACGATGTTCGTACTTCGTTACCGGTGAAATTGAACCTAAAAGCAGTAACAGTACTTTACAACTTTTCCTAGTAAAAAATATTGTAATACTTTTATAAAAATACTCAAGCCTAGGAACACTGTCGATTCCACAGGGAAACCAATGTACAATTCAATGGACGGGTGTTGATCTGTCCATTGGGTTGTACATTGGTTTCCACCTGTGTGATATTAAGTAGAGTAAATTGAATACATTTGGTTTAGCCGCGTGGTTCCCGGCAGAGTAGAATTTGGACCACTCGATCTCTTTCCATGCGGTGTCGTACAAGGCGACTAAGGGATAGGGCTGTTTAATATCAGCCAGATATATACAGCCCAGACTCAGCCTTAGATACTGGACTTGAGTCAACAATAGCGCTCGGAAGACGGCAATAGGCTCAGCCCACGTAATAGTGGGACCGAATGCAATGACTGGTAAAATGCGGGTGTTAATTCACCTCTGCCTAACCTTCTGGGGAGAAAGGCGTGATTATATGTTATATTATGTGTGTATGTAGTATTATTTAAAAAAAAACTTTTTTATACTACAACATATTTATTACTTCTTTTTCTAAAGAAATAGCAAAGTTAATGAAAACAAAAGTTATTTACAGTTGTTTTATCGACAATATTTATTTATTTATTTATTTATTTTATTTATTTATTTATTATATATGCAAACTCTGTCATGAGATACAGCCCGCTCAGACACAGACATACAGCGGAGTGGTAAAAAAAGGGTTCCGTTGCTTCCCCTTTTGGTATGAAACCCTAAAAAAGAACCTGCATAGGACATGAAATATTGAGGAGGGGAAGGGGACAGCAAATTTTTTTTTGACTATACCGTTGATTGATGGGACTTTGTGGAATTTGTTGTTACACATAATAAGAATAAACATGTACTTTTTCCACGATATTTTTTATTAGACCTGACCGGTTTCGCCTTACAGCATCCTCAAAGGTTCACAATAGCCAACGAGGATGCCGTAATCCGAAACTGATCAGGTCTTATAAAAATACTGTGGAAAAAGTACGGATGTGTTCTAATAATGTGTGAAAGCAAAATTGTATGGCAGCGACTTGGTACCGTATATTATGTTTTCAATCGAAATATACAATGTTAATAAAGTTAATAACTAATTCTTATAATAGACATGCCGATCATACTATTGATTTGCGAATAAATAATGCTGAATCTGGAACTTTAGAAAGTTTTATAGATGACATAAAATTCTGTGAGCTTACTAATAGGACAAGCATTCAGGAATGGTTATATGGATTTAGTTACAAATTTGAACACCGGTAGAAGTACAATCGAAAAATGAGACTATTCTTCTTTCGAGTAGGTAGTGGAATGAAAACAGTCTACTAAGCCAGTGAAGTCACTGGCTACAATTAGTTTTTATATTCGTCCTTAACTACAAATAACAACTTCTAAGCTCCTAGAGAGTTCTTATATTCAGAAGATAATTATTTTCAGAGTATTATCTCAATGATTGATAAACCAAGAGTAAAAGCAAAGGGGGAATGAATTTGTTGGTGAGAAACAAATATCAAACATTTAGCTTTATTTGTATTGGTAACAGGAAAATTCTTTCTCACATAATCCTTATTAGTCTCATTCAATTTAGTATTATCGCCCGTATTTATTCCATTCGTTAAATATAACACCGTCCTCTTTTTTCATACCACTTAGTTGGCAGACAAGCACACGGCCCACCTGATGGGAAGCGGTTACCGTGGCCTATGGACGTATGTAACACCAGGGGTGTCACACTCGCGCTACCGACCATGAAGAAACCTTCTGATGCCCCTCTTGAAGAGCCCCATATTGTAGGCGCTTGGGAAAACCGCAGCAGGGAGGCCATTCCACAGCTTGAGTGGGCGTGGGATGAAGTTTCTTTCATACCGCACAGTGCGCTCCGTCTCAGGTCGCAATGTGTGAGGGTGAATTCCCTGCCTATGGCGAGAGGTGCGATGATAGAATGTAGCTACGGGCATCATGTCAAACAATTCATCTGAGCACAAACCATTGTATAGGCGGTAGAACACACACAGTGAGGCAAAATCCCTCCTAAGGCTAAGAGGTTCCACACTACCTGTGAGTCCTTATAATAAATGTTCACTGATTAATTTGTATTTTAAAAATCAATAGCCTTTTAAAGTGTGTTACAGATACTGCAGACTCTACTGCTATACTGTTAAAGTTTAAAATGAAATGGCGTTTTGTAGAGTGAATGAAACATTTAATAAACTCTTTATCATTAATTTTGGACTTTCAGTCAATATCAATGGATTCTTAACTTTAGGATAATTTTTGCAGAGTCAGTGGTACAATGATTTAAAATTAGCGTAATCGTGGTAATGTAGTTCACGGAAATCGAAACGCTAACATGAGCGAGAACGTTAATATTTCAAAGAAAGTTTGTTACAAAAATATCAAAAATAGTTCAACCTCTATTACCTTTTTATTGCATAAAACATTTTACAGAATAAATGCTTTTTACTTAATGAAATAAAAAATGTGGTAAATTTTTTAGCCTTTTATGCAGAATTTTTGTGCCGATATTCGTGTCGAACAGGGCTCGAAACTCGCCATTGTGTATGTAAATCTAAAGACTACAGCAGTAATAAGCCCCTCGGGGGCACTTCTTATCTTTCGTGAGGCTAACGTTACACTGCAGACTAGGTAGAGTACATTCGCTTTATAAAGTACTACTAGAGGTTAGATATTATAACTAATGTCAATAACTGTTCCAGAAAATTAATCTTTCTTCTGACTTCTTAGTAAAATGCGATTGTTAGAATGGGTGTAAGAATTTTACTTAATAACACCAGAACTTAGACGAAAATTTATAGTGCTATCACTTGAACAACTATAAAGTATTTTTAAGATTTTTTATGTATTAGTTTATGTTCAATCACAAGAGTAGCTTATCAATCAATCAATAAGCCCATCGCATTCCACTGCTGGTCTTAGGCTATAGGCTTCTCCCAATATTATAATCATATTCAATTCTGAATTTGGCAAGTAATATGCACTGATCAGAGCTCTGTGTAAGATCATATGCACTGATTTTTGTATTTTGCTAATTAGATGCTTATGCACAGTAAATAAAATAAACCTTTGTCTAACAAAACTTTACCCGTTAGTATTATCATTGAACGACTTACAAGATATACTTAGGGGGCAAGGGTCTCTAAATGCTCGAAGTTCAATGCATAAAACGACATTATTTTCTCATTTATTCCCAAATTATGTTGACGTCATCAAGCCTACTAGAAGTATTTATATGCCATTTGTTGTGATATCAAATGAAAGGGTTCGGCAGTCAAGTGAATGTTCAAGAAAGAAATGTGTTGCGGTGAGGAGCGAGCACTTGAGCAAAAAAGGGGCGCAAGTTATGAGTTTATGAGAGAGCTGATCGTATCGCGGCCACCATGCCGCCAGCTATATTACGCTATTGATTCTATGTAACTTAGCTTTACGGTTTTTTTCGCGTATGACTCTTACTATATCTATTCTAAAATAGTAATTAGTCACTTGTATTGCACTCCTATTAGCGAATTTTTCTTTGGTTATAGACATTTAACAACATACATGTACTCATGCTCATCTCATGTAGAACTGCATGCGGGCTTTTGTGAAATTAGTGCAATTCTCGAAAGAAACGGTTCTGGGCTGGCCGCGGTGCGAGGGATATGTCTCAGATAATCTCATCTCCGGCAACCTGTGGCCCACACATTCGACGTGCGTTTTGTCGGTTCAAGTCTAAAAAAATACATATATTTGTATTTTTCTTTTTTGAAATACATGAAAAATACATAAACACTGAAGGATCTCTTGACCACCTCCGATAACTAAATCTAGGTAGCAGCACACTGCGAAAGCAGATGAGAGTAAGTATGATTCGATAGAAGAAGGAGATGTACTCAATATATAATAAGAAAGCAATAAAGAAAGGCAAGAAAGAGCTTGAATTAATCAAATCTGAAAAACCGGAAAAAGTCTGAGAAATCTCGTGTTGGAGACCCTTAAAAATATATCCTTTAAGAGTATAATTAGTGAGGTCTTCAACACAGAACAACTAATTGAACTATATTTCTAGTAACAAAAATAGTCTATAGTCTCCTGAAACAGTTCAAACACTACATTATCTACAATAGGCGTTATTTCGTTCATAAAATCGCTCATACTTTGGACGGAAATAACCCAATTCCGAATGTAGCTGCAGTACTTGGCACGCGCGGCGTGTGCAGAAAAACTCCATGTTATGTACTCGAATGACGTACATGCAATTTATTTATTCGTTTCGTTGAGGTTATAAAAGCAGACGCCAAATTACATAATAAAAATGCGAGCCAAGCGCATCACGCATATTTTTTTATCATAAGAATTGTGAAATTATTCAAACCTTTTATTGCAGTAAAAATATTTTATTTTCAAACTAGCCCATGCCCGTGACTCCGCCCGCGTGGATGTTGGTTATCACGAGTTTTGATAATATTTTTCTTTGGTTCGGTTCTACTCAACGGATCGCAATAAAAATTCATTAAAGGTTTTAAGTCCATATCAACATGTGCATAGTAGATTTTGCGTCCATTGCAAACAAACAGACAAAAATATTTTGTATTTAATACCATTCATGACCCAAGCTTTGTTGTTCAGACACGACTATTATACACATACGTACAATTATATAATCAAGCCTTTAAACTCGGAGGATTAGGCAGAGGTAAATTTATACCAATCATTGAACTCGGTCCCACGTAATAAAGGGTGATCCTATTGCTGTCTTCCGGGCACTATTGCCGACTCGAGCCCTTAATTTGAGGCTGATTCTAGTCTGTATATATCTGTCTGATGTTAATCAGCCCTATTCCTCAGTCGCCTCGTACGACACCGATTTGGGGTGGTCTAAATTCTATTCTGCCGTTAACCACGCGGTCTTACAACTACTGTTTTTTAATAGTAATAGTATAGATTCATAACGTGAAACAGGTATATGTTTTGTTATCGTAGACATCTGCCTACCTCGGTCCTAATTATATTATGGGGTTATTTTCCCACATACATAACTGTTAGACCTACTCAGTTACTTTATCACTTACTATATTATTACACAATTCAGCCATTCATTTCTTGGCTATTCACGAGAAAAATATAAGCTTAACAAAAAGGTTAAGGTTTATGAGAAATAACGCGATACACTGTTTCTATACTTTAAAATTTAAGTATCATATGAGGTCTAGATAAAAAACACTGGAGCGAAATGATTGCCTTTACACGCATCGGTGCTCCATAAGGGTGAGCAACATACTCTATAGAATAAAAAACTTCGCAGAACATTTTTGGCACTTCTGATATTGTTCTCGGGTTTATGCATATAGTTTATTACACTGCGGTCGAGTGGTAGCCTATCTGTAGCTGTACATAATTGTTCCATATCACACTTTCTCGTCGATTAGGTAAGCAAATGAGGTATACGGAATGTATTGTGTGTGAAAGAAACAAAACTGGTGCGAAGTAAACCAAATAAAATAATGATTATTGATTCTGCAGATATTGTTTGTTTACAAAACTAATGGTTGGTGTGGTTAGTCACTGTCGCTTTAAAAGCAGCTGAGACTTAAATATCTTATAACCCTTCTTTGCAGTCGGATAAAAAAAGTGTCGATAGCTTAGAGAGTAACGATATGGCCTCTGTATGAAAAGGTATCGGGTTTCAATCCTGACCGTTTCACTATTCATTTATTTTTTATATACTTTATTGTACGCCAATCACAATTACAATGTTACAGAAATTGAGAAGTCAAGAGCAGTACATTTATCGCTATGCACAAATTCTTCCAGGCAACCTTTGGATGGAAATGTATGTTGGTTGGAGTATTTAGGAGTTGTTGACGTGAATGTACTGCTAACACAAACAATCAATTCTGCTTAGTTGGACGGGTTGAGAGTATTATTTGTAATTTCAGTAAGGGACTAATATAGTTTAAAAAGAAGTTTAAATAATGATCCTCTTGACCTTTTTTATAATAACTGGAAAATATTAACGTTTTTTTTGCCAAGGACACGCTAATTTGACTTCACCCCACCTGATGGTAAGCTAAAGGCCAAGTCTCAGGAAAGAGGGTCACCATTACAGATACTACGTAATGTTACAATAGTGGCACTCAGTTTGGCGGCCTCATCATATGCTTTTTCACTTTTTTTCGCCCGCTTAAAGGTCCTGGGACTCTAGGAAAAAGGAAACAAAAGAAAACGTCTACATGAGTCCACCTCACCTCAAGATAAGCTAAAAGTAAAGTCTCCAGAATGAGGGTACCGCATACCCTACACATTGATTATATTGCTCAAGCACCTTGCACAGAACTGAGGTGATATCTGCGGGTCGATAGTTGCCCGGATCAGAACGATTCCCTTTCTTGGGAATCGGCTGTACATTTCCCATTTTTCCAATTTCCGCCAGGAAAACATTTTTTATAATGTTGCCTACGGGTTTTTGTATATCAATGTGCCTACTGAATGGATAATAACATCGTTCGTCGGATTGTACTATTTCACGAGAGCTTATTTTCATAAGATTTCAATATCATGTGGTAGGTGTATTGTGGAACATAGAGGTACACTGTTAGGTATTATTATGCGGTAATATCATCTTCAATATAACACTGGTTTGTTAGAGCAATAGGTAAAGTCTCTTTTTCCTACTAACGTAACTTCACCGCGTGAAAAATGTAGATATTATACTAGTTACCATATACGGCTATATTGTTCCTGTATACGGTACATTCTCTTTATAATGTTACACTCATTAATGCACCTACTGAGTCTTACTGTGCAACACTTTTTGTTGACTGACTGGTAGAGAATGCTTGTGGCATTAAGTTCTTCTATGTATTTGTACACGAAGTTTAATAAATAAAAATTTGATAAGTAATGTTAAATCTAAAATACAGGATTTTACAGGTCTTGAAGTGACAATTTTTTTAAATTGGAACTTACTATCACATATTACTATTGAATCACACGGTAGCTACTCTCATTTTATTCTTAGGTGAACTTTGACGTATATAAATATTTTATTTGCAGCTATAAAACACAAATATTTTATGATGTCTGGAAGTGGCGAAACCGTAAAATTGCAGTAAATCTACTTGCTTTTAACGGATCGTGAGATGAGAGTTTTCAAAGTAACCACTAATCAAATATACATTTTTAGGGCATCCCCATGATATTGAAATAATCACGGTACACAGTTCTGTCTTAAGTCTAGTTCTATTTCAAACTAAGAACGAGCTCTAACCGAATCAACTGCAACTACATTGAGACTCGAGTATCGTGGATTCAATTGTTAAGAGCAAAAAAACAGTTTTTTCAACAAACTTAGTTCTGGTAAACTTAGTTTTAAGCAGAATTTGACGTCAAATAAATGTAATAACGTTACACTATTTCGAAAAAACTACTATTTAAAAATTTTTAAATTGAACTATAAATGAAATTGGTCAAGCATTTGGTGGACAATCCATATCTCAATGAGAATTAAAGAAAACAAAAACTGCTGGTCGAGCTCGTATAGTACTACGTTCGCAGCAAAAAATAGTGTTAAGAGTATCATGTCAGTCCCGCAAGTCTATGGGGTTTCCCATACCTAACCATGTGTTATTGGAGACAGCGTTTAAAAGTAAGCTGCTAGAGCGAGATTGCCATTTTATTCCATCAAGAACCATCGCATTTTATGGCTAAGACTTTTCATTCAATCACTCTGTATAGTGTGCTAAATCACATTATCGTAGGAACGTTGTCGTCGAACGAATACGTACGAGTCGACAAGTTTAGTGGATATTAATCGTCTTAACGGAGCGCGATCAGAATTATGGTGAGCTGCAAACCACGTTACACTCGCGACGATCTTATCTTATATAAATTTACGTTATACGTGGATGTTTTTAATCTTTAGTATTTTGAATTTGTGAACTGTTCGATCGACAGATCTTTTACTAAGTATAAAACTCTGTGAATTCCAAAAGTAATTCAATGTTACATGATGTTTGGGTTGGTTACAAATTTAAAATAAACTATTTTGTAGATATGAGTAGTGATATTTCTGAGGCATGTTCAAATTTGTGGCGTCAACGCAGTGTTTATATCATTCTGGGCATGAATGTGACGCCTCTTGTATTGTACACGATCAAATATATTTCTGAAGGCCACAGTAACCACTTTCCATCAAGTAAGTCGTGTGCTTATCTGCCACCAAAGTGATAAAAATCTTCACACCAGAAATTGACCCAAGAATCTTATGCACAACGGTCGAGAAATCTAAGTTCCAGGGAGTAGCAGGTAACAGCAAGCTTATACTAATTTTTATTTAGGTATATTTTAATACCCGTACTTTTCATTACTCCATATAAGGCGTAACAAGAAACTAGTACATGAGCCTCTAGCGATGCACGTTAGTACTCATATTATCGTGCACATACGCTTAACTGTTGTTATAAAATGGCGACGGGTGGAATTTAAAATTTTATAACCGGGTCCACGGTTGCCGTCGACCCGGTTATAAAAATATTTTACCAACATTGGAATTGTGTACAACGACATGTTACGACGTATTAGGACACGACGGTATTTCCGTCCAATTGAGCAGTCCGACTGGGGAAGTCGTGCCCTACAGAATACCACGGTTATAGTAACTTCGTGTTGTGTTCCCAGCGGTGAGTAGGGTAGCCAGAGCTTATTGTAGACTTTGTGCTGTCAGTGAAAAGACTAAAGGCCTTGTCCTTGTCCTGCTTTAACTTTTACACTGACGGCACAGAAACTCTCTGTGCTTACAGGGTCAGCAGCGTGAGTGTGACTCCTCAGGTGTTACACACGCCCTGTTGTTGTGGGGGTGGAGACACTGGCGGATCACCGATACGTTCGGTTTGATGTCTCCCCCCCCGCGGGTGATGCCGGTCATACCGGCCCCACGCGAGCCACGCTGGGTGCTTGGGAGACTGAATCGGGAGGTCCTCCTGGAGGCCGCCATCGTACAGGCCTGGGCCATTGCGCCGGACAGGCCTGTCGATATCGACGATGAGGCGGTGTGGTTCCGGGAGGCCATGACTCGTGTCTGCGATGCGGGTATGCCTAGGGCACCACCCTATAGTCCGAGGCGTCGGGTCTACTGGTGGTCTGCGGAGATCGCGAGGCTACGGCAAGCCTGCGTGATCGCGCACCGCCGGTGGACCAGACTCCGTAGGAGGCGTAGCCGAACCGCAGATGCGGAGCCCCGAGTGACGGGGCTTCATGTGGGATATAGGGAGGCCAGAGATGCCCTCCGAGCGGAGATTAAGCGGGCGAAAGCCGCGGCTTATAAAGAGCTCATGGAGACGCTGGAGCGGGACCCATGGGGCGGCCTTACCTTATGGTAAGAGGAAAGCTGCGCCCCGCCGTTGACCCGGGTTCTCCAGCCAGCTCTGCTCGGTGGAGTGGTCGAGTCCCTGTTCCCGGCGCGAGCGGAACACGTTCTGCCGCAGATGACTCCGCCACCTCGGTCGCCTGTGGCGCCCAGTGTGGTAGTTGACGACGAAGTCCCCGAGGTCACTTGGGTAGAACTGGAGCTGGCAGTGCGAAGGCTTAGAGCCAAGAAGAGCACCGCCCCGGGACCCGACGGCATTCCAGGCCGCGCGTGGGTCCTAGCTCTGGGAGAAGACGGTCTCGAACCCCGACTGAGAGGGTTCCTCAGCGCATGCTTGGAGCGGGGCCAGTTTCCGAAGATGTGGAAGACGGGGAAACTGGTCCTCATCCGAAAGGAGGGTCGCCCGGCGGACGAACCGTCCGGCTACCGGCCCATTGTGTTGCTCGACGAGGTGGGCAAGCTCTTTGAAAGAGTTATTGCGAAGCGCCTCGTCGAGCACCTCTCTGGTAGGGGGCCGGACCTGGCGGATGCCCAATATGGCTTCCGCCGGTGGCGGTCCACCGTGGATGCCATCATGCGCGTGAGGACTTTGGCGGAGGAGGCAGTTGCCCGGGATGGGGTGACGTTGGCGGTGTCCTTGGACATCTCCAACGCGTTCAACACCTTGCCCTGGAGTTGCATCAGGGAGGCACTCGTGTACCACGGTGTGCCTCTCTACCTCCGCCGCATAGTCGGGGCGTACCTGACGGAGAGAGCCGTCATCTACCCAAGTGCGACCGGCGTCGGTCGGCGTGAGATGTCGTGCGGTGTTCCACAGGGATCGGTTCTCGGACCGCTACTGTGGAACATTGGATACGACTGGGTGCTCCGCGGTGAGCTTGCGGACGGCGCCGCCGTCACGTGCTATGCGGACGACACGCTAGTGACGGCGAGCGGGGCTACATACCGCGAAGCGATCCTGAGGGCCACGACCGCGGTTGCTCAAGTCGTGGAACGGATCCGGCGGCTGGGCCTTGAGGTGGCTTTGCATAAATCCGAGGCCATGTTCTTTCATGGACCTCGGCGCACGCCACCACCTGGTTCCAGTCTCACAGTGGGAGGCACTCTCATCGGCATCAAGCCCCAGATGAAATATCTGGGGCTCGTGCTCGACGGCCGGTGGGACTTCGGGGAGCACTTCCGAAGTCTGGGCCCCAAAATGGCGGACACAGCCAACGCTCTGGCGCGGCTACTGCCCAACCTGAGGGGCCTGGAGGACTCCTGCAGGAGACTCTACGCGGGTGTCGTGCGGTTCATGGCCATGTACGGGTGTCCCGTGTGGGCGGACACCCTGAGTGATCGGCACATGCTTCTGCTGCAGCGTCCGCAGCGGAAGTTGGCGTGCCGCATCATAAGGGGGTACCGCACGATATCATTCAACGCGGCGAGTCTCCTCGCCGGATCGCCACCATGGATCCTGGAAGCGAGATGCCTTTCGGCGCTATACCGGTTCCGAAGGGCGGCGCGGGAGCGGGGACACGATCCCGAGCCCGAAGAAATTCGGGCCGTGAGATCCCGGCTCCACAGGGAAATGGTGGCGGAATGGGAGATGCGACTTGGGCAACCAGGCGCAGGGCACGCCGTAGTAACGGCGGTAAGACCCATCATGGGGGAGTGGCTAGAGAGGCCACACGGCAGCCTCTCGTACCGTCTGACGCAGATGATCACCGAGCACGGATGCTTCGGAAAGTATCTGCGTCGGATGCAGAAAGAGCCAACGTCCGAGTGCCATCACTGCGACGCGAGCGAGGACTCAGGTCCGCACACGCTCACCGAGTGTCCGGCGTGGGAGACGCCGAGGCGGGAGCTTGTGACGGCCCTGGGAGTGAGGGTTCTCACGCTCTCCACCTTGCTCGCGGCGATGGTTCGCTGCGCGGATGCGTGGGCGGCCGGCGCCTCCTTCTGCGAGCAAGTAATGCTCGTGAAGGAGGAGGCGGGGCGGGAGCGGCAGCGGGAGCGACGAAGGATCGCAAGACAAGCTGCCCGCGTACGAAGGCAACTCGGGCGTCGGAGGTCGATGAACGACCTCCGCCCCCCATGAGCGCCGGCCTGGGGGTGACAGGTGAAGCCGCCTGTCACCCTGGCAGAAGCAGGCCGCGGCGGTGGCGCGCGTGGCGCGCCTCCCCGTTTCCGGGGACGAGTTGGGGACTCTGTAGTCCCCACACCCGAGAAGAGGGCCAGATCGTGAGAGATGGCCCTGGGTCGGCCGGGGTGCGAGGGATATGCCTGTCAACCTCACCTTCGGCAACCAAAACGACCCACAGACGGCGTGCGTTTTAGTCGGTTCGTGTCTGACATAACCTCCTCCACCGACTCCGGTGGGGAGGTACCCGTGGGGTTTTGCGCACGTAAAAAAAAAAAAAAAAAAAGGTGTTACACACGCCCATAGGCCACGGTAACCACTTTCCATCAAGTGGGCCCTGTGCTTGTTTGCGACCTAAGTAGTATAAAAAAATGTAAGTCATTCGAGGCTTTCATCTTAGTTCATCTACTCCTTCTCTTCGCTTTTGATCTGACTTATATGGTTTTGCAGAGGGGAGCAACTGCCGTCTAGACATCCTCCAGTTACGTACTCTTATGACCTACTTCTTTGGACCATATCACCAAAATACCCGTATGGTCTCATTTTTAGTCCCTGTTTCAAATATAATAAATAATCAATGATCTCAAATTAAAACTAGTAAAAATCTACAGTTTCGACGATCTCTTTGTAGTACTGTAGTACAGTATTTTGGAACATCAAAACTAACGTACAAAAGACTCAGTCTAAAGATTAGATGTATTGATAGTCCATTGTACTTTTTAGTCTTCCTCTCTTTATTGATTCATCATTGAACCAACCACTAATGTTGATGTAATATCCTAATCGCGACCAATTTATTTGTTATTACTTAATAGTTACTGGACCGGACAAAATGGCGCACATTGGGAGAGGCCTATGTCCAGCCGTGGACTTCGGTGGGCCGATTGATTGATTGATTATAGTTACTGATAGTTACACTTGCTGCTGGCAGAGGGCCAAGCCTTGAACCTAGCCCCAATGGCTTGTTGGGTATTAAAAATCAAGTCGTATTTGTAGCTTAATTAATGGCCAAAACCATGGCCGTCAAGCTGAGTGTCACCATTGTCACACGGTATGTGTAAGTAATGGTGACCTTCTTTTCTGGGACTTTGCCTTCAGCTTACCATCAGGCAAGGCGAAGTCCAATTGACGTGTCCTATATAAAAAAAAAAAAAACTGATTTATATTATTATGTAAGACAGTATTTTTGGCAAATTTAATTTTTTTTGACCATATTTCGCATGCTTAATTTTATAAAGTACTAGCTGATGCTCACAGCTCCACATGCATGAAATTTTTATTACTGCAACACAAAAAAAATAGTAGCATATGTATTCAAAGTCAAAGTCAAAAATCATTTATCCTGCATAGACCATTTAATCGGGGCTTCAATCAATCAATTGGTCCATTACAGTCCACTGCCGGGGTGCGAGGGATATGCCTGTCAACCTCACCTTCGGCAACCAAAGCGACCTACAGGCGGCGTGCGTTTTAGTCGGTTCGAGTCCGACATAACCTCCTCCACCGGCTCCGGTGGGGAGGTATCCGTGGGGATTTTGCGAACGTAAAAAACAAAAAAAAAAGTCCACTGCTGGAGATAAGCATCAGCCAAAGTTCTCCCAATATGAAAGACTAGTTTACCAAATGAACCACTGCACCGGTTCGTAACGCGGCCCCGACCTGAGAAGACCCCGGGAAGAAACTCGCGGGCATTTTTTTTACTGTCTATTTACTAAATCCACTTAGTTTAAATATAATAATTTACTTCAGTAGCATATTTGAGCGAACAAATCATTTCCAAGCCTATTTATATGTACTTGGATTGTACAATAGCTTTTCTGGCACAATTTACTCTCAACCACATTTTTAAATTTATCCACAGGTAAATCCCTAATTGCATTAGGGAGTTTGTTAAAAAAGCGTATAAAGTTGACCGGGAAAGAATGACTATTTTTTTAAGTCTACTATCACAGACTACAAGATTATTTTTGTGTGGTATTTATATTATGCCTTGAAAATTTTGAAATATGTTTCCTTACATACATTAAATTCTCGAAAATGTATTGTGACACTACGATTAGAATGTTTATTTCTTTAAACTATTTGGAGGCAGACTCTTGGGCCCTATTTATAAATAACTAGCACAGCCAGCTTTTGTAACACAAATATTATGTTTAAATCTGCAGAATTATCCCAAAGGAGAATTCCATAGCTCAAAATACAATGAAAATAACTGAAATAAACTACTCCGGACTAAAATCTATCTCTGTACCAAATTTAAACCAGATCCATTCAGCCATTTAATTATAATTAAGTAACAAATATCTAAACATTTCCACAAACTTTCTTAGGAAAATAAATAAATAAATATTCCACGACATTCTACACAACGCTATCTAGACCCACGGTAAGCATAGCTTAACTAGCTTGTGTTATGGGATCTAGAATGCAGATAAACATACTTAGATACTTTTTTTTTGTATATACATACATATTATACATAGAAACACCCAGACCAATGCAAATATACATATTCATGCATACAAATATTTGCACTGAGCGGGAATCGAACCCACGCCCCCTGCATAGCAGTCGAATGCTCTACCGCTACGTCACGGAGGTCCTAGTAGTAGAATTTACAAACTATACTATTTGAACACTTCTAAACTAAAATACAAAACAAAGTAAGTGGTAGAACATCCCTTTGCTTAGATATCTCCTACGGTAGAAAGCTCATCGTATTGTCAACGGTCGAGCTGCAATCCTCTCAGAATCAAAAGCTACGTCTAATTATGTTGGCGTTACGACAAAGCTATGTGGCTGCTACGAGGCAGCTACGGTTGTGCTACAAATGTGCTACGATGCAACTGTAACTTTCTATTTCATGTAGCATGAAGAAACGTTCGTTATAGATTCCGTCACCAAAACTGGATATAAAACAGGCCGAACTGGAAGCAGTATAATATCCTTAAAAAATAGAAGAATTTTTGATATAGGTTTATAAAAATTATAAACATTTATTAACAATCACGAAAGAAATACAGTCGAATAGCAAACCTTCTTTTTTGAAATTAATCAAAAATAAAATGTCACGTTATTTAGTTTTTGTCATGTTAATACGTCAGAATCAATTAGAACTCCTGACATATTTCATGATAGTGTGTATTTTAATTAACACACGACTCATAAATATGGAACTTATATTACACATCCAAACAAAACGCAGAGCGTCTAACTCACAACATGTTCAAACATCTCCCTTCCCTCATTTAACTTCAACTCAACATGTCCACAACAAGCGATATTTGTTTACAACAAATTATAATTCAATTGTGTGGACCAAACATATTTGATTAAAATTATTATCTGAACCATAAAGGAATCAATTAAACTTACTTGATCCAATCACAAAGCTGTCTGTCTGTCTGTCAATGGTACCATTGTCGGTAGAAGGAAGCTTCGTTCGTTTTGATTGAACACATAAAAAAGTTATAAGGGCGTAAGTTTGAGGGCAGATTATCGTTGGAGGAAACTTACGACGTAGAATAATGATTCTCTTCAATCTCGAAGTAACACCTCATTTTGGAAAGTTTAGACTGATAATAATTTGGAGGTAAATCACTATATACACAATTAAAATACTATAGAAAAACTTACAATATGATATTTTTGGGACTACTCCCCGCCTCATGCCCACTACTATAACTTCTAAACATTAGGCAGACAAAAAAAAAAAAAAGTCAGCACGAAGCTTGCATCAATACCGCGTCTGTTACTTAGTAAGGTGTATTGGTTAAACTAACTTGCTGGTGAGGTTTGCTACACACTGAAAGCTGGGGTGGGGCCACACCCAAAATATTACATCATCTTTTGAAGAATTGCAAAACTCACTACTCAATACATAATCTCCCTAATTATCGAATCCTAACAGGTGAAGTTATAATAAACCTCACGGAGACAATAGAACTAGGTACGACTCAAAAAAGGTATATTTTTTCATCAGGCGTTCCAATATATCTCAATAGAGTTTGAGCTAACTGAGATAAATGGTCGCCGTCTTGTTTACTTTGCTTATATAACTAATGGGATTATTTAATTTGATAGTGCCTTTCACAAGTAACGTATTGACACAAATAGGCTGAGCAGGAATCCTAGTTGGCATTAGGTAGTGCACGGATATCATGATTTGTATACTACAACTTTGTATTCTGCAAATATTCAATTCCTGCAAAAAATAATTCACGTCATTCAACAATTGTTTCGTCCCTGTAAGAAAAATCCAAAACTTATTATCTCTCGTGGTTCCCGGCAGAGTAGAATTTGGAACATCCAATCTCTTCCCATGTGGTGTCGTACAAGGTGACTAAGGAATTAGGCTATTTAATATCATACAGTTATATACCGCCTTGACTCAGCCTCAGATGCATGACTTGACTCAAAAATAGAGCCCGGAAGACAGCAATAAGCTCACCCCCTATACCGAATGCAATGATTGGTGAAATCTGAGTGTTAATTCATCTCTGCCTAACCCTCCGAGGATCAAGGCGTGATTATATGTATGTATGTATGTTAACTCTGTACTATATTCGTATGTAGAACCCTAGAAGTGATACAATATTAAACCATAACGCTAAATACCGTGATTGTGATGTGAAATTTCGGGCTAATCGATAATGATGATAACGGGTTGATAATATGGTAGACAGTCTCAAATTAGCTTATTAGAAAATAGACTGTTCATCAATAATGACGTTTATGCTTCACTATTTGTTTTGATATGAAGACTAAAGATGAAACAGTGGAGTTTCTTCCCGCTGTTTCATCCAAACCCGTGATAAATTCAGTAAATACCAGAATCTCACTAAATTTCTGCGAGCGACTTTCTTATTTATGCGGAGCTTTGCAGCCGGTTTCTGTAGCAATCTCACTGCAACCCTTAGACGTCAAAATATCGTTTCAGTATCTACCTAAACTTTATTAAGATGACTGGTTAAATGTACGAAGCCTTGCGTTCAGTCACCTTTTTATTTTGTTTCTTTCTTAGTAAAGGCATCGTTTTTTTTTTCATACTTATTGGACTGCGTTTTACCACTGTCTTACTTGTTGGCAAGTGAGGAATGATCGATGATAGGTTATACAGAAGTAATTTATTCATGATGCTCTTGAATCGTATCTAGGTTATATCTTTCTGGAAACTAAAGCTCGGTTTATCTGATGGAATGTGTATACTCGTAATATACTGTAATCTATGAACGCTTGCAATATCACAAGTATTATTCGCACGTTGCCACGTACGGGCACTAACTTACATTTATAATTGAAAACATTGCTGCTTGAAGCGTGTTTGCAATCTTAAGCGTTGTTACAAACGACTTAAAAATATAATGTGGGTAACAAAAGTCTTATAATAAGATTCCCTCCTTAGAGGAAGGTAGGAAGGTATAAGCCGCTGGAAATGCAGCTGCTCCATGCCTCAACCTATGTTCCTAGACAACTATAAACAATTTTTTTTAAACAACTGAGGTAGGCAGACAAACACACGGCCCATCTGATGGAAATTGGTTACCGTGGCCTATAAACGTGTGTAACACCAGTGGAGTCACATCCGTGCTGCCGACCCTGTAAGAACAGAGATTTTAAGTGCCCTCAGTGCAGAACACAAATTCTGTTGATACTTAGATATTCTAAAAGTCTCGTGTGAATAGGCTATTTCTCAGTATGTGTGGTTAATCATGGATCTCGTCCTTACAAATTCATTGTACTCTACTAACAGTAGGTGAGATAATGGTTAATTGTAGGTTTATCAGCACTAATGAACAACCTGCTACGTGAAATTGACACCATACAAGAGCATGGCCTGTTCCGTCGAGCCAGCCTATTTGTACTAGAAATTAGGATGGTACAGTACAACTACAGTAATAATAGTCACTCAAATCAAATTAAGTAACTTTATTATTGTTGGTCACATAGTGATACTTATGAATTATTATTACTAATACTTACATTTGCAAGGCAATAGCTAAAACCAGTAGAAAAAATCTGACAATAAAATTCACTCCTACCTAGGTGACTCACTAGGTGTTCCACGGTCCTCGCCCGTAATTACAATAAACCTATAACTAATGCTTCACTATACACTATGATAATCACCCAGTTTACTATTAGGCAAGGGCAAAGGTATTGGCTTCTGGGACAAAACTAAAATACATCACTATTCCCCGTTTTTGTCAATGTAGCGTGTAACACCTTTTTACAAGAGTAGAATAAAATAACAGAAGAGAGAATTTTCAGCGACGAAATTCCATAAAGCTTTGTCTAACCTGAGCATAGTATCCCTGCGGGAACTATTAGTTATCAACGAGAAAAAATCCTGCTCTAGCTCACACACACCGTATTGCTCTCAAATAACAGAGTGCTATAATTTACTTCTGAAGTACAATTTAAATAACACATGCTCTGCACAACACTAGCACACACATTTTTCTATTTTAATACGAAAACTTCTTTATTTCACAATGAGTACGTGCTCTAGTTTAATTTTTATAACCTGAAACCAGCTCATAAGTTGGAGATGATTTAAAGATACAAAGGATTTTCGTATTTAATTTCTTCTGGGAATTATCCTTGTATGCTATCCATTGCCGGTAAAGTTTAAACCTGACACAAACACATGAATCGTTGAACTTGGATACATCGTGGACGAGAAGTTCGCTTAAAATTAATTTACAAAAAATATGAAAGAAACAAGGTAAGGGCGGGGCAAACACTATCCTCCTATCTGCACTTTGCCTGTCCGAGTCTTGAGTCCGTTGTCTAGCTTGCGCTTAAAGGATTCTGAATGGTTGGATGGATGGTGATCTGCACTGCCTTAGAATATTTTCGTAGTTTAAGCGACCTGCCTTGAGCGACTTTTCTTTTGATCTCAACCACTTGAGTTAAACTTAAACATGAAACTTTAATATTAATACTTCATTACCTCTTATTATTATATAGTTTACTGACTGTTATTGTTGTTCTTATTTTATTTTATTTTTATTTTATACTCAATACATTTATTGCATTCCATAATGTATTTATGTATCCATATTATAGCTATTTGGCAAACCTACAGCTAGTGTACAGTTCATAGTCTTAAATAATAAATAGCTGATAGGCCATAAACAACTAACGTAAAGTAACTCACGTAAATAAATTGATAGCAAGATTAGATAATTTTAATGTCAGCGACTAAGCAATTATTATTTTAAAAAAAAAGACGACAAAATTTGAACAGAGTTAAAGACAATCCTTATACTATTGAATAAAATTTTAAAGCATTTAGTATGCTAACTATTCATGTTGATTAAAATAGAATAGATAGAAAAGATAGAAATCTGAATTGAATCCTTATACTTGCGAGTAATAACAGTTGTGGAATGTAAATAAGGTAAGATAAGGATAAAGTAAGTAGATAAGACTAGATATTAATGATTTATGGATATCAAGTCACATGTAAACCGGATTAAAATTCATACATTTATTATATAAGAACTAATACGTATACTGTATAATTCGTCTGGCATAGGATTGCATTAATTCGATATGCAAACATCATCTAATCGCTAACTAACAACATTTAAATCGATTTATTCAACGTCTTATACATAGAAACGCATGCTGCTAGTCGTAAAACGTCCTTATGGCCCACGGAAGGTTTTATAACAAAAAACAATGTTCCCGTGGGTCACAGCAACGAGAACAGAATTATATTCAGGTGAACTGTTACAGGAATAACATGCAACACGGGTGTAACCTATAGGTATTTCCTAATTTCTAGCTGGTTAGTTAACGTTATGCATTCTTGACTAGTAACTATAATATTTTTCACGTAGCATGGGTACGGTGACGTTTGGGATTTGAAGTTACTAGAGATGTAGTCAAGATAAAATCGCATGAAATAAAATCGATTATATATCTTATCGAGATCATTTATTAATGAAGAAGAAATCGATTCTATTAACTAATAATTTTGAAGAAAAAAAGGAAAACAAAATTGATAACCTGTTTAATTATTTATTAAAAATCAAACATGTTCATCATCTTCATCATCATCATCATCATCATCATCGTCATCTGACTCGTCGACGTGAATAATTATTTGGGAATCAATTATGCAGTCTATTCTAATGTCTCGCTCCCAGTCATGTAAGATTAGATTTTTGGTTTTCTCCACTACTTTCTTCCAGTCATCGCCAGTGACATTTTTGCATCCCTCTTTCAATAACCCCATCATTTTTGTGGCTGTAAAAGGCGGAGCTGTATTTTTTCGTGCAGCGTATCCTGAAACAAGATAAAAAACAAATTGAGTCATAGAATTCAAGTAATAAACATAATCATATTTTTGTCAGTATGTAAATAGACTATGGTTAAACAAGTTACCTTTGATTTGGGCCCAAATTAATTCAATGGCATTGTACTGACAGTGGTACGGTGGAAGCCTCAGGACTTCGTGACCATATTCGTTTGCCATCATATCTAATTTGTATGTCGTTTGGGGCTTGTGCATTTTTACGAGCTTCACTAGCTCCACCTTTAATTTCGTCTCATCGGCTTCCACATTATTGGCTTGGAGCCACTCGATCAACTCGCTCTTCTTATTGGGAGAAGTCGGCGGTTTGTTCAATTGCACGGAGTGATATGGGGCATTGTCCATAATAATTGTGCTGGGTTCTTCTAAATTGCTAAGCATATTTTGAAACCACTCCGTGAATACTTCCGCATTCATATCTTCGTGATATTCTCCCGTCTTTTTCGATTTAAAAGCAAGTAGCCCATTTTCTACAAATCCTTTCGATGTGCCTGCGTGACAAATAATCAATCTCTCCCCTTTTCCTTCTGGCACTTTGGTCGAGGCATGAGGTGTATCGTCAGTCCACATTTTACCGACCGTATGATTGGCATTCAGTCAAGTTTCATCCAGGAAGACGACATTGCTCCAATCGGTAATCGCTTTAGCCTTTTTCAAAAAGGTAACCCGCGCAAGTGCTATATCGCCCCTCTCCATGACAATTTTTCTTTTGTTTACTTTTTTGAATTGGAAACCAATGTCCTTCAATACGCGCCACAAGGATGTAGGACTTCCAGTAAACAAATCAGCATCTTTTAAAGACTTGACCAGCTTTAGAAGCGTCGGTAATTCTTTATTCTGGTAATAGTTATAAATGTGGCTCCGTATAGCATCGGCCGCAAAACTGTCTACATCTGTTACAGATGCCTTTTTGGTTCGCTTTTTATTAGGGGTGGACAACTTATTTTCTTCTGTATCGTGAGCACCATATTTTTCTCGAGTGATTCGAGAAACCGTGTTCCGCCCAATGTCTAACGCATCTGCCACTTGATCCAAAACGTTGGACACAGGCAATAGCGTTCCGCCATTCTCACGTTCCCGCTCAAAGTAATCCCGCAATCGAACTACAAATTCACGGGCTTGACTACCAAGCACAGTCTTTTTCGTTCTTTTTGGCATTTTGCCAAAAAAAACAACAAAAAAAAAGTCAATAACAAAAAACGGTAACAAAAACAACAAAGCACAACGATAGTCAATAACAAAAACAAGTAACAAAAACACCACGCAAGCTCAAAACAAAGAAAACAGACCGCATACAAGGCAGACGCACTCGTACTGAGTTGATATAACAAGATGGCTGCTAGCTCATGCTTAAGCAGTGTTGCTATATTATAATAAAGCTCCACAAAGACAAAAATGTTTTGTTTAAAGTTTATTATTACATAATTATATTTTATAATCGTATTTTAGTTAAAAATACAACTAACGATTTATGATACTTTATTCGACAATTTATCGATAATAACGATTTTACTATGTCAATCTCTAACGCAACCTGTTCCGATTCACGCATCAAGAATTATGTATTTGGAATGTTTATATTTAAAGTTTAAATAATTACGGAGAAATAAAAATAGTTTTAAGTTAAAAATGCAAAATAAAACAGTTTTCTTTTTATCTTCGTATTAAGTGTTGTTTCCTGTATTCCGCGTTAGGTAAATTGTTTCGAAATGAATCATGCATGAAATGGAATTAGTCAAATGTCACCGTACCCATGCTACGTGAAAAATATTATAGTATTGTTGTAAATTTAGTTGTATTATATTGTGGGATTAAGTAGAATAGTTGGAGTCTAATTAGTTCGTATTGAACATATCTGAGCAATGCAACAACCAATACCGTACATTGTTTCATTATCTAATATTATCAATACTAATCAAACAGATTCTGAGAATAGGCAACTTGAATGTTAAGGTAATATGACAATATGAAGAAACCTCTTAGTGTAGTATATATAATAAGTAGTTCAAATTATCAGTCCTTGGATTGATTTTACCTCCAAAAATAATTGAGTTCAAGTTTAATCCACATTGAGTAAAATCTAAATTTTTATTTGCATGAAGCTCTGGAGGAAGATTTTAAAGTATAAGTTAAGGAAAAATCGCGGGTTCAAATTTCGCCTGAACTGATTCAAAAAAATTCCTATCTCAATAGATTTCAAAGAGTTTTCTTAACTCAAAGTTGACTTAAAGTTGCGATTGACGCATACACAATAATAGTTTTCAACTTATCTATCATGCTGTTTTAAACTATAAAACAATTATCTATAAAGTCGTGAATAAAAAATACCCGCAGATACTTTCGCGAGTATGACTAGCGTGTTACATTTCAGCGCTTTCAGCAATTTGCTGCAATTGCTCCGAGTGCTGCACGTCACGTCACATAATGTGTGCTGACCGGGCGTTTGCGAGTAAGCGTTTTTGAGCACGAAAATAATTGCTGTATGGAGTCTTAATCCCGAGAATATGCATTTAAATCTCTTGTCTTCTGGGGTATCATACTAGTTGGAAAAAATAATGGATGTAAGTAATCCCTGAATGCGATTTTAGAGAGAATTCTTATCTTCTTATTTATGAATTTAAATTAATGAACGTCAACTTTAACGTACAATAATCCTTTCCTAGACTTGGCTATCCTGGATACTTGAAATTTGCAACTGCATAATGTTTTGGAACGATTTGTCATGAAGAATGATCACTCTGATTACAGTCAATGAATGCTTTATATTGATAAACGAAAAGACTTTTTAAAAATTGTTCCAATAGAGTATGCAGAGGCCACAATTTTATCACTAAATTTGGTACGATCCTGGCATATACCTAGCTTTTTACATTAATAATTATTTTCTAACTAGCCTACTGAATGAGTTTATCCCGGCCTTTCCTTCAAAATTCATTACACTGTGACTTTAAACAATTAAAGCCCCGCGGCTACAAACGCAATATTGTGCCTTTAAAGCGTCTTTACTACGAGTATAGTAGTATAAGATGCAACGATAAGGTCTTGCTACATAACACGTTAACAATTTATGGGCCGTTGCTTCGCTGTACATCATCTCTTGCGCGCAGACACGTTTTATTGAGTCTTGGAGTAAGTAAACGATGAATACTAAAGCAGGCAGAACGAACGGTGCATTTACAATATGAATATAACGTTATTTCAATGCTATTGAAGGGTTATAGAATGCTGTATATCAATATGATAAATGAATATAACTCTCTATCTAAGAAAGCAAAATCCAATTACTCTTCTTTCTGAACATTTTTCCACCCTATGACTGTGACGTCCACCCCATACGATACTAACAATTCCGCAAAGAACTAAACGGCTCGTCATCTCTTTTAGTGGCCGCACCATAAAGGCATGGAATTCTTTATCAACGTACATATTTCCTTGTTCCTACAATCCTTTTAGTGGAGCGTGAAAAACGCATCTAACAAGGCCATCAGGCTGAATACCGTCTTTGTGACATTGTTCACTTTTATAATGGTGGACTACAGTCTTGAGTCTTGACTTTAAGGAAAGTCATATTGTAGCAAGACTAAAATGAAAAGTAGTTCGGCATATCGATTATGCTCGAAAAAAATGTAGTCTTGATACGCTTTTTCTGGTGCAGCAAAAGAATATTATTTGCTATCTCTTATTTTGTTTGGTTTCACAGAGCTGCATCGTTGTATTGTGAGCACACAGTACGTAGCACAAAGTTTTCAGATTATCGTAAACTAGACTTTCTTACAGTTGTGCTGTATGTTTGTGAACAGAAAATAGGTATATTCTTTGCAATCAAGTCGGAAGTGAAAACACAATATTCTTAGGTATAAGGATAAACAGTAGTTTATTTTGATCAATACATACATACATATATAATAAACACATTCGGACCAAATAGACACAGATTAGTATTATTTTATTATATAAAATAAAATTGCTTTATACTGGCTGTCGTTATATGGACATACTATAGATATGAGTGATAACGTATGACACACTAAAGAACAACGAACATTGGATTTTCAATAGCCGCATCAAAACGCATCGCTTGACGCTCACGTAGGATATTGCCTAAAAGATGAAATTAATTATGTAAAAAAGGTCTGAAATATGAACTTGAATGTAGGAGCAATATCGAAAGAAAGGGAGTGTCTGAGGGAATGGCTTTAGGAGCAATATCGAAAGGAAGGGAGTGTCTGAGGAAATGACATCTGACAGGAATGTTTGAAGGAGAATGATATGTGGCCATACCCCGTATTATTTGGACAAGGGCAGGTAGATAATGAGTATTTATTATACATATAATACAAAAAAGTACAAGTGAAAAAATACATTGTTTTTGTGGCAATCTGAAGTAATTATCCTTGTCTCTGTCTCTCTAGTTTAAGACTACTTAGACTGTGCAAGAATCGAAACAGGGATATGGTTCTAACTAGAGATAGCTCAAAGGCCTGCACATAAAGTTTTAACTATGTAATCGACGACTCGTAGTCTATCCACTAAACATGAAACTTTGCCTCTCACCTTGTGAAATAAAATGAGCTGTGCAACGTCATGCCGGTCACGATCTCGAGATATGCGGTCACGTGCAACGTTGCTCGTGCGATATGTTCTATGATTGGACAGTGCCGGACTGGAAATAACGTGAAGAGCGATAAAACTTGCTGTTCAGTGTATTGTTCAACTAGGGAAAGTTTAAATGGTGGAAACGAAAGCGTAAGTAAGTATACAGTGAACATAAGACATGAAAATATTATTTCTATTTGTTATTTCAAGAATGAAATACCCAATTCAAAACTTGTTCTTAAGAAATCTATACATTTTATATGGAAGAGAAGCCAGTCATTGTAGTTCCCTTGAATTTAGCTCTTATTATTTTGATGAACCTTGCAGTGTAGTTGCCAATAGTTTCATTAATATTAATGATGTAACTTGGGGCTTAAATTATAAAAACTAAATCCCGATTACTGAAAAATCATGTTCTAAAAAGTTTGTCTTAGATATATTGTTTTGTTGGAGTAAGTGGCATACGACCACGGGCCATATGGGTAAAAAGGTTTACATGCCTATACATCTTCAGCTGATTTTTGAAGAGGAAAAACTACTGTCAAAATCTAATTTTCCATTTAATCATTTTTAGATACTGAAATGAAAAAAAATCGAAACTACATTCATCACTTTTATTACCAGTGTGGTTCACAGAATTTCATTCAATTCGCAGTAAAATAGCGAAGTAGAGTTAAAACAAAATTCTTCTGACCAAAAGAACATCGTTCATTTTGGCCAAAATTGAAAGTACCGGTCAAAGATAGCATCTTTTTTTTTCAAAGTCGAGGGACAACGGCCCTCGGAATTTTTTAGGGTTTAAAAATCTTGGAAACATACATGTTCAATTAAGCTAATTTTTGAAAAAGAATGAAAAATATCGTACTATATTGAAAAAATAGTTAGTAAAAACAATAAAAATTAAACCAAGACGTTCATCGTTATGTTTCATCCAGATATATGGTGTATTGGTCCCTCAACTTTGACGCCCTAATAAAAATACTAATGAGGATAAGTTGCAACGGAATATCGTATTTTTTTTCTTCGGCCCTCACTTTCAATTTTGAACCAAAAATGTATGGAGCGTGAATTATGTCCTTTAAGTGATACCCAGTATTTATTCAGATAGTCAAATCAAATCAAATAAAATCATTTTATTAGCATAATATAGGATAGTTTGAGCGCACTACCAACACTACTCAAATGGGCGCCAAAAATTGTGTACATCGGACGGACCACTGTACACTGTGACAGCATTGCAGCTTCACGTTTTCTGCCTGTTGTACGGTTCACTGAATAACAGATACTTAATAGTTATCTCTGGTTTGAAATTTTCATTATTGAAGGTGGAAAATGAAGGCACTGTTTTTTACACTTTCTACTGAAGTTGTGTAAGCTGTGGTTTTGTTTTATCGAATATTCTTGGATGTCTTGCATGCCAAAACGTGTTGCTGGTAGGCTGAAAGCGAAGTCGCAGTTGGATTCATATTGTCATGTCGTGAACCTTGAAGATATCAAAAATATATTATGTAGTTTATTTATATCTTATATAGGTTATTAGTAGGATAATACCTATATAGTTTCCTAAATATCTAACTTGTTCCATGACCTGGTCGAAACAACAGGCAAATCATAGGTATGCATGAACCTATACCATGATTTGTAGGCGGAAAATATTAACCTTGTTTGATTACAAACTGCAATAGCCCTGTTATAAAAGCAAGGACCAATTTAAAAACTGAAAGTAACGCAAACTTACTTTATTTTGCAGTGAACGTTTACGAGTAACACGAAGCTCAGTTCTAATATTGATTCCTTTTAAACCTCCGACGCAAAAACGACGGGGTAATATAATAAGTTTGACGTGTCTCTGGATGTGCGTGTGCGTGAGCGTATGTGTGATATCATAGCTCCTGAATGGATGAACCGATCCGAATTTTTGTTAGAAAGTTATATTAGCTATGTTTGAAAAAAAAAGCTATTTTGTCACAACTCCCTCAATATGGGTATTTAATGAAAGGGTACAATTAAAAAAACCCCCGTCACAAAAAACAACTTCCAAAAAGTTGGAACTTGTTCGTATCCTTCGTGGTGCAGACGTTGGGCTGCTAGAGCGTGGAGGCTCAGCGGTTTGTGAAGAACATCGCAGATTGAAGGACAAATATACTCCCGCGTCGGATCGTACTTGGTGCAAAGATTGGCCATGGCTATCCAAAGACACGATGCGGCCAGCGTTATGGGTACCTTCCTACCGGGTGCAGGCATGAGCGTATCGTAGGACGAACTTGATACCATATTGTGACGAAACTATATTTTTTCTTTTAAAGTTAAAAATAAATTGTTTTGGTTAGCCATTTAACTTTGATATACCTAGTAATATTCTGATTCATGCGTAACCAATTAACAGGCTTACCAACACAATTTATTTGCAACCATTTTTTTAAAAGGTTTAGGTTTTTCATTTAAAAAAACATGCACCAGAGTCTACTACTGTACATTTGATAGGCCTCTCACATTGTGCGCCACTGGTCTTCCGCCTTCCGCATTCCTAGCTATATCCTAGCTAGCTTTTCCAGGTCGTCAGTCCATTACCAACCAAGGGCCAAACCCAAGGTTGTCCCACCTTCCGTTAGCCTTCTCGCAGTCTCTACTCTAAGACTCGTTAGGTCCAACGGCCACCGATCTTCGATCAAAATTATGGAATTATCACGTATTTTGACATTTACTAACATAAACGTCAAAATACGTGAAAATTCCATAATTTCGTCATTCTATTCTACAATAGTGCGGCTATTGTTTTGCTATTTGACTAGGGTGGCCGGAACTTAGTTTAAAAACAGTTACTTTTACAATTTTCTCCAAACAGATTTAAAAGCGAGTTAATAAAAACGCGCTACTAAATAAAGCCTGCGATTGGCTGTGAATCTATTTCAGTTAACGTTATCTGAGCTTACGTGGCGATCAATCTAACTCGGTGCTCTGACGACAGCGTTACGTAGCAATGATTCAGGAAACAGGAAATCCCAAAAGAAAACGTTGAGAAAATTATTTAAAGATTAGCAACGTTAATCTATAAAGATACAATATATATAAAGTTATACGATTATATATAAAGTTAAGGCTAGTAAGATTTACTTTAATGCATGCGACTCAGAAAATAGTGTAGAGGAATGTACAGGCTGTTAGGGAAAAGGTTGTGAGACCAAAAACAAGTGATACTACAGATGAGCAATGTTCATTATACTTTTTTTAATGCTAATAAAAAGTAGGAATATCAAAAATCTTAATATAAAGTACTAAAAAATAAAGAACATTTTAAACAGTTTGTAAATTATTTAAGAAAAATAATACTGTGATAAAAATTGCCACCTAGTAAGTCTCAGTAGTCTCGCTTGTAGGTACATATTTGTACTTCGGAGTGTACTATACACACACTGTATTCTAATTCCACAATTGATATACACGTTAATGGACTGTTGGAAATGTATTGATCAGCAAAATAAAAATAAATCGCATATCCTATAGACTGTACCGAAATATAATAAAACAGAATAAAAATAACCTTGTTACAACATTTATTCAAATTGTCAATCAAATTTACAAAAATCGAGGATAACAAACGAAATGTAAACACAATATTATGACTCCACTGTCACGCACTTTAAATCTCCACACAACTGGCAACAATTCGACTCTGTATTTGTGTTTTGATGTCCGAATAAATTCAAATGCTAATCCAGTTATTGATAAATTTGTAACCGGGTTCGTTTAACTGGACTTCCATTACAAATCCATACTAATAACTCTGCGTTATACTAGTATAGCAGTACTATAACACTAGTAGCTCCTCTCCTTCTTCATACTAGTGTTAACCCCAGTTGCATCTGAAGCTTTCAACTCCGAAGGCTCCGAAGTCTGGGATCTGATTTACCAGTCTAACAAGCGGATTTGGCTGTATTTCAATATTTTCCGTGAAACGATTGCCACAGCTCAAAGGCCATATCGAAGTAATGCAGTTATACCAATAGTTTGCCTTTTTATGGCTCCGACCACCCGTAACGACTGCCATAGATATTCGTATGGCAACTGGAAGCATGACCAGACTAATACAAATACTCATATTCATGCATACAAATGCGTTCACTACTGCCATGCCACGAAGGACTCTCTATCTGTCTGTTACGCTTTCACTCCAACAGATAACAGATTTCGAAGAAATTTGGTGCAGAGATAGACAAGACCTTGAGTAAGGATACAGGCTATATGTTTGTTTGCCATAAATGACATCTGTACGAACGGTGTTGCGGGTAACAGCTAGTATTTTATAATTTCATTTCAGTGGAAACACTGTTATAAATAAATGCAATAGTTTATTTTTTTTAACTCACTAACTCATGAGTGTGTGAAAGTTCTTTAGCTCTAGTTTTTTATTGTTTTTGTACAAGTACTGAACTGAGAAAGGAAGCCCACGTCCACGATAAAGAACTGGATACAAGTGTTTCCTTCCTTCTTTAGTCTAGGCTTCTTTAAGAACGGCGTTTACATTTCTCGAGATGTTAAAGTAAGGACTACTATTTCTGAATTAACTATATTTTTAATAATAATAATAATAATTTATTTCATTAATTCCAAAGTATATGTTACATAGTTTCATAATCTATTGCTATCTTTTATACTTAATGCATACTTTATACATAAACTTTACAACATTTGTCAAATCAATCTTACACTATAGTTATTAAGCTGTGCCAAATAGATTGTGCCTGAACTAGGTAATCCTGTTTTTCAGGCTTGTAGTGCAATTTTTACATTTAAAATAAACAAATACTTAATTCATATGTCTAAAAGTTACTTACAAAGTGAATTGGTAATTAAATCTAAAATCATATATCTTAGTTACTAAACTACTTAGCAAATATTCATTTCACTACCGTTATCAACTTCTCTGTTTCATCGTGTGTCAATTTTTGTAGGAAATTCTTTAGGACATTCTTACACTGGTTGAAGTTCAGAGGATATATGTCTGCTATAGCATTCACTCTATTATACAGCAGTGGTCCCAGAAACATATAGAATTTGGCTGTATATTCGTGCTTTATCGCAATTCGCTGGGTACATACAATACCTTTCCGTCTTTTATTTACAATATCAGTGCTGAATGGGAGTGCTGCGTGCTGTTTTAGTACTGTGCTCATTATAAATAGCTGGCGGACTGTTAGTACTTCACAAGATTTGTATAGGAGGTCAGTGGGATATAAGAAAGGACGGGAAGTTGCTACCTTTAGGATCGCTCTCTGTGCTCTCTCGATGGGCAGTAACAAGGATTTACCCCCTCCTCCCCATGACGTTATGCAGTATGTTAATATTGATTGACAAAGGGCATAGTATACCTGTTTAATTAGTTTTAAATCAGCAATGTGCCTAATTTTCTTAAATACAAATATTAGTTTGCGTAGTCTTTTAATTAGTGCTTCGCTATGTTGAGCAAAAGACAGGGTTTCGTCTATTATAATACCCAGGTATTTGATTATGTCTGTTCTAGCTATATCCGGGCAGGTACACTTGTTGCCTGAGTCATTAGGGTCTTTACAATGGTGAGCATAAAGTAACGGGTCTGTCCGGTGAGCAGTCTGTCTTTTGCGCATCGAGAAAGCAACATATTTGGTTTTTTCTGCATTTAATGTTAGTAGGTTATATTGAAGCCATTTATTAATAATATTGAAACCGCGCTGGGCATGCCCGTACGCTTCGTTTTCTGACTCAGCAGAAAAAAGGAGGGCAGTGTCGTCCGCATATGATATGATCGTGCCATGCTCAAGTTTTAGATTACAAAGTTCATTTATGTAAATTAAGAACAGTGTACTTCCCAGGATACTTCCTTGTGGGATACCAAAGTTGGTATTTTCTAGGTCGTCACTGAGAACATTGCCGATCTTTACACATTGCGTACGCTCTTTCAAATAGCTTTCGAAGAGTGCTAGTTGTACGCCCCTTACCCCTATATTTTCCATCTTGTTCAACAACTTAGGAATAGAAACCGTGTCATAAGCTTTGGCTAGGTCCAGGAAGATTCCCACTGTGCGATTTCCCTTATCAAGTTCTTGTGCTATGAAGTCAGTCAAATTATGTACAGCATCGGCCGTCGACCTGTTAGCTCTAAAACCAAACTGCGTATTTGACAAAAGTGAATTATCTTCCAAATATTTCATCAACCTCTTATTTACAATTTTCTCAAGTATTTTTGACATTGCAGGGAGTAAAGAAATGGGCCTGTAATTTGTTACTTGCTCCTTTCCTCCCGACTTGTATACTGGGACAATTACTGCTTTTTTAAGATATTTAGGGAATACACCAGTTGATAAGCATTTTTGAAAGATGTTGGTTAACGGAGGCACTAATATACGCCTGAATTTTTTAAGGATCTTATTTGAAATGTTGTCCCAACCAACTGCGCAGTCTTCTTTTAAATTCATTATTATTCCCTCAACCTCTTCCTCGTCAGTGTCCAGCATCACAAAAGATGATAAGGTAGTCTTGCACGGGAAGGGAGGCTTTGATGAGTACTGTGTGCGTCCCTGCACCTGTTGTGCAAGCCGCTTCCCAACATTTAAAAAGAAATTATTGACCGCGTTAGCTGACGCAACCTGTGACGAGTGTGCACTCAATAAACTTGTAGGCGACTCATTTTGTTTCGTGGTGTAGGTCATATTCTTAATATGTTGCCAGATAATTTTATTATTCGAACCAGCTTTTTCGAGTTTAATAATAATTTTAATAATGTTGTAAAAAGTTTAATAATATCATGTAATAGTGTGACTGCCTCTTGCATAATAATACAAATTGCAAGAATAAATCATTGCTTGGAAAATGTATACTAATCCACTGACTTTCCTTTTAATTTTATCACGTAATTGAAATCAGTTGCCATTTTATTAGTATACACTTGCCGAGCGGGTTGTATTCCCGGAAGTAATCGACAGTTTTTGTTAGTCTCTGAGAGCAGTGAGATAAATATTTTACGAAACTTTCAATTTGCAACGAGTAGCAATAGTTAAAAATGTAACCTCGATATTTCAAAATCAAATGAAATGTCAAAAATATTTTTATTACTATTATAACTTTTGAGGTATTTTCTGTGTAGCATTGTTTTGTGTTTCCGATATTTCAGAGCTGTTTTTAACCATTTTACAAGTTTTTTTTTTCGGAATTGAATATTAGAACCGAAATTACTAATATAAGTAATTTCCTCTAACCCCTCCAGCTAAGTGAAATTGCTTGTGTTAGGAGAGGGTTCACGGCGGTCAGGTCTCAAGCCCGGAACCTCTCGTTCGTAAAATCGACTCCTTAAGCACTTAGCTACCGACGCTTTTCTTGCCCCTCTTTTCATCGATATTGTGAACGTTTTTAACATTTCATGTGATTTTAACAGATGGAGACAAAATTTTGAACAGATATTTATTACGAGTCTTGACCTATTGACCTTCAGTTGGGTAGTGAAAATTTTACTAGTTACAATTGACGTACGCGAATAAAATCATAGTGTAATTACGTCGATACCTATATCTTAGCTTCGTTCTGATTATGTTATCAGCTATACTCGGTTAGAGAACACTCAGTGTATTGTTTGACATTGTCCCGAGTGATTGTTTGGATTTGGTGAGTGAAGTTTTATTTATTATATTTGACTCGAATCCAATTCTAATCTAATCCAACAAAAAAGAGTATTAACTCTTATACTTTATGTAACAACTCTGAGTTAACTCAGAGGACTTGTTACAGTAATTGCGTCAATCTGATAGCAGAATCTGTCACTATGATCTCTTTAACCTGGATATGTATACGTAAATATTTATTTTATTTTATTCATTTCAACCGTAAAATGACCATTATAGGATTAAATTACATTTAACTAGAATAAGGGTACCGTAGATTGCTCGAGCGTAATTTAACCTAACCAATCGAAAAATGAGGTCTGCATATAGTAAAGAAGTTTCAAATTCCATTCAGTATACTGCCATACTATGATTACTATTAATATCAGTCTCTCAGTAAAAATCAAATCCACACCGATAATAACACAAAAATATTTATTTATTAGATAACGACTTGCATACTTACGTCATACGTTACAAGATTATGTGATAAGCCAAATAACTGATTACATATCTGATAAACGAATAATAAATTCCTATACGATTGTCAATAACATAAATCGGCAATAATACTCAGAAGGTGTCTATTTTTCATTAAATATAACAATATTTAAAAAGAAGTTATTTAGTGTGAGTATTTTTTATGCTACCATAATTTTATTTAATGAATATATTCATTCCATGTATACAGTAAAGTCTTTCCTATGTTTTATGGTGCAAATCTTACAGTACGTCCCGTAATATTAGTCAGCACTTATTAAATAAACTATGAGGATCTACCGATGTGAATCTTTATTTCTTTATCTTTCCAGAGAGGGCAGGATGACAGAAGCACCTATAGTTTCAGTTGCGCAAGGCCAGCTACAAGGCCGCGTTGCAACAACACCCAACGGGAAGTCGTTCTTCAGTTTCCAGGGTATACCTTATGCCAAACCTCCTGTTGGACCCTTGAGATTCAAGGTAAAATCTAATTTGAAGCATTTTTTTGTCGAACATTATTAAGTTTGTCATAAATTACTCTAAGAAGCTCACATGTATATCCCGTAATATTGGATAAACTAAAGTATAACCAAAAATTATTCCGATTTTTTATTGCACTGAATTCCATATTTATATGAATAAATAAACATTTTTAACAGAGTGTATGTTAGTTTATTTTACACATATATTATGAGATTGACTAAAATTGCCCTTCGATGTTTCAACTTTTGAAGTGATTTATCATAAAGTATGCTTTTCAATTCCAGGCCCCTCAACCTCCAGAACCATGGACTGGCATCCGCACTGCAATCTCTGAAGGGAATAGATCCCCACAAATTAACTTGTTTGGTAGCAAAGGGTATGAAGGCGATGAAAACTGCCTGTTCCTCAACATTTACACCCCTAATATATACACGGCAAACCTTCCCGTAATGGTTTTTATACATGGAGGTGGATTTACAAATGGTTCAGGAAATACTGATCTCTATGGCCCTGATTACTTGGTAGAAAAGGATGTAGTAACCGTCACTTTGAATTATAGATGTGGTGTTCTAGGGTTTCTCAGTTTAAATACTCCCGAAGTTCCAGGAAATGCTGGTTTGAAAGATATTGTGGAGGCAATTAGATGGGTAAAGACCAACATTCAAAACTTCGGAGGCAATGCCAGTAATATCACTATTTTCGGTGAAAGTGCAGGTGGTGCTGCTGTCAGTTTTTTAACAGTTAGTCCTTTAACTAAAAATCTGATTAACAAGGCAATAATTCAGTCCGGAACAGCGTTAAGCACCTTTACTTTGCAGAAAAATTCATTAGAAAATGCAAAGGAACTAGCTAATGTCCTAGGCCGTGAGCTGAGAGATCCTCAAGAAATTTTGGAGTTTCTACGTACCTGTTCCGCAAAAGAAATTGTCGAGGCTCACTTGATAATGAACCCACCAGAAAAATATCTTGAAAAGCTCAATGTCTTTAGTGTCGTCATAGAAAAAGAATTCCCTGGAGTGGAAGCGCTTATCACTGAATCTTTCAGTGATTTGCTGACATCGGGAAGAGTTGCAAATATTCCAATAGTGATTGGAGCATGCTCTTTAGAGTTCGGCATTAATCAAAAGTTGGACGATCTACAAATGCTCATTCCAGAGGAACTGAACATTGAAAGGGATTCCACAGAATCATTAGAAATTGTCAAGAAACTGAAAGAGCTGTACTTAACAGATGATGAGTTTGATGGATTATCCCAATTAATATCAGACCGGTTTATTAAGGTAGACACTAATAGGAATGTACAATATTTGGTTAAAGTTACTAATAAGCCAATTTACTATTATAACTTTGATTACGTAGGAGAACTAAATCTTTACAGTAAACTATTTCACATGAATCTGAAACGTGCAGGACACATGGATGAGCTCGGATACCTTTTCAGAAACGATTTCCAGACAGATTTGATACTTTCAGAGCAGGATAAAAAGATGCGGGAGAGAATGATAGGACTATGGACCAACTTTGCTAAGTTTGGGTAAGCATTCTTTTGTCAGGTATAAAACCTTTAAAATACGATGGATCTGATATTTGTTGTACTTATGTTTTAGTAGAATTTGGTGGGTCTATCTATATTTTTAACTGGTTATGGTAATAAAATTACCGAGATTAATTTTATATTTTCTTAGAAAATTAGTAGTTGTGACAGGCTGGACAGGCTGTAGGTAACGCAAGCGTTTTTATATCTACCAGGCGTGTCTCGATGACTTAATTCGTTATGATGGGGTTTTAAATACTTTACCTCTTATATTTGTAAAATAATTTCTTTTGTAACACTAAAATAAGAACTTTTCATTTTATAGCAACCCAACTCCAGATGACAAACTATCAGTAACCTGGCTACCAGTAACTAAAGATAATGTTTATTATCTCAACATTGGCTCAGAATTGACTCTACTGAGTGACATAGATGAAGAAAAGATGGAATTCTGGGACAACTTATACAGAAAATACTACAGAATCTGGGAACAACCAAAGACGAATACTGATGAGGTACCTACTAAATATGATCTACCAGTCGTCGTTAATGGTATCAAGGCAACACCCACCACAGCAGTGGGTAAAGTAAGCAATGTTATTGTAACACCAGCTACAGCCATCGCACAGGTTCAACCAAATCAAATAACACATACGATAGTCAGAGCAAATGACCCACCGGAAGATGATTTACCTAAAAATATTGGAGTCAACAAATTTGTTAATTTCTTTGACTCACTCGCAGGTAAAAAATGATGGGAAATCTAAGTCGTAGAATACATGTTTCTAAAATACTAAAGTAGTTTGATTTGTGCAGTTGCTCTTAAAGCAGTTAAAGATGATTTCAAGGAAGATAGTCTAAACAAAGGTTTGCTCAAGACGAGCGTCACTTTTAGTTTATGCAAACACTAGGTAATATGTTCCAGCTAAAGATATACTAACGTATAATAGAAATAAGTTTTGTAAAAATTCAAGTACTTAAGATTTGGTGGAATGTTCTCTGGTCTGGCATTGGCGAGATTGAAGAGATTGGAGAGAAGGAAAGAAGGAAGGAAATAGTAGGCTAAATCCTCCCAGATGAATAGACGCCACAACAAAAGGCCACCAGTTCCCGGCGGTCCCGCTATTATCAGCCAAGGTAGCGGTTCGGGTAACGGCGGGGCGGGGGGTGCGAAGAATCTCCGGGCTACGGGAGGCTACCGAAACCGACGACTACTACTGGCAACGTACAATTGCAGTACACTTCGTCTGGACGGGCACCTCGCGGAACTAGAGGTAGAACTAGGTCGCATAAATTGGCATATATTAGGGTTGTCCGAGATCCGAAGACAGGGGAAGGACACGACAACCACTGAGTCAGGCGACTTGTTCTACTTCAGAGAAGGTGAACAGCTCTCCCAGGGAGGTGTCGGTTTTCTGGTAAAAAAGGACCTCATTAGCAGCGTTGTTGAAATCGGTAGTGTGTCGAACAGGGTAGCGTACCTTATCGTAAAAATCACGAACAGTCGTTCGCTGAAGGTGATACAGGTATATTCGTTGACCTCGCTTCACCCCGACGAAAGTGCTGAGGCCGTATATGAAGATATTGCTAAGGCAATGAATCACACCGCCAAGGCCACTTACAACGTTGTTATGGGGGACTTCAATGCTAAAGTGGGAATACAAGAACGCGGTGAGACGAAAATCGGACCTTATGGAGTGGGGTGCAGAAATCACAGGGGACAAATGCTAGTCAACTTCCTCGAGGCGCAGAGGCTCTTCTTAATGAATAGTTTCGTCGGGACTCTGTGATAAGAAACGAGATAGACTTTTTGATAACGGACAGTAAGCACATATTTAGAGACGTTTCTGTGATCAACAAGACCGGAAGCGATCACAGACTTGTCCGAGGCTCTCTAAATATCAACATCAAGGCTGAAAGATTCCGAATGATACGGTCTACTCTCCGACCTACGCCACTCCAAGTCACTCTAGGGTCCGAAAAGTTTCAATTGGAACTTCAAAATCGTTTCGCAACGCTGGAAATCACAAACGGCATTGACGAGAAAACCGACACAGTGATCAAAACATTACAGGAAGTGTCTCGAAAGTTCTTTCCCGAGAAACGCAAACAGCGAGAGTCCAAGCCTGAAGTCCAAACAGCAAGTCCTGAGACTCTCGAACTTATGAGAAAGAGACGTGAGCAGTCATCCACACAGTCGCGTCGTCTTCGTCAGATGAGAGAGCCTTAAACCGACAAATTAAAAAGCTGATTAGACGCGACCTCCGACGCTACAACACCCATATCGTCCAGGAGGCGATTGAGCGAAATAAGGGGTCGAAAGTGATCGCTCAGCAGTTGGGGAGGCCCCATCTGACGAAGCTTAAAACAGCGGATGGTAAAATGACTGCCTCAAGAATCGAGATTCTCGATGAGATCGAGGAATTCTATGGACAGCTATATGCATCACGGACGAGTAAACCGACGGGACACAGCGATGAAGACCACAGAGCCCCACTCACGCGCCATTACACCGAGGAGATACCCGATATCGAGCAATGCGAGTTGGAGGCGGCTCTCAGACAACTAAAAAACAACAGGTGCCCAGGTGATGACGGAATTACTACTGAGCTACTGAAAGCAGGCGGAGCTCCAATCCTGAAAGAGCTAGCAAGCCTCTTTAATTCCGTCATCCTACAAGGTCTAACACCTAGGGCATGGAGTGTGAGTGCGGTGATACTGTTCTTCAAAAAAGGAGATAACACCTTGCTGAAGAACTACAGGCCCATCTTACTCCTGAGCCATGTCTACAAGCTGTTCTCGAGAGTCGTCACAAATCGTCTTGCAGGTAAGCTCGACGAGTTCCAACCACCGGAGCAAGCCGGGTTTCGAAAAGGTTATAGCACAGTGGACCACATCCATACTGTTCGGCAGATTGTAGAAAAGGCCCAAGAATACAATCAGCCGCTGTGTATGGCGTTTGTGGACTACGTAAAAGCCTTCGACTCCATCGAAACCTGGGCAGTTCTGGTTGCCCTGCAGCGGTGTCGTGTCGATTGGCGATACATCGAGGTGCTGAGATGCTTGTATGACACTGCCACAATTTGCGTCCAGCTCCAAGAACAGAAGACGAAACCTATTAGCCTCCAACGTGGAGTGAGACAGGGAGATGTTATATCCCCCAAACTATTCACCAACGCACACTTCAAAACTCTGGATTGGACTGGGCGGGGTATAAACATTAACGGTGAGTACATTTCACATCTTCGGTTCGCCGACGACATCGTCATTGTAGCGGAATCGTTGGAGCAACTGGGTGAGATGCTGCATAACCTAGATGGAGTTTCTCGACGCGTCGGCCTCGGTGTAAATTTTGATAAAACCAAAATTATCTTCAACGAACATGTTGCACCGAGACCGATTGCCATCGAAGGGGCGACGCTCGAAGTTGTTCAAAAATATATCTACCTGGGGTAGGTTATCCAGCTCGGTAAAAACAACTTCGAGAAAGAACTAGCCAGAAGGATCCAACTGGGTTGGGCAGCATTTCACAAACTACGTCGAGTTTTCTCTTCACCCCTACCGCAATGCCTCAAAACAAAGGTCTTTGAACAGTGCGTCCTACCTGTTATGACTTACGGTGCCGAAACGTGGACACTTACAGTGGGGCTGGTCCATAGCTTAAAAGTCGCGCAGCGGGCTATGGAGCGAGCTATGCTTGGAGTTTCTCTGAAGGATAGAATTCGGAACGAGGTTATCCGACAGAGAACTACAGTTACCGACATAGGCCACAGAATAAGCAAGTTGAAGTGGCAGTGGGCTGGCCACGTTTGCCGAAGGACCGATGGCCGTTGGAGCAAACGAGTCCTAGAGTGGAGACCGCGAGAAGGTAAACGAAAGGTAGGACACTCCCTAGCCAGATGGACGGATGACCTGAAAAAGGTGGCTGGGACAGACTGGATGCGGAAGGCGGAGGATCGGCGAAAATGGCGCACATTGGGAGAGGCCTATGTCCAGCAGTGGACTGCAGTGGGCTGATTGATTGATCTCTGGTCTGGCATTGGGATGTAGGTTGCTGCGAGTTCATGTTCAGACTTAGATCCAATGACCTATAATTGAAACATTATACTTACATATAATATTCGTATCATGTATACCGTAAGTATGTTTTCCCACTATCCGATTTCCGATATCCAACTGAACGTAAAATGTATGAATTATATATCTGTTTTTCACATAGTCTAGCCCAATATCGGATATCAATATCAATAAATAAATATGTCTCCACATAAGCAAAATAATAATAAAAAAAAAACAAATATCGTGTCATTTTAAATGGTAGATTACTGAGTAGTGTGTGGTGTTGAGCTTATGGTTATTTTGGGTTTCTGCTATCAAGCAAATAAAAATCGGTCCAATACGTCAAGGATATGTTCCTTGATGTATTGGACCGATTTTTTTTTATACCACTTGGTTGGCAGACAAGCACACGGCTCACCTGATGGAAAGTGGTTACCGTGGCCTATTGACGTATGCCAAGGGAATCACACTCGCGCTGCCATCCCTGTAAGCACAAGAGTTTCTGTGCCGTCAGTGTAAAAGACAAAGCACATTGTGTCGGCTATCGGATATCGGCTATCGTCGTCCGACACTGATATTGGACCGGATAATGTGAAAACATCCTAACCGTCTCATTTATTTCCATTAACTATTTCAAATTTTGTGCTGAGAAAAAGTCTTTTTACATCGCAGTGCTTACAAGAACGTGAGATAACATGTCCCCAGGGAACATGTTTATCGATCGGCAAATCCTTTTTTTTGTTCCTTTCCATGTAGAGTAGGTATCCATTTTTTGTGTGTAAGTACTCATGAATTCTGTCCTTACCGCTGAAGGCTGAAAAAATATTTAAATTAAACTATTTTGACGTATTCTATGGGTTCTCTCCTTTATATGTTTCTTTTTAATTTGTTGTATAAAATTCAATAGAATATTCGTGTAAACTGTCGACTATATCGATTTAAACAATGCGATTGTTCAAAAGAGCTACCGAGAAGACATAATGACAATCCTTTATTCCACGGACCAAATAGGGCCAATTCAATTGGCATGTTCGTGGAAAAACCAAACTGTGCTCTGAACATAATAGAAACCAATGCGGGAAAATGTTGATTGGATTCAAGGTAGATAACAAAAGTACCTATTTTCATATATGTATATGAGAAATTCTGTGTGAGGTAGGTATGGGTATAGAGTGCTTGGTCAGGAACCACCACGCAATGCACGCTAGGCAAAGGAGACAGCGGCACCTTTCTCCAAAGGTAGGAGAGACGCTGCTACCTACCACCAACTCAGACTGAGGCTGCAGCGGCTCTCTAGACGTTCAGAAGCTTTCCACATGTCCCTCTGACTAGCAGATGACACATTGAAGAGCAGGTATGAAGTAACAGGATCAGGTGTCCCCAAAAAAAAGCTGATCGAATTAACAGTGCGTATCGATCGACGTTGGACACCATACAGTGTGGCTTTAATTGTACTCTGAAATAAAGTCTGTAATTATGGTTGTTATGTTAAAAGTGATCATCTTTCCTGAGACTTTGCTTACCATCAGGCGAGGTGAAGTCATGTTGGTGTGTCCTAGATAAAAATAAAATATAACTGAGTTTATAAGTATGCATTTGATGACAACTCCGTGTCTGATATTTCTTAGAAACACTGCTATGATGATATGCCATGGCAATACAGATAGCGTAAACTGCACCGAACGTTCGTGGTGGCCTCTATCCTCCATGGAGTAATTATGATTGACAGTGATGTGAAGACAGTAATTTTTAAAATGTGATAAGTTCTTTTTTGAGTATACCCTCCTCCATCCAGAAAAGAGGAGCCCGGAAATACTCATACTACAATATAATTTACCGGTTTCAGAAACATAATTGGCTGTATTTTACGGTCGCTACCATGGTGAGTGTTCTGATGAGCTCTTTCAGTCAGTCCTACCCTCTCCTTTCCTACACAGAACAACACATGGGGAGGGCTTAAATGTCACTCACATTCACGATCAAGAACCAAGCTGTTCGGAGACTTTCCTTTGCCGCACTATTGAGACCTTAGGGTAGCCAGGAAAGTTTTTGTACTGTCAGCGGGAAGACCAAAAGCTTGTCCTGCTTTGTCTTTTACACGGATGGCACAGGAACTCTTGTGCTTACAGGGGTTTTTTTTTTACGTGCGGAAAATCTCCGCGGATACCCCCCACCGGAGCCGGTGGAAGCAGTTATGCCGGACTCGAACCGACGAAAACGTACGCCGCTTGTGGGTCGCTTTGGTTGCCGAAGGTGAAGTTGATAGGCATATCCCTCGCACCCAGGGCCATCTCTTACGAATTGGCCCTCTTCTCGGGTGTGGGGACTGCAGAGTCCCCAACTCGTCTCCAGAAATGGGGAGGCGCGCGAGGCGCGCCTCCGCCGCGGCCTACTTCTGCCAAGGTGACAGGCGGCTCCACCTGTCACCCCGTGCTTACAGGGTTGGCAGCTTGAGTGTGGCTTCCTTGGTGTTGCACACATCCATAGGCCACGGTAACTACTTTCCATCAGGTGGCCGGGTGCTTGTCTGCCAACCAAGTGGTATATAAAAAAGCACCTGATGAGGCCGTCAAGCTGAATGCCATTATTGTAACATGCTACGTGTCTGTAATGGTGACTCTTTTTTCCTGAGACTTCCCCTTAGGTTACCAGCAGGCGTCAAATTAGTATGGAAGTTAAATTAGCGTGTTCTATATAAAAAAGTAATTATAATTAAATATTAATTATAGTTCTACTAAATAACTAAATTCCTACTAAAACTAAAACATTCTTACAGTATTTTAGTTACGTTACGAAAAAGCATATGATGCCGTCTAGCCGAGTGTCACCATTGTAACATGGTATATGTACGTGCCTGTAATGATGACCCTCTTTTCTGAGACTTTGTCTTCAGCTTACCATCAGGCGAGGCCAAGTCTAATTGACATATGCTATAAAATAAATTAAACTGTTCTATTTGTAATGTTGATAAAAACATGGCACGCTTGTCAGAATAAATATGAAAATAAAAAATACTCACCACGGTTTCAGAATAACAAAAAATTCCAGAACTATATTTGATAGGAACTATTTTAGTCGTATTTATTTTTCGTTACAAATCTATGAAATACTTGATGTTTACATAGAGAAGTGTGTTACACTTTTAATGCGCTTGGTATTTATTTTTGTAAAATAATAGCTTACTATAGATACTGCTAAAACGAACTTTCAGTTTCTTCATCATCTTCACTTTCATCATTGCTTCTAGTTGCACTAGTTGTAATAATCACATATTAGTGTGGACATCTGTTCTTATAAATACTATGAATAGCTGACAGCTAAAACAACTCAATACTAGTCACTAGTTCTGGCACGTAAAACCAGCCTGACTGAAAATTCAATTGGCATTTATACAAGGATTTATCATTTACAGCTAAATACGGCTCTTTAATATTGATGATAGATAGATAGAATATGAAATTAAATTTAAGCATAAATTATTTAAATAATAGCAGCGTTAAATCCCTTTGATAGATAATTTGTATAATCTCTTTATAATTATTTACACTTGAAAGAAGATCGTATCCTTTTGATGAATCGTTTCAAAGTTTTGCGTATTAATCACTTTTCATTTGAATGCTGAATTGTTGATAACATTGAGATGATTGAAATAAATTATTATATCTCTGTTAACTGCGGTTATTATCAACAGTAATTGAAAAAGTAACTCCATTTGTCTATTTATTACTGCTTTAGGGACTTCTTCCTTTTCCTTTGTTATTAATGGTGTTCGCGGATAATTTGCCACAAGAGAACTGTAAAACTCAACATCTATAATAACCGACATCCACACAAACGAAGTTTCACGCAAAAACTTGCCTGCAATATACGAATTCCCGCACAATCAATGTATTGGCGATAAATTTGCATGTAAAAGGATTCAACTTAAAAATTTGGCTTTCATCGGTTACCTTTTAAAACCATTGTAAAAATTCTGATGAATCGTGCATGCGGACATGAACAGTAAAATATGTGAACAGTACACTGCTTTTACATAGCGTCAATTTACAATCGAATCGAATCCAAAATAAGCACTTTACGCGGTATTTTGATGATGTGAACAAAGGTTCGTACTGAGCCGACATTTTTCATTTTGAAAATCATACCGCAGAGTGGTGTGAATTTTACTCCATATTTAGATATTTATTTTATTTGACTTTTATACGTAAATTTCAAGAATTGTTGCTTGTATATGTAAATGCTAAATGTTGCATTTTATTTTATATATGCTGTTCTTTTTTTTTATATAGGACACGTCAATTAGACTTCGCCTTGCCTGGTGGTAAGCTGAAGGCAAAGTCCCAAAAAAGAGGGTCACCATTACTTACACATACCGTGTGACAATGGTGACACTCAGCTTGACGGCCTTATCATATGCTTTTTCACGCCCCGCTTAAAGGACCCGGGACTGTAGGAAGAAGGAAACACGTGAGCTGGTTCTTACTAAGATACTTCAACCGCGTGAATTCTGATCTCGATACCGCATCTCATGCCTATTTTTTTAATAAGAATGAAAGTAACCAAAATTATAAATATTCCCATTAACCGCAGCTCTGTACAGCTAAGCAAGTAGCTTATGTTAGGGGTGGGTTTACGTCGGTAGTGTGTTGGTCAGGATTCGAACCCGGAATCTCTGGATCGTAAGGCTTTTCCTGTACCTACTAATTTTCAGTCGAATACATACACCTAAATACCTTCGGAAACTTTCACATTGTACAATTTAACCCAATTAGACTTCGCCTCGCCTAATGGTAAGCTGAAGGCAAAGTTTCAGAAGAGAGGGTCACCATTATTACAATGGTGACACTCAGCTTGACGGCCGCATTATATGCTTTTTTTCACCCCGCTTAAAGGACCCGGGACTGTAGGAAGAAGGAACCGCTTGGTTCTTGCTCGTATACTCTGCACAATGTGCGGGTGACATCTAAGCCCTGCACGTGTTGTCTTGTGTGGGAAAGGAGAGGGTGGGACTAATTGGAAGATCTCATTAGAAGATTCAACATGGCAGTAAAATACTGCCAAGGACGAAACATCTCTACGCATGTGCAAAGGCTCTAGGGTGTTCGTGTAACGTGTTCGTATATTATTATCTGAAACACTGCAAAGTTATTACACGGTACAACAATATCCTCGAGCTGACAGATTTTAATTTTATAATACACTTATGATGAAGGGAATCTCTTTTCTCGAACGGCTATTAACTTCGCAAACTTACTTAACCGAAGTTATTATTATAAGTACCATACTTTTAAGTGGTTTTCACAATCATTGCCTACTCGAGGCTAGATTTACTTTTCGCAATGAAATTATTTTTGAGATCTCTGATCAAGTTAATATTATGATAGGAATAATATTATGCCACCAAATTAATTGCTATCGTCATAACTATTACTTGACAAGTGAATATTTGTGCTTCGTAAATATTGTCCTATTTTAAAATTGGGTCCGATTACTATTTTTGATTAACGTTTCAACTTTTTGGGGAGCAGGAGTATTAACTTGCAGGTGATGTTTGGTTGAAGCTTCAGCCATGCATAATATAGATAATACTTCAACACTTAACTTTAAAAACCTAGAATAATAAAAGCAAACAAATTTTTATGTGCTCTATATTTCGAAATCGCAATTGCTTATCTTGTGTACGGAATCCATATAGTTTTAAATCTCGCTGCAGCGTTTGGCAGCGGCAGCGATAGAGGCGGGGTGTTCATAAAAATTATAGTCCGCCATTTTATTTATCGATACTATTGGAGGCTACACGAACAGAAGCCAAATTACTTACATTCGAGCGCAGCGTGTGGATGAAACTTTATAAGTCACATTTTAGGCGACGAGAATTCGAACAATTTTTTTTTTAATTTTAAGGAATTTGAATAAACTTGAGAAGCATTCTAATTTATTTTTAACGTTTTTGTGCTAGCAGTATGAGAGAGGTCTTATAAACTTCTTAATAACCTTTCGTAATAAATCATAAAACTTATCATTCAGTTTTGCTGCCAGATTATATTATTATTGCTTTAGTATTCAGTTTGAAGAGAATCTTATTTACTTGATAAATGTCTCTCGTCAGTCTACTTTAGTTCTGCTAAAATTTGTAAACCTAAAGTTATTTAACTGATAAAATAATTATATTATATAGGAGGACGAGATCACAAACTTCACAAGAAGAAATATTGTTGTTAAACAAAAATCCCTAAACGAGTTCTTTACGGTGTATTATCAATTTGCAAGGATTACTTTGTTTATAAATCCTAATAAACGACGAAGCAACGCTGAAACAAAAGTTAAACGAACCATTGCAGGTTTTATAGTTTCATAACGAAGTATATTCTATTTTGGGTTTGGAAACAAGTTCCAATAAACATCTATCTCAGAATGACTTTAATATAAATGAGTTTTATAAACATTAAGGTACTATGCTAGTATGTTTTATTGTAACTTAATCTAATTGTTGATTGATTGATTGATTATTGAAAAATTTGTTTTCATACCTAAGAGTCTGACGTGAACGTCAAAATTTAACAATTATATCAAGAAATTTTATGAAAATAATAAGTAATATAAATAAACCATAAAGTATTAAAATACAATAGTATTCATATAAATTAAAAGCAACTACAATGACATTGTTTATCAACATTTTATAATTTACATATTCGGCCAATTGCTGGTCTTTGGAGCACTCACAGTCAAACCAGTGGCAGTTTAGTTGGGGCAATTGCCCAACCCGATCAAACACAGTAAAACAGTTCAAAAAGTCTGCAGTTTGCGGGGTTTTACTTATGGTGCTTTATGGATAGCGACGCCGCCGCCCCGGTGCTACGACAACCGTCGCTGTAGCAACAGATTTGACGTTTTTGGTGGGTTTTTTTTCAGTGTTTTTATCGAATTTTTATAAAATGTATATATTGTGTGTGTGTATGTGTAGATATTTAACTAAGATAAGTATTATTTTTAAATAGTTTTATGTCCCAAGAAAACAATAACAACAGTGCTGCAATGTTGAGAGTCGGAAAATGCATCGCAAAATGCTTTAGTACGCTGCCTACATTGTACTCAAGCTCGTTTTTTTAAAAGTGAGCGTGGTTTGAAAATACATTTTGGGAGGGTACATAAGCCCCAAAATGTGCTTCCAAGCGCAACGCCACCACAGCTGTCCAATCCCCAAATTACCTTTTGGCAGAACCTTGCAAAATTAAAAAATTCTATACCAATTTTAAAGAGGATTCCCCGTGGTGCAAGGCCTTTAGTGGCGCAAAATCTGGCAGACTGCATTGGCCTTGTAGTACGGGAAAATTCTACCGGAGCTTGGGAACAATTATTCACCTTCTCCTATAGGATTTTACACATTTCAAAAAATCAGGCAGCCCCAAAAGTTTAACATCACAAATTAAAGACAACTGTATTTCGAACAGTACTTTCGACCCTAAATTCACTGCTTTTCGTAAAAATACTATTTTCCATTATGTAGAATCTAAATTGAGAGAAGTCAATGGTGCAGCTAGGTTACTATTCAGCAGCGACGTAGTGGCACCTTGCTCTCCAGAGACTCTTGCAGATCTAAAGAGCAAGCACCCAGTGCCAGGTGATGACCTTGCCTTACCCGATGCTCCAAATTCTGACACCAACTTTCTGACTGTAACAGCCAAGGACATGTTATCGACTGTGGGCTCCTTCCGGGATGGTTCTGCTGGCGGCCTCGATGGCCTGACTCCACAACATCTGAAAGATCTTCTGAGTCCGGGCGTTGGGGATGCTAGTGGAGCACTTTTGAGGGAGCTTACAGGTTTAATGAACTTAATGTTATCCGGCAATGTGGACGAAGCCATTATTGATATCCTATATGTGTAGTGTATGTAAGTAGTGTTAGTATGTAAGTATTGTTACGAGTATGTCCTATGTATGTGTAACCATGCCTTTTTAGGATAATCTGACGTAGCATATCTTTAGATCTTAGAATGCTCTATTAATGTGGCACTAATAAAGAGAACGTTACTAAGTGCAGATGCGTTTCATTTATAACGACACTTCATGGCGACCCTGCCTTTTAAGGTCGTTCCGCGAATTCTTCGACCGTGAGTGAAATTTGGACCACATTAATGAGACTTTATAATTTCGGACTATTTTAAATTCGATGTTTTCGTGTTGGTGTGTTTGCTGTTATACCATGGGGTCCGCTCAATCCAAGGAGGAGACTATTATAGCGCAGACGGCTGCTGGTAATGGAAAAAATGACGCAACTTCTTCGGGCTACTCCAGCGCCAGTACCACAAATATTTTACTGACCCTGATTGTGATCGTCTTGTTGGCAGCGGTTTGCTATGCATTTTGCTCCCTTTACAAGAAGATGCATGTAAAGTGGATGGAGAGGCAAATGAACCGCAGGTCTCTACGTCGTAGGCAGGCCACAGCATTTTTCAACAAGCGTGCTTCCCATATTGGTGATGCTGAGATACCAGTGTAAGTTATAAAATCTCTAAACTCTCCCGAAACATAAATCCTCGCAGGCATTTTGGCGCTATACAAAAGTTTCATACTCCGAAGATCGTGTGTCGTGTAATATATGGACGGATACGTGTGCATATTTAGTGGTATGTTTTATATGAGGAACTAATCCATACGGTGTGAACTATACGATAAGACTTTAATTAAACATACACTACATATGGCGCAAATTTATGCGCATTGAGGAAAAAAGATGGTGGCGTTCGTCCCATTGCCGTAGGTTGTACGTACAGGCGTATGGCAGCCAAAATATGCTGTAAATATTACAGTACAGATATGGCCAACAAATTCCAGCCCTGTCCACGTACCTTGACTGCGGCGAAGGAGAGGTCATTCTTAAGGTTGACTGGAAGAATGCCTTTAACTCAGTTAACAGGGATACCTTGTTGACACAGCCCAAGTTAGAAACACCCAAAATTTTCAAATTTCTTTGGCAGTGCTACAGACACCCTTCCAAATTACTATTTAAGGAAAATGTTTTAGAGTCGGCGGTCGGGTGTCAACAAGGCGACCCTCTTGGGCCACTCATTTTCAGTTTATCAATACATCCAATCATTCGGCAACTAAATTCGAAATTTAACATCTGGTATCTTGATGACGGTACTCTAGGAGGGGATATAGACACAGTGCTTCGAGATTTGGCTTTTCTGAAAGATAAATTTAAAACTATTGGTTTAGAACTAAATCCCTCAAAATGTGAAATTTTTCTTAACGGTAATATTAACAAATCTTTGGCAATTTCGAGATTTAATGTTTTGGCCTCTAATTTGAAAGTATTAGATAAAAGTTCACTCCGTCTCCTAGGGGCCCCGATTCTTGAAGAAGCCTATGATGTCTTTATTGAGGATAAAATTCTAAATTGTAATGAAGTTTCGAACCGACTCCTCCAAATTAATATACATTCAGCTTTTACCATTATTAGATATTGTCTTTTCGTCCCAAAATTAAGTCATGCTCTACGATCATCACAATTTTTTAAACATTTGGCACTTTTAGGTAAGTTCGACAAAATTATTCAAAATACCCTATGCAAAATTTTGAATGTAGATTTGAACGACCGAGTCTGGCTCCAAGCATCGCTCCCGGTGCGCTGTGGTGGGCTCCGTGTTCGTAAAATTTCCGATGTAAGTTTACCAGCTTTTTTAGCTTCGATTCATGGCACAGAGGAATTAACCAGGAAAATCTTGATACCCACACTGGTTTATTCCGAAGTGCCAGGCAAAGCCGAAGCTATAAATGCTTGGAAAATGTTTTGCCCAAACACTGTTTTGCCCACCAACCTAGGCTCCCAGAGACAGTGGGATGAGCCACTTTGCAGCATATTACGACAACAGTTACTGAATACGTCCTCTAATGTTGCAGAGCGTGCTCGCCTTCTGGCTGTGGGAGAGTGGGAATCTGGTGTGTGGCTTCAGGCCCTTCCGTCGTCCAACATTGGCACCATGTTGGACGACACGACTTTTAGAATTGCAGCCTGTCTTCGTTTGGGTGCTCCCTGTGTTTCTCCTCATCGATGTCACTGTGGTGAGGCAGTCGACAGCCTTGGGCATCACGGCCTATCATGCGGCAGGAGCGCAGGCCGCATGTCACGTCATGCACATTTAAATGACATTATCCGCCGGGCTCTTGTCACCGCTGGTGTTCCAGCTATACTTGAACCAGTTGGCTTGGTGCGCAACGATGGCAAGAGACCGGACGGTATGTCTTTGGTGCCTTGGAAGATGGGTAGGCCTTTGGTGTGGGACGCAACATGCGTCGACACCCTTGCCCCCTTCCCATCTTCCAAGTACGACGGATTGCGCTTGTGCTGCTGCGGCATCTGCTGAGACCCTCAAACGGCGAAAATATGATAATATTACAAACAATTACATATTTGAGCCGTTTGGGGTTGAAACGCTGGGTTCGTGGGGTCCGAGCGCACGGTCGCTATACAAAGAAATAGCAAAACGACTGGTCGATGCTTCGCGTGACCAAAGGGCTGGCCTCTTTTTCGCTCAACGGATTAGCATTGCCATCCAACGGGGCAATGCCGCCAGCCTTTTGGGCACATTACCAGTCGACATCGATGGGGAGGAATTCTTCGATGCTTAATTTGATCCTTTTGTATCCTGTTTTATATTCTTGTAAATATTAGTTTATATCTTATTACTTTAGTTTACATGTTATTTAAATTCAATTCAAAAATACATATTTAATAAATATCCAAAATTGAAGATACTTTGATAAAATTTTGGTGGGATGAAAAAATAAATTTTGCAGTGAACAGAATAATGTTTTCCAAAATGTAGAAGTATTATCAGTTGTGCACCTATCAACGTATTTAAAACCCCAGCAAAGCTTACCTGCAAGTCAGTATACGTGCTAAACAACGGATGACGCTCTAGCGCAGGCTCATTGGTTTAGGAGGTCAGACGGCCGTCATTCCCGGAAAAGCCAACAAATCAAGCAAACTTAGCTAAGAGCATATAAATTTTTTATCTCAATGAAGAAATACTTATTTGGTAGTAATCTCGTGAATAGTAGAATTATAACTAACATTATTGTAGTTAAGATAATCAATGAACCTAAGAACCATTTTTATTATTTTGTTAGCTGTTGAAAGGTATACAGAACATGTAATAGAGTCTGCGACAGTTAGATTTATATCGTTGGAACAACGTTGTGTCGCGCGCTCCGTCTTACGGTCTTAGCTGCTACCTTGATGTATACGCTGCAACTGTGACTGCAATGAGCAGACAATGTATAAATGTACAGTGCAATATATAATCAACCATAACTTCCAAACTGCGAGGTATACATTAATTAACAGTTTACAGCGAAGTTCACGAACGTGTGTATGTACGAACATGTAGAATACTTTTTTTAACCTGCGAGAAATCCGCACAGGTTATGTCAGACTCCAACCGACTAAAACGCACGATGGAGGTCATTGTTGGTTGCTGGAGGTGAAGTTGGCAAGCATTATACTTCGCACCCCGGCATCTCCTCGGGCGTGGGGACCGTGGAAGTATTATCGCTATTGCAGTCAACTTCGCTTGATTGAATGGTCTATGTATTTATTGCCAGGTATAGAGCAGTTCTATCCCTTCAGTCTCCTCGTACGACACCCGCGGGAAGAGACGGGTCTTCGCCGGTAATACGTTCACATTAATGTTACTTAATGACTTCAATTCAAAACTTTAAGGGTTCGATTCCCATATGACACTTTTGTTAAATGCTTAACAGGCAATTGTTTATTCTATAATATATTATACTGGCTTACAGAGACCTACCAACAACCTCGGGAGTTTATTCAACGTCACTTGCTAGTCGACGTAGCTGCATAATAGACGAGACTCTGACGGTTAGGTGTAAATTGCTCTCAAGCCAATAAACTGATCAAAAATAATAAGTGTAGCCTGAGCTCCAAAGTGTTTAAACATCTGGAAAATCACTGGGAGGATTATAATAAGACAAATGATTTATTTTCTGCTCAAAATTCACTAGTACGAGAGATATCATATAAAAAAAGAAACGTGTTTTTACTGTTTCTTAAGCCTTATAAGATAATCTTCCCATCAATATTTTGTTTGTTTCACTTTGCATACCTTTGTTTAGTTTTACTTCATGCTATGTTTTATTTAGTGCTGTTTAAGAAACATATTTATATCCGTTACGCTATACAACGTTAGATTTACCTATTAAGAACACACTTGTACTTTTTCCACTGTATTTTTTATTGGACCAGACCGGTATTGCCTTACGACATCCTCAAAGGACCTCATTGTGCCATAAGGCGAAACCGGTCTGGTCCAATAAAAAATACGGTGGAAAAAGTTAAAGTGCGTTCTTAATATGTTTAACAACAAATTCCACCAAGTGCCATCAATCAACGATATAAATAGTTTTACCATTTTTGTTAGTGAAAAGATGTTTTAATAAATAAATATTTTTACTGGGTCATTGCAACGAGTGCACATAAATTGTTGTTTGTTTAACTCGAGTTACTGAGTTTTTTTTATACCACTTAGGTGGCAGACAAGCACACGGTACACCTGATGCCTGATGGAAAGTGGTTACCGTGGCCTATGGACGTGTGTAACTAAAACATTGTCGACATGGATTTATATGAGTTAAAGGACCAACACGACAAAAGTGACCGTTGGTATGACTTTAAGATAATCGTAATCGGTCGGTTTTAATATAATTGTATATGGTTTAGTCTGTTTCTATAAAACTAATTAGATGTCATGACTAGCTGTAAGGACCGTCTAAAACCTCTGCCGCCTCAGTCCTCCAGTTCCAGGGGATGATGTAGCCTTTGGTATATTCCTCGCGCACCCTGACTGACCCAGGGCCATAGAAGGGCCCTCGGGTGTGAGATGGTAGTCCTCGTCTTTCCTCAGAAAAGAAGGGACCTGCTTCTGCTAGGTGGCTCCATCTGTCACCCCCGCTAGCCTAATGACAATACATTGATAGTAATGTACCTATTTACAAACGCCGCGTGGTTTCTGGCAGAGTATAATTTGGGTCACCCCAACTCTTCCCATGCGGTGTCGTACAAGGCAACTAAGGGATAGGACTGTTTAACATCATACATATATATACAACCCAGACTCAGCCTCAGATGTATGGCTCGAGTCATCAATAGTGTCCGGAATACGACAATAGAATCACCCCCGAAATGTGGGTGTTAATTCACCTCTGCCTAACCCTCCGGGGATGAAGGCGTGATTATATGTATGTATGTAATTTGTTTTAATTCTAGCACCTACAAACGAGCTAAACTGACTTTACCTTGGATCTAGAAAGAGCTGTATAATGTTATTGGCATATTTATGATTTATGTATATTTACTTATTCGTAAAAGAAGTACCCAAGACGATTGCGTTAATTCTCGTCACCTTAATATTGTATAAGATGTCATTTCTACAAAAACCAATCGAGAAAGCGTCTGTAGTAATTTTTCGACAACCTACTAACATCTATTCACTAGTTCTTTTTCACTAAACGAAACAAAAATATAATACCAATAAACTAGTAACGGCTTTCATGTCGAAAACTCATTATGGGAAGGTCAATTACTCGCTCGTACTACATCGTCTCTTACGAAAAAGTAAAACGGAACTCATTATTGAGTTACGCGTCCAATTTGTTCGAAGACTTCGTGTCGTGGGAGACGGAGTGAAAGTAAGTATTTTGCAATTAACCCTAAAGTACTGGAACGTACATTGTGTACTATAACTAGCTTTAACCACGACTCTGCTCGCGTGGGATGCAAGATTTCAAAAAGATATTCTCGCTAGAACGCACGCACTCCGTCAGTAATTACAAATTGCAAATTGCTGTCTCTATTGGTTCGTGGAATTTGCACGGATTTATATGAGAAGGCGTGAGATTTAGAACTTTTTTCAACTGAACTTTTTATTTAATTGTTTTAAAGTTTACAATAATGTACACCTACCAGTTATTCTTGTACTATTTGTCAGATTACGACGGAATTATAAATCTGTACACATAATCATCGCGATACTACAGGTGTTGTGTTTGCAGTAGACCACATTAAATCTAAATTATTATTGATCATATCTGCATTATAGCAAGGCATGCACAGAATTTGGCAGTTAGGTAGAATTATATCACAAAACCATTGGGAGGGGCGAAAATTCATTGAATAGGGTATCGCACAAACATGCCCGATACTTTATCTGTTGTATTTCATTTCATTTTCCATAGTAAGTGCAAATACATAATGTCACCCGCATACAGGGCAGAATATTCCATCAAGAAACAAGAGGTTCGGTGACTCTTTCCTTTGTCACGCGATTAAGACTTGTAATTCATGATTAGCTCACGAGTTTCCTTCTTCCTACAGTCTTGAGTCCTTAAAGCGGGGCGTGTAAAAGTATATGATAAGGCCGAGGTACGTATTTATAATGTAACGTTGTGGATTTTTTAGAATTTAATTATAATTACACCCTTTTTTTACGTGCGCAAAATCCCCACGGATACCTCCTCACCGGAGTCGGTGGAAGAGGTTATGTCGGACTCGAACCGACTAAAACGCACGACGCCTGTGGGTCGTTTTCGTTGTATTTCTTCGTGCTCGGGATCGTGACCCCGCTCCCGCGCCGCCTTTCGGAACCGATATAGCGCAGTAGCCGCGCCAGAGCGTTGGCTGTGCCCACCAATTTGGGGCCCAGACTTCGGAAGTGCTTCCCGAAGTCCCACCGGCCGTCGAGCTCGAGCGCCAGATATTTCATCTGGGGCTTGATGCCGATGAGAGTGCCTCCCACTGTGAGACTGGAACCAGGTGGTGGCGTGCGCCGAGGTCCATGAAAGAACATGGCCTCGGATTTATGCAGAGCCACCTCAAGTCCCAGCCGCTTGATCCATTCCACGACTTGAGCAACCGCGGTCGTGGCCCCCAGGGTCGCTTCGCGGTATGTAGCCCCGCTCGCCGTCACTAGCGTGTCATCCGCATAGCACGTGACGGCGGCGCCGTCCGCGAGCTCACCGCAAAGCACCCAGTCGTATCCGATGTTCCACAGGAGCGGCCCTAGGACTGATCCCTGTGAAACACCGCACGACATCTCACGCCGACCGACGCCGGTCGCACTTGGAATCAATCAATATTTTAGTATGTTTGATACGTTTTTACTAAATTCTCTATGGTCGTGCGAGCGAGATTGGACAACACTGGTTCAATTAAGTAGTGACGGCTATTAAACCGTCCCTTTCTTCGGTATCCTTCGCCGAAGGAGGTCACTTTGACCCCGTGGCCAACTGCTGTCGGCTCCGGGTAAGTTTTGAGATCAACATTTCCTACTTTTTTCCACAGGTGAAGACTTCTCAGCGGTGCAACTTGTTGCCTGTTTCAGCCTACACTTTTATTGCCACGAGACCGATGACCTCTACGTGCAGAGGTCACCACGCACGCTTAAGCTGTGCTGCAATATTATTTTTTTTTAGCTTCTAGCTATGCTGCCTAGCCGCTGGGGAAATTCTCTTCACCTTCACGAACACCCTAGAACCTTTACAGCTGCGTAGAGATGTTGCGTCCATGGCTGTATTTTACCGTTTGTACCATGGGGAGTGTTCTGATGAGCTCTTCCAATTAGTCCCACCCTCCCCTTTCCTACACAGGACAACGCGTGCAGGTCTTAGATGTCATCCGCACACGGTGCAAAACATCCGATCAAGAACCAAGCGGTTCGGAGACTCTTTCCTCTGTCGCACCATTAAGGCCTGGAATTCATTACCAGCTCACGTGTTTCCTTCTTCCTACAGTCCCGGGTCCTTTAAGCGGGGCGTGAAAAAGCATATGATGAGGCCGTCAAGCTGAGTGTCACCATTGTCACACGGTATGTGTAAGTAATGGTGACCCTCTTTTCTGGGACTTTGCCTTCAGCTTACCATCAGGCGAGGCGAGGTCCAATTGACGTGTCCTATATAAAAAAAAAAAAAAAAAAAAAAAACCTGCTATTTTATAGCGGGTCGCTTGGACGTATTTACCTAGTGACAATCTGACCCGCACTTTTTCTTTTTCCAGGGTCTTCGCACCGGGCTTCGCACCAGCATTAAGGTAGCGAGGCACACCAGTGGAGACCCTGGCACGCCGGCACCATCACCAGCCCCGTGTCCACTAGCTAAGTGCATACTACCATCTTTGCACAACGGACCGAACAACGCCACGACAGAATATTTTTTACGAATCCGCCCCTGAGATTCATTTTAAATACCTACTATAAATGTATGTAACGCGATTTAATCTCGATTATAATTGTAATTATTTTTTTTATATATATAGAACGCGTCAATTAGACTTCGCCTTGCCTGATGGTAAGCTGAAGGCAAAGTCTCAGAAAAGAGGGTAATTAATAATAAACCTTTTATTTATCTCATGTCTCGAGCCAGTCAGCTAGACATGCACTTACATATTCCTTACTTATTTTTACAGTGCATCTAGTCAATTTTAAACTTACATATTTAACTTCATTGTATTTAACTACTAAACCATTCCCCGTTACAATAATAGTGAATCTCTTTCCTTAGACTCTACATTGAGTTTTTCATCAGGCAAGGTGAAGTCTAATTGAGGTGTACTGTATAAAAATAAATCAATTTTATTTTTAAACATTCGTCAAATATAAGTTCTAGGTGTAGGTTTCTTATTTTAAAAGCAGATAAGTGACGCACCTGTACCGAATGACAATAATAAAAACGGTGCAAAAATACACGGCGTCGTCGCGTTTGGCGTCAAGTATTTGTAGCTGGAGATGGAAGTCTCTGTTTACAGCGAGTACAGTCGGGAAAAGTACAGTATAAAAACAAACAAAAGTATATTATTAGTATTGCCGATCTGTGACTCAAATGATCATTCAAACATGAGCATTTTTATACAGTCAAAGAAAGTTCCATGATTAAATCGTGAAAAGTTTCAAACCGTTATTATAACTGGAGAAATTAAATAATGAGTTAATAACATCGCATAAAATATCATAATTATACAACGATTCGGGATTTTTCACGATTAAATCATGGAACTTACTATTTCTATCGAAGTTTCGGATGCGTTGCAGCACCCGTGGTCACGACTTGTGGAAATAACATCACATAAAATAATTATCTAAGAAATATTCACCAGTAGAAAAGTTACCGGTTGAAAAGAAATCGGTTTACAAATAAAGATACTATATTCTATTCTATTCTGAAAGTAGAAGGACCCAAACTATATTGAGCCGCTACAAAGCATAAGCTTCAAATTCATTTCAATATCACCTATCAATATCATCTACAGGAATTCTTATCAAATAATATAACATTAGAAAGCGTGTATAATATATTAATCAGCTGTACCGATAGGACTATGGATAAAGATTGTTCCACGCTGAAATTCTACCCCTTGTCGTAAGTTTCTCAATAACACAATAATATCAAGAAAATCAATCAAGCCACTTGTAAGTAGTAAATAAAAATAGGTCACTTGGTCAGGCAATAAAACAGAATTACGCAAACGTCTCTTAATATTGCTGCACAACAGTTGCTATTTTGCTAACGCTACCACAATACCGAACGTATTGCAGCTGGGAGAATGTTTGAAGAATTCCATCAAGCTCGATTTGAAACATGATTTTGCGTTAAGAGCTTCTTGCAAGTCAGCACCGGTCTTAAAAGTGTTTAAACTTGTTTTGTTGGTAACCAAGAAAAGATGTTGAAATCGCGTTAAAAGAATATACAAGAAAAGAACTCACTGAGGATAGAGTATAACAGAAATACAAATATGGTAAGTATGAAAATGAATGAAATGGGACTAAGTTAGACAAATACATTTAATAAAATATTTAATGATAATCACAATTGTAATCTGTGTTGTATAGAAAATAAAATAAAAACAGCGGTTGCATTTCTAAATGTTATTAGAGAAAAGAAAAATAAAAAATTGTTATTTAATTGAAATAAATGTAGCCTAATAACAAAACACATATATAAATAAACTTACACATTATACGACAGGCGCAGATAAGAAATTACTATCAGCTTGGTAAGGAAACAACGTTAAGTTGAACTATTTCTTTGTTATTGCTATGCTGATTGCCTAGACTTATCTTAATTGTGTAGTAAGTTTACAATTAAAAACGTGTTTAAGGTGGTATGTATATACATATATAAAATCAGTATTTTACGCTACCAAATTATATAATAATTTGTAGAAAATCTTAAACTTGTAAAATTGGTGGCTTACAATTTGCGATCCCTTCCAAGCAATTATTAGTTAGTAAAATTTATTCTGGATCTGCAAGACTTTTTAAATTTCACAAATACTTTTAAAAGAAGAAAGAAGACAGAAAAAAGCTCTAAAGATGCTCCTCTGTTATCACTTAAACCCCAATTCATTTCAGATAATGATTTCATTGGACGTCTCTGAACCCTCTTGTTGTATCAACCAGCTGAAAATTACGTTGAATAACGTATTCAAAGTTAACAATATTGTAATAGTTAACAGCGTATAACACAACTCACTTCCCGACGACATATTTAACTTAACACGTCAACAAAGCACCGCCTAAAATGCAAATACGTTTCAGATATAATCTGTATTTAGTGATCTTGGTACTACGATAACAATATAGACATCAAGATGATATTCCTATGCTGAGATTGTTAGTTTCTTCTCCCTCTAACTTACATGAGTGAGAAAGATAGTGTATAAGACCACACAGGTGATTGAATTGTATCTCACGTACAATAGTATGGAGATTAGATTCACTAGATCATATTGTTTGGTTGAGTCTGCGTATAGGTTCACAGAGGTATATCAATTGAATGATTATTTAGAATCTCTAAATGGAGTCTCTTGTTTGTGTAAGATTCAATAATAAAACAATCGATTATATAGGATCAGCTGTATTTTCAAAAACATCATATTATATTGTTACTTAATAGTATCAAGCAGAGAAATTCAGCTTCTTAGATAACAATTTTAATAAAGTCAGAAGTTATGAATCGGCCAGGATTGGCCTTCTTCAGTAAATTTCATTATATCATTGTTTTTTTTATTGATTGATTTAATATAAAATAAACAAATATCTTATGCACTAGTAGTGTAACAAAAATCAGAAAGATTTGTTCGTACACTATAATCGTCGCATTGTTATTGTATTGGAACATAATAACTACATCTTGTTTAGTGCGTCGGCCTGGGGGTGACAGGTGGAGCCGCCTGTCACCCTGGTAGAAGCAGGCCGCGGCGGTGGCGCGCCTGGAGCGCCTCCCCGTTTCCGGGGACGAGTCGGGGGCTCTGTAGTCCCCACACCCGAGAAGAGGGCCAGATCGTGAGAGATGGCCCTGGGTCGGCCGGGGTGCGAGGGATATGCCTGTCAACCTCACCTTCGGCAACCAAAACGACCCACAGGCGGCGTGCGTTTTAGTCGGTTCGAGTCCGACATAACCTCTTCCACCGGCTCCGGTGGGGAGATATCCATGGGGATTTTGCACACGTAAAAAAGAAACATCTTGTTTAGTTGGATAATTAAGTACATCTTTTTTATGCAATAATTTCATATAAGTCACTAAAAATTAGCAGAAAAAAGTGTCTCATATCGTTATGATGTGAGTATAACTGCTTCAAAACAATGGTTCGAAATTGTCACTGAGTAATACTGTTGCTATTATGCATCACGACTAATGATAAGCTTGCCACATAATGATTTATTGCTACGTTAAAAAATGTAGGATTATTATAAACGAGTATGTCCATAATACATATATTCAGTCAAAAACACATTGAAAACACAGATACATCTTACACTTGTCAGTGGGACTAACGGATCATATAACTAGTTGACCTCATCTACCACTCGTGAAAGTATTGAATACACTCTGGCCAAATGCCAAGTGGTACTTGGTGATCATTCACAATGTGGTGCACAATATGGATTTCCTATTGAATAACTTCATAATTAAATACAGCGTGTTTTGTTTTGCCTAGTGATAATTATGCTATTCATTTTATAAATTTTACGCACAACTTTTATGAACATTGTTACAGTCATCAAAACGATTTAAAAGCGTGATACAGAACGTATCTGCTTCGTTCTTGGTTAATATTATAAGAACATAATGAATGGTGGATAAATATTGTGGCATTAAGTCCGTCTTTGTACGCATGTGCATGAAGCTTAAATAAATGAATAATCTATTATTTATATATTGCACATGGGAGTTATATAAATTAAAATATAAAAACAATACAGAAAATACCTAAACAATCCTGGAGGTTCAGGCATCATAGAATTCCTCCTCATCGATGTCAACCGGGAGGGTCGCTAGAAGGCTGGCGGCATTGCCAAACTGAATGGCAATGTCAATCCTTTGTCCAAGAAATAAACCATCCCTCTGGTCACGGGTGATAAATAATGATACCACTACAATATGTACAAAGACTATACGTTAATATTGTAAACGAATATTGATAACAGTTAATCACGTTGTAGAATTCCTCCGCATTGGATACCTCTTGTGGTAACGGTCCCAGAAGACTTGCAGCATTACCACCTTGTATGGCAATGTTAATTCTCTACCATAATATTGATAATATAATGTAGCATGATATCACATGATTATTTAATATGAATATGTAAATGGAGGAAGCTATATGGTCTGGAAGCAAACCTTTCCAAGATTCAGGTCATTGTTATTGGCAGCCACAGATGTTTTCTAAAATAGATTGAATACAACTGACTGATATTGTAATAAATGATTGATATGTTGATCAATATTGAATAATAAATATAATAGATGTCTAACTCCAGGATCAAATAAACTTATTACTTATTTCATGTAACATCGTGGAGTTGCCAGTTTTACCAGTTCCTAAAACCTCATTACCTTGAAACACAAAACTATGGTGGTTTCCAGTCAAATATAACTAATTTCAAAAGATGGCAATAAGATTGTTCATTCTCCTAATTGACTATTTATTCTATTAACTATACTTAAGCAATCTTGTACTTAGTTACAGATGTTATTAAATTCCACCTCAAAATGTATACAAAAGTTCACAAACAATCGTGACGCGGTTGAGTGCGCGTTTTACAGCCATAACAGTTTATGTTGCGGGATATGTGGTTTTCACGCGACTCTGGCCGCTCTCCAAGATATTTATCTGCAGCTAAGTTCTTTACCATCGGTCGTACGTCCTCGTGACGTATGTGCCGATACATTTGTAGCTCTAACTCTTGTTTGTTTACTGTATTTGGGTTATTGAACATTTTACAGATTTTTAGACAGAATTTAAAAGTGTTTAAAATAAATAAACTCAACGTATTCCAACTACTACAAAAATGCTTGTTTTAAAACATCTATACTCTTAGGCAGATCGGCACGGACACGTACAATTTTTCTGAGCATAACTATATATGATGAGTAGTTGAAGCAAAACGTGAATTTTATTAGAAACTATATATTTAATTTAGAGTATAATTATAAACATATAACAGTAAAAGAATGCTTTGCAGTTGCTTATTAGCTTTTTGCTGCAGTACATTTAAACGTCCTACTCCACGCGATGGCGGTATGTCGGTAATCGTATGCGAACAAAGTCTAAGAGACAAATAACATAATGTGAAGATATAACTTTTGAGTTATCTAATATACGTAAAACCACTTATTATCTGCAAATGTGTCTCCGGCGAGTAAGCGATGTGTCGCATTTCCAGAGCTTTCAGCAATTTGATGCTATTCCCACGAACGAGCTGCTCGTCGTCTAATGGTGCGGAGCAGACGCCTTCAGTGTATAATGTTTAAATATTACATGTTGTAAGAACATTTTACTACATTTGTTACAAAGAAATCTAGGTACTATATTTTGGACTAAATTAGAATAATAACTTTAACTTAACGTTTGTTTTTATACGTGTATTTCGGGAGATTCCACCTTACTTCAGGGACCAAGGGAGTTCTTTATCAAGACATAGGAAGGCATACCTAAGTTACTAAAATGAAGATAATAACACATCGTGATAAAGACCGCGAATTTATATTGCAACCATTGTTACCAAATTTTATGACGAATCAGACAGGAACTCTTAGTGTTTTTCTTCTTATTAAATATCTAACTATAAATTAGGTAGCCTTAATCAATTCTAGTATGCAAAACAGCTAAAATTTACTTTACATAGGTACCAATTTCTCGTTAAAATGTACAAACGATCTTCTAATAATTCACTGTTTAACGTTGAAAGTGTACAGTACCTACTATACGTATCTATATAGTATTAGTTCCAAACACACGATTTACAATTGCGAGTTTGTGAACAAGTGTCGTTAGTGTTATATCTACGTGAGAGCGAGCGCAACGCGTACTACGCTTAATATTAATATTAAAACTACACAGTTAGTAGTTCAACTTAGGTCAATTATAATGAGTTTGTAGTACATGATTTTTTGTTGAACGATGTGTGTTTAATAACACGCTATATAAGTTTATCGTTTTTAACAAATATTAGTCAAACATTGTACTTATTTCGTGGAAAAGTACAAGTGTCTTATTCAATATGTATAACAGGTTCCACCAAGCGCCACAAATGTACAGTTTAATAAAACATAGGAGGTAGGACACGGCGGTATTTCCGCCCGATTGAGCAGTCCGACTGGGGTAGTACCTCCGCCCTACAGAATACCGCGGCTATAATAACTTCGTGTTGTGTTCCCAGCGGTGAGTAGCGTAGCCAGAGCTCATTGGAGAATTTGTGCTGTCAGTGGGAAGACTAAAGGCTTGTCCTGCTTTGTCTTCTACTGACGGCACAGAAACTCTGTACTTACAGGGTTGGCAGCGCGACTGTGACTCCTCCGGTGTTACAGACGTCCATAGGTCACGGTAACCACTTTCCATCAGGTGGGCCGTGTGCTTGTCTGCCAACTAAGTGGTATAAAAAAATTAAAAAAAATTAGCTACGTAAAGTGATTTAGACGTCCGATCCTAACAAACAGACAAAGTTACTTCCCCGACAACCACTGTGGCGCGGCGGTAGTGAACGCGGCCTCTACGCAGGAGGCGCGGGTTCGACCCCCTCAGTACAAAAATATTTGTATGCATGAATATAGGTATTTGCATTGGTCTGGTCGGCCATCGGTCCCGGTTGCCATAGCAACATCTATGGCAGTTATTACGCGTAGTTGGAGTCCTAAAAAGTCTAACAACTGTTCTAGCTGCAATGCTTCGATAACGCCTTTGGGTTCTGGAGGTCATATGGTAGTCTGACTGGAATATTCCGCAGTAAGACTGGTGAAGCGGACCCCAGACTTCAGGGTGAAAACTTCGGATGCGATTGGGATAAACGCTATTAAGAAGATACAAACTTACTTTCCCATTTATAATATAAGTATGAACTATCACATCGCCAACGCCCTACGAGTACATATTTATAGTATTATACCTTTGTATTCTTCTGGGAATACATACAAGGTTACAAATAAACACAGGCCCACTTTGAACTTAAACCTATGTTTTCATCTACAAACACGCAGTTTATCAAATAAACACGTTTCCAATAAGCAATAAAGAGATATTTGTATCTACAAATAGTCACTTTGAGGCAAAGGATCACTGTAAACTTTGACCTTGAATTTGAGCAAAACTGATGTAGACGTGTAACACAGATTTTATCGGAATATTACGGTGTCGATGCAAAGGTTTTGCTTATATTCATGACGTATTACAGCAAGGTTAGAATATGATTTAACGGTGGTAGCCTAGTGGTATGGGTAATGGACTGCTGAGAAGAGGTCTCGGGTTCGATCCCAGGTTTTACCTTGGCACACACCAATGACTTGTCGATGCTTTTCGAAGTTATGTGTGTATTTATCGCAGGTTTATAAGTGCCCGGTTAATGGCAATAGGCTCGCCACCTATTACATTGGGACCTAAACATAAACTGGCGAAATGTGGGTGCTAGCAACTCAGCCTGACCCTTCGGGGATATAGGCGTGAGTTTATGTGAGAGTTTATATGTTAGAATATAATTTAGGGTACGATGGAGAGCATACGTTACGCTTACTACTTCTCCTTAGCTTTTGCTTTTACAGATTGTATGATCACCATCCGTAATGCATCAGCCAGAGTCTCGTCAAATAGCAGCAGGTGAATTCAGTCGGTTTCTGAATTCAGAAATGAAACTTGAGTATCATGAATGCCTACTTACGTACAATGTGCAAGAAGCATTCTTGTACTGAGTAAATAATTGATAAATTTTAAAACTTAAAATCAAGGAAACCTCTAGGAATATAATATTGCTAAGTTGTAGCAGTATCAAAGAAATAGGTAATAAAACTGTCATAACAAATTACCATTATAAAACGCGCAGAGACCTGACCTCGTTCATTATCCTCAGCATATTTGGCAGGCGCTGAGAGGAATTCTCTTTAACCATGAAGATTCAGCTATTTAATATGTTACAGGTTTCGAAGAATAAAGCAGCGGCTAAGCTAAATTGCTTGTGCTAGGAGGTGTTCACATCGGTGCCGGTGGTGTGAAGGGTTGAGCGTGAATAGGGATGATGACTATTTTGTACTCTCGAAAAATGACCAGTTTATACAATGAACTGCTAAAGTAAAATTTTATTACAACAAATACTTTTAATAATATTTGACATTACTACGTGACGTCACGCCTTCTTCACGTAGTACAAAATGCATAGAGCGTATGAGAATATTGCATTTATCTCGGTCTGCGTTGCGTTTACACGTATATATATATAATAAGTAATAAAAGTCATTTGTAATTTCATAATTAATCTATAAATTTATATATTTGGCCTCAATTGATTGTTCATATTTTGACCAATACTTTGGAAACGGCACTAGTAAACCGATCACGTGACTTCCTATTGCTAATTTATATTTTACGCCCCCAAACATCAATTTATTTGGGTACTAACTCGTCTTCTCAAAATATTGGAGACTCTCACTCGTCCACTACGTACAAACTTCAATACTATTCTATGATGCTTTACTAATTTATCTTCTTCGAACTTTTCTCTTATTAGCAGTTTTTTGGTCTTATACGCAAATATGAAGACTATTAGTAGGTACCAGCTATCTGTTCAATCCTTGGATATTTCTGGCGAGAAAATAATTCAGTTTTACTGTGGCTTTTAAATTGAATTTGGAAAGACCATCTGAAGTTGTTACTTTTAATATAATGGCCAAATTCGTGGAGCGTTTCGAAATTAAAAAGTTAGGTGGTGGGTTGAAGTTTGGTCGTACTCTCGACCTAGACCCGATGCAGCGGCGGATATGACTTATGCAATATACTAAGGTATTCCCAGTTCTAAAAACTTACTGTTAAGAACTAATATTAATTTAATATAATTTTAGAACAGGTAGGACACGACAGTATTTGCGCTCAATTGAGCAGTCCGACCGGGGAAGCGCTGTCAGTGGGATGACCAAAGAATTGTCCCGCTTTGTCTTCTACACTGATGGCACAGAAAATTTATGTGCTTACAGGGTTGACAGCGCGAGTGTGACTTCTATAACGTAACCACCTTCTATCAAGTATAAATATAAATTCACGCCTGTTAATCCCCGAAGGAGTAGGCAGAGGTTTATTAACCCACATTTCGCCAACTATGATTTTCGGTCGCATGTAATAGGGGCCTATTGCCATCAAGCGGGTACTTTTTCATGGGCTGTATGTTAACTGTCGGATGGATAACAGCGCTCCACGACCCCAGGAAGAGGTGGGGTGCCCCATTCAACTTCACCGAGAACCCACTCGTCGGGACGAACAAACAAATAAATAACATGGGCTCCACTTTGAATGTTTCAGTCTTTACCTTAAGATTAGTTCGAAGGTGTTAAATTATATTATGTGTATAAATTGAATTACACCAACTAACTAAACTGCTACTAATAGTTAAAGAGCCAAGTTCCCGTAAAAAGATACAGTACTACTAACATAATCAACACTTCTCAAACTTTCAGCCATTACTTATTCGGGACTTGTGTCGGGCGACGCGTCCTAACTCAGTTGAGGTATCAAGTCGTTAATGATGGCCCTCCTGATTCAATTAACTCACTCTGGCAACACTCGTGCGGCCTATTACTGAAACTGTGCCCATTTTGTATTACTCTATGAAAATAGTGTTATTTCAATTAATATAATTGTGAAGTATACTTTTCTTGCGATAATTAAATGATGTATGATTATTACAAATTGATTTACATGGAATAATGGTTTAATTTAAATGTGTACTTACTCTCTGGTAGTTTGAAATACTTTTACTATCCTACTCTAAGAAAAAAATGTGAAATGACGTTTACATAATCATATATGTATGTATACTGTGATCGCATTAATTCCTGTCAACATTGTTGTGTATCGTGAAACGCGAGAGTTCAAAAGTTAGTATTTTATATGTGCCTAAAGATAGCAATACTTAATCAACATGCTATTCCACAAAATAAAATAACAATGCTGATAATAATAATCTGAGAAAAGTGACTGAAATGTGGTTACAGATTGTTTACAGCCAATATAGAAATTGTTAAACAAGAATGCGACCAACCTTTGGTCTGCTTAAAAAGATTCATAACTAAAACGAATAACTTCCTTCAGGTTTTTATATTATATTACAAAATTCTCAGGCACAAAATTAGAAATATAAGAATAATTCTCCCCATATTCCTGCCTGGAATTTAATTTCTCACAAAGTCTTAAAGAATTTCACTTCAGGAAATCTTTAAATAGCATAAAAGCTGTGGACCGCATGCATGCAATATAATAAATTGCCCAGTGAGACTACATTAGATTTATATAGAAGAGGAATAAACATGCGAGAGAAATTCTTGACTTTATCTGTTAATTTCACCAATTTCACCATTCAGGCAATTGACCAGAATTCACGTTCACTCTTGAAACTTAAACTTTGGTATGTTTTCTTCATACATTAAAGCGATCATGACATGATCGCTTTAATGTATGAAGAAAACATACCATACACACATTGTGTGTATGTGTATTTATGTAACATGTATCAACAAAGAACTAAAGCTACCGACATACCTCGCAGAATAAGTTAGCTGAAGTGGCAGTAGGCTGTCGAAGGACCGATGGCCGTTGGAGCAAACGAGACCTAGAGTCCGCGATTAGGCAAACGGATGGTAGGACACCTCTTAGCCAGACGGACTGACGACCTGAAAAAGGTGGCTGGGACAGACTGAATGCGGAAAGCGGAGAATCTGATGAAATGGCGCACATTATAAGAGGCCTATATCCGGCAGTGGACTGCGGTGTGCTAATTGATTGATCGATGTACTCCTTATATCTTCAAACGTAAACTAACTTGGGACATATCCCGTTGTCTCTTAAAATGGTTGATAACTAAGTCCGTATTCTAGAATGGTACTCTATTCTGAATCTTGATTTATCTGAGTACAGATTCTATAGACAATCTGTCAAACCTGTCTACACAATTTGTCAAATCTGTCAATCTGTCTGCAGATAACTGGAGATTCAAGACCGAGTACTGTGGGCTAGCCATGAAGTTTTAAAACATGTCAATAGTTGAATAGCTGTCATTAACTAAATAAATATATAGGATTACAAATTTACATTTGCAGTTGGTAGTATCACAGCAGTTCAATATTTTTTTTTTTAATTTTTTTTTATATAGGACACGTCAATTGGACTTCGCCTTGCTTGATGGTAAGCTGAAGGCAAAGTCCCAGAAAAGAGGGTCACCATTACTTACACTTACCGTGTGACAATGGTGACACTCAGCTTGACGGCCTTATCATATGCTTTTTCACGCCTCGCTTAAAGGACCCGGGACTGTAGGAAGAAGGAAACACGTGAGCTGGTAATGAATTCCAGGCCTTAATGGTGCGACAGAGGAAAGAGTCTCCGAACCACTTGGTTCTTGATCGGATGTTTTGCACCGTGTGCGGATGACATCTAAGACCTGCACGCGTTGTCCTGTGTAGGAAAGGAGAGGGTGGGACTAATTGGAAGAGCTCATCAGAACAGTTCCCATGGTACAGACGGTAAAATACAGCCATGGACGCGACATCTCTACGCAGCTGTAAAGGTTCTAGGGTGTTCGTGATCTCGGGATTCCCAATGATGCGGACCGCACGTCGCTGCAACCTGTCGAGAGCATCTAGTAAGTACTTTGCTGAACCATCCCAGAGATGCGAGCAGTACTCCACACAGGAGCGAATTTGTGTCTTGTATAGAAGACACCGCTGCTCCGGCGTGAAAAATCGTTTCACTCTGTTCAGGACTCCGAGTTTTCGTGAGGCTGTTTTGATGATGCTTTCGATGTAGTTTTTGTTATTCAGGTTGCAGCGAACATCCATACCTAGGATATTGAGATTGTCCTGCAGTGGCAGTGGCGTGCTCTGTAGAGTGGGGAGGGGAAGAAAAGAAGATACTTTTGCTGTAAACGCACATGCCTGCGTCTTCTTGGCATTGAACTCAACCAGGTTCTCAGAGCCCCATTGAGAAATGTGATTCAGGATCCCGTCAAGCTCAGTGACAAGAAGCTGCCTTTTCTCTGCGATATCTGCCTGCTTGGCCGCAGGATGTCCATGATAACTCCCATGTAAAGTGCTATCGTCTGCATAACAATGAACATTGCCGGTAGACAGCATGTCGTTGATATGCAGAAGAAAGAGAGTGGGTGATAAGACGGACCCCTGGGGCACGCCAGCATTTACCTGCAGAAACTCCGAAGCTCGTCCGTCACAAAGGACGCGAATACGGCGCCCCTGCAGGAAGCTAGCAACCCAGTTGCACAGCCTAGAAGGCAGACCAAAGGCAGGTAGCTTGGAAAGAAGCGATTTGTGCCAGACCCTATCGAAAGCTTTGGCGATGTCAAGACTAATTGCCAGTGACTCGCCGTGCTTGTCCATAGCCTCACCCCAAAGATGGGTAACGTATGCTAGAAGATCACCCGTTGACCGTTTCGGTCTGAAGCCATATTGCCGGTCATTAATTAAGGAGTGATCCTCTAGGTGCCGCATGAGCTGTTTGTTAATTATGTGCTCGAACACTTTGCACAGCACTGAGGTGACGGCTATGGGTCGATAGTTGGCTGGCTCCGAGCGATCCCCCTTCTTGGGAATCGGCTGAACATTCGCCTCTTTCCAAGGCAAAGGCACTGTACCCGAACTGTAGGATAGCCGGTACAGGCGCGTAAGCATTGGAGACAACTCTGCTGCACATTTTTTCGAAACTACCGCTGGAATACCATCCGGACCACTGGCTTTCCGGACATCGAGTGATTGCAGCACTGCACGGACATCGCGTTGCCTGATATGGATATCAGGTATCGCGTGGTCACTGTCGGGTAGTGTTGGTGGCTGCGTACCACAATCATCGATTCGGGAGTTGGCCGCAAAGAGATTTGCCAGCAGATTTGCCTTCTCTTGCGGCTCATGGGCCAGGGATCCATCAGGGTTACGCAGCGGAGGCAGCGAAGGCTGACAGAAGTTGGCTTGCACGGCTTTAGCCAGTCGCCAGTAGCCACGGCTTCCCGTGGGATGCATCACTAGCTCTTGACCAAGCCGCGCTATGCGCAGGGCATCCGCTCTGACGTAGGCCCTTCTACAGACCTTTGTGGCTCTGTTGTACGCCGCCTTGAAGTGGCCCAGATTGGGATGGCGCGTGGCGCGCGCCCTTACCCAAGCGCGGTACGCGGACTGTTTTTGTTCAACAGCTTCCGCGCACTCGCGCCCGAACCAAGGGCGCACCCCGCGGTCACCGGTGATATCGGTGTATGAGATATAGTATTCCATACCCAGACCGATCTCACCGGCGACAGCAGTAGCACAATCCGATGGGTTCTTACCTTCAAAGCAGCGCTCAACCCACGGGATGGACGCAAAATAGTTACGAAGTCCATCCCAATCCGCTGACGAGTAGTGCCAGAGACGCCGCTTCCCCTGCACGGGTCGTGGGGGCGCTATAATAGGCACCGTGGAACAGACCAGGCAGTGGTCGGAGTTGCCTAAAGCGGCTCGCACCGATACACTGTACCGGTCCGGATCACTCGTCAGCAGAAGGTCTAGCAGAGAAGGTGCTAGGCCCGACCTTCTTGGTATCCTAGTGACCTCGTGCACCAATTGGGTCAGGCCGTGCGCCAGAGCAAATGCGTGGGCGGCTCTTCCCGCATGGTCTGTTTTGGAGGAGCCCAACCAGATCTCGTGGTGGGCGTTAAAGTCCCCCAAAAATACCATTTCGGCATTCGGAAATCGCTCCTGCGCATCATTTGCCGCCTGACTCAGATATTCAAAGAGTCGAGTTGTCTCAGCATCTCCTGTATGGGAACGGTAGAGGCACACATAGATCTGACTCGTAGGGCCATGGTCTACGTGTACCCAAAGGACGGAGAAGGATGGGTCCTCTAGGCAGCGCAAACGGCGACAGCAAACATCCGCCCTAACAAACACGCACACCCCGGCTTTTGCACGAAAACTTTCCTCAAGAACATAGCCAGGGTAGAGCAAGTAGATCGTGTCGTCAGGGCGGTGTATTTGCGTCTCCGTTAGAAAAAACATGGCAGGTTTCGCCGTCTCTAGGTGTTGGTGGACGGCGTTGAGGTTTGCATGGAGCCCACAGATGTTAGTGGACTCCACCTCAAATAGCAAGCTTTTGGGAGTGTGACGAGCCGCTGTGTTGCCTATTTCTCTAAGTTGCGCTGCCATGAGTTTGGGTGGGAGAAGGCGTGAAAAAAGAGGTGATTGCCGCCGCAGCACCGTGTGACAAAGCGCGGGATATTGGTTTTATCTATAAATGTGAGGCATGGCGAGAGCCGATGCGCCGAACGGAAGGGCCCCCGTACCCCCCCGAGTATGGTCGCCGGGCTCCCAAATCCGGTCACCAACCGGCACGACGAACCATATCGGGATTATGCGCGGCCTGGTGAGGCAGCCTCCCAAGGTGGTTAACCCCAGTTGGGCCCCTGTACTATACCGCGGGCGGCCAGCGGCACCGCCGTTTCTACAGGTCTTCCTGTTCGGCTCATCGCCCCGCGCCATCCCCACTAGACTACGCCAAGACCCACTGGTCCCACTAGTGCTGCGACAACCACCACCTCTGCCCGGCTATGCACTTGCTGACCCCTGAACACAATCCAACCGAGATTGAATTGCTATGGAGGGTTTTTCGCAATAGTGCACGGTGGTACCTACCCGGTCGAAACTTGAGACAAATTTGTGCCACCAAGTTTCTACCACCAGTAAAATTTACATATTTTGACCTATTTTAAGCGTTTATGGTACGGGTCCTGTTCTGTATGCAAACTCTATATACACAGTAAGTTTGTGCGATGAATTTTGTTAGAAATACTTTCTATACGGTTAATTACAGTGAATGGCCAAAGGTTGTATAAATGACCATGCCAATTTAAAATCTTACATAGCACATAGTTTATCCAAAATGTGTTCTTTTTACGAAGGCTGTTGCCTAAATAAACGAATTAAAATGTCTTGACGAAAACTAAACGAGTCATTAAATAATTAAAACGTTCTTCCATTATTCACCTGAAGCTTCCGACATTACTCACCAAGTAATCCTTAGCTTTGTAACGCTGTAGGTACCTACATAGCCTATTCGCTAATACAACACAATTTTAATTAAAATGCGGTAATTTTTCTATATTGGGAAAAAATCTTTTCCGGGTTTTTGTCGAAGGAAAGCTAATAAGTACTTTTGGCTTTATAAAATCAATTTTACGTTTGCAATTAAGCCTGTTTCTTTGACAAAATTGTAAAATTTAGAGAGGCGTACCCGTACTCTTTATGTGTCTAAACTGAATAAATGAAAATGATTCTTTGATTTTTTGTATTTTGCGTTTTTTTAACGCAAAAAAGTACGTAGGTACTTACTTGATTGAGAATACCTATTTTTCAATATATGCGCATCAATAAACCTATTTCTAGAAACTTAAAATTGTGTTTTTAATCTGGCTAACACATCGAGCTCACCGTATTTATTAATGTGGAACTATTTACCATAAATCAAGAAAAAAATCGTTTAAACAACCATCTATCTGACTCTGCATCTATATCGTTTGGCTTGTCAATTTAAGGAAACGGTTATAGCTATAGAGCTATGTTAATATAAAACACGGAGTTTCTCAATGTTGAAACATCGCTGCCTTATTGGATGACATGAGTGGCCTCTTAAGAGTAATGTTTCCGAGATTCCCGTGCGCGCCGGTACAGACCACAAGTAAATTAATTACGATTGATGCAATTCTTTTAAAACATCTTCCAAAATATATCAATGTAATCAATTCAACCTCAATAACATTGAGACACTATATAGGTATACCTATTTGGTTAGTTGAAGTTATATTATTATTATGTATTTGTGCCAACTGCCAAATTGGTTCAGTCAGTGGTCTAGTTTGCCAATCAGACCGAGTTACCTTCCATTATTGGTATTGAGCGTGTGTGTTGTAACAGTAGGGTATGCTCACATCACTATTTTCTTAACTTGTATTTTACCTGTGATACCCTGCTTAGGTTTGATTACCTGATATAATTATAATAGTCATGATATATATGATCACATCGTAGTTACAATACACAAGTTTTTGCTATTATTTAAACTTAATTAGGAATACTTTTTATTATTGATCGATAAACTATGATAGTCAGATACTATATTTTCCGAGTTTTATTTTTATCACAATTTCTTTTATCTTATTATGAATGGATCACTCACCTAGTATTTTGTAGAATACCTCTTCTTTCTATTGATAATCTTGTGGACCAGGCGCGGAGTCTACGCTGTCGTTAAAATTATCATAAAACTCTCTTTTATGAGTTTGCTTAACAACCTCACTTGCGGGTTAATGAATCCGGCTTGGAAATATTTTAAGCCGAACGGTTTCATTAATAAGCTTAAGATGATAAAGGGCGGTATGCACTTTGAGTAGGTGACTTCTTTATATTTAACAACTACGAATAATGAAGACTAAACTGCTAGCCAGGTATCATAAACGCTAAAAATGTGTGAAGTTTAAAATATCTTATAGTCTGTTTTTATATAGCTGAATTTACTGGTATGCCTGCTGGTGTTAGCAGGCACACCAGTAAATTCAGCTGTTTAACAGTTTTTACAGTTAAAGTAACGGCATCAAGTATCGAAAAGACAAAATATCAAAGCTACCTGTTTATATTCAGAATGTGAGGGTAGCGTAAAAATTAAAAAGATTGTACGTAGCATCCGTTTTAAAGTTATCGCGATATTTACCATGTCGATTAAGATATAGAAAAAAATGAATTGGATCAGGCGGGATTTGAACTCACGTTTTTTCCCTTACAGGGGACCGCTGCTCTGACCACTAAGCCACAAAACCTTCGCCCAAAACTATTCAAATTCTTCTATACATATATCAGTCTTACGGCGACGGTTATATTTACCATGGTGTATTGTTCTGAGTTTCCGATATTTCGACGCTGTGACAAGCAACATGATCACGAAGGAACTGGAGAACTAGCGGTGAACAGTGTAAAAGTTTTTAGGAGTAAATATAATGACCTACCCTCTTTCGAGTTCTTTTACTACGTGTATTTGCATTACCACTGATTTCACTCTTACTACAAACTCGAATCAGATCTCTGTCACGTTCTCGACACACGATGCTTACCGTATCCACTCGTGATTTTCTTTTGGCTTGTTCCCGGTTGTTTTTGCAAAGACGGACCACTGGATGCCAGACTTTCGGCATTTGAATCCTATCCTCACGATTGCAATTTTTATATCTTTTTATTTCAATCGCTTCCCTAACCAATCTTGGTGTAAAGCGGCGTTCTGTCGAGAGCATTTGATGGTTATGTAACTCGATAGAGTATAACCAATCAGGCGAGGCAAAGTCTAATTGACTTATTCTATATAAAAAGTCGGTAGTGGACGTCCAGTGACGAATATGGTAATAATGACGAAGATAAGTCTTTGGTTCGAACTTACTTTCAACTGTAAATAATGAATGTTATTGTCACAACAAAAGACAAACTTTGCGACTCCGGTGGCTATATTTTCTACTAGCATTGTGATGTAAAATTACTTAGTACAGTGTTCATGATTATTTTTAATATATTTCTCTTGTTCTGTTTTTCTCAGTCTTCATTTCCCACATGAAATGAAAAAGTCAAAGCCTATACGAAATCCACACATCTATTCATAAAAGCTGCCCAAAATACCATCATCTTCGTAAAAAAGATATCCAAGGTGTACCTGGTTTTGTATACCTACCTAATTTTGATTTAATTAAATCTTGTGAGAAGTAAAGTGCCGTCAAGTAGTCTGATAGGTTCCTTGACAGATCAGAACTTAGAAACCTACAGCAGACATATTTTTGTGACAAATACCCGGATTACAGCGCCACCCAGTAAGGTAGCCTACTGATTAATTGATTGCATGCAAGTGCAAGCAATATGCCAACGATGTTTGTTGCAATTGGATGAATGATACTCGTACGTCAGTGTATAACATCAAACAAACATCGATGTTTAGGGTTCCGTGCTTCAAAAGGATAAAAATGGACCCCTTGTAACTCCATAGGTAGGATCATTTCATTGTCCGTCTGTCCCTCTATCTGTCTAGACCTATTTCTCAGTAATGCGTGGAGTATTATTTTTAACTTGATACAAGTTGAAATTTATACCACATATTTTGTACAGTTTTAAGACGTTGCTATAAAAACCGTAATATACTTTGAATGCCAATGCATTTCCGTAATTTAAGCCATTGCCAATGCAGTCAAAGTATATTACGGTTTATATAGCTTAAGTTACGGAACCCACGGTGCACGAGTCTGACTTAGACTTGACAGGCTTTTTGTACATCATTAGACTTCATACCCGTGTTTTAAACTTTTCACCATATTTAGTTAACAGTTATATATAAGTTAAAATTAGTATTTTATTATTAGATTCATTATTGCATAACACCTACTTGATAATGTGGAGGTAGCAAAATCGCTGGCAAATTATTACCGATCAATCAAAGCCGCCGCCGCTTCAATGCGGCCAAGTTGGGCAAAAGTCCAGCGCGTGACGTAACTACTAATTAAATTGACAATTTTATTTTAGGAATGAAACCCTAGACACGTACTTTAGCCATTAAGCGCTAGGTAACCTGAAACAGTTTTAGGATCAGTGACGAGATGGTGCCAATGGATACATAAAGTTCGTGGGCAAAGTGCTATCTGGGCAAAGTTGAAAAGTTGTTCGAATGGTTTTATGTCTACGATAATTTAATATATGATAATTTTTTACTCGTGTTAAAAGTGAAATTTAAGTTCTAATCGCTATTTAATAATAGTTTAGATAAGACACTACGGTGGCAAGGTGTTCACGCTACGCTTCAAACAACTTGCCATGTATCACATTTCGTCTAAAACGAGTGAACACTCAGTGTTAGTTTGATATGACATCAAGAGACCACTCAGCATATTATGTTCACGAAGTGTCGTGCGAGCTTCAACTGCTAACTGGGCAATGCGACATTGCCAGTCAAGCAGTCTACTGCTCTCTTTTCAAACCACCTTTTGTTAGTGACTATAATTATGAAATGTTGTGCGACTATTAATATAATATGTGATGTATCTTGTAGAAGAATGAAAAAGATTATTCGTACTACATTCACAATCACAAAGCGATCGGTCTAGTAGATACTTAAGGCACATGAAATTGATTCAGAATATCTTCAAGGCATTTCCAAGGCAAGGTATCTGGCGGCTCATAAATCAGTTTGATGTGACGTTTATGAGCTGCAAAAACTTGCCAACTCTAGATTTTCTACTTTTTTCATGAGAAAAGTATTATTTGTTGGATAACTAGGGAATTACAAAAAAGAGTTTAGTTAATTTTAGGTTTTATTTAAAATTTTAGGTATACAATTCTTAGCTCCTGGTTACTTAGCTCCCCTGTAGATTACTACTGGTACATACTACAAATACGAATAAATAGTGGATTAAATTATCACTTAGTGCAATTATTTATATGCTAAATGATGATGACAGAGTTGAAAGTATTTGAAAGAAAATTTGCTAAATAATTCTAAATTGCCTTCAAATTACGCCTCTACGCAAGCCAAGCTATACGTTGACAAATTTTAATTGCAACTAGATGAATACGATAAAACATAAAATACGACTAAATAAACATCGATTTTTGTACATTACATTACAAATAAGCGTTACATAAAGTAATGAGAAGACCTCAAATATTTGAAGCACCTACTTTATTGATACTTATTGCTATGTTTTGAGAAATATATTAATAGGTGGTCTATTAATATATTTCTCAAAACTTAGCAATACCACCGTAACCACTTCCTATCAGGTGGGCCGTGTGCTTCTCTGCCACCTAAGTGGTATTAAATATATTTGAGTAACCAAGGGATATTAGTACTGCAATGGAGAATGAGGTTGCCTCATTGATCCCTTGTCAAAGGAGAAGTGCAGATGAGGTCTATTGTTTTCAATAGCCGGGTCAAGCAACAAGCCCTGAATCTAGATATATACCAGCAATTTGCAAATGGGAAACTTCTACGTAATTAATACTCCTGTTAACACTCTGACACATGCTTTTCTCTAACTACTTCAACACTCTTATCAACCGTAGTAGGTATTTCATTAAACAACGAATTAATGTAGTATATCCTGGAATATTAACTTAAGTTACAACAATTTTTAAAATACAAATGACACTAGAGACTTTAGAAATATATTCGTCCAGTTTTATTTTTAAGTACGCTATACTGGCTGCAGGTAGAGTAGCCCGTCACCACAGAGAAACGTCGTACAGAGAGGATTAAATTGGATCTCTCGCCGAGTACCCACATCAATTGTTCACTCGGACAGTCAAACAAATTAATACCTGATTGCTCTACTCGATGGGTTCCGAGCAGGGTTCAATAGAACCCAATTATATGGAACTCCTCCGCATCTGCCACCGTTACACAAGGAAATTAAATTCAAGCTTATATATTTTCTTTTAATAAGTATTTTATTAACCCCCGACGCAAAAACGACGGGGCGTCATAAGTTTGACGTGTCTGTGTATATATATGTGAGTGTCTGTCTGTGGTAGCTCCTGAACCGATGAACCGATTGGGATTTAGTTTTTATTTGTTTGAAAGGTATATTAGACGGGAGTGTTCTTAGCTGTTTGAAAAAAAATCGGTCCAAGATGGCCACCGCCACAAAATAACGGAGCACATATTCATCAATATAGGTATCAAACGAAAGTGCTTGACTAGTAGATCAATGTAAGAAGTGTAAATTAAAAATTGTATTAGAAATTTAAAAAAAAAAACGAATTTAGTTTTAATGTTTCGTTATTGTTAATTAATCGTTCAATAATACTTCTCGGTTAAATACTTCTATATCAACTTGATATTCTTTAAACTCCGTAACCTAAAATAAGTTATAATTTTTGTCAACTCTGGTAATATAGAGATGAAACATTATAGAGATGAAAATACCATGCATCTCCCTGGGTGATGGTTCGTTCAAGTTATTACGAAAATAGATTAGAAAATAAAAAAGTAAGAATCGGTGTATAAACACTCAAGACCACAATTCAATTAAATTTGAGTACTCATCAAATAAAAAACCGACATTTTTCAACGTTGTAATTTATTTCATGATGGCGAAGACTGATATTCCAAGATGGATGGGACTAGAAACATCTATAGGTACTATTATATAATTGTAAAGTGGTCGTGTCTGTATTGGAGATTTGGAGATATTTAAAAAATCTTAAGTTTTGTACATTAACGGTTCAGTACGATATTTTTTTTTGTTTATTTGATTGTTACCTGTTTGTCCGCAAAAGAATGCAAACAGTACTAAACGATTATTTTGAAGTCATTTTAACGCAATAGGATGAATAAGACTGGAGATATGACCAAAAAATGATTGGTCTGGCTCTGACGCATGTAATCCCCGTAATTCTTGTGTTCGGTACGGTGTGCCCTGCGCATGGTTGCAAAAATCGTAACTTCATTGCCCAAGTATAGCCATATACTTGTGTACCGAAATTTGAGAATATCTTAGGCATAAAGTTTCGGGTAATTGTAAGTTAATTTTGGTAATTTGTAAAAGGAACACGTACGAAGTAATTAATAGCCTCGGTGGATATAATGAATGCTAAACGAATCGGAAGCCTGTAACAGATTGCTAAAAGTGATGAAACCTGCAATTGTATAAATTTCTTACATTGAACACCATTAATGTTAGTGTTTATCTCTAATTATGTCTAAAAATGAGAACAGTAATTGTAGGTATGAATTATATGCTAAATTACTGTGGATGTATAATGGGGCACAATATTTATGGTAAAATATACACAAGAAAGTTAAAGCGTTCTGAAGGGTCCCCGGGTTCATAAAATTATTCCTCTAAATGAAAAGCAGAGATAGCAAGCTATATATGTTTGGATATGACCTAGCCAAATAATTTTGTTACATGGAGGGACTAACGCAAGAGCTATTAATATAACCAACTCATTGACTTTTAAAATATTAATATTTTGTAGTGTTCACCTAAAAAGTAATTACTCAACAAAAGTAAAAATATTTGAACCAGCCAGTCGTCTGAATTATAACATAAATTATGCAAGAAGAATTATGAAATAGGTTTCCTTCCCCATGACATGAAACATCGTAAATAATATATCAGTTTCGCTATTATGGTGTTTATTTAGAACTGTTTATTTCCTAACAGCAGAAAATGTTAATTACGGTAAATTAACTTAATTATATCTCAATTTTAGGTTAATTTTGTTTATACTCCCGATAAAAACATTCATAGACAAGTACAAATATTTAGTAGTTTCAGTATCTTTTTTTTGTATAGTTTATACGAATATTGAATAGAATAGTTTATATAGGTAATTATCATAATATCAAAACTACTTATTGACTCAATAGGACTACTAACAGTTAAAAACTAATTACGGTAAGTATTAAATTAAGTCAGAAATAAATTCATAAGTGGCAATATCTCAACGTAAGAAGTTTTCAAGGATCGGACGCGTAAGATTTATCTAATGTTCAAAGTAAATATTAAACTGATATGAAAGGTACTCACTAAACAACTGAAGCGATTCGTTTACGTTGACAGAGGCTACGTGAAACAGCTGACGTGAATATAGTAGGGCGTGCCGTAGTAGCAGCGGTAAGACCATTCATGGGGGAGTGGCTAGAGAGGCCACACGGCAGCCTCTCGTACCGTCTGATGCAGATGATCATCGAGCATGGGTGCTTCGGGCAGTTCCTTCGTTAGTCACCTCTTACGACAGGTAGGTGAGAGGTAATGGTGATACTTGTATTTTTTTCTCCGTCACCACACGGATATGTTGTTCGTATTAACATAATTAAACTTCTATTTTGAGTCAAGCGTCTTTATGAATAAAGTGAAATTTTGAAGCAACTAGTATACCGACTATTCATATCGATTTCCTAACTCGATAAGTATTTTCATATACTTTTTACTGTTATTTATCAACAAATAGTAAATTGTGTAAATATAAAAGTACTACATATCGGGGCCAGTTTCCGAAGATGTGGAAGACGGGGAAACTGGTCCTCATCCGAAAGGAGGGTCGCCCGGCGGACGAACCGTCCGGCTACCGGCCCATTGTGTTGCTCGACGAGGTGGGCAAGCTCTTTGAAAGAGTTATTGCAAAGCGCCTCGTCGAGCACCTCTCTGGTAGGGGGCCGGACCTGGCGGATGCCCAATATGGCTTCCGCCGGTGGCGGTCCACCGTGGATGCCATCATGCGCGTGAGGACTTTGGCGGAGGAGGCAGTTGCCCGGGGTGAGGTGACGTTGGCGGTGTCCTTGGACATCTCCAACGCGTTCAACACCTTGCCCTGGAGTTGCATCAGGGAGGCACTCGTGTACCACGGTGTGCCTTTCTACCTCCGCCGCATAGTCGGGGCGTACCTGACGGAGAGAGCCGTCATCTACCCAAGTGCGACCAGCGTCGGTCGGCGTGAGATGTCGTGCGGTGTTCCACAGGGATCGGTTCTCGGGCCGCTACTGTGGAACATTGGATACGACTGGGTGCTTCGCGGTGAGCTTGCGGACGGCGCCGCCGTCACGTGCTATGCGGACGACACGCTAGTGACGGCGAGCGGGGCTACACACCGCGAAGCGATCCTGAGGGCCACGACCGCGGTTGCTCAAGTCGTGGAACGGATCCGGCGGCTGGGCCTTGAGGTGGTTTTGCATAAATCCGAGGCCATGTTCTTTCATGGACCTCGGCGCACGCCACCACCTGGTTCCAGTCTCACAGTGGGAGGCACTCTCATCGGCATCAAGCCCCAGATGAAATATCTGGGGCTCGTGCTCGACGGCCGGTGGGACTTCGGGAAGCACTTCCGAAGTCTGGGCCCCAAATTGGCGGGCACAGCCAACGCTCTGGCGCGGCTACTGCCCAACCTGAGGGGCCCGGAGGACTCCTGCAGGAGACTCTACGCGGGTGTCGTGCGGTCCATGGCCCTGTACGGGTGTCCCGTGTGGGCGGACACCCTGAGTGATCGGCACATGCTTCTGCTGCAGCGTCCGCAGCGGAAGTTGGCGTGCCGAATCATAAGGGGGTACCGCACGATATCCTTCAACGCGGCGAGTCTCCTCGCCGGATCCCCACCATGGATCCTGGAAGCGAGATGCCTTTCGGCGCTATACCGGTTCCGAAGGGCGGCGCGGGAGCGGGGTCACGATCCCGAGCCCGAAGAAATTCGGGCCGTGAGATCCCGGCTCCACAGGGAAATGGTGGCGGAATGGGAGAGACGACTTGGGCAACCAAGCGCAGGGCACGCCGTAGTAACGGCGGTAAGACCCATCATGGGGGAGTGGCTAGAGAGGCCACACGGCAGCCTCTCGTACCGTCTGACGCAGATGATCACCGAGCACGGATGCTTCGGAAAGTATCTGCGTCGGATGCAGAAAGAGCCAACGTCCGAGTGCCATCACTGCGACGCGAGCGAGGACTCAGGTCCGCACACGCTCACCGAGTGTCCGGCGTGGGAGACGCCGAGGCGGGAGCTTGTGGCGGCCCTGGGAGTGCGGGTTCTCACGCTCTCCACCTTGCTCGCGGCGATGGTTCGCTGCGCGGATGCGTGGGCGGCCGGCGCCTCCTTCTGCGAGCAAGTAATGCTCGTGAAGGAGGAGGCGGGGCGGGAGCGGCAGCGGGAGCGACGAAGGATCGCAAGACAAGCTGCCCGCGCACGAAGGCAACTCGGGCGTCGGAGGTCGATGAACGACCTCCGCCCCCCATGAGCGCCGGCCTGGGGGTGACAGGTGAAGCCGCCTGTCACCCTGGCAGAAGCAGGCCGCGGCGGTGGCGCGCGTGGCGCGCCTCCCCGTTTCCGGGGACGAGTTGGGGACTCTGTAGTCCCCACACCCGAGAAGAGGGCCATATCGTGAGAGATGGCCCTGGGTCGGCCGGGGTGCGAGGGATATGCCTGTCAACCTCACCTTCGGCAACCAAAACGACCCACAGGCGGCGTGCGTTTTAGTCGGTTCGAGTCCGACATAACCTCCTCCACCGGCTCCGGCGGGGAGGTATCCGTGGGGATTTTGCGCACGTAAAAAAAAAAAAAAAAAAAAAAAAAAAAGTACTACATATAAGAGTTTACACAACAAACGTATACCACATAAGTTATGCTTTGAAAAACAATTATTTCACACAGATAGTATGATAATGGTCTTGTCAAGTGGAGCAGCTCCCTCTTAGATTGATATGCAGGACGCCACTTCCAACCATTATGGTTTGTTTATCGACAACTTTTACGTGAAAATATGCTACAACAAGGTAAAACAATCGGATTTCTGTTTGGTGTATATTTTTTACCTAATATTTTCGCAATTGTGTTGTAAAGTGATAAGATATACATAGAACTACAACTAGTAGTTATATCGGTTTATATTGTATGTACTTTATACCGATATTCCTAGAGAGTTGGGAGTAAACTCCGTTGATCCTAGAGATGTAGCACAGATAAATGCACATGTGTACAGCGATAAAGTCGTGTGTTGCCGTAACTTAAAAAAATTTACTGATAGACACACGGAAAGTCAAAGAAGAGAAGGGAAAAAAACATATTTTTCCTTTTAAAGTGAACCTTAAAACACGTTAGAACCTCCTAGCCAAATTAATTGGACCAAAAAAACCCTTTGCTACCGAAAATTAGATTTAACTTCAGCAGGAAACACATTTAACTTAACAAACGGTAACAAAAATACAAAGTTGCCTTCTTTTGACAGGAATGAGATCACAAATTAGACACTGCCATTTCGAGACTGGTCTCTTATCTGACTTGACCAATCGTATCGCAATAACACGTGTCCCTATTAACCGACGCATTCAAGTTGGTTTAGTTTTACGCCATTTCTATCTTTTATGTTAACCTATTGAAATTCACCGTCTAATCACGTTGCGCCTGCGATTTTAACTCGTTGTCAAGTAGAATAATGCCCCTGGCAGTTAGCGGTTTGCGTAAATCATAAGTTTTTGTTGGCAATTGCCGTAAATCCGCCGCAACTGAATAGTAAATTAGAACGACTCGCTGCCCATAAACAGTGGGGTGAAGCTTCGTCCATTATGTTTTACTTATGTCTTTAAAGTTAGTCGGGTGGTTGTCAGCAAAATATGATGGAGAGGATGTTTGTGCAAAATTAAATAAAAACGAACAAGTAATGTCCAAGGATTTGTGTTCTTCAATGGATGTAGTATTTTATATCTAATAGTCTGGTTAAAATATAGATATATACTCTTTTCAAGATCTTATAGTTAAAGTACTTTATAACAGTATCACTTATGTGCGAAATAAAGTAATTGACCGAGCGAGCGAAGTGAGCAGAACAAGGTGGCCGATTTTGCTTTTGTTTGTTTTGGTCTAGAGGGCGCGTTTCGCACACATGTTGATTTAAAATAAAAAAATCTCGAGATTTTTTTTATAGTAGGTAAAATGAAAAAACAGGGCGGTAGTTGGCTGTCGTGTTATTCATGAAAGGATCCTTGATGATCGTTGTCTGAACCATCAAGGACATGATTGCATGATTCCTCACAGATTGTTGTGATTATAAAAATCAAGCCTTCTAACGGTGAACCTCGCTTTAAAAAAATAGATGAGAAAAAAGATGGGAAGTTTGATTTAGCGTTTTTTAAGAATGGATGTGTGTTTGAAAGGTCTAATGTTCACTGAACTACTCGATTTGTCATCATAATTCTTACCAATAACTACTCTAGACTTCGTCACCCGTCTCCCCAACTTTTGCGTTAAAATTTCATCAATAAGGACATTTTTATTCATGCTGAAGAAAATATAACGACGATTTCGTGTCAGAAGCACAAAACAATCGTATTTATTTGTATCTGTTATTTATATTTCCATGACTTCCAGTGTCAAAGCAAAGCACGCGATATATTAGACGGAAACGGTATATTTTATCCAAAGACAAACTGCATGATGTCCGTAAATATATTGATTTACAGCAGATGGTAGTATTATTTATTCGTATATTATGACTCGTGGTATGGAATGTTTGGGGTATCAGTTAAAATTTGTAAATAATTTTACTGCTACTAAGACCTACTGTGAGTTTGATAGGAGTTGTAAACTTTAGCATTTTGTTAAGTATACATTCTAGAAAAGAACAATGTTCTGTAATAATGTTACAATGTTATGTAGAAACTAATTACAATTTTTTGTAACTATTAAACTAAAACTAAATAATGTAATAAACTAATATTTACAGGAATATAAATGAGGGGCGAAAAAGTCTCAAGCGTTGAAAAATTCCTCCCTATTGATGTCGGCTGGTAATGTGGCCAAAAGGATGGTAAAATTGCCCCGTTGGATGGTAATGTCGATCCGTTGCGCAAAAAAGAGGCCAACCCTTTGGTCATGTGAAGCATTGACCAGCCACTTTGCTATTTCTTTGTAAAGCGGTCGTATGCTCAGACCCCGCAAACCCAGTTTTTATCAACATTCAACCTATCAAGGAAGACAATTGATTTTAGGACGAGGAATATTAAATTGTAGATTAATTCGTTATATGTTACTTCAGCAATAATTCCTGAACTAACGTTTTTCCTTTCATAAAGAGCAATATTGAGAATATCGGTGCTTGAATATCTGGTCATGCCGGATCCACCACACACTAGTACGAATGGTAGACTGCTTAACAATTGCTTGTAACAGATGACATGTGAAATGGAGTGATATGGAGGACGGAAAAGGGTCTCAGTTACAGAGGTAAAAGGTTTCGCATTCGAGATTACTATGATCTAATAATGAATATAAATAAGATAAAAGCTAGTCATACACTATAATAAAAAAATAAGTCTTTAAAATTTATCAAGAGTTTAGATTCAAAGTTGATATAAAATCTTAATAAAATTGTACCCATTTACTGAGATTTCTCTCTATAACCATGCGCCAGGCTAACTTGGCATAGAATTCTTAAGTGCGGCATCAACGTGTTACAAGGATTAATCTAGGAACAATTGCATTGCATCTCAACTACTCAGTGTGACCTACTTGCCTTCCTTTGGCCATTACAGCAGCCAAAGGCATATTGTATTTGCAGCTAATGGCTTCTTTAACGAGATTAGGTTTCAGATGAGGAAGCCTTATGATTGAAGATTTAATCTCTTATTAAAAGAGAAGCAAGTTAAAGTGGTAATCTTGGATTTTGACTTCTACTGTAATAGCAGAACATTTTGAGTCAGGCACCAATCACTGGATTTAGCTTCATCAACTCAAAATCCGCTTCACTGATCTCTACTACTATTCAAGAATTGTACGTGAAGCTATTGAAATTAAAAAAATATAAAAATTTCAATAGGGAAGATGAATTCAAACTATCCAGGACGTGGAATCTCGTGACCAACAAAAACCAAGAAACACAGTGCCGTTAAAACTGATATAGTATGTGTGGTGCGTCGCCAGCCTTACCAATCATTATAAAAGTGGTGGTGGGTAGGCGCACACAAAATGTTCTCCGCGTGCCTCTCGATGCTTGCAAGTCAGTCAAGTCGTGATTAAATCATGGAACTTACAGCATCCGTTCTGTAAGTCCCATGATATAAACAAAAAGTCCCAAACCGTTATATAATTATGTATAATATGTATATTTAACTATAACATTTAGACTATTTTTCATATATTTAGTAATATCTGTTAATACATTTTATTTCCCCATTATAAAAATAAATATGTATATACAATTACTTATAAAATATTTACAAAACTATGCTAACTATTCAATGTATACTAATATGAATATTATTCAACAAAGAGGGAGACTGCAAGTTAAGGCATCGTAAAATTCCTTAACTTGTAGCTGTACTGGTAGCGTGCCCAAAAGGCTGGTGGCATTACCACGCTAAATGGCGATGCCAATATGGACCACTATGGTCACGGAAAGCGTCGATTAGTAGCTTCGCTATTTCTTTGAATAGATCGCGCGAGCTTGTACCCACAGACCTAACGTTTCGACTTTAAACGTCTCAAAAATGTAATTAAATTAGTGCATTTGCGCCGTTTGAGAGTCTCTGCTGATGCAGCAGCAGCGCAGCGTTGTCCACTGTAGTTTAAAGATGGGAAGGTGCCAGGGGGTCTGTGCAAGTTGTATTCGATATCAAAGACCTAACCTTCTTCCAAGGCATCAACGACATATCGTGCGCTAAGTCAACAGTTTCGAACTAAGTATAGCTGGCACACCAGGCGGTGACAAATGCCCGACGAATAATGTCGTTAATATTGGAATGTCGGGACATGCGGCCTGTGCTCCTGCTGCAAGACAATCCGTGATGTCCGCTATCGACTGCTTCTCCACAGCAACGTCGATGCGGATATATTTATAAGATCGCTTGTATTATGTAAATGTACATATAATAATATCATACGATGTAAACTGTAAACTAATAATAAAGTTGTGTATCACGTCATGTGTAAAACAGTTACACGAAGTTCCGTTCAGGATGCATTTGCATCTATAACTTGATTAAATGTAACAACGGGTATTGAAGTAATTAAACTGTACTATTTATTTGTAAATAATAATAATAATAAACGTTTTTATTACCAATATCATATTACATTACAATATGAGATACAAATTTTGTCGTATGTTCAGACGGCGGCCTTATCGCTCTGCGGCAATTTTTTTCAGGCAACCGTAGGATGGAGAGAAAAAGTAGGAGAATAATATTTCAGGGCAGTTAGGTATATAGAGAATATTTAAAAAAAATAAAACAATAATAGTGAAAAAGAAAACATAAACATAATAGCCATAGGTTAAAATTTAATTCCTAATAGAAAAAGTAGGTAATTAGAAAAAAAAACGCAATGAAAACAGTTTACAAAGTTGTAAGGAATATGAATTAAATATTACTCTCTTTGTTTTACGAACAATTTAATAATTTCAAGCTTATAAAAATTTTAGTCGGCCACGTTTATAAGTGTCCTTGTCTGGCTAAATGAAAATGTGCTATAGAAAACGATCATAATTGTCAACAAAGAACAAGCCTAAAACTAAATTCCAGTTAGTAGACAATCGTGTTGAATTTGTGTTGAATTTAAGTGAGGTAAGTTTGTATAAGTTCAATTATTATTTGAATTATCATTTACATAAAAATCTATAATTTCAATTGCCATAATCATGGAATTCTAGTATCAGTTCAGTAATTAGATACTTTGTTAAACTAACACGTTAAATATCAGGTAACCAGAACCAATTTCCCACAAAGAATATGATCATAAATTCTCTTTCACTTTACATCAAAAGTGATTTATGAAATTCTTTTAATCTGATAAAAGATTGCCTCGGGTTTTTATGTTTGAATTATTGCTCGAGAGATTCCTTTTTATCTAAAGATTATTTTAGCACCATTTGACATAAAATTTCAACTAAATTGCAAATTAATTTTAAGTCACGGCAGTTGCGAAATATTGCTATGATTTATTTAAGATAGCTTTCTTCGTTCTTTCACTAACGTTGTTTTTTGTGCTATAGATACTAATTACATATAAGTTAGTAAAATGGTACGTCAGGTAAATGGGGAAAATATTACGCTTACTAGAGAGAGGGCAATGTTCAGCAATGGACTATAAATGGACTAACTAATTGTTTGATTTTAGATAGGTACAGTGAGCATCAGATCGATCTTGGCCAACAAAGTACTCGTAAAGTACTTAATGCCTTGGTTTTCCCCTTTCTGTTGACTAATTGTTATAATATTTGGTACACGCCTTTAGTTCGAACCATAACATGATCGATCGAGATGATCTAGAGCAATTTTGTTCAAATTACGAAAGTAAAGGGATTTAAGAACAAAAGTAGGCCAAGAAATAATGGGTGGATGGAAGGACATGCAAGAAAAAGATTAACTCAGGAAATAGCTTCTGACAGTAGTAGATGAAAGAGTGGCATACGGGGTCAAAAGCAAATAATAGATACATGACAGGCAGATAATGATTATATCGAAATTATTATTCCACCAAAAACACACTACAATGAACATCGATAGAGATACAAATTTCAAGTATTCGTAATTTGCTACTGTATAATCAAACGTCGCGTACAAATTTTCGAGGCTAACTGGCATGTGGATTGAACAGATTCGCCCGTCAAAACGGCAACTATGTTACGTTATTGAATATTAGTGAGGGGACACATCCCATTACGCCTACGATAGAGAATTATAAATTAGTTGGGATTGGATATCTAATAATGTAAAACAAACATTGTTCATTGTAATTTTGTTTTTGGAAGCACCTAAGTATTGAAGGAATTCAAAACTGTGAATTGCATCCAATAGTATTTTTACTGTTTTTTTATCTAGTACACACTTGTCTTGTCTTCACCTCGCCTGATGGTTAGCTAAAGGCAATGTCTCGCGAAAAAGTGTCACCATTACAGACAATAAGTAATGTTACAATGTTGGCACTCAGCTTTATTTACTTTTGTTAATTGCATTCATCCTATATTGATATGGAAAATCGTTTCACATTATAATCAAATCGTTTTTCGGATAATAAATGATCATAGGTTGACCATATCCATTTCATTTTTGAATGTCTAACGTTTCATTAATGTGTTGTCCATCTGCTGCTTCTCTCAGGGGGCAGGAATGGAGAATAATTGATTGAAGGATTAGGTAGTTTAGGCGGCTAAATTATAAGTGAAATTAAATACAGGAAGTATTGATAACACTATATATCTGATTATTAATCATACATTTAGAGAATTGAATTTAAGTTCTATAATACGAATATAAATTAATGGGCTTTATTGATGAATGACAATTGAAATGTATATTTTGCACGTTAAACCGATGTATCCTATCCTACACATTATAAAACATAGTTTGTTATAAATAAAATAAATAAATAAACTACCTATTCTCCGGGCGAATCAGATGCTGGTTGCTGGTTGCCTGAGCTGGTGAAGGAGTTTGCCATATTGAAAACAACCAATTATCGATATCTGGTGGCATCACATCACTGTAACAACGGCTCCTGTGCGATAACTACGGAAATATGGAATTAATGAAAATCTGTACCGGTGTAACTATTATTGATAGTTGAATGATACGCTTTAATTAGATTTTGTATTCGGATTCCTCACATGTTGGGAGATGAAAATGGCAGGTTGGAATATTTTAGTAGTGTGACCATTTATTCATTCATGAATTTAATCACTTACAAAAATATTGTTTTAAGTATTTTTAATACATAAATATCGTATTAGCAATTGGTTTGTTGAAGTAACTTACGCCCGTACTGACCACATGTGTTATAGTTGTACAACACGTGTGGTCAGTAGGGATATAATCAAATTATCGCATATTGTGTTTGTTTAACCTAGTGGCAAAATGTTTGCATGTATGTAGATTTAATCATCATTAATTATCATTGGGAATCCCGAGTTCACGAACACCCTAGAACCTTTACAGATGCGTAGAGATGTTGCGTCCATGGCTGTATTTTACCGTCTGTACCATGGCGAGTGTTCTGATGAGCTCTTCCAATTAGTCCCACCCTCCCCTTTCCTACACAGGACAACACGTGCAGGTCTTAGATGTAACCCGCACACGGTGCAGAACATTCGATAAGAACCAAGCGGTTCGGTGACTCTTTCCTCTGTCGCACCATCAAGGCCTGGAATTCATTACCAGCTCACGTGTTTCCTTCTTCCTACAGTCCCGGGTCCTTTAAGCGGGGCGTTAAAAAGCATATGATGAGGCCGTCAAGTTGAGTATCACCATTGTCACACGGTATGTGTAAGTAATGTTGACCCTCTTTTCTGAGACTTTGCCTTCAGCTTACCATCAGGCAAGGCGATGTCTAATTGACATGTTCTATATATTAAAAAAACGCAAAATCTCAGTTGTCAATGTAAAATCTCGTCCAATTTATTTATTTTAAATCTGACCAACATCTGAAACTAAAATGAAAAGGGTTTATAATATTTTCTTGCATGTTGGTAGATATGACCTACAGAATACCGCGGTTATAATAACTTCGTGTCGTGTTCCCAGCGGTGAGTAGGGTAGCCAGAGCTCTCTGGAGAATTTATGCTGTCAGTGGGATGACTAAAGGCTTGTCCTACTTTGTCCTCTACACTGAGGGCACAGAAACTCTGTGCTTACAGGGTCGGCAGCGCGAGTGTGACTTCTCTAAAGTTACACACGTCCATAGGCCACGGAAACCACTTTCCATCAGGTGGGCCTTGAGCTAGTCTGCCACTTAAGTGGTATAAAAAAAAATACCACAAATAGCGACAACTGACATTTATACTGGCGAGGCCACAGGGATCATCTAGTAAAATATTATATCATTATTTATGTAGTTACAGGCATACACCGGAACACGCATGTAAATCATACAGGTTTACAATTCTCTGCTCTATTTGCGATGTGTTGAATTATTCGCCGAATAAAACGTTCAAAAATTTCCACCAAATCGAGCGTTTGATATTGTTTATGGTTTATTTATCGATACATAAAGGTATCGTTTATTCACGGCCCACGGGGCAGACATTTTGTTGGCATGCAAACAATAGTAAATTGTATTTCACTTTTCTTGCATTCCTTATGTACACTGAGGTTAAAGGGAAAATACTCTTCTCAAACTTTCTTCAAACAGCAAAGTGCTCTTACGTCGTACAATATAAATAAACACCATTTATCATTGTTTTCTTTGTAGTGCTACCAAAATGGTAAAACCGTACACATAACATACACCAGTCCAGCACTTATTGTCTAATGTGATCCAACTGCAAGAATTGCAATTACTTAATTAATTAAATATCTGTTTTATCTTCAGTTTTATCAATAAAACATAATTTGTAAATATTTGTATTTGTAAGTATTTGAACACTGGAATTGAAGGTTCTTTGCAATTTTGTTGTATAAAATAATTAATATTTTACTTCCTTAAAAGTAAAAAGTAAGGTATTTTTCCTATGAATTTTCATGGATGAAAATTTAATAGCATAGAAAGGAACGATGAAACTAATTTGTACGTGAGAGCCATAATTTTCCATCCATCGTTATTTTAGCCAGAACAGGAAAATTCGTTAACAGGTTTAGTAATACCCCACTACTCTTAATTAATTTTTAAGCTTCGCCCAAATTTTTTCAGTATACAATTAAATTAAAAAATACGTTAATTAATAAATCAAACTAGTAAGCGTGTTTTGTGTATACGTAACCTGGTTAGATAAAAAAGAATCATTACAAAGCTTCAAATTTGAACTAAACAGAGTAAAGTAAGTTTTAAGAAAAGAGATCTTGACAGGGTGCCCAAGATACAGGTAGAAATTCTAAGCTATTTTTTTATTTACTTTCCACACATACAACTACCTTTACATGATAAACCCAATGCGATAGTGTACACATTTATAAATACAAAACTAAATATCTACCATATAGAGGAGATTCAAATCCTGGTCATTACAGTATCCACTTGAACACAATATATGCATTTTAGCTTACCGGGTTAAGTAAAATAGTAGTATATCAGTTATAATTATTCTTATTATCTCTTATTCTCATTATAATTATTCCTCAAAAAAAATTTACGCCCCAAATTTGTATATACTAACTAGCTGTCCCGGCAAACGTTGTTTTGCCATATAATGTTAAGGGTGGACAACCCTTATCATTTAGGGGGATGAAAAATAGATGTTGTCCGATTCTCAGACCTACCCAATATGCTCACAAAATTTCATGAGAATCGGTCAAGCGGATTCGGAGGAGTTTAACCACAAACACCGCGACACGAGAATTTTATATATAAGAAGATTACAGTCTAAACTTTTCTCAAGCGATGCGCAGAATTTGTTTTTTGTTGCTACATGATAGGGCGTAAGTACATTGATGTCTACTGAGCTTTATGAAATTACAAAATAAGGAACTGCAACATATGATACCTAAAAGACACACAAAAAATCATGATATCGCTTTTAGTGCAAAAAATTCAGAGTTGAAAAGCATTACTCGAGAAATCAGGATCACTATCAATAACCCGTATAGACAATCCTTTATTATAGTACGCAAATTCCCCACGGATACCCCCAGGCGGCGGAGGTGGGTGCGTCAGACTTGAACCAACTAAAACGCACGCCGTCTATGGGTCGTAGGTTGCCGGAGGTAAGATTGCCAGAGACATACATCTGGCACCAAGGCCGATAACTCTTATAACCTGTTCCTGGAAATAAACTGGAAGACAGCTGGGAAACCATACTGGGAGTCAACTTGTACTTTGCCCCATGAAATTGCCCCAATGGTGTGGAATGTTAAGAAAATGTATATCGACTTTGCCCCACTAAATTTATTATGGGGAATTGCTGTGAATACTTTCATTAAAGAAATAATAATCTATCTAATCTCACATTTTAATGGAAGTATTTTAGTGTTCCAAGTTTTCTAGTTGTTTATATTACAGTTTAATGTTCTTTCTATATGTCATATCCATACTTAAAACGTTCTGTACAAAATATCCAAGCTATGTATATCACAAGCATTAGCAACGACGAAATTAATACAATTCAATAGTAAATTATTCAGTTTACCTCGCACCAGTTTCATCTCTTTCACACACAATACCTTCCGCTCACCTCATTTGTTTGCCTAATCGACGAGAAAGTACGATATGGAACGAACATGTATAGCCGAAGACAGCTTACCACTTAAACACAGTGTAGCAATCCCAATTCACAAACCTGGGATATATAGCAGAGGTGCGAAATTTTGTTTGGGAATATTCTGTTCTATAGGAGCAGGTGTCAGAACTGGTTGTGAGGCCAGGTGAGATTACTTGACTGCTGTGTTTGTTATCTTTATCGATATGAGAATACTCCTTTCCTGAGTATTATCACTATGAAATGTTATTCCTCACATATTGGTTTGCGCTTGTTCTTAAGATTCATAGATATAAACCATACATAATATTATCATGATATCTAATTAGACTACTATTCAGATCAAATGCATGATCACTTATAAATATCAAAATTTAGACATACATAATATCTTGAAACCTTGATACGTCTAAAACCGAAAAGTTTTAACATTGCAAATAGAAAAGTCTTTAAATAGTTTCGTTTGTTATGAGTAACATAATTATGAATGTCATGAGTTTGATTTTTATAAGAGCACCAGAGAGAACCGCTTCACTTGGGAAAATTTCGTATTTTAGCTCCTCCTAAAAGTCATCCAAGCTTTTAGCCCTAGTAGTTTAGGCTCTATGTGAAGAATCATTCAGGACAGAAATAATGTTTTAGTACGTACCTTACGGTCGTATTATCGTTGTGCTTGAATTATGATGAAATACTCTAAAAACAAGTGTAAAGAACATGGCAGTTATGATTTAGTAAAATAGATGACATTGTCTCCCAATTCGAAAATTTCTAAAATTTAAATGACTTTTGTGTTAGAATGGTATGAAACATGAAACTGTAACGCAAACAGAACATTACTTTTTACAGAACCTACAAGGGAATGTTGAATTAAAACGGACTTCTTATTACTTCACAAAAACAACTTCATTCTGCAAATATGTCTCAGCTAAACCATTAAGAGCAATTTTAAAGTCATTCCTTTAAGCCCTAAGTACCTGTTTAAGTAAGATATTGTCTTGACTTTAGGCATTCCAATAGATGAGGCAATATTTTTTTATTACCTTATCTCATTCCGACATTTATAAGAAAGGCGCAGGAACTGTCGGGGCTCTTACTAGTTAATGAAAAGGAAGGAAAACGACACTTGAATTACCTTTTTGAAAGTCAAATAGTAATTGTCACAAATTAAATTGTATAATTGTTCCCTATGATCGTAAAACTGACTTAATTTACGATTTTCTGTGTGACAAGAACTTTAAATATTCAAATTTTGAAGTATAATTCCTAGATCAGTTAGGTGTTCATAAATATAGAGAACTAAATAATGTCGTCTAAATTGTTTAAATGTCCTATAATGCAAAATTTTATGAATTATTCTCAAAATTTCCTTCTGAAGTTCCTTTAAAGGAAGTAGTGAAATGAAAAATAAATAATTACAGAGTAAGCTGTAAGCAACTGTGATAATTTGCATAGAGTGCTATGTAATTAAATGTATAAGATGTCAAATTAACCTAAAAATATTTTTATAATTTAATCCCTACCCTATAACTCAACTTATTGGCAACTTTCCATATAGATGCAGATGCGGTCATTTTCGCATGCGATCATTGAGCAAAATGGTCTCACCATCAGATGATAGTGACGCTATTATGGTCAATGACCGTGTGTACTCGTTTTTGGAGCTTTAACACGAACTAACTTCAAGTGGTATTTAAGTCACTTGCTCAGCACAACAATGGATATGCAGTGCAAATATGATAAAACGACAATGATACTCCACTACAGGCATCATGCTCGGTTAGCAAACTGGTCAAAAGTCTACGTTTAAAATATCTGCCACCTCTTTAGGTTTATTTAAGCTGCTTAAGTAGAAAACTTCTTGTAATATGGGTTAAAAGTTTTAATTACATTACACTGAAACACTTTGCGGTAATTTCTAATTTTTAGATATCACCAATATTCAATTTTAAAACGATGGTGAAATTCAGCAACATATACGAGGTAGATTATGATCTTGAGATTTGTGAAGCTTACATGTAACTTCATTTGAATGGATCCCACGTTTAAAATTAAATTTTCTCATATGAACTTAATACTAAAAGTAAGACCAGCTAATATCATAAAATTAAAGACGTAGAACACCTATGAACATACTGGACAGTGAAAGATTTCATGAAGCTCATAACGATGAGAGGATTACAAAATGGTTGCATCTGTGCAATCATGCCGAGTGCTCCTTTAAGACTCGTAATCCAATTCAGAACATATTTAGATGATAATTGCAACCAAAATATAATATATTATTATTAAAATGCTTTCAGAAATAACAATTTTGGAGTTTTAATAGAATTGATGGGAAATAAGTAGTTTATTGTCAAACAAGTAATCTGGCGGGAATGAGTGTAAACAAACAATACACAATAAAACGTGACTGAACTGAACTGTACTCCAACACCATATAGTGGACATAATCAGCAAATTGCTGCTCGTCCCTAATTTAAATGACAAATAAAAATACCTTTAAGTATGCGAAATACGCAAAGCCAACGAATGAATGATAATCCAGACAAAATAAAGAGTTGAGATTGCATAAATTCACACAGGGCTGAAAATTAGTAGGGATCTTAAATACACTAATAAAAGAAATATCAAAATTCACTGCGAAAATTTCAAGTTCATAGAACCAGCGGTTCAGTTTCTGCGTTGATGAATCATGCTATGGGAACAAGTAACTTTGTGTATAATAGATATGACTTTCTCCAATTTTGAAATCGTAATATCTTTGAAATAATGATCCGAACAAAAAAAACAAGACCAATTGTGTAGGTAATTAATTACATGATCTACAACATTGTGTATCCTAATTTTTGTATACGAGAAAAATGGGAGAATTCAATATAAATTTGATTTTGAAAAAAAAAGCACAAGTCCAATCAATGGGGACTTTCAGCTCTATGCGAATTTATGGAAGCTTGACACCCCATCGTTGGCTAGAACTTCCATTGTTCTGGACATGGAGAAGACCACGCCGGAAAAAGTACTTGCGGAGGTCAACGAAAAGCTGGCAATTGTATTTAAGATGAAAAAAACATTAGAGGGTATGTCAGAAGATATTAGTTTTTATGCTGAAAAGTATCAAGAACTGATCGAGGCAAAGGAAAAAAGCGATAGAAAAATAAAGTCACTAGAACAAAAAAATACTCATTTGGAAATAACCAACAAGGCGCTCGAGGAGCGCATTGCCTCGCTTGAAAATCGAGAGAAGGAAAAAAGCATTGAAATTGTGGGGTTGGAAGAGTATGATAGCGAGGAGCTAGAGGTCACGGTGAAAAAATTGGCCAGCAAACTGGAAGTGGACACCGTAAAAATATGCGAGGTGAGGCGCGTGGGTGAACGAAGAAAAACCGATGCGGCAGCCAAAGGGCAACGGGATAAAAAGCCGCGCCCGGTCATTATCACGCTAACAACACGTGATGCTCGTGACCAGTGGCTGGCAACGAGAAAAATGCAGCACTTGACAAATAAAGATATTCATGTGAACGGAACTAATCAGCGAATTTATGTGAACGAGGATCTGACTAAGTATGTACGGAACTTATTCTGGACAGCGAAGAATGAACTTAAACAAACTTACAAGTACATTTGGGTACTAAATGGCAGAGTCCTAATAAAAAAGGATGACCCGAATGATATGAAAATAAGAACTCTGCGTACACTGGCAAATATTAACTGCTACACGATATGCACATGAAATGTAGTGTTTCACCAACCTATATATATGTTCTCGGGTTAATCTATAAATAATTAAAATTCGACGACCAAATCATACACATCCAGTCAAACATCAGGTACCACAATTTTAGTGACATAGATGCATGGCAATATAATGTAACGAAGTACAACTCAGCTGTGAACATCATTCATCTGAACATAAGCTCACTTAGGAAACACTTCAATCAGCTACAGGTACTTGTAAATGGATGCGGTGACCGCTTGGATATTATAGCCTTAACCGAGGTAAACATAAGGGAACATGAAGTGCCTTTATACAACCTAGATGGATACGATGTATACGCGGAAACTAAAGAAACGAGAAAGGGCGGTGGTATTTTGTTATACTACAAGAACAAGCTCAACTTCACCGCTACACCAATAATGAGCAAACATTCGCAAATTATGCACGGCCAACTACTACTGGACAGTCCGAGAAAAATACATGTTGTGGTGACATACAGATCTCCGAGTGCAAACAAGCTTGGATTTGTTGAGGAGGCCCATCGCTTCTTATCAAGCATCCCAAAAAGTAGCGAGGTAATACTGCTGGGTGACACGAACATCGACTTACTGGCCGTACCTAGTTGCAGTGTACGCCGACTGTATGTAAACAATATGTGTGAACTGGGGTTAGACTGTGCTATCAGAGATATAACGCGGGAGGAAATATACGGAAACATAGTGACCCGAACCTGTATTGACCACGCGTGGGTTTGAACCCAATCCATGGTGTCAGCGTATGTTCTTTCGTGCAAAATATCGGATCATTACCTCATCGGAGTGACCCTGTCTGGTACGACGACCAGTGACACAAAAGACAGGACGAGTTATACAGTGATTAACGATCAAAAAGTCTTAAGTAAGTTGTCCGAAGTGTCGTGGGATCATCTATTGCACTGTGAGTGCCCCTTGTTGTTATATGACGAAATGTGTTCTACTTTTTCAAATATATATAGTGATGCCAAAATACAGATGTATGTAAAGAAAAGACGAAAATGTAAACCATGGGTTACGGGAACACTCAGGGAAATGATGGCAAATAGGGATAGGTTATTTAGATCATGGCAATATAATCCAAATGATATGAATTTGCGATTACAGTACAATAACTATAGAAATAAGGTCAACAAGTGTATACATAAGGCTAAAAATAATTACCGAAAACAGGAGATTTTTAAATGCAATAATAATGTAAAAAAAGTTTGGTCAAAGATTAATGAGTGGACAGGTCAAGTAAAAAACAACATAGACACTGTAATCTTAAAACACTTGGGCAAAATAGATAGCACGATTAGCATTTGTAATAAATTCACTGACTGCTTTACCAAAGAAGTTTTAAATATAAAACATGCATGTAGCCATAAATTTCTAGACAGGTCTAGGTATGTGGTGCGTAGTGAAGTATCCATGAGATTTCAAAAGGCTCAACCCAGTGATATAGAAAAAATCATATATGTGCCCTAAGCTGTGAGAAGTCTCCAGGTGTAGATGCAATTAGGGTAAAAGAAATTAAATTAGTAAAAAGTAGTATTAGCGCTATAATTTCAAAATTTATAAATTTATGTGTTGAACAGGGGGTATACCCACAAAATCTTAAATCTGCTATAATAAGACCTATATACAAGCAGGGGTCACACTATGATTATTCTAACTACAGGCCGATAGCAATTCTGTCTGTCATTAATAAGATTGTGGAAAAATATATAGTCAGTGAAGTAAGTAGGTTCTTAGAAAGGTACAGCATTTTAACAGACGCCCTGCACGGTTTCCGGCGAGGTCGTAGTACGACAACAGCTTTGGGACGGTTCGCTGATGACGTCACTAAGGGTCTGGACCAGCGGAAGCAGGGGGTAGTAGTGTTCATAGACTTCCGAAAAGCTTTTGACACTTTGGAACACCACCACGTGCTTCAAGCTATGGAGGAATGTGGAATCTCGGGGCCGCTAAATAGGTGGTTTAGTGCATATCTAGAGGGTAGAACACTACGGACCTTTATTGACGGCGTCAGTGGACGGCCCTCGAACGTCACTTGTGGCGTGCCGACCGGCTCGGTGTTTGGCCCTATCGGGTACATAATGCATGTGAACAGTATGTGCAATGTAGTGCAAAATAGTAGTGTGTATATATACGCAGATGATACTTGTTTATTATATATGGATAAAGATATCAATGTTGTAGAAAGTAAGATACAAGAGGACCTCACAAACATTGTTAAGTGGGCCCATGATAACGGCATTGTAATTAACTTAAATAAAACTAAATGCATGCATATTTACTCTCCTTATGTTAAATATCCAGTCCGGACGCCGCGCATAGTCGGACATAGCTATCATTGTTTACATAACCCGCACGCGTCATGCGCGTGCGTAGGTATCGAGGTGGTTAAAGAGTATAGGTACCTATTTAGGACTTACTGTCGACTCGGCCTTCTCGTGGAAGGCTCATATCACAATACTAAGCGATAAACTAAGGGCAGTGCTGGTCAAATTCCATCATCTGAAGTTAGTTCTGGATAGGGGGACCCTGTATGCCGTCTATTATGCGCTGGTAGATTCAATGCTTTCCTATGGGCTGACTATTTATGGGCGGACATTTAAGTCACATTTGGATAAAATTAAATCACTACAAATCAGGTTTATGAAACTATTGGTAAATGATAATACTAAAAGTCGCTGTAAGGGTACTGATTATGAACAGTTGTTTGTTGAATGTAAAATGCTCCCAGTCCACAAGTACATAAAGCTTCTTTTAGCCACGGAGCAATATTGTAGTAACGAATTCAAGATATATAAGACTCGCCCGGGGCGAACAAACACTAACATTTTCGAAAAACCAAGATGTCAGAATTATTTTGGGGAAAGAAATAGAAGCTACATGATTCCGCATATATTCAATAGTTTGCCATCAACTCTGATATCTAGTAGTATCACAAAAAGATCATTCAAGAATAAAACAAAACAGTTTCTTTTAGATAGTATAAACATGTAATGGATGGGGGTACCTATGCATCTCTTGCGAGTTGATATGGTGCTTGGTTTCAGATCAGCCCTCCTATCGCATCCCCGCTCCCCGCATGAGGCCCCGCTCTCGTCCTACGAGCGGGGCGGCGGCGCGGCGTCCGCCAGCATTATGAGTTATGACCGATGCATGTTTGTATTTTGAGTTTGGTAGTTATCGGTTAGCGCATTTTATTTGAGACTGTTATTGTTGCGCTTGGTGGGTCGGGTGCGGTGTGGATGCGCACAAGTTGTGGGTATGGCGTGCCCTATCTACTACATGTAAAAAAAAAAAAAAAAAAAAATGTAAAGTGTAGCAACATCTATTATATAAACTGTGTGATAGATGTGTGAGTTTGTTTTTTTTTTTTATTATGTTTTAGTTGTAGGTAAGAAAGAATAAAAACGAGTATTACGGGAGTTGCAACTGCCAACAAACTGCTGTGCAGTTTGGCAGATGTCTTGGAGTAATAAGATATTGTTTAAAATTTGAATAAACGTTCATATTATTTACATTTACAATTTCATTTCTTTTTGACTGTATTATGAGTTTGGATTTCAGGACCTCGATGAGTTAGCTTGTTTTTTTTTTTTTTTTTTATACTATTTAGTTGGCAGACAAGCACACGGCCCACCTGATGGGAAGCGGTTACCGTGGCCTATGGACATATACAACACCAGGGGTGTCACACTCGCGCTGCCGACCATGAAGAAACCTTCTGATGCCCCTCTTGAAGAACCCCATATTGTAGGCGCTTGGGAAAACCGCAGCAGGGAGGTCATTCCACAGCTTGAGTGTGCGTGGGATGAAGTTTCTTTCATACCGCACAGTGCGGACCGTCTCAGGTCGTAATGTGTGGGGATGAATTCCCTGCCTATGGCGAGAGGTGCGATGATAGAATGTAGCTACGGGCATCATGTCAAACAATTCATCTGAGCACAAACCATTGTATAGGCGGTAGAACACACACAGTGAGGCAAAATCCCTCCTAAGGCTAAGAGGTTCCACTCTACCTGTGAGTATGGGATTGTCAACCAGCCTCAATGCCCGTCTTTGCAACGAGTCGAAGGGGTCAAGCTGGTATGCAGGTGCTCCAGCAAAAAGGTGACAGCAGTACTCCATGTGAGGCCGGACCTGTGCTTTATAAAGAAGGAGTTGCTGCCCCGCAGTGAAATACTGCTTCGCCCTGTTGAGCACTCCGAGCTTTCTTGATGCCAACTTAACCTTGTCCTGCAAATGACTTCGGTATTGGACGTCACTGGAGATATCGAAACCAAGGATCCCGATACTCGGGGAGATGGTAAGCGGTGTGCCCAGGAATTGCGGCGCTACAATGAATGGGGTTTTCTTAGCGGTGAATACATATACTTGTGTCTTAGTGGGGTTGAATTGAACTAGGTTTAGTCGACCCCAATCGGACACTCCAGAGAGAGTAGTCTCGATTTCAGACACAAGCCGTTCGCGACTCTTCTCCACCTCGGACTGAGGGATATTTGCACGGCCCGTGTAACACGTGTCCCCGGTACTGTCGTCCGCATAACAATGAATGGAGCCATCAGACAGCATGTCATTGATATGCAGCAGAAACAGCGTCGGAGACAACACGGAGCCTTGTGGGACACCAGCGTTTTTGTTCATGCGGTCCGAGTAGCTGCCGTCGACGACGGCTTGGATGCTTCTGTTGGACAAAAAGCTGGAGATCCATTCGCACAATCCCTCGGGGAGTCCATAATATGGCAACTTCGTTAGGAGACCTTTGTGCCAGACCCGATCGAAGGCCTTCGCTACATCGAGGCTGACCGCTAGTGCCTCACCGCGACTCTCGATGGCTTGCGCCCACCGGTTTGTGAGATACACAAGAAGGTCACCGGTAGAGCGACGGTGGCGAAAACCGTACTGTCGGTCGCTCAGTAGATCGTTTCCTTCAAGGTACCTCAGGAGTTGTGTATTAATAACACGCTCCATAACCTTCGAGAGAAGGGAGGTTATAGCGATAGGCCTGTAATTGGTCGGATCTGTCCTGTCACCTTTCTTAGGTACAGGGTGCACGAATGCAGTCTTCCACGAGGCCGGGACCTGCCTCGCGGAGTATGAGAGTGCGAAAAGGCGTGTAAGTACAGGGCACAGCTCGGGGGCACAGTGCTTAAGCACCATCGCTGGTATACCGTCCGGCCCACTCGACTTCCGAACATCTAGGGACTTAAGCTCGCGCCGGACCACCCGTTGTGTGATTTTAATTTCGGTCATCGAAGCACCACAGCTGGGGATGATGGGTGGTTCGGCGTTCCCGTCGTTCATAGTCGAGTTTGACGCAAAGAGATTACCCAAAAGATCGGCCTTCTCCTTAGGGCCATGGGCCAGACTTCCGTCGGATTTTTGCAGCGGCGGAAGGCAAGACTGGCAGAAGTTTCCCTCAGCAGCTTTAGCGAGCGACCAAAATGTACGACTGCCAGATGGGTAGCGCGCAAGCCGCTCGCCAATTCTGCCGATGAACTCAAACTTCGCACTAGACGTTGCCTTTTTACTGGACCTTGAAGCAGCATTCAACTTCCGCTTCACTTCAGCGATGTTCGGATCCTTATTGGCAAGAGCCGTGGTCCAAGCCTTGTATGCAGATTGCTTGCGGTCTCTAGGTTCCCTGCAAGGCCTATTAAACCACGGGCGTTTGCTCGCTCCTGTCGCGACCCAGCGGTTGGGGATGTAACATTCCATACCCACTAGAATCGCGTCAGCGACTGCTGTTGCACAGGAGCTTGGATCATCAGAAGAGAAGCAAAGCTGCCTCCACGGGTACGACGCAAAGAATTCTCGCAGTCCATCCCAGTCTGCCGACTTGTAGTGCCACACATGCCGCCACTGAGGTGGTCGCGGTGGTTCAGGCCGCGCGAGTGTCACTTGCGCCCGGACGAGGCTGTAGTCCGAATTACCGAGAGGTGCTTCCACCCTTATGGAGTATTCATCCGGGCGCGTAGTCAGCAGAAGGTCCAGTATAGAGCTTCTGTGGGTCTCAATTTCTGGTGTTCTAGTGATAGAATGCACCAGTTGAGAGAGCCCATAAGTTAGAGCGAAGTCGTGAGCAGCCCTTCCCGCAAAATCAGTCCTAGGAGACCCCAGCCACTCCACGTGGTGGGCGTTGATGTCCCCAAAGAATACTAATTCCGCAGTGGGGTACTGCTCAATTACGCTGTCCGCCGACCGCTGCAGATGCTGAAACAGTTGAGCCGTGCCCAGGTCACCGCTATGGTACCTGTAAAGGCACGCATAGATACGGGTGTGGCCACCGTGATCTATGTGTACCCATATAGTTGACAGGTCCCTATCCTCAAGACCATGGAGACGGCGGCAGCAAATATCATCCCGGACGTACAAGCATACCCCGGCGCGACTCATAAAGCTATGCTCGAGTTTGTACCCGGGGTACATTAGGTAGGCTGTATCGGCCGGGCATGATATTTGTGTCTCCGTCAGAAAAAGCAAGGTAGGCTGCGCGGTCTCTAAGTGGAGATGGACCGCGTTAAGGTTGGAGTGTAGGCCCCTGATGTTGCAGAAATCCACATTCACTGTGGATGATGGTGCCGCTGTGGTAACGTTTCTCTTGCCTTTTTTGGTTTTCATGTTTGAGATGGGGGGAGGGGGGGGGGAGAAGGTAAAAAGAGATTCTGTGCCTCCAGTGTAGAAGACAAAGCAAGGCGTCCTACCCCCACAGACAAGTTGGGGTTGTGTGACTGGCTGGCGCGATGGGCGGTAGGGCCCCCGGTCCCCTCCCAGATACTGAAGCCAGGTCCACTCCGGTCTCCTCCTCCGGCATGGCTACAGCACCGGGAACTTTACACAGGCTGCTGGTTCAGCCTCCTGGGGCGGAGATTAAGTAATCCCCAGGTTCGGGAACCGTACAGCCTGCGGGCGGCCAGCGGATAACCGTTTCACCGGGTCTCCCTGACCACCACGCCAACATTTCACGCCCCCACCAGTCAGTGGGGTCAATTTAAGCCTTTGGTCTTCCTACTGACAGCACAGAACCTCTCCAGTGAGCTCTGGCTACCCTACTCACCGCCGGGAACACAACACAAGGTTATTATAGCCGCGGTATTCTGTAGGGCGGAGGTACTTACCCAGACGGACTGCTCAATTTTGGACGGGAGATACCGTCATGTCCTTCCTCCAATATTGTTATTTTAGCAATCAAATTCACAAGGAAGTAGTCCACAGCTGTTGATTTCTTGAAAATAGAAATAATACATTCCTGCTTGCTTAATCATGAACCAGGATTCAGGTTGACATCATATTCGTTTCATATATTTCAGTACATTAAACTTTTGAAAAGGTAAAAATTTTCTATGTTTTGTAATTTGTATTTTTCAACTGAGTGAAACGTGTGCACCTTAACTTTAACGAAATTTCTAATTGTTAAAGGCAATAGTTGACCTTTAGATCGAAAACCTTTGACATTTCGAACATCTCTCAGACCCGTAGAATGCCTACTAAATTATTTGAATTCTGTCTAAACACAATAAAATATGCATGCGTCTTACAGCTACTTTCTAATTTATAAGTATAACACAATTGAGCCCACGAAGCCGCATTGAACTTAACACGTTAACGAAGCACCGCCTGCGATGCAAATGTCTTTCACATTATAATCTGTACCAAGTGATCCTTTCGAGGTTCTGTTAACGATATTATCATGACATGTTACTCGAATGTAGATTGTTGATTCTCTTTTGACTAACTGGAACCACTAGCTAATGTGCTAGATTAAGAATACAAGCACTAAAGTTACTAGTTTTGAGATAGTATACTATTGTGTGGATTAGCTTTTTGATATTACTTGATAAGGATTCTATTTTAGGTACCGAACTCTAAAAAGTACATTTATTTCTATCATAGATATGATTTAGTTGTGGACGCATACGACAACTGCTGATGCATGTAGCAGATACAGCGTACTGCGAAATAGACTTGAATTATGTTAAAATTGTTAATAGTTTTAATTTATTGCAGCTTCTCAATGATACCGTTTATCCGTATCAAATTTTAAGCAAGTAATACCTATGTGTAAAAAAGTAGATATGAGTAATAGACAAATGAGCGAATTGCGAGACTGATATCCTTTTATTTCTATGGACTATGGACCATATATGCGGTTGGTTTACGCGTTGTCTCTTTACATACATTACTTGTTAAACTTCGTCACGGATAAACAACACCATTGAAAAGCTGCAACGAATGAAAACAGTAAACAATATTATCAAATTCAATTCTATATCACGGTACGCTGTGTCTGCTGCTGCGGTCTACAGTCGTCTACGAAATCAAACCTTAAGCCATATGCAGATGAAACTGAATATAATCAACAGATGATCTGGTGGTGTTTGTGTGAGCCGTGCCCTGTGGGCACACTGCCAAGCTCCATGTATCAGATCACCTCCACTAAGTGCTACTCCTCACACTGTTTGAAACTCATGAATACGTAAACTGATTTATATTGCAGGCCAGAGATTTAAAAAAGACTTTAAAAGTAACATCGCTGTTAAAATCCTTAAAAGTATGTTAACCTCCAAGTTTGTGAGTTGTGTTAACATTCGTAATTTAGTACAATTCCGAGGGGACTTTTTTCCTATTTAGTTTTAAATCAGTTCAGGGGCCACCGTGACTGCTTGCCATACAGCGAGCCAATCGCTGTTGCTTTTTCAGTACTACAAAAAAAAGCCATGAAAAATAAAACCAAATCGCTCTTATTGCCTCTCAGTTTGATCCGAGGTAGATATAAATCGCATTTTGTCGAGTCACTAACCCCGCAGTTACTTACTCGGCGATTACTTTGAACATCCTTCACGTAACTATGGCTCCTAAGTGCCATGTCATCATGTGTAAATTTTGACTATATTCCTATTATTCCTAATAAACGTTGAGTAGATGTAATTTGATTTGATTTCATTACAAATAACTAGAACTAAACTTCTTCGAACTCCATAATAGGGTTTTAGTTTCTCCTAGAATTGTTAGCTTTCATTACAAATTAACATAAAATAGATGATAGATTGGATGTAAAGTGCTAGAGGTCTCTGACCTTTGTACTATGAATTCTCAACCAACCGACTTACGAAAAAATAAAACATTAGCTGATGCCCCCCACTTCTGCGGTGGGCTAATTATTATTAATTATTAATATTGTCTTATACACACACACACACATATATATATTTATATATATAGAGTGAAGAGGTATAAATATATATATAGATATATATATATATACCTCTTCCCTCTGGGGTAGGCAGAGACAACAGTCTGTTATAAAAAATAAATATTTATTTGACACATAGGGTTTTACCAGATTGAGAAACAATTCTAATAACGTCCAATAACAGTAGCAGTGCTTATATCTCAAGGTATTTACTGACAAACTGAATTCCAAGCTAATTAGGCTACACGGCTGTGCGTGTATATGTGTGTGCGTGTGTGTGAATGCTATGTGCATTAATAGTTAAATGATAGTAGAAGGAGATTGTGAAATATGTAAAAATGGAAACAGATGGCTGGCTGTAGTCTCCACCTACCTCAGATAAATAAAGGCCTAAGTATATGTATGACTTATCTGATCTTGTTTATAAATGTATTTTAATGCCCTCCTCACTTAAGCGTTAATCCTGGTCGCGTCTTGGAGTCAGGATTCCACTTTTTTCAGAATAACTATGGGTTTGACTGAATTGCGATTTTGTTTTCGTATAACTACAACCACTGACCTCCTCAACCCGTTGTATCGAAGTATTGCAGTATTTTTAGGGCCCCAACTACCCACAACGACTGCTGTAATTTGGCACTGATTCACAAAAATACCTAGACTAATGCAAAGACTTGCATTGAGCGTGAATCGAGCCCACGCGTCCTACGTAGCAGTGTAATAAAGAATAAATACGATAAATATTTTCTTTGTGTTCAGCAGCTGTTGCCCCTAACTGTAACTATGTACTCAGTTCATTGACTCCGAATTCAAATGGAACACCTCGTAATGACCTGTTTCCCCCAAAAGTCAGCCAGTAACTTATGCAGTACAACTTTTCTAATACGTTCCGCACGGTTACGCTAAGTACATTCCAAATGAAGAATTGGTAATAACATTCCGTGGTCAGAGTTCAAAAAACCTACTTAATATTGTAATGTGAAAGTTTGGGAGATGAATGTATGGATGAGTGTTTTTTTGCTATTCAATTGGTTGGTCGGGCCCGAAGTTACGAGTATAATGAAGTTAAAATGAGGATAGCAGATCTATTTAATAGCTATTTATAAACAAGTATAATATTGCCTTCCATCAAAAATTGATATAAAATGAAATCTCATAGTCAAGAAGTAATTTTACATAACATATTAGATACTTCAATATATGAAAACGATATATTATTTGTATCAAAAATTCAATTCAATTTCCACTAATGTATCCTCGAGACAGGATGAAAGTTGTACCGCAAACAATTTCATAAAAACACATTATTGAAAAAATATTATTTGTCTGACAGATTTGGTAGATACGTATAGTCAGCATCACACTGATATTGATGAAAAAAATACTAAAAAATGATCTTAATGTCTTGGTTTTATTCTCCTCCTGTTGACTGATTGTTCTGATACACCTGTAGTTCATGCCGCTGTGGGGTTGCGGTTGAACGTTCGACTGTTACGAAGGAGGCGTGGGTTCGATTCCCGCTCATTGCATATATATGTACGCACGAGTATGTATATTTGCATCGGTCTGGGTGTTTGCATATGTATGATATGTATGTATTTACGAAAAATAAAGTATTTAAGTATGTTTATCCGCATTCTAGATTCCATAACACAAGCTAGTTAAGCTATGCTTACCATGGGTCTAGAAATATCGTTGTGTAAAATATTTATTTATTATTTATTTATAGTTAGAACAACAATACAATGAAAACCAATAAAACAGTTTGAGTATTAAGATCATTTTGAGACTTTGTAGTCAAGATTGTTTTGACGCTGACTGTACACGACTCACCTAATGGAAAATGGTTACCGTCGTGTAATGTACTATTTCAATTTTGCTTCAGTTATTTTAATGTAGGTAGACCTTAATGAGGGCATTTGGAAAAGTGAAACATTTGGTTAGAAGTGAGCATTCAGCTCAGTGCCGGTGCGCCGGTGTCGGTGTGCGGCCATGATTATGTCAAATTTATGTACATAATTTACTAAACAAATGGCCGCGTGTTTTTGCTCCGAGCTCCGTATAATTAATATATTTGAGACGCAATATACAACAATAATAAAAGAAGCCTGATAGTCGTTTATTTTGAGTTTAGGTTCAAAACAATAATTGTTTTAAAGTTTCAATAAACAACTTTTAGTAACAAATAAAGTGCCATCTAGACTCAAACTAACTATGGCTCTATTGTCTAGACTGCGGGTGATTTTATTGTAAATGTAAACATTACACATTAATATAGTCTATTATTATAGATATTGTGTACATGACACAGGGCAATATAAATAGGTTTTACATACATACATATAATCACGTCTTGATCCCCGGAGGTTTAGGCAGAGGTGAAATAACACCCACATTTCACCAATCATTGAATTCGGTCCCAAGTAATAGAGAGTGATTACTATTACCGTCTTCCGGGCACTATTGTTGACTCAAGCCATACCTGAGGCTGAGTTTGAGCTGGAATATCTGTCTGATGTTAAACAGCGTCATACCTTAGTCGCCTTGCACGACACCGCATGGAAAGAGATGGGGTGGTCCAAACTCTACTCTGCTGGGATCCACGCGATTTTTAAAACCGCTTAATAGATTTTACGTAAACAATTTACTGTTATTTTGGTTTGTTTTAATTTATTAGATATTTAAACTTAACATGTTTCTAATACACTAAAATGTAGATCAACAATGTAGTGTGCAAAAAAGGCACTTCAGGGTATTAAGTATATTGGCTAAGTTTGCATTGGGAGGTACCAATGATACGAGTTGTTCGAGAACAAATACAGACAGTAAAGTTTACAGTTCTGTGTGGTGGAACAAGTGATGGAAAGTTAGCGAGATGATGCTATTTTTAATACCACTCAAGCTCATGACCCATCATATGGGAAAAGGTGTATTTTCAACCTCTAAGGAAACCCACGGAGTGTTATACGTTTGAATTGTTTATTTGTGTATTTTATAGGTATATCAGTTCCATGTTGTATGTTTAAACTCATCAGGATGGTCTCAATAAGTAGGTATTTGCTAGATAATACTAATTGAAATAAATGTATTACTAGTATACACATATATTCGTACTTGTTAAAAGTATGAAATAAAACCTATATTAAAAATTCACATTGCTCGGAAACAACGCTTTGATTTTTTAGTATATTGTCAGTTTGTTAAATTTTGTAATTTTATTTGATTCTATCTGTACATCAAACATTCTTCCACTAATAAATAATGACAAACCTCAAAGAGAAACATTACATTGTGAAGGGTAACAGCTTTCAACTTGTATTACGTAGAAGTTGAAAGAGCCCCGCAGCAATAGTCTCCTCTAGAGCGGCGCATATTGTACGGCGTGCACGTGATCTGTACTCGTAATAATGTACACAAACGCTTAATTGTTGCTGTAAATATTTTTCATGGGTAATAAAGAAGGAATGGTACCAGATGGAACTAAAAATGGCGCTATTATATATACGCCCTTTCACAGCGATAGAAAATACAAAATGAACTTGTGGTGAAATAAAACTGTTCACCGGTTATATAACTGTTTAAATTAGAGTGAAAATTCTGTATTTATAGAATCTTTATCTTTATCCTAGCGTTAACTCCAGTCGGATTCGAAGCTTTCATCTCGAAGTCTTGGCTTCGCTTTTTTCAGTCCAACTGCGGAATTGGCTATCTTCGATATTTTCCGTGAAACGACTGCCATCCGACCTCCACAATCCATAAGCGATATCGAAAGTTGGAATTTAGGTCAAAGAGGACTTTTTAGGGTTCCAACATAAATGTTCGTATGACAATCAGAACCAACGGCTTAACATGCTCTCGAAGGCGCTACAAGACCAATGCAAATAGCCATATTCATGCATACAATTATTTGTATTAAGCAGGGAACAAACTCGCTCCTCCTTCATAGCAGTCGCAATCACTATCGCCACGATACGAAGAAGATAGTATGGACGAGTATATTTGTTGTGTTATCTAAATGCACAATAGATTGAGACTTCGTGTCCAATGATATGCAATTACATCAATGTGAATTAATGTGGTTATGTTATTAGATAGAAATTATTTTCGGTAATATCCTGTCAGTCACAGGATATTACCGAAAAAAAAATGATATTATATAGGTATATTACGCCAGTCATCATAACTCAGGTTCATTAAGATATTTCTTTGCCATCATATCTACATAGTAGCCAAATTATTTTTTATTAAATTTATTTTGAAAACGTAACGCTAATGAATCGGGCGCTTTGGCATATTACCTATGACAAAAGTGTAGGTAAGTAATAAAATTGTGATACAGGTAACTTAACCTCAAAATAATGGGTAACATCTTGAACACAACCTACTGCTTGCAATAAAGTTAATAGTTACAGCTGGCTGCTGGCGAAGGGCCAAACCTCTTGGATTTACTGCAGTGTTTGAAGAATCTTGTATTTCAAAATTTAAATCGCATTTGATTTCTGGTAAAGAATAACAGAAAAGGTAACTGTAAAAGATTTTCTTTATCCGTCTGTGATGAAGTAAAACAGGGGTAGTGTATTTGTCCGTCCTAATGGTCTCCAATCATAAGTTTGATTTATTCAGAACAGTGATATACTGAGTGGCCAGCTGCTTTCTTAGATAGGCTACAGGTAGCCTGTGTTAAGGATGTTCCATCTTTATTGAACAAGTGTCACTTGATATATTATGGCGGATGTTTAATAATTGATTACAATAATTAAATCCATTAACTTTGACTTAAATTAAATTAGTGAAGATGTTTGGATGTTTGTTACTAAAACACGCTCTAAAAGCTACATGGATCTGGTTAAAATTTAGCTATATCCCTGGGAACAGGTTCTCATGAGATGCGAGAACGGGGTTAAAATTTCTAGTGGTGGAGCCGCAGGTTTTAGCTAATTAGCAATATTAGCATCGAATAAACAATCTATACAGCACCAACCACAGTAGAGACTTGTGCTCAGATGCTTTGACATATACGATTAAATATTTGCTTCTCTAAATAAACGCAGAGAGAATTCCGCTGTGTGAGGCAGTCACTTGGTTTGCGATCCTGGCAGTAAACATTACTGTGGAAGCAATAAATTTAAGCACTCATAAGTGTTACTTTGTGACCTAACTGAATAAAGACGTTTGAATTTCAGTTGAAAACTTAAGTAAATGGAAGTTTAAGAGAACAGAAGATTTTCAAAATTTATTTCCATTAAATTGTGTCGTAGCAGTGAAATGTTCGACTGCTATTTCAAGGTTCGATTCCAACTCTACGCGAATATTGATATTTGCCTGAATAGGTAAGTCTATTTTGTACATACTGTCTTTGGCTGATGTGAACAAAACATTGTCACTTTATTAGTTTACCTACTATGCGAGAGCTATATCTGCTAACTCCAGTTTTTCAATAGCAAGGTTGTTCATGTCTGTCGATTTATCATTATGTCACACATTCAAACGGTTTTTTTAAAACATTCATCGTTATCCAGAGTCCTTTGTTTCCAAATCCTAAGCCTCAATAATTAAAGATTAGTGCTAATCTATTTTTAATTCTAAAGCCGCGCCACATAGACATACACACACATACATAGACACACATACTCAATCACACTCACACTAATTCAGGGATAACCGCTCGTTAATCAAAGCTTTATGGCGCGGCCGCAACTAATCGTGTGATTATCGGACTCCATATTGAGGCTGTTTGTGGACGATTTATTAAAAAATATTTATGACAATATATTATTTTGTTTCAGTTAGTGTACTATTGCGAGATTATCTTACAGGGTCATAATTTCATCTATTACGGAATACAACACACGTCAACAAACGTTCTTGACTACGATACCAAACAAGGTACCACGTGTTACGTGATACTTTTGGAAACTTACGCGAACACTACACGTTGATATAAAACTAATTTTAACTGTTTCTATCGAACGATTTATTTGATATTATTTTATTATTTACACTGGTACCATAGTTTCAGGAGACATGGTCATGGTAAAGATTATATGAGAAAGAAATACATTGTACACTTGGACAGATTATGCCTATAAAAAAAACCGCATGGTTCCCGCCAGAGTAGAATTTGGGCCACCCCATCTCTTCCCATGCGGTGTCGTACAAGGCGACTAAAGGATAAGAATGTTTAACATCAGGCAGATATATACAGCCCAGATTCAGATTCAACCTAAAATGCATGACTCGAGTCAACAATAGTGCCCGGAATACGGCAATATGCTCACCCCCTATTACGTGGGACCCGATACAATGATTGGTGAAATGTGAATGTTAATTCTCCTCTGTCTAATCTTCGGAGGATAAAAGCGTGATTATATGTATGTATGTATCTAAAACAATTGGTAGATCCGTGTTGTTCTGAAATAAACACCTTATAAAATATAAGCAACAAACAATTTCAACTCAAACACTCAGTTCAACACCTCTTTTCATTTCCACTTAGAACTCTTTTTATTATAGCAACACACATATCTCCTTCCTACAAGTCTTGTAGGATGTAGGACATGACGGTATTTCCGTCCGAATTGAGCAGTCCGACTGGGGAAGTACCTCCACCCTACAGAATACCACGGCTATAATAACCTCGAGTTGTATTCCCAGCGGTGAGTAGGGTAGCCAGAGCTCACTGGAGAGTTTTTGTGCTATCAGTGGGAAGACCAAAGGCTTGTCCTGATTTTGTGTTCTGCACTGAAGGTACCTAAAATCTCTGTTCGTACAGGGTCGACAGCACAGATGTGACTACACTGGTGTTACACAAACGTTCATAGCCCACGGTAACCACTTTCCATAAGGTGGGCCGTGTGCTGGTCTGCCACCTAAATTGTATTAAAAAAGAAAACTTTAGCACTCTTGGCAACTGTAATGATGGCTTTAAATTTTTTACCCTTCAATTATTATCATGCGAGCGGAAGTTATATTGAAGTACTATAAATAAAACACCTAAGCATTACTGATTTTCTTTTGACATTTCGCAAGTACAGTTTTAATGCTTTGTAAAGAATAACAATAGAATAAAACATCGACCCACATAAAATGGCATTATGAGGTACTTACAGTTTCAGCAGCGTGAGCGACGCCCATACACACGTCGTTGCACACGTCCATAGGCCACGGTAGCTACTCCCCATTACGTATCCCTACTTAGGTAAACAGTCAGCGTCAGAACAATCTTGACTACGAGGTCTCATTAATACCAAGGTATTAAGAGCAAACCAGACTGTTTTATTGATTTAAATTATTTATTGTGCAAACTAAAGGTGTGTACCAAATGACAGAACAATCAGTCAACAGGAAGAGGGAGAAAACTAAGGCTTTGTGATCGACCTGATGTTCAAAACCTAACAAAAATAAGTTTTCTGTAGCATTCTTACACTGAATTATTTTATTCATTCAAACATCTTGAAATTACATCTGCTGTTCATTGAACTTCGTTTCAAAGCTGCGATGGTTCTCTCCATTTATTCGCAACACCTGCGAGAGGGTGCATGCGCTATGAATTCCCAATGGTAAATAAACATTGGCAAGAATCGCAACTTGGACACGTATGATATTGTCTGTCTCAAAGATATTGTGTGAAGGAATTATTAGAACCTAAAGGAAATATAGAGTACGTATCTCGGATGCGACCGGGAGTACTACGAAGATGATAGCGATGATAGTTTGATGAGTGGACTCAGTATACCTAAAACGAGCTATAGGCTTATACAGACGCGAACCTAACTTCTATAAATCTTCGTCTTAGTGTTAATCCCAGTCGCATATGAAGCTTTAACCTTGGAGTCTGGGGTCCACTTTATTAAACTAACTGCGAATTTGACTGGTTTCACATACATTACTTCTTAAACTTTGATATGGATAAAAGGTATCATTGAGAAGCTGCAATGAATTTAAGCAATAAACAAAATTATCAGATTCAAGTGCATTTTACTTTGCTCCGCGTCTGCAGTTATCGTACGCGGTGGCCTTCAGAATCATACCTTAAATTGTTTCTCTTTTCATTCTTTTCAATTGTTTTAAAATTTCATGACTTTATTCAATTCTATAAGCAAAACTAAATAATTCTCATCTCCCTAAAACCACACTCATAAATCTATTGGTCTAGGACATGTAAGACCTGAACATTTCCTGTCCTCCCGGGCTTGTAATCGAAGCTGCTCAATTAAATAGCTCAAAGCGTCTCTGCGCTGCAAGCACTTTCATAATTCACTTTGTGGCAACCGCTCGGACGTTTTAACCCATTTACGTGATTTCACAAGATTACTTACGTTTGTTCAGAGAGTCTTTGTGCGTTAAGCAATTTTTGTTTGCTGAAGGTAATATTACATTGAAATTACTATTAAACAATAGGATGTACTTACACACCCCGATCCATCTGCATATGGCGTGAGTCTGGGTGAGTATTTTATATCACCTTACTAGGGTTCGAGAAGACGATACGTCATGTTCCATGGGGCTCTCTCCCAACGGAGTGAAGCAAAACTTTCTTCATTCCCTGCAGGTTAAGGTTCCCAATGCTCGCTACGTCACTAGGGACTCCGTTTATATGCGGAGTTTCTTGGCTTTAATGACTAAATACCATTATAGTTTTAGGCGATTTGATTTGGATCTTTGTTTGTTAACCCTGTTGAGTACTCAGTGTGGATTCCACACGAAGAACAAAAATAGCGCACTATGTAATTCATTTATTTTCAAATATCAGCTGCTTAATTTAAAAACAAACCTTGTCAAATGCAAACCCATTAAATGCGGCACAAACAATAATTTATCAGTCATTAACTGGGTATAATCAACACATTACAATTACATAAGATTTACCAGTTCCGTTGTAGACGAATTTAATTGTATTTTGCTTTAATTGCATGTCATGGCCGCAATTGATGGTGACAGACGTCGATGCGAAATCGAATTGTACTGAATCGGAGAAATTATATGCAAAATGTGGAAACGTTGATAAGTTACTCCACATCAAGCTTATGCAATGTTTAAGAATATATAAAACTGAGCAAAATTAAAAAAGTGAAGTTGATTAACCCAAACAATTTTAGACATCATTTTATTAACTTGGTCCACTGCATTTATAAATACACAACTGGTTTGCCTCCTAACATGAGTTTCAGTAGATGATGAAACATCTAAAATTTTATACAACTTAGGTGGTAGACAAATACGCGACCCACCTGATGGAAAGTAGTTAGCGTAGCCTATGGGCGTGTGCAACACTAGGGGTTACACAATTAGGGCACGCCGTAGTAACGGCGGTAAGACCCATCATGGGGGAGTGGCTAGAGAGGCCACACGGCAGCCTCTCGTACCGTCTGACGCAGATGATCACCGAGCACGGATGCTTCGGAAAGTATCTGCGTCGGATGCAGAAAGAGCCAACGTCCGAGTGCCATCACTGCGACGCGAGCGAGGACTCACGCTCATCGAGTGTCCGGCGTGGGATACGTCGAGGCGGGAGCTTGTGGCGGCCCTGGGAGTGAGGGTTCTCACGCTCTCCACCTTGCTCGCGGCGATGGATCGCTGCGCGGATGCGTGGGCGGCCGGCGCCTCCTTCTGCGAGCAAGTAATGCTCGTGAAGGAGGAGGCGGGGCGGGAGCGGCAGCGGGAGCGACGAAGGATCGCAAGACAAGCTGCCCGCGCACGAAGGCAACTCGGGCGTCAGAGGTCGATGAACGACCTCCGCCCCCCATGAGCGCCGGCCTGGGGGTGACAGGTGAAGCCGCCTGTCACCCTGGCAGAAGCAGGCCGCGGCGGTGGCGCGCGTGGCGCGCCTCCCCGTTTCCGGGACGAGTTGGGGACTCTGTAGTCCCCACACCCGAGAAGAGGGCCATATCGTGAGAGATGGCCCTGGGTCGGCCGGGGTGCGAGGGATATGCCTGTCAACGTCACCTTCGGCAACCAAAACGACCCACAGGCGGCGTGCGTTTTAGTCGGTTCGAGTCCGACATAACCTCCTCCACCGGCTCCGGTGGGGAGGTATCCGTGGGGATTTTGCGCACGTAAAAAAAAAAAAAAAAAAAGGGGTTACACAATCACACTTGTGCTGCTGACCCTGTAAGAGCAGAGAGTTTATGTGCTGTTAGTGCAGAAGGCAAAGCAGAACAAGCCTTTGATCTTCCCATCGACAGCAACATATTAATTTGAGTAACCATGTAGGTTTTGTAAACTATATCTTACTATATTATAATGTCTAAATATATTCATGTTATCCCAAATGAAAATGAAAATAAAAATATATGACATCCAATGCCCAAATACTGGAAGAAAATAATTGAAATAAAGTGATATTTGGTATTCAAGTGTCGTGACGCCTACTACGAGTAGATTTCTAGTCTTTATTCCAGTAATATGAGCTAGATTGCAGAATAATAGCAATGTCTATAAGTCACGACATAAAATAAGAAATAGTACGCATTTAGCACACACATCATATTGCTGTATGTGTGTGCCTCCGAAATTTCAGTCCCGCACTATACGAAATACGAAGCCTTAAGGTATTATGAAGTTACTTTAGATTTCTCTCGATAGGGTTTAGACGGAATGAAGTGTCACGTGCTAACATCGAGCCCTATTGTGATATAAATGCGTTTCTCCATATCTCCAAGACTTTGATCCTTTACATCGTGGGTACGTTTCATAGTAGGCCTGCAGATTTGCCTACGTAATAAAAGCTACGTGTATCTACTGATGAAAAGACAGCAATGTTTCTTCCCAAAACGGGGTCATGCAGAATCCATCCTGAGATATGGTTTGATAACATAGGAAAACTTTATCAATATTCATAGTTTATCGTACAAAAATATACTGGAGCTGTTTATGGAATGTAGGTGTGATATGGGTCATAATACTCGTAACACCGAGCCAGAGCTGGGGTCTCACTCGTCCTCGGTTTCACCCACTAGTGACATTTCAGTTTCCTGTATATGCACCATAATATAAAATCACATAAAAATAAATAAGATCTTTGCATGGTTGCTATGAGGTTTCATAAATATAAAAATTTATGAGACTCTGTAAAGTTTGTGAAGATGTTGTGTGGATGTGTGTATGTGGTTGTTTTTACTCTTTCATGCAAAACTAGCTAAATGGATCTGAATGAAATTCATACAAGTCAGTTCTCCTATCCGTGTGGTGACGGACAAAGAATACAAGTATCAGCACGCCATCTGATCCGAAGAATGCTGTAAGACTAACGAAAAAATACAAGACGGTATCACCGCGAGAGAAAGAATACTCTAAATAAATCCGTGTACCAACACGTTTGACCAACGTGGAGACAGTAGGCGAAAGCCTACAAACATTGGGAGAGGCTTATGTCCAGCAGTGGACGGGTTAAGATTTGTTTTAAAGGGGGTGGAACCGTAAGTCACAACTGGTATGACTAAAAGATAATTAACGCGTCGGTGGCTTAGTGTTTAAGGAGTAGGCCTTACGATCCAGAGGTCCCGGGTTCGTATCCTGGTCATTACACTACCGCCGTGAACCCACTCCTAACACAAGCAATTTAGCTTAGCTGGAGGGGTTAAAGGGAATATTAGTTATTTCGGTTCTAATATCTATAAAAAAAATGTACATACCTTAATGTACCTATACATATATACCTCATATACCTGGCCATATCCATAAAATTTTGACGTTCAATATTCTTATTATTTCGTTCTATTCAACATTAACAATGAGGTTATCAATTTATTATAGTAACTCATGTATTCTACCACAGAGCATATTCTTATCATTCTCTCTATCTACATCAATTTTTATAATACCGAGCCATCTTCCTCGTACAGAAACTGAACAAAAACGTTACCGGGGCGACAACGATAGGCAATCGAATTTTATACAAAGGCTTTTTGGGTCGTTGGATTTCTGTAAACTGTAGTAATGAAAAAATATGACTTTTCCGTTTTTCTAAGAGTTTTATCCAGACACATCGTTCTGAGTCAGATAGAACTTTATCGTATCTAGCGTGTACGAAAATAAGAATATAATAATGTTTGAAATTTTACGCTTTTGAGTTAAAGGTGACATTATACTTATTATAACAACACAACAGAATTTTGACATATTGTATTAATATGACGAATAATAAGCGTTAAAAAACCTCTGTATTAAATAATGTAAAAAAGGTTGTAAATTACGCACTTAGATTTTAGGATTACTTACGATTTACTTCAAATACTGTTATTTTGAGGACCATGGTTCCTCAAAATAAGAATTATACTGAAATCAAACGCTGACATCCAAGTTGATCGTACATAAGCAATTCATGGGACCCTACTTCGCTATACATCGCCTCGTAAACACGTTTTATTGAGTTGTGTACACGTAGTGAGCGAGCGATGAATATTATAGCAGGTGGCAATAACAGTGCATATGCAGTGAATATAAAACTGTATTAATAACGTCATCGACACGGATTCTTTAGGAGGTAGGACACGTCGGTATTCCCATCTCAATAGAGCAGTCCGACTGGATGACTCTGCCTTATAGTATACCACGGCTATAATAACCACGTCTTGTGTTCCCAGCGGTGAGTAGGGTATTCAGAGCTCACTGGAGAGATTTTGTGCTCTTGATTGTTTCTTCTGCACTGACGGCTCCGTTTTTACAGGGTCAGCAGCACGGATGTGACTCCCCACTTATAAAGTGGTTGTTACATATAAGGAATTGTTACCCTTATAAAATTTGTTTATAACATGTACAATGTAAACGACTGTTAGTGGACCAATAAATAAATAAATAAATAACCACTTTCCATCAGTTGGGTAGTGTGCTTGTCTGCCACCTAAAAAAATAAATTTTATTGAGAATATAAAAGTTGGGTTAGCTCGATAATAATTTGTTATGTTTATACCAACATAACAAAATGCAATGACTTTTGGCTGGCTACAGCTGCCAATTTACTGCAAGCGAGTCCTATAGTCAAAAATACGAAGACTTTGGTAAGCGTATGATGAAATCGCACCAAAGAGGTAGCTTGGGTAGACTAGATGTCGAAGATACAGTGGATTTACCAAGAAGTCTTAAAACAGGCTAATAATGGAATGGCTGTCATTTACTAAATGCATAAAAAACTATGTAATCCCATATGAATATATAGGATTACAAACTTACATTTGCGATAAGTAGTATGACAGCAGATAAATTTATTGACCTGTTTTAAGCGTTCATGGTACCTGCGAGCCCTGGGTGGATATTATGGTACAGGCAATCGTTCAGACAATTCTCGTAATGTTGGAACAATAAATACTACGCTTGAAATCAGGATAGGCTACTGATACCGTCTAAAAGTTTGAAAAATTATCTTTGAAAATATTTTTAACAGCCAGAGGGAGAAAAGGTATAAACATTGTCGAAAATTGAATATATTTGGAATGTAATCTATCATTCAGAGGGCGGACACGAACCGCAACTTTTTAATTTACGAAAAAGTACAAAGTGAAACTCGAGTCGGTATTGTAGCTAGAACTTTGAACGCGGCATTGCCTATAACTTTGTTTTCAAAACTGTTAATGCATTTTAAAATATTCACACAAGCGATACAAAAATAAAACAATTCGTTACCACTTTTTACAGAAACGATTTTTAATATCACCCAGAATTTATTTAGATGAAACCCTAATTTGCATATTCGCAAAGCTGTCGAAGTGAAGCTGATACCTTTTCTAGGCTCAATGTTTACTTTCAGAAAGACCTTACACTTTTTGTGCAATATCCACTGGATGGAGTCCACTCTTCTTGTGATAATAGATACCAAGTAAATAGTTGAATACAATTATCTCCCACTAAGGTACACAAAGTATTCATCATACTTAACATAGTACAATTATGTAGACGTGTTATAAATTTCAAAAGTAATTTGATTCGATTGTCGACTATATTTATATTCCACACGAGTCCTCGTATAAGTCGCTTGCTTTTCCTGTCCATACCACATGAATCTTCAATTTAGTATGACCATTTCCGAGGTTCAAATTGTTCTATGTAACTACATAATGTCATTTGTTTTAATGAAAATAAATGTATGTATGATTTGAGATTTGACATGGTAATATACATTAATAGTGTAAAACTCGCCGGTATTTTGCCATGTTTATTATTTTCGCTGAGTAATCGATATTTCGGCACTGTTACAAGCGCCATGATCACGGTCTGATTGATTTGCGTGACATAATAAACATGGTAAATATCCCGGCAAGTTTTACAGTATTTATATAAATGTATATTCTTATAACAACTCACCACAGCTGAACATAGACAATGATTGCAGTTTTGCACTACTAGTTTTCTGTGAATATAAGTACAAAAAGGTCCAGATTTATTGTTATATCGTTATCTTGGGACACGCTATCTGTTCGTTGATGGATCAGTCTGTATTATACATAACTTAGTCATCTACGTTCTGAATTGTGAAGTCTGCTCATGAAATACGAGTTCTACTCAGCACTCAGGGCGTCCTTTTAACGTAATTTTGTTGGAATTATCTGGAATAGAATCCTGTCCTGATGTAGACGCTTATTTAATTTTTTGTTATAATCTTTCTTATGATGAGTTCGTAAACCAATAACTTTGCCATAATATCAAGTGTTAAATTTCAATATTATTGTGTTATTGTATAATATCGGTGGGTGTTTGAATACAAATTAAATAGATTTTATACGACTCTATTAACTTTGAAACTAAATAAAATATATTACTATATCGCATTACAATATACATAGTAATACATGTACAAAATTAAAAATAAAGTTCTATTGAATAACATGATTTCGATACGATATCGAATTTGAAATTTTATTAAGAATTTAATCAAAATCCATTTGACTGTAAATATATTTCCAATTTCAAATAAATGTAATAAAAAGAGAATTTACTAAACATGTAAGAGATTTAAGAGTGCCCTGAAATAAATAAGTTTTATAAGAATACAATTATGTTAAGGTTGTTGATAAGTCTACAATCTACAATCAAAAGTAAGCTATCATACATCATACATAAGTATGAAATATATATATTACAATCGAGAGGTAGTCTGTAACTGGTTAATGAATTAACATGAAATACATTGATCCTGCCTTATTGAATTGTATAAAGAGCGTAAAATAATAACGGGAGATTTAATTACTACGAGTCATAAAAGTGTTTAATATAAATTTATAGCTTGCTAGTTGTTTCTTCCCCACATAACATGTGATATAACCCTCGTTTGGTCCGCCATAGTCGGGTAAAAATTCGTAAGTTTCGTACATTACATTTACAGAACATTTACAGAACATTTACAGTTTATTTATAAATTATTAAAAGCATGTGATGAGCCGTCAAGCTGAGTGCCACCATCGTTACATGCTACGTGTCTATAATAGTGAACATCTTTCATGAGGCGTCGCTTTTAGCTTACCATCAGGCGAGGTGAAGTCAAATTGACGTGAACCATATAATAAAAGTTTAGAATTTTTTTTTTTAAAGCATAGTATATATTTTTATTACATTAAGAATATTTACATAATATACACGGAAATTATAGAAATAAAAATATATATAAAAAAAGAATATATATCTAAATAATCCTGCAGGTTCAGGCGTCAAAGAATTCCTCGCCATCGATGTCAACCGGGAAGGTGGCCAGAAGGCTAGCGGCATTGCCACGTTGAATGGCAATACCAATTCTTTGCGCAAAGAATAAACCAGCCCTCTGATCACGGGTAGCGTCAATTAAACGTTTAGAAATGTCTCTAAACAAAAGACGGGCACTTGGACCCCATGATCCCAGCGTCTCGACCCCGAACGGCTCAAATATGTAATTACCACTTATATTACTATACTTGCGCCGTTTGAGGGTCTCTGCCGACGCAGCAGCAGCGCAGGCGCAGTTTGCAGTCCCTGGAAGGTGTGAAGGCGCAAGGGTGTCAGCACATGTTGCATCCCACACCAAATGCCTTCCCATCTTCCAAGGCACCAATGACATTCCATCTGGCCTCTTGCCATCGTCGCGCGCCAAGCCAGTGGGTTCTAATATGGCTGGAACGCCAGCGGTGACAAGAGCCCGACGGATTATGTCATTGATATACCCGTGCCGTGACAGCCGTCCTGCGCTCCTGCTGCAAGAGAGACCATGATGTCCAAGGCTACCAACTTTTTCCCCACAGCGACATCGATGCGGAGAAACGCAAGGAGCACCTAAACGAAGGCAAGCAGCGATACGGAAGGTGTTATCGTCCAACATGGTACCAATGTTAGGCGACGGTAGGGCCTGAAGCCAAACACCGGATTCCCATTCCCCCACAGCCAAAAGGCGAGCACGCTCCGCAACATTGGTAGAACTAGAAATTAGATGTTTTCTTACCATGTTGCAGAGCGGCACGTCCCATTGTCTCTGGGGAGCTGGGTTGGCTGGCAAATCAGCGTTTGGGCAAAACATTTTCCAAGCATTAAAAGCTTCGGCCATGCCTGGCACTTCTGAATTAGTTAGGCTAGGGGTTAAGATTTTTTTAACTAATTCATCCGTGCCATGCACCGAAGATAAAAATGCTGGCAGACTTACGTCAGTAATTTTGCGAACGCCGAGCCCGCCTAGACGCACAGGCATGGATGCCTGAAGCCAGACTCGGTCGTTCATATCCACATTTAGAATTTTGCATAGTGTGTTTCGAATCACACTATCCATTTTACCTAAAAGAGTCGAATACTTGAACAGTTGAGTTGAGCGGAGTACATGTGTAAATTTAGGAACAAAAAGACAATACCGAATTATAGTGAAAGCAGAATGGATGTTAATTTGTTGTAATCGGTCCGAAACTTCACAGAAATTTCGAATCTTTTCTTCTACGAAGGAGTCATATGCTTCCTCTAGGATTGGGGACCCAAGGAGGCGGAGAGAATTTTTTGAACAATTTTTAAATTTGGAGCCAAATCGTTGAATTTTGATAATGTTGAAAGGATGTCTACGTTATCATCAAGAAAAATTTCACATTTAGTTGCATTTAAATGTAAACCAATGGATCTACATTCATCTTTTAAAAAAGCCAAATCTTCTAAAACTGTTTTAACGTCTCCTCCTAGGGTCACGTCGTCTAGATACCACACGTTAAATTTAGAATTTAGCTGCCGTATCACAGGATGTATAGCAAGGCTAAAAATGAGTGGCCCAAGAGGGTCACCTTGTTGACACCCAACTGATGATTCTAAAACGTTGTCCTTGTATAGTAATTTTGAGGGGTACCTATAACATTGCCAAAGAAATTTATAAATTTTTAGGGTTTCCAATTTCACTTGCGTCAACAATGTGTCCCTATTAGAATTATTATAAAGCTTTCTAAATAAGACGGCAATAAACTCACCCTCTATTACGTGGGACCGAATTCAATGATTGGTGAAATGTGGATGTTAATTCACTTCTGCCTAACCCTCCGGGGATAAAGGCGTGATTATATGTATGTAAATATTTTTAGACATCTATACATTTCACCACTCAGTGTATAAGATATGGATTGCTGTTATTATCATTATTATTAGCTGCAAACTTATAAAAAAAAAACATTTGCAATTGAGACTACTAACTGAGATGCTTTGTTATAAATATAATACATTAATTCTGATAAATATTAGTAAATCTATCTAACTGAACATAAAGATTTGTTATCGTTTTTGGTTTTTAAAATGGTTTACTTGTTTGTTTTAAGTGGTGGCTATTAGTTTTATTATGAGACTTCCTCTAAAAACCTTATGTAATTAACTTGACAAACAAAATATAAGCATTGGTAACTTGGTATATAACGACATTTTTGTTTTTTTTACATGCGCAAAATCCCCACGGATACCTCCTCACCGGAGCCGGTGGAGGAGGTTATGCCGGACTCGAACCGACTAAAACGCACGCCACCTGTGGGTCGTTTTGGTTGCCGAAAGTGAGGTTGACAGGCATATCCCTCGCATCCCGACCGACCCAGGGCCATCTCTGACGATCTGGCCCTCTCCTCAGGTGTGTAGGGACTTCAGAGTCCCCAACTCGTCCCCGGAAAACGGGGAGACGCGCCTCCGCGGCCTGCTTCTGCCAGGGTGACAGGCGGCTCCACCAGTCACCCCCAGGCCTGCGCTCATGGGGGGCGGAGGTCGTTGGTATATAACGACTTAGCTCTGCGCACTTGCGATAGAAAGGACCTGGCTTCAAATCCTGGCTATTACACTAGCAACGAGAGCCGACTTTTAACACGAGCAATTTAGCTAAACTGAAGGCAGTAGGGGGATTATATTAGTCATCTAAATGACTAATGTTCTCTAAGGAAATCCACTTATACTACATTTATTGGGCTAAATACATAATAGATAAAAGCTTTTTACTTCAAGGCATCCGGTAGCAATTACTCAGCGCTAACAAAGCGAGTAACGCTGTAGAAATATGATGCGTATATAAAGCTAGAATTATTCATATCCTTGCTTTGGTGGCAATCTTTAATGCTTTTTATTCATACCGGTAGGTAGAATAGCAAAATAGAAATAAGTACAAAGTGACAACTAATTTAGAAAGTAATATGAACACATTTTATTAGAAGTGAATGTTAATCAAACAATTCCTTTATCATTGGTTCACGAAGCGCGTTGATTAATTTGATTTACTGCATGCCAATGTCTTACAGACGTTCATTACTATTAACTACTCATGTATGAATACTGATTGAATTCTTCCAGTTCTGATCTTTGATCTGATTCCCGGAATTTCAGCTTTTTGTATTGTCAAGAAATAAATTAAAAACGATCTTTGCATCCTCTCAGCAGCGTCTGTGGCGTGGCGGTAGTGAACGCGACTGCTACGCAGAAGGCACGGGTTCGATCCCCGCTCAGTGCAAATATTTGTATGCATGAATATGGATATTTGCATTGGTCTGGGTGTTTCTATGTATAATATGTATGTATTTACAAAAAAAAAAAGTATTTAAGTATGTTTATCCATATTCTAGATTCCATAACATAAGCTAGTTAAACTATGCTTACCATGGGTCTAGATAGCGTTGTGTAGAATGTTGTAGAATATTTATTTATTTATCTCAATATTATTATCCAAATTAAGTTTATTGATAAAGTGTTCTCTGAGTCGTGTTTCGTTTACTAGCAGTACAAATCAGTGAAGGGTGTGCAGTATCGAGCCGAAGTGAAGCACTCTTGGGAAATTATTCTTAACGTTTGACGGACGATCGCACCTTAATTTAATATTTCATTTATGTACCCTTTTTTCAAACTTACTTCTTCGTTTTTTACGCATCAGTACGAAAGCAGTTCCGATTTATTTGGGTGAATTATTAATTTGGATAGCCGACCTTGAGGAAGTACTGTATTGATTGAGTTTGGGTAGACTCTTAAAATGTTAAGGGTTACTATTATTGTAAGTTAATTTTTCACAATATTATTAAGGTAGCTAAGTGGTTAAGGAGTCGGCCTTACGATCAAAGGTCTCGGGTTCGAATCCTCGTCATTACACTACCGCCGTGAACCCACTCCTATCACAAGCAATTTAGCTTAACTGGACGGGTTAAAGGGAATATTAGTAATTTTGGAACACATATATTTTAAAGAAAAAAAACTTCAATGTCTTATCCAATAGTATACAAGAATTGACAGGTTTTATAACTTTGGCAAAATTTTTGATATTCGTTGACTTTGCAATACTCGTTCGAATATAGTCAGTATTTTTTATTTTTTTATAATAAATATTCCACGATATTCTACAGAACGCTATCTAGACCCATGGTAAGCATAGCTTAACCAGCTTGTGTTATGGTATCTAGAATGCGAATAAATATACTTAGATACCTTTTTTTTGTAAATACATACATATCATACATAGAAACACCCAGACCAATGCAAATATACATATTCATGCATACAAATATTTGCACTGAGCATCGAACCCGCGCCCCCCGCATAGCAGTCGAATGCTCTACCGCTACGTCACGGAGGTCGTTTGCTTTCAAATTATCAGGCATGAGTCAGTTTCCGTGGTAGTTTGAAGAATATGTCCACACCCGACCACGAGTTGACTGAGTAGAGCTCAGCATGATATCACAAGGTGGAAAGTGATGAAAATAAGTATAGTGGTGATTGTCGAAAGTTAATGTTTGATAAGACACAAGGTAATAAATTTTGAAACAAAAATACGAAAAGCGAATATAGAAATTCTCTGTCCAGTAGTTGAAAATTTATTTTATGGTCAGTCAATCACACATTGTGACCACACTTGTACTTTTACCACAATTTTTATTATTGAACCTGACCGGTTTCGCCCTACGGCATTCTCAAAGGTTTATTTTTTTGTACTTATTGAAACCTATGAGGATGACGTGGCGAAAACGGTCAGATATAATAATAAATACAGTAGAAAAAGTACAAGTATGGTCTCAATATGTGTAACAACAAATTCCACCAAGTATGACACTTGGTCAACATTATCCATAGTCTTAAGTCCATCAGATTATATCCTATATCCCATGTTATCTCATCTGAGTTATTTCTAATGTAACCCATATGACCACCTTACAGTTCACTAGCATTATATGCAAGCCCGTGTGAGGTTCCATAATCCAAAATAAAAAAGCAGTTTACTATTATGACATACTTTTTTTAACGTGCGACAAATCCCGACGGATACCCCTCCCCGCCGGAGTCAGTGGGAGAGGTTATGTCGTACTCGAACCGACTAAAACGCACGACATCTGGGGGTTGATGTTGGTTGCCGGAGGTGAGGAGGGCCGCGTTCTTGTCTGCCACATAAGGGGTACAAAAAAAAATGTTAATCTAAAATGTTTATGTACGAGCTATGTAATATATAATTATGAAGATGAAGCAACCTCTAATATTTATTACTCATAACATAACATAAACTCACGCCTATATCCCCGAAGGGGTAGGCAGAGGTGCTAGCACCCACATTTCGCCAGTTTATGTTTAGGTCCCAATGTAATAGGTGGCGAGCCTATTGCCATTACCCGGGCACTTATAAACCTGCGATAAATTTATTACTCATATGACATTAATATTTTTAAATCATACTATTTAATTCTTTTTTTACATAGGACACGTCAATTAGACTGCACCATACCTGATGGTAAACGGAAGGCAATTCTCAGAAATGAGGGTCACCATTACTTACATATACCATGTTACAATGACACTCAGCTTGACTGCCTCATCATGTGCTTTTTCACGCCCCGCTTAATAGATCCCGGACTGTAGGAAGAAGGAAACACGTGAGCTGGTAATGAATTCCAGGCCTTAATGGTGCGACAAAAGAAAGAGTCTCCAAACCGTTTGGTTCTTGATGAATTTTATGTAAATACAATAGATAGGCATTCAATTTCGTTTTATGTGAAATCCTAAAGAATAATGAGCACGATTTATATAAAGGCAGTATATATGTATAATAAATTCTAACGAATGGAAATTCACAAGGGTTATCGCTCGAATCATATCAGTAAGTAATATTCAAACATCGACAAGCACTTTCTGGAGAAAAATATTATAATATTTACTATAACTTATTTTCCTTTGTTTCGCAGACATCCATCGCTTTCTCTAATAATAGTAATACCTTAGTACAGCACAATGCTCTCATGTTATCGTGATATTGGTTTGCTTACGAAGAGTTGAATAACTGTGAGAATAATACGAAAATATTGTAAAGGGAATATGTTTGACACTAAGACTTACTGAAGTTACGTTTTTTTTTTATTGTGGGTAAAATCTCCGTGGACATCCCCACCACCGAAGCCTGTGGGGGATATTATGTCGAACTTATACCAACTAAATCACACGCAGACTGTCGGAGGTGAGAATAAATAAACAAATAAATTTTTAAACCCTAACCCAAAAACGATAGGGGGTTATAAGTTTATTTTGTCTGTCTCTGTGTGCGAGCGTGCGTGCGTGAGTGCGTGCGTGTGTGTGCAAGTGTGTACATCTGTGTATATTAGTGTGTATGTCTCGTATGTCGATTTGGATTAAGTTTTTTTGGCTTTTAAAGATGAATTATTAGAGAGTATTTTTAGCTATGTTTGAATTTGAAATTGGTCCAAGATGGCTGCCGCCACAAAATGATGGAGTAGATATTTTTTCACAAATCCCTCAATATGGGTATCAAATAAAAAAAGTCTTACAAGCGTTGGACCAGCAAATAACCAACAGCACACTAGTAGCGGAGTGTCAAATTGCCCTGAACAGGCTATCCACCTTAAATGCGGTAACGCTGCAGTGGATAAAGGGGCATAGCGGGTCCTACGGCAATGATGCCGCGGATGAGCTTGCGAAGAGAGGCTCTGGTATGAGTATTGATGGCCCGCTACCATTGCTACCAATCCTTTTCTCGCAACTCCGCACTTGGACACGCGAGCGATCCGCGGAACTACATAACCAAAGATGAACACAAACCACCGACTGCAGGCAGTCAAAAGTGGTTATGCCATCGGTAAATAAATGACTCACGAAACGTCTCCTAAAACTAGACAGAACAAGTCCAAGAACAATAATGGGTACTATAACGGGCCACTGCCCCCTCCACAAGCATCTATACACCGTTGGTGTCACAGACAGTCCCCTTTGCAGGGGATGTTTTGCTGCCGAGGAAACGGCCGCCCACGTAATACTGGAATGCGAGGCAGTATCCTATCAGAGATCGCAAATCCTCGGTACAGTGTGGTCGCTCCGCGAAGCCTGTGAAGCCCCCAGTAAGCTTGTGGAGGAACGAGGTGTGATGTTCCTCCAACACAAAGGGAGGATCCTCCGACCAGGCAAGGTGATCACGCCTGGCGGGCCGCGGCCCAACGATTGTCGTTGGGACGATGTACATATGTTCTCCCAGCGCGAGAACTTTACATGCGCGATGTAGGATTAGTAGTTACGTACGTACGCGGCGCTGGGTACATGTGGCATCGCCACATCACTCCCCTCCAGACCGGAGGTTGATTCGCGATGAGTCGGCTGTCTAAGCTCTCTTGATGAGCATGCCATTACCAGTCTTGAGTAGTTCCGTTTCGTCAGAACTGGACGCCGCTTATTCCGTTAGTGGAACAGTCTTCCTCGCTAGTCCCAGTGAGTCGGGACTACCGCTGGTCCCGAAGACGCGGGACAAGTGCGGTGCTGCGGTGCTGCGGTCCTGCAGTGAAACGCCTTGAGTTGGGGCTCGATGCGTCGAGATGAATCCTCGGCGAGCCGCCAGTGGGGCGAGGTGAGTCCTCGGCAGTGACGGGGCGAATCCTCGATGAAGCGAGGTAAGTCCCCCGTGTATTGGGGCGAATGCTGCGTAATGGCTGAGTGCCACGTAGACGGGAGAGATGTCCTCTTCTTACGTGGACCGTATGTACGTGCACTGTGTGCCTTAGATGCAGGTGAGGCCGAAGGGTAACCAGGCTGCGGCGGTCGCTGCATGCTGTGGTATCCTTGTAAGGGCCGAAAGTGCTGGATGGCGAAGACTTGATTACCGCTCATGCGGGAGAAGTGAATGTGATGTGACGATGAGAATGCTGATGATATGTTCAGCGAAGGTTACGTGATCAGATCACGTCGGGGTCACCAGTGTGGAGGAACGAGGTGTGATGTTCCTCCAACACAAAGGGAGGATCCTCCGACCAGGCAAGGTGATCACGCCTGGCGGGCCGCGGCCCAACGATTGTCGTTGGGACGATGTACATATGTTCTCCCAGCGCGAGAACTTTACATGCGCGATGTAGGATTCGTAGTTACGTACGTACGCGGCGCTGGGTACATGTGGCATCGCCACAAGCTTCTGCGCTTCGGGGCGTAGCTAGGCTGGCCACTCTAGCCAGTACTCTGCACGCACAAAAGCCGCCCAAAAGGGAGGCTAAGTGCGGACAAGGGAGTCTCTTTCAATTCCATTCCATGGGTATCAAATGAAAATACTTGACTAATAGATATATTAAAAAAAAAAAATTAAAGTAACAATTCAATACTCAATACATTCATTGCGTTCCATAATGTAGTACAGTTGTTCAGGTTAAAATTATTGTTACAATTATGGACCCTGTCGGGCACAGCACAATGTTTGGAGAGAGGAAGAGTTTGCCACACACAATAAGTTCACTCTTAATTACAGTTTTTTAATATTACTTATTATATTAAATTTAAATCCGTCACAAAATGAACAGAAAGTTTAAAATAAATTGTGTTGGTTAGTCCTTAAACTCTGATACACCTAGTAATATTTTGATTCAATCGTTGCCATGTCGGGAATACCTAGGATCATTATGATAATATGATAGAGTGCTTTACCAGTTAGTGTAGCCTGATATGACAATGCCTGAATCTAAATACTACTAGGTAGGTATATCAAAGTTAAAAGGCTAACCAACAGAAATGTTTTTTAAATGTTTAACTTATTTTTTATATTACACTTTTTAAATTAATCTACTAGTTCTTATTGATATCCTCAACAGAGTCTGCGGCGTGACGGTATTGGGTGCGGTGAGTGCTACGCACTATCTGCACTTTATGCAAATATTTTTTATATATGAATATGGTTTTTATGGCTATTTGCATTGGTCTGGTCGTATCTCGGTGGCTATAGGAACATCTTTAGTACTTTAGTACAAGAACTGGTTCCAGTCTCCGAGGTGAAAACATTGAATGCAACTGGGATCACAAAGAAGAAGATTTTTTTAAAGAATATTAGAACCAAAATTACTAATATTCCCTAACTGGAGGGGCCAGCTAAGCTAAATTGTTAGTGTTAGTGTAACGGGAACTACCGGGGTAATCCCACGATACTTATAGCTGTGATCGTCTTTTTACCTAATCTTTAAACCCCGACCCAATATCTATCATTCATTACTCTAATAATCCTGACACTACAGTTTAAATCGTTATTGTAACTTAGTTTTTATTTGTTCGGAATAGTGTGATGATAAGACTGTGGATTTATATTTTATTCAAATGAGATATAAATTAGATTCAATATAGGTCTTTGATAGTTTGAACTTTGTGTGGCATCTTTTGCAGCTGTATATAGGCCTTTAATGTCGAAGATATCATATATGATTTGTGATATGTGATCCGGATCAATTAAATATCTCAAGCCCCGAAGAGCGAGAATATGAATCTCAAGCCCCGAAGAGCGAGATTACATATGATCAATTCCGAAGAACTGATAGCGTTGATCAAAAGATCAAGGCTCTCCTCCACTTCGTCACAGTTAATTTAATTCAGTTTGTAAAACCTCCACTAAACTCCACTGTATACTGTAATCCTTCAGTTTTCGGCTTCTGGTTCCAGTATAAAATGTAGTAGCCCTTTAACGCCTCACGAATCTCATGAACGATGCCAAAACAATTAGAATAATGATTGAATGTGATATAATATTATTTCAACAATAATTTATTATGCCTTCACGGCTGTAATGGCAGTCATTTACTAATGAATATATAATTAATTTGATAGGTTTTGGCAGGTTTATGGACCGCTACACTTTACAAACTGCTCTGATTGGTAATAATATGGTATCTTCAATCAGAGTTGCTCTAATACTGTATCAAAATGATCCAGGAGCCACAGAATTGAATCCTAACAGTTGGTAATAAATGTATGACTTTACTATTTTAGGCCTCAGTATGGTATAAATGATGAGATCTAGTACAATCTTAGATGAATAGTATAATATATGAATTAATTATGTAATTCTAATAGGACATAAATAGTTCACTTTAGCACGTATGCTGTTAAATAAGATCTCACTAAATAAAGCCTTTCGCATTAATAATTCAACTGCAAATTCTTTCCAGCTACAGTCAAATGTGGAAATAACAAACCCCAACTCAATCTCTATACAAGTTGTGTATTATACCTAACCAAGATATAATTTACGAATATATAACACAAAGATAACGTAACAGATTCACTTCAAACTTAATGTACAGTGCACACCTATAATTCTTATAGAATTCCTACAATCTATGTCTGTAGCAACAGAAAAACTAACTAGACCTAGCTAGGAGCCCTAGTGTTTACCTTAGGTCTATTAAGACTTACCAACCTTAATAGGTGAGTTAGAAGTTATGTGTATGTGTGAGTTGTGAATTGTGTAAATCAACAATGTGAACTAGCTAAGGTAATGGGAAGTGATTTCGTTTAGACTCTCCTACAACGAAACCACGGAAACCTAGGTGACCAGGATAAGGTATTGAGACGCTTTCGAAGGCCAGTCTCAGCCCCGAAATTTAAAGCAATCTTTACCTACAAGAACTTATCAACACTACGTCTCAAGCTTGTTTGGTATTTGTGTGTATTGGAATAGGTATATAAATAATTAGGAACCTTCTGAAATAATTCAGAAAGCGCGTTGTTCCGACACAGTTTCCGCACACCGAACTTTTGCCACTTTCTCACAAATTACACTGGCGTAATACGGCTAGAATAATTTAATGAAACCGTTGCATGGTCTGTGCGCTTCTACTAATCGAACCAAACTCTGTGTCCCCCGCAAACCAGCCGATTTCCTTTTATACCAGTGCGAACTCCGCGCGGGAGCGGGGACGCTTGGGTCCTTTTTTTATCATAGGATTTTTTACAATGTCAACAAAGGAATTCAGTGCAAGTTAATTTTAAGCTCATGTTTACATTCAGATATTACATGCCTTCATGCAATATAATCAATTATGATTATATTCTACAGAATATCAATCATGCAAAACAATAGTATATAAAATACAGTAAACCAAATATACAGTAACTAAATAGTAAACCAATAATAAACCAATAGTAAACCAGCTGGTCATGCACCTATGTATCAACATACTCTGTTTGCGCGTGCATTCGTCGTGAAGATGAGCTCTTGTTTATTTTTTTTTTATAGAATTCTATTGTGATGTAATTTTGTAATGCTTTGTGCCAATTATTAGATTAATCCGAAGATTAATCATTCCATGGAGTCAAACTCGCATGAACCTACAAATATGTGTGGCGTAACATGACGCCTTAATTATAATCAAAATCCACCATCTTTATCATGATACTATTCCATATCAATTATGATTATATCCTCAATATATTGTTATATGTAATATTGCACTCGTTCACGTAAATAATATTAGAATCATAACAGTCTTTTGCATGCATGTGTTATAAATAGAATATCCCACGAAATCGATTTAGCCATCGTTCCCATAGCGTTCAAGTGGACGCTCTAACAAAAAAAATATAGTTTATGACCGACCTCTCTTTAGAATAATACGCATTTTAGTTAAGAGAAAGAAAAAATATGCCATGGTTTCGTATTGTGTATTTATGCTTCAAATATGAGTTTTAAAATGATAAAATAATCTATATTCTAAATATACGCTTATGTTCCATTTCATTAGGAGTGGGTTCATGTCGGTAGTGTAATGGCCAAGATTCAAACCCAGGACCTTTCGATCGTAAGACTGACTCCTTAACCCCTAAGCTACTGACGCGACGCTAAGATCCTCGCATTTTCTATCACTCTCATCTCACTTCACTTTCTGTCGATGTAATTTCTAACAAATAATCTACTTGTAAATGTGCTAGTGAGGTTATTTACCTTTCACGCTTCAACTACTCCGCCCACGATCATGAAATTTCGCAAACACGTTTTCAGAGGTACAAGAAGCTCCCAGGTTCCGTTTATTAGAAAAAATGTACAGTTACTTAAGTATAAAGAATACCTACATTTTAGACAGTCATAGGCGGTAGGTAGCCGCTATTGAGGTCACGGATGATAGCTATGTAAATTATTCAGTCATTCAGACGTTTTGTACATGTTTGTTGGCTTATAAGGTAAAATGGAAAATAATTACATAGGAGGTAATAGCTGAAATAGTAGGTAAGTTTTCTTAAAGAGTTTAGAAGAACTTATAGCTCATATCGCATACGGTCTTCAAGATTTGAATTGAAGCCCTATCAAACTTTACCAGTGGTCACGTCAATGTGACCTCGTGTGAAATTAAACTGAAGATAAGAGAAAGAGGATTGCCTTCAGCGGTGTTATCAGTCTTTTTACAAAATCTTTAAAAATACTTATATACTCACAAGTAGGCCAAAGGCTTCCAGCATTGGAAGAGGGCGATGTGCAGCACTGGACTGCGATGGTCTAATTGATTGATTAATTGAAACTTACATACATACATACATACATAAAAATCACGCCTGTCTCCCATAGGGGTAGGCAGAGATCACGGATCTCCATTTGCTACGATCCTGACATATTACTCTCGCTTCATTCACTCTCATTACATTCTTCATGCATGCTCGTCGGTTTAGAGTACTCCTGACCTGCCCCTTTTCTAAAACTTCCCCGATTTGGTCCAGGTATGTGCGCCTAGGTCTTCCCCTTCCGACGGTACCATCCACACTCGCCTCATACACCTGTTTCGTTAGTCTTCTTTCATTCATTCTCTCAACATGACCAAACCATCTCAACATTCCTCTCTCAATTCTCATCACTACATCTTCTATCACTCCACATCGTTCTCTTATCACGCTATTTCTCACTCTATCTTTCAAGGTCAAGCCACACATACTTCGCAACGCACGCATTTCTACTGCATTTACTCTACTCTGATGCTTTTTCTGCCACACCCAACTTTCACTACCATACATAAGAGTCGGCACCAATACTCCTCCATGTACAGCCAGTCGTGCCTTTTCGGACACTTTCCGGCTGCTCATAAAGTTGTGTAGTGCCCCATTCACTCTATTTCCAGCCATCACTCTCCTTTCAACATCTTCTTCATGCTTTCCATCTCTCGTAAACAATGTTCCCAAATATATGAACTCATTCACTTGTTCCACTTTTTCTCCATCTATACAAATCCTACACTCTGTCACACATTCATCTCTTTCAAAAACCATAACTTTTGTCTTACTAACATTCACTTTCATTCCTTTCCTCTCAAAAGCTTCATGCATAGTTGTTACCATCTCCTGCAACTCATCTGCCGATGACGCCAGTAAAACCTGATCATCAGCATAAAGAAGACATAATTGAAACTTAAGATTTAAAATATCTATTTAATTAATGTTACCTTATTCTACAACGATATAATAGTTTTAACATGTTAATTGAAATAGAATTCATTGTTTGTTTAGTGCCCAAAAGCCACGCACGTATAGTAAAGATATCAGTGTAAAACCAACACTCCATTTTGAAGCTGTAGGTAGCTTCAAAATTGAGTTCCCAATAGTTACCAAAATGGAGATGGTGCGGTAGAATTCAATGCCAAAAAGAATCGATAACTTGGTTCTTTCCCATCCCAACTCTTCAGGACGACTCAAGGATAACATTACTATGCTCGATGTGGATATTCATTGTAAGCTGAATAACAAAAATTTCTTCAAGAACGTTAAAACTGTATGCCGTAAACTTAATGAAGTATTGAACATGGAGAAACGGCTTTTACGCCGGAACAGCGGTTTCTTCTGTATAAGACACAAGTTCGTCCCTGCGTGAAATATTGCTATTACCTCTAGAATAACTCTGCACATAAGACACTCTCAATAGATTGCAGCACCAATTAGATCATAGATAGCTTTGAGGTCAGTAAAACCCTAGTTGCGTATAGATATAACGTCTTCGGTAATATTGTTCTGCCAATTCCAGCGAAAATATTAAATTTCACAAAGTTTAATTTATTGTTTCGTATTCAATTTCGTCGAGCTTCTTTCTCAGTGCTATATGCACAGGAACATGTAAAAAGATGGAGGACAGTATTTCAACTGTCGTGACATCACAATTTGCTTATAAATTTAGCAAAGCTCCTTTGTTGCTAGTAACGATTCCTTAGTGTTCGTGGCAAAGCTCGATTGGTTCTTTGTGCGATATATAACTAATTCCGAGATATGTACTTTTTATCTTATTTTGAACTTACATTTTTTTCTAACCTAATCATTCTATTAAATCTGGAAATGTTCAGAGCCTGATCACTGAGTGCCTTATTTGAAACAAAATCACTAAACATTGAACATCCTATTATATCCATATTTCTAGGGGTTTTTGAAGCTCGACTAAAATGCTCGGAGCATAAATTATCCTTACCTGCATTTGCAGCCAAATCAGGAAACCAAACCGAAGAGCAGACACAGGGCTCCGGAGTGCATGTTTTGGTTGCAACTGAGAATAACGCTGATTATAATGATGATGTATTTTGAAATTATGACTTCAATATTCGAGAACGTCATCATGCATGTCAATCTCCATAAATGGTGAATATGTTAATTAAATTTATTCAGTAGCATCAGCTCGCCAACTGCCTTCCAGAAGTTTAATATGCAAGGCAGAAATAATGTGATATTATTTCAGCTTTGCCGCTGTGTATAAATTAAACGAAAGAAAGGATTTGGTGAGTGCACTGTCACACCTAGAGGTAAGTATTAGTGCTATAACAAATGTCATGAATGATCAATTAAGAAAAAGTGCAATGGTCAGACTTGACTTGAACCCACGATCAGTCCCTTACATCGTATGCTCTGAACATTGAGCATTGGTGATGCGACGGTAGAAGTCATCTACCAATAATCATAAGAACTATCGGAAACAGCGATTAAAATTACAAAAACAATTAAAACATTATTTTTAGGTTAGTTCACCCAAAATTGTCATTAATGAAATCAGTAAAGTTGTGTGAGACATAATTGTATGATTCTTCGTGATCTTCACCTGCAATGTCTTCTGCAATGCCTCCTCAAACGCCGCCATTCTCTTGTGGAAGTCAGCTTTCATATCCGCCACAGTCTTGTCCATAGTGAAGGATTGACAAGTGTGAAGTATAAGAAGTTATGTGTACAGAATGAAGAGGAAAACAGTATAATCGGCAGGTTAGCAATTAAACTTGTAGTATAGAAATACAATTAAAATAAATAATATAATTACTGGGAGCAAAAAAATTATGTGTCTTCAGTACCTTCTTTTTTTTAATTATCCCACCAAGTAATATACTAATCTCTAAAAATAAAATAAATAGTATCTAAAGGTATACATTTAGATACTTTTAACGGTTTTATGACCTCAGTTAAACAACTCAATTAATAAACGAGAGCACATCAGTGGCAAACTGAATTTCAAACTGTAACATTTCATTTGTGAGAGCTACGTTGCCTACGTCAAGTTGCAGGCAAATATACCCTACTTTTACTGCATTTGTAATAAAATAAACAACATTTGCCCGCACAGGACGCACAGGAGCTATAATACTCGTCTTGCGTTGACTCAAATAACTTTTATGAAGCACGAGATAAAGTTTCTACGTCTCTAAGGCCACATCCGCACTCACTCGTACACTTTCCTTTTGCAGCAATCGATTGTGTTTAAACTAGATTCCAATCGTGCCATAAGTTGCACGTTTATAAATATTACTGGACTGTTAAATTTCTACTGCGGGTTTGCATGAATGGTACAATGACAGTTGAGGAGGTATAATGACAATAAGGATATAAACAGATGCTTAACCTGGAAGAGAAAGGTATGTATGTGTGGGTATGTATGTTGGTTGAAGTTATTTTTTTTTTTATACCACTTAGTTGGCAGACAAGTACACGGCCCACCTGATGGGAAGCGGTTACCGTGGCCTATGGACGTATGCAACACCAGGGGTGTCACACTCGCGCTGCCGACCATGAAGAAACCTTCTGATGCCCTTCTTGAAGAAACCTATTGTTATTTTATTTTTGCTTTTTTAACTAAAAATTATATGCATGAGTATAATGTTAAGTGTCACCATTTCACAGTATATATAATTATTTTATAGAAATGTAGCAAAAGTTTCAGTCGACAAGCTCGCAAGTTCCAAGGTATGTTAATGAGAAACTCTTTTTTACACAAACTTGGTAACTTAACTAATATTATTACTAAAAGTATCTAACTTTAAAGAGTTTTCACGGCCTTTATCTACTTGAATGCCTTAATTAATGTAATTTAATTATTTCTGGAAATTAAGTTGTAAATGATTTTCCAGTTCTAACACTTTTTAACTTTTAATTAATACTTAATATTTAATTAAATTCTAAAAATGTATCAGATGTCGATACAATTTCCATGACCTGAGTCTCTGATCTATCTATACTTATGATACTGCATTAAATAAAGTAAAACGTAGATAGGTTGTGAAATTGATATATTAAAGAATTTAAAAACTCGTTTACTTTCTAAAGTATATCCAATGCATTTGTTATAGATTTTTATAGTGACAATTACATTTGTATTGTTTTTTTTTTTTTTTTTTTTTTTTTATATAGGACACGCCAACTTGACCTCACCTCGCCTGATGGTAAGTTAAAGGCAAAGTCTCAGGAAACCATGAAACAGGAAACCACCATTACAGACACTAAGTGCTACAATGGTGGCACTCAGCTTGGCGGCCTCATCAGATGCTTTTTCACGCCCCGCTTAAAGGCCCCGGGACTGTAGGAAGAAGGAAACACGTGTGCTGGTAATGAATTCCAGGTCTTGGTGGTGCGGCAAAGAAAAGAGTCTCCGAACCGCTTGGTTCTTGCTCGTATATTCTGCACAGTGTGAGGGTGACATCTAAGGCCTGCACGTGTTGTCCTATGTAGGAAAGGAGATGGTGGGATTAGTTGGAAGAGCTCGTCAGAACACTCACCGTGGTAGAGACGGTAAAATACAGCCAAGGAAGCAATATCTCTACGCATCTGCGAAGGCTCGAGGGTGTTCGTGACCTCAGGGTTCCCAATAATTCGGACCGCGCGTCGCTGCAACCTGTCGAGAGCATCTAGTAGGTATTTCGCGGAGCCATCCCAGAGATGCGAGCAGTATTCCACGCAGGAGCGAATTTGTGTCTTATAGAGAAGACACCGCTGCTCCGGCGTGAAAAAACGTCTCACTTTGTTTAGGAGTCCGAGTTTCCGCGAGGCTGTTTTGATGATGCTCTCGATGTAATTTCTGTTATTCAGTTTGCAGCGAATATCCATGCCTAGGATATAGAGATTGTCCTGCAGTGGAAGTGGCGTGCTCTGAAGAGTGGGAAGGGGAAGGAAAGAAGATACCTTTGCTGTGAACGCACAAGCCTGCGTCTTCTTGGCATTGAACTCGACCATGTTCTCGGAGCCCCATTGAGAAATGTGATTCAAGATCCGGTCCAGTTCAGTGACAAGAAGCTGTCTTTTTTCCACGATATCAGACTGTTTGGCCGCAGGTTGTCCGTGATAACTCCCGTGTAAGGTGCTATCGTCTGCATAGCAATGTATGCTGCCGGTGGACAGCATGTCGTTGATATGCAGAAGAAAGAGAGTGGGAGATAATACAGACCCCTGCGGTACGCCAGCATTTATTTGCAAGAACTCCGAAGCCCGTCCATCACAGAGGACGCGGATACGGCGCTCCCGCAGGAAACTAGCAATCCAGTTGCACAGTCTAGGAGGCAGACCAAAGGCTGGTAGCTTGGAGAGAAGCGATTTGTGCCAGACTCTATCGAAAGCTTTGGCGATATCAAGACTAATTGCCAGTGACTTGCCGTGCTTGTCCATAGCCTCACCCCAAAGATGGGTAACGTATGCTAGAAGATCACCCGTTGACCGTTTCGGCCTGAAGCCATATTGCCGGTCATTAATTAAGGAGTGATCCTCTAGGTGACGCATGAGCTGTTTGTTAATGATGTGCTCGAAGACCTTGCACAGCACTGAGGTGACGGCTATGGGTCGATAGTTGGCTGGCTCTGAGCGATCCCCCTTCTTGGGGATCGGCTGTACATTCGCCTCTTTCCAAGCCGAAGGCACTGTACCCGAGCTGTAGGACAGTCGGTACAGCCGCGTAAGCATCGGAGACAACTCCGCTGCACATTTTTGTAAGACCACCGCTGGAATACCATCCGGGCCACTGGCTTTCCGGACATCGAGTGATTGAAGCACCGCACGAACATCGCATTGCCTGTTACGTATTTCAGGCATTACGTGGTCACCATTGGGTAGTGTCGGCGGCTGTATACCGCAATCATCGACTCGGGAATTGGCCGCAAAGAGATTTACTAGCATATTGGCTTTCTCTTGCGGTCCATGGGCCAGGGATCCATCAGGGTAGCGCAGCGGTGGCAGCGAAGGCTGACAGAAGTTGGCCTGCACGGCTTTGGCCAGTCGCCAGTATCCACGGCTGCCCGTGGGATGTGCCACTAGCTCTTGACCAAGCCGCGCAATGCGCAGGGCATCCGCTCTGACGTAAGCCCTCTTGCAGACCTTTGTGGCTCTGTTGTACGCCGCCTTGAAGTGGCTCACATTGGGATCGTGCGTGGCACGCGCCCTTACCCAAGCGCGATACGCGGACTGCTTTTGATCAACAGCCCTCGCACACTCGCGCCCGAACCAAGGGCGCACTCCTCGGGCACCGGTGACATCAGTGTACGGGATATAGTATTCCATACCCAGACCGATCTCACCGGCAACAGCAGTAGCACAATCCGAGGGTTTCTTACCTTCAAAGCAGCGTTCAACCCACGGGATGGACGCAAAATAGTTGCGCAGCCCATCCCAATCTGCTGACGAGTAGTGCCAGAGACGCCGCTTCCCCTGCACGGGTCGTGAAGGCGCTATAATTGGCACCTTGGAGCAGACCAGACAGTGGTCGGAATTGCCTAAAGCGGCTTGTACCGAAACACTGTACAGGTCTGGGTGACTCGTCAGCAGAAGGTCTAGCAGAGAGGGTGCTAGGCCCGACCTTCTTGGTATTCTAGTGACCTCGTGTACCAATTGGGTCAGGCCATGCGCCAGAGCAAATGCATGGGCGGCTCTTCCCGCATGGTCTGTTTTGGAGGAGCCCAACCAGGTTTCGTGGTGGGCGTTAAAGTCCCCCAAAAATACCACTTCGGCGTTCGGAAACCGTTCCTGCGCATCATCTGCCGCCTGACTCAGATATTCAAAGAGTCGAGTTGTCTCAGCATCTCCTGTATGGGAACGGTAGAGGCACACATAGATCTGACTCGTAGAGCCATGGTCTACGTGTACCCATAGGGTTGAAAAGGATGGGTCCTCAAGGCAGCGCAAACGGCGACAACAAACATCCGCCCTAACAAACACGCACACCCCGGCTTTTGCACGGAAATTTTCCTCGATAACATAGCCGGGGTAGAGCAAGTAGGTCGTGTCATCAGGGCGGCCTATTTGTGTCTCCGTGAGAAAGAGCATATCTGGTTTCGCCGTCTCAAGGTGTTGGTGGACGGCGTTGAGGTTCGCATGGAGTCCACAGATGTTAGTGGACTCCACCTCAAATAGCGAGCTTGTGGGAGTTTGCAGAGCCGCTGTGTTGCCCAATACTCTTAAATGCGCTGCCATGATGAAAAGGAGAAAAGGGCGTGAAAAAAAGAGGTGATTGTCGTCGCAGCACCGCGTGACAAAGTGCGGGATATTGGTTTTGTCTATGATTATGAGGCATGGCGTGAGCCGACACGCCGTACGGAAGGGCCCCCGTACCCCCCCGAATATGGTCGCCTGGCCCCCACTTCCGGTCACCAACCGGCACGACGAGCCATACCGGGATTATGCGCGGTCTGGTGAGGCAGCCTTCCAGGGTGGTTAGTCCCAGTTGGGCCTCTGTACTATACCGCGGGCGGCCAGCGGCACCACCGTTTCTACGGGTCTCCCTGACCGGCGCGTCGCCCCGCACCATCCTCACTAGACTACGCCAAGACCCACTGGTCCCACTAGTGCTGCGACCACCATCACCCCTACCCGGCTATGCATTTGCTGATCCCTGAACGCAATCCAACCGAAATTGAATTACTATGAAGGGTTTTTCGCAATATTGCACGGTGGTACCAACCCGGTCGAAATTTGTGACAAATTTGTGCCGTCAAATCTCTACCACCAGTAAAATGGTAATTGTTGGTCTAACTGCAATTTTTGGATCTAAAGGGATGGAGGTCAAATGGTAGTCGCTTCACTAAAATGTCGAAGATCAGACAAACTTGCAGTTAGACTGGAAAAAGCGAATCTGAGACTTTGAGTCGAAAGCTTCGTAGATTAGGAATAACGCTAGAAGGAAGAAGAAGAATTACTGTAGTATGGGAAACTCCGTCTTATAGTCGCAGTAGTTTACAGAAGCGATCAGTTGCAACTGCGAATGATTTGTGTAGACGTAGTATGTAGCCGGGTGATACCGAAACAGGATCGCAATACACTACACTGTAATGATCGAAATATTACAAGAAATTTTAAACCTGTAGATGACACGCAACACGACTGTTTTCATGAAACACAAGTAATAAAAACATTAATACTTTCCTTTTTACTATGTTATAATACTAAACAAACGTCAAGGCAACACATTCTAAACCATGATTGTAGAACTAAATGTAGTTTCTATTGTGTTGATGTAGCAACAGGTCCTTTTACATTATATTGACTTCAAAGAAAAGGCTCTTACAATAAGTAGCCAACAATAAATAGAAAGGAGAAACACATGGTGACAGGAAGGCTATTGTCGGACGCTAGGCAACAGGATCTTAAGTAACTCGACTTGATATGTAACTTTTATTGGGTACCTCTTTATGTATACAATAGGATACGTATAATGAGAAGGTAAGACATATAGAAAAAATAAAAAACAACAAATTCCACCAAATGCCATCAATCAGCGGTATAAAAAATAGTGAGAATGTAAATGTATGATACTCTGAAGTTTACACGAATATCACTCGATCAAGTGATGTTATTTCAATGAGTGATATTCGTGTAACGGATACTAAGGTGATTTATTTGGTTTTATTTATATTTAGCCTGACGTTTCGGCTGCTTTTCCGCATCTATGGTTTTTTTTTTAGTTTAGTTTAGTCATCTGCTGAAAAGTAGCCAACACGTAAGTGTATATGTTACCTGCTTTCAAATTGAGAGGATAGTGTTTATTTAGAACTAGTGAGGTTTAGTAGGAACCTATGCATTGCTCAACGATAATAATTAATATAATTTTATCAATGACGTCGTGAAGCTACGGACCACCATTGTAACATTGTTGGTAGATATTATTACAGACGTAAATGTGACAATCTTTCCTTCACTTTTCAATCAAACGAAGTATGAAACTTAAAATAAGACAGTCAAGTCGTAACCACGCGTGCTGCAACGCATCTGAAACGTCAGCAGAAACAGTTAATTCCATGATTTAATCGCGAAAATTCCCAAACCGTTGTAAAAATTTTAAATACATTTGTTACTCAATCATCATTGATGGATTTACGACAGCATGGGAGAAATGTAATATTGAAATGAACTTGACTCTTCCTCATGTCCTATCACTTTAATCCCCAGTAAAATTGACAATGAAAATTGTCCATAATCTGTTCTCACATAACAATATATTGCGAAAGGATTCAACCGAAACATTTGCCATGGAGCGTTTTGTAGCCAGTCACTGTTAGTAGACCCACACACAGAAATGTTCTTAAATTAAGCTGTCGTGCATCAAGTTTAACTGATCTAATGTACTATAGTTCCATACACAGACTCAAGGAAATATTAAGTACCTTCAGTCAAGTTATGGCTGCACAGTTAATTAGCCGGCAGTCGTTGCCGGCACCCTTCAGGCTACTGTAGCCTTTACGTACTACAATATAAATTGCCAATTTACGAATACTCCCATTAACTTGATTAAATGTCGTTCAATTTCTTAACGATACAATTTCTAAGAAAATTCAGCTTCAGTAGAGTATTAACTTACTCGTGTTACACGTATTTATGATTCAATTATGTTCGTCTCTGAACGTTTTCTGAATATTCTTAGTACGTGTAATATATAAGAGTAAGAAACGAAAGTACATACAAAAACACCGTATTATACAGGATCAGCAAGACATAGATACAATACATATCCTATCAGGATACCCACGTATTATTAACATAATCATCATTTTTGCGTTCCAGGTCGCATCCAAGATTGTCAGCTCAAAGTTCGGGGTCCACTATTTGATTTTTGCTTCTCTACTTAGTTCATTCTTGGGCACCCATGGTGGTGAGGCCATTGCCATATACATCATCTTCTGCAGCTCTGCTGTATGCGCTAACTTCTTTGGCCTATCCTTCCTGTCGAAGCCTGACGGTGGTGAAACCCTGCATAACAATGCAAAAAAAGGTTTCTTCTTTATTAATATATTTGTTCAGTATTACAATAAAAAACAATAACACTACATTGAACTTAGAGCAAATCGCTTTGCTCGTTTGTAGAAATTCAAGAAAATGTAAAAGTTTTTGACCATTTTGTTTCCTATTGTATTTTCGCATTCTGAAAACAAAATATTTAACAAACATCATTTAAACTCCCACCAAAATAAAGTGAGTCCACATTATTGGTTTAAGCTACAAGTTTCCTTTGCCGCACTATTAAGACCTGGAATTGCTTACCAGCTCAAGTTTGTATTTTCTTCTTCCTACAGTCCCGGGTCCTCTAAGCGGGGCTCTAAAAAGCATATGGAATGGAATGGAAAGAGACTCCCTTGTCCGCACTTAGCCTCCCTTTCGGGCCATTGTGCGTGCAGAGTACTGGCTAGAGTAGCCAGCCTAGCTCCGCCCAGAAGCGCAGAAGCTTACTGGGGGCTTCACAGGCTTCGCGGAGCGACCTCACTGTACCGAGGATTTGCGATCATTGATAGGCTACTGCCTCGCATTCCAGTATTACGTGGGCGGCACTTTCCTCGGCGGCAAAACATCCCCTGCAAAGAGGACTGTCCGTGACACCAATGGTGTATAGATGCTTGTGGAAAGGGCAGTGGCTCGTTATAGTCCCCATTATTGTTCTTAGACTTGTTCTGTCTTGTTTTAGGAGACGTTTCGAGAGTCGTTTATTTACCAATGGCATAACCACTTTTGACTGCCTGCAGTCGGTGGCTTGTGTCCATCTTTGGTTATGTAGTTCCGCGGATCTCTCGCGTGTACAAGTGCGGAGTGGCGAGAAAGGGATTGGTAGCAATGGTAGCGGGCCATCAACGCTCATACCAGAGCCTCTCTTCGCAAGCTCGTCCGCGGCATCATTGCCGTAAGACCCGCTATGCCCCTTTAACCACTACAGCGTTACTGCATTTAGGGTGGATAGCCTGTTCATGGGAGTTTGGCACTCCGCTACTAGTGTGCTGTTGGTTATTTGGTGGCCCAGCGCTTGTAAGACTGCTGTGCTATCGGTTAGGAGTCTTATATTTAAGCCCTTCACCTTCAGTTTGCTTATTGCTGTCGCAGCAGTTGTTATGCCAACACATTCGCATTGAAAAATCGAGCTGTTCTTGCCTAGTGGTAGGTGGATGTTCAAGCCAAGGTCTAGGGAGTGTACGCCAGCTCCTGAGCCATTTTTTGTTTTTAAGCCGTCAGTGTATACGCGTACATCTTCGATACCGGAGTAGTCCTTTTCCTCGGCCTGTTTTGTTATTTGGTATTGTTTGTTCCAGGAATATTGTTTAAAAGTTCTATCGCAGGGGGCGGTCATCAGTGGCCGATGCTTTAGAGTTCGTCCAAGGATTGTGGTATGAGGACTGTCGTAATAGTTGCCCCAGAGTCCCAGGTGCCACAACCTAATAGCGGTGATGGTGGCCTCCTGTTGGATGAACAGGTCAAGCGGTACTATATGTATGTTGAGGGCTATCTCCATAGCAGCGGTTGGGGTGGTTTTCATGCATCCGCAGGTCAGCTCTGGAAGGATTTTAGCCTGGCAATCATGGTAAACAACCCTGTTCGAGTCCACCGTACTAAAGCCCTTAGGCTAGCATGGGTCTGATCACTGCTGTGTACAACTACAGAGTTGTTTTGGGTGTTAAAAAAAAAAGCATATGATGAGGCTGCCAAGCTGAGTGCCACCATGGTAACATGCTACGTGTCTGTAATAGTAACCTTCTTGCTGGAGATTTCACTGGTATACACAAACAAGTCAGTCGTTAGAGTAAAGCATTGGTTTACCTATTAGTAATTGCACGACTACACAAAAAAGGAGAATAGTGTACATTTTTATTTGTCCTTACAACTAGATATCAACAATAACAATATTATCGAAAACCGTACACCGAGCCGCCTCCATCAAGCCATCAAAACGAGGAACAAGAGAATAAGAGAGATACCTGGCCCCAAAGAGCAAGTTGTGGATAAAATTGAAGTTCAGATTATGTGTATTATCATTAAGACGTCGAATTTACTACAATAATATAAAAATATGTTGCAGTATTGGTATAGTGAGAGACAGACGTGACACTTTAAAGCATAACACTTAAGGCGGCATGTGGTTTCCTCGTGACTTTGGCCGCCTTCCAAGATGTTTATCTGTAGTTAAGTTATTTAGGTCGTAAGTCCATGTGACGTATGTGCCGATATGTTTAGCTTTACTGCACTTCTTCTTGTTTATTGCATTTGGGTTGCTGAACATTCTACAGCTCTTGCAGACTTGCAAGACTGACGTTACTGCATCATCGTCTGACGGTCTTTCTCTTAATTATTTGGGGCTGGTGCAACATGTTTTTTCCTCCATACATACTTGTCAGCTACCATCTCCACAGTTGCTGTCTTCTTTGTCATATTCTTAAATAGACAATAGGCAATCCCTTTATCTTTTCCAGGGCCTTTCTCTCCTAATAAAGCTGTAGGTATATTATAGAACGTTAAAACATATATTAGTGTTATAGTCTGAATAAATCCGCATTTTTGAACTCATAAAACATAGAACAAAGTTAATTTTATTTTAATAGAAAAGAAAAGAAAAATAAAGTAATTTCAGTGCATACTCTGAAATTATTAATGCCAGAAATTTCATTGGAACAGAAAGTATTACTAAGAAGTAATTAAGCTATAATTAGAAACCTTTATCCTAAAATTCTTATATCTACTTGAAATTGAATTGATATAATTTTTTTTAACTTTAAAGATACTTAATTCTTAATTCTTAATTCTTTATTGCACACAAACAGTACAGAGGTCAAACACAAAATAAATATATCAGAAATATGTACAAAGGCGAGCTTAACTCAGTATGAGTTCTCTACCAGCAAACCTTTGAGTAGCAGAGAAGCAGTTAAACTAATAAAGGGACGTGAAGTGTACATTAATTTTCAGATAAAAGAAGGGTACCTAAACAGGTACATATATATACACATAAACATACATACACAGCATACATATTACACCTACATACATACAAATAATATATTACATACATACAAATAAACACACATACATAAACACAATACATACATATAGACACATAAATATATTCAAACTACATTACTGTGATAGGAAATGTTCCCTTGTTCTTCTCCTAAAGACGTCCAGGGTATTACTACCGCGAATGGTATGAGGTAGTGCGTTCCAAAGACGCACAGCCTGCACCGTGAACGATCCATCGTAGCAGCAAGAAGTGTGTGCAGGTGTGCGAAGCAGAAGAGAGGAAGAAAGACGACAGGGTTTGCCCCTGGGTACAAGATACTCAAAGCGTTCCCGCAAATAAGTTGGAGCATTAGGATTATGAAGTATGGTATAGAGAAGAGTTAGGATGTGAAGGTTACGGCGCTGTCGAATAGGGAGCCAGTTGAGTTTTTTGCGATATTGCGTGATATGGTCGTATTTGCGAAGGCCAAACACAAAGCGAATTCCTAAATTTTGCAGGCGCTCAAGTTTGTTCAGCAGTTCCTCCGATGCATCTAGAGAGCAGACATCAGCATAGTCTAAAACCGAGAGTAGAAGAGATTGTGCAAGAGTAATTTTAGTCTGAAGAGGTAGGAGTTTCTGGAGACGCTTGAGGGATTGAAATGAACAGTATACCCTCTTGCTTACCTCCGCGATGTGAACATCCCAGGCAAGCATGGAGTCGATGTGCACGCCTAAATTTTTTGCACTTTTTGAGTAATCAATGGCCACTGAATCAAACATTACTGGAGGAAGAGAATCATGATCCAAGAGGCGGAGCATGTATCTACCACCAACAATAAGTGCTTGAGATTTTTTTGGGTTGACCAGCAGTCCAAAGGATTGGGCCCAAGTATGGATGTTGTCAAGGTCATTGTTGATGGCAGCCACAGCCCCAGTCAGTTCATCAGCTTTAAAATGTCGATATATTTGCAAGTCATCTGCATAGAGGTGGTAATGCGAGGTTAGAACCCGAGTTACGGCGTTTATGAAAATAGAGAAAAGGAGAGGAGAAAGAACGCCACCCTGTGGAACGCCTGCTACCAAGTCGCAACAATCAGAGGAAGCGTCATTCACTCTAACAGACTGTGAGCGTCCCTGGAGATAGGATTTAAACCATGTAGTTGCAGAGGTAGAAACATTGATGGAGGATAGAATACCCAGGAGGATGTCAAAATCAACTGAGTTGAAGGCACTGCTGAAATCCAATAAGACCAAAACTGTCAGTTGTTTGTTCTCCATTGCCATTCTTATGTCATCAGTTACTTTAACTAATGTTGTTACAGTACTATGGCCACGGCGAAAGCCAGATTGGAAAGGACTTAGCAGACCATTAGAGGAGAGGTAATAGCTCAGTTGATCATGCACAACACTCTCGAGTACCTTGGATAAGATGGGAAGAATTGAAATAGGGCGGAATTGGGAGTGTGTTGTAGGATTGGATACTTTTGGCAGGGGTATAACAGAAGCTTTCTTCCATGATGAAGGAAATACAAGGAATACAAGGAGTAGTTTATAATATGGGTGAGGACAGGAAGAATCATATTTACTATGGGGAGAAGCATTTGGAGTTGAAGGCCATCATCACCAACCGCCCTACTGGATATGGATTTTAGATGTTTCTTAACTTCTACCTCTGATACAGGATGAAATTGGAAGGAAGTATTTAATGGAAGTGGAAGAGAAGTGAGAAAATTTAGGGTAGAAGATTTAACATCACTAGGTATAGTAGTTGGAGGCGCTGAGAAGTGTGCATTTAATGCATTGAGGTCCATATCAGTAAGGTTGTCATGGACGACCTTACCAATACCCAGAGATTTCAGGAACTGCCATTGTTGAGAGGTGTTGAGATTTTCAATTGACCTGTGAATATGGTCCCGTCTCGCATCCCTACACAGACGATTGCAGCGGTTACGCAGCTTTTTATACAAATTGAGGCCCTCTACAGATGGACATTTTATATATTTACGCTTGGCCTTATCTCGCTTCGACATCATGTTTTTGATTGTTGGAGAAAGCCATGGCGCAGGGAGATGTCTAACTCTTACCTTTCTAATGGGGGCATGTACCTCATAGATGGTCAACAATTTGCTGGTAAAGAAAGTCACTTTCCCATCCAGGTCATTGCAGTCATAAACAGACGACCAGTCAGTACCATTCACATCAACCCTCAAGCGCTCCAGATCAATGTCTTTAAAATTACGAAGATATAGAAATTTACTCTTGCGTTTCGGAGGACGAAGTTTATAGGATAGGTATACGAGATCATGATATGAAAAGGGAGCAGATAACTGTCCGTGTGAGGCTACTTTGTGAGGATCAGAGACTAGAATGAGATCCAGTAGCGAGGCCTGAGTATTGGGAACCTTATGTGTGGCTTGTAGAGGAAGAATGTGCATGTCCACAGAAGAGACAAGGGAACAGAGTTTACGGCTGCGATGATCATTCTTTAGGAGACAAGTATTGAAGTCCCCGAGGATAATTCTGTGCCCATATATTGACGAGAAATGTTCAAGTTGTAATTCAAAGGCAGAGAAATAATCAATGTTGTTGACAGGACTGTAGTATACCCCTAGTAGTGTTTTGGTGTGCTTAAAATCAATCTCAATAAAAAGATATTCAGTAAAATTTGAATAAACACCTGGAGACTGATCAACAACTTTATGAGAAATATCCCCACGAAGATACATAGCAACCCCACCGCAACCCTTACCAGTTCTGTCAACACGCACAAGCTTATAACCAGGTAGAGAGTACTGGGTGGAAGGGAGTGGAGGCTTAAGAAAAGATTCGGAGACAAGAACAGCATGTATGTAGTCAGAATTAAAAGAAGCCAGAAGATCGGAATAGTGTGCAGGAATGCTTTGAGCATTTATGTGGACAACATTAAAATAATAAGGAAGTACTGAATAAATAGAGGACAGTTCGTTACAGAGCTGAACAGCATTGTTGTTCCCAGATGTACTGGCCAAGCTGTCACTAGACGCAATCGAAGAAGCACAAGAAGCAAAACTATCATCTGAGTCTGAAAAAGCAACGTCTGAATCTTCAGACATATAAAAATAAAAAAAATAAATAAATAAAAAAAAAAAGATATATAAATTAATTATAGATTATATAAAACTAAATAATAAGTAGTCTAAAGTTTTACTTGTAACGTATCCTCTATGCACTCGCCAGTTGCAAACATAATTTATAGATAAACGTTTCCGAACGCACAACATAATATGACAGTTTTGACAAGTTAAAGTTGTTACGTCAGTTACGTCAAAGTCAAATTACTATAACAATAATAAAATGCAACTGACCGCTTATACAAATTAAATCTCAAAATGAAAGAAAAACAAAACAAAAATAAAATCTATGCAACAATTATGAAGGCTACTTGCGCGGTTTTCTCTGTGAAGCTGTACCCACACTGGCAGATGTTGTTTCGGCCACAGGATATTTGTGCAAAAGTTGTTGCAGTTCACCCGCCGACTCGATCTTATGCCGCGTGTTATCCGTGACCTGAACTACAATCTTCCCATCCGAGGTCCAGCACTGTCTCACACCATAATGCTTCCGTGCGGACACAAATAGGTTGTGTCTGGGTTTTGTGAGAAACTCTGACAACGTTATACCAGTGCCTTTGAGTTTGGATTTGTTACGCCATATCTCACTACGGGTTGCACGACTTTCAAACCTCACTAACAGGGGGCGAGGTCTGCTAGTATCACTCCCCAGACGATGGCAGACTGCTATGTCTTTTGTAGTGATATTCATGGTCTTTATTTTGTCAGAGAACACATTAATGACGCTGCCCGTGAGATCCGCTGTATTTTTCTCAGAAAGGCCATGCAGAAGAAGAACCTTGGCTCTTGATGCCATCTCATGCCGATCTAAGCCCTTCACCAGTAACTCCATTTGGGATTTCAGGGCGCCCAAGGTCTTCCATACAAGACCCTTAAATTCAGTGAAATCGCGAGAGATACTTGCTATAGTCTTATGTATTGTAGACTCACCTCCAGCACTCTTCAAGTCCTCTTCGTACTGTGCCATACGCCTTGTAAAAGTGGTAGACAGCTCCTCCATGCAGTTAAACAAGTTTGTGTACAGATCCATTTCGTTTGCCATGCTTTAGTGCAGTCGAGCGGTGATTTATTATATATACTAATATGTGAGAGGGTGCAATAGAGGATACCAAAGGTTTTTAAATATTATATTGCATTAAATGGTAAGTAATTTTATTATTTAAATTTAAAATATTCAAGAGCTTTTTTTAAAAGGTGTTGACACTTCAACAGCTACCCTCTATCTAAATGAAATTTAAAACTAAAATCTATTATTAGGTACCTACAATGTACAATAAATGAAATTACTTACTTACTTACTAAAATACCCTAAAATAAAATAAAAATTACATACATAATGCGTCATGAAATTCCTCCGCAGAAGGCTGGCATTATTGCCACGTTGAATGGCAATGCTTATCCTCTGTGCAAGATAATAACCAGTCTTGTGGATACGCGTGGCGTCGGTCAGCTGCTTTGCCAAGTCTTTGTATAGAGAACGGGCACTTGGACCCCACGTTTCAACCCCAAACGGCGCAAAAACATAATCACCTGTCAGGTTACAGTATTTGCGCCGTTACTAGTGTAAATTAAAAAGTTAAAGGAACAATATCTAAAGCATTAAGAGTCTGTACAGTACTATTATTTGTACTCTAGGGTACATTACATTTTTAAGTTATTTTTAATACGAGTAATGGGTAGGTATATATTTTAGGGTTTTGAGGTAAGCCTGAAATTAGATCTGAAAATATTTTGTCAAATTACATCCATAATCTGAGTAAAATTTGTGTGTGTTTTTGTCATTCTCTGTTGACATCACATTTACTGTGACCTTATTTGATTACTTTTACCTTAAAGCTCTTTTAGAATTTTCATGACGACTGTAACGATTTTAAGAGATTTACTATTCGTTACAAAGAGGTTTCTTTGCATACGATTATGCGGCAACAAAATCTGCGGATCATCTTACGTTGCGCAAAATGTAGCATAGATCTATGTTGTTGAGGAACAAGAGGCTTAGCTAAGTAACTAAGTAGCACTTGGGATTTTTGAAAATGTTTTCACTGTATAAACAGATTTAATAAGCTAAACATGGAAATTCTGAGAAACACTCATCAAGGTACGTCTTCGTAACGTAGGTATTCCGAAGGAGTGTGAGGTGATTGTTTCAATTAAAGTAATGTTCCTCGATATAATAATCTCAAAGACTTCAAAACGTCAATCAACTGCTACATAAGTAATTGAGTTATAGGACAGTTATATAACATTTTATTACATATCTAAGAAACTTCATTTACCTGCCCTTGTCGAAATTGTTTACAATTTATTCAAAAATCATTTAGTAGCAGTGTAAGATGACATCACATATTGGCCGCCAACACATATATTATAATAGGTAATATTAAATTACATGATAGATGATCGTGCCGTGATAGAAGTCTTCATAATTTATTTGCTATATCAAAATTAAAAATTCACCTTTCAATTTTCAGTGCACATGTTAGCAGAACTTTTTTATATGTTCCTAGCAATCATATTCAGCTGAAAAGGCCGAAATACATTATTTAGCAGCATTCAAATAGGAACTCAGCAAAAAAGACTTACAGATGCTTACAGAAAACGTGTGTATTTGCAATAAATTTAATTTGGTACTTACAAAATTAAATCTTTCTCGTCTAATAATGAGTAAATGCGTCGTAATGGCAATACATCCAAATTAAATTTGCTTTCAAATATCTGGGATTACTTTTATGCCGCCGGCTGTGGCAATCACAATGAGTGGCTAAGCGTGAGGCGGAGTTGTTAACAAAGTCTCTGTTGTGATTTAACGACTGACTGCCTGTTTTGTTGCCATAATTAAATAGATACACTGCATGAGACGGACTCGGTCAAATATAACTAACTGGTAATCGTACTGTTTACTAAGTCACTACAATCCGTTACAACTGATATGAAAATAAAAGAAAAAGACGTAAGCAACACCAGGGGCGTTACACTCGTGTTCCCGACCCTAAAGAAACCTTCTGATGCCCATCTTGAAGAACCGCAGTTCACTTCACAGCTTGAGCGTGCCTGCGATGAAGTTTCTTTCATACCGCACAGTGCGCACCGTCTCAGGTCGCAATGTATGAGGATGAATTCCCTACCTATGACGAACAGTGCGATGATAGAATGTGGCTATGGACATCGTGTCAAATAATTCATGAGAGCACAAACCATTGTATATAGTAGGTAGTAGAACACACACAGCGGGTTAAAGTTCCTCCTAAGGCCGAGAGGTTCCACATCACCTGCGGGAATGGGATTGTCGACCGGCCTCAACGCCCGTCTTTGTACCGAGTCGAAGGGGTCAAACTGGTATGCAGGCGCTCCAGCAAAAAAGTGAATGTCCTAATATTTAATTTTTTATTACTAGTATTTATTTATTTATTTTATACTTCTAGTTATTTATTTAATTTCGTATCCGTGTGCCATGCCCAGTTGCATTCAAAGCTCGCACTTTGGAGCTCGGAGTCCGCTTTCCTGCTATTATTGGTTTGTTTTGGACCCCGAAACGAAAATCTACCCTGGAGTGTCGTGCGTTTGTCAGTAGGTGTATGGGTATCCAGCAGTTGAGGATAACTTGAGGATCTGAAGAATGCACACTTTTCCAACATAGCACAAACATGCTAACTCGTTACCATTCATATAATCGTAACACCACTGGTCGAATTTTGTACCTTTTTTCTGACATAATTCTGATTTATACACAATATAAGAAATGCTAAACAAATCATTATGAATTGCAATACAAAATAATTTTACCTGAAAATGTTTAGCAAATACTAATGAACATGAAAGAGATGATTAACTCCTTGAAATAACATTGTTATTACCCTATTCGTTGAGAGTATACAAACACAACGTCATAAATATTATTTTAACCTCTTGTACTCACAACAAATACCTCACATTCGGGATATATATACAATTTATCAAACAAATATGCTTCTAAAAGGGTATGTTGTGAAACCGCAAGCTGTCACCTCAGTGAAAAAGGATCACAAGTGCAAAGTTCCCTGTTTGTCATGTAGCACTTACTCTGGCACACTATCAGGGTACAAACACAACAATATGGTAGGTACACCGCCTCAACTCAAAAACCTGCACTGTCGCACGTCACGCTGTTGAATTACGCGTTGCTCCGCTGCTCTATAAGGTTTATAGATATTATTATTGTGCAGAGAATTTGTTGATTATTTATTGTACTATTTTGTGTTCTTACGCAAAGTAGATTTGGATGGCTTCAGGTGAGGTTCGGTATCTCAGTGGTTAGAGCATCCATTGGTTCGAATCCCTCCTAAACTGATTTAAAAAAAATCCTATCTAAATCGATTTGAGAAGTAGAACAAGTTCATTAGAAAATATTACATCATCAATTGCTCAAATTTCTATCGTGATGATCCTGATCAGAATAAATTGTGACATAAGGTTATGAAGATAAAGAAAAGATACGATAACAATATCTACTGGTTACGTTAATGGGATCATCAGTGCTTCACGTGGCTGAAGTCGTGTACAAAAGCCGGTTTAAATATAAACTCTAAATGTTTGCTGGCTTTTACGCAAAAGCTATATGCGGAGCACGGTGTGCCATAAATGATCGCGTATGTGAGGTCTTGCGCGGCTGCATCACCGGTAATACCTCTGAAATACTCGCTGCGACAGACTATTCAATTTCCGACTACTGAAGCACGTTTACGAGGTTATGGTGCCGTCTTAAAATGCCGTATAAGTAAGAGATGATCGATGAAAATGTGTGTATTTTAGAACGTAATTAATTTATCAACTTGAAACATTTTTTCTTCAGAAGAATTAAAAAACTTAATAATAAAAAAGGGTTATTTTCACACATGGAGATTTGTGTCTGTTCTCGCACCGCATAAGGAACCTATTCTCGGGTTGAAAAATAGTCTTGCTATTTCAGACTATTAATTTATAATATAACATAACATAAACTCACGCCCATATCCCAGAAGGGGTAGGCACAGGTGCTAGCACCCACATTTCCCCAGTTTATGTTTAGGTCACAATGTAATCTGTGGCGAGCCTATTGCCATTAACCGGGCACTTATAAACCTGCGATAAATATACACATAACTTCGAAAAGCATGGAAAGTCATTGGTGTGTGCCATGGTAAAACCTGAAATCGAACCCGAGACCTCGTCTCAGCTGTCCATTACCCATACCACTAGGCTACCGCGGTTTTTTATTATAAATGTATAAATTCAATCAAATTGTATAAAACTACTTGGAAGTAAAGTTTCACTAGTTCTACTATTCTAGAACCCAGGTAGAACAAGTGGGGAATATAGACTCCCACTTGTTCTACGAGTACTATTTTGTTACCCCTAATATCGTAGTACTAGTAAGAAATAAATAAATATTCCACATTAGTCACAACGCTATCTAGACCCATAACAGCATAACATAACTAGCTTGTGTTATGGGATCTAGAATGCGGATAAACATACTAAAAAACTTAGTATGTTTATAAAAAAAACTATCGTAGAACTGTTCAATAAAACAAGTGGGAAGAAAAGTTCGAAAAAGCCATTGGAGCGTGATTGAAGAATAAACATCCAAACACCTAAACAGTTTCTTTATACTTTATACCTCTTAGGTGGCAGACAAGCACGCTGCCCACCTGCTTGAAAGTTTCTGAAGTTTTTACCCTTAATAATAATATAATGGTTAAGTTCGTGGCGTGTTTCGAAATTAAAACTCTTCCGTGTGTTCCGTGGATGAGAGTTATTGACTATCGGTCCGAGATCCGGTGCATCGGCAAAATTGTTACAGTACAGAATTTCGTAACTCAACACATTGATTTTATTTTAGTAGAAAATAAATAGAAAGTATAATAATAAGATACCGATAAAAAAGTAAGTAGCCGCGTGGTTTCCGGCAGAGTAGAATTTGGACCACCCCAACTCCTCCCATGTGGTGTCCTACAAACGCTTAAGGGATATGGTTGTTTAACATCAGACACATATATATAGACCAGTCACAGCCTCAGATAAATGGTTTGAGTTATCAATAGTGCCTTGAAGACGGCAATAGGCTTACCCCCTATTACGTGGGACCGATTTTAATGTTTGGTGAAATGTGGGTGTTAATTCACCTCTGCCTAACCCTCCGGGGATAAAGGCGTGATTACATGTATGTATGAATGTAATAATTCAATTTCTAGTTAATTTAGATTGTTGAAATACATAACACCTTCATTCGTATAAAATAAGAATCCAATGCAATAGTGCAATGCAATAAGCTAATTGATTGATAGACATAAGAACTTCTGAAGTGAAGTGAATGAAGTTTAGTGGTTAAGAAATCGGCTTTATGATCAAGAGGTCCCAGATTTGAAGAGATAAGTGGAAAAGTATTCCCAATAGCTAAATGTAGAAAAAAAATCCTTTCTTCCCTACCAGTAGGGATATGTGGAGCACTCCTGACACAAGCAATTCGGCTTCGCTGGAGAGATGGTACATGTTTCTCCGTTGAAATTGAATGGAACTTAAACTTATGAATCAATTGTACAGGTATAACTACATACGGTTTTTAAGAACTTTTACTGTTTCCTTTTCATGTTAGGGTCATTCTAGGCCAAGGAGCAAACTACTCAACTACCTTTTCTAATTATTTTTTTATGTCACTTAGGCGGCAGATTAGCATACGGTCCAACTGATGGAAAGTAGCTACCGCGGCCCATGGACGTGCGCAACACCAGGGGAATTACACTCGCGTTGCCACCTCTGTAAGGACAGAGAATTTCTGTGCCATCAATGCAGAAGACAAAGCAGGACAGACCTTTGGTCTTCCCACTAACAGTACTAAATCTCTCGAGTGAGCTTTGACTACCCTACTCACTGCCGGGAACAAAACACGAGGATATTATAGCCGCGGTATTATAATATAATTCATTTATTTACCAGATAATTAAAATCCATTTTTTTGTTAGTAAGTATTTAAATCTATGTTAGTATTTATATATCACAAAAGATTGGTGCATTTTATAGACGTGCCTTAATATGTGGCACTCATAGCCCCTGTCCACAAGTACACTGAGCATACTGTTGCCACTGCCGCGCATTCCATACAGCATCGACGTCATTTTTTTTCGCCACAACGCTGCGAAACCATCGGTACGTGCGTGAGCGAACATAGCCGATGCACTACAGAAGCGCGGCAGCCCCAACAGCGCTCTGAAAGCTTTATTGTATTGTATACGTAGGGCCATAAGGGAGCGCTGGGTATAGCTGACCCACATCGCACTCGAGTACAGGGATGTGCAGTACGCTTTAAAAAGCATTACTTTTACACTGTCCGTGCACCGAGCGAACCTGCGGGCCAGCATATTCGCCCTTACTGCCAATGCCCTACGTTTCCGCTCAATATCTGCATCGTCCCTGAGGTCGTGAGCAACATAGTGTCCAAGATATTTGAAGGTATTAACCTGACGAAGTGGTACTCCACACATAGTCACCTCCGGTATGATATCCGGACGCTTGGTGCCCACGGCCCCAAAGACCATGAATTCGGACTTTTTGGTGTATACCAGCCCATGTTTGTCCGCATACTTCTCACATATGACAAGTAGCTTTCTTAATGCACTGATAGAGGGGGCCAGCAGCACCATATCGTCTGCATAACTTATATTATTAAAAGAAATTCCATCAATAAAACAGCCTGCACGCGTGCTGCTGAGCTCCTCTATCAGCGCATTTATATAACAATTAAAAAGTTTTGGTGAGGTTAGCCCACCTTGTCGTACCCCACATTCCATGACATATGGTGATGATATATTTACCCCCATCTGACCACATTACTTTGATGTTGGTACCAGTAGCGAAAAACACTCAACAGTTCCCCAGGGATTCCCGTTTCTTGCAGTTTATCCCATAGGATATCGTAGGATACCATGTCGAATGCTTTAGAAAGGTCAAGGAAAGCCGCATATACTGGCGTCTTCCTATCAGCATAGTACCTGACGGTATGCTTAAGACAAGCGATTGCGCTCTCAGTCGATAAGCCAGGTCTAAACCCGAACTGGGCATCATGAGGCATGAATTAAGCACACCGTCAAGCACCTTTGCAATTATGGTTGCCAGCGAAATAGGCCTATAGTTCGACCGGTCTGATACGTCTCCCGTCTTATTTTTGACCACTGGCACCACCAGCGTTCGTGTCATATATGAATGTCCCACACAAAGATTAAAAAACAATGCCAGTACTCTTGGCATGTGATAGCCCGCGTGCTGCAGGTGCTCAATGCTCAAACCATCGTGTCCCGGTGATTTGCCTCTTTTCATATTTCTAAGTATATTTCGTACCTCCTTGGCGGTAATGAGTGTGGATACCCGGTCACGATGTGACTGAGCATCGAGCATGGTCTTTGCTAGCCCCAGGGATGATTGCACTACAAAATGTTCCTTAAAGGATTCGGCTATCATTTGCGGATCGGTCAAGCCACCGACACCCACAGGAAGGCTATGAGCTATATTTAATTTATTTGTCGACTTCCAAAAATTTTTGAAGTCTTTGTTCGAATAGTGTGATGCCAGACAATCCATTTTTATTTGGTCTTGGTGTTTTTGACACCACTTTAATTTTCCTTTAAACACCTTCCGAGAACTGACCATGTCATCATAAACATGACCTGAAGATGGTCGGCCATACCAATCCCAGATAACGAACTTTGCTCTGGCCTCCCTATGTGCGTCGTATTATGTAGGGTGGAAGTATTTTCCCAGTACTGGTAATCAAATATCAACTTTATGCTATTTATCCAGTGCTGAAAATAGTATACAGCATTAAATTTTATCCGATAACAGTTGTTGCTTACTACTTAAAGTTTTGTCTAAAAGGAATAATAGCATATAGCCGTTCGTCGCTTGGTCTAGACTTACCCTTAACCAATAAAGTGCACTTGAAAGCTACTTACTGGATGCAGGTCACAAACCTACGTGATTCGGTCACGTGCGATACTCATGCGCTGTTAACTATGATTGAACCACATTGGGAAAGTAACTATTTGAAAACTGATAAAATCAGCTATGTAATGCTTTTAAGCTATATAATATTTCTAAGTGAAATAGGTCCTCACACACGTCCATAGGGCACCGTAGCCACTTTCCATCAAACTGGCCGTGTGTTTGTCTGCTACCTAAATGACATAAAAAACGACTAGACGAGGATGTTCACCGTTGCTTTAGATTTATTGCAATTACTGTTTGAAAAATTGTAAACGAGTTTATAAATACATAATACAATGAGATAACCTGTGTAACATAGTAGTAGAGCGTTCGACAGTTTAGTCAGAGGTCGCGAATTCAAACCTATTTGCAATTCAATGGAACATATATGACAAAAACTGCTTAGTTTCGGTCAAGATGGGTAGGACAAACAAAGAAATCCACATTTTTACAATGTGTTTATTTTATACAGTAATTTTTACGGGAATTAACGTGATTACACATAGAATGTGATGACATACCTTTGTTTGTATGACGTTTCGACCAGGTTACACTGACCGTGGTCACAGGCTTACCCATTTACCGTAAACATTATTGTATGTCATGGAACGCGAAAGTTTAAAAGTTAGTGTGATCAAATTCATTCAGCTTCATGATCAGCAAACCTGAATCGACCAAGTTTAACTTCAGATAAAGGAATGGTCATAAAATCAGGATAGATTATATCATGTATTTAATAAATGTTAACTTGCTGAAACAGGGTTTTATGTTGAGTCATAAAAAAACATGAACAACTTTTATGTGTAAGTACATATGGAGGCAATTAAGATTTTCATTTCTGATTTTAGGCTTCAATATAGTGTTGGACAAAGTAACCTTTGATACTTATCAAAATCTGAGTTATGAACAAAAAATAACAGATCCTTCTGAGACTTGCTAATTCAATTTAGGTGGGCATTCAACCTAACCACGAAATTTCTATATTTTCCGTGACCGCCAAATGAACTCAACAATTTACTAGCGACATCAATCTTCAATAGTTAAATCAAATTATCAGACTTGTTAGAGTGCCTACTCATCATTATATTTTCTTAGTTTCATCCAAGGTCGGGATGAACTGGGAACCTCAGAGCCCACCTCTCAGCTCCACAGCACAGCTACTTCTGTGCTTCGGAGAGCAAGTTTTCCTCCGGTCTCAAACTATTGCAAATGGTCATGCATCCTAAGAGTGACTTGGCTTGTATTGCTTAACTTTGTGTTAATCTATTCGGTTTCTACTTAACCACCATCCTATCCCATTAACTATGATCGTTATTGTTACTGTCTGAATGCGAACCGACTTAACAATAGATATTATCGCTCACCATTGGATTATTAAGCAGTGTTAGTTACTGAATATGAATACCGTTAACTCCAGCTGCTGTCAAACTGACGGGGCTTCGCTCACGCTCCAGTAACGCGTTTACATTTTCAACGCGATGAGAATAAATATTACACCTCTTTCACCCACGTAGATGAAATACTGTTATCTATTATTAAAAAAATCTAAGGATTCTTGTATTTTCTAATGTACATACTAAAATGGATTTTGAATTTCAAAAGAACTACATTAATACATACATACCCTCATATTCGTATATGTCCACAAAAAGGTAGGTAGGGGTATAAAAACATATTTTGGTAAAAATATTATGTCTTTCAATTCCACGTGTGATAGGTAGCGAACTTATTGATGTCAACTAGGCACATTTTCACGGGCCGTATGTGTATGCGAGTGGACAGTCCTATAATTTAAAACTATTGAACCGCCCATCTCTTTGATCAGTACCACACTCACGGGAAGATATATGGAGGTTCATACATTCAACATCACTCAGAAGACATTGTCTGACAAAAATAGATAATAATAATTACTGTTAATCACTTAATCAACTGTTCGTTACCTCTGCTTTTGTTAGTATATTTTTGTTTAAGTGAATATATTTTTGGAACATGGACTCTGGAATTATAGCCAGCAAAATACTAATAGACGCTCTATTTTAAATGGGACTAAAAATATCTAAAAAACAATCTTCCTAATGTATTTCTTCATTATAGCTTCTTCCAAATCTTTTATCAGGGTCAAGGATCCTTAAAGGAGTTACGATATCAAAGCGTTTCGTTAATGTCGCCCGTCCTGATTCAATTAACTCTCTCCAACACAGACAATTCTCAGAAACTTTTGCTGACAACTTTTTACTTCACGGGAGTATGATAAAGACTTTCATTTAGAACTCAAATAACTCATAATTTGAATAGAATTTTCTTTGTGAATATTATATACTATCTATGACAACGTGTGCTGTTACGGTCGTGCATTTAACTGCTAGATTCGAGATTGTGGGTTTGATACTAATATATTTTTGTGTGATGTTGGATCGCATTAGTTCAGACTAATGCGAATAAACATTGCATGGTCAATATATAAGTATTGTGCTATTCCTTATTTGATAATAGCTGACGAATCCACTATGTGTAATATCCTAGGCTAGTCTTAGGCTTTTTTAAAGATTACTATAGTTGAAATTTGCAGTAACCTACACCTACAGCATAACCTACAGCTAAGTTCAATTACCTGTGTACAAGTAGGTGTAAGAACCAAGATTTGAACCCGGGATTAGATTCAATAGCAAGGTAATTGCTTCATCGTGAATAAAAATTATGTGCAAAATGACTTATATCTCTTTAAATTAAGTTTATCTAATTTTAAAGTCATTCAACGGTATTTGTTCATAGCTTAAATACCTTTTGAGTGCTGCTCTGAACTCTCTATCTATTGATAACTACTTCGGTGTGAATTTTATATTCAGTACCCATCGAGGAGTCTAGACAATGTTTAGTTATGTTAAGTGTTCACTCCGTGCTGGGTGAATAACGAGTTATAAGCCTCTTAAGTATTCTTTTATTTTTAAATAAGATAAGATATTCTTTATTGTATACAATAAAAGTATAGTAAGATAACAATGATTATAATGCACAATAAATACCTACCGAAGAGAATCGTATGAAGGTAATAAAACAATTTTCTTTATTGTACACGTTAATAAAGAGTACCATCTCTTTATTAAGTTGTACAATAAAGAACATTGATTCTTTTTTCAATATATTTACAATAGAATTGGGAATGAAGATTTTTTTCTTTAATAGCGGTCTAAGAGGTTTTAAGAGTGTAATCCACTTAGAGTACCTGCGCGAGTGCTTGAATAACCATTTTGATGGATAGATCTGTTACTAGAATTATAAAAAGCAAGTTATTATGAGAATGAATGAAGTAAGTAGTAGCTGTTACAGGCGTGTGGGCAGTCTATAATATTATCCGTTCCGTTTCGACAACAGCTAGCAAAAATCAACGTTTCTCCTAATGACGTAAATGAAGTACTAAAAATACAATAACCTATTTGACAAGGTCGTCCGATTTTTCCCAATATCGCTTAATATGTTAGTTTTACTAGAAAAAAAATTCCTTACAAAATTAGATATTGCTTAACTCAACTGAAACTATGATATTTTCATTATTTTTATTCTCCAAGTAAGTCAAAATATAAACAATAATTTTTAGATTTCTCATTAAATTTCAAATTACTTTTATTACGAACTATACACGTGTAAACGCAACGCGAACCGAGATAAATCTCATTTAGATCTCATTTATCTCTCCTATAAAATTCGCACGCCTAAACCTAAACCTAAATTCTTCCTTCTTCGAAGTTTCAAAAATATCGACCTGGACATTTTGAGGGCCGATGTAAGAGGAGCTGACTTTTCTCTTGTATACAATTCTGGGGATATTGACACTAAAGTAGACAGCCTTAACAATATTCTTATGTGTCTTTATAATAAACATGCCCCACTGAAAAAGATTAGGGTGAAGCAATTACCCGCCTCTTGGCTCTCAGACGATATTAAGCGTGTTATGTCTCAACGGGACAAAGCCAAAAGACGTTACAATCGAAATCCATCTGATGATAATTGGTCTTCTTATAAAATTATTCGAAATCGCTGCGGTCGTCTGTGTAGAGATGCGAAAAAGCGCCACATCCACGACTCCATTAATAATTCTAACACATCTCAGGTATGGCAATTTCTAAGGTCTCTTGGTATCGGTAAGACTACCAGGGACAACACGCTGAATTGCGACCTCAATACGTTAAATATACATTTCTCCACGCCACCAACTGTGATAGATGATGTGGATAAAGTATCTACTCTAACTTATCTCTCCAGTCTTCCCCTGCCTGAATGTGCCTCTTTTATATTCAACCCGGTTGCGTAGAGCGATGTACGGAAGCAAATTGTAAGAATATCGACCAAAGCAATGGGTAATGATGGTATTCAGCTGCAAATGTTACTGCCTATTCTAAATGAACTCCTTCCAGCCATTACCCACATAGTAAATTTTTCGCTTGAGCATAGCTCTTTTCCTTTGGCCTGGAAGAAAGCACTAGTCATTCCTTTGCCCAAAACCTCCAATCCATCCTTATTATCCCAGTTTAGGCCTATTTCAATCCTTCCGATTCTTTCCAAAGTGCTTGAGAACACGGTGCGTATTCAATTATCTTGTTACCTTTCCTCTAATGGTCTACTGAGTCCATTACAATCTGGTTTTCTTTCTGGCCATAGTACTGTCACGGCTCTAGTCAAAATATCCGATGATATAAGACTGGCCATGGAGAATAAACTCCTGACGGGATTGGTTCTACTGGACTTCAGTAGTGCCTTCAATTCTGTTGACTTCGACATCCTCTTGGGCATCCTTTCTTCATTAAACATATCGCCCTCCGTAATCGCTTGGTTTAACTCTTATCTTCGGGGTCGCTCGCAGCGGGTTCGCTCTGATGAGGCGTCCTCTGACTGGCGTAACCTTACTGCGGGTGTACCGCAAGGTGCTGTCCTCTCTCCTCTACTTTTCTCAATTTTTATTAATGCTATCACCAAAGTTATTTCTTCCAGTTATCATCTCTACGCAGACGATTTGTAGTTGTATCGTCATTTTAGGTCTGATGATGTGGGTGGGGCCATTACTGCCATCAATAATGACCTTAAAAACATTAGTGCTTGGGCAAAATCTTTTGGACTGCTTGTCAATCCTGCTAAATCTCAGGCAGTCATTATAGGTGGCAGACACATTTACAGTAATCTTGACCATGCCTCTCTACCTCCTGTTTTTTACAGCAATGCTCTGATACCATTTTCCACGGTCGCCAAAAACCTGGGGGTTCTCTTCGATTGCAATTTGTCATGGACCAGTCATATCAACGGGGTAAGCCGGAGAGTTTTTGGTACTTTCCACTCCCTTAGGCGTCTTCAGAATTTCCTTCCTTTTAAAACCAGAGTCTGTCTCGCTCAATCTCTTCTCCTTCCCCTCCTAGACTATGCTGATGTCACCTTTCTGGATGCAACTGAAGAACTCTGGAACAAGATGGAGCGACTGCAAAATTTATGTATTCGTAGTAGTACGACCACGTTTCGGAGTTCAGAAGGCAACTGAAATGGTTACCAATTCGGCGGCGTCGAGATGTTCACATTCTTTCCCTTCTCTTTTCTATTCTTCACAACCCTCATTCTCCTTCATATCTTCGTGAGCGTTTTGAGTTCCTTGTACCCAGGGGAAAGCCCTGTCGCACTTCGTCTTCTCTTTTACTTCGAACTCCCTCGCATAGTTCGACTTGCTACGAAAATTCCTTCACAGTTTCTGCAGTACGACTGTGGAATTCTCTTCCTCACTCCATACGCGATAGTCCTTCTCTGAATATTTTTAAAAGACGTATAAGAGATTACTTTCTCTCTCAACAATAGCAGACATACATGATATGTATTTGTATGTATGTATGTATGTATGTTTATTTATGTATTTATGTATTTATGTATGTATGTAGGTATGTATGTATGTATATATGTATGTATGTACGTGAGTATGTGTATGTGTATGTGTGTATATGTGTATGTGTATATTTGTGCCTATTGTCGGGGGTATACACATTTTATACCTTCTTATATTAATTTTACACTTGTGCACTAGACTTAGCCTCTCGTATTGCAATTCCTCTGTGCACTCCCGGGTTTGCTGGAAGAGAACTCAACTTTGAGTTAAGCTCGCCTTTGTACATTACATCTCATCTTGTTATATTAATGTAATATATGTGTGTGTACAATAAAGAATAAATAAAATAAAATAAATAAAATAAAATAAATGTGATATTCTGTTGCACTCCATACATTTGCACTACGCACAACTGGCGCGTGACGTCACTCGTAAGTACAATTTTGTATGGAGCGTTTTCGGCCGGCTTGAGAAATTGCATTTTCAAAATCAAATATCCTTTAAAACTATTTGTCGTAAGAAAATTTCTCTATATCAGTTTATTATACTACACTAAAGTCATAATTTTACGACAGTAAAAAAAAAGTCAAATAGCCTATTATCTAAGATACCACAAATTTTTTGTTTTATTTTCCAGTTCAAGCAGAGGTACTTATTTAGGATGCTCGGTGCAAGGAGCTCAAATAAAATTGAAGTAAAATTTTAATAAAACTTCGCAGACTGGAAAAGTTTTCTCATCAGACTTAAGAGTGGTAAAGAACCTTAAAATGTGCTACTATTTCCTGGTGACACGCCGATGCATCTCTCCGCACGCGTGGAATGACTGGTTCAAGAAGCAACTCATGTTCCATCTGTTAGTTAAGTAACACCTATGATCAAATGGCATTACAAGATTGTCGATAGGCTTTTGTGTTTCTTAATTCAGTGATGCCGTTTTGTTTCATTCATCATAACAGATTTAGAATTTGAGTAGAATTAGGGGTCACCCCATCTCTCCCCATGCGGTGTCGAACAAGGCGACTAAGGGATAGGTCTGTTTAACATCAGACAGATATATACAGCCCAGACTCTGCCTCAGATGTATGACTCGAGTAGACAATAGTGCCCTGAATACAGCAATAGGCTCACCTATTACGTAAGACCAAATACAATTATTAGTGAAATGTGGGTGTTAATTCTTACCTAACCCTCCAGGGATAAAGGCGTGATTATATGTATGTATCATAACAGAAATTAACATCATTGCATTTTAACCAAGTTCAAAAAGGAGAAGGTTCTATATTTGTTTGTATCTATTTCTTTTCATGATAAAAATAATTTATCTATGCATATAAATTCCGTACAATACTTTCATATCGATGTCAATGGTAATATATTTTATTTTATATAGCTTGTCTTACTTTTTCGATATTTTTTCTGCAGATGTTCACATTAGTATTTAAAATATTTTAATCATAATGAGCGGTGTGGTTCTCGGCAGGGTAGAATTTGGACCACCCCATCTCTTTCCATGCGGTGTCATACAAGACGACTAAGGGATAGGGCTGTTTAACATCAGACAAATATGCACAGCCCAGACTCAGCCTCAAATGCATGGCTTAAGTTAACAATGGTGCCCGGTAGATGACAATATCACCCCTATTCCGTGAGACCGAATTAAATTATTGGTGTGGGTGTTAATTCACCTCTGCTTAGCCCTCCGGGGATGAAACCTTGATTATATATATGTATGTATATATGTTATCATAATATCAAGTGATTTAATTTAAAAAGCTTGTCTCGCATTAAGCTGCGATTGATGTGTTATAAGAATTTTTAACATATAATTAAGAGATGCAAAGTATTCGATCTACCGTAAACAGAACATAAAAAGGCACTTTAAATTCCCAGTGGGACATTGAACGGGATATTATCTCACCAACTTTTCCATTATTAAAGGATACTGCTGACATGGGAACTTTTCTGGGTATTACGCCGATTTTTTTTTCTGACACTGAACTTTTATTAAATTTCATTTAACTACACTTAAAGTAAATTCTGCACGCAATTGTTTACTGAATTCGATACATTGAAACTAAAGTACGATATACGATAGTTTATTACCTATTTATTTAATTTTTATCTAGTTTATGTACACCTTAAATCAATAATTATATAATGGTTCGGCACTTTTCTCAATTAAATCATGGATTTTAGGTTTTTTTTTTTTTTTTATTCAACTTTATGCACTGTAATTTTGTACAAAGGCGGACTTAATGCCAAAGGCATTATCTAACAGTCAACCTTAGGGCGATGCAGAGATACATTGAGGTAGGTGCAGTGCACTATGTTCACAATAATAATACATACATTATACATACACACTATAATACATAAGAAATTCATACACATACTTTTAAATATATTAGGTACTTATATATATTCGTATAATATATACTTATATAATATAAACTTACCTATACTTACATAATTATACATAATGACAAAGTATTTCTAACATTAAGGTTTTACACATTACTATGAGTAGGGGCTACTGTAGGGATGGCAACACCGTTGCTGCAAAGTAAGCATCGGCTCCGTATTTAAAATTTTAGAAAATATAAATAGATATGGTTTTTCATCAAGAGAAAGTGCTAATTGACTAGTAATACGTCCGAAAATGTTCAAAATGTGTTATCAGTGACCTACAATTAGAGAACTCAATAATCTCAAAGTGAAGTAAAATAAACAGTACAGTTACGGGAAGTATCTAAAAAGTGCAAACATTTCATAACCATAATATTTAAAACAGCTAACAATATTTGCCCGTACTAAGCTTTCGAATATAATCCTGTGGAAAAAGTGAAAATACTCTAAAATCAAATTAAATATAAACAGTCTAAATCCGTTAAATTCAAATGATAGAATTTTTTCAAGCAACAAGAAAGACCCAAATGAGGAAAGAAAACGGTAACACTATAGACCTAAAAAGCCTGAAACCATAAAGACATGTAGACGAAGGAATTAGGCGCTTTTATATTTGTGTGCGACACGACACGACTAGTTGGTCCATGCCTATGTTTGTATGAAATTGACGGTAGCGACATAATATAAAAGTGACCAACTACAACACAATTTAAAAATTAATCGAAATAACAATGGAAGGCGAAAACGTAACAGTGCGCAAACACAAAACGATAGCGTGTGACTCACTTGAGCTATCCTTTGAGTCAACTAATTCTGAGAACAGACGAAATAGCTTACCGGACTTATCTACGGGATATGACAGTGATAAGGAAGATCTTCGAAGAGAATTAATAAAGCTTAAAAGCGAACTTGAGAGTGCACATTTGGAAATAGTTCATTTGAATGAAGAAAACATGAAATTGAAAACTGCCTTAGATAAAATAACTAATAAGTCAATCTACCTTCAAAGAATCTACTCAGATACACATAAGAAGATAAGATCCACGCCTAGAAAACAAAGTTCAAAAATCAATAGAACCGGCTTATCATTGTCTTTTGAGAATGATGTAAACACAAGCTGTATAGACTTGGGACTAGCGTTGAACGAGATGGCAACAGAAGACTCTGCCGATGGCGATACTGGTTCGATTATGCTGCCGCTGCGACGGCAGCACAGACTTTGTACGGAAACCGTCGACAGACAACCGCACACAGACGGTGCTACTACTGGAACTAGAAATCCCAAGCCACTGCAACGAAATAAACTCTGTATCATTAGTAGTAATAATATTAACAATGTATTATCCATAGCTCAAGATACCTTCTCTTGTTACGATATCTGTCACTATATACAAACAAACTGTGGAATCAGCCAGTTAATTAATAACTTAGAACAAAAACTATTACACTACAAAAAATACGATTACTGTGTGATTTTTGTTGGTGGCAAAGACTTTGAGTCAACTGTCAACTACTATAAACTAGTTGTCAAAATTCGTAACATTGTAACCGAAATGAAACACACTAATATAATATTTTGTTTGCCTACCTATAAATTTAATGGATGTAGTATAATGTATAACTCTAGAATAGAAATTTTTGGTAATTTATTATACCGTGACATATATACCCACAGTTATGCTATGTTCTTTGACTCGAACTTAGATCTCAGCTATGATGATACAGTGTTCCACAAGCGCACTGGAATGCTGAACAACCATGGGATGAGAGTTATTTTTGACGGCCTGAAGCAATATATTCTTACAGATGACATTACTAAACCGAGCTCACTGCAGATGAAGCCCCACAAGGGCACAATACCTTACTACTTCCCAGCGGTATCTAAAACACGTGATGTCGTACCTCAGGAATCCCCAGTACACAAGGTAAAGGACCAGTTTTTTCGTTTCCAAAAATAATAAGGCACACAATCAGAGACATGACATAGGTAGATCTCACATATTGCACCAGAACATTGCTGGAGTCTTGTCCAAAACGGAAAAACTGGAATTGGTGTTAAATGAGTTGTATGAGGCAAATACTAGTGTCATTGCCGTATGTTTAAGTGAACACTTTGTATTGAGGGGTGAGGAGCAATTGCTAAAAATACACAATATGCATATGTGCGCTAGTTACTGCCGGCAGACTAAGCGTAGAGGTGGCACTTGCATTCTGTTAAGAAACGATTTCAGGGTGTAGAATTAAGAGAAGTAAATTATTTACACTTTTGACCTACCCTACTCCTTGAGAAGTAATGTCAGTATCTTTGCCGATGATACCAAGCTCTTCGCAAATCCTTTGATCAACTATGAAGATGTCCAAGCAGATCTAGACAGAATAGCAAACTGGTCAAAGGAATGGCTCCTTAATCTGAATGCCTCGAAATGCACGGTGCTGCACATAGGAAATAGGAATCCTCATCACACTTACACAGTAAACGGCATACAACTTATTGATGTCAAAGTTCAGACAGATCTGGGCGTGATGATTACCGAAGACCTGAAGTGGGAGGCCCATATAACATCTGTTACCAAGAAGGCAAACAGCCTAATCTACCTCATCAGGAAAGCGTTTGGAACCTTAACTCCAGAAATGGTGCTGAAGATACATAAAACGTTTATAAGACCTATCTTGGAATACGCATTTCAAGTCTGCAGTCCCTACTTCGTTAAGGATATTGATCTCTTAGAGGGGGTGCAACGAAGATTTACTAAAGTACCTAGGAATCTCAAACAGGGGACATATGAGGAACGTTTGTCAATACTAAAACTCACAACACTGAAGGAACGGAGAAATCGTGGAGATTTAATAGAAACATTCAAAATTTTGAATGGATTCTACGATATAAAGAACTTTGATGCCCTCTTTATTCGTAACGAGAATGCACATTTAAGAGGACACCATCTGAAGTTGTGCACTAGCTTCTCCAACAACAATCCTCACAGATATTTCATCAGTAACAGAGTAGTCAGAACGTGGAACAAGCTCCCAGAAAATGTAGTCTCTGCTGACAGTATCAACCAGTTTAAAAACAGACTTGATACATTTTACCTCAAACTAAAGAAATAGAAAGAAAGAAAATGGAAACTGGATACAGGCATTATCAGTTGTCTACGACTGCCTGCCTGCTAACTAATAATAATAATAATAATAATAATAAATGATCTCAGTATCGAAAATCACTTTGAAATCTGTGGAGTAGAAATTGACCAACTAAAATTAATAATATTATGTTTCTACAGAACTCCTGACTCTGACATAAAAAATTTTTTTGATAAATTTAATTATAATATTGTCCACATTTTTTTGTACAGTCAGAGTGACAGTCTAATCTATTAACCCGCCCCTCATCGTACCTGGTGCAAAGGTACCCATGACACTGGCGGCATTGCCCCGTTGAACAGCTATGGCCAACCGTCGCCCCAGGTACGAGCCGGAGCGGGAGTCACCGGTTTTGTCCCTCAACCTGCGCCCTAATTCGCTCACCAGATTCTTGGCGTCGGTACCCCAACTACCCATTATCTTGACCGCAAAGGGAGCGAACATATATTGCTCTGTCAACGCCGCATACTTCTCTCGTTTTTTATCCGCTGCGTCCTCAGCAGCAGCTGCCGGAGACCGGACAGTACGGCTCAGGTGACTGGGCGCAACCGTGCTGACACACGTGGCATCCCACAGAAGGCACTTACCATTTTTCCATGGCACCAGAGTCATACCGTCCGGCCTTTTGCCGTCGGATCTGCTGAGGCCAGGTGGTTCTAATAGGCATGGGATATCCGCCGACACAAAGGCTCTCCGAAGTATGTCGTTGAGAGCATGGTGGCGCGGAAACCTACCCGTACTTCTACGACAACTCAGTGCGTGATGGCCATCGCTCGCCACCATGGAACCGCAGGTGCATCTATGGGGTTCACACAACCCGCAGCCCAGGCGGAGGGCCACCGCCACCCGCAACGAATTGTCATCCAACAAAGTGCCCAGGTGAGGTGAAGGCAGCGCGTGCAACCACGCTCCCGATTCCGGCTGTGACACTGCTCGGAGCCTGGCCATATCGGCTCCCGAAGCAACCTCCAATAACTGCTCCCTAAGCCTTACAGCAATGCCCTCGTCCCAAGCGCGCTGGACAGTGGGCACGACTGGTCTCGACGCCGCTGAACTGCAGGCGAACCACACTGTCTCGGCGCCGGGCGCAAAGGGCACGGTCACTCTGCCACCATTATTATGGAGGATTACAGTGACGAGATCCGCTACCCCATGCGCCGACGCCAGGAAAGCCGGCACACCCACATCCCGCGCGCGTCGCACCCCGATACCTCCGTGACGAATGGGAAGGAGAACAAGCTTGGGCATAAAAAACATAAAATAGTAATTGGTGGGGATTTTAACATTGACATATTACAAATAAACACAATAGGTACTCAATTCTTGGAGCTAGTTTCAAATTATGGCATGGAATGTCATATAAGGGAACCAACTAGGCTGCATAGATGCATTGACAACATCATTAGTAACATTCCTACAGCAAAAGGAAAGACATATAATTATTATCTGTCAGATCATAACACAGCTCAGGCCATTGAATTTGAACAGTACCAGAAGGGGACCAAAGCTAGGCATCATTATATAACAATCAACGATCTCAGTAAAAGTAATGTTGATAGGTTCACTGAGTGCATTGGAAGTCTTACTTTTTCTGAAATTTATAGTATATCAGGTACGGATGCTGCTTTTGACATGTTTCATGATAACCTGACCCTTTTCTATAAACTTTGCTTTCCTGTTAAAAAAATAAAAATCAGCCATGTAGTAAAGAAACCGAAATGGATAACAAGGGGCCTAAAAACTAGTTCTAGAACCAGACGCTTGCTCAGGTATAAATATTATTTGACAAAAAATACTGAAAACAAAACAAAATACGAAATATATTCTAGAGTACTGAGGAAATGTGTCAATAACATGCAATCATTGTGTAATAATACACATATTTCAAATTCTAACAATAAAGGTAAAGCCACCTGGGATATTGTTAAGCGCTATGTTGGTAGTGTTGGGCCCGGTAGGCACTTTGATGGTGTTATTGACAATGGTAACATGATTACATCTGGACCTGAAATTGCCAATTCATTTAATAGTTTCTTCATAGACATTGTGAGGGGTAACAGCATTGACAATGGATCAGACCAGGCCGATTGCCTTGTCAAGAGTAATAGTTCTAGTGTCTTTTTAGAACCCACCACTCCTAATGAAGTCTTTAACATAATAAAATCATTAAAAAACTCAAGGTCCTCCGGGTATGACAAAATCAACACGAGCCTCCTAAAGGATATTGCACAATACATAGCAGAACCTCTGGCTTTTATAATAAACTTGTCTTTTGAGCAGGGTTGTTTTCCTGAGAGGCTGAAGCTATCTATAGTTAAACCTCTATACAAGAAAGGATCCAAATCAGAACGGAACAACTATAGACCAATTTCTCTGACACCTATATTGTCAAAAATCTTTGAGAGAGCCATGTATAAAAGAGTACTAGGTTTCATAGATAAATATGATATTTTGGCACATGAACAGTACGGATTTAGGAAATGTAAATCAACACAGTTCACAACTTTTACCCTGGTGAAGTCTCTTCTTACCAATTTAAACTCAAAGATTCCCACATCTGCGTTATTGTTAGACCTTAGCAAAGCATTTGACTTTGTCAGACACTCAATACTTCTTTCAAAATTGGATAAATATGGAATAAGGGGAACTGCACTATCATGGTTCGAATCATACCTAGGTAACAGAAAACAGTTTACTAGAATAACTAAATATGACAATAATAGTAATAATGTTGTCATCTTTGACTCAGAGCCTAAAGTTAACGATTTTGGTGTTCCTCAAGGTAGTATTTTGGGACCTTTGTTATTCCTTTTATATATAAATGACCTTCCATGTGCCATTTCCAAAGAGTGTGTCCTATTTGCGGACGACACAACAATTATTTTGGGCTGAACATAACATAAACTCACGCCTATATCCCCGAAGGGGTAGGCAGAGGTGATAGCACCCACATTTCGCCAGTTTATGTTTAGGTCCCAATGTAATAGGTGGCGAGCCTATTGCCATTAACCGGGCACTTATAAACCTGCGATTTTGGACTGTAGGAATATAAATAGTTATGAGGATGAAATAAACAAAACCCTAGATGACATAATCAAATGGTTGAATATAAATAAACTGAAAATAAATCTTGACAAAACCAAACTGATCCAATTTAAAACATACAAAAGTAAATAAATAAACTTGAACATCAGACATGACAATACTAAAGTCCAGCAAGTAACAAGTACAACATTCTTAGGTATAACATTAGACGCACATTTTGCATGGAAGGAACATATTGACAATGTATGCACTAAAATAAATAAATTTGTTTTCGCTCTACGAAAGGTCAGAGATGTAACAAGCAGACAAACAGCCATTATGGTTTATTACTCTTACGTCTGCTCCATAATACGATACGGGATGGTTATCTGGGGTAACTCATCTGAACTCACAAGAGTTTTTATAGCTCAGAAAAAATGTATTCGCGCATTGTTTAACCTGAAATGGTCGGAGTCCTGTAGACCAGTATTCAAATCTGAAAATCTGTTAACAGTTCCAAGCATTTACATTTACGAAGTCGCTAAATTTGTAAAACTCCATGACCATCTATTCGAGAATAACGATAACATAGGAAAGCGACAGGTAACGCACCTCCCAAAAAAAATGCCTTTACCCAAGTTGGAACTGTTCAGGAAAAACTGTGTTTACATGGCACCACTTATTTTCAACTCCCTACCCAAGGGAATGGCGGAACTACCGAGCTCAAAATTTCTCCGCGTATTACGAGAGTGGTTAATTAAGCAAAGCTTCTACGACACTTCAGATTTCCTGAAGAGCAGTACTTGCCGTTTCGGTGCGCATTGATTGGGGAGCATTGTTTCACATGTAATTGATAATTTGCTTGACTTAAATATTAAGTTTATAAGGATTGTACTATTGCTTGCTATGATAATTTAATCTTGTTGACTGTTCCTAACATTTATGACATATTTTGTAATTTTGACATTTCGAGCTTACTATTTTAACTTTAGACATGTTTACTTTAATTTTCAAGTTCCTTTGAAATCTTGGTCTCAATATGTAAATTTGACATTTTGATTTAGACTCATTTTAACTTTGACATGCTTGCTTGTAATTCTCATGTTTATTTAATATCCTTGGCATAATATGTAATTTTGTCATTTTTGATTTTAGACTCATTTTGACCTTGACATGTTTGCATTAATTTTTCATTTTACAGTTTGATTAGATAAACAATGTTGCATGCGGAAATTTCTGTGAGACATGCTGTACATTATTATATGTTAACATCTATATACCTGACCATGTTTCGTGCAATAAATGAATTTACTTACTTACTTACTTACTAGTAGGGCGCGCCGTTGTAGCGGCGGTAAGACCCATCATGGGGGAGTGGCTAGAGAGGCTACACGGCAGCCTCTCGTACCGTCTGACGCCGATGATCACCGAGCACGGGTGCTTCGGAAAGTATCTGCGTCGGATGGAGAAAGAGCCAACGTCCGAGTGCCATCACTGCGACACGAGCGAGGACTCCGGTCCGCACACGCTCACCGAGTGTCCGGCGTGGGAGACGCCGAGGCGGGAGCTTGTGGCGGCCCTGGGAGTGAGAGTTCTCACACTCTCCACCTTCCTCGCGGCGAAGGTCCGCTGCGCGGATGCGTGGGCGGCCGGCGCCTCCTTCTGCGAGCAAGTAATGTTCGTGAAGGAGGAGACGGGGCGGGAGCGGCAGCGGGAGCGACGAAGGATCGCAAGCCAAGCTGCCCGCGTACGAAGGCAACTTGGGCGTCGGAGGTCGATGAACGACCTTCGCCCCCCATGAGCGCCGGCCTGGGGGTGACAGGTGGAGCCGCCTGTCACCCTGGCAGAAGCAGGCCGCGGCGGTGGCGCGCCTGGCGCGCCTCCCCGTTTCCGGGGTCGAGTTGGGGACTCTGTAGTCCCCACACCCGAGAAGAGGGCCAGATCGTGAGAGATGGCCCTGGGTCGGCCGGGGTGCGAGGGATATGCCTGTCAACCTCACCTTCGGCAACCAAAACGACCCACAGGCGGCGTGCGTTTTAGTCGGTTCGAGTCCGACATAACCTCCTCCACCGGCTCCGGCGGTGGGGAGGTATCCGTGGGGATTTTGCGCGCGTAAAAAAAAAAAAAAAAAGGGCTACTGTAGTAGAGCTGACGTACTTTGTACTTGAACGTTGCACGGTTAGTCGTCGTCCGGATTTCAAGAGGAAGCGCATTCCAGAGGAGAATTGCTTGCACGAGGAAAGAAGAATGAATTACGCTGGAACTATGAGTAGGACAGTGGAGAAGACGGTTGTCAGCTGACCGCAGATTTCTGTTGTGATGAGAACCAAGTAGCTGAATATGAGATGATAAATAAGAGGGGACATTAGGAGTGGCTAAAATTTTATGTATCATCATCACCGCCCTCAAGCTGCGTCGCTGACGTATCGGCAACCATCCTAACTCCGAACGATGAGCTGAGACGTGATCATATTTCCCAAGGTTAAAGGTGAATCGAATGCAATTGTTGAGAAGGCGGTCGAGTTTATTGAGCAGGTCTGCATTCAGGTCGAGATAGCATACATCACCATAGTCCACGATTGGAAAGATTAGCGTTTGCTAATGCATTGCCTTGGTTTTGGTTGGTAGAAAATTTTTGAGGTGATAAAGACTACGCAGCATTCCTGTAACCCTCTGACAGACCTTTGTAACTTGAACTTGCCAGTTCAAGGTGGAGTCAACATTCAATCCCAGATTTTTGACACTATGCGTGACAGGAATAATTCTTCCGTTGAACTTTATTGTTGGCAGAGTTGCACTATCTACCTTATTCATCCTGTGGCTACTTCCAATTAAGATACCCTGGCATTTATCGGGGTTGACAGAAAGACCAAACCTGTCACACCAAACGCCTATTGAGCGCAAATCGGAATTAACTCTGTCAATAGCCTCTGAAAGGTTCTCCACGCGGGCTTGGCTGTATATCTGTAGGTCATCGGCATACAAATGCCGACTTATTGCCGACGTTTTGAATGCGTTAAAGCTACCGTGGTCACGACATGACACGAATAAAAAAATAAAGCATTTAGTTTGATAACTATTCAAATCGATTACAATAGAAGTCGCCACAAGACAGTTATATGTATAGAAAAATGGGATGGTTTTTTTTTATACCACTTAGTTGGCAGACAAGCACATGGCCCACCTGATGGAAAGTGGTTACCGTGACCTATGGACATCTGTAACACCAGAGGAGTCACAGTCGCGCTGCCAACCCTGTAAGTACAGAGTTTCTGTGCCGTCAGTAGAAGACAAAGCAGGACAAGCCTTTAGTCTTCCCACTGACAGCACAAATTCTCCAGTGAGCTCTACCCTACTCACCGCTGGGAACACAACACGAAGTTATTATAGCCGCGGTATTCTGTAGGGCGGAGGTACTACCCCAGTCGGACTGCTCAATCGGGCGGAAATACCGCCGTGTCCTACCTCCCTACAGAGCATTCTCCCTGTAAGGAAAATATTGCGGGTTCGAATCCCGCCTGGATCGTTTCCGTTTTTGGTTTCTAAATCAAATCAATAATACCAATAAAATACATTTTAGTGGCCTTTTAAGAGTCACTTGGCTCTGTGCAAGGAACGATCATTAAAATCTCATGTCATCATTAAAATTAAGTTCAATAGTACCTGGATGTCACATACATATGCAATTGTAAATCGATACAACTCTTCGAAGTCGTTTAAATTTGACTTCTAAGACGGTAATACGCTATATATTGAAAATAATACTTATTTTATCTGAGCTAATATTATTCCTATTTAAGTGTTAATAAAGTACATTAAAGAATAAATTCGCAAATATAAAATATTCATTATTGTCATAAAAGCGCAAGCAATACGAAGAACTAAATTTGATTCTAGAAAACAATAAAGTTAAGAATTTATTGCGAACTCAAGAAATTCTTCTGAGAGAAAGCTCGGTGGTTCTCGCACTACAATATTGAAATAACCCTATTTTAGCTCACAATGCAAAATAAGAGCACTTATATTCAATTTAGAATCACTGGCGCCACAGTTTTCCTTTGTGCATAAGTAATTTGTATCCTTGACAGGCGAGCACTTATTCGGCTACTTTTGCACTGTCACTCTGTGTTTACTAACCTCCGTGCAGTATCGCGATAGTTTGAATAACAAATAAGCAACTTCGCTTACATCGAACATAGGTACTTTGTTTAGTGAATCCTACTAAATAAAACAATGCACTTAATTATGAATAAGTGTTGTAAATAGTTATGTGGCTGAATGTAGATGTGTATTTTTAACTTTAAAAGATAGAAATTCGATTGAATGTTTTGTCGCCGAATTACGTCAAATAACTACTGAACCTTCGCGTTCCATGATACACAATAATGTTAACGGGAATTAACGCGATCATGGTGTAGGTACGTACATGCCTTTAATTTGCCTGACGGTTCGATCAGGTTCCACCGGCCGTGGTCACAGGCCGACTGGCTCAGTGGTGCACGCCCGCCGTCTTCGAGACCGTGAGGTAGTTGGTTCTTCATCTACCCGTACATTTTCGATTTTTTGAATATTTTCGTTTCACCATGTACCGTCACATACTACACACAGTTACAGTGTTTCTATTCTGTTGGCAAACTGTCCGGTGTCTATTCGACTGTAGATTGCATGTCCTGAATCACTGGCTTCCATATTGCAGCTAATTTAAACCCATCTTCGCGATGGATATTTTTTCTCGATTTCAATCGCTTCACGTATAGTTCTTGAATATAAGTGACGTTCGGTGGTGCTGCCGACCCTGTTAGAATAGAAAGATTCTATTGAGTAAATATTGACTTAGCCTAATACCTAGTGATTATACCGATGTTAATATAATTCAGAACAACTGGAGATTGAAACACGCATTATTTAGTAGGCATGCAGAATGAAAGACAATATTCAGCTTTGTAGCGACAGTAATACTTAAACCCTAGATTACAGCTAAAGTAGAGAACCGTATACAATTAAGACGAACGATATTTGAAACCTAAAGAGCTTGGTAATAAATTTATTATTGAAATCAGTAAACATTGAACAACACAATCCTTTAATTTTAGCTTATGTTTGTAACTGCAGGAGCATTTTTACATCCACATCAACTCCAGTATAATACAAATTATCTCTATTACTTTGATAAATTTATCTTTTACCATTTCCCTTGAAGCGAGTTCTTCGCTAAAAGCTTCCTCAATTTAAAACAGATGAAACCAGAACATTCCATTCACGAAGTAGCATATGGGGCCACAATTGTGTCTCATCACTACATTTTCATGGCACTTCAAGTACGTATAAAGTAGGAAATGTTGAGTTGCTGAACATATTGCTCAACATTTATGTCGACACCGTTTGTGTTCTTCTTCATCCGCCATATAATTTGCTCTGAAATTCGCTTGCGAAATGTGTTGCACTTTATTTTATATCAATGTTAGTTTGAGATGAAAATTTGTTTGAAAGGGCCACTTCCAAAGAGTTGAAACATTTGTTGACATTCTGCCAAAGTCCTACCATATGCAGGTGTGGGCAATGTGATTTGCAAGCAAATAATAATCACTGTATATCAGTTGGTTATTCGTCTAGGTAAAACAAAAGAAATGTTCTTTTGTTTTACCTAGGGTTTAACCTTACATTATGTGGAGCATGTGGAATTTATCCAATTATATTTTCTTTGAACTGTAAAAAATGTTGTTGAGAACTCCCTTTTTATAACTCACAAAGACACACGTTGTCAATATTAATTTATGTAATATATCAGTAACTAAAATATTTCCATGGCATTCATTGTTCTATAAATTAATTAATTAAACCTTCTTGACGAATACTAAACGAGTCGTTTAATAATTAAAGCGTTTCCCCATTAGTCACCTGAAGCTTTGAACATTACTCACCAACTAATCCTTGGCTTTGTAGCACTGTAAATAAAGCTCGGTTTACTAATGTACCTTTAATTAAGTCACTCTAATTTTTCTCTGGACTCCAAAAAAATGTATTTTCTGAATTCATGTTGAAGGGAATGAAACTATTTCACTTTCTTCACTTTGTTTCCCATTTTCTCTCGTTTGCATGGCTGCAGAAGGGGCCTTTATCCTAGATTTGCATCTGGGGTAAATACTCCTTGGAATCCTGATTAAATTGAAAGCATTGTGAGAGTTGAAAGTATTTAACTAAATTACTAACCCGAAAATTTTGGTGAAGTTATTTCATGCAATTTTCTATTTGTGAACTTAATATTATTATTTAATTGGAGACTTGGAATGCTGAAGAATCGTGGCATACACAAAAACTTAATCTTGAAATTGGTGATTATCATTAAAGAGAAACTATGTCCGAAAACCGAGAGTTTTAAATTTTTTTTATACTAATTATAAAAAAAATTTAAAACTCTGCAAACTGCCACGTTTTTTGTTTGGGAAATTTATGGTGTCGTCTTTTTCTACCTTAAATTTACTGCTTCATTAGCTACTTTAAAAATTCTAATCCGAGAGTATATCATATACTCCGTTCAATATAAAAATCCGTACCAATTTGCTGAAAATCGCTAATACTCTTTTTTTGACATTTGACTCCGAATTAAAAAAACCAGATGTCGGATCGATGACGAATATTTATATTTCATTTATGATTGTATTTTGAACAATCCTATCAATTTTCAACTTGGTTCGAATTATTGTACCCTAATATTATTTGGTTTATATTGACCGAACTAATATGAAATTAGATATTATATATTATGGAGTAAATTCACTATTAAAATGACTGTCAGTATCTTATTATGTTTATATATTTGTCTGGTTCTCTGTACGTTGTGTGTTCATGAATAAATGCTTTTCTTTATTTCTTACTTTCTAAGATAAAACGGCTTATAATGATTTCCATTGTTTTCAAACAAGCTTTTCTTTAAACAATTATTAATTTCAAAAAAATCTTTAAAAAAGTACTAAAACGAAAATATTATTTCAATGTAGTCTCAGTAAGAACTTTCTAATAAAACTACTTCAAAATCCTTTGAGTAGAGTTAAAAACAAGAATTAAAAAGAAAAAATAGTGTCAAGAGTTGTATATTTAGTCCAGTTTTTTATACCAGCAGACAAGCACACGGCCCACCTGATGGAAAGTAGTTACCGTGGCCTATGAACTTGTGCAACACCAGAGGAGCCACACCAGCGCTGCCAACCCTGTAAGCACAGAGTTTCTGTGCCGTCAGTGTAGAAGACAAATTACATCATCTCATGTTGTTCAGTTGTGTCTATACATCTCCAATGTATAGACACAACTAATTTAAATTGTAAAACAATGTAAATATATCATACTCATAGCCACAGCGTTATTACTTACTACTGCCGAACAAAGGAACAATTTCTAATTGGTATCAAATATCAAGTGCCAATTTGTACAACTTATTAATTATTGAAGCCAGTTACAGACCCGCTGCGCGAAGTACGGCCGAGGACAAGGGCGGCCGATATCAAAGGAATTGGATAACATTTAGATAAATGAATAATAATTAGTAACAACTATGAAGATAAAATACAAGCCCCATCTAGTTTAGAGTAAAGCGAGCATTTGATAAGGATTAGTAATTAACTCTATTCCAAATGGCTTCTGCTAACAAATAATAGGCAAACTATCGTTTTATTTGAGAGCTAAACTGACATTTTGGCAACAGACTTCGTTACAAAAGTTTATTATTTATTTATATTATGTTTCTCAGAAGTAAATACGTTGTTAACTACAGGACCACTGGTACATAGAGTATATCTAGGTCATTGCCTTATTGCCATAACTTACTAGAGCGAAGTTTTGGTGTCTCGTATGTGGTTCTTGATTTATGGTGCAGAGTTTGTATAAGTTCTAGTGACAACCTATTTAACACTATCTAGGTCATTTCTCGACAAATAGTGATGGATCGTACCAGCGTTTGTCCTGGGACTCGAATCTGCTAAAGCAAAACCACTGTCATACTCGTACCACGGATACTACTAGAAAATTCCATTTCATTTTTAAAGTCTATAATTGAAAAACTTTTAGGAGAGGGGATGAAAAAGTGTAATGAAACTCCTTTTATAATAATTTTGAACTTTATGCGTATATAAATAATGTATATAAAGTATATAGACGCGATAGCCTAGTGGTATGCGTAATGGACTGCTGAGACGAGGCCTCGGGTTCGATGGCAATAGGCTTGCCACCTATTACATTGGGACCTAAACATAAACTGGCGAAATGTGGGTGCTAGCACCTCTGCCTACCGCATCGGGGATATTGGCGTGAGTTTATGTTAGGTTTAGAAATAAAGTTTAATTTTAATTATTTTTTACAGTATACTTATATGTGGTATGTCAGTGGTTTTGCTTTAATAAAATCGAGGGCTTGGTGATGTTCAAAGCTTGTACTGTCGTGCCCAGTGTCCAAGAAAAAATCCTGCCCCAAAACCTCGTTCCTTTCAGCATCTGCTGATGAAGGAACGTCCCAGGATCTCCTGGGCCTGGTGAAATTGTCGAAGATATTGGTGCAGCCTTGTGCATTCAAGGAGGTGGCTAGCATCTACTGAAAGTTAGTATTTGCTCTTTGTCCATCGACCTGTCCAGGGGATATTATAATTATAATCTATAATCGATTCATATTATGAATTTTTATAAGGTATATTTATACTAAACATGAAAGAATTATCTATGTTTTAAGTTTTTTATTGCCAGTTACCTAAAATTGCAGTAGGTAAATATAATTATACAGGGACAAAGAAATGTTTAACTAAAATAAGGCAAAAAGATACGAAAACACCTGTGACCGAGCCGCGATGTCTGTATTATTCTGATAAGAAAATATAAAGTTCCCAAGGTAGAGAGGCTAATTTGTGTCCTCCGTCAAATTCCGAAAGGAGGGCATTGTTCACATTAAGCGTATAATTTAGTTGAGGCAGAATTGTTATTCTTTTAAAAAGTATATAGGTATGTAAGGTTACGTAAAATCATAAATAATTTTAAAAATGTGATATTATTGTCAGTGATTGTACTCTTTAAACAAACATATTGTTAACATCTATGGGGAAAATCTTTTCTTACTAATTGATTATCTGCATTTATAAAGTCACATAAATAAAAAATACGACCATTATTATATTCATATTTATATAACACGGCATAAATTACTCGTTAGAAAACAAACTAACTGTCTAAAAGTGGAAAGAAATGTGGAAACGTCTGCCAAAAACAAAGTCACTGGGGGAGTCATATTTACTGCACAACTTGTAATGGTGCTCTGTGAAGGCAAGCACTACGTCATTAATATATAAATGGTGAATTTTTTTATTTAAATTTATAAATTATTGTAAATCTAATTTTAAGTGAACTTTATGTTTTTATGAGAAATAAATGATTTATAATTTATAAATAATGACGTCCATTTGAATGTGTATGTGATGTACAAGCTGCCTACTTCTTCATCCTATCGTTAATCTTAGTTGCATCCAAAGCTTTCACCTCGGTGTATGTGGTTTGAAAGTAATATTAGGTGTGGTGTAATTTTTCCACCAAAAATCTAGGAAATACTACACAGTGCCCTCCAAACTTAAACGAAGCGTAACTTGTAATATGGATTCTAGAGTATACACCCATTGTACACTCGAGAGCAATGAATCCGGGTCACTTAAAGAATCCTAAAAATCTCGAAAACTAAAAATGCTAGGTTAATGCAATAAATTGTATTTAATAGACAATGTAATACTCCTTAAATGAAGGTATTAAAACTTCTTAGTTATTGTAAAGTTATATCATAAAAAAATCAAATTTGAAAAAGGGCCACTTTCGAAGATGGAACTACGAAATTACAGCATTTGGTGTTGCTTTTGTTTGTAATCTGTCATTTATGTGGGTACATAAACCATGTTGATAGTGCTCTATATTCATTAATCAAGCTGAAATTATGTCGCTTACGCCTGAAGAATGCACCAGAATACTTACAATGCTGGAAACCGGCCGGAGTCAGCGCGATACAGCCAGGACTGTCGGTGTGTCGCTGTCAACAGTACAAAGAGTTCTCCGACGTTACGAAGAAACTGGTTCTAACCTACGCAGACCAGGAACGGGCAGAACCAGGTGTACCACAGCACGAGAAGACCGATACTTGGTGAACACCATGCTTCGAAATCGCTTTCTCACAGGAACTGAACTCACCAATCAGTTTCGACGCCTCGGAGGAAGTAACCCAAGTGCATGGACAGTAAGACGTCGGCTTGCTGAATCTAACTTAAAACCCCTTAGACCTGCAAACGGCCCTAAACTGGAGCGTGGGCATCGTATTTCGAGACTAAGTTATGCCCAGAGCCACGTAAATTGGAGTATTGAAGATTGGTCAAAAGTTATGTTCTCCGACGAATCAAAATTTATGCTCTACAAGCACGATGGAAGACACAGAGTGTATCGAAGACCAGGGGAAAGATTCAAGCAAGCATGCATCGAAGAAAAAGTAGCCTACGGTGGTGGGTCTGTACTTGTGTGGGCCGGAATTTCTTCTGAAAGTCGCACAGAGCTGGTGATCATAGAAAACGGCTCTTTAACTAGCGTAAGATATGTGGAAGAAATCCTCAATGATCACGTTGGTCCATTTATGGTCAATTTAGGTGAGGATGCTATATTTATGCATGACAATGCCAGACCTCATACAGGTAGGATTGTGAATGACTACCTTCAAGAGATGAACATTACTCGTATGGAGTGGCCAGCGCGCAGCCCGGATATCAACCCGATCGAGCATGCTTGGGACGAGCTAGGCAGATGCGTAAAACAACGAAACCCTCCCCCAATCACGCTTCGTGAGCTCAAAATTGCTCTCACAGAGGAATGGGAGAATATTCCCCAAAATCGTATAAGGAACTTGGTGTACAGCATGCCAAACCGCGTAAACGCAGTAATGGAAGCACGAGAAGGCAATACGAAGTATTAAAATTCAAGAAAATCGTAATAAAGTTCAAAAATTTCATGTTTCCTATTTTTGTTTTAAGGAGAGATCAGCAGTTTTTTTCTTTATGTAATTTTGTGTTAATAAAATGTATGGTGACTCATATTTTTTTTACTTTCATTTAAGGAGTATTACATTGTCTATTAAATACAATTTATTGCATTAACCTATCATTTTTAGTTTCCGAGATTTTTAACATTCTTTAAGTGACCCGGATTCATTGCTCTCGAGTGTACAATCAGCATCAGATTAATTTTTACAAAATTATTCTGCTATCTTATATTATCATGGAGAATTGATTGCTAAGATGTTTTGACCACTCTGGATGCTTACTACTATTTGAGGTTTGTGATAAATATGAAATTGGAATTTTGGTATTAAGATTTTTTTGAGTACTTTGCTGGTCAAGATAGATCAGATGCTGACTGTACAGACAAACATCTATACTATTGGAAGTGAGGACTTGATATCATTTCTTTTAAAGTAGCAGTCGAACACCCACCACATAGGTCGTCATTAGACGAAAACGTCGAATCATATGATTTTGTGCAAAATCAATTTTGAAATTAATGTAAAGGGAATCAGCATATAGGTAAATAGTAATTGTATAATGCCAAGAATCTTGGTAAAAAACTTTGGAGGTGAAAGAGTTTATTCAAAACGAATGATTCTCATAAAAGTAAGAGTGGATTTAAGTCAACCTCACCTTCGGCAACCAAAACGACCCACAGGCGGCGTGCGTTTTAGTCGGTTCGTGTCCGACATAACCTCCTCCACCGGCTCCGGTGGGGAGGTATCCGTGGGGATATTGCGCACGTAAAAAAAAAAAAAAAGGGTGGATTTAAGTACTTAATAACGCAGTTTAATGTTCCTTTCACGTCTCATAACTCTTTCCTCTATATTATTAAAAAAAAAACGTAATTACTGGCGCTATTATAAAATTATAAAGATCCGTCTCGTCGCCCAACATTTTTGAGAGAATCCATTCTCACCGCTGAGTAATTAAGCCCCTTTTGTTAGAGAACACTATAATAACTGCAGGTCGACGTTATCTCCACCATTCATCCCCATTTTAGTTAACAGCGTGGGAATAATACGTTTAATTTTGCACACAATAAGTCCCAACTTGATGAAATTTATTTGAGACCAGCCCTCTGCCCGCGGCTCTGGCCGCGTGGATCTCTTCTCTCCGGTTCTATTTAACTGATTTCAATCAAAAAACCTAACATTTTAAGTCTGACCAAGATCTTTCTAATAAAAAACCACATCATAGCCTGTTCAGTAGTTTTTGCGTCTAGTATAATAACGTTCTTAAGCCTCCGGGTCTGAACAGGTCGGACGGTAAGAGGCCAGACGGACTGACTTTAGTGCCCTGGAAGAACGGCAATTGTCTACTTTGGGTCCCAACGTGTGTCAGCACGGCAGCCGCCAGCCATCTTAGACGCACCGTCCACTCCCCGTCGGCTGCGGTAAAAGACGCCAGCTCAAGGAATAGGCTTAAGTACGCCGACTTGAAACCGCTGTATCAGTTCGTGCTAATAGCGGTGAAGACTCTGGGGAGTGCGGCAAGGAAACTAAAAGCCTCATCGAGGCGACCTGTGACACTCGTTTTGGGTCGTTCCTGGTGCAAAGGTTGGCCATCGCCATCCAGCGGCTAACGCAGCTAGTGTGATGAGCACATTTGCACCAGGGGCGATCAGGAGCGGGTTGTTTGATCAGTACATGGACTAAGCATTGCCTGTTGTACAATTTTGACATTTTGTATTAATTTGACGAATTCATTTCTATTTTTTGCTACATACTGTGGCCTAGTGGTATGGGTAATGGACTGCTGAGATGAGGCCTCGGGTTCAATCCCAGGTTTACCATGGCACACACCAATGACTTTTCGATACTTTTCGAAGTTATGTATTTATTCATCGCAGGTTTATAGGAGCCCGGTTAATGGCAATAGCCTCGCCACCTATTACATTGGGACCTAAACATAAACTGGCGAAATGTGGGTGCTAGCACCTCTGCCTACCCCTTCGGGGATATAGGTGTGAGTTTATGTTATGTTATGTTATGTTTTTGGTACATAATAAAAAAATTGAATATTTAATTATATAATAGTTTAAAGATAGATAGAAATCCTTTTGCATTGTATCCTACCCTACAAATGTCGTGTTTTACCGTTTGCTACTCATTCCCGGTTTTGGTAATTCACGAAATTCGGTGCAAATATAGATTACAATCTGACATAACACATGGGCTACCTTTTATTCCTAGAGTAGGTTTCCATTGATTGCGAGAAAGAGATCAGAATATATCGCCTAACACAGAATTAGAGATCTCCAATTCTCTGTTGGCTGATGAGATATTTTCTTTTCCATGGCATTTTTTGTAAATATAATTTTGTGATATTCTTTAAAATTAACACCATTTTTCTACTCTCAATCAGATATGTAAATTCAGGGCAAATATTCATCTACCCTCCAACCTAGCGATCAGAAATGGAACCTGGAAGTAAAATAACGGACAACTGATTACTAACTTCGTTTTCCAAATTTGAATGTACGATACTGAAATACATCTTTCTAACAAACTGAGATAATAAAAGTTCCCAGTCACGTAACAGAGTCGTTACGCTAAAAGGGTGAAATATAAAAATGCGATGTTAAAACACGTTGAGATCCAGCGGCTACGTCATATTGTGTCAGTTTAACAACAACGGGATATTTAAGGAAGAATTTATCTTGATTTAACAGTACTGAACGTAGTACCATGTGGTTGTAATATCTCTGTTGGTTTCCTATTATCGATATCACTGCGAAAGACGGTAAACTCGAAGTAAAACTCTGTACCAACTCAGCGTGAAAACAGTAGGCCAAAATCTGCCAAAATTGGGACGGACCTATGTCCAATAGTGGACTGAGATGGGTTATTTGATTGATTGATTTCTTATTATCATGTCTACCAATATCTTGAGAAGATATTTGAACGAATGTAGTATAGCACCCACATTTCACTAGCTTATGTTTAGGTCCCAATGTTCGGTGGCGAGCCTATTGCGTTTTATTTGGTTAATATACCAACATTGTCTAATTTAAGAAGTTTTCTAGTTATTAATTTAGTCAAAGTACACAAATACACAGTTTGTTTATAACAATTTATTCACGCTATCTACAGGAACATAAATTCTTGAAATAAAATTAATGTACTTTTCTACACAAAATAAATTGTAACAAAAACATGACAAGCTCACAAGATATAAAGTGCAAAACTCTTGACCGCTATTCAGTAAAAAACATTATCCACTTGTCAAATAGACGTCAACGAAAAAAAAGATTAATGTTCGCAAGGTGTTCTTATGCTGAATCAGCATTGAACACTTTTTCCATCCGTCGAGAGGACTGTGGAACAGTTTTGAATTTATCGTTTTAAACTTTACTGGCGAAGGTGAAGATTACTGAAGTATTTATATAATGTAATGATCCGTGAAGTAAAAAAGCACGACATGACAACTTCAGCACTCTCTGTGGCGTAGTGGTAGTGAGCTCGACTGCTACGCAGAGGGATCGGTTTCGGTGCCTGCTCAATTCAGCGAGGCAACGCCGCCAGTGTCATGGGCACCTTTGCGCCGGGGAACAACACGAGGCGGGTTATTTGACTTAACATAATATGACTAAATCTGTGATTGCAAATATGCATGAATATGTTTATTGACATTAGTGTGGGTATTTCTGTGCCTCGGAGAGCACGTCAAGTCAAACTCATTGATCCCATCTATTCCACACGAGAGTCAGCCTACGACAGACGTACATACATCGTCAAAACGTCAGGCAAATCTAAGGTAGGTATGTATATGCCTATAACACAAGCGCATTTATACACACATACATATATAACCACGGTTTTATCCACGAAGGGTTAGGCAGAGATTAATTAACACTCACATTTCACCAATCATTGATTTCGGTCCCATGCCTATTGCCGTCTTCCGGGCACTATTGTTAACTCAAGTCATGCATATATATATATATATTTATCTGATGATTTATCGCCGTTAATATTGTTGTATATCATGGAACGCGGGAGTTTAAAAGTTAGTAATGAAACTTACTAGTCTACGTTGTTACTTTTGTCACAAAGATGCACAAAATTAAACATCAGCCCAACAAAGCCAAGTATGTCGTTCCGAGTACCAAAGAAAGTAAAATTGACCTGGAATCCGCCGAGGGCTGTAAAATCAAAAGTAATAAACTCACTTCCTTTTAAGCAAAGGAAAAGGAGCGAAGGCGCACTGACAGATAATAAAAAGAGAAGTCACTACGGACTCATTAATCATTTATATTTAACTTAGCTTTTTTCACTTGCCGAGGGTACTTACTGTTTTAGAGACCAGAAAATGAATGTACAGTCGGGGTAAGAATAGGTTTGTCATCCTAAAGTCAACTTTGCTTGCATCATGACCTTTCCTATCATATTTTCAATTCAAATAAAACAGAAATGTAACATCGACATTTGATAGTTTTCTGAAAATATTGACACAGACAATTAAACCGAACATAAGATTTGAGTGGAACTATTTACGAAGTTATGTACATAACCAAACATAAACTCACGCCTATATCTCCGAAGGGGTAGGTAGAGGTACTAGCACCCACATTTCACTAGTTTATGTTTAGGTCCCAATGTAATAGGTGGCGAGCCTATTGCCATTAACCGGGCACTTATAAACCTGCGATAAATACACACATAACTTCGAAAAGCATCGAAAAGTCATTGGTGTGTGCCATGGTAAAACCTGGGATCGAACTCGAGAACTCATCTCAGCAGTCCATTACCCATACCACTAGCTACCACGGTCTTAAAAGTTATTTATTTCAGATTATTTTTCGTAGCCCCACTGTACATGTAAATTCTAGTGTTCATAACTGCTCCGTTATTTGAAGGGTTAATGAATCGCCCACAAGATTATTTTAGTTCGAACAGCGTCATTATAAAGTTTTTGATGTCAAAGTCCTATACGGTTAGTAACTTGACGGTTCCGTTGGATTTAATTAGGGTTGGATTCAGAGGGCCAGATGGTTGGCAGAATATATGAGGTACTTGAAGTTAATTGGTTATTTCATCTATTACACTACTCCTGCTTAAATTACTCCCCGGAATGTATTCGAGATGTATGAGATAAAGTGTAATAAAGATGGTCTCTTCCTCATAATCAAAATTTACAAATATACATATAATCACACGTTTACCCCCCGCCTAACCTAGGCAGAGGTGAATTAACACTCACAATTCACTAATCATTCAATTCATAACATAACATATCATAAACTCACCTCGTCTTAGCAGTTCATTACCTATACCACTAGGCTACCGCGGTTGCCGTGGTTCCCGGCAGAGTAGAAATTGGATCACCCCATCTCTTCCAATGTGGCGTCGTACAAGGCGAATTAGGGATAGGGCTGTTTAACATCAGACAGATACATACAGCCCAGACTCAGCCTCATCTGAGGAAATGAAGCATCTGCATCGCTCGAGTCAGCAATAGTGTCCGGAATACGGCAATAGGCTCACCACCTATTACGTGGGGCAGAATACATTTAATGTGGGTGTTGATTCGCCTCTGCCTAACCCTCTAGGGATAAATGTGTGATTACAAGTGTGTATGTAACGAAAATAAAACATTAAAAAAAAACATGCGACCCAAAGTATAAGTTAGTAGCAAGTTCTTGTCACGTGATTACCTCAAAAGAGGACTACTAACAATTTAATTTACACGAGTTCTAAATAAACAAAGTAACAGACTTATCAGTATTTATGCTGAAGTAGAAAAGATAAGGCACTGCCAATCCATTATTGTTCAATTTGTGACTTTGGACAATAAGCTTCCATCCATAATACAGAGATTTCGTCTCAAGTAAACGCTCCTCATCTGCATAATCTGGAAATCAAAAGACTTGGAGCAGTTTAATCCCTCTCCTTTTAATCAAGGGACGCTATTGTCAGCTAAATTGTGCGAGATGCTAAATGGCGGTGCGGTTTCATGTTGGGGATTGTTCTAAAACTTTTGGATTTAAAAATAAGCTTTACATAGTAGAGATTAATTTGAATATGATATATTCAAGTCCAAAACGGTACAATTCGTCAAAATATGGGTCATCTTTGATATATTTGACAGATGTTGTATGATTAAGACTGAAGATTGCCATTTCTGAAGCAATTTCAATTTGTTTTTCAATTTGATGGGCTCTGAGGTGAGGCCGAGCTCGACAATGTGAGGTATTTTTGTACGACGATGTTAACACGTAATATAAGAATTTCAATTACATAGAGGTGTGTATATGATAGCCTACCGACCATCAGGCGAGTTGAAGTCAGGTTGGCGTATCCTAAATAAATAAACCAATATTTCGTGATCCGATATGGAAAGTTGCAACTTCAATATTGAACGTAGTGGCAGTTTAACACGTATTTATCGCTTGTAAAAACTGTTACATTTTTAATTTTGGTATAATAACCTACTCACGTAATTTAGTTTAAAAAGGGCAGACATATCATTAACTAATTTGCTGAAAGTTAGCATATTGTGAGTTATGAGATGAGAACTCCAAAAATTAAATCAAAAGGTGCATTTCAAATATTCTAAACAAGTCCTAATTTACAGTTGTGTAACCAAATTCAGTCGTTACTATTACCAACTTTTTGAAGTTTGTATAACTTTTTTTATACAAAGTGCAAGTCTTAGACTCTACCATGAGTAACCATAGGATTATAACAATGATGTATAACAGGGAAATTAGAACTAAAATTGCACTGGTTACACATAAATTTATCACTATCTCTAAAAATAGGAAGGTCAAGTTGGCGTGTCCTATATAACAATAATAATAATAATAAATATAAAATCGTTAAATATTCAGAAAACAGATATTTTAATTACATGGTAAGTATTTAATTATATTGAAATAATGTCGCAAACTATTTTTTAGTATACATAATAAAGCGATTTCAAAATTGTCCCCAATTTGTAATTTTCTATCGCTTCAATAAAGTTTTATGAAGTTACATAAAAACCAATTCAATTGATTTCATATTGTACAAATCTTATTAAATAAAGTTCAGTTAAATTATTCTATACTATGTAACTAACTAATTTAGATATACCATGTTTAATTAAATCTTTTATAATATTTACATTAATAAAAATAATAACTAAATACTTAAAACAAAAGTTAAAATGCGTCATAGAATTCCCCCGCATCGATTACCTCTTAAGTCTAAATATCTGAAATATATTTGGAGTTTATGAATGTACGTAATACGATATTTCTTGCCACGTCACCCTCCATTAATTTGCATACAAGACACATGACACCAAAGTTGTCATCTCTCACACCCTTGGTTATAATCCCTATACGGTTTTCGTAGACTTACTTAATAATGATATATCCCTTAAGATATATAATAATCATTATGATAATAGGTAGCACGTTTTCCTTTGTCGTGAACAACAAAAGATTGACATGCTTAAAATGTCTTGTGTCGATACCTTCCCGTGTGATCATTGTGACTCGTTCATAAGGAACTAATGCGTACAGAGTGGTATGAAATTGAGGCGGAAATACTGATGTATCTCTAATAAATAATTTTCATTATTATCTTCCGTATGAGAAGTAAACATTTACTTTTCTACCAATTTGTATTATTTTGGTTAATTTGACCTTTTACTTATTTATAAACAACCTAACGGAAGAATAAGAAAATTATTTGTACTAAACGGGAATTGAAACTACAATCTCCGACCTAGCAATTATACGCAACCCTTTCCTCCTTTCGAATTGCAACTGAGCTAAGAGTTGTTTTCGGTTAAAAATCCTCAAATGTAAACTCATTTATAAAATTTATATAACCAGAGTGGAGAACTGAGTAATATGAACCCAAAGCCTAAAAAGCTGTTGTCCATCGAAATGGGAGGTCAATTATGTGTTGATTGTAGAACTAAATTTGCACAATACCAGGCCTCCTATACAATTGGCATAACGTTATTACAATAAAATGTAATAATCAATGTAGGCACGGGATTGTCTCATATTATGACATTTACAATATTTTTTACAACTAAGGTGGCAGGCAAGCACATAGCCCACCTGATGGAAAGTGGTTAAAGTGACCTATGAACGTGTACAACACCAGAGGAGTCCCCGTGCTGCCAACCCTGTAAGAAACAGAGAGTTTCTGTGCCGTTAGTGCAGTAGACACAATCAGGATAAGCCTTCAGTCTGCCCACTGACAGTACAAAAACTCTCCAGTGAGCTCTGGCTACCCTACTCACCGTCGGGAACATTACTTTCCCAGTCTGCTCAATTGGGGCAGGAATACCGCCATACCTCCTTTAAATACATTTATGACAAATGATAAATGGACTATCTATTCTATTCTACTAACGAATTACCACTTATTGAATAAGACACTTTGTACTTTTCCACTCTAATTTATTTTTCACTTGACCGGTTCGTAGAATTTAGAAATATAACTATATCGGCGAAATCGGTCAGGTGAAAAATAAAATAGAGTGGAAAAGTACAAAGTGTCTCATTCAATATGTGTAGCAGGTTCCACCAAGTGCCATCAATCAACAGTATTAACAGTCTGAATCACCACTTATCTAGGGGGCACATCTGCCACCGTATTTCTATTTCTATTTTCTATTTCTTCCCACTGTTTTTTCTTCAAATCCCGATTAGCATATTCCTCACTTTGTAAATCCCAAATAGCTTTTCGGGATTGTATTTCCGATATAAATTTATCCGTGTCAAAACTCATTGTGCGCGGCCGTCCGGTCGTTACGACAGTTGCTCGCAGTGTGAATGCTTTCATTTGAAACCGTGCTCCTATTGGTCGCCGGCGACCGGCAGTTGCCTGTGCGTCGCCACTGCGCGGCGAGTCGCCGAGTCGCCTGGGCAACCGGTGACTAGTGCGTAAACACCTATTTAAACTATACAATATTACAGTCGTCGGCGACTCAGTCGCCGGCGACTAGTCGACAGTGCGTAATGGCTCTAATACACTGATACCGCAATATACTGATAGTGCAAAAGTATTCCACATCGATTCACGCATTATCGAATGTATTCCAGCACGCGCCATTTTTATGATACGTGCAAAAACATTCTTACACTAGACTAAGCTGAAGATTAAATTGTCCTTCAGAAATTGTTCAATTTGCGAGAGTATCTCGCGGCTCATAAATCAGCCTGACATGTCTACGAGGAGCATTACAAGTACTTTGTTAACTTGTCCACTTTTTGTGCTTCCATGTTAAAATCTCAAATCTTCCATGGTCAAAGTGGGTTGGCTATAAAATATTAAAAAGAATTTTATATACCTACTTTATATTGCGACCATCTGTATGAAAGCCAGTTAAGCGCGTGGTTTCAGCACCCCCATCTCTTCCCATGCGGTGTCATACAAGGCGACTAACAGATAGAACTCTTCAACATCAGACAGATATATACAGCCCAGACTCAGCCTCAGATGCAAGACTCGAGTCAACAATAGTGCCTGAGATACGGCAATAGGCTCACCCCCTATTACGTACAAGTGGTAATAAGTGTACCGAATACAATTATTGGTGAAATTTGGGTGTTAATTCACCTTTGCCTAACCCTCTGGGGATAAAGTTCCGAACAAAAATGTATTCAGGGAGGAATTTAAGCTTATGTACAAATTAAGTTCGTCCCTGGATCCATTTTACCGCAATATATTTTGTTTGCATTGACTTACAAGTTCAATTTTTGTACAGTTTTAAGACGTTATATACCTGTGATGTGAATTTCAATTTGATCTCTTTACGCATTCCCGAGAAAAAGATTATGACAGACAGTCGCAAAAATTGAAAAGAATGTTAGTAACAGAAATTATTACTAGTGTTCCCATTATTTCTTTTTATACCACTTGGTTGGCAGACAAGCAAACGGTCCACCTGATGGAAAGTGGTTACTGTGGCCTATGAACGTGTGCAACACCAAGGGAGTCAAACACGCGCTGCCAACCCTGTAAGAACAAGAGATTTTGTCAGTGTAAAAGACAAAACAGGACCAGCTTTTGGTCTTCCCACTGACAGTACAAAAACTCTTCAGTGACTCTGGCTATCCTACTCACAAGCAAAGCAAAAGTTAGGGTTGCTTTCATAATTGTAGTGTACAGAATACCACGGCTATAATAATCTCGTGTTGTGTTCCCGACGGTGAGTAGGGTAGCCAGAGCTCACTGGAGTTTTTTTGCTGTCAGTGGGAAGACCAAAGGCTTGTCCTGATTTGGTGTTCTGCACTGAGAGCACATAAAATCTCTATTATTACAGGGTCGACAGCACGGATGTGACTACACTGTTGACACACACGTTCATAGTTCACGGTAAACACTTTCAATTAGGTGGGCTGTGTGCTTGTCTGCCACCTAAGTTGTATAAAAAAATGGCGAAGATTCGAGCTCGAGACATCACGAAGCTATATAGTAAATTGTAATTTTACATTTGTAACACTAAATATATTAATAGTTATAGATACTATTGTAGTAACAAACTAACATTAACAAATTGAATAATGCTTGCAATTTTCTCGCATGAGAGTGAAACTACAAAGCGCAATAACAGAAAAAATAATATCACGTAACGAAAATGAACCCTGAACTGAAATTGAACATTGTGTCCAAATAACACTATGTTTTATGAAATTATAATACGTCCATTTTTGTTATTGCTTTTATCAGTCAGCACATACAAAATTCATCCTCAATTAATACGCTCAAGCTGATATCGACAACATAATTATAGCTTTCGTTTAATAAGGAAATCGGATAAAAATGGGGTGAAGATAACTATATTATAAACATAATTATACAACGGTTTGGGAGTTATCGCGTTGAAATCATGGAACTTACAAATTCTGCCGACTTTTCAAATAGTAAGTTCCATGATTTCATCGCTATAAGTCTCGAATCGTTGTAAAATTATGACCGCGATAGTTTAAAAATATATAATAAACATCAATTGCATATTGATTGAAATTGTAAAGCCATTAGTGTGCTTACTATTCAAATCAATTAAGATATGAAAAAATTGAATCAATTCAGGCGGAATTTAAACCCACGATCTTTACCTTACAGGGGAATCTTTGACCACTGAGCTACCGAACCACGCCTGAGATCATACAAATCTTCCTATATATATTCGTCTTACGGCAATGGCGGGTTCAAATCCCACCTGAACTGATTTTTTTTTCCTATCTTAATTTTGCCAATTACATAGCATAACTTTTTTAAAGCAGTTGAAGTAAAACAATCTCTTTTGAATATAAAGTATAGGATAGTACCCTATTTCGCTGAGGCACAGTACAGTATTTAAGCTGAAATTGAATAGGTTGAGATTTATCTAGAAAGCACCTAAGTCAAATAACCCTAGCAGACTTTGGCGGTATGTACTGTAAGTGGGCTCGCCATGCAATATTGAAATAGTATACCAATAAGAAGAACTCAAAATAAGTAATAAACCCAGTCAATATAAAGCACTTAATATATTTTATACTACATTTAAATAAAAGCAGTAATGACAAACGAAATGCGAATGAAATTACCTTGCTGAGCCGCTCCGTGAGCAATTTGGTGCTGAAATAATGTTTTATGCAAACTACCTTAATTGATTTAATACAATTACGATGACTGATAGCAACTTACTTTATTGGCTGCGGAAGTATTTTATATATACATCATATAGAACATCATCAATCCGATCAGACTAAATGTTTATGTAATCTAAGTCAGCAGCTGACGTTCAATTACCTTCAATACATTGGATCAACTGTAATTTAGCCAATTTTCAGCTTGCAGAAAATGACTGATTTTGGTCAGGTCATATCCTGACGCATTTTCCACCGCGGTATGGACAGTTGTCTATTTCTTTTCTTTAAGATATTAACTTAACTGGATTTTGGCCAATTTTGAGCCTGAAGGAAATGACTGAATTTGGTCAGGTCCCGAGCTAACGCATTTTCCACCGCGGTATGGGTAGCTGACATTTTTTTTCCTTCAAGTATTGGGCTACCTACCTGTATTTTAGCCCATTTTGAACCGGGAGGAAATGACTGAAGATTTGTAGCTGACACATTTTCCGTGGCGGTTATGATCCAGCTTACATTTTTTGTCTATCAATACATTGACTTAACTGTAATTGAACCAATTTTCAGCCGGGAGGATATGACTGATATTTTTTCTCATTTTAAATATTCGAGAGGTCACCGCTGCTGAACTCACCAACAAAGTGGCAGCTGACAACCACGAAGATTCATATTTTAACTTCCTTAACCACTGTAAGAAGTATCATCTGGGAGGCGATTGGTCATGCAAACCTTTCGCTGGCGTGTGAACCAATTATGAACATTAATAGTATACGGACCTCACAGAGTTTTTATTTAATCGTTTTAAAGTGTACCCAATCACAATGGTTAAAAACTTTATCAGCCGTTCTCATTAGTACAACGATTGGGTGTGTAAATGACCAAACGTGACACCGACCTAAATACACAAAGCTCTGAAATTCCATTGTAGACAAACTCTGCACCGAAGTTTCAACTGCAGCAATGCTTAGGAGGGATTAATTCTACAACAACAGTTCCGGTGCGACAACACCACGCGAACAACTTGTACCGTATTATCATTCGTTAGCTTACTGTTGCTACCTGTGCACAAGTTTGAGGATTTGAAAGAAAGTAAGTTTGAGCAATAAGTTTTTACATTTCTAATATCTATCTGAGCAGAAAATGCTGTTAGTTTTCTGGGAACGCCACCAAATTTTGTTAACCCTTACTTAAATATAGTTTTAGTTTTTTTTTAATTAGTGAATAATCAGCAGAAATTAAAAATGTGGATATACACATTCGGTCTTATTACAAAACACGGACTAACTCTAAAACCAGGTTTAAATCGTCTTTAGACCATGGTCTAAAGAAATTTGTATTACAAAAAGGGTTTTATTACTAAACCATGGACTATCTCTGGTCTAAAGATAAACCTGCGTGACCCCTAGTTTAACGTTGGTCTAAAGTGTAAATCACAATAATAATATGTCAAACTTGCCATTTTGAACTTAGCCGGTTAGCGTCAGATAAATTCGTTTACTTTCTTATAATACTATGCTCGTAATGGATATTGACGCAGTTGATCTGATGGATATCGCAGATATTAATATCGTGGAGTCATTGGACATACCACGCTTACCTAACAGACATCGTATTCCAGTAAACCCCTTTATCGAACTATCTGAAGAAGCTTTTTATGCAAAAGTATAGGTTTACTAAACGTTTTAAATAACTTGCAATAAATATATTTTAAAGTAGGTATAAAAATTGGGAAAAATTTGATACCAAGTCAGCGCAAACGGAAAAGTTCGTTCCATTTCACGTCCATAGATCTTCCAATATCATACATAACAATGATTGCTAAATAAAGGCATCAAAATGATATTTTATTATAAAATAAAGTACAACTATTATTCATAAAATTGAATTTAATGAAAATGTATTATCTAAATCTTTTTTTCGCCATTTTTAGTATATATTATTTATTAATGATGTCAGATAATTTTTGTTTTCGGAGGAAACGGAACGTTGCGATTGAATGGTATCATAATGAACGAACAATAGTTTGAGTAATCTGTGGTTTTATTTAAGTCAAGGTCTAAATTATGGTACTAAGTAGTCTACGGATTATTCAGCTTTTGTAATAAGGAGAAGTTTAGACCATGGTCTTGAGATTAAGCCTAGACTTTATAGTTCAGGTTTAAAACTGACTTAATTCCGTTTTTTGTAATAAGACCGATTAGGTTTTAGTAGTAAGTAGTCATAGTGGAACAGTTGAGTGTGTGTGTGGCGTAGCAGTAGGACGTTCCACTGCAACTCAGGAGGTGCGGTTTCGATTCCCACTCGGTGCAAATATTGTATGCATGAATATGTATATTTCCATTGGTCTGGGCGTTTCTATGTATATATGTATTTACAAGAAAAAAAAAATCCTAGATTCCATAACACAAGCCAGTTAAACTATACTTGCCATGGGTCTAGATAGCGATGTGTAGAATGTTGTAGAATATACAATATATCGTATTATCGTTCGTATATTTATGGGTCTAAACGTACAACTAATAACAAAGTTATGCGCTATGCGTGAAAGGCCTTGGACAAAGTTTATATTAAGGTGAAGTTCTGTATCTTGTGATAATTTGTGATTAGCTTTTTTTTATTTGTAATTTATTTTTATATCATCGTACAGTCAGCGTCCGAACGATCTGGACTACATAGTCTTAAAATGATGTTAATACCAAGGTTTGAAGAGCAAATCAAACTGTTTTATTGATTTAAATTGTTTTATTGTCCGAATTTAATTTGTGTACAAATTAAATTCTACAAATCAAATATCAAAACAATCAGTCCAAAATAAGGATGGGGACGGGGCGTTAAGATCATATTGATTTCATTGTTACCGACTGTACATCACCGTGGTTAACCCTAGTCACCGAATATATAAGTGGTAGTATGCCACAGCAAAGTATTGTAGTAACGTTTGTGTAATTTAAATAAATGATTTAAATTACATAACCTTTTAAATAAATTAAATTTAATGTGTTTAACATTTTAATTGTTTAAGGTACTGAATAAATTTCTCTACTGACACAGGTGTACTGACATGTACACTGAATTCTATATATATAAAAGAAAGTCGTATTAGTTACACTATTTATAACTCAAGAACGGCTGTACCGATTTAGCTGAAACCTGATGAGGATGTAACTTAGAAGTAGGACGGACATACGGTACTATTTATTCCGATCGACTTTCATCCCGTTGGATCGCGCTTCCGTGTGACGGGACATAAAAACTCAAAGAGAATACAAGTCACTTTAAAACATCGAAATTTACAAAATTCTTCACGACTATTATGATATTGATAACATCCATGACATATACAGCCTCAACGAGAACAAGCACCTGAGGGGTCACCCACTAAAGCTATGCACAATGCGATCCAGATTTGAACCTCGGAAACACTCTCTACCTAACCGTGTCGTTAGAGAGTGGAACGGCGTACCTGAAAATGTTGTTTTGGCACCCAGTGTTAATAGTTTCAAAAACAGACTTGACAAAAGCCCCGGATCATGAGACACACATGCATCAGTCTAATGGCTGCTAGTGTGTTCAACATAAATAATAATAATAAAAACAAAAACGCATCTTACTTGAAATAGTAAAACGCAAGTGTTAGCTAAAGGATTTTGTCTATGGTTAAGTGTGGTTGAAAAATTGATAACTAATGTCATAAATCAATAATAAGTAATAATTAGTATGAGTCAGTCACTCGAAAAGAACTTTCCCCACGATATAAATATCTGAAAATAGGTTTAACACATAGGATGAATTACAAAAGGGAACATATCTTAATGTATTCCGAACGCAACACGACAAAGTCGCGGGAAAAAGCTAGTATAAATACCAATGGGAAAATCATTTCATCACTATTATTTATAATTATTTGGTGTCCATAAATATGCCTTTTAAACTATACAACAAGTTATTTGCGATCATAGCAAATTCGATGATGATGATTCATAAATATATATTTACATGGAGACTTACCCTTAAGGGTTAATTCATAGAAGACGTGTCCGTATCTCTCGCGGGCTTATCTCGCGTGCACCTCGGGCCTATCTCGGCCCACCTCTGGCCTCCCTCGGCTTAGCGATAAGTATGGGGTCGGTCGCGTACGTTTAACAGTTCACGTAACTATCTCATGTTGAGATGCGGTTGTTTAGCTTAATCTTAATATTATAGCATCGTTATAATAATACCATCTACAATACTTCTAATAAGCTAAGATAATTATATCTAATTAACCCAAAAACTCATAATATGTTACTAAAATTTGATCCCGGCTCAGTGCAAATATATGTATGCATGAATATATCGTATATCGTGTCTCAGAGAGCACGTTAACCTGTCGGTCCCGATTCCCATGCGAACATCTGTGTCAGTAGTTATTTTTTTTTTATACCACTTAGTTGGCAGACAAGCACACGGCCCACCTGATGGAAAGTAGTTACCGTGGCCTATGGACGTCTGTAACACCAGAGGAATCACAGTCGCGCTGCCAACCTTGTAAGTACAGAGTTTCTGTGCCATCAGTAGAAGACAAATCAGAACAAGCCTTTAGTCTCCCCACTGACAGCACAAATTCTCCAGTGAGCTCTGGCTACCCTACTCACCGCTGGGAACACAACACGAAGTTATTATAACCGCGGTATTCTGTAGGGCGGAGGTACTTCCCCAGTCGGACGGAAATACCGCCGTGTTCTAGCTCCTACCAGTTATTATAACCGCGGTATTCTGTAGGGCGGAGGTTACGGGTAAATGGAGCCCTAAAAGTCCGACTAGTCTGACTACAGAACTTCGATATCGCCAATTGGTTGTGTAGGTCAGATGGCAGTCGCTTCATGGAAAATATAGAAATTCATCTGCATCACAGTTAGACTAGAAAACTGACTGCATCTAATTTGGGAAAAGACTCGGCCTTTGTGGCGTAGCCTTGGCGTAGAGGTGGCGTAGCGGTGACGTAGCGGTGGCGTAGTGGTGGCGTAGCTGTGGCGTACCTGTGGCGTAGCGGTGGCGTAGCCACTACGCAGTGGGTGCGGGTTCGATTCCCGCTCAGTACCAATATTTTTATGCATGATCTGGGTGTTTTCTATGGAAGCTATATATGTATTTACAAAACAAAAATTTCTAATTATGTTAATCCGCTTTCTAGATTTCATAACACAACCTGGTCAAACTTTGCTTAGTATGGGTCTAGAAATCGTTGTGTAGAATGTTGTAGAAAATTTATATAATTTCTTAATGATGAATTGTCTTCAGCTGACATGTCTGAAAACTGAAATACCGCGTGATTCCCGGCAGAGTAGAATTTAGACCTCCCCATCTCTTTCCATGCGGTGTCGTACAAGGCGACTAGCACAGCTGTTTAACGTCAGACTCCACCACAGATGCATGGTTCGAGTCAACGGCAATAGGCTCACCCCCTATTACGTGGTACCGAATACAACGATGGTGAAATGTGGGTGTCAATTCACCTCTGCCTAACATTTCGGGGTTAGAGGCGTGATTATACTCGTATGTATTTATGTCATGTCAGGAAGTAAGATCCGATATTAATAAAATATTTTCCGAAATTAAACATACTGTTCAAGAAAAGTCTTTTCATTACATAAAACCGTCAAATGGGTAAACAAACTGGGAAATGCAATTTGGCCACACAAACCAGCCGTCGGAAAAATTGTCGCACAGACATGTCCGTTTTCGGTACAATATCCACCAAATGTCGACACAATAAATTGACATACAATCGTGTTCACTTTTGATACTGTGGTCGATACGGTACAATGATGAACCAAAGTACAGTGCCCAAATGTGATGAAAAAATAAAACTGAAAACATACAATATCCCGGAAGGGTTAGGCAGAAGTTAATTAACGCCCACATTTCACTGATCATAATTTGTAATAGGGGTGAGTATATTGCCGTTTTGGGCACTATTGTCGACTCGCCATGTATCTGGACCTGAGACTGCGCTAAATATATCTGTCTGATGTTAAATAGCATTATCCCTTAGTCGCCTTGTACGGCACCACGTGGAAAGAGATGAGGTGGCCCAAATTCTACTCTACCGGGAATCACGCGACTTAAATAAAACATAGATTTTAATGATCTATTCTTCAATTGCTGATTTGCTGTTTTAAGTCATACCCTTTTTCGGTTAAAGACGTTAATGAAAATAATAGTTAGGTGTGAAAATCGGACTAGTAAGAGTATGTTGCAGCGCCCCTCTGAGATGTCACCGTAAACCTAAGAACACCAATTAAACCCGAACCCATAACTGAAAACAGCAACAATATCGAACCAGTAGTTTTGTAGCGTTATTTTGCACAAAATTAGAACCACATCTTCTCATCCCAAACGCATTACCGTTCTGTCGTGGGTAAAAATATATTTTTCTCAATATTTTAGTATTTTAGTCCTACTTACCTATCAAACAATAAATAGGTAAGTAGGACTAAAATACTAAAATATTTTAATACTTACTAGCTAAACGCTATATAACTGCTACACACTATCTTCTACACTGATTCTGCAACTAAATAATAGAAACAAGACGGAATTCAATTGCAATGCAGTATCTGCATTGTGAGCTTGGTGCGTCAAAGCTTGGCCAATACGTTATAATATTAGTTACACAGACCTACAAAAAGTAGTACCTTTTTTTTGCGTGCGAAAAATCCCCTCGGATACCCCCCACCAGAGCCGGTGGAAGAGGTTATATCGGACTCGAACCGACCAAAACGCACGCCGCCTGTGGGTCGTTTTGGTTGCCGAAGGTGAGGTTAACAGGCATATATCTCGCACCCCAGTCGACCCAGGGCCATCTCTTGATCTGACCCTCTCCTCGGGTGTGGGGACTATAGTGTCCCCGACTCGTCCCCGGAAATGGGGATGCGTGCGAGGAGCGCCGCCGCCAAGGCCTGCTTCTGCTGAAAAAGTTGTACCTGATTTTTTTTATATCACTTAGGTGGCACACAAGCACATGGCCCACCTAATGGGAAGTGATTTAAGTGGCGCGTGGAGCCGCGTGGTTCTCGGCAGAGTAGAATTTGGACCACCCCATCTCTTTCCATGCGGTGTCGTACAAAGCGACTAAGGGATAGAGCTGTTCAACATCAGGCAGATATATACAACCTAGATTCAGTTTCATAGAATGGCTTAAGTTAACAATAGTGCCCTGAAGTCGGCAATAGGCTCACCTCATATTACGTGGAACTGAATTCAATGATTGGTGAAATGTGGGTGTTAATTTGGGTGCCTCCATTGTAATATGCAACATGGCACGTATCTGTTCTTATTTTCTTCTTTCCTCTCCTCTTTCCTTTCTTCTTACTTCAGCTTACCATGGGGGGAGCTGAAGTCAAATTGAAGTGTCCAAAATAAAAAATATATTTCAAACATTTTACATTGAATTGATAACTTTGTTTCCATTATACTGTTATCAAGTTACAGTGACCAATTACGAGTTTGATTTATATAACAGTGAAGCTACAAAGGTTTATGCGATCCAACAATGTTTGTGCAGAGTCCAGTCGCAATGTTTGTGGATGTAATTTAGTCGTCAGTTTTTAAACTTTATTTAACAATTTATATGCACTAAAGTAATACAATATTAATTGTTGAAAAATGTTGTCCATATTTGTTTTCCAATCATTATATATTATATATTATTATATTAGCAATCTTACTAATCTGTAACAAAACTCTATAAATAAAATATTTTCTTTGATAGATTTCAGATATAAATATAAAAAATCCTTTACATAGGGTAAAGGATTTGTATTTTAACTTTTGAATTTTAACATAATCCTCATAGTAAGATATCATATGGATTTCAATAAAAATATTATCATTTCTTTGTTGTGTGCCCAAATATAATACATACACCTAATGTGTATGTATTATACCGTCATCGCCGGCCAACATTTCATCTTCACGCTCGCGTTAGCCCCGGTCGCATCCAAAGCTTTCACCTCAGAGTATGGGGTCCACTATTGAACTTGGCTTGAACTTCAATTATTCGCTGGTGAACATCTAGGACTATCACACCCCGGCCAGTCACAAAAAACAAATTCCATAATACTTATTTTTTATAGGGTTGTTTATTAGTGCCATGGCAATAGGCTCGCCACCATATTACATTGGGACCTAAACATAAACTGGCGAAATGTGGGTGCTAGCACCTCTGCCTCCCCCTTCGGGGATATAGATGTGAGGTTATATGTTGTTTCTTAACTTTGTTGAAATCTGACTTTCTTGGTTTTCAACAAAAAGATATTGCATTTTCAGTAAATATTGTTTTACTTTCAACTGATCCGCGTGCTTCCCGCTTAACCCAGTACTAACAGTGCTAACAGTGTACTCAGTAGCTAACAGTGTTACATCTGCATCGCAATAATGTGAGGTAAGTGAATACCCGTTGGATACTGAGCGAAACACTGAACCGTCGGGATGCAAAATTGCTCCACTGTAATTATTATCAATGGCAGCGCTGTGTGGCTGTGGCGCACTGAATTGATACGCTTCCATTCGATTTTGCAATCACTTTATATTCGAACAGGTTGAATGGCGAGATGCAAATCAGATTCCCTTGTTTAAAACATCGGTGTTCACACTATAGAGTAAGATTTTTGTGTTGTTATTATTGAGATATCAAATAAATAGACAGAAAAAATGTATTCTTTTTTATTTATCTATGTAGGAATTTCCTTGAGTCAAATTAAGTAATAACCTATCTAAAAATACCATGTACAGATATATCCCGTGTTCTTCTTCTTGTGAAGAAATTGTTGATATTTTAGTCGCTTGTACGACTGCCTTACCTTACCTACGCCTGTAGGTACCGTGTACCGCGAGTGTAACGCCCCTGGTGTTGCACACGTCATAGGCCACGGTAACGGCGGTATTTAAGGAGGTAGGACACGGCGGTATTTCCGCCCAATTGAGCAGTCCGACTGGGGAAGTACCTCCGCCCTACAGAATACCGCGGTAATAATAACTTCGTGTTGTGTTCCCGGCGGTGAGTAGGGTAGTCAGAGCTCACTGGAGAGTTTTTGTGCTGTCGGTGGGATGACCAAAGGCTTGTCCTGCTTTGTCCTCTACACTGATGGCACAGAATCTCTGTTCTTACAGGGTCAGCAGCACGGATGTGACTCCACTGGTGTTACACACTTTCATAGGTCATGGTAACCACTTTCCATCAGGTGGGCCGTGTGCTTGTCTGCCACCTAAGTTGTATAAAAAAAAACTACTTCCTATTTTGTGAGTCATGTGCTTGTCTGCCACCTAAGTGGTATAAAAAAATACAAATATTCAATGTATTTTATTTGCCATTATATTATTATTACTAACTACATTTTAAGAAAAGTTCATCACACTACTATTAATTCAAAATACACAAGTACCCTCCAAACACCGGCCAACCGTTACGAACTCGGAAGTAGAACCAGAAAATTGCTTATAATTTATAAATTCAAATCAATTCAATTCAAATATTTAAATTGATTCAACGGTATCGTTTTGTGAAACATGCTTATTTTAAATCCCCCAACCACCACCTTCTCTTGGGGGAGAGATTTTAATATCGGGAACATTATTACAAAATTTGTAAAACACAAATTAATAATTAAACGTGTACGGACCGCATATTGTGCATGCCGTACAGTGTGTTTGATAGCTTCTATTTCAGATTTCAAGTTGATAATATCAAATTCAAATTGATAAAAAAGAAGCTGTTTGTAAACATGCCTGTGTTAAATACCTGCTGGTGTTTTTCACACGTTTTATGTATCACTTGTACTGGAAAACAAATGTAATTTTCAATACTGTTCAAAGGTAATACATTCAACACTCAGATTAGGAATGTACAATCACCACAATGTAATTACATATTCAGGCACAAATCGAACAAGATGATTAGTAAACGGTTTTGACGATCCGTCTAAAATGTATGTAGGCAGCAGACCTCGTGTCTACGAAAAGACTGCCGTCCGTCATAGCCCTGAGGTTTCGGATTTAATTAAAATAAACTAAAATATTTGTATCGAGGATGAAGTCAATTTTATTCTAATTGTTTTGTGTATAGAGTCAGCTGGTTGGACATCAGTTTGTTTAAATGAAAACTAAGTGGAGAAGTGGTCTTTCGAGGTAAATAAGATGATATTTTAAGACAAACTTTAAATATATATATATATTTTAGAATGGAGTAATGAGAATTGGACAAGGTATGCTGCAGTAGTTTAGACATGTAGATTGAATGAGTAGTGAGTGAATAATATTCTAAGTAGCAGATGCCAGACTGATGTCACTACCTAAACATTTTTTTAACAATAAGGGGCAACTTAATATAATTGTTTAAAAGTAATAAAATACTTACTATTATAATTTATACCTAATTTTTTATCTACCTAATCGTGATCAGCTACACAGGAAAATCTTTCCGTCAAATATTTCGCTTTAATCGGTTAGCAAATCGGTATGTACATTTTTCCTCTTCAGAGAAATTGCTTTATAAAGCGGTGAGAGTTTATTTCGTTAGCCAAATAAGAAATAACTAAGAGTTGAAACATCTTAGTGAGTCCGCAATCAAGTGGAGCTTGGCATGGTGAAGCGAAAACTGGTTAATTCATTTTTAAGTAACATAATGATGCTACTTTTTATGAGACGGGTGGAGACAAATGAGAGGTCTCTTCCATTCTGTTTTTGCAAGTTTTTGATACTATGAGAATAATGAAACTATACCTACTCTTCATCTTCGCGTTAATTCCCTGTCGAGTCCGAAGTCTGGTCCGCTTTGCCAGCCCAACTACAGATTTGACTCGATATTTTCCGTGAAGCGACTGCCACTTCACAACACAATAGCGACATTGAAACAATAACAGCTAGACTTTTCAAGTGTCCAACTAAACGTAACAACAGCCATATATGTGCGTATAGCCACCGGGGAGACGGCTTATCAAGCTCTCCGAGGCACGACCAGATCAACGCAAATTGCCATATTTATACATACAAATATTTACACTGAGCAGGGTTCGAACTCTTGCCTCTTGCGTACACTACTGCCACGCCACAGAGGCTATCAATAATGAATCTATACTATTTATTTGATAAAACTCATTTTTCATCTTAGTTCTTATACATAAACTCACGCCTATATCCCCGAAGGGGTAGTCAGAGGTGCTAGCACCCACATTTCGCCAGTTTATGTTTAGGTTCCAATGTAATAGGTGGCGAGTCTATTGCCATTAACCGGGCACTTATAAACCTGCGATAAATACACACATAACTTCGAAAAGCATCAAAAAGTCATTGGAGTGTGCCATGGTAAAACCTGGGATCGATCCCGAGACCTCGTCTCAGCAGTCCATTACCCATACCACTAGGCTACTGCGGTTCTTATAAACATCATAAAAGCGTAATTAAATCTTGTACTATGATTAAATACAATTCGTTCAGTATCCTTTTCGTAACAGTAATCGCGTATCCTGTAGTTGTACACATTTATATCATATCTTACATTCTCCACGATTAGGCAAGCAAATAACGTGAATGAAACGAAGGTATTGTGTTTGAGTGAGACAAAAGACCCGATGCCAAGTAAGTGAATTAATGAATATTGATTCTATTGACGCTATGGTAGGTACCTGAGATGAGAATTAGATATTTTATTACAAGCTTTTAGCTTTTACTAGCGTGGTTCTTGCCTTGTGAACTACAGCATAACATAGTATTTTTTTTATAATTAGTCCGTCAATTGACTACACCCTGCTGGATGGTAAAAAGCTGAGGTGCAGTTCAAAATATACGAACCACTAACTTCCGATACTGTTGAACTTAAAATGGTGGTACCTACCTTGATGGCCTTGATGATGATATCACGTCCCGCTTGAAGCACCCGGGTCTGTAAGAAGAGGTAGCACTCAACTGGTTTAATCAGTTGAGTGCTGCAGATGCTAATAGCATTTGCCATGCCAGATTTCAGCTTTCTCGTGGAGAAGGAAATATTTTGTCCTCCGTGACCGTTATTGAAATTAGGGTCTAGGTATCTAGGGTGCCGCGGAGAGGTGAACAGACAGATAAACGGACATACTAAAATTATAAATATTCTGTGTTGATTACGGAACCCTACTAAAAATAATAAAGTAAGAACGTACGTAATTTACACGCTCTTTTAGAAATAATCCGGGTGGATTCTGGCAGAGTAGAATTTGGACCACTTCATCGCTTGTCATGCGGTGTCGTACAAGGCATCTAAGGCATAGGCTGTTTAGTCAATGCATGTCTCGAGTCAACATTAGTCTGCAATAGGCAACGGCCCTATTACGTAGGACCGAATGATTGGTAATAGATTAGATATTAGAAAGGAAGAAAGAAAATTGTATTTTAATTATTAATTTCATTTTATTTAAGGCATGCACAATGTGAGACTTATTTTTTATTATTATTATTATCTGTATTTTGTAAGTTCCTTTAAATTTTTCATTATATCTAGCAGATACTTTTTGAACATTACATAAAAATTTTGAGTTGTTAAATTTATTTTGATTTATACGCCCTATGTCAGATACGCAAAATGTCAGATGTGCATATCAGTATCGATACATTGTTCTTCACTCAATTTACCAATATTCAAATGTATAAAAAACCTCAAGCAAGCTTAAAAAAGTGACATAAGTTATTAATTCATACTTTTCTGGCTTTATGTGGTTCTGACTTTTTGCGACTTTCTGATATACCTACTAATGAAACTTTAACTTTCTTATTTTATACTATTTTGCAACAATGATGAGATTTCTCTGCTCGGTTAAAAATGTTAAATTATTACATCTTATTTATTTTAAAACAATTTTTATTTCTGAGCATATAATGTGTAGTTACCACAGTAGTATTAGATAGTACTACTGCAGTTGTATTTCGAAGCAACAATATCTTCAGATCTTTAATGGAACAGTAAGTTACTGTGAAGTACAACAAAAGAAAAGGTAGCTAAGTAGTAAATGTAATTCAGGCGAATAGTTTCGAAAGAGTGAAATATAATTAAAAGTGCCTAATGCCAACATATTTCTCCACTCGTTCTGCAACAACAAACAACAAGAGAGTACGTTTTAAAACTTGAGCTGCTAAATTTATAGCGTATGTGTGTGTTCAAGCAGCAGGTCTTTGCACGTTAAATCTAAAGCAGAGATTTTGAGAGCTCTTAAAACATTACTGCCAAAACAATTCGGGTTTCGTTCTGTGATAGATAGTACTTTTCGTATATAGTATTCATCACATTATTTAATACGACGTGGAGGTACTCTTACATGCAATAATATACAAGTGTAAGTATTTGAACACCTCGAATCAGAATTCAAGAGGGAGTAAGGGGAGATCTATATCATATATAACACTTCTATTCCAAGTGCCAAGCCTTGATGCATTCAAATTTCAAAGCTTATACTTTGAGCCCCGGAGTCCATTACCCTTTTTTTCGAATTTGATAGATCTTGACTTTTACAGAAGTGACTGAGGAATGAGTCTTGAGGTGATGTTAATTTGGATCTTTAGATCTGTACCACTTATAAACTTATACAATTTTTTTTTCAAAACACACCATAATGTACATCTGTATAAAATTTAACACCAAAGGCTGATGTAAATATTGCGGGCAAGTTCGCAATCTTGCGGCTAGATTCTCGCGTCGCATCTCTACCTTTGTAATCTTATAGAAGTTGGTTGAGTCAGATTTATTCCGACTACGATAAAAGTTAAAGATCACAAGCACTTTACTCACAATATGAAGCTAGGTACACACTCTACAATGTAGTAACCGTATCCCTAACTAAAGTTTATTTACTAGAGATCAGGTCCGTTCTCTTGCTCTTTTTCTTGGTTTGTCTTCTCTTGGTTTTGCAAGAGTGACTGCCGTCTGAGCTCCCAACACTGATTGGAAATCCTGCATCTGCACTTGCTAGGGAGGGAGTAATCTCTCATAATTTTATCTATTTTAGTTTTTGTAGATTGTTTTGCTGACGGTGCAATTACAGTACAGTATTCTTTTAGTGGACGAAACTCATCGCCTCGATTGCGGGCGTTCGTTTACAGATGCGACGCCTCCCAAGCAACCGTTTTACAATCCAATAAAATATTTATGGGTTAATGAAACATAAACTTTATTTGCGTATCAATAAAACACGTTTTAGGACATTTCCGAAACCAATTTGCTAAGTATTGCATTAAATCATTTTATGCAGACATAGTTCCATTTGACACTTTTTTTTTTTTATAGTTCGTTTTAGTACTCAGAATTGTCTCTTAAATTGAGAGCCAACCAGTGAAGAAATAACAATATATACAAAGATTTTTGCTCTTTATTACTAAACCTTAAAATTAATAACAAGTTATATATTATCATTTTTTTACATATTCTGTCCGTTGCGGTCACATTTTAAGGCAACCACCAGGCTACGAGGGTAACAAATGCTTGACAATGGTGCCCGCCGGGTTCAGGTAGAAAGGGTAGGGCACAGAAGTCCTGACTTGACATCATGTAAGGTGATATGTGTGCCAGTTGACCCTGGCCTTGGATGTAATCAAAAAAATATGTCTCCATAATGATAATAATTTAGATACTCTGTAAAAAAAATCATATATGCAAGCATACCTAAAAACTATAATAAGCTTTAATACACAAAACTTAACCACCATACAGAAGCGCACTGCAAGGAGTACAATAACATTTGTCCCTCAGTTCGTCCGTCCATTCAAGCGAACAATTAAGTGGCCCATATACCGAAACCGTCCCGTCTTATTACTTCTCTTTATGACAGCACTCTCAATCATCGTTTTTTACAAATGAGATTGTTTGGCACTCGGCAAGTGCGTCGCCATCAATAAACTTTTATTGCAATGTGTTAAGCGTATTTAAAAGATTTTCAGGTAATCAATTTCATTCTTTCAACACAGATTTTACAGGGTCAGTAGCGTGATTGACGCTCCTAGTATTGTATACGTACATAGGCTGCGGTAACCGCTTTCTACGAATTAAACCGTACGCTTGTCAAATTACTATTAATATCGAGGTTATCTGACAGAGAACTAAAGTTAATGACATAGGTCGCAAAATAGGCAAGCTACTTCAGCGGGCTGGCCACGTTTGACGAAGAGCCGATGGTCCTTGGAGCAAACGTCCGCGAGAAGGCAAACGGAAGGTTGGACGCCCCCTAGCCAGATGGTCGGATGACCTGAAAAAGGTGGCTGGGACAGACTGAATGCAGAAGGCAGAGGATCGGATTAAAATATCACACATTAGGAGAGGCCTATGTCAAGCAGTGGACTTCGGTGGGCCAAACTTTCAAAAAAAATCCTGATATCCATATCAGGCAACGCGATGTCCGTGCAGTGCTGCAATCACTCGATGTCCGGAAAGCCAGTGGTCCGGATGGTATTCCAGCGGTAGTCTTGAAAAAATGTGCAGCGGAGTTGTCTCCAATGCTTACGCGCCTGTACCGGCTATCCTACAGTTCGGGTACAGTGCCTTTGCCTTGGAAAGAGGCGAATGTTCAGCCGATTCCCAAGAAGGGGGATCGCTCGGAGCCAGCCAACTATCGACCCATAGCCGTCACCTCAGTGCTGTGCAAAGTGTTCGAGCACATAATCAACAAACAGCTCATGCGGCACCTAGAGGATCACTCCTTAATTAATGACCGGCAATATGGCTTCAGACCGAAACGGTCAACGGGTGATCTTCTAGCATACGTTACCCATCTTTGGGGTGAGGCTATGGACAAGCACGGCGAGTCACTGGCAATTAGTCTTGACATCGCCAAAGCTTTCGATAGAGTCTGGCACAAATCGCTTCTTTCCAAGCTACCTGCCTTTGGTCTGCCTTCTAGGCTGTGCAACTGGGTTACTAGCTTCCTGCAGGGGCGCCGTATTCGCGTCCTTTGTGACGGACGAGCTTCGGAGTTTCTGCAGGTTAATGCTGGCGTGCCCCAGGGGTCCGTCTTATCACCCACTCTCTTTCTTCTGCATATCAACGACATGCTGTCTACCGGCAATGTTCATTGTTATGCAGACGATAGCACTTTGCATGGGAGTTATCATGGACATCCTGCGGCCAAGCAGTCGGATATCGCGGAAAAAAGGCAGCTTCTTGTCACTGAGCTTGACGGGATCCTGAATCACATTTCTCAATGGGGCTCTGAGAACCTGGTTGAGTTCAATGCCAAGAAGACGCAGGCATGCGCGTTTACAGCAAAAGTATCTTCTTTCCTTCCCCTCCCCACTCTTCAGAGCACGCCACTGCCACTGCAGGACAATCTCAATATCCTAGGTATGGATGTTCGCTGCAACCTGAATAACAAAAACTACATCGAAAGTATCATCAAAACAGCCATGGGGAGTGTTCTGATGAGCTCTTCCAATTAGTCCCACCCTCCCCTTTCCTACACAGGACAACGCGTGCAGGTCTTAGATGTCATCCGCACACGGTGCAAAACATCCGATCAAGAACCAAGCGGTTCGGAGACTCTTTCCTCTGTCGCACCATTAAGGCCTGGAATTCATTACCAGCTCACGTGTTTCCTTCTTCCTACAGTCCCGGGTCCTTTAAGCGGGGCGTGAAAAAGCATATGATGAGGCCGTCAAGCTGAGTGTCACCATTGTCACACGGTATGTGTAGGTAATGGTGACCCTCTTTTCTGGGACTTTGCCTTCAGCTTACCATCAGGCAAGGCGAAGTCCAATTGACGTGTCCTATATAAAAAAAAAAAAAAAAAAAAAATGATGATTGATTGTCAAATTACAGCCGCGGTGAGTCTATCATATCCAGCTTAAAAGGTTTAGTTTCTTGTACGTATTGAAACTTTATCTTTTCAAATATAATCAATCAATCAATCAGCCCACTGCAGTCCACTGCTGGACATAGCCCTCTCCCAATGTGCGCCATTTTCGCCGATTCACCGCCTTCCACATCCAGTCTGTCCCAGCTAACTTTTTCAGGTCGTCCATCCATCTGGCTAGGGGGCGTTCTACCTTATATAATATAATTGACAAAAATATCGAAATCTGTTCATTTTTGAAATATAAAATGGGTGTTATTTGGGCTAACTGTATTCTATTTTTTAATATACATATATAGCAATTTTATTAACAACATAATCATATATTTTCATTTATTTGCCAGGTGAGTCTTCGCCGACATAAATATTTTATTTGTTGCTATAAAATATAAATATTTTATGGTGTTGCGAGACAGAAGAGGTATATAATAAAACTACATTAAACCGAACACATCGCGACCCGGCAGATGTCAGCCCGCAATGTAAGCGACTGATTTACCCGAATATCGAGAGAGCATGACATTCTATGAATCAACACTCTTGACTACGAATTGTTGGATTAGTGGAGATGTTAGTCAAATGTGTTCATATATCAGCACTTCTTTTTACCCAACTACGTCGAAGCAAAAGGACGGTTTTGATTTTGTCCGGCTATGTATGTATGTAGGTTCATCTGTTCCCTCATAGCTCCTCAACCACTTATTAGAACTGGACAAATGAGGTGTCATTAGAAGTGTCTTAGTCGTCCGCTGGTTATAGGCTATATAACGTGTCACTGAATCTAATGTGGCGCCCTCTAGCGGTCATAAAGTACTGTGATTTAAAAAAAATAGAAATAAATATGTCGTGTTTGGTATCAACTGAAAAGGTTTAATGAGCACATTTCAAATATGTTTAAACTATATTCTTGCCCCAAAATATAAATAAAAAATAAATGTAAAACTAAAAGCCAACCACTGAAAAAGTAGTTCAGTAGTCGCTTTTAGTTTTATTGTTAAGCTTGAGGAAATATATAGCTGGGTTTTTGCTGGAATTAAAAAAAACTCATATTATATTTGACAGCCTCTGTGGCGTGGCGGTAGTGAACGCGACTACTACGCAGGAGGCGCGGGTTCGATCCCCGCTCAGTGCAAATATTTGTATGAATATGGGTATTTGCATTGGTCTGGGTGTTTCTATCTATAATATGTATGTATTTACAAAAACAAGTATTTTAGTATGTTTAGCCATATTCTAGATTCCATAACACAAGCTAGTTAAACTATGCTTATCATGGGTCTAGATAGCGTTGTGTAGAATGTTGTAGAATATTTATTTATTTATTATTAATTTACATGTCTTTTATGAAAGAGGTTTTGCTCCAGTTTTTAGGCGCATAAGATTATTGTATTTCATAAAAATCCTCTTTTCTCCAAAGTATTTAAATAGGGCTACGATTACGTTAATATTTTGTTTTAGTAATTTTAACAATTTCAAGTCAAAGCGCCCATATGAAAATGAAAGGGTATCCTTCTGTGCAGAATCCTTTATCAGAACATAACATTTTACATGTTCCCAGTCAAATTACGCTACAATGTCAAGCTATAAAATAGAAATGATTTGAAAACGAATAATAATTAATATATAACAGTTGACATTTACAAAACGTAAACAGTTTTTCACCACCGCGCTTACTTCAAGTGCAATCGTGCTAACGACTGCTTCGATGTTACTACAACTGCACAGTTATTGCTGAGTGTCGCTGTTATGTGAACATTAAGCCGTGTGTTTCATTACCGAGTACCGAGTATTTGTAATCACGAGAAAGGTGCTTCGTATGTGATTGTGTGGCTTGACTTTGTTTTAGATGAGAATCTCCTGTCTTAGATTACATTAAAGATTAAAACGAAAAAGATCTCAAAATCATTATTATCCTGTGTCTTACACAGGATAATGATGATTTTGAGATAATATTATAATATTACTAAGTACAAATGATAATTATTTTAGGTGATAAGGTGACAAGTCCGTACTATCGGAATTTAATCACTGAGAATGTTGACTGATAAAAAGGTATTTAAGTATATATGTAATATTTTAAGAAATATTCAAGAGTCAAGTGATTTATCAAGCAAACCAGATAAATGATGAGAGAGAGAGAGTTGCAAGTTAGGTAGTCATTCAGGGCAAGTACTGCCAGCGATCCCATTTATAAAATGAAAGTTATATAGTGCGTGCCTACCAATGTATGCGTATTTTTAGAATTATCAAGAGTCAGTAGGACTTTCCTAAGCAAATGAAAAAAAAAACAACTTCTCCTCGAAAGAATTTTCCTTACTAATAATGTACATTAATATTAATAAGTAGTATATTCACATGCAATTATTTTCGTAGATCTGGCTAGCTTAAATAAAAGCCATGATGAAAGATTAAATGTATAATTTTGTCTGTAGATATCATATCAACAATAGTTACTAAGATATACATATAATCACGCCTTTATCCCCGGAGTATTAGACATAGGTGAAATCACACCAACATTTCACCAATCTTTGAATTCGGCCCCATGTAATAGTGGGTGAGCCTATTGCTGTCTACTGGGCACTATTTTTCACTCAAGCCATGCATCTGAGGCTGAGTCTGTCATGTTTAATGTGAAGCAGCCCTATCGCTAAGTCGCCTTGTACGACAAATCCAAATTCTCATCTGCCAGAAACCACGCGGCAAGATATGACACATAGTTCCTAGACACATAGATGAAAAAAATATCTGTGTCATAATCTGCAGCACCACAAATATCATTTTGGTAACGCTACACCGGCACCGGTACGAAGCATAGTGCCACTATAAATGTGTACAGTGTACATTCCTTGCAAAACGAGGGTGTCAATTTGACACTATATTCACTGTACTTCACATTTTTGGAGAATATTTTTGATTATTCTGTCAATCTATAGAAGCAAGCTGTCTGATTTTCTTTTTTATACTACTTAGGCAGACAAGCACACGACCTACGTGATGGGAAGTCGTTACCGTGGCCTATGGATGTATGCAACACCAGAGGAGTTACACTCTTTTCTTTTTTTCTTATACCCTTCTTGAAGGACCCCATATTGGAGGCCATTGAGAAAACCGCACCAGGTAGTTCATTCCACAGCTTGAGCGTGCATGGGATGAAATTCCTTTTTTTTTTTTTTTTTTTTTTTATATAGGACACGTCAATTGGACCTCGCCTTGCCTGATGGTAAGCTGAAAAGGCAAAAGGCTTTCATAGCGCACAGTGCGCACCCTTTCCAGTCGCAATATGTGAGGATGAATTCCCTGTCTATGGTGAGTGGTACTACGATAGAATGACTTTATAGACTCTACACGATAATAACCAAAAATAATAAATATAATCCATTCAAACGTTGTTTAGTAGAAATGGCAGACAGCGATAAAACCACCTATTGCAAAACTATTTAGCATGTAATTTAATCCTCCGTTTCTATCTATATAAGTAAGTGGTATCTATTCAAATAACAACAGAAACCACTGCCAAACTAAACCCATCAAAGAAGTGAAAAGTTATTCAACCAGAGGTGACAGGTACCTCTAACAAAACCGTTAAGACGCAGCACTCCGAGGTTACAAAGTTAAACTTCTACACGTCTCTCACCTCCACACGAAGCATCCTCAGGTACGCTTCGCGGATAAGCAAACAAGCCGACACGAGGCAGTAGGTAATTGCTGGAATAAGAGAATAATATTCTGTGAATGGAGCTTAAATTTGGTCTTCGGTGTTTATAACGTTCAGTATTTTAGTTTACCCATTAAAGTATAGTTGCTTAGGTAATTTGTTTATATTAGGAACATCAGTATGTTTTATCACGCCCCGCTTGAAGCATACGGATTTGAAGATTTCTACTATGGTACATACATATAATCACGCCTTTATCGCCGGAGGGTTAGGCAGAGGTTAATTATCACCCACATTTCACCAATTATTGTATTCGATCCCACGTAATAGGGGGTAAGCCTATTGCCGTATTTCGGATACTATTGTTGACTCAAGCCACGCATCTTAAGCTGGTCTGGGCTGTATATCTGTCCGATGTTAAACAGCCCTATCCCTAAGTCGCCTTGTACGACATCACATGGGAAGAGATGGGTGGTCTAAATTCTACTCTGCCACTTGTTATGGTAGTATGTGTATATATAATATAACACACAAGGTTTATGTAATATGATCAATGTGTATTTTTACTCAACTTTTCATACTACTCAACATTGAAAACGTTGACACAGGTCTCCCGATAGTAAGTTTCAACACGCTAGTATATCTATAAGAAATCATCGTGCTAAGCATCAATGTCTAATAAATAACTGTAACTTCAGATCTTAGGAGGTAGGACACGGGGGTATTTCCGCCCAATTGAGCAGTCTGACTGGGGAAGTACCTCCGCCCTACAGAGTACCGCGGTTATAATAACTTCGTGTTGTGTTCCCAGCGGTGAGTAGGGTAGCCAGAGCTCACTGGGGAATTTGCGCTGTCAGTGGAATGACTAAAGGGTTGTTCTGCTTTGTCCTCTACACTGACGGCACAGAAACTCTGTGTTTACAGGGTTGGCAGCGCGAGTGTAGCTTCTCTGGTGTTACACACGTCCATAGGCCACGGTAACCACTTTCCATCAGGTGGGCCGTGCGCTTGTCTGCCACCTAAGTGGTATAAAAAAAAAGATTTATATTTCCAGGGTTTCTTTCCGTTGTTTCAAAAATAAAGGATTCTGCTGGCATATCTGAAAGAAACGATTTGGCTGTTTAAGTCTGTCGTGACCTTGGCGCCGGCAGCCCAATCGAGGAAGCAATATTTTTTTATCACTTTACTCGTTCAAATATTCATGAAAATGTGTAAAAGTGCGCTCAGGTAACTACTACATACTTAATGTGACTGTAGTATACCAAGAACAACAACAGCTATAGTAAGTAAGTAAGTAAATCATTTATTGCTCGAAACACGGTATGTTACAATGGTGTTACAAAAACAAATAAGGTCCGACATACATACATAGACATAGTTAAATTTTATTGTTTTCGTAATATCTTAAAATCAAATGTAGATGTAAATATATATGTACATGTAATAAAATCAAAAAAAAAATGCGAATGAGCAGTCAGTTTAAAATTTCTCGTCTGAGTATCATTCTACCCGGCCTTAAGGAGCTTTCTCCTCTGGAGTACAACTTGTTGGTCTCACCAATTTTACTCTCTGCAGTTCCTGAAACCGTCACTGCTCGAAAGCAGCTTCTTCTTGCCGCTCACGATCGGACCCAGCCGGACTCTGGAGCGTGCTCTACCTTCGCCTCTTCTGGGTACCCTGCTCGACGGCGACTCTCTGCGTGTGGCTGTGGCTTTCTACCTGGGCTGTAAGGAATGTGAACCCCACATATGCACCTGTGGTTCCATGGCGGAAGCGAATGGCCATCACGCTCTCAGGTTGCCGCCGGGCCCTTGTGTCAGCAAATGTACCCTACGTACTTGAGCCTCCGGGCTTGAGCAGGCTGGACGGTGACGGGACTTGGTGCCCTGGAAGAACAGCAAGGGCCTGTTATGGGACGCAACTTGTGTCAGCACTGGAGCCGCCAGCCACCTTAGTCACACAATCCACTCCCTGTCAGCGGCCGCAGATGACGCCAGTTTAAGGAAGAGATTCAAGTACGGTGAGTTGGAGACGCAGTACGACTTCGTGCCAATAGCGGTGGAAACCCTGGGAAGCTGCGGCAAAGAGGCCAAAAGTCTTGTAAAGGCGATTAGGCAAAGGCTTGGAGACGCCACCGGTGTCTCAAGCGTGTAAAAGCAGTAAGTGTGATGAGCACCTTTGCACCGGGAGCTATCAGGGTGTTTAGATTGATTGATGATATGTTGTATGTGTTGTATGTATTAGATTAATAACATTGTATTTCACATGTATTGTGTGTATACCTAGGATGTTTAGATTAATAATATGTTGTATGTGTTGTGTGTATTAGATTAATAACATTGTATTACAATATAAATGAAATTTATAAATTAAAATGTATTTATTCGTTATAAATTATAATACTAATATACAATTACCAAATATTATAACACCCAGTGTGCCCGCAACGTTCGAAGTTGAAAGCTGCAGGGATGGGCAGTAAACCACGTTTACGAGTGGCGGCACAATGAGAGCTCTATCGAGTGGTATCGGTATGTTACCCAATTCAATACGCGTTCGTTCTTACAGAGGGCAACTGATCCCTTATTAAAAAATATTATGACAACGCTATTAAATTTTGGACGAACTTATTTATTTTTATTTATTTAATTCTTTATTGCACACACAGTACAGAGATCATACACAAAACACATCAAAGAAGATGTACAAAGGCGAGCTTAACTCAAAATGAGTTCTCTCCCAGCAAACCTTTGAGTAGCATAGAAGCATATAATAATGAAAGGGGATGTGAAGTGTACATTACAAGAAAAAAAAAAACAAAAAGAAAAGATAAACAAAGAAAGAAAAGAAAATAAAAATAAAAAAGATAATAAGCGTACCTACCTAAACAGGTAGGTACATGTATTTACACAAACATAGCATACATAGAATTATATTAATATATACTTACACCTACACATAATACATAATATACCTACATACATATACATATATATATACATATATAATATAAATATATATAAATATATATAAATATACTAAGCATACATAGATAAATATACAGACTTCATTATTGTGAGAGAAAATGTTCCCTTGTTCTTCTTCTGAAAATGTCCAGAGTATTACTACTGCGAATGGTGTGAGGTAGTGCGTTCCAAAGGCGTACAGCTTGTACCGTGAAGGATCCATCATAACAGCTGGAACTGTGTGCAGGTGTGCGAAGCAGAAGAGAGGAAGAAAGACGACAGGGTTGGCCCCTAGGCACAAGATAATTGAAGCGTTCCCGCAAATAAGTTGGAGCATTAGGATTGTGAAGAATAGTATAGAGAAGAGTTAGAATGTGTAGGTCACGGCGCTGTCGAATAGGGAGCCAGTTCAATCTTTTACGATATTCCGTGACATGGTCATATTTACGAAGGCCAAACACAAATCGGATTCCCAGATTTTGCAAGCGTTCGAGTTTGTTCAGCAGTTTCTCCGATGCATCGAGATAACAGACATCAGCATAGTCTAGTAGAGAGAGTAAGAGAGATTGTGCAAGAGTAACTTTAGTCTGAAGCGGTAGGAGTTTCTGGAGACGTTTGAGGGATTGAAATGAACAGTATACCCTTCTACTTACCTCCGCGATGTGAACATCCCAGGCAAGCATAGAGTCGATGTGCACGCCTAAATTTTTTACACTTTTGGAATAACCAATAACTACAGAATCATATGTTACTGGAGGCAGAGAATCATGATCCAGGAGGCGGAGCATGTATCTACCACCAACAATAAGCGCTTGAGATTTTTTTGGGTTGACCAGCAATCCAAAAGATTTGGCCCAGATATTGATGTTTTCAAGGTCACTGTTGATGGCATCCACAGACCTAGGTAGTTCATCAGCTTTGAAATGTCGATATATCTGCAAGTCGTCTGCGTAGAGGTGATAATGCGAAGTTAGGACCTTCGTGATGGCGTTTATGAAGACAGAGAAGAGAAGAGGAGAAAGGACGCCACCTTGTGGAACGCCTGCTACTAAGTCGCACCAATCGGAGGAAGCGTCATTCATTCTAACAGATTGTGAGCGTCCATGGAGGTATGATTTAAACCATGTAGTTGCAGAGGCAGAAACATTGATGGATGAAAGAATACCTAAGAGAATGTCAAAATCAACCGAGTTGAAGGCACTACTGAAGTCCAATAAGACCAAAACTGTAAGTTGTTTGTTCTCCATGGCCAATCTTATGTCATCTGTAACTTTAACTAGAGTTGTTATAGTACTATGGCCACGGCGAAAGCCAGATTGGAAAGGACTTAGCAGGCCATTAGAGGAGAGGTAATAGGTGAGTTGATCGTGAACAATACTCTCAAGTACCTTCGACAGGATGGGAAGAATTGAAATGGGGCGGAATTGTGAGTATGTTGTAGGATTGGGTACTTTGGGCAAAGGTATAACAGAAGCTTTCTTCCATGATGAAGGGAAAAGATTAGAATATAAGGAGTAGTTTATAATGTGCGCTAGGATAGGAAGAATGAGATTTATGATGGGGAGAAACATTGGAAGTTGAAGGCCATCGTCACCGACCGCCCGAGTGGATATGGATTTTAAATGTTTACTGACATCCGCTTCTGTTACCGGATGAAATGAGAAGGAAGTATTTAAAGGTATTGGAAAAGAAGAGAGAAGATTAAAGGTTGAAGATTTAACATCAATAGGGATAGCAGTTGGAGGCGCTGAGAAATAGGTATTTAATGCATTGGGATCCATGTCAGTAAGGTTGTCATAGGCGACCTTACCAATACCCAAGGATTTTAGGAACTGCCATTGTTGTGAAGTGTCAAGGTTTTCAATTGACTTGTGAATGTGGTCTCGTCTCGCATCCCTACACATACGATTGCAGCGATTACGCAGTTTCTTATATAAGTTCAACCCCTCCTCAGACGGGCACTTCATATATTTGCGCTTGGCCTTGTCTCGCTTTGACATCACGTTTTTGATAGTTGGAGAAAGCCATGGCGCAGGATGATGTCTAACTCTTACCTTTTTAAGAGGAGCATGTACATCAAAGATTGACAACAATGTGCTGGTAAAGATTGACACCTTCTCATCCAGATCATCGCAGTCATAAACAGACGACCAGTCAGTACCATCCACATCACCACCCAAACGTTCCAGATCAATGTCTTTAAAATTACGAAGATATAGTAATTTACCCTTGCGTTTCGGAGGACGGAGTTTATAGGAGAGATATAAGAGATCATGGTATGAAAATGGAGCAGATAACTGACCGTGTGAGGCCACCTTATGAGGGTTGGAGACTAGAATGAGGTCCAGTAGCGAAGGCTGAGTTTTTGGAACCTTGTGTGTGGCTTTTAGGGGAAGAATGTGCATGTCCACAGAAGAGACAAGAGAGCAGAGTTTACGGCTACGTGAATTTTTTTTTAGTAGACAGGTATTAAAGTCCCCGAGGATAATTCTCTGTTCATACATTGACGAAAATTTTTCCAATTGTATTTCAAATTCAGAGAAATAATCAATTTTGCTCACAGGGCTGTAGTATACGCCAAGTAATGCTTTGGTGTGCTTAAAATCAATTTCAATAAAAAGATATTCTGTAAAATTTGAGTATACACCTGGAGACTGGTCAACAATTTTATGAGATATATCCCCACGCAGATACACAGCAACCCCGCCGCCACCCTTACCAGTTCTGTCAACACGCACAAGCTTATACCCGGGTAGAGAATACTGGGTGGAAGGGAGTGGAGGCTTAAGGAAAGATTCAGAGATAAGGATAGCATGAACACAGTCAGAATTATTGAAAGAAGCCAGCATATCACAATAATGTCCAGGAATGCTTTGAGCATTTATATGGACAACATTGAAATAGTAAGGAAAGGCTGAAAAAATAGAGGACAGTTCGTCACAGAGCTGAGCAGCATTATTGTCATTGCACTGGCAAAACTGTCATTAGACGCAACCGAAGAAGAACAAGAAGCAAAACTATCATCCGAGTCTGAAGTAACGTCTGAGTTTTCAGACATACAAATAAAAAATAATAATAAAAATACTAAATCTATAAATATCTAATTTTGAATAATATATAAATTAATTATATAATATATAAAATAAATAATTAGTAGTTTGAACCTAAAGCCAATCCTCTATGCACTCGCTAGTTGCATTTAGAAAAAAAAAATATACACAAATTTTATAAAAAAGTTTTACAACGCAAAAAGACTATTATTCAATCATTATGTATTGACGTTTCCGAACGATGAACATAATGTTGTAAGACGTCAGTTACGTCAAAGTCTATGTAAATTAAACAAACTACAAAGCAAAACAAAAATGTGTAACTGAACGCCAATATTAATTCTCAACAAGAACAATAAAAATAAAAATAAATAATTATATAACAAGTATGAATAAATTCGTTGTTGATCTATTTGCGCGGTTTCCTCTGCGAAGCTGTGCCCGCACTAGCAGATGTCGCTTCGCCCACAGGATATTTCTCGAGAAGTTGTTGCAGTTCTGCCGCCGACTCGATTTTATGCCGCGAATTATCCGTGACTTGGACAACAATCTTCCCATCAGAGGTCCAGCACTGTCTCACACCATAATGCTTTCGAGCGCATACAAATAGGTCATGTCTGGGCTTTGTGAGGAACTCCGATAATGTTAAACCAGTGCCCTTGAGCTTAGACTTATTACGCCATACCTGGCTCCGGGTCGCACGATTTTCAAACCTTACCAATAGTGGGCGAGGTTTACCAGTGTCACTCCCCAGCCGATGGCAAACAGCAATGTCTTTAGCTGTGACACGTATAGCGTTCATTTTATTTGTCATGACTTTTATGACACTGCTCGTGAGATCCGCTGTACTTTCCTCAGAGAGGCCATGCAGAAGAAGAACTTTAGCTCTTGATGCCATCTCATGCCGGTCTAAGCCCTTCACGAGTAATTCCATCTGGGATTTCAGAGCACCCAAGGTCTTCCATACAAGGCCCTTAAAATCAGTGAAATCCCGAGAAAGGCTGGCTATACTCTTATGGATAGTGGACTCACCTCCGGCATTCTTCAAGTCCTCTTCATACTGTGCCATGCGTCTTGAGAATGTGGTTGACAGCTCCTCCATGCAGTCAAATAAGTTTGTGTAGAGATCCATTTTAGTTAACAAAGTTATTATGCAGTTGAGTGATTATGAATTAGAATTTATTATGTGAGAGGGTGCAATAGAGGATATAGAAGGTTTTTAGCTGTTATAAGGCATTCAATTGTAAGTAAAATATTTATATTAAATTAAAATACACAAGAGCTTTTTTTAAAATGTCTTGACACTTCAACAGCTACCCCCTTTTTAACTTCACCAAAGTTATTACATATATTCTTAACAAATTTTCTTGATCAAAATGTGAATTATCATTTCAATTTTCATCTATCTTTTTATTAAAGACGGATACAAATTACCAAACTGTTATTGTGGTTTTTTTTTCATTAGAATCTCTTGGTCCCAATTTGGTGCAAAATTGCGCTGAAACTGGTAGGCCCGCGGTATAGGCGCCGTACTGGTAAAAACTAGGGCGGTTATGTCGGACTCGAACCGACTAAAACGCACATCGTCTGTGGGTCATAGGGTGCTGGAGATAACATTGCCTGAGATATGGGTCATACACAAAATGGGTTATGAAAATATACGAAATAAAAAGTCGTATATTTTTTTTTAAATCAGTCTCATTTATTAGGTAATCTTACAAGTAATTAGAAATTAATCAAAAACCAGATCGTTATTCTGATTTCAGCAAGTTATTAACCTTTTTATTTTTTTTACGTCCATTGAAAAGACCCCTTTCCACAGAAGAGAGGTTCCACTCTGATATTGACATTTACTTGTCATTTAAACTCGTAATAATTAACAAAAGTTATCCAGCCAATTATATTTACTTAGAAAAATACAAACAAAATATCTTACTTTTTCTTTGATAAATTATGAAATGTTGCAGATTATTCCAAATATTCTGATCATTTTTCTTTTTAGCCTCTTATCTTTATCAATAAAACGTCAAACTAATCAAAAATTAACATACAAATACGCTTTCAAAAAATGTTTTCATCACTATCGTCACTTTCAAAGAACGAAGGTCGTACTTTAGGTTTTTTAGGTGGTGTAACTGAGTCATCAGAATAGTTATTCTCACAGAGAATCCTCTTTTGCGGAGTATATGGTTGACTAGCTACATTGTCTAAAAGTTCTGGAGAAGGTGTTAACAACAATGGCGAAGGAGTTCTTGGCCCAGTGATAGTTGATACAGATGCTGTTCTATGAGAAGATGGCGACATAGAAATACTTGACGAAGGCCTTGAAGAAGCTGCTGATGAATCTTCTACAGGATCTGAGACACATTCAATATGAATTTGTCCTATTTCAAAATGAGGACAACGAACGTGAGTGGCGCATGAAATACAGCTTAATCTCCTGGCGTGAAGTAAATAAGATTCAGTAGCGTCCCATGTAACTTGATGGATTTGAAAGGTACCTTTAAATGGAAGACATTTTATTTGCATCCGCTATTCTTTGAATTTCAGGAACATGGGTATTATCAACAGGAACAATTTCAATACCTTTACAATTGTCCTCCGAACAACTGACAAAACTGTCAATATTTGAAATATCTCTTCCATGGGCAACATTATTGTCACACGTCCGCTTCACGCAGCCACCAACACCATCAGGTGCCCCCTTACCGTGACCAGCTTCACTATAATGCCACACAATCCTCTCTGCATTGGTGATTTTACTCAAATAATTCACAATTAAATGGAACATTGTCTTGTTCCGATATTGTGTTGTAGGCCCATCGCTTAGAATATGTAATTCCTTCAACTGTGGTGAGATAATTTTAATTTTTTCAACTATAGGTGTCAGATGTGCGCAAATAAGAACGGGATCGTGTCTCAAATTTTCAGAAACCGAACAGAAAGACGTAGTTTTTACTACATTTTGTGGTGGTTCTGTATTAGCAAAATAGTAGACGCACGTGTGTAATGATAGTTGCGATTTTGATCCTCCAAAATGGGTTGATTGAATTTCAGATCCGTACTTGCAAGAATAGTTCTCTGAAAAGTCTATATGTAGTAACCCTTCAGACGGCGAAAGATTTTGTTTTATGAATTTCATTGCGTTATACTGATTAGTGATGTTGGCAAGATGCTGCATGAATATAGGAAGGTTTTTATTTAAAATATTAACAAGCAATTGACGCGATGTCTTTACGTTTTCTTTCACAGTTTTCTTGCAAATCTTCTCATTACCTTTAATTATTACAGTAAAATTCTTAGTTACCCATCTTTGGTAAATTATTGTATCATTGCCATTTAATAAAGTGTACTTTGGCACTATATCAGAACATTGTGAGCATTTCCGTTCTAAGCAAAGGACAATATAAGCATTATTACAGCAAAGAGATTTTGCGATTAGATTTTAAAACTGATTTTGAGCCTTCAATATTCGGCGATTTCGTAATCGTATTGCTTTACCCACCTCTACACGTGACTGTGATGAGCGAGAAGAACTGGGAGAAGAAAGCGGTGTATTCACGCGTACTATTTCTTCAGTTTGTTTTCTTAGTCGATCTCTTTCACGTCTTAGCTTGGCTTTTTCACGCCACATTTTTCGCATTTGTCGCTGCTGTCTGGGTGTAAAATCTTTAATTGTCTTCAATAACCCATTTTGTTTCTTTAGATGATATCTTTCGCGTTCTTTTCTACGTCTTTCTTCTATGGCAGTAGCATTCAATTTAGCTCTAGCTCTTTGCATGCTCAGTTTTTTCTGTTCACGACGACGTTTTTTCTTTTCTTCGTTAGTTAATTGGGTTCTAGACCGACTTGATCGAGGCATTGTACCTGAAACAAACCCAATCATGCTAAGCACCCCACATTTGGTAAAAAATAGATCAAGCTCGTTTTTCGGGTGCCGATGCCAAAATGCAGTATTTAAATCATGCTATCACAGCCTGCACGTTTGTTTGACCAACATTATAGCTTTATTAGTATGGAAAACCGTTAAAATATTATTTTTTGTGGACATACATCTTTCCTGTGGACATTTATAGCCACAGGAAAGATGTCTACATGAGAGATATTTAAAACTAAAATCAAAGCAGCCATTTTATGTTTAAGGTTAGAAACACAACAAAAGAAACTTTGAAAATAGACATATCGCCGGAATATTTACTAAAATATTAAATAATAACTTACCAAATTACTACCCAAACAGAAAAGACGCACTGAGCTTTGACCAAAACTCTTAATTTTATTTTAATACTTCGTAAATTAGAAAATGGCACGTAGCTGTACTGATAAGGATTCCCAGAAATGGCGACAATCCAGTATTGTCGATTTAGCTTGAAGTAAAATTATTAAAAAAATAAAATCCCGACTGCTGTCTAACAAAATATAGATACATTCGTTAAAAACATAACACTACCAACGTGACAAGTTAAGATTCTCTAATGCCTATGTAGTAAGTCGTTACCTACAAGCCGCTTACAGTATTTCACCACAAGCTCTTTTCTTATTGCTACGTGCGCTTGTTCGTGACTCAACTGCTTCCATCTCTCGCCTCGAGGCAACTGACCTGTATCTATATTTTCACCAGTGTTAACACGTTCGGCCTCTCTCTATACTCTTAGTTATTGTATTCAATGGTCAGAGCTTTTCTCGGGTATTTTGTTTTTTTTATCCCTTTTAATGATCTTTTTACCTTTCCTTGATGAAGGGGTATAAAAAGTTTTGTCGTCTATAATTGGATTGACGTATATATAGGTTTCAAGGTGATCAGATTGATAATTAGGATGCATTAACTGCCATTGATATTCACGTTTTGTGATATCACTGTTTTTTATGGAATCGGTATCAGTTTAGTCAGGTAATAAAAATGTTTTATGAAAGTTTAGGCTACTGCCTATCATGTCTTATATAATTTAGGAATATAGGTTTGTGGTAAATGTATGAAGTGCAACGTGAAATATATATTCACTTTACTGATGTATCAATAGTGTACCTAATCTAAATGCAATTAAATGCCAATAGTGAATCCTGGTTCTCAAGTTTTGGGCCGACAAAATTTAAAAATCCAGTCTCTTTATACCAGATCTAGCTAATGAACCGAAGAAGAAGTAGAAGTGAATTCTATCAACCGTTTTTTACACAAATAGGCGTGCTTTTTAAGGCTTTGGAGGCTTAGATTGTATAGGTTAGTGCAGTGCTTACCATTCAAAATATTATACCTTTCTCCTATACAACACCAGGAAATGCAAGTACAACGAATAATACAAAATCAGCACCATTAATGTTGTTTGCAAAACGAACGTTGTGATTGAAAGACAAAGACAAATGAGTTATATCTCGGAGGTCCATTACCGGACCAACAGTGCTCGTAATCGATTCAGGGCGATGCGCCCGCGCGCGTTGAGCGCTAAATTGATTTTAGTTAAAATTCGACACAAACTGTGAACGTAAAGCGAATTATAGAAAATATTTTATTTTTCTCATCTTTTTCTTCACCGCGGTAGCCTAGTGGTATGGGTAATGAACTACTGAGACGTGGTCTCGGGTTCGATCCCAGGTTTTACCATGGCACACACCAATGAATTTTTGATGCTTTTAGAAGTTATATGTGTATTTATCGCAGGTTTGTAAGTGCCCGGTAAATGGCATTACGCAATTGGGACCTAAACATAAACTGGCGAAATATGGATGCTAGCACCTCTGCCTAACCCCTTCGGGGATATAGGCGTGTGTTTATGTTATGCTATGTTTTCTTCATCTTAGCGTTAATCTCAGTCGCATTCGAAGCATTCACTTGGGAGTCTAGGGTCCGCTTTATAATTCTAATTACGGATTTGGCTGAACTTCGATATTGCCCGAGAAGCGCCAGCCACCAGGCGCGCACAACCCAAAGACGATATCGAAGCATTGCAGCTAGACCATTTGTTGGGCTTTTTAGGGCAACAACTTTTTTAGGTCACGTATGGCAACCAATCGACCATACCAATGCAAATACTCATTCATATTCATAAATGCAAATATTTGCACTGAGTAGAGATTGAACTCGTCATATCTGCCCGAAGTGGGCCAGCTTGAAATAGATGGCGGAGGGGAGGGGACGAGAGGCGATCTCACCGTTGGCTACCTACGACCGACAGACGGCGTGCGTTTTAGTCGGTTCAATTCGGACATATACCTCCCCTTCGGCTTCGATTTTTATCAATGGGGTATTTGCCGGACAATAAAATAACATCTGTGATATGAATTTTTTTTTATAAATAGTTTGGCAATATAGTAGTGCCAATATTTGCAAAATTTCGGTGCTCCGATTTTTTTGTGCAGTTCTAGTTTATTCTCAGACTATTCTTACTTGCATTCCCTACCTTGAACAAGATATCATTGATCCAATATTATAAATACTTCGAGTACCTTTCATAGGAGGTAGGACATGGCGGTATTTCCGCCCAATAGAGCAGTCCGACTGGGGAAGTACCTCCGCCCTACAGAATACCGCGGTTATAATAACTTCGTGTTGTGTTCCCAGCGGTGAGTAGGGTAGCCAGAGCTCACTGGAGAATTTGTGCTGTCAGTGGGATGACTAAAGACTTGTCCGACTGACGGCACAGAGACTTTGTGCTAACAGAGTCGGCAGCGCGAGTGTGACTTCTCTGCTGTTACACACGTCCGTAGGCCACGGTAACCACTTTCCATGAGGTGGGCCGTGTGCTTGTCTGCCACTTAAGTGGTATAAAAAAACCTTATTAACTTATAACCCTATAATACGTAGTCTTTACCTTTTTATGTATTTTTTAATAGTGTATAAAGAAATAAACACCATATTTTCAAAAACTCATCGGTCTTATATATTTATTGCCCACACTCATAAAAATCGCTATCAGCTTATATTATGTGCCAAAATTTATAGCCCGTTGAATTCGTCGAGGTGAGCTCAGACGAAAACAGACACTGCTCACTGCAACGGGAAATTAATCTGTCGAGCTTTCGCAAAATTCTTAGACAAAAGCTAGATCAATGTGCCCTGTAGTGTACAAATTTGGTCGCATAAGGGCTATTATTTAACAATGTAACATGGAATAGTGTCTTTGTAAAATAATTTCTTGATTGAATTTTGCTGCTCTTGATGATAATTGCTCATTTTGTGTATCGTAACATTCCTAACCATTCGTTTTCACTAAAGTCTAAAACATGTATGTGATATGAACTTCGTGCGAAGTAGAGACAAATAATGGGCTCAGTGATTTTTTTTCAATTGATTTGATTTGTGGTGAAAGTCGTGAGTAGAGAAGTGGAAGAGTAAGGTGCGTGTAATAATCCAAGCCAACCCCACCTACTAAGTAATGAGTCTGGCACTGGTATGTGCTTTCCTATCGACAGAGTCAGGTGGTTAAACGGCAGCCGTTCCAGAAAAATCGACACCTAATAGAAAAAAAACAGTGCAAAGAAATTGTAAATGGACTGTAAAAGATTTATTTTTAGGTTAAATTAAAATATTGAATTGAACCGTCATCCTACTTCACTAACTGCATATTTTTGGCCAATTTTACGAAACAGAAAGCATTTACTGCCCGCCGTACTAGTTATAAACTGGGCCACCGACGACAAAGTAGTGCTTAAATAATACAAAGTGAATACAGAGAGTTTCTATTCACTTTACATAGTTGAAACAAGGTTAACAGATCGATACAACTTTTCATGATGTTAATGAACGACGTTGTTACCAATACCATTATTTTGCACTTTTATTTATTTATTTATTACACACATCTAATGATGGTGTAATCATTACAGAAAAGTCCAATGCGATAATGTAGACATAAAAATTAAAAATATAATTGAACATAAAGACGAACATAGGCAATGAGTAGGTATACAATACACATCACAAATATTAAAAGAAACAAAAAATAAATTAAACATGAATCAGAACCAAAATTAAATAATACAAATATTACATGTCATAATACAATCAATTAGAATTAATAAATAAATTATAAATCAAACATATTGGTCAATCCAACTAATATCCCATGTCATTACGCAATATGTGGCTTTTGTGATCTCATTCAGTGAGCACGAAAATAAATCAATGCGGTCCGCGACCACATTGAGCGCACGAAGGGCACGCGAAAGCGGCGCCCGTTGCACTGTTTAAAATCCTCAAAATGACGTATATAAATGATACCTAAGTTCTAAAATTCTAGTTCAGTTCTAAGGTGCTAATTTTATATCTTTAGGCCCCTACCAATCAAAATACATAGGGCGTAGCATACAGCTGTTGTCAAACTCATGTTATATTTGTAAAAATTACCACTTTAGGGCCTTAAAGTTTTATCCATTATTGAAGTTTTGAAATTTAATTAAAACCAACGTTTTAGAGAACTTGAGATGTAAAAAATCAATACTATTGTGCATTTATTTATTTTTACTGCTCTTCGCTTCTATATCCTAACGTTAAATCCGGTCGCATCTGAAACCTTTACCTCAGAGTCCTGGGTCTGGTTTTACCAGCCTAACTGCGGACTTGGTTGAACTCATTTTTAATGATCTGTATATCGCTATACCACACCAAAGTATATAAAGAGATTTTTTAACACCAAGGTAATTTAACACCAGAAGTACTTTTCATGGCCATTAGCAGTTTCAAAATATTCATCAAAACCCTCACTAGATATCATAAAATTAAACTAACATCTCAAGAGAACAGGGCCTCTCACCCAACAATTTGCATATTTTGTTGCTACAGAGATGAAATAGTCCACACGAGACGAGATTAAGTCGATTCTACTAAGCTAATGGCCGACTTCGTGGTAAATCTCGGGCTCGGAGAGATCATTTGTAGGAAACGTAGCAGGCGTTGCGCAATGAGACAGTTAAGCAGGTCACCGAGACACAGCTACAAATAATTCTGTTTGACACTTTGTAATAATTAATTTAAAAAAATATCAAGATCGTGTAAGTGTCTTAACTAGAGACAAACATTTCTTGAATTTCGATTAAACTTTTAGAAAGTTCGATTTCTTTTTACCCGACTACGGCGAAGCAAAAGGAGGGTTATGATTTTGACAAGCTATGTATGTATGTATCTATGTATTTATGTATGTTGGTTCGTTTGTTCCCTCATAGCTCCTCAACCATTTATTAGAACTGGACAAATGAGTTATCGTTAGAAACTTCATTGTCGTCTGTTGGTTATAGGTCAACAGTGGTAATATGTCACTGAATCTATTATGGCGCCCTCTAGCGGTCATAAAGTACCGTAATAACAACCACTAATCATTATACCAGAGCAATCTTTAAGTAGATTTACTTGAAAGCTTACTATGTATATCTGTAGTGCAAAGAAAGCGGTTTCTATAAAACCACTATTGCGTGTATTTGCCCGCAGGAGGGTTATTGAATAAGCTGCCACATTATATTATACTCTAGACTCGTACAGCGCTTCTAACACGCGACACACCAAAAGAATAAATTAAGACCACTCGTTATATAAAGATAAATCGCTTTATTTTTTACAACACGCAAAAGGACATAATGGGCGAAACTGTCTTGAATGAAATTAATAATAACAACAATACGACTTTATTGTACACCAGTACAACACAACAATAAGAGTGACACAATGTGGTAGGACACGTAGGTACAGATGATGGCCTTATCGCTCTGCGGCAATCTCTTACAAGCAAGCATAGGATGGAGAGAAAAAGTTAAAAGAGTGTTTCAGGGCAGTTTGGTGTACTTTGATACTACATAAGGAAAAGAAAACAATAAAAAAGAAAATATAAACAAATAATAGTACTCGTACCTTTTTTTTTTTTTTTTTTTTTTTTTTTTTTTACGTGCGCAAAATCCCCACGGATACCTCCCCACCGGAGCCGGTGGAGGAGGTTATGTCGGACTCGAACCGACTAAAACGCACGCCGCCTGTGGGTCGTTTCGGTTGCCGAAGGTGAGGTTGACAGGCATATCCCTCGCACCCCGGCCGACCCAGGGCCATCTCTCACGATCTGGCCCTCTTCTCGGGTGTGGGGACCACAGAGTCCCCAACTCGTCCCCGGAAACGGGGAGGCGCGCCACGCGCGCCGCTGCCGCGGCCTGCTTCTGCAAGGGTGACAGGCGGCTTCACCTGTCACCCCCAGGCCGGCGCTCATGGGGGGCGGAGGTCGTTCATCGACCTCCGACGCCCGAGTTGCCTTCGTGCGCGGGCAGCTTGTCTACCGATCCTTCGTTGCTCCCGCTGCCGCTCCCGCCCCGCCTCCTCCTTCACGAGCATTACTTGCTCGCAGAAGGAGGCGCCGGCCGCCCACGCATCCGCGCAGCGAACCATCGCCGCGAGCAAGGTGGAGAGCGTGAGAACCCTCACTCCCAGGGCCGCCACAAGCTCCCGCCTCGGCGTCTCCCACGCCGGACACTCGGTGAGCGTGTGCGGACCTGAGTCCTCGCTCGCGTCGCAGTGATGGCACTCGGACGTTGGCTCTTTCTGCATCCGACGCAGATACTTTCCGAAGCATCCGTGCTCGGTGATCATCTGCGTCAGACGGTACGAGAGGCTGCCGTGTGGCCTCTCTAGCCACTCCCCCATGATGGGTCTTACCGCCGTTACTACGGCGTGCCCTGCACTTGGTTGCCCAAGTCGTCTCTCCCATTCTGCCACCATTTCCCTGTGGAGCCGGGATCTCACGGCCCGAATTTCTTCGGGCTCGGGATCGTGACCCCGCTCCCGCGCCGCCCTTCGGAACCTGTATAGCGCCGAAAGGCATCTCGCTTCCAGGATCCATGGTGGCGATCCGGCGAGGAGACTCGCCGCGTTGAATGATATCGTGCGGTACCCCCTTATGATGCGGCACGCCAACTTCCGCTGCGGACGCTGCAGCAGAAGCATGTGCCGATCACTCAGGGTGTCCGCCCACACGGGACACCCGTACAGGGCCATGGACCGCACGACACCCGCGTAGAGTCTCCTGCAGGAGTCATCCGGGCCCCTCAGGTTGGGCAGTAGCCGCGCCAGAGCGTTGGCTGTGCCCGCCAATTTGGGGCCCAGACTTCGGAAGTGCTTCCCGAAGTCCCACCGGCCGTCGAGCACGAGCCCCAGATATTTCATCTGGGTCTTGATGCCGATGAGAGTGCCTCCCACTGTGAGACTGGAACCAGGTGGTGGCGTGCGCCGAGGTCCATGAAAGAACATGGCCTCGGATTTATGCAAAGCCACCTCAAGGCCCAGCCGCCGGATCCGTTCCACGACTTGAGCAACCGCGGTCGTGGCCCTCAGGATCGCTTCGCGGTGTGTAGCTCCGCTCGCCGTCACTAGCGTGTCGTCCGCATAGCACGTGACGGCGGCGCCGTCCGCAAGCTCACCGCGGAGCACCCAGTCGTATCCAATGTTCCACAGTAGCGGCCCGAGAACCGATCCCTGTGGAACACCGCACGACATCTCACGCCGACCGACGCCGGTCGCACTTGGGTAGATGACGGCTCTCTCCGTCAGGTACGCCCCGACTATGCGGCGGAGGTAGAGAGGCACACCGTGGTACACGAGTGCCTCCCTGATGCAACTCCAGGGCAAGGTGTTGAACGCGTTGGAGATGTCCAAGGACACCGCCAACGTCACCTCACCCCGGGCAACTGCCTCCTCCGCCAAAGTCCTCACGCGCATGATGGCATCCACGGTGGACCGCCACCGGCGGAAGCCATATTGGGCATCCGCCAGGTCCGGCCCCCTACCAGAGAGGTGCTCGACGAGGCGCTTCGCAATAACTCTTTCAAAGAGCTTGCCCACCTCGTCGAGCAACACAATGGGCCGGTAGCCGGACGGTTCGTCCGCCGGGCGACCTTCCTTTCGGATGAGGACCAGTTTCCCCGTCTTCCACATCTTCGGAAACTGGCCCCGCTCCAAGCATGCGCTGAGGAACCCTCTCAGCCGGGGTTCGAGACCGTCTTCTCCCAGAGCTAGGACCCACGCGCGGCCTGGAATGCCGTCGGGTCCCGGGGCGGTGCTCTTCTTGGCTCTAAGCCTTCGCACCGCCAGCTCCAGTTCTACCCAAGTGACCTCGGGGACTTCGTCGTCAACTACCACACTGGGCGCCACAGGCGACCGAGGTGGCGGAGTCATCTGCGGCGGAACGTGTTCCGCTCGCGCCGGGAACAGGGACTCGACCACTCCACCGAGCAGAGCTGGCTGGAGAACCCGGGTCAACGGCGGGGCCCGGGGGCGCAGCTTTCCTCTTACCATAAGGTAAGGCCGCCCCCATGGGTCCCGCTCCAGCGTCTCCATTAGCTCCTTATAAGCCGCGGCTTTCGCCCGCTTAATCTCCGCTCGGAGGGCATCTCTGGCCTCCCTGTATCCCACATGAAGCTCCGCCACTCGGGGCTCCGTATCTGCGGTTCGGCTACGCCTCCTACGGAGTCTGGTCCACCGGCGGTGCGCGATCACGCAGGCTTGCCGTAGCCTCGCGATCTCCGCAGACCACCAGTAGACCCGACGCCTCGGACTATAGGGTGGTGCCCTAGGCATACCCGCATCGCAGACACGAGTCATGGCCTCTCGGAACCACACCGCCTCATCGTCGATATCGACAGGCCTGTCCGGCGCAATGGCCCAGGCCTGTACGATGGCGGCCTCCAGGAGGACCTCCCGATTCAGTCTCCCAAGCACCCAGCGTGGCTCGCGTGGGGCCGGTATGACCGGCGCATCACCCGCGGGGGGGGAGACATCAAACCGAACGTATCGGTGATCCGCCAGTGTCTCCACCCCCACAACAACACGCCAGTCCCGCACACGGTGCGACAGCGAAGCGCCTGCGAACGATAGGTCGATAATCGAACTGCGCTCCGCGGTCACGAACGTGGCTTCGGCCCCGCGATTCTGGAGAACTAGACCGTGATTAGCGGCCCAGCTCTCCAGAGCCCTACCTCGTGGGTTCGTGTGCCGGGACCCCCAGGTCACTGACCAGGCGTTGAAGTCCCCGAGCACAAGAACCGGATGAGGATGACAGGCGTTGACGACGTCGGTCAGTCGCTCCAGCGACTGCCGGTACTCCCCTATGCGTCGGTGTAGGCTCGGCGTGAAATAGACGGCCACGACCGCAATCTCCCCCACACGCGCCGCTACGATGCCATGCTCCCTTGCCACGACAACAGGGGGGGGGGCACCCATAGCGGCGTTGTACACTAGTGCCGCCGACCCGCCCAGGTCGACCACCCAGGCAGGCCCAAGGGGCCGGTGAGTGTACGGATCGGCGACAGCGGCGACGTGTATGGACCACTGTGCCATGCTCTGGAGCAGAAGACCCTGAGCATCGGCACCGTGGCCCACGTTCGCCTGCAGGATGCGGAGCTGAGGATCCATTATGGAACCATCTCCGCATCCCGCCGCGAACTTTGGGTGGAGCTCCCGCCTTGCGGCTTCGGCTCCCCCCCGGTGCAGGCCTTGCTGCCAACCCTATGGTCGGCCGGTTTGCCCCCCGCTGCACACCTGAAACAGTGCAGCGGAGCTTCGCATCCACCGGCCGTATGGCCGGGTTGGCCACAGCGGAAGCAGCGGTCACCGACCGTCACCGCCGCCGTGCACTGCACCCCCACGTGGCCGACCGACAGGCACCTATAGCACCTAGTCGGTCGAGCCTGCAGGAGCCGGACCTGCACCCGCACCACGCCTCCAACGGCGAGGAACCCCCGGTCGGCAGCCTTTTTGGCTGCTGCGATGGGGCAGCCGACAACTGCCGCCCCCAGTCCACGGCGGCCGAAGCGGATCGCTCCGACCTTAACCGTATCTAGGGGGCAGCCCCCGGCCTCCGCCACGGTGAGGCGGATTTGCTCCGCCGTGATGGAGTCGTCCAGGTCCGAAATGCGCAGTTCTGCGCACTTGTTGGGCCTGGACACCCGGACGTCGGCTGCGTCAAGCGTCTCCCTAAGCTTAGCCGCTAGGGCATCAGCCTGGGGACCGCTCGAAGCGCCTGGGATCTCGAGAAGCCGAGCACCCGTCCGAGTGGGTTTCACCCGGATGGGGCCCGGCATGTCGAGGGCCTTCATGTCAACGCAGGCTCTCGCCTGCGTGACAATTTGGGCGTACTGCACGCCCCTATCCGCCGCCTCCGCCGTCATCGTAAGGACGACGGCGGTTGAGCGGGGGACGCGCAGCCTCCCCGGCACTCCCCTCGCAGCAGCCTCAGCCCTCCTGGCCTTTTTGGCTGCCTTTCGGTTCGCCTTGCGCCGCTTTTTGGAGGCGCCGGCAACCTCCCAGCCCCCCTCCGGCGAGGAGCTCGTGGCGGCTATACCCGCCGAAGTTCGGGCCAGAGCCGGGGCCGGGGCTAGGGCTGGGGACTTCTTCCCCTTGCCCTTCCCCTTCCCCCTTCCCCTGGGCCGGGCAACTTGCGCATCCTGGGGGGGGCTCCCAGCCCCCGCAGCGAGAGCAGCCCGAGCGGGCGGAGCGGCAGGGGCGGCAAACGCAGCGGACGGGCTGCTGGCCGACCCCTGCGGGGACCCCGCCACTACCGGACAGGTGGGGCCCCTCTTAACCGCCCCGGCATATCCGGCCGGAGCCGCCAATGGCGGTCGGCGGCTGGAGTCCATTATGGACTCCAGCCAGCTCCGGGTGCGCTCCTCCTGCGCCACCCGCCACGCCCGCTGCTCCGCCAGCGCCTCCTCCTGGCGCTTCTCCATGGCAGCTATTGCCGCCATGCAGAGCGCCAACGGGTCCGCAGGCCGAGCCGGCCGCAGCACCGGCGACTCCGGCTGAACTGGTCGGGCCGGCGACTTCGGCGGCCCCGGCTGCGGCGACTCCGACGGCGCCAGAGGCTCCGGCCGCAGCGGCGACCTCGACCGCACAGGCAACAGCGGCCGCGCCGGCCGCCCCGACGGCGTCGGCTGCGCCAGTGGCTCCGGCCGCAGCGGCGACCTCGACCGCACGGGCAATAGCGGCCGCGCAGGCCGCCCCGACGGCGTCGGCTGCGCCAGCGACTCCGGCCGCAGCGGCGACCTCGACCGCACGGGCAATAGCGGCCGCGCAGGCCGCCCCGACGGCGTCGGCTGCGCCAGCGACTCCGGCCGCAGCGGCGACCTCGACCGCACGGGCAACAGCGGCCGCGTCGGCGGCGTTGGCTGCGCCACCAGTCGCCTCCGCGCCGACCGCGTCACACGCTCCGCCGGCAGCCCAGCGACGACCGCTTGGAGGCTCGCCAGTTCGGCCGCCATCCTCCCCATCTCCTTGCGGTATTCGGCCGCCATCCGCTCATTATTCTCCAGGAGCTCCACATGCCTCCTGCCTAAATGAGCCCTGTCGATCCGCAGCTCGGCTAGCTCCGCCCTCAGGAGGTCGAAGAGCTCGACAAGCCGCGTCGTCGCCTGCGTGACCCGGTGCTCCTCCGGCGTTGGAGAATCGGTGCGGGCCCCGGCCCAACCTTCTAGGGCTTCTATTACCTCCTTCGACATTATGTCGGCGCGAGGTAAGGGTAAGGACGCCGCCGAGGTGGAGGAACTCGGCGGCGCCTCCACATCCTCCGGGGCCCTGAGGCTATCACCACGCTGCAGCTGCGTGCGGCTGACCGCTAGCAGCTTCGGCGGTGGTGGATGCAGCGTCTCGTCACCGTCGTGACTGCTGCTGGTGGAAGAGGAGTCGGTCAAGGTGAGCTCCAAGTCCGACTCCGTCTTCTGTGGTGGAGGGGAAGGAGGAGGAGGAAGAGACTTCTTCCTGAATCTCCTCTTCCGCCGTACAGATTTCCGGGTCTGTAGGCCCACCGGGCTGTTCGCCCTACTCTTCTCCGTGGCGGTGTCGAATTCCTCCGACACCGCGGTTTGGGACGCGACCTCCGCGTCGTAGTGCTGCGCGACCTCCGCGCAGACTGTTTCACTGGGTTTGGGTTTAAGTGTATGTTTAAGTTTATCCATATCTTATCCCACGAGAAGAACCGATAAAATTACACTCCCCGGGTGACGGCCATTCCGGGAAGCGGGGTACATACTACGGAGGTCCCCTGGTATCCGTAGGTTTTAAGCGACTTCGCTGTCGGGTTTTTCAGACTTTTCCTTGTCGCGGGCCGGCCAATTAAGGCAAGCCCCGCGGCCTTCAGAATATCGGCTTCCCAAGTGTGGCTAGCACTCAGGTCGTTGTCGATATCCTGGAGGTTACGCGACGCGGGAGAGCAGCCAACTCTCCCAACACCGACGGTGGCACGAATGCCTGCCAGCCTCTGCGCGAGCAGTAGGCCGGCCCGTCCCTGGATCCCATGGATCCTTGTGTCGCCCCCATGTCCCCTCTGAAAGCAAGGGATACCGGGAGCGACAGGCTAGCCCTAAAAAGGGCTGTTTGGGATGGAAGGGATTCAACGAATCCCTTCCCGCGGGCCTTGCAGGTCCGCCATACCACGACCCCCTCAGGGTCAGCTAGCCCTAAAAAGGGCTTGTCGGGTTATTGGTCGACGGCTAGCAGAGCTCCTTCTCCTTGGAGTCAGAGTCTACTAACCGTCGTCCAGGGTGCACCAGCCTCCCCGCTTCCGTTCCCCAGGACCGCGGTCCAGAGGGAAAAGAAACAGGTAAGCCAACGTGGAGGTTACCCAACCCGCACCCCAGTACTCGTACCTAGTTATTTGTGTAGTAATAGGTATATAGCTATCTTTGTTTTGTTTACAAAATTTCAGAATATCAAGTGGAAAAGTAGACTGCCGACTGATATCAAAACACGAATAGCTTTCATTTTAAATTAAAATATGTCCTTCTAAATTGGATTATCTTTCAAAAAATAGTATTTTGCACGCAACGGAATACTTATATTCAACTATAAATATTCAATATATGTCATGTATGACAAAATATAAATCAAAGACGCCAAAAATATATCGCCTCAGATGGCAGAATGAGCCTTCTAAGGAACATACGCCTTTGCCGTCGCAACATTTAATTTATTCGAGACAGTAAAACAGTTCATAAAGTCTGCAGTTTGCGGGGGTTTACTTATGGTGCTTTATGGATAGCGACGCCGCCGCCGCCGCCTAGGTGCCACGACAACCGTCGCTGCAAAGAGAATACAATACTACGTAAGAACTACTACTTGCGTCGCTGTAGCAACAGATTTGACGTTTTTGGTGGTTTTTTTTCAGTGTTTTTATCGAATTTTTATAAAATGTATATATTGTGCGTGTGTATGTGTAGATATGTAACTAAGATAAGTATTGTTTCTAAATAGTTTTATGTCCCAAGAAAACAATAACAACAGTGCTGCACTTTTGAGAGTCGGAAGTCAGCCTTCTGCGTCGCAAAATGCTTTAGTACGCTGCCTACATTGTACTCAAGCTCGTTTTTTTAAAAGTGAGCGTGGTTTGAAAATACATTTTGGAAGGGTACATAAGCCCCAAAATGTGCTTCCAAGCGCAACGCCACCACAGTTGTCCAATCCCCAAATCCCTTTTGGCAGAACCTTGCAAAATTAAAAAATTCTATACCAATTTTAAAGAGGATTCCCCGTGGTGCAAGGCCTTTAGTGGCGCAAAATCTGGCAGACTGCATTGGCCTTGTAGTACGGGAAAATTCTACCGGAGCTTGGGAACAATTATTCACCTTCTTCTATAGGATTTTACACATTTCAAAAAATCAGGCAGCCCCCAACAGTTTAACATCACAAATTAAAGACAACTGTATTTCAAACAGTACTTTCGACACTAAATTCACTGCTTTTCGTAAAAACACTATTTTCCATTATGTAGAATCTAAATTGAGAGAAGGTGATATCAGTGGTGCAACTAGGTTACTATTCAGCAGCGACGTAGTGGCACCTTGCTCTCCAGAGACTCTTGCAGATCTAAAGAGCAAGCACCCAGTGCCAGGTGATGACCTTGCCTTCCCCGATGCTCCAAATTCTGACACCAACTTTCTGACTGTAACAGCCAAGGACGTGTTATCGACTGTGGGCTCCTTCCGGAATGGTTCTGCTGGCGGCCTTGATGGCCTGACTCCACAACATCTGAAAGATCTTCTGAGTCCAGGCGTTGGGGATGCTAGTGGAGCACTTTTGAGGGAGCTTACAGGTTTGATGAACTTAATATTATCCGGCAATGTGGACGAAGCCATTATTGATATCCTCTATGGCGCAAATTTATGCGCATTGCGGAAAAAAGATGGTGGCGTTCGTCCCATTGCCGTAGGTTGTACGTACAGGCGTATGGCAGCCAAAATATGCTGTAAATATTACAGTACAGATATGGCCAACAAATTCCAGCCCCAACAACTCGGGTTTGGATCTAAAGGGGGCTGTGAGGCTGCTGTACATGCCCTGTCCACGTACCTTGACTGCGGCGAAGGAGAGGTCATTCTTAAGGTTGACTTGAAGAATGCCTTTAACTCAGTTAACAGGTCCATTATTGTAAACAAAAATACCACTACTGCCATCTTGCGCTGAATATACAACATATAAAATATTTAAGTACAATAAAGTGTAAATAAATAAGTGGAATTTAATAGTAATGAAGTGATAAACCAGCCAAAGTGTTATTAGATCTCCCACTTATACAGTGTATAAATACAAAAAGAAAGTATAATAAACAAATCCACATACAAAAATACTTCGCCTAATCATTGTACAGTATTGAGTTATCAAGTTGAGCACGTATAAAGTAGTGAAATGTTGTGACTAATTCGGATACTAAGATAAGAATCCTGAAAAACTAGTCTTACATAATTTTTATCACAAAAATCACAAAAGTGGAATCGTTATGTGAAAAAAAAAAAAAAATCATATCAACCAACATCACTAAATTAACCCAGAGACAACAATTCATTGAGTGTGAACATACATCTACCCTCCATGCAGAAATTAAGCATATTGAGCTTACGTTAAATAAAAGCACAATTAGCATACGTGACATAAAAACACAACATCTACCCTCCAAGCAGAAATTAAACATATTTAGCTTACGTTATATAAATCAACACAATTAGCATACGTGACATAAAGACTGGTTTGCAACAATGTTTTCTATGTTTGATAATGTTACCCGGAGAAAGCCTAGAAACCCTATACTTCAAAAGAGTAGATCAGACGAAAATATAATATCCAACCTATCTGAGACCAAAGAAGATTTATTTAATGCAACCAGTTTTGACGATTTGTCTGGATCCAGCTTGATTAATACTATGTTGCATGATAGGTCTGCATTATCTGATCTACAACAACAAATAGACGAATTAAAAAAACTGTTGGAAACGGCCCACGTGGAAGTAGCGAACCTAAATCAAGAAAACGCATATTTAAAGGATAAACTTAATGAATGTGATAAAGTTATTGGCATGTATAAAAAGATCACCTATTCGGATATTGTGCACGAGCGCTCCACGACACCAAGGAGGCGTAAACTGAAATGTACACCGCGAAATGTAATACAATGTCAACAAAAAATTAGCTTTCCATGTACATCACCAATTCAATATGTTCCATCTACTTGTCAAAGTCTGGCAAAACAATACGATTGCCAACGGTCAGACATAGTTGCATATGTGCCTAAATACAGGAGTATAGAATCAATAGTTACTGCTCCATCGGTAAAGAGTCTGCCCGAATACTCACAAAAGTTAGGGAAATGTACAAGGATCCAGCAATTCTCATACCCAAACACAGAAAAGCGCAAATTATGTATCATTAGCAGTAATAAAAAGAATAAGATTCTAAAAATGGCGAAAGATACCTTCCCAGACTATCAAATATGCCATTTTTTAAAGCCAAATTGTGGAATAACCGGGCTCATTGGGAACATTGATCAGAAATTGAACCACTTTACAATGAACGACTACTGCCTGTTTTTCATCGGTGAAGATGACTTTCAGCGGACCAACAATTACGTTGATCTGGTAACAAGTATAAGGGAAACGGCGTTGAAAATACAACATACAAATATTTTAATATGTGCACCTACTTTTAAACTGGATAATTACTCCATGATGTTCAACGGAAGAATAGAAACATTTAACAGCCTACTGTATCTCGATGCATGTACCTATAACTATACGAATTTGTTGTTTGACTCTAATTTTTATTTGACATACGATTATAAAATGTTTTGGCATAGGAGTGGATCTATTAATAATCGAGGTATGGCGAACATATTTGCAAATCTAAGTTTTGTGATCAATGAATTTATTCAATCAAGAACCAGTGACGAACACTGCTTGCCTGACAAAAAACATTGTGTGGCTTCCCCTCCTACTAGCATTCAGACTGACTCAGGTGATCTGTTTTTTCTCTAATGGGTATGTTAACATTTTACATCAAAATATTGCAAGCCTAATTGCAAAGTCTGATGCACTTACGGTTTGTTTGGATAATTTACGGGAAAAGAGTGTAAGTGTGGACGTTCTGTGTGTAACAGAGCATTTTATCCTGGAAGGTTGTCAAAATCAATTGTATATACCTAATTACTGTCTAGCTGCTCACTTCTGCAGAACTAGTGGGAGAAGGGGAGGTGCATGCATTCTTGTAAAAAATGGACTGCAGTGGAAAGAACTGCCCAAAATAATGAAATTGTCGACATCAGGCATTTTCGAATGCTGTGCTATAGAGCTTATTGACTATAAGATAATTGTTGTATGTGTATATAGGGTACCAAATTATAATAATCTGGACTATTGTTTAGACAGGCTTAATTCTGTTATACAGGAAGTTACACAGACTCGGCAGAAGAATATTGTAATTGCTGGGGATTTCAATATAGATATCCTTAAGCAAAATAATCAAACAAGGGCATTCGAATGTCTGTTAACTGGCTACAATCTCAAGCTCGCAATAAAACAACCAACTCGCATGGCAAGCATGAAGTGTATAGACAATTTTGCACATAATTTCAGTAAATTGTGTAAGAGTGATGTATATGAGTTCTCGCTATCAGACCACACGACACAGCTGCTTCAGTGTCCGGTACGGCAAATATGTGCCATTAGTTATTGGTATTTAACTAAAAATGATTACAGTGTCGAAAATATGCAAAAGTTCAAAAAATATATAAAACAGCTTTCTTTCGCGGAGATTTATGACACCGATGACCCAAATGTAGCATACAATGAATTTCTAGATACTTTCAAATTGATGTATGATTTGTGTTTTCCGGCTAAAAGAATCAAAATAAATGTTACAAAAAAGACTAAGTGGCTTTCGAAGGGAGTTAAATTATGTAATCGAAATAAAAGAAAACTTTTGTGGCAGATGAGACTAAATCCTAACATAACCAATAAAACTAAATTTATTAAATATTCAGCATTATATAAAAAAATTATTCGTTTGACACAAAAAGCACAAAATAACCACAACATAAAAACATCGAAAAATAAGTCTAAAACTACTTGGGCAATCATAAACCGTGCAAAATATAACGTACCTAAGCACAATATCAATAGAATTAAGGTTAAGAATCGAACTTTGACTGAACCTAACGACATTGCTAACGAGTTTAATGACCATTTTATCGATAAAATTCAGCCTACGCTTCAAGTGAATAGCAAACCTAAGTCTTGTCCGCCTAATAGTATCGGTAAGTCCATGTTTATGGCACCTTGTATTCCAAATGATATGCATAAACTCATTATGTCATTAAAGAACACAAATAGCGTAGGATACGATGGTATTTCAACAAAAATATTGAAATACGTGTCGCCGAATATTTGTTGCCACCTTAGTCACATAATTAATCTTTGTATCAGTGCGGGTGTCTATCCAGATGCCCTAAAAACATCGATAATAAAACCCCTTTTTAAACGAGAAAACAGAGAACAGATGGAGTATTACCGACCAATTTCACTGATTCCTGTTATATCAAAAATATTTGAAAAGTATATTTATAACGAGTTGTACAGATTTATTGAAAAAAATAAACTTCTTTGTGATGAACAGAAAGGCTTCAGACGGGGTACTACAATTAATATGGCCATATACGACTTTTTACATAAAGTCATAGAAAATATAGACAAACGGACACCTGTTTGCGGCATTTTTTGTGATATGACCCAAGCTTTTGATTACGTACATCATAAAACTCTATTACAAAAGCTGGAAAGCTATGGTATCAGGGGCAATGTCGTAAAACTCATTGAATCGTACCTATTCGATAGAAGACAAATGACAGAAATCCGACAAATTAACTTAGATAATAAGCATGAAGAAATTTTCCGATCATCAGAGCGAAAAGTTTCATTTGGGGTACCACAGGGTAGCGTACTGGGACCCCTTCTTTTTATTCTATATATTAATGACTTTCCAAAATTTATTGACCAACCATTAACATTGTTTGCAGATGATAGCACTATGACTGTAGCATGTAAAAATATTGAGACATATGAAGATGACATTAACAATTCCCTAAATTTAATTGTACAATGGTTAAATGACAATAACTTGAAAATAAACATAAATAAGACTAAAATTATTCACTTTAATCAACGTATAGCACCTATGAGCCTTAGCATTAAATATGGCAGTGATACGATAGAGGAAGTCGAATGCACGACATTTTTGGGTATAGAAATAGATAAAGGATTAAACTGGAAGACACATATTGATAAACTGAGTAAAAAGATTCATAGATCCGCGTATGCCCTAAGGACATTATCTCCCATTATAAGTTTAGATGCACTTCTTACTGCTTATTATGGTACTGTGGAATCCCACTTACGATATGGGCTTATATTTTGGGGTAACTCAACTGAAAAGGTAACATCTTTTAAGTCACAAAAGAGATGTATACGGGCAATGTTTCATCTAAGGTCTACAGATAGCTGCATGCCTTATTTCAAACAATATAAGATATTGACACTGCCGTGCCTGTACATTTTGGAGGTTGCTGTGTTTGTAAAGTCAAACGCGAATCGTTTCGAGCGTTTAGCCGATATTATTCCGCGAAATAGACGTGATAACACTAAACTGTGTCTTCATACAGCTAAAACAACACTTATGCGTAAAAGTGTTTTCTGCATGGCTCCATGTATCTATAATAAAATACCTAAAAGTTGGAAGGAACTGACGTTATCACTGTTTAAAAAGAAGCTGCGTGAATTTTTGATTGATAAAGTGTATTATAATGTTAATGACTTTTTAAATGAGAAAGATTTGACTGTTTGATTTTTAGAATTTGTATTTGACATTCATTGACATTTATCTATTTTATTTTGATTGATCTATAATTTTATTTTTTTGTGTTTAACTTATAATATTTGCATGCCTAAAGGTAAAATATGGCTGAACCTCTTGTTTTATGAACCAACATGTTGTATTGTACCCATATTTGCAAAATAAATATCTTATCTTATCTTATCTTATCTTATCTTAAAAAAAAAAGGGATACCTTGTTGACACAGGCCAAGTTGGAAACCCCCAAAATTTTCAAATTTCTTTGGCAGTGCTACAGACACCCTTCCAAATTACTATTTAAGGAAAATGTTTTAGAGTCGGCGGTCGGGTGTCAACAAGGTGACCCTCTTGGGCCACTCATTTTCAGTTTATCAATACTTCCAATCATTCGGCAACTAAATTCGAAATTTAACATCTGGTATCTTGATGACGGTACTCTAGGAGGGGATATAGACACAGTGCTTCGAGATTTGGCTTTTCTGAAAGATAAATTTAAAACTATTGGTTTAGAACTAAATCCCTCAAAATGTGAAATTTTCCTTAACGGTAATATTAACAAATCTTTGGCAATTTCGAGATTTAATGTTTTGGCCCCTAATTTGAAAGTGTTAGATAAAAGTTCACTCCGTCTCCTAGGGGCCCCGATTCTTGAAGAAGCCTATGATGCCTTTATTGAGGATAAAATTCTAAATTTTAATGAAGTTTCGGACCGACTCCTCCAAATTAATATACATTCAGCTTTTACCATTATTAGATATTGTCTTTTCGTCCCAAAATTAACTCATGCTCTACGATCATCACAATTTTTTAAACATTCGGCACTTTTAGGTAAGTTGGACAAAATTATTCAAAATACCCTATGCAAAATTTTGACTGTAGATTTGAACGACCGAGCCTGGCTCCAAGCATCGCTCCCGGTGCGCTGGGGTGGGCTCGGTGTTCGTAAAATTTCCGATGTAAGTTTACCAGCTTTTTTAGCTTCGATTCATGGCACAGAGGAATTAACCAGGAAAATCTTGATACCCACACTGGTTTATTACGAAGTGCCAGGCAAAGCCGAAGCTATAAATGCTTGGAAAATGTTTTGCCCAAACACTGTTTTGCCCACCAACCTAGGCTCCCAGAGACATTGGGATGAGCCGCTTTGCAGCATATTACGACAACAGTTACTGAATACGTCCTCTAATGTTGCAGAGCGTGCTCGCCTTCTGGCTGTGGGAGAGTGGGAATCTGGTGTGTGGCTTCAGGCCCTTCCGTCGTCCAACATTGGCACCATGTTGGACGACACGAAGTTTAGAATTGCAGCCTGTCTTCGTTTGGGTGCTCCCTGTGTTTCTCCTCATCGATGTCACTGTGGTGAGGCAGTCGACAGCCTTAGGCATCACGGCCTATCATGCGGCAGGAGCGCAAGCCGCATGTCACGTCATGCACATTTAAATGACATTATCCGCCGGGCTCTTGTCACCGCTGGTGTTCCAGCTATACTTGAACCAGTTGGCTTGGTGCGCAACGATGGCAAGAGACCGGACGGTATGTCTTTGGTGCCTTGGAAGATGGGTAGGCCTTTGGTGTGGGACGCAACATGCGTCGACACCCTTGCCCCTTCCCATCTTCCAAGTACGACGGATTGCGCTTGTGCTGCTGCGGCATCTGCTGAGACCCTCAATCGGCGAAAATATGATAACATTACAAACAATTACATATTTGAGCCGTTTGGGGTTGAAACGCTGGGTTCGTGGGGTCCGAGCGCACGGTCGCTATACAAATAAATAGCAAAACGACTGGTCGATGCTTCGCGTGACCAAAGGGCTGGCCTCTTTTTCGCTCAACGGATTGGCATTGCCATCCAACGGGGCAATGCCGCCAGCCTTTTGGGCACATTACCAGTCGACATCGATGGGGAGGAATTCTTCGATGCTTAATTTGATCCTTTTGTATCCTATTTTATATTCTTGTAAATATTAGTTTATATTTTATTAAATTAGTGTAAATGTATTATTATAGTCTTGTATCATATATGAGTGTTAAAATTTACGTAATGTGTTGTACAAATTATTAAATAAAAAAATGACAATTGAAAAAAATAGCTTGTATTTAAATTATTATTAAAAATAAATTAAAATTAAAATTCATTTATTTCCATAGCACACCCTTGCCACAAATCCATATCCAGTGGCCCCACACTAGGCAAGCCTGCCCTGTCGGTGTCTAATACAATTTACATATATATTTTTTTACTATTCTGTATCATTGGCTGATCACAAAGATTACAAAACAAAATTTAATTCAAGACAATTCAAGAAGAAATACAATAGTAAATGTATGTTTACACTGCAAATCTCAACGACACATTGAAGGACCTAGGTATGCCTTAACAAATCACCACTAGAAATGTATTACGTAATCCAGAATCAATCTGTAGCGATTGATCCAATTAGTTAGCACGATTTATGTGCTATGTAGGGACAATATGTCAATCAGGTGATTGAGTTGTACTGGGCATGTAATACATTACGTTGGAGTTAGATCCTTGTTTGATAACACAACAATTCGAAATAGTTTCACAGAATATTTTTTAACATTACTTTTTTTACATGCTACTGAGGTATCACACAAACACACGGCTCACATGAAGCTCACTATGGATGAATGCGACACCAGGGGAGTCACACTCGGGCTGCCAACCCTGTAAAAACAGAGAATTTCTGTGCCGTCAGTGCAGAAGACAAAGCAGTATAAGCATTTGGTCGTCCCACTGAGAGCAAAAAACTCCTCACTGAGCTCCGGCTATCCTACTCTCCACCGGGAACACATCATGAGGTTATTATAGACGGGGTATTTTATAGGGCGGAGGTTCTTCTTCAGCCGGACTGCTCGATTGGAACGGAAATACCGCCGTGTCCCACCTCACATTGTTCGTTTGTGGAAAAAATTCTTATTCGTATGGCGTGTTACATCGTTTTACGTAAGTGTTTCGATAGAAAAGTCTAAAGGTGCTGGCGGAGTGCCAAGCCACACGCGGGATCGCTAGCTCTGAATGCGCTGAGCACTTAAGATTATTTCTAACGGATGCTCAGCGCTCACGGGATAACATAAGGCACATTATGTTATTTTACATTGAATGATTGATGGAATCTCTTGATAGATTGCATCTCGACTTTTAGGTACGTAGCTATTAGTTATATATTATGTCTGTGTGGCGAGCGGCAGATCATTCGGGTGCTATTAAAAAGAAAGCTACATAGTTTGGATTCCGTCTAGATGATTCTATATACTATCACATGTATTTCGGTAGGAAAAAAATACCTAAACATGTTTATCTTTTTTAAAAATTTAGAAAACCCCCGTCACAAAAAAACAACCCCCAAAAAGTCGAAAATAAATTGTGTTAGTTAGCCCTATAACTTTGATATACCTAGTAATACATATTTTGATTCAAGGCTTGTCATGTCGGGGGACCCAAACTGGTAGAGCACTACGTCATATTATCGGAACGATTCAAGGTCCCCCCGACAATGACAACGCTTGAATCAAAATTTGTGACGGGGTTGTTTTTTGAGACGGGGATTATTTAAATTTTAAATTTAATTTTAGTTTTGTACTTTTTAAATTGACCTACTCGTCAAGCCCTTTCATTTGATACCCATTTTGAGGGAGTTGAGAAAAAATATCTGTACTTTATTATTTTGTAGCGGTGGCCATCTTGGACCATTTTTTTCAAACATAGCTAAGAACACTCCCGACCTCTCCCGACTAATATACCTTTCAAACAAAAAAACTAAATCCAAATTGGTTCATCCGTTCAGGAGCAATGATGCCACAGACAGACACACGTACACACATACACACGCACACACACACACACACACACACACACACACACACACACACACACACACACACACACACACACACACACAGAGAGAGACACGTCAAACTTATAACACTCCGTCGTTTTTCCGTCGGAGGTTTAAAATAGAATATAAGCAACCGTAATTACTAACATTCCCTCTAACACCTTCGACTACGCTAAATTGCTTGTACTTGGAGTGGGTTCATGTCGGCAGTGTATATTTTACTAGCTACATTTTTGAATCTAAATACAGACTATTTTAAGAGCATTTTCACACTATTCGATATGATATCGGTGTAGGACGCCGATCCGATATCGGAGGAAGTAAAATGTATGACATACTAGTTATTGCTCGTGGCTCTGCCCGCGTATATATCGGTCGCCGAGACCAAACATAGCCTATGTGCTTTCTCAAGGTCTAATCTATCCCTATATCAAATTTCATCAAAATCGGTTCAGTGGTTTATGCTTATCATACAGACAGATAAAGTTACTTTCACATTAATAATATTAATATAGATGTGTTTGTCTTTCACATTGTCCGGGCCGGTATCCGATATCGAATCGGCTAGTGTGAAAACGCTCGTAGGTTCGTATTCCAGAACTTGGTAAGAGTATCACTTAGTCCTGAACCTCATTTTATAACTAGATCCGAAGACATATTTATTTATTTAAGCTTTTTGCACAAACAGACAGAATGTACAAAGGCGGACTTAATGCCACAGGCATTTTCTACCAGTCAACCTTAGGGTGATGCAGAGATATTAAAAGTAGGTGCTCGAAGTGTTGTAGTGATAGTTTTCTCATTTAAGTACTAAATAATATATTTTATAATAAAAATTTAATTAAATAATTAATAATAAATAATTATATATCCATATATAAATATATACAAACATCATAAACTACATACACATATAGACCAATATATACATAAATATATTCATAAAAATAAAAAGAACATTTATATATATAATATATAAATTGATACAAATATACCTACACGAATACATTTCAAATACATACAGATGCGATGTGAATTGATTTGTTTGCCAACTATGGGTTGCTGTAGAGCTGGTGTACTCTGGTCTTAAATATGAAACGGTTTGTAGACATTCTGATTTCCAGGGGAAGCGCGTTCAATAAAAGAATAGCCTGGACTAAGAACGAAGAGTGGACAAGGCTTGTCGTGAGCCGCAGCGGTGGCGCGACCAACGACCCACAGGCGGCGTGCGTTTTAGTCGGTTCGAGTCCGACATAACCTCCTCCACCGGCTCCGGTGGGGAGGTATCCGTGGGGATTTTGCGCACGTAACAAAAAAAAAAAAAAAGGCTTGTCGTGAGAGTGGGACAGTGTAGGAGTAAGTAGTTAGACGAGCGTAAATTTTTGTTATGGTTAGAGCCGAGTAAGTGGAGCTGACACTTTAAATAAGCTGGGGCATTGGGAGAGTTTAGTAGGGTATATATCAAAGTGACAGCTCTCAGACTACGTCGCCTTCGTATAGGCAACCAACCCAGCTCAGTACGACAAGCCGAAACGTGGTCATACTTCTTAAGATTGTAGACGAATCGAATGCAATTGTTGAGAAGTCGGTCAAGTTTATTGAGCAGATCTGCATTCAGGTCGAAATAGCATACATCACCATAGTCAAAGATAGGAAAGATTAAAGTCTGCATAAGCATTGTCTTAGTTTTAATAGGAAGAAAGTTTTTAAGTCGATAAAGAGCCCTTAGCGTAGCTTAGTGTCCCTGTCACTCTCTCCCTGTCGCAGACGTTAGTGACTTGAACCCGCCAACTGAAGGTTGAGTCAAGACTTAGGCCCAAGTTCTTAACAATAAGTGTGACAGGAATTATTTTGCCATCAAATATAATAGTTGGCATGATCACGTCCTTCAACCTTCGCATCATGTACACGCTACCCACTATCATACTCTGGCATTTGTCAGGGTTAACGGCCAGTCAAAACCCGTCACACCAACGACGTATAAAGGATAAGTCTGCGTTTACTTTATCGATAGCCTCCGAAATGTTATCCACAGGGGCTTGGCATATTGTGTTCTAGATGACAGTTCTAATGTCATTGTGAGAGTCAATACACAACGGAGCGTTGTTGGTGGAAAATGGACCTTAAGTTGGGTATAGATAGTCCTAAATTAATTTAATGTAGGTACATTGAGTTGTTGTCTATCTGGATCAATTTAAAGCAACGGGGCGATGTGCGACATAATTACATAAAAAAAGCGCTAGCTGTAGTTAGTTCAGCATCTTACATTTGCGAGGGAGACCTTTGCCGAGCTACATAACTAGTGCAATCGACCCCATCCCGTGAGGCCCATGTGCGCAATGAGTATCTACTGGCGGGTTGCCAGGTGGTACATATAAGAATCACGTACATTGAGTACCTACTTGAACCTCCTGAATGTGTAAGTAAATTTTGATATCTAAATGTAATGAAATGAAGAGCAGTATGAACTGCTGTATTTACCGCGTGGTGTCTTTCCAATATATACAAGGTCAAGACGCAGTCATTCATCAATCTTTACGCGATATTGCCTCACGTAGATAACTCCTAGAGTACAAAAGAGACTCTTCTTAAAGTAAGCAGGTAACTAAGGCAAGTAAGCAAGGGTTTCGGATAATTAATTCATTTCAGAAAACTGGTATAAATTACCTACATCCATTTTGCATTGCAAGGAAAAGTTTGGTCGGAGGTAGAGTTATTAATAATTTGTTTCTGAAGCCTGAACAAACTACAAGTGGAGCTCCCTGTGAAAGTTCAAGAAAACAAACTTCTAGTAAATTAAAAATATCGTTCAAGTCCTAATTGGAAATTACCGCCAGCGAGTCTTTTAAACTGTTAGAATTAGGCCATGAAAACTATTAGAATCTGATCCCAAGCACACAATTATTACCACCGCATAGAACTAGGGCCACCCCATTTCTTCCCATGCGGTGTCGTACAAAGCGGCTAAGGGATAGGGCTGTTTAACATCAGACACATATATACAGCCCAGGCTCAGCCTCAGATGCATCGCTCCAGTCAACAATAGTGCCCGAAATACGGTAATAGGCTCACCCCCTATTACGTGGGACCGAATACTATTATTGGTGAACTGTAGGTGTTAATTCACCTCTGCCTAACCCTCCAGGGATAAAGTCATGATTATATGTATGTTAATTATAATCTATGTGTACGTATTACTTATCAGTTTAAAATTAGCTGCACAAATCGTTTAAAAAAAAATATCTTTTAATATTATCAATTTCATTGTAATTTGCATTTTTATAAGGATATGCACAAATCCTTTAAAGGTGACATAATTTATAAACATATAAACCGATATTTTGCCAAATACCTTACTTTTGTGCACTGGGCACTTTTAACTGATTTCATATTACTGATAATTTTAGTTGAGCCTTGTAAAAAATAATATCGCCGTGATTAGAGCCCCACGTCCTGGTCCGAGGAAGTTTATAATAGTATTGGATAGACTCACTGTTGCACAGCTAATTACTTGACGCCCGTTTCTGACACCCTTATTGGCAATGGAGATTCTGTACGATCTACGGTATAAATTACCTATTTGTGTACTCTCAGTTTAATTCAGACATTTTAACTGACAATATCTAGGCCATGATTGGAGTTCGAAAAAATCTCACACTAGGAGACTACTCTCCTAACATATCAACGAAAATGACTCGAATTGACTGCAAACGACTTTCAACCTTAGTTATATTTTCTTAATTATGTGTCTTTTCGTGTTAGAGGACGCTGATCACGAATATTAAAAAACTCGATAGTTTATCGCATCAATAAGGCCGAAAATTGCTTGCAGGTTTTTGCTAGGTTTTTTCATTCCTAGCATCTCTAACAAGTCTGTGCTATCGAGTAAATGGCAACATCGGACTGATTTTATAGAATATATGTGAAAGCAGCACACATTGTCGGCTATCATCGTCCGACACCGATATCGGACCGGATAATGTGAAAACGGTCTTAAGTATGTTGGCTACATACGTCTCATTACTGTTAACGTGTAATCGTTTTTTAGCAACAAACCTAGCAATCGTTATAATTAATCGTATATAAGTGAAATAATTTTGTACGAATATGGTATATTATAAATCTCTAAAAGAGTAACCACAACTCTGCAATTAAATATTTAGACAAGCCTGAGGTTAAAAGTTTACGCAAGTCCAGTAATATAATTACGAGAAAACCCAACTCGAGCTAGATTAATAGTCATGTTCTTGTCATTTTCAATAACATATGTTTGACGGGTGAAGTCAATCCATGCGTTACGCTTATCTTGTGTCAGTTCTACGTGATTGGTAATATGTATTGTGTCTACACAAGTATATGAGGGTATTTATAGCACAATAACGTAAGCTGTCATATTACAGATTTGATGAATTTCATTTAGACAAATATTTATAGACAGAAGTAATAGAATCAGTCATATAATACTATAGACTTTGTAGTTAAAGTCATAAACTATTGCTGTGAACAAGTTTTGGGTCAATAAAATTTAAATACCAGACCATTAAATGTCAGACCAGGCCATCGACTCGAAGGAAAAGAAGAAGTTAAGTCCAAAAACGACATTTACAATTCATTGTTAAGATAAAAATAATTAGACTACTTCTTATGCATAAAATATAGTTCCTCCGTCCTGAAGACACTCTCGCAAGAAACTCAATGAAAAATCTTTGAATAATGAAAATATATAATGAGATCCATTCACTAAAGCATACAATAGTTGATCAAGTGAACCCTATCTGCTGTTAAAGTTTATGAAACTAATAAACATGGAACCAATGACGTATCACATCAATAGAAACGTCATTCAGGAACATAGCGACTAAAAAAATATAGCTACGTACTAATAAGAGAGTCACACTCGTGCTGCCTGTAAGAACAGAGTTTCTTTGGTCTTACCACTGATAGTACAAAAACTCTCCAGTGAGTTTTGGCTATCCTACTCACCACTGGAAACACAACACGTGGTTATTAAGACCGCGGTATTCTGAAGGGCGGAGTTACTTTCTCTAGTTGGACTGCTCAATTGGGATGGGAATACCGTCATATCCTACCTCCGTTATAAAGTTGATTTTATTTCATAATAATCGTAATTCATTCATTCGAATTGAACGTCTTTTCATATTTCGATCTATTCAAAAATATTTAGTACGCATGAATTCACTACAAGTTGAAAAGGAAATGATAACCTGCTCCTAGTGGACATTGCTATCTTTGAAATTGAATCCCGATGTAAGTACGACATTGGGATTTAATTTGTCAGTCGGTCGGTTATTTAGGTAATTTTAATTTATAAAATTATCATAATGACGTTAAAATGAAATTACACGTGATGAAGAACGTTTACTAATCAGACCTATATAAATAAATTCACCAATCTTTTTTATGTCCTTCAATTTTAAGTTAGACATAATTCACCATTCATGATTTATATACATAACTAGAATGTTCGTTGTGTCCATACCTGTGTATGATGTTGACAGCTTCACTAAAATAATTTATCACTAACAGGGGCGACCTTTTTCTTTCTTCGTTTATCTGCTTACACTCTTTATAACAAAAATTTCGACAGCCTTTATAACAACATTTACTCAAACAAAGATTATTCTAATTACCATGAAACTTTTCAAAGAGCCATTTAGCAACTTTAAGTCTTAGAATGTAAGAAACAAACACTTAACGTCATGCCGCAGTTCTAAGTTGTATTGAAACTAATACAAGTAGTTTGAAACCGACACATAGATCGTGTAGTTTACTGTGCAGGGGAAAGTGATGAGAAACGAGCGAGATCTAGTTGAAATAGGTTTTAACCTACAGTCAATACGACCTCGTGATATTACAGTAACTTTTTAAATTTAGGGGAGGCAAGTGAAGTCACTTTTTTATTTGTGTTGTTGCACTGTACTGCATATCTGCTGGTGAGTAGCATAGCCAGACCTTGGTAAGAGGCAAGCCATGATGACGCAATGCATGGCGAGATCATCTACCTAGGACCAACATCTAATGAGGTGCTTGGGTAGATACTTACTTTTCGAATTACCTATGGTCTAGTGCCTCGGTTACCATTTGGTTTTTGACTTAGCCTCTACCTCGTTACCTCTTGTGAGGTTGTACTGTTTTTCTTCATCTAGACTGTCTAAAACAATCTTAGAAAATATTGCTGAATCTTAGTAAAATCATATATTTCATCTTCCGAATAGATGACTTGACATAACTACCCATGGGTTATTATTGTTAAGACAATTAAAACATTTCCATCCAAAGGTTGCCTGGATGAGATCGCTTGTAGCGAGCAGGCCGCATTTGTACACTTTTCATAATGTTGTCCGTACATGTACTGTGTATATGTTCTTTCGTTCGTAGTCACCTCGAATATGCGTCACAGGTATGGAACCCAATATACAACATTTATATAGACCGCCTTGAAAGTATACAAAGAAATTTTTTAAGGTACCTTCAATTTAAATCTAACTGTTATCTGCCTGACTATCATACACGCTCCAAAAAAATTGATATTTTGCCTTTAGCTGAGCGTAGAAAAATATCGGACATAACGTTTCTAATCTCTTTATTTATTGGTACAACTGAGTTGCCAGTACTGGTATCTAAGGTGGGCCTATACGCACCATCATTGTTTCTACGTAGGCCGAACTTATTGTACGTCCCTATAGCAAGAACTATAATAGACAACATTCATACCTATTGCGAGCATGTCGTTCTTTTAATGTGGCATGCCGGGAGGTTGATTTGGATTAATTTTGCACTAGTGTTACTAGAATGAAGAAAACACTATGTGATCAATACTTTAAATGATTTCCATTATCTCTAATATTCCTAATTTCTAAAATAACTTAATTTGTCTTGAGAGTTTTTTGAGCATTAGCATGTAAAGATGTAATAATACCTAAATGTGGAAACTGATAATTGGCCTTCATCCTATTAATTATATAATATTGAACCTTTTTTAGCTGTAAGTTTGCCTAAAATTGTAAAATAAAATTAAAATAAAATAAAAATGTGTTGGTTTACAATAAAGATTATCTTATCTTATAAATGAGATATGACCCATAGTAAAAAAAATTAATAGGTATATATGGCAATTCGTTCAAAGCTTGTACCACGATCAGTCTGCAGCACAACTGCTCCAGATGTCTAGCAGGATTTACAGTTGCAACATCGCCACCACTGATCGCTCACAAGACGATAAATGAACGGTACAATTCGTATCTTACATATTTGGTGGCATTACAGCAAGCAAAAAACTTATTTATAATAATACTTTCAACCGAGAATAATGCACACAATTACGTACGTATACACTATGGGGGTATATAGGTAACATGACTTAGTGTCTGTAATGGTGACTCTCTTTCCTGAAACTTTGCCTTTTTCTTACCATCAGGTGAGGTGAAGTCAAGTTGGCGTGTCCTAGGTAAAAAAAAACTAAAATTCTCGAAATTGTTGCATAATGGTAAAGTGAAAAGTGTCAATCGGTTATGGTGAATAATAACTGACCACAGGGTCTGGTCAATCATTATTGACCAGAGCCTGTGGTCAAATGGACTTTTGAAAGTTTTTTCAATCAGTCATAAGTAGTTTTAGCCCATTGTGCTGGTTAACAGTACCTAAATTTGAAAATCTGTTTCGAGTCTAAGTTAGACAAATTGGATTAGGTTAAAATAAAAACTAGATACAAATAGGTCAACTACACCGGTAAAGTACCATCCGGTCACCTGAAAACGGTGTTAAGTAGCAATTAATATGTAAAGTACGTTAGAAAGCTTTATAGTCATATAAATCTTCACTTCTTATCTATTTTTCCATTATTTTCCTCTTGCGGCACACGAATTACACCTCTGGCTGCTGATAGACTATGTGAATCATTGACTATGAATCACGAGCTTCTTCACATTTTACGCTACTGAAAGAAAATAATCACTTTTAATTTAACGTGAAACAACCCTTTAAAGTTTTCTGATACAGTTAATTTATATACAGAATAATAGATTTACGTTAATTAATCAAGTTATCTCGGTATACGTTAGAAACCTAACATACAACGCACTGGTGTGGAGTAGCTGCTAGTTAATTAGGGCGCTATATTTATGTACGAGTATAATTGCTACGTTAACTCCTTCATGTTTTGACGATTATGGGTGTTTTGCGTGGTACCTTAAGTTTAGTTAATTGTATTTTATGTAATTATTTCATAATTGTTTGAATATTTCAGGTCATTAAAAAGCAAACATTACTTAAAAGCAAGTTTGAATGTAACTTTCGTCTTAAGTAACCTATATGTAATTTGTACTTGAAATCTGACTAACATTAACAGAACGTATTAGCCTGGATTCTGTACTGTGTACTAATATATCCTATTGTTTTCTTTTAGAAAGGGACAGTTCATGAGTTCAGGTTTCATCTTTGATGTTGACTTGTAACATTTTAGGAAAAGTTAACAAGATATTAATTAATTCGCCGGGGTGCGAGGGATATATCTCTGATATTCTCAACTCCGGAAACCTGCTGCCCACACAGTCAGCATGCGTTTTAGTAGGTTCAAGCCCGACATAACTGCCCCCACCGGCTCCAGTGGTCGGGGTATCAGTGGGGATATTGCGCACAGAAAAATACTAACTCATTTTCTTTATTATTTTACTCCTTCATCTAAAACTTTAGTTTATTTGTCACTTGTAATGTGATGTAGTCCACCCTTGCCACCCCTGAGCATGAACACAAAAACAGCTGAAGCTTCGCGTTACTAAGCGCTTGAATGAACATTGCCGAATAGTGGGCCTTGTGAGTGTATCAAATATAAGCGAAAAGCGTTTTAAATAGAATATTCACTAATTAATGTACAGGCTGCTGAAAAATACTTTGATATAGCCGTAGTTGTTTCATTCAGACTGGAGTGTTTTTTGTTAGGGACAACGTATCTACAGTTTTTAGTATATTATTGACTGTTCAACCATTGAGTAACTTGGAAAATACAGTAACACATAATTCAATTTTCATTTCACGTTTAACTAGGCTAACTTATCCCAAGAGCGGACTCGATACCTCAGAACTGCTTCTTAATAGCAAACTGTGAATACGAATACGAAACTATAGGCTGTAATTGGTTTCACTGGAACACACTCAATATTTCAACCAACTATTTTGTTCTTTAATGTCGCTTACAACTTGTTTACTGCCGTCGCTTATACCTCAGCGGCATCCACTGTTCTCTATTGCCATCTACCGCTCATTCCCAATACGCTCATTAACAGAAATTTGCTCGTACCTGAACAGAAAATGTTCCAGCCTGCAGCACCGCGATATTGTTGATATCATCGAGTAAGCGTTTAATTAGGTGTTATCGTATTGTCTTTAAAAATGGGTTTCCTTAATCTATACTACCAAAACACTCAGGGACTGCGTATCAAAACGCACTTGTTTAAGCGTAATTTACTCCTAAATACGTACGACGTCATATTGCTGACAGAGACCTGGTTGCTTGATGGTGTCGGTGATGAGGAGCTTTTTGACGATAGATACATAGTGTTCCGTCGTGATAGGAACTATTCTTATACACATGAGAAACTTGGCGGTAGTGTACTCATAGCAGTCAGACGTGAGCTGTCTGCCATACACAGGAGGGAGTGGAGCTCCTCGGCTGAGGACATTTGGGTTACTATTAGTTACACTGCTAAGGATTGTTCTCCGCGCAAAATACATTTGTGCACCCTGTACCTATGCAGTGAAAATTTGGGTAATTCATTTAACTGCCAGCTCACAAATTTCACCAGTCAACTCTCAACTATGATTAGTTCATGTCCCGATGACACTTTTATAATAACGGGTGATTTTAACCTTACCAACGTCAGTTGGTTAAACGGTGAGGATGGTCTGGAGCCTTCAGGCATTTCAGGTGATGCGCAGGTGTACTTTTTCGATACTATCTCTGAATGTAATTTAAAACAATTTAATTCCTTTCATAATGATAATGATAGATATTTAGATCTCATGCTGTGCAACTCTGAATTGACCGTTAACGTATGTGAATATCCTATAGTACGAGAGTATGTGCATCACAAAGCAATGAATATTACAATGAACTGTGCTGATGTAACATTTTTAAAATGTAACCCTAGAATGACGTACTTTTATGAACGCGGTGACTACGACAAAATCAATGCCTCACTGGACGAGATCAGGTGGGAAGAATGCTTAACATCTAACACTTTGGAGGCTGCCATAGAATGTTTCTATTCACACCTTTACGTCCTTAGAGACAAATATATACCCCATAAGCTTTTTCATTCCTCAAGTTATCCACCGTGGTATAGTTCATGTCTAAAAAAGATCCTTAAAGAAAAATATAAATTCTTTAAGAGATTTAAAATGTACGGAAATTCAGATGATTATGTCACTTTCAGCTTGCTCCGTAAAAGAGCAAAGCGCATTGAAAAGGATTGCTATCGCTCTTATATTGAAAACGCGGAACAATCCATCATAAATGACCCTAAATTATTCTGGAGTTTCATTAAGTCCAACAAAAAGGGCGGTAACATTTATCCCTCTACAATGTTGTATAAGGATACATTAGCCACTTCCAGCGAGGAAATATGTAATATCTTCGCTGTTTATTTCCAGTCGACTTTTCTAGCCCCGCAATCTCCCTCGCTTCCCTCACCTATACTCCAGAGTGATCTGGGTAATTCTGACTGTACTCATGACATAAGCAACATTGAAATAGGATCTGACGTTGTACATAAGTTACTTAAATCTGTAGACCTTGGTAAAGGTCCAGGACCTGATAATATTGTTCCAAGGTTTATAGTGAAATGCGCAGATCAATTGACTGAACCACTAACCATCTTGTTTCAACGTTCTGTGAAGGAAGGATATGTGCCAAAAGTCTGGAAGTCAGCTTTCGTCACTCCCATTCACAAGAGCGGTAGCAAAGGTGATGTTTGCAATTATAGGCCCATTTCAAAGCTATGTATTTTCGCTAAACTACTTGAGCGACTGGTCTATAACCAGGTTTACAACGCACTATCAAGCTCGATACTATCCAATCAACACGGTTTTGTGAAAAACAGGTCAACCACTAGCAACCTTCTCACCTTTGTTGATTTTGTGTCGTCCAAAATGGAGGGAGGGGGGCAAGTAGACAGCATTTACACTGATTACAGTAAAGCTTTTGATCGCATTGATCACAGGATACTGTACCAGAAGCTCTTGCGAATGGGAGTGCACGGAAACTTATTTAGGTGGTTCGTATCCTACATCGAAAATAGATCTCAGGCTGTTGCACTCAACGGATCCATATTCAGCTGGCACACTGTACCCTCTGGCGTTCCTCAGGGGTCCCTGTTAGGTCCTCTACTGTTTAATATTTTCATCAATGACATTGTATCCTGCTTTGTACACTCACAACTTCTAATGTACGCAGATGACATGAAAATTTACAAAGTTATAAAAACTGTAGATGATTGTTTTCTTTTACAACAGGATCTCACGAGATTTGAGGAATATTGTCGTGTAAATAAATTGGATATCAATGCCTCCAAGTGTTACGTTATCAGTTTTACTCGTAAGCCGCGTACATGCGAGTTTAACTATGCACTTAAAGGTATCACACTCAAGCGAGTTCAGGAAATCCGGGACTTGGGGGTAACTCTTGATTCAAAACTCACGTATGAAAAGCATGTAGACAATATCGCGACGAGAGCTTACAAAATGCTAGGTTTTGTCCTCAGATCATGCTCACAATTTTCAAATATGAAGGTGATCAAAATTTTATATTGCTCATACGTTCGCAGCGTCCTTGAGTATTGCTCACAGGTTTGGAATCCGCAGTATGATGTCCATATAAATAGATTGGAATCTATACAACATAAATTTTCTAAATTCTTGCGGTATAATTGCAACACACATGATGATACTTATGAGGCCAGCTGTAGGAGACACCACTTACTGCCCCTGCAAACGAGGCGGAGAACTGCGGATGTAGCTCTGCTATTAAAAATAGCACAATCGAAGGTGGAATCCCCATATCTCCTCTCGATGATACATTTAAAGGTCCCAATCAGATCGGTACGAATACCTGCTCCTCTCCACATACCCTGCAGTGTTACCAATTATAGAAGTAACTCTTTCTTCCTTAGATCAGCCAAGCTTGTGAACAGAACGTCCGAATATCCGGAATTAGATTTGTTTAATACAAGGCCCGCTAAATACAAACGTGCTGTCGGTGATTGTTGGTTTGGGTTGGCTCCCTAGGTATTATCTGTGTTCCCAATCTTATTGTTCATTTATTATTCTTTTTCCAAATTGTCATCAATAGGATAATGTATATGATACCGTCTAGTGTTAATTTGTTATTTAAATGTGAAAACTTAGAAATGGTTTTTAGTCATGTAAGTAGTACTATTATAAAGTTATAATGCTGTTTGTTTTCCGAATAAAAAAAAAAAAAAAAAAAAGCGTAGTTACCAGTTTCGTATCAATCATATTTGTATACTGCCAACCCTATTTTGTTATTGATTAGTTTTATCTTCAGTTATGGTGTTCCCAAGTTCCACACCTGACCATTATAATACACTAGGTCTCAGTCGCATAGAAAATTGGTTTCGGTGAGGGTTCTCAGGTGGCACGGACCTGCGATGAGAATGTGGAGTAGTCCGACTGGGGGAGTATCTCCGCCCTCTACAGAATACCGCGTTCATAATAACTTCGTGTTGTATTCCCAGCGGTGAGTAGGGTAGCCAGAGCTCACTGGAGAATTTGTGCTGTCAGTGGAATGACTTAAGGCTTGTCCTGCTTTGTCTTCTACACTGATGGCACAGAAAGTCTGCGCTTCCAGGGTCAGCAGCACGAGTGTGGCTCTTCTGGTGTTACACACGTCCATAGGCTACGGTAACCACTTTCCATCAGGTGGGCCGCGTGCTTGTCTGCCACCTAAGTGGTTTAAAAGAAGCCCCTCAGACTATGGCCCACCTATTGACGTGTTCTACATACCCATATACATGTACACTGGAAGACATCAGGGGGCCTACGAGAACTCCATACAGGTAGCAGGTTGCACTGGGAGAACAGAACTTTTTTTTCATACCACTTAGTTGCCAGACAAGCACACGGCCCACCTGATGGGAAGCGGTTACCTTGGCCTATGGACGTATGCAACACCAGGGGTGTCACACTCGCGCTGCCGACCATGAAGAAACCTTCTGATGCCCCTCTTGAAGAACCCCATATTGTAGGCGCTTGGGAAAACCGCAGCAGGGAGGTCATTCCACAACTTGAGTGTTCGTGGGATGAAGTTTCTTTCATACCGTACAGTGCGCACCGTCTCAGGTCGCAATGTGTGAGGATGAATTCCCTGCCTATGGCGAGAGGTGCGATGATAGAATGTAGCCACGGGCATCATGTCTGAGAGTTGAGGCACCATCGCCACGATAGAAGAAGAAGGTACTGACGTGATTTTACTCCCAACCATGGTGGACAGCATATGATTAACTCTCAACACAAGCAATTTAGCTCAGCTGGAAAGGTTCGGACGAATAATAGTAATTTCGATTACACTATTTAAAAAAAAAGTACTTCCTCAGTTCCAATTCTGATTTGAAGAAAAAATCTCAATAGATGTCATAGCACTGCAAATGAAATCGCAGTTTCTTTATCACAAAATCAACTAGAAACGTAATTACAAAAGTTCTGCAGTGCTGAAGCAGGCATATTAAACTGATAAAAAGTTTGATGAAAAATACAAGCCAGTAGTCCTGACAAAGCGACAAACCAATTACACACAACAATCTCACTTATAATCTCACGGCTTGCTTTGTCCGCCGTCCATCAACGCTGATGTCAGATTATAGTTCGGGACTGTGACGTCACAGAATATTGTGACGTCACCCGACGTAACACAAAACTTCATTCAACTCAAAAAAGATTCATTTGAATATTTAGTTTCTGTACAGTGCACAATATAATTGTTTAAATGACACATAGCATTTTTAAGAACTGTTTTCGATAATTCATAAAATAATTTATTAATATATTTCCTAATACATTTTTAAATTTCATTTAGTATTCTTTATTTATTTTACAAATCTTAAGGAATAAAATTTAATTTTTGCTAATAGTATATAACTTATTAGCTTATTTTTACTCGACTGCGCCAGTGAGGGTAATGTGTTACGCGCGTATCTATGTATGTATGTAGTTTTCTTTGTTACCCTCTACAGAATTAACGGCTAGAAGGATTTCGATGAATAGGATTTCAAATGAAAAGTATTTATCTCCAGAGTGTCATAGGGTACAATAAATTTCAACGACTATGCGGTGTATTTTTGGTCCTAAAATGCGCGTTGTCAAAAAATTCATTCAAATTTATCGAGTAGGGTATCAAAATGAAGAGAATTAGAAAGATATGACAAATTTTAAAATAAAAGTTTAAAATAAAATAAATTAGCAAAAATAGCAGGCGATAGCCACTAATCATCTTTCAGTTTATGCAAATGGGTACCGCCTGCTACCAAACTGGTTTTGATCTTTTAGACAGTAGTCGGGTATTTTAATTTTTTTATAATTAAACATCGCTTGTATATAAATTATTGATATTCATGGATTTTAATCATCAGATTTCAATCCTGCGGATTTTTTACAATCCGAATGTCTTTGATAAGTAAACATAAATATGGTTCATGCCTATCCAAGAACATCCAAATGAATAATAGCGTTACTTTGATACTAATGTGAGTGAACATCGTAGTTAAATACCTATAGTGTTACTTGAATCGAAATGTAATAAAATATAGCACGCATGAGAAGCTTGTAAACTACAGCAGTTTTTTAAGCAATTTTACTCGGTCTAAGGTAACTTATTACATTATTGATGTACCAGTAAGTGGATAGTACTTTCAAAAGCGAGTGGAGGAATGAAATTCTATATAGTCTATCACACAAATAAACATCGTGCGGGACCGCTGCAAAGCGCTGCTGGCTGACTGTACCCCCGGACGTAATTTAAACTGAGAGGCACGAAGGACTGGATATATTTTGATTTCTTTTGTAAAAAATTCCCTCCTGAGGTTGGAATAGAAGAGAAAGGCGTTTCTATTGTATTTTCGATTCTGTATTTATTCAAGAACGTGAATGCCATCAGCCGTTGCGATATCTATGAAATCTATAAATGTAGGTGCGTATTTGATATTTTTGGCTAATACCAGGTTGTGTGAATACGGGTAGGCGCTGAGGTTATATATCGCACTCTCCAAAAATGTAATTATTGGAGTCAAAACCCGCATTAGGTTTGTAAAAACTTGCTTTGAAGAAATCTGATTTAGTGAGAAATTCATTATTAAGACATCTGTTAATTCATTCATGAATTTATTTTGTATACTTGGTTACTTATAATAATTTATTTTCTTTCGAATATAATGTCGACTTTGTAATTTGTGCAGGTATAATGGGTTATGGAGCACTAACCAATGATGTTTATATTTATATGAAATAACAACAATAACAACAATGTAAAAAATTCGTATGCCTAATGCAGGCGAGATATGCTGTACTATCCACACTGGAAAAATTAACACCTTTATCTTCACCGTGTCTCTTACGAATAAATTTTCATTTCATTTCAAGGCTTCCAGCAATTCACCAGGAATAAGAATAGAGCGTAGGTATTGTATTCAACCACACAAATTAATTGAAATTTTTCAAATAAATCTTCATAACTAGCCTCAACATATATTCATATATACATAATATAATCACGCCTCTATCCCCTGAGAGTTAGGCAGAGTTGATTTCCTCAAATATTGCATTCGGTCCCACGTAATAGGGAGTGAGCCTATTGCCGTCTTCCGGGCACTATTGTTGACTCGAGCCATCTGAGGCTGAGTCTGGGCTGTATATATCTGTCTGATGTTAAACAGCCCTATCCCTTAGTCGCCTTGTACGACACCGCATGAGAAGAGATGGGTAGCCCAGATTCCACTCTGCCGGAAACCACAAAGAATAGGCATAGATAGTGTGTGGTGATAAAAATTGAATTTTTTATAATAAACGTTCATAACTAGCCTCAACAGGTATTTTGAATACTATAGCGCTTACTAGGGAAAGGGTAAAGTTTATTAAAATTTAAATAACTATTTAATTTTAATCTTTTATAACCACATCCATCCATTCGCAGCTCTGCTACAAGCTCCAGTCCGGTGCACTTTATGTTCAACCCAACCAGGGAATCGAAGCAGCTACTACTAAATTAAATAAGTCCAAACGTCTATCTCTGAAATGCAAGCACTAAAATAATTTACTTTGTGGCAGTCCACAGATTGTAACTCGTTTTAAATCTATTCACAAGAATAAACAAGCTTTGCTAATGTTGATTATACAACTCGTTGTATATACATGTATTCTCACTGTGTAAAAATGCAATTATACAACTCATTGTATATACATGTATTCTCACTGTGTAAAAATGCAATTATACAACTCATTGTATATACATGTATTCTCACTGTGTAAAAATGCAATTATACAACTCATTGTATATACATGTATTCTCACTGTGTAAAAATGCAATTATACAACTCATTGTATATACATGTATTCTCACTGTGTAAAAATGCACTTTTAGGGCCAACACAACTACTATATTATTTATATTGTAATAAGCTACTTAACTTCTTACAATCTAAGTAAGAAGACGCCTTTATATTCAATGGATGTCAATAACATTAAAATGCTAATGTAAAATCGAGTGATATCGTTCGACGCGGCGAGTCTCCTCGCCGGATCGCCACCGTGGATCCTGGAAGAGAGATTCCTTTCGGCGCTATACCGGTTCCGAAATGCAGCGCGGGAGCGGGGTCACGATCCCGAGCCCGAGTCGATGAATGACCTCTGCCCCCCATGAGCGCAGGCCTGGGGGTGACTGGTGGAGCCGTCTGTCACCCTGGCAGAAACAGACCGCGGCGGCGGCGCGCCTGGTCCGCCCCCCATTTCCGGGGACGAGTTGGGGACTCTGTAGTTCCCCACACACCTGAGGAGAGGGCCAGATCGTGAGAGATGGCACTGGGTCGGCCGGGGTGCGAGGGATATGCCTGTCAACCTCACCTTCGGCAACCAAAACGATCCACAGGCGGCGTGCGTTTTGGTCGGTTCGAGTCCGACATAACCTCTTCCACCGGCTCTGGTGGGGAGGTATCCGTGGGGATTTAGCGTACGTAAAAAAAATGTAAAATCGAGTTTCTATTCTCAAAACAGCCAAAATATATATAGTATATAGTGGATGAAGTACGGTTGACTAATAATATAATTACAAGCTTACCTTTCCGCCCGTATGACTTTATTAACAAATCAATTAATTATGCAAATCCAACTATTGATGACCCTTAATCACTAATAGTTGATGATCTCTAATCACTGGGCAGGATACAAATGTCGAATGAGCAGTAATCGTTGGACTAAACGCCTAACAGAATGGCTACCGAGGGACAGAAAGAGAAAAATAGGCAGACCATATAAAAGATGTAGAGACATATTCAGTCAAAAATGTCTCGCGATAAATAAATGTGGAATGGGCTAGGGGAGGCCTTCGCCGCACCGCAGAGGCGACTACTACTGATAGTTAAAGTTATTTATTTTATTGTTTATCTAATTTCAAGAATTTGCATGTACTAGAAAATAAAGGCTATTTTTCAGTTGAAGTTGAGTTTCCTTCCGTTTATTTTGATACTGATGTGAGTGACCATGATAGTTAAATTACCTATAAAGGCTATTTTTATGAAAAATAATTAATAAGTAAGCTTAGCATAATTTATGTACATTCATATTATTTGAATGGTTTTGTACTTTTGTAGACAAGAACATCATAAATAATTACAGCAACAGTAAAATTATTGGTAAAAAGTATTTAGCGTCGCACAAAATTCATTAGGATCGAAGTAAAGAATTGTATCGTGTAGCAGTTTACATAAACGAATCCTTTCTCAACATTACGTTTAAGTAACTCCACCTATCTAATTCAATTTCGTACCTAATACACAGTACACACTCAAAACATGCCATATTTATTTAGAGGTAATTGTATTTATACCGTTGCTGTACTCTCGGAATTACACTAATTGCAAAATGTAGACATCTCGTTTGTTTATAACCAATTTGAGCCATTTTAGCGTGGATACCTAGGGGTTAGGGTTTAAGTGCCTTATGTTCGCTAAACAACTGGCAATTCATTGGTTGACATTTTGCAGAATAGGATATTCAATACATAAGATTAACATCCTCAAACATTGCGACTTAAGACGGTGCGCACTCTGCGGTATGAAAGTAACTTCATCCCACGCACACACAAGCTGTGCAATGAACTCCCAGCTGCAGTTTTCCCATGAGCCTACAATATGGGGTTCTACAAGAGGGGCATTGGGAGGTTTCTTCAGGGTCGGCAGCGCGAGTATAACGTCCTTGATGTTGCACATCTCCATAGGCCACGGTAACCACTTCCTATCAGGTGGGCCGTGTGCTTGTCTGCCGCCTAAGTGGTATAAAAATGTATTTTTGACAGGCGTCAAAGTATATAAATCCCATAAATTGATCATTCTATTCTATTCTACACTTATTGCCACTAGCCTAGAGGTGCTGATCTTAGATTGACAAAACGATTGATCCAGGCTTCACGTGACTAGAAGGCTGACCGCTATTCAACCCACGGAACAAGCCCTGTCATTCACATTGCAATACCGTCAATACTCTGAAACGTTACTAATTGCCAACCTTGCGGAGAAATGCGCACATACCTAATTCCTACACTGGCTGAAATTGCCAACATAAAGCAATATTGGTTAATTCAACGTTCATAATTACGGTAATGTTACTACACAGTGAACTGAAATGGGATGTCATAGCCAGCATTATTAATTAAATTGCAATTTGCCTACACAATATAAATATATAATGTAGTGTATACGCTTCGATTCATAAAACACATGTGATAAAAAAAGCAATACCAAAATTCAAAGCACTCGACAAGTACAGATGACATTGCGAAATTAGAAGGGGTTTTGTTACACGAGTTCGGGGGTACGCGAATAACGAGTTTCTATTTTGAAAATTCTGAGTTATGTGAATTAACTGATTTTATTAAAATGTTCAAAGCATTTTACCCATAGTGGGGGATGGTTGTAAAAGGATGAAAATTAAGAGGTTATAAGTATGTTAATTCAAAATCGTGAAAAAATAAAAATAATTGTCGAAATTTATTTTTGCACTTTTATCATTTAATCAACAGTCTACAAACTATTTGCAAATCTACCAAATATGTACAAAAATCATTTAGTACATAATAATAGTTTCTAGTTTTAAACTTCATTTTGTATTATACTCGTATATACAATTTTTTTTTTTTTTTTTTTTTTTTTTAATATAGGACACGTCAATTGGACTTCGCCTTGCCTGATGGTAAGCTGAAGGCAAAGTCCCAGAAAAGAGGGTCACCATTACTTACACATACCGTGTGACAATGGTGACACTCAGCTTGACGGCCTCATCATATGCTTTTTCACGCCCCGCTTAAAGGACCCGGGACTGTAGGAAGAAGGAAACACGTGAGCTGGTAATGAATTCCAGGCCTTAATGGTGCGACAGAGGAAAGAGTCTCCGAACCGCTTGGTTCTTGATCGGATGTTTTGCACCGTGTGCGGATGACATCTAAGACCTGCACGCGTTGTCCTGTGTAGGAAAGGGGAGGGTGGGACTAATTGGAAGAGCTCATCAGAACACTCCCCATGGTACAAACGGTAAAATACAGCCATGGACGCAACATCTCTACGCAGCTGTAAAGGTTCTAGGGTGTTCGTGATCTCGGGATTCCCAATGATGCGGACCGCACGTCGCTGCAACCTGTCGAGAGCATCTAGTAAGTACTTTGCTGAACCATCCCAGAGATGCGAGCAGTACTCCACACAGGAGCGAATTTGTGTCTTGTATAGAAGACACCGCTGCTCCGGCGCGAAAAACCGTCTCAAACCGTATCATCAAAACAGCCGTTTTGATGATACTTTCGATGTAGTTTTTGTTATTCAGGTTGCAGCGAATATCCATACCTGGGATATTGAGATTGTCCTGCAGTGGCAGTGGCGTGCTCTGAAGAGTGGGGAGGGGAAGGAAAGAAGATACTTTTGCTGTAAACGCACATGCCTGCGTCTTCTTGGCATTGAACTCAACCAGGTTCTCAGAGCCCCATTGAGAAATGTGATTCAGGATCCCGTCAAGCTCAGTGACAAGAAGCTGCCTTTTCTCCGCGATATCCGACTGCTTGGCCGCAGGATGTCCATGATAACTCCCATGCAAAGTGCTATCGTCTGCATAACAATGAACATTGCCGGTAGACAGCATGTCGTTGATATATATATATATATATATATATATATATATATATATATATAAACTCACGCCTATATCCCCGAAGGGGTAGGCAGAGGTGCTAGCACCCACATTTCGCCAGTTTATGTTTAGGTCCCAATGTCATGTCGTTGATATGCAGAAGAAAGAGAGTGGGTGATAAGACGGACCCCTGGGGCACGCCAGCATTAACCTGCAGAAACTCCGAAGCTCGTCCGTCACAAAGGACGCGAATACGGCGCCCCTGCAGGAAGCTAGCAACCCAGTTGCACAGCCTAGAAGGCAGACCAAAGGCAGGTAGCTTGGAAAGAAGCGATTTGTGCCAGACTCTATCGAAAGCTTTGGCGATGTCAAGACTAATTGCCAGTGACTCGCCGTGCTTGTCCATAGCCTCACCCCAAAGATGGGTAACGTATGCTAGAAGATCACCCGTTGACCGTTTCGGTCTGAAGCCATATTGCCGGTCATTAATTAAGGAGTGATCCTCTAGGTGCCGCATGAGCTGTTTGTTGATTATGTGCTCGAACACTTTGCACAGCACTGAGGTGACGGCTATGGGTCGATAGTTGGCTGGCTCCGAGCGATCCCCCTTCTTGGGAATCGGCTGAACATTCGCCTCTTTCCAAGGCAAAGGCACTGTACCCGAACTGTAGGATAGCCGGTATAGGCGCGTAAGCATTGGAGACAACTCCGCTGCACATTTTTTCAAGACTACCGCTGGAATACCATCCGGACCACTGGCTTTCCGGACATCGAGTGATTGCAGCACTGCACGGACATCGCGTTGCCTGATATGGATATCAGGCATCGCGTGGTCACTGTCGGGTAGTGTTGGTGGCTGCATACCACAATCATCGATTCGGGAGTTGGCCGCAAAGAGATTAGCCAGCAGATTTACCTTCTCTTGCGGCTCATGGGCCAGGGATCCATCAGGGTTACGCAGCGGAGGCAGCGAAGGCTGACAAAAGTTGGCTTGCACGGCTTTAGCCAGTCGCCAGTAGCCACGGCTTCCCGTGGGATGCATCACTAGCTCTTGACCAAGCCGCGCTATGCGCAGGGCATCCGCTCTGACGTAGGCCCTTCTGCAGACCTTTGTGGCTCTGTTGTACGCCGCCTTGAAGTGGCCCAGATTGGGATGGCGCGTGGCGCGCGCCCTTACCCAAGCGCGGTACGCAGACTGTTTTTGTTCAACAGCTTCCGCACACTCGCGCCCGAACCAAGGGCGCACCCCGTGGTCACCGGTGACATCGGTGTATGAGATATAGTATTCCATACCCAGACCGATCTCACCGGCGACAGCAGTAGCACAATCCGATGGGTTCTTACTTTCAAAGCAGTGCTCAACCCACGGGATGGACGCAAAATAGTCACGAAGTCCATCCCAGTCCGCTGACGAGTAGTGCCAGAGACGCCGCTTCCCCTGCACGGGTCGTGGGGGCGCTATAATGGGCACCGTGGAACAGACCAGACAGTGGTCGGAGTTGCCTAAAGCGGCTCGCACCGATACACTGTACCGGTCCGGATCACTCGTCAGCAGAAGGTCTAGCAGAGAAGGTGCTAGGCCCGACCTTCTTGGTATTCTAGTGACCTCGTGCACCAATTGGGTCAGGCCGTGCGCCAGAGCAAACGCGTGGGCGGCTCTTCCCGCATGGTCTGTTTTGGAGGAGCCCAACCAGATCTCGTGGTGGGCGTTAAAATCCCCCAAAAACACCATTTCGGCATTCGGAAATCGCTCCTGCGTATCATCTGCCGCCTGACTCAGATATTCAAAGAGTCGAGTTGTCTCAGCATCTCCTGTATGGGAACGGTAGAGGCACACATAGATCTGACTCGTAGGGCCATGGTCTACGTGTACCCAAAGGATGGAGAAGGATGGGTCCTCTAGGCAGCGCAAACGGCGACAGCAAACATCCGCCCTAACAAACACGCACACCCCGGCTTTTGCACGAAAACTTTCCTCAAGAACATAGCCAGGGTAGAGCAAGTAGGTCGTGTCGTCAGGGCGGTGTATTTGCGTCTCCGTTAGAAAAAACATGGCAGGTTTCGCCGTCTCTAGGTGTTGGTGGACGGCGTTGAGGTTTGCATGGAGCCCACAGATGTTAGTGGACTCCACCTCAAATAGCAAGCTTTTGGGAGTGTGTCGAGCCGCTGTGTTGCCTATTTCCTTTAATTGCGCTGCCATGAGTTTGGGTGGGAGAAGGCGTGAAAAAAGAGGTGATTGCCGCCGCAGCACCGTGTGACAAAGCGCGGGATATTGGTTTTATCTATGAATGTGAGGCATGGCGAGAGCCGACGCGCCGAACGGAAGGGCCCCCGTACCCCCCCGAGTATGGTCGCCGGGCTCCCAATTCCGGTCACCAACCGGCACGACGAACCATATCGGGATTATGCGCGGCCTGGTGAGGCAGCCTCCCAAGGTGGTTAACCCCAGTTGGGCCCCTGTACTATACCGCGGGCGGCCAGCGGCACCACCGTTTCTACAGGTCTCCCTGTTCGGCGCATCGCCCCGCGCCATCCCCACTAGACTACGCCAAGACCCACTGGTCCCACTAGTGCTGCGACAACCACCACCTCTGCCCGGCTATGCACTTGCTGACTCCTGAACACAATCCAACCGAGATTGAATTGCTATGGAGGGTTTTTCGCAATAGTGCACGGTGGTACCTACCCGGTCGAAACTTGAGACAAATTTGTGCCACCAAGTTTCTACCACCAGTAAAAGTTTATTTCCTGGTGACCTGAAACACAGGCCTTGAGCTTAGCACCGGCACCAGTCACCTACATTATAATATTGTGAATATTACCAACTTTGTAACCTAACAATTTAATTTGTAACAAATAATTTATATTGTGGTGAGAAATAAAAATATTATCTTATTGAATGAAATTAAACCCAACAACATAAAAAGTGATAAAAAGCGATTAAGCCTTTTCGGAGGAGTTTGGTTACAAACACTGGGACACAAGAATTTAATTTTATTTGTAAAAATTAACATGCATGAAAGTACAAGTTTGTGAACAAGATTAAATTGCTTTTAATGTCAGCCGTAAGTGTCTTACGAACATGTGTGCGAGGGTAAATTATATATGCAATGACGTGTGCCATTGCTGTGTTGGGTAACTAGTGTACTGCTAATAATTAACTACCGGCTAAATGTTTGATTATAATGTGCACTGATCCGTGTACTACATACTCTAGTAATGTGTATTGCCAGTTTATGTGAATAGTGAATAAGACTATTTTGTAATAACAACAGCTAATATCTATAAAATATTGTTGTGAATGTTTTCGTTTAGCTTTTTTACATGTCACTTAGGTACCAAACGTTATATATGGTCCACTTGATGGGAAAAGGTTACCATTACCTATAGAAGCAAAAAAATATGTTTGAAATCTATGGTATTTGTACAATGGTATATCCGTTACCACTAGACGTGATCAATCTCTGCCTGTCTTCAAAAAAATAGTTGCGACCTACTACTTGCAAGAACGATAGCCACTGTTTTTTACCTTATTTTTCTTTATCTCCCTCATTCATGTCTTCGCTGTTTTTAATATTTTTTGTAAGTATATGTAGTATATTCAAAATAGTACATCATCTATATTTAGCCATTTTCTGGAGAGGTAGGACACGACGGTATTTCCCTCCAATTGAGTAGTCCGACTGGAGAAGTACCGCCCTACAGAATACCGCGGCCATAATGACCTCGTGTTGAGTTCCCGGCGTGAGTAGGGTAGCCAGAGCTCACTGGAGGGTTTTTGTGCTGTCAGTGGAAAGACCAAAAGCTTGTCCTGCTTTGTCTTTTACACTGACGGCATAGAAACTCTCAAAGCCTGTAGGGTTGGCAGCGTGAGTGTGACTCTCTTGGTTTTGCACGCGTCCATAGGCCATTGTGACCACTTTCCATCAGGTAAGCCGTGTGCTTGTCCGCAATCTAAGTTGTATAAAAAATCCTTATAAGTATGGATCACAATAACAAAAACAATTATTAGCAAACTGTAAGAGATTGCCATGTGCGTTAATGTCACCATTTGTTTGTGTACTGCGAAACTGTAACGTATATTGTAATGTATACTTTTCTTGTGTACCCATACAATAAAGCGATATTAAATTTATTATTATTTATTTATTATTCATTTCAATATTTAAATCACCATCATCAGATCCTTTTCTGAATCTAGTCGAAGTCGGCTTTCCAGACTAACTGTGTACTACAAAGCGACTGCTATCTGATTTCTACAACTAATTGGCGTTATTAAATGTCAGTAGTTAGTGTAGTAGTCGAATTTTTCGGCTCCAAATACCCATAATAAGTGCCAAAAATGTTCGTATAGCAACCAGAAAAGATATCGAATCTTTTCTGGTTACACGCATTATTAGAATAGAAAATATTCTAATAATGCGTGTAAATAGTGATGCGAAAAGTATTTCAATAGTCCTATATCCACATACATACCGTTATTTTTATGACATCCTTAGTAAAATACGACTTCACTAGATCTCTTCAGTGATATATTACACTCCCCAATATCTCAAGTTAAGCGTATAAGGAATTCGAAGGGTCCTTGGGGAACAACTGGAGAGGGATATTAGTTTGTGAAGCGTTCCAGTATATCTCAGTACATTTGGTGTTAATCGGAGACAAAATTATCCTTACTCATCGAAAACACGCTAAGTTTCCTATATTTAATCACGTTGTAAGCAGAAAATGCAGCAGTAGTTTGAAATTGGCTAAAGAAATTTAGACAAAATTTCATGGAGTTTGAAATAAAAGCTATAAACTAAATAAATATTCTAAGGAATTCTATCTATCTAAACACAATGTATGAGATTTAGAGTCCGAATCTACTATACATACTGAAATACCTACATTTTACTTATAAATACACGTTCTGTACCTACATATTACACCTACATAGAAACACCCAAATAATGTATAATTTCGTGCATAAAAAATATATTTGTAATGAGCTGGAATCGAACTTGTGATAGCAGTTCAACGATCTACAGATATGCTACAGAAGCTGTCATGGAAAAAAAAACTAAAAAGATTGTGGTTTTGGTTAATTCAAAACTCAAGACTGGTCAGAATTTTGATTTTGGATATGATGTTTGAAAAATTGTTTTGGCAGAAGTTAACCATCCCATTTATAAAACTTTTAATTAGACACAAGGGTTCAAAGCTTGGGTTATTGATCAAAATGTTTTCAAACTCTGCTTTAAGTTTAGATTGGAAACCTCTGCCAGTGCGGAGCACGTTTCGTAGGTTTTATTCATTAATCAACAGACCCAGTTAACCCTAAGTTAATTTTCATAACTGGGCATCTGATTATCAGCTCTATTAGAGTTGTAAAATCTATATCTATGCTTTTATATTATAAAGCTGAAGAGATGTTTGTTCTTTTGTTTGGTTGATCGCCCTAATCTCAGAAACAAATAGACCGTTTATTGAGGAAGGCTATCGGCTAAATACTATTACGCTACTACTTAAGGGAGCGAAGCATTAATCATAAATATTTAGAAATCCGGCAGACACCCATACGTTATTTAAAAACTAATTAATTGCGAGCATATATGGAATAAAATGAGGATACAGGGCTTCGAAATATACCACGGGTGAAACTGGGACGGATCTTCTAGTACTATAACATAATAGAACACTCGTTGGGACTGACCTTCTTTATTGCAGTCACTTATAAATTTTAACAATCTTATATTAATCTTACTGGCTAATTTCAAATCTGTACTTTCTGAAGAATCAATTAATATTTTTTACCTCGTTTAATACTCGGCTCTTTTCCGTCGCCACTGGATGAGCACTAAGGCAAGTACAGTGAGTAGTTTAGACTGATTTTCTAGCTAATTACACCAGTTAGTGGTGATAATATCTAAAGAAACTTTAATTTACTGCTCTTGTAAATGTTGTATTTCTTTGAAGTCTTTATTTTTGTACATTTTCATAGTCATTACACGTGCAAAAAGATTTTGGTCTCATAGAATCTCTTCAAACCTATACCTAGACGTTTCGAGGCACACGATGTCGAATTCCGCGACAGTAATAACCTAAATATTTGGCAACAGATCTACCATTTTTAATGACATAATATAAACTTTGAAGACAAAATATATTTCACTTTAATAAATTCCTTCTATTGTTATATAGAATGGTGTAATATTGAATTGCTTAGTTAAACAATGTAGCAGTAATCTTGTGAACAGATGCACTAGCCAAATAGTTACAGCTATATTGGAAAACTTGCTGCAACTTTACTACAGGTCTGCAAACTCGACCGACGAGATGACAGATGGCACCGGTGCGGGAAACCACCCTGATTTTCGTGATCCCTATTAGGGATAATAGTATTATTCAAGTTGAAAGCTATGCATCAGAGCGTGTCTGATACATATTGCATGCTGTTAATACTAGAATGTATAATATTATGTTTCCCTGGATATACATAGGGGAAACGCTAGCTTGATGGGTACGTTTGGGCGAGGGCACGACACCTAAGTACGTATTATAACATACTATGTTCTATATTGGAAAACTGAAAAGTTACATTTGGGGTAGCATTTTACATAGCATTTTCGATGACTGCGCGTATGTTGTGTATATATGTATGTACTTTTCTTTGTATCTATGTCTACAGGCCTGACGGCTGAACGGATTTCAATAAGTGGGGACTCAAATGGTATTCATTTCCCGAGTGTCATAGGGTACATACAAAGTCAATAACAACTATGACATGGATTATTGATGCTTAAATGCGTGTTGTCAAAAAAGAAATCATCCAAAATCATCAAGTAGGGTATCAAAATAAAGAGAATATATGTATGTAGTGGCTTTAAGAACAATAATCTCGTAAAATTAAGAGTAGTTATGATGGCTTTGTAACCGGCTCTCAAAGCCGTGTTAGTGAAATACGTATACTTATATATAACATCGAAACAAGTTTGATATCAAACGGTACACATTAATTTTCATTCAGTTTATGGTTGTCAAATGGGTACCGCCTTGTCTCTGTTTTATCAAACTTATTTTGATCTTTTAGATAGCAGGAGGGTTTTTTATTTTTAATCATTTATTTTTTAGATATCAAGGAGGGCTGTATCCCTTGTCCGAAAGTCGCCATCTTGGAAAAAGGGTTCAAATAATTCTTATGGTTCGTCTAACAAACAGTTACTATACAGGTCAACACGTGCAGGGCTTAGATGTCAACTGCATACGGTGCAGAATATTCCATCAAGAGCCAAACGGTTCAATGACGCTTTCCTTTGCCGACCTGGAATCCCTTACCAGCTCACGTGTTTCCTTCTTTGTACAGCCCCGGGTTCTTTAAACGGGGCGTGAAAAAGCATCCGTTGAGGCCGCCAAGCTGAGTGTCACCATTGTCACATAGTACTTACGTAATAGTAGTCTAAAATGGTGACCGCTTTTCCCAATTATTTTGCCTGTAGCCTATCATCATGCGACATGATGTTAAATTGATGTGTCCTACATAAAAAAGGTTACATACTGTAGGAATCTCTAATTAAAACTTACGCTAGCACTAAAGTTGCACAGGTCCCTTGTTCCTCATTCTGGCGAAAATTCTTGTTCCACTGAAATAACTGCAGATTTATGCACCTACGTTTTATGGTTTTTGACAGTTCTCTAAATTACTTCGCTCGTTTGCATTTTACTGTGGGTGGCATATTTTAGTATAGTTTGGAATAGAGTAAGTGCTGTACTGTACTAATATTTTCGTACATTATACTCTACAAACATCCCAGAAGTTATAGCAAACGTTAGCATTCACAATTTCCAATTATGTCTTTGGTTACTATTAAATTTGTCAGCACATTTTATCATGATTTTTTCTGTTTCTGATATGTCGAAATCAGTATATTTTTCTTTTACTAATATTAGTGACCGTGATAAGTAGTTCAAATTCCGATATCTTTGGCATCACGTAATAAACTATTTGCCCACATTATGAAAATCGAACTTGAGACTTTAACTGGACATCAGTATCAGAATAAACGGGATATTTACCATGTTTCACTATTTTGAGCTTCCGATATCTCTCTCCAGTCCACTCGACAGTCGACTCCAGTTCCTCCGTGATCATGGTGCTTGCAACAGCGCCGAAATATCGGAAGCTCAAAATAGTGAAACATGGTAAATATCCCGTTTATTCTGATACTGATGTCAGTGACCATGATAGTTTAAATACCTATATTTAACTGGACATTATATTAGAACCTAATATTAGAAGATTTTATGAGAATACTTGGGTAACAAACTATGAAGATTGCGTGGCTATTCTATCAAATTGAGAATGTACGGTATCTGGTATGTGGTACACGATGCTATAAACTATTCAAATATTAAACGTAACGAATGATGTGTATCCTAAATCTAATCCTATTTAAAAATCAATTTGAACATAAACATTATCAGTCTAAATTTTAGCAGCAATAAGATCTTGTAACGATATTAACCAACAGATATTAAAAGCTACCTAATGTACCTTAGAATGAGATATTGTAATTAAGCTTAGTGTTAAGACTTTGACGTTGTCTATATTGATGCTAACATTAGATAAACTGTTATCATTCGAAATGAGAAATGTAAGGTAACGTTTAGAAAGTACTGAAGGGGGAAATGCGTAAAAAGCTGTCTAGGTAAATGACAAAGTTCATCTATCAAAATATATTCCAAGTGTATGACTCGAATGTCTTATTATTAACAGTTGAACAAACAAAACAATTTATTACTAATGATTTCTGAATCATTTGTTAACGTTACTACACTGCCAGATAAGTTACTGTAATTTAATTAAATAGAACATCCACGGCATAAACACCCTTATTCCTATATAGCTATAAGAACAATAATCTCGTAAAATTAAGAGTAGTTATATCGTTACAGCTTTGTAACCGGCTGTCGAAGTCGTGTTAGTGAAATTTCATTACATTTCAGTAATCGGAACATCAGACAATTTCGCCATGGTCTAATGACTCTGTTTATTAGATCGTTCAAATTAAACATCAACAAAGTTGGAGTGGAACGGGCAAATAATTAGCGATTACACTTTATTACCCATAATTATTTATTAAGTAGTTCCACGAAAGTAGGATATAATGTACTAAAATAGTATCTCAAAATTTGTGGTGGTTTGATTTTATGCTAAAACCATGAACTTGTTTGTTTAGGCGGAACTTGGACTTAGTTTGTATTAAAAATAGCCTTAGTTAGAATTCAACTGCTACCATAGACGTTACAGGAGCGATTTCTGCGAATTGCATGGATAGTGGATATTTATGTACATTCTCGTTGATCTGGGTGTTTCAATAAAATGTAGGGTACTCGTATATTCATATTTTTTTTTAAATGTTTGTGTTTTTCCGAGGAGGACCAGATCGAGCGAGATGACCCTGAGTCGGCCGGAGTATGAGGGATATGCCTGTCAATCTCGCCTTCAGCAACCAAAAACGACCCACAGACGCTTTGCGTTTTAGTCGGTTCGAGTCCGACATAACCTCTCCCACTTGGCTATGGCGGGGGGGATATCCGTAGAATTTTTTTGTACGTAAAAAAAGTTTATTTTTTTGTATTCTAGGACCCCTAGCACTTTTTTATTCTGGATTTAGATTTCTGGAAATTTGCACAGCTCTATTGTAACTTAAAAACTTGCTCACCAATTGACTACTTTTCAAGTTTCAATCTTCTTTTTCGTGCCCCAGCAACCCTAGAGTCACCTTCAGTGAGATAAATTATATTCACCGCGAGTAGTCATAATAGGTGGAGTATATTTGTACGGGGACCCAGAGCAAAAAAGGGTGTAGTGATTTGTACTGAATGCGCAGAAAAACTAAAGATTTATGGTTGTTTATGAAAGAACGTATGTAAATCACATAGATGACTGACTGCCGTTTAATGTCTATCTATAAACTGGTTAATGCCCGTGGTTTTTACTAGTTATAAGCTATAACAATACCACATTTTAACACTATCATGTTAGCGGTCTGGACATGAAAGATATGATACAGACAATCTGACAGAGTAACTTTCACATTATGCATATACCCAAATGTGAACGTGGAACAAACACAAAAATTCAGCAGTCATTTTTTCCAAACTCAACCCAAGTGAAGGAAAACCAAAGCTAAATATGGGGTGGGGGGTAGATCTAAAAAGTGCTAGTTTGTAGATCTACAAAGTGCTAGCTTGTAGATCTACAAAGTGCTAGCCTGTAGATCTACAAAGTGCTAGCTTGTAGATCTACAAAGTGCTAACTTGTAGATTTTTTTTATACCACTTAGGTGGCTAACAAGCACACGGCCCACCTGATGGGAAGTAGTTACCGTTAATGCCCCTTTTGAAGAATTCCATATTGTAGGCGCATGGGAAAACCGCAGCAGGGAGTTCATTCCACAGCTTGAGTGTGCGTGGGATGAAGTTTCTTTCATACCACACTGTGAGCAGGTTGCAATGTGAGTAGATGAATTCCCTGCCTACGGCGAGCGGTACGATGATAGAATGTTGCTGTGGGCATCATCCAAACAATTCATCTGAGCACAAACCGTTGTATAGGCGGTAGAATACACACAGTGTAACAAAGACCCTCCTAAAGCGGAGAGGTTCCACATCACCTGCCTTAGTTTGGGAATGTCGACCAGCCTCAACGCCTGTCTTTGCATCGAGTCGAATGCAGGTGCTCCAGCAAAAATGTGACAGCAGTACTCCATGAGGGGCCGAACCTGTGCCTTATAAAGAACGAGTATCTGCCCCGCAGTGAAGTACTGCCTCGCCCTGATGAGCACACCAAGTTTCTTTGATGCCAACTTAACCTCTACAAAGTGCTTGCTTATGGACCCAAGCGTGCTAGTCCAAAAGTAGGAGATGATATACGTGATGGTCTCGCTACCAATGATGCTCAAAACGGCGAAAAGTGCCAAACAGTAGACACTGGACTTCAAGCCTCAGATAGCACTAGAATCTTAACAACCGTCCATTAGTTTGTAAACATAGACGTTATCGAGAGCTTTAATCAGTAAAGCGAGTCCCCGGTTTTAGAAGCTTTGATCTGCTATTTGTCAATGCGATTTAATTTCACGATTTTACGCCACACTCAACATTTGTTCCATAAATTAAAGTTGGGACCAGCACGCCATTATGAACTGCCAGGCACGCTTTGTTTGGCACCAACTGACCGCTCATAAAGGAATGTAGGGCACCATTTACACGATTTCTAGCATTAATTTCCGTATCTCTTTCACATCTTCCATTCCTCAATAAAAACATTACCCAGCATACAAGCTTCAGTAATTTGTATTCTGCAATAAATTAGAACATCAAAAATTAGGAGTAACGTCTATTTAATGAGTACGTTATAAATGAAAATTTTTGAGTTTTATCGCTTTGACACATAAAGTACCAATCAATCAATCATCCCACCGCTGTCCACTGCAGGACATAGGCCATTTTCTCCGATCCTCCGCCTTCCGCATCCATTCTGTCTCAGCCACCTTTAACTTGACATAAAGTATAACTAAATATAATCTTTTATATTTAGTTATACTATGACTCTGTTTATAACTAAATATAATCTTTTATATTTAGTTATACTTTATTTGCCGAGTGGTTCCCGGCAGAGTAGAATTAGGGCCACCCCATCTCTTCCCATGCGGTGTCGTACAAGGCGACTAAGGGATAGGCCTGTTTAACATCAGACAGATATATACAGCCCAGACTCAGACTCAGATGCATGGCTCGAGTCAACAATAGTGCCCGGCCCACGGCAATAGGCTCACCCCCTATTACGTGGGACCGAATACAATTATTGGTGAAATGTGGGTGTTAATTCACCTCTGCCTAACCGTCCAGGGATAAAGGCGTAATTACATGTATGTATATAAATATAATCTCAAATAAATGCTACATTTTTTAATCGTGCCCAAAATTTCCATGGGTCCCAAAAGGAGCCAACGGGGGTAATTATATCGGACTTGAACCGACTAAAATCCACGCTATCTGTGTCGTAGGATGCCGGAGATATTTTTCGCACTCCAGCCAAAGAAGGGCATATGAGTGCTACCGGGTTATATGAAACTAATTTTCATTATTTATATTTGAATTTTCTGTTTCTCACCAAAAATATATGGTGGAATATAATCTAATTTAGCATACAAAAACTAAATATATAGCGGTCTATTTAAGATCAAAATCTATTCAGTTTCGAAGTGAAACATAGGATAGAAAATTGATACTGGCATATACAGCTAACCAATAGATTATTTGGTCCGATAAGAGACCTATTGGTAGTAGAGCTGTGCTGCCAGGTGAGTATATAAAGAGTTGATTCCACTGAAGTGAAGTACTAACCTCTCATTTTGTATATAGGTACCTTATATTTCCATTTATTTACATACATACATACATAAAATCACGCCTGTCTCCCATAGGGGTAGGCAGAGATCACGGATCTCCACTTGCTACGATCCTGACATATTACTCTCGCTTCATTCACTCTCATTACATTCTTCATACATGCTCGTCGGTTTAGAGTACTCCTGACCTGCCCCTTTTCTAAAACTTCCCCGATTTGGTCCAGGTATGTGCGCCTAGGTCTTCCCCTTCCGACCCGTTTCGTTCTGAGCCAGTCGTGCCTTTTCGGACACTTTCCGGCTGCTCATAAAGTTGTGTAGTGCCCCATTCACTCTATTTCCAGCCATCACTCTCCTTTCAACATCTTCTTCATGCTTTCCATCTCTCGTAAACAATGTTCCCAAATATATGAACTCATTCACTTGTTCCACTTTTTCTCCATCTATACAAATCCTACACTCTGTCACACATTCATCTCTTTCAAAAACCATAACTTTTGTCTTACTAACATTCACTTTCATTCCTTTCCTCTCAAAAGCTTCATGCATAGTTGTTACCATCTCCTGCAACTCATCTGCCGATGACGCCAGTAAAACCTGATCATCAGCTCATTCATCATCAGATCATCCATTTCATCACGTGCTATGCGGACGACACGCTAGTGACGGTGAGCGGGGCTACATACCGCGAAGCGACCCTGAGGGCCACGACCGCGGTTGCTCAAGTCGTGGAACGGATCCGGCGGCTGGGCCTTGAGGTGGCTCTGCATAAATCCGAGGCCATGTTCTTTCATGGACCTCGGCGCACGCCACCACCTGGTTCCAGTCTCACAGTGGGAGGCACTCTCATCGGCATCAAGCCCCAGATGAAATATCTGGGGCTCGTGCTTGACGGCCGGTGGGACTTTGGGAAGCACTTCCGAAGTCTAGGCCCCAAATTGGTGGGCACAGCCAATGCTCTGGCGCGGCTACTGCCTAACCTGAGGGGCCCGGAGGACTCCTGCAGGAGACTCTACGCGGGTGTCGTGCGGTCCATGGCCCTGTACGGGTGTCCCGTGTGGGCGGACACCCTGAATGATCGGCACATGCCCCTGCTGCAGCGTCCGCAGCAGAAGTTGGCGTGCCGCATCATAAGGGGGTACCGCACGATATCCTTCAACGCGGCGAGTCTCCTCGCCGGATCGCCACCATGGATCCTGGAAGCGAGATCCCTTTCGGCCCTATACCGGTTCCGAAAGGCGGCGCGGGAGCGGGGACACGATCCCGAGCCCGAAGAAATTCGGGCCGTGAGATCCCGGCTCCACAGGGAAATGGTGGCGGAATGGGAGCTACGACTTGGGCGACCAGGCGCAGGGCACGCCGTAGTAGCGGCGGTAAGACCCATCATGGGGGAGTGGCTAGAGAGGCCACACGGCAGCCTCTCGTACCGTCTGACGCAGATGATCACCGAGCACGGATGCTTCGGAAAGTATCTGCGTCGGATGGAGAAAGAGCCAACGTCCGAGTGCCATCACTGCGACGCGAGCGAGGACTAAGGTCCGCACACGCTCACCGAGTGTCCGGCGTGGGAGACGCCGAGGCGGGAGCTTGTGGCGGCCCTGGGAGTGAGAGTTCTCACGCTCTCCACCTTGCTCGCGGCGATGGTCCGCTGCGCGGATGCGTGGGCGGCCGGCGCCTCCTTCTGCGAGCAAGTAATGCTCGTGAAGGAGGAGGCGGGGCGGGAGCGGCAGCGGGAGCGGCAGCGGGAGCGGCAGCGGGAGCGGCAGCGGGAGCGGCAGCGGGAGCGGCAGCGGGAGCGGCAGCGGGAGCGGCAGCGGGAGCGGCAGCGGGAGCGGCAGCGGGAGCGGCAGCGGGAGCGGCAGCGGGAGCGGCAGCGGGAGCGGCAGCGGGAGCGGCAGCGGGAGCGGCAGCGGGAGCGGCAGCGGGAGCGGCGAAGGATCGCAAGCCAAGCTGCCCGCGTACGAAGGCAACTCGGGCGTCGGAGGTCGATGAACGACCTCCGCCCCCCATGAGCGCCGGCCTGGGGGTGACAGGTGGAGCCGCCTGTCACCCTGGCAGAAGCAGGCCGCGGCGGTGGCGCGCCTAGCGCGCCTCCCCGTTTCCGGGGTCGAGTTGGGGACTCTGTAGTCCCCACACCCGAGACGAGGGCCAGATCGTGAGAGATGGCCCTGGGTCGGCCGGGGTGCGAGGGATATGCCTGTCAACCTCACCTTCGGCAACCAAAACGACCCACAGGCGGCGTGCGTTTTAGTCGGTTCGAGTCCGACATAACCTCCACCGGCTGCGGTGGGGAGGTATCCGAGGGGATTTTGCGCACGTAAGAAAAAAAAAAAGGGTATATTCAGGGAAGTACCTCCGGTAGAGTAGGGTAGCCAGAGCTCACTGGAGAGTTTATATGCTGCCAGAGGGAAAACCAAAGGCTTGTCCTGTTATGTCTTCTAAAATGGTTAATTTGCTGCTGTAGTGTATGGTCCCCGTTAGTGTTCATATGCTACAGTGACCACTTAGCATCTGTTGTGTTGAAAAGTTTATTTGCTATTTTAGTAGTTGAATTAAATTCAGCATTCAAAGTTAATGAGTACGAGATGTGTCGGACTACGAAAAGATTGAGGACAAAAGTTTAACAAAATTGAAATTGAAATCGTAATTTAGCACTTTCGTATTGCGTTAATTAATTTACTCTGGAAAAAAGGAAAATAAAAGTGACTCTTTTATAGTAACGTGGGCGTAAAATGTACAGTCAGCAAAGGAGATAAGTATACACCTTTACTTACTGTACATGAGTTTTTTAAGGAGGTAGGACACGGCGGTATTTCCGCCCGATTGAGCAGTCCGACTGGGGAAGTACCTCTGCCCTACAGAATACCGCGGTTATAATAACTTCGTGTTGTGTTCCCAGCGGTAAGTAGGGTAGCCAGAGCTAACTGGAGAATTTGTGCTGTCAGTGAGATGACTAAAGGCTGGTCCTGCTTTGTCCTCTACACTGACGGCACAGAGACTCTGTGCTTACAGGGTCGGCAGCGCGAGTGTGGCTTCTCTGGTGTTACGCACGCCCATAGGCCACGGTAACCACTTTCCATCAGGTGGGCCGTGTGCTTGTCTGCCACCTAAGTGATATAATAAAAAAGGGATCTAAAAATCTGTAGTCCAGCGTAAGACTGACATCGCTTCCAGGAAAGTGCGCAATTACTCTAGAGAAGCAGGTCAACGTCGACACGGACTTATCGTCGCTCTCCTCAAATGGATGGCACAGACTTAACACCAATGAAAAAGACACAGTGTTGCTACCTATAAGCCTACCAGTAGTTCGACACATTTACACACACAAACTTAGTCAATGATCATGGTTGCACCTGGGGTTGATGGGTGGAGCTGCCTGGTAGAAGCAGGCCGCGATATTGGCTGGCGATGCGCGCCTCTCCATACCCGGGCGCACGGGACTCAATCATTACTTCCACATTTCATTATACGCGCGATAAAAAAGTTGTCATGGTTATTACAACGAAAGGTACTTTAAATTTGGTGTGCCTATGGTCACCTTCCCACTGCATCATCAGAACAGCTGCATCGTACCTAATAGCCGACCAAATGGAAAGTGTTTGAAAAATTTTATCGAAATCGGTTGAATATATCTAGGTACTTCAAAATTGAGTTGCAAGATTTAAGCATGAGATTTGAACAAAAATATTACATACGTATGTATGTAGATACATTGCGAGTTAATAAAAAGCTTGTAAAAAATCCAACTAAATGATAGCTTTCCTTCTTTTTGAAATCGGTTAAAAAGGTTTTTGTCGGCATCAAACCCCTTGAAAGCTCAAACTGTGTGTTCCCTTCATAGTAACCCGCGCAAGTGCCGAGTCGACCGACTGTAAGAAATAATAAGTCAGTAGCAAAGATATTAGAAAATCAGGTCAAAGCTCATACTGTTTCTCCTTTAACCGCCATCGAAACTCCTGGTTCGTAACTAATTGAGAAAGAGGATGTCTTCAAAGAAGTGATTAGCGTTGGACTGCTTGAATACTTAGTGCAAGCATTTTCATGTATTTTATGTAAAAAACTAAGAATAGTTTAATATACGATTAACACAAATTTAACAAATTTATGATATATTGCAACATTGTATGCTCGATTGACAAGGATTATCCTCAAATAATTCCATAGAATTCGTACTGGGTACTCAGTACGAGTACTGTTTTGTTGTTGTTACGCTGGTTGCATTGTTTAAACAGCACTTTACAGCATCATTGACCGCGTAGCTAACGAACCACTCTAATAGACAGTAGGAACGAACGAAATATTACTATATTTAGACTGTGATCAAGTTAAAACCAAGGAAAAAAATGCCAAGAGTGATTGCAAACTCCAGTATTTGCTATTAATTTCCACTATATACCTCCAAACATTCTATTGGTGGAGAATGAACTGTGGTAATTTATTTGTTTATTTATTCATTTATAAATAATATATATATATATTATTTATACATAACATTGCCTGTGTATGGGGTGAGCGGCAGTTTATTAAGAGCACAGAGATCACTACTATGAGGGTTCTGGTACTTGTGTCAGGATAAATAGACTGTGCACCACCAGACTGGTCTAACATTGAAAAAGGTGTTAGACAGGGATGTGTAGCTTCACCAGAGCTGTTTAACCTATTTATTGATAATTGTCTGAAATTTTTGCAAGAAAGTGCATATGAATGCTCTGACTATCAAATATCTCCTATATGCTGATGATCTAGTTATTTTGGCATCATCAGAGGAGGAGCCGCAGGTGACGGTTTATATTATGCATGATGCTCTAAAAAGCAAAAGGATGAAGTGAATTTAATTAGAATGTAAGTGATGGTTTTTGAAGGAGAAGAAAGTATGACAAACTGCACAGTTCTGATTGATGGAAAAAAAATAGAACAAGTGAAAGAGTTTGTGTTATTTGGGTTCGAAGTTTGCGAGAGATGGGACGTATAACAGTGATATTGAACAAAGAGCTAAGGCTGGAAACGTATACAAAGAGGCACGTCTGGTGGTACATAGAGGAGGGCTCGTCAGTACACTTATGTATGGTAGTGAATGTTGGGCTTTGAAGAACAAGTATAAAAGTAAATTGAATGCTGTGGAAATAAGAAGTCTGAGAAGTATAATAGAGGTGAAGTTGAAAGATCTAGTGAGGAATAGCGTGATAAGGGAAAGTTGTGGTGTATTTGAAGGTGTAGTAACTAAGATAGAGAAAGGGATGCTTAGATGGTTCGTACATGTGTAGTAGATGGACGAATGAAGACCGACGAAGCAAGGGTGAATGGACAACCCGTTAGGGTCGACATACATTTTAAAGAAAGGTCCAGAGTACAATTATGAAAGTAGAAGAAGCAAAAGATGTATGCCAGGATCGTGACAAGTGAAAAATTATAGTTTCTGCCTACCCCACCAGGAAAAAGGCGTGACTGTATTTATGTTACATTCTACTGTAATCAAGGTGTATTTCTTCCATATTATCTTCCCGTGCAAAGCCGAGCCGGGTCCGCAAATTGCCAGTTATTCCAAGACCAATCATCCTCTGAACCTTTTCCCAACTTAATTTGGCTCTGCTTTCTAGTCTTACTGCGATGCGGCTGAACTTCATTTTTTTCCGTGAAGTGACTGGTACCCGACCTCCAGACAGAAAGATAGACGTCCAGAACCAATTAACCATATCAAACTTCTGTAGTTCTCCAACTACCCGTACAATTGCCGAAGATGTTCGTGTGGCAACCGGAACACTAACTACCCAAAACAATGCAAATAGATATATTCATGCATACAAATATTTGTACCGAGCGAAATCGAACTCGTGCTCATGCGTAGCAGTAGAGTGACCTACCCAATCACGCAATAAAAGCTATAATAAGATTTGTAAATGATTGAATACCTGTAGTTGTTTTTATATAGTATAGGAGCATTATAGCTTACAATGTCACATAAAAGGCAAACGTTGCTCACCTCGCACCATTAACCGTGACATGCTGCGCTCACTGAAATTGCATCAAATTACTGAAAGCGCTGAATTGTAACACATCAGTTACACTCCGGAGATATGAGTGTATGCGGACATTGTGAGCAACCGTTAGATGTGCACTCATGATACATGTAATGGCTTCTTTATCGATGGATCATGAGATGATAATATCGTGTAAATGTACAGACATACATACATATAATCCCCAAAGGGTTAGGCAGAGGTGAATTATCACCCACATTTCACTAATCATTAAATTCGGTCCCGCGTAATATAGGGGAAAGCCTATTGCCGTCTTCCGGGCACTAGTGTTGACTCTAGCCATACATCTGAGACTGAGTCTGGGCTGTTTATATCTATTTGATCTTAAACAGCCCTATCCGTTAGTCGCCTTGCACGACACCGCATGGGATGAGATGGGGTGGTACAATTTCTACTCAGCCGGGAACCACGCGGCAGGCGGCGTGTAAATGTAATTTCTAATAATTGAGTGTCACGTTAAATCAAACAAGAGGTGGTGCGCTCAGATCTCAAATACCCGTTGCAAAAGATACTTAAACTATTTATACAAGGCTTACGATAAAACATCCCTCAAAGTTCTTACAACATACCCGGACAAGTGGAGGTCAGATGGAAGTCGCTTCACGGAAATTGTTGAAGTTCAGCCGCATCACAGTTAGACTGGAAAGCCGACCGCCACTGAGTGGGGTAAGGCACCGAGAATGACAATGAAAGTAATATGACCCAGAACACAATTACATTTCATAAAAATATTTAATGTTCACACCACTTCGTTCGACAAACGAAACATCGATAACAGCCAGACAATTTAGTTTCGCGTTCGAGTGACGATGAATAAAACATTCACTTGGGGGCGCTCCATCGCACTAGCACTACAACACGGGCGAACAGTTTTACTAAATTAAATAAAGTGCTTCGATCTTACTCATTTGTAGCTCCACTCGATACAGCGTGATCAGTTTGGCGATGGTATTTTAAGACAGGATTAAATCGATTAAAGGGACTACCTACTGAGAGGGTTTTATCCGTTTATTAATTTAAAGGAATTAAAATAGCTCTTTTATTTATGTTTTATTGTGTGACGTCACTTATAGAATAATATTCGAACTCCTGTTTCAAATTATTATCAATAAAAAGTATAATTTCTCGCGGCGATGGTCCGCTGCGCGGAATCGTAGGCGGCCGGCGCCTCCTTCTGCGAGCAAGTAATGCCCGTGAAGGAGGAGGCGGGGCGGGAGCGACAAAGGATCGCAAGCCAAGCCGCGTTCGAAAGCAACATGGGCGTCGGAGATTGATGAACGACCTCCGCCCCCCATGAGCGCAGGCCTGGGGTTGACTGGTGGAGCCACCTGTCACCCTGGCAGAAGCAGGCCGCTCGCGCGCCTCCCCGTTTTCCGGGGACGAGTTGTTGACTCTTTAGTCCCCACACACCCGAGAAGAGGGCCAGATCGTGAGAGATAGCCCTGGGTCGACTGGGGTACGAGGGTTTAGTTGGTTCGAGTCCGACAGAAGAGGTTACTCTTCGACCGGCTCCGGTGGGGAGGTATCCGTAGGGGCTTTACGCACGTAAAAAATAAAAAAGTATAATTTATTGCAGATGCAGATAGATTGCGTGGTTCCCGGCAGAGTAGAATTTGGACCGCCCTCTTCCCATGCGATATCGTATTAGGCAACTAAGGGATAGGGCTTTTTAACATCAGACAGATATATACAGCTCAGACTCAGGCACAGATTTAAAGCTCGAGTCAATAATATGCCCAGAAGAGAGCAATGGGCTCACTCCCTATTACGTGGGACCGAATACAATTATTGGTTAAATGTGGGTGAAAAAAAAATTGTATGTATGTACCACTACTGGAAATAGCCCTCTCCCAATATGCATAATTGCTCCCGATCCTCCACCCTCCGCGTTCACTCTGCCCCAGTCACATTTTAAGATTGCCATCTGGTTAGGGAAATATGAATAAAAATAATATATATAGGAATATGTAGGAATTATATTTTGAAAATTGCATTTGTATGATTTGTGTTAGCTAGAACTTGTAGACACTTGTAAAGAAAATATAAAACTGAAGAACAAATTAACATAACATAAACTCACGCCTATATCCCCGAAAGAGTAGGCAGAGGTGCTAGCACACACATTTTGCCAGTTTATGTTTAGGTCCCAATGTAATAGGTGGCGAGCCTATTGCCATTAACCGGGTACTTATAAACCTGCGATAAATACACACATAACTTCGAAAAGAATCATAAAGTCATTGGTGTGTGCCATGGTAAACCTGGGATCGAACCCGAGACCTCGTCTCAGCAGTCCATTACCCATACCACTAGGCTACCGTGGTTAAAACAACCGCGGTAAGAACAAATTATTATGTGTTTTATTGTTTCTTTACACTAAGGCTTATCAAATGAAGAGGTTTACAACGAGTGGCGACAGTGAATTATTCTTCTTTATGCAAAATCTGTGGTCCTATCTGATCGGATTTGGATCACAAGGATATTCTCGAAAATTGTGCGCACTAATGAAACGGGCTTAGAAGTAGATTTTATTGAATAAGGAAATTCTTAGCAACCTTTATATGGATGAAAAGCTTTTAATCAAGAAACGACTCGACGAGGAATACCTATATATTGTTAAGGAAAATAATGAGCAGGTTGAATCCATTGGTCGAAATTTGACCTTTTTTCTTGGAGCCGGTGAGAGAAGTTATGTCGGACTTGAACCGACAAACGCACTGCGCCTATGGGTCGTTTTTGGTTGCCAAAGATGAGGTTGACAGGCATATTCCTCGCACCCCGGCCGACCCAGGGAAATTTGGCCTACGGATACTCATTATTGATTTGAGAGGGACCTTATCCTCAAATTTTGACAAAATGGAGGGAAGAAAACTGTTTACAATATTTTTATTAATAACCTATTAGAACCACCTGGCCTCAGCAGATCCGACGGCAAAAGGCCGGACGGTATGACTCTGGTGCCATGGAAAAATGGTAAGTGCCTTCTGTGGGATGCCACGTGTGTCAGCACGGTTGCGCCCAGTCACCTGAGCCGTACTGTCCGGTCTCCGGCAGCTGCTGCTGAGGACGCAGCGGATAAAAAACGAGAGAAGTATGCGGCGTTGACAGAGCAATATATGTTCGCTCCCTTTGCGGTCGAGACAATGGGTAGTTGGGGTACCGACGCCAAGAATCTGGTGAGCGAATTAGGGCGCAGGTTGAGGGTCAAAACCGGTGACTCCCGCTCCGGCTCGTACCTGGGGCAACGGTTGGCCATAGCTGTTCAACGGGGCAATGCCGCCAGTGTCATGGGTACCTTTGCACCAGGTACGATGAGGGGCGGGTTAATAGATTAAACTGTCACTCTGACTGTACAAAAATGTGGACAATATTTTAATTGTATAATGTAATAATTAATTTTTATATAAAGGCGTGATTATATGAATATAATGTATGTATTATTCTATATTTTGTTTAACTTTCCACCATTTGACTATATCTTGGCGCGATTAAAGAGCAATCGCTCCCATAAAAATCAAGATAATGATGAGATGAGCGCTATAAGATCTATAGAAATAATTAGGTACTTAGATATAAGAGAACTTATCACTTGTCTTGTCACACTGCAGCACTAATATCATACTATGATTTTTAGACTAGATAAAATAAACTATTAAATAGCTAAGTACATATAACACAATACAATTAAAGTCGGTTGACAAACAGAGATAATACAATATTTAAAACAATAATGTATGTACCTATTCACTTCTAAAGTTGTTATTTCCGCTGATTGATTTATAATTATATCTACTTTCATCTAACACATAAAGTTACTAGTAGACCATAGTGTTGAACATTCACCTTTCGTGAGGAGTGCGGTGTCATAGTTAGATTCCTCACTGTGGTAGCTCATAGCCCTTAAGACAGGTTTTGCCTTGGTTTGGGGCCTTTTAAGAACTGAATTGATATTATTCTGGGGAAACTCTACTGATGTGGAATATGCGTTTAAAGCGCAAAAGAAATGCATAAGGGCCATCTGCAATATAAAAACTATTGATAGCTGTCGTCCCTTTTTCATTAAATTAAATATTTTGACTCTCCCCTGTGTCCATCTTAGAGACAGTTATCTTTGTAAAAAAGTATATTGATTTGTTCGAGAAGCTTAAAACTAAAAGACATAACCCAAAAATTTCTATTCCCTCCAACTCTACTGCATACTTAAACAAGAGCATTTTCTGTATGGCTCCTAGAATATTTAATCACCTACCAAAGACAATTCTTGAAGAGCCTTGTATTGATGTTGCAAAAAAGTTACTTAAAAAATGTTACTAGAGAAATGTTTCTACTCTGTGCATGATTATTTGAATGATTGTAATTTGAACTAGCATGTATATAAGTTATAATTTGATTGATATGTTAATTTATTTGCTGTTAATGTGTTACATTTATATGTCTTAACTTTTAAGGTTAATATATTGCATGCCGCAAGGCTAAATACAGTGTTACCTTAATTTAAGAACATAACATCCTGTACCTACCTGTATTTGCAATTTAGGTTAATAAATAAAAATATATTATCAGTTTATGCACTATTGAAAGTTAAATAATATTAACAAGTTTTAGACACTATTTTTCTTTGAATATCGAACCACTATAACATATTCTGAAATATAATACTCAGTATCACGTAATCGATATACGATACATTGAATAATCCTTCCCCTAACAAAGCGCTCGGTAACGTGTTTTTGATCGTTCGCGACACAACTGCGGCCATCACTTCACGCTTCGCCTAACTTGGGACTTGGGAGAAACCGCCGGGAACAGTTACCGGAACCTTAGGCGTAATGACATTCTAGGGTTGTGAAAGCCCGCAAAAAAACACCATATTTCTCGGCAGAATCAATAATCTACGCATTGACTGCATGTATCATTACTTGTAAAATTCAAAATTACAATTTTATTTTATTACATAAAGCATGAGAAGATTAAGAAAATCACACCCAATATTGAAAACTACACGAAGTTTATAATGGTCAATTTTGACGTTATTTTCCCCGTACTAATACATATTTTCAAATTTGTATATTATCGAACGAAATGAAATATATAACTTCATTCTCATTCCCTGGAATAAGCATACTACACACTATAGTGGAGGAACCTCTTCCTCCACTATAGTGTGTTGGTTTACTATTCAACATAGTTAGATCATGCACAAACGTTTTTAAAATTAAACCATCGGAGTTTTTGTAGTAAAATATTAAAATACGCCACACATGTTTTTAGAGCGACTATGTTTATGATTTCCCATACCAAACCTACATATTTACAAAACCGCTTTGACGCTATATAGCTTACATATTGAATAAGACACTGTGTACTTTTCTACTGAATCTAAATAGAAATACAAGATATTTAAGAGATATAGGTAATGTAAGAAGATATATAACTTTATAACCGCCAATACAATTCCGCGAGGCGAAACCCAATAAGAAAATTAAATACAGTGCAAAAGTACAGTGTTAGAACTAAACTTTTGCAGAATAAATGTCCTAAATGTCACTACAGTTTTAATAAACGCCAACAGCAATCACATCAATCCAAATCGACAACTCGTGTCGAGAGTCGAGTTATCGCATCAGACAGCCTCGCGTCGAATTAGTTCGCGTTGTTTAACTCGCATTTAGTCACATCACTAGTCCAACCAGCCGGGAAATGATTTGTTGAGTGCCATGGAGTATTCCATTATGTAAATACTTTTTATACGGTTTTTTCACATAATGTATGCAGGACCCATAAGGGAAGCTACAATGCGTTTGTTAATTTTAGGATTGTCCCATACCTTTCCTGGACGATTGAATTTCGTTTTCATGTGTTATATACCAATTTGGCTTCACGAGCTTTTCTCTTTATTTGCTTTTTATAAGCTTCCAGAAAATTGTTATGTATTTACTTCTCACAGTATTTTTTTATAACCTTTTAATATTATCATAACGTCTAATAGGTGATAATTTGCACGCCTAAACAGACATTCAAGGGTTACTCCAAATGTGTAAATTACTTATGATTCTTTATACTAACAAGAACTGCGCGACAAACGCTTTGCCAGTTATGTTGTCAATCACTCTTTTCCTCGTCAGTGATTGACGCTACACAGCATTTTTCTTTTCTCTATGAAATGACTGCACTTTGCTGTAGGTTGCTTTATAAACGCACTGTCCACTTTATCTTAATTAATAATTGTAGTGATTGATGTTATCGTTGCCATGTAAATACATTATCCGACATGTGATGAGCTAGGCAAATAATATTTCTAATTCAGAATACCGGTGATGATTGGCAGCTGTTTTCGATAAATGAGAGCAAAATTTTCAATAAATTACTCTTACAATCATCTTTGATAGAAATTCCACCAAATAAAGTAATTTAAAACATTGACAACGATATTGCTGACCTTATGGGAGATGTCGCGAACACACGTTGGCAAGTAGATCGTGGATGTTCCATCGAGTGGGCCACTGAGAGATTCTACACAGCGCAATCTAGTTCTTATATAATACACACATACATATAATCACGCCTTTATCCTCGGAGGGTTAGGAAGCGGTGTATTAACACCCACATTTCACCTATCATTAAATTCTTTTCCACGTAATAGGGAGTGTGTCTATTGCCGTCTTACGCGCACTATTGTTGACTCTGGGCTGTATAGATCTGTCTGTTGTTAAACAGCCCTATCCCTTAGTCAACACATTCATGGAGTTGTACTACACCACATTGGAAGAGATGGGGTGGTCCAAATTCTACTCTGCCGGGACCCACGCAGGCAAACATAGGTAATGTGAAATATGGTTTTCTATATTTTTATTTTATATTCTTAATATTTTACATACCGAGAGTAGTATATCAATCGTAGCAAATGGAAATCCGTGATCTCTGCCTACCCCTATGGGAAACAGGCGTGATTTTGTGTATGTATTTTACATACCTAAGTTATGAGCTATATGTGAATAACCAAAATGTTATCACTATAAACACAATATACGACTACATAAAGAATTTGAAATCCTGAACTACTCCACAATTCCTCATTTCAAAGAAGATTATATTTGTATAATTTCTGATACTAAATGACGATCAAAATGCATTATATCTGCGGAACATGTCAATACTTGCCTGTAGGTCGTAATTAATATATAGCTCCCAAGAGTTATTCCTCAAGTTTCGAAGTTCTAGGAATGTTACCAGTCAGGTATGAAGTTAGCCTCCCCTGTCGTCAGACTTCCCGATTAACTAGGGGAATACAGTTTGTTTTAAAACTACTCAATAATGGCTGTCACTACTACGTGACTTATAATAGCACTAGCCGCTTCCCGCAGATTTCCTCGTAAAGCCTTTTTACCCGACTACGCCAGCAAGGGTAATGTGTTATGCGCGTATACAAATATACATATATTTGTAGGTAGTTTTCACGGCTGGACAGATTTCAATGAATGGGGTTTCAAATCTCTCAACGTGACTAGGAGCAGTCCGACTGGGCTACCACCACCCTACAGAATTGTGTTTCCAGCGGTTAGTCGGGTAGCCAGAACTTACTGGAGAGTCTGTGCTATCAGTGGGAAAACTAAAAGCTTGCCCTGCTTTGTCTTCTACACTGCCGGCACAGAAACTCTGTGCATACAGGGTCGGAAGCGCGAAGAGCAGTCACACCTCTTGTGTTGCACACGCCTATAGGCAACGGTAACCACTTTCCATCAGGTGGACCGTGTGATTGTCTGCCACCTAAGTGGTATAAAAAAATGACAGGTGTTCATCTCCCGAGTGTCATAGGGTACATAAAATGTCAACAAAATGGTTTACATTTTTGGTGCTAAAATGCTTGTTATTTTTTCTTTCAAATGTAGGGTATCAAAATGAAAGGATTTGGAATGAGATTACAAAAATATGTATATGTCATGTCATAACTAAAATGTTTAAAATGAAATAAATTATCATAGAATAAAAAAACTAACTGCTGTCAAAAAGATTAAAAGAAGTTTGATAGCAGGCGGGACCCATTAATTTTCTTTCGGTTCATGATTGCCAAATGGGTATGGCCTTATTTAAAGGTACATAGTGATGGTAACATAACTGGATTAGACTGGTGCCAAAGGAAGGAAATAAGGGTAGTATCTTGTGACACATTGGGAGATGTCTATGTCCAGTAATTACCTGCAATAGACTTTTGACAACAAGGTGCGCAATATTAATAGTTTTTGCGATTTCGAGCAAATTTTACTAGACGACTGACACTCTCATGAGATATTGATAGTATTTTTTTATTGCTAGATCCCTCAAAACTCACGTAATCACTTTCTATCAAAATAATGCCTATGAATAATAAAATGGCGGGATTTATATAATTCAAATGTCGTCAAATAGAGCCATATTCCTACTAGTGGGTGGCGATCCTACTCACCGTCGTCAGAGGTGTTTAGCAAAAGATACATGGTCAGAGATAGCTTGTTTGATATATCGGACACGTGTCAAGCGTCCTTCCCTAGACGTGGATGTAATTTATCAAACAAACGTGTACATAAAGGAAATATGAATCCACAAACTGTCATTTTGGCAGAAAAGGGTCAAAAGAATAAAGCCCACAGTTTACTGAGCGCAAGCTACTACATCACACGATGACGTATGCGCCACTGACCTGTGGCCGTTTTATATTGTTTGGGTGGACCATATAACTATATACAGCTATATATTGGTCGAAAGTACAAGACAGTACCTTTATACTCGTAAATACGTTTACCAAATCATAAAGTAATTACCGGCATGAAAATAAATGCTATAGAATAATAGAAATGTATAAAATATTGTTTTGGTATGCATTTAGCTGGCATTGGGAGATTAGGAGGAAGTTACTCCTGTAGAAGTCAAGAAAATCGAAACTTGAAAAGGAGGAGAGTAAGCCTCGGGCAGTGTCCGGCGTGGGAGACGCCGAGGCGGGAGCTTGTGGCGGCCCTGGGAGTGAGGGTTCTCACGCTCTCCACCTTGCTCGCGGCGATGGTTCGCTGCGCGGATGCGTGGGCGGCCGGCGCCTCCTTCTGCGAGCAAGTAATGCTCGTGAAGGAGGAGGCGGGGCGGGAGCGGCAGCGGGAGCGACGAAGGATCGCAAGACAAGCTGCCCGCGTACGAAGGCAACTCGGGCGTCGGAGGTCGATGAACGACCTCCGCCCCCCATGAGCGCCGGCCTGGGGGTGACAGGTGAAGCCGCCTGTCACCCTGGCAGAAGCAGGACGCGGCGGCGGCGCGCGTGGCGCGCCTCCCCGTTTTCGGGGACGAGTTGGGGACTCTGTAGTCCCCACACCCGAGAAGAGGGCCAGATCGTGAGAGATGGCCCTGGGTCGGCCGGGGTGCGAGGGATATGCCTGTCAACCTCACCTTCGGCAACCAAAACGACCCACAGGCGGCGTGCGTTTTAGTCGGTTCATGTCCGACATAACCTCCTCCGCCGGCTCAGGTGGGGAGGTATCCGAGGGGATTTTGCGCACGTAAAAAAAAAAAAAAAAAAAGGGTAAGCCTCGGGCAAAGGGTAAAGTGTAAGCTATACTCTGCTAGCGTACTCTTCAAGCGGGGCGTGAAAAAGCATTCATCAAGGCCATCAAGGTAGGGACCACCATTTTAAATTCAACAGTATCGGAAGTGGTGGTACGTATTTTGTGGACTGCACCTTCTTTCTTTCTCTAGCAGGGTATAGTCAATAGACAGATCAAATAATAATTTGTCTAGACGACATTATTTAGCATGTCTCGTAATATGATATAATATTGAAGAGAATATATACACTAACGCAGCAAAAGGCACACGAAATTGATTACAATAGTTTATAAAAATATACATGGATCGCGTGTAGTTAAATAAGCAATAAAATTAGAAGTTTTCTTCGCAGACTCGAAGCGTAAGAGGCACGTAATATATTGTCTGGAAAGTATCAAAATAACGGGTACACAGAGACCTGAATGCAAAAGAAGCTGTATAAAATTGTCGAAAAAAAACTGTTAAAAGAGGTTCGCGACCTCATTTTCAATCCACGCCACATTTGGCAGGCGTGCTGAAAGAATTTTAAAACAAAGAGAATATGAAACTAGGTTGACAACTGGCTGATATAACTTAATATTAGACTTGTATTTCGAGACATATGAGTGCAAAGTGCAGTTCAATCTTCCATGTCAGTTGTAGACTCGGGGTCACGATGTCAGACTGCTGTTAATGCACTGTTATTGTTTAATTTTTACATATTTTTTCCAAGTCTTATTTATACGTACTTAGGAGGTAGGACACGGCGGTATTTCTATCCAATTGAGCAGTCCGACTGGGGAAGTACCTCCGCTCTACAGAATACCGCGGTTATAATAACTTCTTGTTGTGTTCCCAGCAGTGAGTAGGGTAGCCACAGCTCACTTGAGAATTTGTCTAAAGGCTTGTCCTGCTTTGTCCTCTACACTAACGGCACAGAAACTCTGTGCTTATCGGGGTCGGCAGCGCGAGGGTGGCTTCTCTGGTGTTAAACACACACAAAACAAAATGTAACTGGAATTAACGCGATCATGGTATAAGTTCATACATACCTTCGGTTTGCCTGACGTTTCGACCAGGTTACACCGGCCGTGGTCACAGGTTGCTGGCTCAGCGGTGCACGCCTGCCGTCTTCGAGCTCGCGATGTAGAACGTTGTTCCTCTACCCGCACATTCTTGATATTTTTTATATTTTGTTTTCGTCATGTACCGTCACATACCACACCCACAGAGTCCCTATTCTGTAAGAAAACTGTCCGGTGCTTATCCGACTGCGCAGAAAAGCGAGGTTGTATGTTTTTATCCCTGGATTCCACGTTGTCGATAATTTAAACCCATCTTAATTTCATGTATCATGTATGTACCTATACCATGAACGCGTTAATTCCCAATAACATTAATGTATATTTTTGGTTAGCTAACCCACTGTTACTGCGTTAATTTGTGTAGGTTATTGTGGTTGGGATAGGGTTATTGTCTTAATATAATAATTTGTGTGGGTGGCATAAGTATTCACATCTCATACCTAACTATATATTCAACCCATCAGCTAATGTACACATATCTTCTAACAGTGCGGTAATGTTCCGACTGCAAATGTTTGCAATTTACTTAGTTATTCAAAGAAATGATGGTGAAGAAACTATTATTGTCATAGTAGTCTCTGATTTAATTAGAAAAACACAGTATACCAAAGAGCTTCAATGAATGGCTTTATAACTTTATAGGTAAACGATGCTATGTATTTGATATGTGTCATCAGACATATTTTAGAGCAAATAAATCAAAAAAACATTCGTTCCATCATCTGACTTGTTAGTTGGAAACGGATGTAACTAGTCATATCTCGTGTGTTCCCTCAGACAGAGCCCTACATGAAAACATTCAAACTATTACTAACATGACGTAATTTATACTTTTTCTTCTAAAATAAATATGCAAAACAGAAGACATTTACATACCTTTTATGGTAAACTTGGCGCTTTTACCTCTACCCTGAATTCTTGGGTACTGTCGCCACAAACCTGCGTCTATAGCACTGTTAATTAAAAAAATTAATTAAAATTAATTAAAAAATATTTTATTGTGTCAATAAACATGGTTTACATAGATGGTATTTGAAGACTCCTTTTAAGCAAGAAGTGCCTGTGTTAGGAGCCTCCGCTCCTCCATTTCATAGGTTGTAACTATTAACACAATACAATGTTAAGCTAATCAATAAAGTTATAAAGTTTTAATTTTTCTTATTTCTTTGCTTACAATTTTCTTAAATTTATTTTGTTTATAATATTCCGTGTATAGGAATATGAGTAGGTATGTGTGAGCGTGAGCGTGAGCGTGTGCGTGTGCGTGTGTGTATGTGTGTGTGTGTGTGTGTGTGTGTGTGTGTGTGAGTGTGTGTGTGTACGCGTGTGCCTGTATGTGTGTATGCGTGTTCGTGTGTGAGCGTGCATATGTGTATCTAAATAGTAGGCTGTAAAAGTGTTTCCGTATCTTCATATGTCAGTAGCTTTATCCATTTCATTATACTCTGTTTACATTCATAGTACTTTTTTGAATAAATATTAAGCTCTTTGTTTATTGCATTATACAATTGAGCCGATCTCTTGTTAAACTGTATAGAAGCAAAGGTAGTTCTAGTTTTAGGCACTTGGACCACTTTATATGATCTTCTTTTAGAGTTATTCATGTTTGAGTCGTAAATTAAAGTCTTATGTTTTTTCATTATTGTCTGGGATATATATAATTTTCGGACAGAGAGCACATCACTGATTTGATAAAGTTTATCAGTAGGGAATCTCTTTATTTTAAAATACATTATTTTTAATAAAGCTCGTTGCGCTCTTTCCACTTTTATAATTTTTGTCTTTGCCGCTCCTCCCCATACAGGAATGCAATAGACCAGAACCGATTGCACAAGGGCTAAATATATTTGTGATAAAACATTTTTTGATGAGTTACCATTGTCACTTTTAATTCGCGGCAACACATGTCTTAAAGTCTTAAAAATCCAACTCAGCTTACGTACTCTAGCCGTCATTTGTTCCAGGTGAGGATACCAAGTTAATCTTTGGTCAATTAATATGCCTAGATATTTAATTTCTGTGACTTTATCGATACTTGGGCAGTTACAATTTCTACCGTTTGCATCGTTACATGAATGTATTTTAATTTTAAAGTCATAATTTGGTTGGGTACTATTATAAATACTGAAACATATGTATTTGGTTTTAGAAGTATTTAATGTGAGTAAGTTGGAATTTAACCATCCAGCAATACAGTTCAAACCTGCTTCAGCTTTACGTTGAACATCGACCCAGGACTTTCCGTGGAAAACTACAGCTGTATCATCGGCGTAACAAAATACTTCGGCACTCTTAATTTTCATATTGCAGAGGTCGTTTATGTATATCAAAAAGAGGGTAGGGCCCAATACACTACCTTGGGGCACGCCATGTGTTACCTCTACATCCTCACTTACAAAGCCACCTATTTTAGTCCTTTGTTTCCTGTCTGCTAGATAATTTTTAAAAACATTCAGGGCAGTACCTCTTATCCCGACCTGTTCCAATTTTCTTACAAGTTTAGGTATAGAGACGGTATCAAAGGCTTTTTTGAGATCCAAGAAGACAGTCAAGCATTTATGACCACTATCTAGACGTTCGGCTACTAAAGAACTTAGGGCAATGACTGCGTCTTCAGTAGATATGTTTTGTCTAAAACCAAATTGAGAGTCAGATATAATGTCAAACGCTTTTAAATAATTTTGTAGTCTAGTATTTAATAATTTTTCAATAATTTTAGCTATAGAACTCAAAAGAGATATTGGCCTATAGTTGTTGATATCGTCTCTATCGCCTCCCTTGTGAACCGGGATGATAATTGATTGTTTTAATGGAGCGGGGAAGACACCCTTTGAAAAACATAGGTTAGTAAGATGTGTTAGGATGGGAACAACATCATTGCTGACATATTTTAGAAATTTTGTTGAAATGTTATCGCAACCTGGAGCACTGTTAGGTTTTAAGCTATTTAACACTCCATTTATCTCTTTACAGTCTGTATCCAAAAGTACGAAAGAATTGAGTTGAGCCCAAGTTTTATCAGACCGATTAGAATCACTGCTTACGCTGGGCTGTATCTGTTGAGCTAATTGTGTGCCGATGTTAGCAAAATATTTATTAACATAGTTTGCTGATTCAATAGGGGTTGTCATAACACCTAATAGTTCGTTATTTTGACTTTTATCATTATTATTGTAAGTTATATCTTTAATATTTTTCCAGAGCAATTTATTATTTGTAATTGAATTTGATAACAGTTCCCTTTCATATTTTATTTTTATTTTTTTTATTAGGTGATTACAATAGTTTCTATACCGTGTGTATGTAATTTTTAATATAATATTATGAGGATCCTGTTGCAGCTTCTTTTGTAGTCTATTACGATTCTTTATACAGCGCAAGATGCCTTTGGTGATCCAAGGTTTAATTATGCGCTTATTGTTCGGAATGTTTACAGTTCTCGTACTAAACTTGAGTGAATCAGTGAGTTTTTGTATCAAAAGAGAGCACAATAAATTTGGATCATTACATCGCAATAATTCGTGAATTTTATTATCTTGCAGGTATTTTAGAGCCTGTACATAATCTATGGTTGTGGAAGTTTTTTGAGTAGGTTCTATGTATTTTATCTTGGATAATACTAATAATGTTGTGTAGTGATCAGTGATAGAAGTATGTAGAACAGCTATGGATGCAAATACCTTTTTCTTGTTTAATTTAAGCATGAAATGATCAAGACAATTTCTCTTTCTCGTAGGTAATATATGCCCAGGCAGAACACCATGCAAGGCGAGCATATCGATATATTTCACTCTATTTGTATACTCATAAGACGTTTCATCAATTTTTTTTAATATAGTGATATTTATGTCACCCGTTATTATAATACCTTTTTGTGAAGTTAATGTATTTAAATGTGTATCAAGCGAATTTATAAAACTCTCAGCGTTTTGGTTGGAAGGGGATCGGTAAATGCACAAGATTATATTATTAAGTACATCAAGTTGCAAACAGGACGCCCCGGACAATGTTATTTCTCTAACCTTCGCTTTTAATGTGTTTTTCACGTAGATAACTACTCCGTCATTTTGATTCAGTTGGCGGGTGGTAGTGAAAGAGTTATAACTTTTGAGTTGTGGAATAGGTTTATGAGTGTTTAATCTACATTCCGTTAGTATAACTATATCTGTTTCGAACAAGAGAGTAGATAATGTTGTTATTAAACTGTCAAAATTGCGGTATATACTCGCGATGTTCTGTGAGACAATAGTTAGATCATTAATTTTAACACTTATATGTTTCTTAAGCTCAGAACTATCACACTCGATAGTACGCGCAATTTCGATGTTGTCTATATCAGTCACTGTTTGTAGTATATCGGTCATAACGTTTGATAATTAATAGAATAATCGTTGTCCCGAGATAAGAACATACATACTGTACAGGTAAACGGAATAACAAAGCGTCAAGTGTCAATAACAAACTTGCATTGGTTACTGACGCCAAAAAAGAGCTATTGCGAGCGTGATGTATGTACGAGTACCATATATTATGTGATTGTGTAATTGTTGTGAGTTTTTGTTGTATGTGGTGTATTTTTGTGTTATGGGACTGACTAGTGTGTTCATGTGAGTCGTGTGTGTACTTGGCGTAGGGAGTGTTACAGTTAAGAATACTATATATCATCGGGCAAGTTACCTTTAGGTCACCTAATTTCACACAAAAATAATAAAAATGATAAAAACCTGAAGAATGATATTTCACAGCATGCGATGTGATGACAAGTAATTTTGTGACATAAGATACAGACAATATGTTTCCTCTATATTCCATCTCAATGCATAGATTATAGCCTGCTGCACCATTATATATCGCTAGTCATTTCATTGTAATAAGCTTATGTACCTGTTCCTCAGTTCTAATTGTAATGGTTGGTGAGTGCTCATCCTTCTTCACATAGACCATGCCAAAAGCGGTCCAACAAAACTTATAGGATCCGGATTTGGTTAAGTCTCTGGCTAGGAAATGGAGACGAGACCCCTTCGCTGTCAAGTGGTCTGATAAGTATACGGGTATTTCTTCGTGGGTTTTAAAGCCTAGATGCTTGCAACAAAGTTTATTTTTATGCTTTATATTGAAGGCTTTAGTCATCTTCAGTACTTGTGATTTCAAAATTGTTGAGCCCGTTTCCACAACAATAGGTGCACTCTGGTTCTCCATATTCTTTCCCCGAACCCTGTAAATGTCCTGGATGTCTTGTTTGTTAATCCTGCAATCAATGGTTTCAGCAAGGGACATAGTCATTTGGATGAGGTCTTCCTGAGTTTCATTTATTTTCTTTGGAACATTCTTTATAACAAAGTTAGTTTTGCGATCACCGATTTGTATTTCTTCGATTTTGTTCTCCAAAACTGCCATGTACTTCCTATCCTCCTTGGCCTGACCTTCTAGTTGGTTAATTTTCTGTTTGAATTCCTCGTTTTGCGCAGTTAAAAATGCAATTGAGTTCTCGATATTAAGGCTTGATTGTTTGATTAGTTCAAGAGTTGAGCTAATTTTTTTTGTCTCATTTTCTTGCTTGTTTGTGAAATTGGTAAACATTTTTCTCACCTCCTCCTTCAATTCCTCTAATTCGTATTCCAAGTCACCCCTGCGTCTTTTAGCTCTGACCATTGCATAGTTAGTAGGCGTCTTTTTATCACTACTCACCAGGTCAATTTCCGTATCCGAGAGTGAATTATTTTTCGATGCATCCATAACACTAACACAGTTGTGTCTGTTTTTGAGAGATATTAGCACTATAATAATTGTCAGTTCACTTATAGCCAAGTTTTTCGTAGTACAGGTCGAACAATATTACACCAAACAATGTTCTATCAAGGAACTGTCGCTCAATTGTCGCTCAGTCTCGCAGTAACGGTTGTTCGCCTCGTCACTATGCAGTATATTTCTTCGGAGGCAGTCCAATATTGGACACTATTTGCTTGATAATAGAAAATATTATAAGTAGTCCAAGTTAGTGCCGCCGCCGCTGCCTATAGACCGCGGTCCGCCGTGGGTCAGTTATTAATAACAGATTTGCAGGGTAGGAGCACAAAATACACAGTAAAATCCAATTGTTTTTTCCACTTTTAGGCGTAATTTGGTATTTTTTCCATGGATTTGAATACTTATTAATATAGCACAACACTGCAGCAAGACGATATGCACTTATTATACAATTGCTTTGGAGTTTAAACACTGTTTATCTATTTTTACAATGAGCGCGACTTAATAGTGACTGTGTCGTAGTGCAGGCCGGGGGGGAGAGGGGATGTCAGTCGATACTCACCCTTATTGCGTGAACAGTAAGAGTCACAGCAGTGATATCAAGGTGATATTGTAGTTCAAATGTTTTGAAGAACTCATAAAAGTATAACGCGAGCAATACGCGAATATGGGATCCGAACGCCATTTAGAGTTTATTGATTCATAAATTTCATTTCACCATGTATTGCTTGGGTGAGAAAAGATATAACTGCTATTCAGGTCTCGTTATCCGTGATAGTGCGTTATAAGTACCTACTATTGTATTTAAAATGTAAAATTAATATTGATTTGTTTATTCACACCTGTGGCTCCAACGTTTTAGTACCGTTCATCTGGTTGCGAAACTTTCGACAAGTTATTGCTTGCTAACAACAACAATAAGGGTACTAGTCACAATTAGTATCTACAATTATATATACATACATATACATATACATACAATCACGCCTTTATCCCCGGAGAGTTAGGTAGAGGTGAATTAACACCCACATTTCACCAATCGTTGAATTCGGTCCCACGTAATGGGGGGTGAGCCTATTGCCGTCTTACGGGCACTATTGTCGACTCGAGCCATGCATCTGAGGCTTGGTCTGGGCTGTATCTGTCTGGTGTTAAACAGTCCCATTCCTTAGTCACCTTGTACGACACCGCACGGGAAGAGATGGGGTGGTCCAAATTCTGCTTTGCCGGGAACCACGCGGCTATTATTATTTAGCGGCTGCAATATACTTATTATAGGATTCTTACATGAAATAATCCCTCTTGAACCCAGGATGTCTCACCTAGAACTTATATAATGTAAGTAATTTAAAAAATGTAGGTTCGTAAGAAAGGTGTCCATTGAAACAAATTCAATAAACCATTACTGTTAAAAAATGGAACTCCCAGATTTAGGTAAAATTAAGCGCATTTTCTTACTGACCATATTTACTGACAATAAAATTGTTATACCGAGTGTTATGTAAGTGTTTGAATAGTCTGGATAACAGTGAAGATCGGATGTTACATATAATTTAAATTAATAAAGCATGAAGAATAGCTTGTTATTGGTCAGTATTGCTCAGTATTCCATAAATAAATAGCAAAAAAAGCAATCACATGAAATAGGCAGTATCAAATTTTCAAGATTTGATTAGGTAATCTTGTTGAGAGAACCCTCATTGTTTGGATTCCATTCCTAAGATAATGAGAGAGATAGAATAAGAAGGGTATCCTGATTAACTTTAACAGTACACTGTGTGTTGTATATACATACATTGATTAAATTCAACTTTTTCAGCAATGTCTATAGTATTATCATAATACAGATCAATTACGTTACCGCTCATAAAAAAGACTATATCACATTAATTATATAGAACCTCATCAAGATATTCGGGGCCTATGCAGCTTTTCTCGCCCTCATCACTTGTAATTGAAATATGGGTTTTAATATACCACCTTCCCATCTTCTTATTAGTGAATATACAGGTAAATAAGCTCTAACTCACCATCAAGCGAGCTGATATCATAATTGAACTGAGGCCTTACACACATAACAAATAAGTTTAAAACTAAAACCCGGCAGAAAAAACATCAAGTATAGCCAAGGTCGTATGCCACTTTTCCCTAGAATGTATTGTTTTGTAAGATTAAGTGGCATACGACCACCTTTACACTTTTTAGAGCGTGATTTTTCAGTGGTCGGGTTTTAGTTTTAAACTTATATTTTTATTTTTATTATTTTGGGGCAAGCAATATGTATAATTTATACATATTTGAAATATGCTAATTAAACCCTTTCAGTTAATACCAAACACGACTCTCGAATTTATTTCTTCCCACAGTACTTTATGACCGCTTGAGGGCGCCACATTAGATTTAGTGATACGTTATATAGCGGACGACTAAGATGCTTCTAACGATACCTCATTTGTTCAGTTCTAATAAGTGGTTGAGTAGCTATGAGGGGACAGCTGAACCTACATACATACATAGCCTGTCAAAATCATAACCCTCCTTTTGCTTCGCCGTAGTCGGGTATAAAGAGGGAATCGTGATGATTTCTGTAGTAAATAGCACTTTACTTCCCAATAATGCATTTAAAACGTATCTCTGAAATGTTTTTTATCGCGTCAAGTTAACAGGAAGGCGCGAGGCGCGTTAACAGAAGGGTTATGCGCAGCCGCTCCAGGGAAATCTTCGCCGCGCTTGACAGACGATCGCACTCTACTTAATTTGATATTTTATTTGCCTTTTTCTAAGGTAACGTCGCCTTTGTTTACGAGTTGCTATGAAGGGATTTATTTTGATGGATTGTTCATGTGGCCAACGTACCCTTGAAAGATTGCAATTTGATGCTGATTGATAGAGCTTTCTCTGCCTCGCTGGCTCGTCGGGACTAGACGGACCCTGGAGCCAACAATGACATCTTAATATGGCTATCTGCCAACTGCTAAATTATTGTCTTTAATTTGGTAGTTTCATATTTCCATAGAATCTTTAAAAGAGTATTTAAGTCTCACAATATCATGTCAAATAATGGAATTACAATTACAGATTACCAATAACATTTATTTTTATGAAAAATGAAAATATATTATTACGAAAAATTGCTATTAATTTAGTCCTCTGAAAGCAGAAATATACATACGCAATATAATTTTGAAGACTTGTTACGAATAAAATATCAAAACATACAAGTACTCTTGGCTATCAATCAAACATTTTATTGAGTTATGACTGAATCTAAATCTAATAACAATAGATAGGACAGAACTGTCTCGTAATAGAGTACTCCCAATAAATATTTTATTGGTCTGGCGTAATTCTCGTCAGAATAAACAATAATTTTGTTACAGCCGACATCATCTCGTACTCGTCGTTCGCTATTTGATATCGACGAACATTGTCATTATTGTCAGTACACTGTTTGTGCTCAAACACGAATGATGTTAATATCAAATAACTACAAATTTAATATTGACGTTACTATTTCCCTAATATTATTTGGTAAATCTAATATAGGTACCTATTACATACGGGTAAATATTATTATGTAAAAAACTAAGTTATTGTTTTAGATCAATATGCATAAGCACAGAATAGATAATATAACAAAAGTATCGTGAATTACACCTTATTGTTAAAGACTGACTGTCTGATTCACCAATGCAGAGCCTAAACCGCTCCAAGCCCCCTAAAATCCAACCACACGTCCTGATCGACCACCTGAATCTCGTGGGGGTGGACACACGGAAACAAATTTACTAGCGTGGCTAACGTGGCTCTGGTAAAATTTCTTGAAAAACTTGACATCGGCGTCTCGCCTTTAATAATTTTATAAACTACTACGGCACATTGGCGGAATTGATGCTAAAACCACAGAGCCATTAATCAAGAATTGAATTGAAACCGCTCCAAGACGGGGCACTTAGAATTTGTTAACTGATCTCTTTTATATTGCAAGCATGTCAATCCACTATGTAAGGGTTTTTAGAAATTTCACTACTATGGGGTTAATATAAGGGATAAGCGAATTAAGTCCCGGGGGAAACCGGGAACTGGAACACTAGTTTGACAAACTTGCTTCCAACGCAATCAAAAGAAGAAAGAAAGCAACAAGAAAACTGTTTATTTCTATTATATCATATTTTTGAAATACATTGGTAGTCGCACAGTCGTTCAGATAAGAGACACGTTCATTCTGAACTAAATACTATATGAGTTTCGCACTTATAACTACATGAAGCTATAAACTTAAGAGCTTATACGGGCTACGTGCGCGGCGACTGCGCTCGTAAAATTTATGGCTGAGAATAATTTACTTTTATTGTGAATGAAACTGATCATATAAATTACCTTTAGGAAAGTATAGGTGGCTACCGAAATTCCTCACGGACTCCTCTCATAGAAACAAAAAACATCCTTTGACTGAGCATCTGCTTTTCAATACAGACCTCTCTCAAGGGACTTTTGTTATTGTAGATTTGCATTATCCTTTAAGAAAACCACTTACCCGAAGCTGGTGTCCCATATTATTATTACCGAAGACACACACACACACATGTACGAGGCTACTCACACTTTGATACACGTTGTATAAATCTTAGAGGCTACAAGACTTTGAGAAGAATTCTGGGGCTGCAGGTATATCTTACTCAAGGCTTACTTAAACCATGTATAATAATGAATTTCTTGTTTTTCAGAAGCTCGTACAAAAACAAACAAAACAGAAAAAAACAGAGGACCCGTATACGACATTTCGTTGCCCTGTCTATCTGTGAAGACCTTTTTCTCAGCCACACGGGAACCTCCCCGTGACACTTTGTACCTTATGAGTAGGGCCACTTAGTACCTACTAAGTTGAAATTAATATCAAAACACAGGCATGTATCAATAAATCTAAACATACACACATACATAATAATCACGCCTTTATCTTTGGAGGGTTAGGCAGAGGAGAATTAACACCCACGTTTCTCCAGTAATTGTATCCAATTCTACGTAATAGGGGGTGAGCCTATTGCCGTATTCCGGTTACTATTCTTGACTCAAGTCATGTATCTAAGGCTGAGTCTGGGCTGTATATATATGTCTGATGTTAAACAGCGCTATCCCTTAGTCGCCTTGTACGATACCGCATGGGAAGAGATGGGGTGGCCCTAATTCTACTTTGCCGGAAACCACGTGGCAAATCTATAGTCATAATCAAAAAATTAAAGAAATTATAAAACTTCTATATAGAATCATAACTGTAGGTAAAAGGAAGGTAATAATATACCTCATCATCATCACATGTCAGCCACAAATAGTCCACTGCTGAACATAGGCCTCTCCCACAGACTTCCAGAATGACCGATCTAAAGCAGCTCGCATCCAGCGCTTCCCGGCGACCTTGATGAGGTCGTCCTTCCACATATATACCTATACTAGAATATACCTATATATATAGCATGAAATTGCTGATTTAAGGGGTGTGGTTTAAATAATGTTACAACATCCACCTTTTTATATGAACTTTATTTAAAGATCAAAATACATCGTAGACGCAGTGTTTGTTAGGTTTTATTAAAGTACTGACACCACAAGTGCCTTATTACTTATTTATGTACTAAGTGATCTTATTTATGGCTTTGTGAAACATATGTACAGCAAACAAGGTTTTCTTGAATAACAATGCTTACAATTATTTAGGAGACACTTAAGCTTAAAGGCAATGTTAAGTATTTACTCGTACAACATATTTGTCGTCTAGCTACTCTCATATGGCAATAGTTTGTTACTGAGTCCTAATTGGTAGTTCTTTAGGTTGCCTTTTATTTAATTTTTAATTTTACATAAATTACTCTACAGGTATGAAAATTCTTTTATTTGTCGCACTATAACGACTTTGCAGTGAAGTATGTTGGCATACAATGATGACTTTCGTTCTTAAGACATCACTTACAGCTTACCACTAGGTGGGGTAAAATGGCATTAATAAGTACCTTATATGTCACAGGGCTTAAATCTCATCTGCATACGGTGCAGAATATTCTATAAAAAACCATGTGGTTTGGAGATTATTTTCTTTGTCGTATGTTTTTTGTTGTTGTTTACCATTAATGGACCTGGAATTCATTACCAGCTCACGTCTTTCCGTCTTCCTACAGTCCCAGACACTCACAGGTAAGCAGTATAATAAACGAAATAACATTCTAATATAAATGAAACTGCATTTTCCACATATCTACCAACAAACTTGTATTCGTTTTGTTCCTGCCTTTCATTCACCGTTTTCTTACAACTAAGTTTTCGTCCCAATCCTGATTTTCACACAAACTATTTCCAATTTCACGACAAACTGTGCCACAGTGAGTAACACAGTGAGAAGCACCGCGGCACAGCCTTAGGTCACGCTAAGAGCACTAGTACTGAAACTAAAAGAGTCCATGGGCTAGTATGTGATGTGGCTCCAAAGTCATGCTGCGGCGGCCAACCGTCACGCCAGGGACGGTTCCCGGCCTCTGGTCATACAGTTGTTACCATTTCTGTGAGCAAAAACCGATAATATATGGACTAAATATGTAATCCTTTAAGAAAATCCTTTAAGAAATAAACTCTATACATGTGACAATTGATATTAAAGACTATTAGGTACCTAAATTCTGCATTTGTTGTCGACTCAGCACAATGTAAGGATTATCAAGTCCGTGGTCGTTGAGCGTCCCACGGTACAGTGGCTCCCAAAGTGTTTCAGTGCCATCTGAAATAAAGGTTTTTATTTAGAAAATATTATAACTTAAAAAACATGGAATCAAAATCACTGTGAAATATAGATATATTTTTTGTGATGAAATCAATTATTTAATTACAAGTTCTCTGTGACTGATTGTTTATAAACTGCTTTATGAACGAAAACTATAATTTTGATTGTTCTTTTAGTAATTATAACAGGTGGTTTGGTGGTCAAGAGTACAAGATCGACAACATAAGTCTGTAGGCCACGTATCCACTTTCCATGAGCTTGGACTGCGTGATTGTTGAAAAAATTCACGAGATCTTACATGGTGATGGCAAGTTGGTCGGCGGCGTTGGCGTGGTCGTACTAGTCGTAGATGTAGTCGTTGTGGTCGTAGTCGTAGTCGTCGTCAACACTATACATAAAGAATAATTATTATAAAGAATACTATTAGTTTTGCAAAAAAAAAGAAGTATATTCCATAGACAATTTTATTCAACTCGGTGATGTCGTTAACTAATAATTTATAAACAGTTGACAGATCATAGATTGTCGTTTAACATGCCTAGACTAGTACATAATCATATTTCTAAATGAATTGATGAGTGAATTGGTGCTGCTAAGTAAAATTGTTTATCTTTAGGCAATTTTCAATAGAAATTTTCAGCTCACACTATACTGTATTTGTATCCTATGTTTGGTGTGTAATAAAGAGTACCTTCTATCCATCTCATATTATGCTTTTTAAATTGCACCAAAATAGCTGGAAAATATGAAAATACTCTACCTTCTCCTTCGAGAAAATTAAACAAAAAAGACAAAACTAAAGATAAATATTTACAATGTAGAAACAGCTCGGCCTGAGCTTTGCCGCGCGTGTTCTCCACATGACAGCGGTAGGCGCCCGCGTCGGCTCGCGACATGTCCGTCACTGTCAGGCTGAGCGTGTGCCGGTACCCGCGCGTCGATGTACTGAGGCGATATTTTGTACCTGACGACAAGAATCACACGTGAAGGGGTCCTATTTAATTCATGGTTTACTCATTTATTATCCTTATTTATTAGCCTCATTACTTAAAAGTGAAGGTTTTTTTAGTAAACACGTGACAATTCACACATCAAGTAAATAAATTGAGACACATAAAGAAAATACAATATCAAGTAAATATTCGAAAACCTTATACAAACTTAACGTCAGACAGATATATACAGACCAGACTGTCTCAGATGCATGACTCGAGTCAACAATAGCACCCGGAATATGGCAATAGGCTCACCCCCTATTACGTGGGACTGATTGCAATTATTGGTGAAATATGGGCGTTAATTCACCTCTGCCTAACCCTCTGGGTATAAAGGCATAATTGCAAATATGAAAAAGCATCTGATTAGGCCGACAAGCTGAATCCCACCATTGTAACATTACTTAGTGCCTGTAATGGTGACCCTCTTTCCTAAGACTTTGCCTTTAGCTTACCATCAGACGAGGCAAGATCAAGTTGACGTGTTCTAGATAAATCAAATGCATACAAACTATGCAAATAGTCTAAGTATATACAAGCTTACCCTTCCCTGCTACGTCCGTGGTATATTTAGCTTCTTATATCACATCTTTAACAATCAAACAAACAAACAAACTCTACTATGGCATACGCGGTGTAGCGGGGGACGAGGTAAAAAATGAGAAAGAAAGAGCAATAACTGAGAACAAGGGCGATACCGTCGTGAGCGCTTGTGAATAGTCTATAGCATATTTTAGCATTGAGGCATATTTAGGAGCATTCCTGGTTAAAGAAATAGTAAGGCGGTATATTTTTAAGTATTTAAATTTAAATATTTTAACCTATTTGCATATACGTTAATTTCAGTATGCTTCTAAAAAAACAGTTGTGAATTTTTATTAGACGACGACTCTCTGCGGGTGGCAGTGGCGCTCCGCCTGGGCTGCAAGGTGTGTGAATCACACAGATGCATCTGCGGCTCCACAGTGGAGGAGGACGGCCATCATGCACTGAGCTGTCGTCGCTGCACAGGCAGGTTCCCACGTCACCATGCCCTCAACGACATAATCCGAAGGGCTCTAATATCGGCGAATGTACCATGCGTGCTGGAGCCCCCGGGTCTCTGCAGATTAGACGGTAAGCGACCTGATGGACTCACTTTGGTGCCGTGGAAAAACGGCAGGTGCTTGGTGTGGGACGCCACATGCGTCAGCACAGTCGCGGCCACGCATCTTGGTCGCACCATCGGTGCCCCGGCGGCGGCGGCTGAGGACGCCGCGAGCAAAAAAAGGGCGAAATACGCCGCAATGGAGCCACAATATTATTTTGTGCCCATTGCGGTGGAGACTATGGGCAGTTGGGGGTCGGACACGAAGATGTTGATCGCGGAAATTGGCCGCCGCATCCACGACCATGGCGGTGACTTCCGATCCAGCTCGTTCCTGGGGCAAAGATTGGCTATTGCGATTCAGCGGGGCAACGCGGCCAGCATCATGGGCACCTTTGCGCCGGGAACGATGCGGAGTGGGTTGTTTGACGCGACATGATCGCGAGTTTGTGTCGTGTATTTATGTTCTAATTATTTTGTCTATTTGTAATGTGTAAAAAATAGTTGAAATATAATTAAATATATATATTAAATTTAAAAAAATTATTAATCAGTTCATAATTATATAACGGTTCGGGACTTTTCGCGATTAAATCATGGATTCGGATGCATTGCAGCACCCGCTATCATGACCTGAATGGCTATGAGAGTATGCGGAGGACATTTTGTGTGCGCCTACCCACCATCACGTTTATAATCAATGGTATGGCTGGCGACACGCCTTTGTCAGTTTTTAACGGCACTGTGTTTTTTGGTTTAAGTATCTTAATCATTGGTTTCCACGTCCCGAATAGTTGGAATCCATCTTCCCTATTGAAATTTTTGTATCTTTTAATTTCAATAGATTCACACTTAATCCGTGAATCATAGTGGCGATCAGAGGACTTTGGGTAAAATCCAAAACTGTTGGAATTCAAACTGCGACAATTTTAAAATAATATTAACCTGTTAGTGCTTCTTAATTAGGCTAAAATTCAACTTACCATTTACAATTCTATGTTTGTTATTCAGCACCCAGTAGACTTGCGGTATCGGATAGGCTTCGGCAGTACACTGCAGCGTGACGGAGCCTCCAAATGGCGCTCGAATTGCTAGCCTACCCACCCACACGGATGGGGCGACTGTCAGTGAGTAATAGATAATTATAAGGAAACAATGTTGCTGTGATATAAAAAAGTGCGATGAATGAATGAAAATTAATTATAAAAATAAACAGATATTCCACAGACGAGTTTCTTTGTAGAATGTTTTGCCTATGTGCCTATTAGCACCCAATTAATCTATTCTGGTATAATTAGAAAAATACTGGGTAATTTGTGACAAAATATTCACATCAAGGCAATCTTAGTCTTCTGATGATTACAACTGCTGAAAAAGAAGCAACATGCGATAAACTTTTAAAATTACATACAATGGTTAATATTAAGTAATATTTATTATCACAATGTCATTTAAAAAGTAGTATAGTAATCCTAGTTGCTATAATAACATTGTTGCGTCATAAAGCAAAGTTTAAGAAATTTGAAAAGTAACTGGGGTATACTTAATAACATTAAATGGCCTCTTGGATTTTAATCAAAATAAATAACCTTCTGAAAGGCTTTTCTTTTAATAAACTAACATTTTTATGTCACATTTTTTACTAATGAAGAATGTTTTAGAGTCGTTTGGCAGTTCTCCAGCGCACAAATACACAAAGTCCAACATTTCAGTTAATTTTTTTGGGGTCTCGTAAACTATGTTAATTTTTTATATTTGGACGAAGGTCAGCGAAAGTTGCTCCGGCTGAAACCACACCTTCATTAAAGATTTTATTTTCTAGTGAATAATTTACTTCGGAATTTTGTAACAAGATGAATTACGACACTCATTTTCACTTCGTGTTTTATTTGAACAAAATTAAAAAGTTTAATAATTTCTCTATGTATAAATACAAAAAAAAGTGTATAGTATGTGTATAGTGTATAGTATGTGTGTTTTAATCTAGAAAATTTTAAAGAACGGCCATATCTAAGAGTATGAAACTGGAGACAATGTATAAAAACAACGATGACAGTAAAAGAAACGTAAGGAATATGCCAGGATTGTGACAAATGGAAACATGTGGTCTTTGCCTACCCCCATAATCTTGACACTACCGGTGGTGTCATGGGGATAGATTATTACCCTTGATTTTTATTACCACCAGTAGTGTCATTGGTGGGTCACGCCAATGGGGTGTGACATTATGTAGTGTAGTGCATTACTCACATATCACGTTGATAAGAATCCGCTTGCTGACTGACGGGGGTACTCCGTTAGTCGCAATGCACAGGTAGGCGCCCGAGAGAACTCGCTCCACACTTGTGAAGTTCAGCCAAGGGCCGCTCCATTTAGACACTGATAAAAACATACTGCCAGTAGTCCAAGTGCAAGCTCACGCTAACCAGTAAATAATTTATCTATATTTGAATTACTACACTATTTATACTGTTGATTGTTGGCACTTGGTGGAATTTCTTGTTACACATTACACTAGTAATGTGGAAAAGTAAGACTTTAGATCATACCTCCTGTTCTACTCAACTGATTGCAATCAAATGATCCTAAAATTTTCAGTCTCAACAACATATATTTAAAGGTATCGCTTCAAAATCAATTTAGAAGATTCGCGAGTAAATAGACAAACACAGGAATTTAAAAAAACATGTCTTCAGTATTGTTACCTCATACACTATTCCCTAACCTAAGAAGTATTTTACACCTACATCTAATGTACAGACACAGCTTCTTTTGTTAATCTTTTAGCAAAATAAACGAACGCATTCCTGATATAAGTATTTATTATAACCGCCTCACCCATTGACGTGGACTGAAACCCTCCACATTTATATACTCGTTAATCCTCTCATAGAGATAATTGTTTATCTCGTTTGAGGTGAAACATGTTCTCATTTAGATTAACCGTAAAAGCCGTAACAGGTAATGAAATACATATCTCTCTCATTACCTCCTACAGCTTTAACGGTTTATACAAACTTGATGTTGTTATATAGTCCACAATGTATTAAGAGTCATTTTACATTTGATTTCAGTTTAAATGTGTTGTTACAAAATGTAAAAATAACAAGAATTAAAAATAAATGTTCCACAAGACGACGCACTTACCAATTTGGTTGAAACTCAGCAAAAAAGTTGTGTGACCGAAAACTTGACGAAAATTTGTTGACTTGTATAGCAAGCTCGTTTTTGTGTACTCTCCAAATGTATTAATAGATTGTGTACTAATGGCAATGAACATATAACTGAAGTAGACTGAGAGGGCATACCCGCATTGTTTCTCAACTATTGCGTGAAGGTTTATATAACATTGTGAAATAAATTTTTGAAACAGTTTGCCATTACCCAGAATGAGTAAATTATTGTTATAGAAAGCTATAGCTATACAAATATATAATATATAATTTATATATATAAAGCTATACACTATTGCATAAATTATACAAAGCGTCTCTTAAAACTTGCATGACTTATTTACTTTTCAGTGGTCTAAGTACATAAAATTAAAAAAAAAAACTACAAGAAATATTGAAATAAAAAAGAAATAATGCTTTTTACAAAAAGACGCAAAACAGTTTAATCCTAAATATCAGCAACTTAGCAGTTAAGGAGCCTACTTTACGATCGGGATGGCTTGAATTCTGCTCACTACCGTCATGAACCCACTCCTCACTACTCACAGCCTAGCACAAGCAATTTAATTGAACTGAAGGGTTTAACTACTCTAACAATTTTAGGTTTAGTACTCTTTAAAAATACTATTTATATCTACCTAAGGTTTGGTTATCGATGTGGAAGTGCCTGTAGTCCTCCCTCCTCCAAGTGATGTCTGGTGTGGGAGTGCCTGAAGCTACGCAGTGTAACGCTGCGTTGTCGCCTTCGTTTGCTAGCACTTCGCTGCTGCTGATATCATCGTCAATATCTGGAGGGACTGGCACAACACATCACTTATAACTTCTGTGTGTATTCGTTGTTATGTTACATAAAGAACGAATGAAACACCAAGTTTGTAGGAGATGGCTAAGTGGGTAGACGGACTGGTGTGGCTGTCGTAATCACAATGATCAATTTAATTTAATTAATATATTCTAGAAAGAGCAAAAGCATTTTAATTTGACAGTTGAAAAATTAGTTCATTATGTTGAAATAACCGGAAATAGTGTCTTAACCAGCCCAGAACCCATACTTTTTGAATATGCTTGAGTTGCCACTTGCTACCCACTCCATGCGTAAAATATCTTTGTACTGTTATAGCTCTGCTTTTGTTGCACAATAAATGGTATTATATTCTATCTATCTATTCATATATTTGTATACTGAAGTAAAAATATTCATTTCTTAATTTCAATTATACTTTGATGCACTCTTACCGACCACGTGCAACAAATGAGTTTGACTCATCATGGGCTCCGTGTTTACTTGACACATGTATCGTCCTCCATCCAAGGGTTCAATGCTCCTGAGTCCCAAGGTCCAGGCCCCGTCAGCGTGGTGGACGCTCACCCGGTGGTTCTTCGTAATCACATGGCCCCCAATGGTGAGGATAGTTTGTGTATCGACGCGGAGCCATGCCACCTACGACAGGAGCAATATATTCAAATTAGTTGATGTACATAGATAGTAAAGCTAACCTGACTTGCGCACGTACCGGTGTGCTGATTGATGATCGAGACTCTCGCACTAATTTACCCCTCGTAAATTAGAGATCAGGCAACAGTCCCTTCAATAAAAGCCGTACAAGTTACACAAAAAGACAGAAAAGAAAAGAAAGCAAACCCTGAACTCCAAAGGAAACGCCTCAGATGCAACCAGAACCAATGTCCTTTTTGGCTTTGCCGCAGATGAGCAATTATTTCTTATAAAGATCACACATTATTCAATCATGATCCGTGTGGTGACGGAGAAAAAACACAAGTATCACCACCCCATCTCATCAGACGTATGTCGCAAAAAAAGTCGCAAAGGAAATCTGCGAGAGAAGGAAAATTCGAAATAAAACCCAGTACCAACCCGTCTCGCCAGCGTGGAAACAGTAGGTAAAGCCTCCCAACATTGGGAGAGGCCTATGTCGTGCAGTGGACTGCGATGGGCTAGTTGATTGATTGATGCAGTCTGAACATTAATTGAGAGGCACGTAATGATAGCACAACGAATGGTACACGTAAACACACGTCTAACTAGTACATAATTTAGTTCGCCCTCGGGACCGCGTCGGTTTCGTGTTCATTTGTATAACTTTTATTGATGACTAACTTTAGCAATCATACATGTTTGTTCGTGCAAGTTTTCTAATTAACGCAAATACCTATTCGTAGTTTTTAATACAATCCCATCTGGCAAACTGCCAGCTCACACGAGACCGACAACAACGCCGCTTCTAGCGCATTATTCTACTTGACAATGAGTTTCAAATGCACCCGTAACTTGTGTAGACGGTGGATTTCACTTGGTTATCATAGAAGATAGAACTGGCGTAAAACTAAACAACTTAAATATTTCAGATAGTATGAACGCGTGTAGTTACGTTACTATATTGGTCAAGTTTAATAAGTGTTTTTTTACAAGATGCCAATTAATTTTAGACTTTAACAGTATGATGGTAAAGTCTAAAATTATATGTCATTCTTTGCAGTCTCTGTGGCATGGCGGTGGCTTTGACATGACATGAAATTAGTCGATTCTGCCCAGGTAGGTTTGTAGGAGGTAGGACACGGCGGTATTTCCGCCCAATTGAGCAGTCCGACTGGGGAAGTACCTCCGCCCTACAGAATACCGCAGTTATAATAACTTCGTGTTGTGTTCCCAGCGGTGAGTAGGGTAGCCAGAGCTCACTGGAGAATTTGTGCTGCCAGTGGGAAGACTAAAGGCTTGTCCTGCTTTGACTACACTGACGGCACAGAAACTCTGTACTTACAGGGTTGGCAGCACGAGTGTGACTCCTCTGGTGCTACAAACATCCATAGGCCACGGTAACCACTTTCCATCAGGTGAACCGTGTGCTTGTCTGCCACCTAAGTGGTATGAAAAAAAAGTGTATTTCTTCATGCTTATTTAATTTTGGTGTGTTTCAATCACTCGACATACCAACAGTTTTGACGAGGGTTGACAATATTAGTTGGCTTTCATAGACTTAAATTTATAGTTTTATCGACGTTAGGATAGTTATTACATTGTTATATTCACTCTGAGGGTTGTTGGAGAATCGCTCCTCGGTGAATAGTTGCTGTTATTAATTAGATACTTGTTGTAACAGTGATAAACAGTTTCTCATACCTTATTGAATATTCAGTTGCCGATCGATCTTCTTCAACAAATGAGCTAACAGTATTTATTGCGTATTTTAACTTGAAATGAGTTTGACTAACATGCAGATGTCAAGGAAATAAGTAGGTAATATTCCTTTACATTTGAATGTGTTTGTAAAGGTGCATACATATTTCCTTAGCCGCGTGTGCAAGGCACCGAAAGTAAGTTTTCTTTTATTTGAGATCAATTTCTATCTGAATAACTGTAGTTTTTTTATTATGTGCTGTTGAGTACGTCGTTTTATATAAATAGCATCGCAAAACTTACTTTAAAAGCCTGTAAATTATCAACCCTGCAGGTGAGGGAGCCATCTCTGCCAACTGCTACGGTAAGGTTCGAGCTTGAACCCACGAACCTTGGCAGATCTGTAACAAGAGAGAAGGATGGTCATTTCTTGATCATTATATTACCATGACTTTCTTCGTCCTAAATATTCAACAAGTAATGTCAATAAAAACCAATTAGAGAGATTTTTTTCGATGGAGGTACGAAACGACAGTATTCCAGTCCCGATTGAGCAGTCTGACTAGGGAAATACCTCGTCTTTAGTAACCTCGTGTTGTGAGTGGGGCAGCCAGACCTGACTGAAGAGTTTTTATGCTGTTAGTAGGAAGATTAAAAGCTTGTCCTAATTGTGTCTTCTGCACTGACGGCACAGAAGGTCTCTGTTCTTACTGGGTCAGCAGTACGAGTGTGACTCCTCTGGTGTTGTAGATAGATGGCGGTAACTACTTTACATCGGGTGGGCCTTGTGCTTGTCTGTAATCTAAGTTGTATAAAAAAATAAGTTTGCGTTTTCCCACCTGCTAAAGTATTCTGCTTGCTTATACACACGTTCACCAGAGAAACTCGTGAGCACCTCGAAAACAACCAGGGTGGCTGCACACAGGGCCAATGAAAATTAACAAATGAGACGTCATCGACAGCCTCAGGATGTGCCTTTCTGAAGTCTCCCTGCCATTCTCTCATACTAGCAAAATGCTATCTTTATCATATGATATCAGTCCTATTCTATCAAGGATATACAAATGTGTCAACACTATCTGCTACTCATTATGTCAGGCATTGCAACTCTACGCTCAGAAACGTGAATAACTATTGTTTAATAACGAGGTGCACGTAGTTAGGGACCAGATGCTACGCTGAACAAACTTCGAACAAGTATGAGTTCACGTATCACACGTGGACTTGTAATCATATCCTAACCTCGCGCCTTTTATCGCGCTTTTTATGGAATTCGGATTCTGTTCCAACTATATTTTGTACGGAAGTTCCCTCGGATACCACAACCCGTCAGAAGAGTGGTTATGTCGGCCTCGGATCGATGAAAACCGCATGCCGTCTCGGGCCTGATGAGATGAGATGCCGGGGTGTAAGACTGCTTAGCCTAGAGAATCCCGCGCTCCCGGGATGACCTGGGTAATCTACTGTGTAAGATGACCTGGGTCATCTACTGTTTAAGATAACCTTCTTGAAAGTGAGAAGCACGGTGCCCCTATCGAACTCCGGAAAAGGAGGAAGTTTTCAAATAATGTATGGGAATCTAGCAGATTTATTGACATTTAGAATTTGGCAATATCTTTTGAATACAACGTCCGATTTCAATAATTCAAAAAGTAATCAACAGAGGTTTAAACGATCTTGAATATGAAATGATTTGTTTAGATAAGAATCAGTTCAAAGGCATAGATAACAAGGTCTGATTTTAATCGGCTCTTCTGCTTGAATTTATTCCTGTACGCATAAATTTATAAATTGCGATATCTTTGAAGTTAATACTTTGAATGGAAATTTAGATCTATATTACATGTACAATATATGTAACGTGTTTAATTAGATAAGGAATTTTACTGTATTGTTAAAAATAGCTTCGAAAATGACACATTATTTTTATGTAATATGTAAAAGAAAAAATCTAAATCTAAAAGACAAAAACATAAAAAAGGAGATAGTTATATGCTATCGCGGACTTTTATGTAGATCATTTTAAGTTATACACTTTTAAACGCTACATTATTTTATTCTAACATCAATAGTTTTCACAACATACGCAATTTAAGGAATTTTTTTGGTAATTTTTTTACACTTCGGATGCGTTATTGGTGTTTACGTAAAGATTCCTTCTTTTTTTTTTAAATAATATATAATAGCCAATATTAGTCAATAATAATGCAGCTTGCTAATGGTGAAAAAAAAAACAAATCGGTGCAGCTGTTTTTGAGTTTATTCGAATGCATAAATACAAATCTTTCCTCTTTATAGATATATGACATTTATGATCACTGCTCCGCTCCCTTTGTTAGTAGCGTGATGTTTTATAGCCTAAAACCTGCGTACATAAACAGACTAGTCAACAGTAACAGATTTTTTGAATTCGAACCTGCAGTTCCTGAGATTAGCGCGTTCAAACTGACAAACTCTTCAGCTTTACAATAATTATTAGTATATATCTCCTAACGGTTTTGTGTTATACTTATACTATATTCTTGTATGATTTCGTAGATAACAGAGTGGAAAGTTTGGGCTTAGCGAACGTTTCAGATCACATTTTGTAAAAAGACATGCAAAACTATTTTCGACGTTTTTTTTAACTTAAGTGTTTTTAAGAGATTAATCATACTAGGATATCAAAAACATAAACAGTGCTTTTTCATCCTCCAAATATATAAAAATATATAAAGAAGCTTGATCAGTAAGTACGTACTCTAGTCGAGCCAGGGCGCGCTGTAGTAGCGGCGGTAAGACCCATCATGGGGGAGTGGCTAGAGAGGCCACACGGCAGCCTCTCGTACCGTCTGACGCAGATGATCACCGTGCACGGGTGCTTCGGGAAGTATCTGCGTCGGATGGAGAAAGAGCCAACGTCCAAGTGCCATCACTGCAACGCGAGCGAGGACTCAGGGCCGCACACGTTCACCGAGTGTCCGGCGTGGGAAACGCCGAGACGGGAGCTTGTGGCGGCCCTGGGAGTGAGAGTTCTCACGCTCTCCACCTTGCTCGCGGCGATTAATGCTCGTGAAGGAGGAGGCGGGGCGGGAGAGTGGGAGCGACGAAGGATCGCAAGCCAAGCTGCCAGCGTACGAAGGCAACTCGGGCGTCTGAGGTCGATGAACGACCTCCGCCCCCCATGAGCGCCGGCCTGGGGGTGACAGGTGGAGCCGCCTGTCACCCTGACAGAAGCAGGCCGCGGCGGTGGCGCGCCTGGCGCGCCTCCCCGTTTCCAGGGACGAGTTGGGGACTCTGTAGTCCCCACACCCGAGAAGAGGGCCAGATCGTGAGAGATGGCCCTGGGTCGGCCGGGGTGCGAGGGATATGCCTGTCAACCTCACCTTCGGCAACCAAAGCGACCCACAGGCGGCGTGCGTTTTAGTCGGTTTGAGTCCGACATAACCTCCTCCACCGGCTCCGGTGGGGAGGTATCCGTGGGGAGTTTGCGCACGTAAAAAAAAAACGACGGGTTGCACTCCGGGAGTGCCGGCAGAAGTGAAAACTTGAATATTAACGTTGTGCATTTTTGATATTACGGCACGCTATAACATTAACACACACGAACATTCGCGCAAGCGCCCTGCGCTGCCTGGCCTCTCTCCATCCGTCTTACGAATTTTCGATCAGGTCACGTGTCCTGACGTGAGTTTAGAAATTTTTACCCATTCCAAAAAAAGTACACAGCGCCGCTAAAGAAGTTTTCACTTCAAAAAAAAAGTCGAGCCGTTTACATATTATAAAATAGTATAATATACGAGTAGATAACAAAACAACCAATTAATAATGATTCCTATCCGTGTACAGATATAACCACACAATTCACGCACGTTTTACCACACTAACCAAACATTTGTTGATCGGGCTGGCCTCGGGGGCCGTAACATCCTTCGGGGTACATCGGACCGGCACCTTGACAGCCATTGCAACGGAAAGGTATTAAATATTAGTCAGTGCCGGCGGAAAGGTAGTCACGAGGGAACAATATATCTATAGGATATTTACAACTTAATATGGTGGTTAATAAAAAAAAATTGTCATAATTTTGCTCGCACTGCAAATTACTAGCTGATCATACTTCTTGGCTAATGGCAGGGCTCCGATTTTATTAACTTTTAACCACAGAACTGCAAAAAAGTCATTTAATGTTTTACTTTTAAAGTTTAAAATTAGATAGCATTTTGTAGAGTAAATGAAAAATAAATTGGACTTTAAGTCTGTATCGATAAAGTCATTAGCAATTATCACCATTTTAGTCCTGAAGACATGTAAGGTATCCCCTAAGAGCAACACTATAGAAGTGCGTTAATGGGACAATGGGTAGGTAATCGAACATCTGCAATGAAAATTCTTATTCTATCTTCCTTTCTACTTGTGTTTTCTTTCTTTTTTTCTTATTTCAAAAGAGTTCCATATTTTTAAACTTGAAAGCTCGACATTTTCTTATTTCAATTGTTGCATTTTTTATAACTAAGTTGATATATTGAATGAAATTTTAAGCATTTAGTATGCTACCTATTCAAAATCGATTAAGATAGAAAAAATTTAAACTGTCCAGGCGGGATACGAACCCGCGATCTTTCCCTTACATGGGGAACACTCTGACCACTAAGCCACTGAAGCTTCGTCTGAAACCATCCAAATTCTTCTATTCAGATATCCATCTTACGGCGATGGTGGGAGTCATCTACCAATATTCGTACGAACTATCGGGACAAAAACGAAATATTTATATAACCTCAAAGTAAAAGCTACAACTGGTTTTAGTGGAATTCCAAAACATAAAATAATCGTTTAGCTTCTATCTCAAGCATAACTTGAATACTAAGAAAATAATTTTCACAGGACGTCTTAAAAGTTGTTAGTGAATGTATTCTTACTTTTTATCACTATTTTACGTTCCATTTAATGCCATAGGTATCATAAAACATTTGACAGTAAAAGAAAATATGCGCTTGAGAAAATAATATTGTAAAAAAAATATGGCAACTTTTTGTAAATATCAGTCACTGAAAAAATATGTTTATTGTCATCATGTCAATATCAGCCTCAGTTCAGTATTATAAAAGTACTCAAAATTATCATATTTTATCATCCCTTTAACTTTGTTATACCTAGTAGTATTTTAATTCAAGCGTCATGTCAGTGGACCCTAACGGGTAAAGCACTTCGTCATAATATTATCGGAACGAACCAATGTTCCCCTAGCATGAAATATTACTGGGTATATCTTTTTTTTTTTATACCACTTAGGTATCAAAGTTAAAGGGCTAACCAACACTATTTATTTGTAACTGAGTTTTTTTTGTGACGGGGTTTTTTAAATGTTTAACTTAATTTTTATGTTACTCTTTTTAAATCCTTCTACTAGTCAAGCCCTTTCATTTGATACCCATATTGACGTAGTTGTGAAAAAATGTGTACTGTTTGTTTGTGGCGGCGGCCATCTTGGACTGAATTTTTTCAAACATAGCTAAGAACACTTTCGACTAATATACCTTTCAAATAAAAAAAACTAAATTCAAATCGGTTCACCCGTTCAGGAGCTATTATGGCACAGACAAACACACACACACACACAGAGACACATCGAATTTAGAACACTCCCTCGTTTTCTCGTTCGGGGGTCAAAAAGTCCCTCACACAGTGTAATACAATTGTAACTTGATAATCAAATTATAACAGGTTAACCGTCAAGATTCTGACTGAATATAATTAACTGTAGCAAATACTCGAACATCTACGACGTAGGGCCACAGATCGGCTACGGCGTAGACTTCTACGTAGACAACTCTTAGTAAGAGTTATCTATCTTAGCAGAATAAAACCAAATAAAAGTTACGTTACAAGGAGTTGCCGTGGTTTTTTTATGAGTTCGCGATGTGAAAAAGCTTGGTACATCATAATCACGCAGCGATGCTAAGCCATCAAGTGAATGGGTGGGTTCTAAATCATTGAAGGCAAGAGGTTCAGATGTGATATTTTTTGGAACCATTCCGACTAAATACGAAAATATTACTGATCAGAGTCTCATCCTGAATGCTCACCTTTGTTGTAAATAATTTTAATTATATCACGTTTCAGGCCACCAATTAAAACTTTTGCTACGTAGGTACATCCGACTCCTTAACCACTCACTGCCTTTAATTAAGCATGAAAAATATCGGTAATTTCAAATTTGTACAATATTTGAAAACCATTAAAAAACTCTTTGAATAACGAAGATTACAGCGATAATTCTTATCTTCGTACTTCGCCATAAACTGTGCCTCTTATAGTCACCCTTCCTGATACCATCACGCTCGTAAAATGTAAGGACCGTGGTAAAAAATTGCTTTCATCAGATATAGTGAGCTGTATGTAATGACACAGGCACTTATGAATCTTGTATGGAGGTCTGAGATATAAAAGGGACCGTAACCATTGGCTGATGGGAGATACTGATTTATATGATATTGACTCGGGTTGTGTTAACCACGTCAGGGCCCTTTAGGTTTAAGACGCGATTAAGAGATTTTATCCGAGAGGAAGAACACTTATTGTCATCCTGAAGGAATGACGTGAAATGTTTACAACTAATTGAAAACAGATATATGTACAGTCACGATTTTTTCTCTCCAGAGAAGGCAGTGACAATGGAGTACTGTTTACTGTATACAAGTAATATAGTGTGAATATATTATGAAGTACAACTTTTTTGTATAGAGCTATTTTTTGCAGGACCCTTTAACTTTTGAAATAGTAAATATGAGGAAAAATAAAATTTTGATTTGTTTTTTTTTATGTTTGCGAGTTGAACTAGTTTGTGTAATAGCATATATCATAAATCATAGATATGTACCTACAATCATACACCTGTAAATCCCCAAAGGCGTAAATAGAGATATATTTCTTTAATACATAAATATTATACATAGAAACACACAGCCCAATGCAAATAAATGATCAATAAAAGAAGACCTACTTAGAGGATGAAGAAGGTTCGCTCGAGACAGAGATGAGTGGAAGAACCTGGGAGAGGTCTATGTCGAAGGACAACCTGGCCAATAATGCTAATATTTTATACTCGAGTGTCATAAGCTTGAAAAAAAATTTTGCAAAATTTTACATAATGTAGCATAGTCAGTTAATAAAATCTTTTAATTATTATTATTACATTTATATAAATGATTGGTTAAAAAATGCACAATGCAGAAACTTCCTCGTCTATTACCTACTCAAAAATAAAATATATCAGATATTAGTTAATCTATATTATATGAGCATCTCATCATACCTAGAATATCAAAAAGAGAACCTAATCGAAGTATCCGAACAATCTGCTGATTAAATTTCGGTGCGACAGCTGATCAGTGCGCTGATAAACAGCTGACTCTGATTACTCTCCCTTGATTATATTCCTGCGAGGAATATTGGATCATGTACAGATATTCTTTTTTCATACACATTTATATTTTTGCTATGCAAAATTATGAGAAGGTCAATCATCTGAAGGGTCTCTTCTTGTGAATTTATTATAAAGAAAATTCATGTATAAATATTTTTCAAAACAGTTGTAAAAAATACTTTATGTCAAACTTGACGACTCTTATAAAATACAGTTCAATTGTGTATTAATATTGTACATTACTATATATACACTATCTGTTAGTATTACTATGACAGTATGTCATGTACAGTGGGCTACAAAAGTCCTTATACAGCTTAACATCTATCATCGTTTGAGCACACAAAACAAATTTAACAGAGTTCTGTCTAAGACAAGCCTCGATCTATGAAAAAATTTTAATATATTTTACGTATTAATATAATATTTAGGTTACGGCACTATCGCATTAAGTTTTCCCTGTAAAGGTAGTATCAGTCTGCGTGTAATTAAATAGATAAATAAATCACTAGTCAGTCTGTAAGTTACATTTTGAACAATTGAGCGAATTTCAAACAATGTCACACAATTTTGGAATGACTTTCATTTGTTACAAGTACAAACACACAATTTCTCAAAATACGAAGACAATTTTGGATTAAACATTTTCACACCTTTAATTCCTCTCCCGTTTTTATTCCAGCGAATGGTCCAGAACAATGCGAGGTCGCAATTTGCGCCCATCTTTTAAAACTTAATCACTTGTCTCAGCCGTCGGTTCGCGACGTTCATTGTTTTCCGATACTCCAATTCGGTACACTCCACTGAAGTTCGCTTTTTCCCGTATTATTTCTACGAAGCGGTGAACCACAGTACAACTTGTATTAGTACTACTACAGCTTTGTACGAAGTAAAATTCATTTTCTTAGATTCTATGCGCGTTCCTCTAGTAAGACCTATTAAAAATTAATTAAACCATGCCCGTTCAATGAACTAAACAGAATGAAAGAGGTACCGTAAATATACCATATAATAAATTGATAGTATTGTTTTCGTATGAAAAATAGTGCTTAGTTATTATTATTATAAGAATTGTTTAATTCTTAATCCTCCCACACAATTAAGCCGATAATAGCGTCCTTTGAGTAAAATCAGAGAAATTAAACTGCCAGTTATCCAAGAGATTATAAAGATGAATGGCGTTTGATTGTTCACAAATCTTTGTAAATGAATGAATGCTCATTGTTCATATTCACTAATTGAATAGCGCTTATTCATCTCCGTGTAAGTTAAAGGACGCTTACATTAAATTTTTTGACATACCAAAAGCATTGAATATATTTTAAGGGGTTGTTCACATCGTAAAAGGTATTGAGTAAAAGAGAAGAAATTAGATCTACATAATTGGAGATCTTCCTTTTGTGGAATTAGGGCAGCTAATGAATGAATAATGGCTCTTAATATTCGTTGAGTACACGTATAATATATTATTCTGTGTATTCATAATAAATAATAGCAGCAAAATAACCGAATATTGAGGCATGGGCTTGCTAAGCATTATTGTCAAATTATACTCAAAGCTTTTGACTTAAAAAGAATTAGAGATGTGGGATTTAAGTATAGAAGTGACATTGATTAAAATATAAAAGTTTATTGTGCATTTCAAGAAAGCCTATGCCTATCCAATTTCAAGATATTGGCTAGGATCGTGGCAATTAGAAATATATAGTGTTTACCTAATAAATTGTTGACAGAAGGAAGATCATATACTTACGTATTCATCTATTCAACAGTCATAAGTTCTTTATATTATTTTCATAAACAACAAACACAGTCACCATTCATTCATCAAACATCACTTATTTCACATAGCTATGGTCAATTTCATCTCATTTGTCTTCTTTTACCAAATTTCCGTTCACTTTGTCAAAAAATCCTTTAGCGAGCCGTATATTCTCTTGACGATGGAAGAAAACAACATGAAGGCCTCTCCGCTTAGCGCAGATGAATAAAAGATGAATCACTGTCAATCCACTACGAGTATTGTTCACTTGAATCTGGACAATAAGCATTCATTATTACACAGAGATCTGCGAACAAGCAAACGGTACTCATCTACATAATCTGGGATTCAAACGACTCAGATCTGTTTAATACCTTCCCTTTTAATCAAAGAATGATATTGTCAGCTTAATTGTGCAAGATGTTTAAAAGCGAAGCACTTTATGATCATGATTACTCGAGAGCTTCCGAATTTATAACTGAGCTTTAGAAACTAAGATAAGTATAAAACATAAAGTCATGAGTAAGGAAATCTGTTTCAAGCTTCATCACTTATTGTATTTCTATTCCAAGTTTATTTTATGATGTATAAATTAGATATTGAGAGAGGGAGGAAGTTTACTTTAGGTTATAATTATTTTTTTAGCTAAAAGATAAAATGTCTGTAAATGTATAGTGTAATAATTGATGTCAATTTAATCTACTTTACTTAGATTGATCTATTTTAATAAGTTAGAAATGTTTTAATTAATTTTCAAAAGGCAAAGGTAGATACCTTCTTGATTAGGATCTGAGAGAATTAATTCTTAATACAGAACTCTAAGTGTTAATGAAACAACTATAGAAGAGCTAAGTTTCATTTAGCCAATGTCAAATTCACCGAACTTCAATGAATTGTACCAAACGAGGACAGACAACATTGAGATGCACTTTGTACCTATCGAAGAAACACTACCCACATCAGTGCTCCAGTTACTAAATAACATAAAATTCCAAACCATATCCACAGAACCCAAGTCTTTTAAACCAGACAACTATCAAGATGTAAATGACAAAATCCTTTCATAAAAATAAATCAAGAAATACCTTGTCATACCTAACAGACCCTAAGAAGCTTAGAAGACGGCAATATCCCTCCTCATAAACGTCCCCTGTATGTGCCAACTCGAATAAATAGCCATTTGGCGACAGAGAAAAGGTGTACCCCAACCGTTTTGGTAACAGGGACTTTTTATGAATGTTCTGAAGACTGTCAGTAGGCAGTCGTGATCTATTTGGATGTGATTTTGTATCCGTGATGTTGTTTTCAAAAGGTACTCTATAGGTGTTGTTAACTGAAGGGTTCCACACTATGGGGTTTATTTGAGGCCGGTTCAGGTTTCTTTACAATGCTTTGACTTTTTAATATTAAGTAAAGTGCAAAAATTTAAAAAACGTTTTTGTTATATCATGTTGCTATGTGAATTGTCGGTATATTTATCATATTATTTTGTTTTAAGTTTCCGATATTGTTGTGTGTAATTGAACACGATAGTTTAAATAGGTACCTATGTTATGAAATTTTTAGTACTAATATTACTATTACCGGAATACCTAATTTTAACAGGTAATTGAGTTCTGGTGCTCCGATAGCAGTACATTTATTGTTTTATCACAGCACTTTAATGTCTATCACAAGGTTGCCTGAAATTGCTTCTAGTGATAAGGCCGGGGACTACACTTGGAACTGTATACATATGAACTACTTATTTGTCTGTACAGTAAATCTATTGGTGTATATAGTTATCTATCCATTCATCTACCTATCTGTGTGTAACTACTTTAGTATTTTTGTCCACTATCCTAGTATTGTAAACCAGAATGTTTAGTATAATCGCAAAATATTTACGAAGACCCCTTCAAGATATAAAGGATTACAGCTACCAATGAAAAATGCCAAGAATGAAGGCTGAATATTCTGAACATGAGGTAAGCAGGTCATTTAATACGTAAGACTTGGGTTTATTTGGCCGGCAATAACAAAACGTTGCTCCTGACATGTGAGCTATGACGGCTTTCAGTAGAAAAATGACTATCGCCGTACATAAGTTATGAAAATACTACCATTAGAAAGCCGAGGTTAGCCTCGCTTAGCTTGGGCCGCTGTCGTCTAACTATTTATGACTCTACTGCTCTAGTATTTATATATTATAAACTGACCGTTTCATTCGGTTTACTTTCACTCAGTTTTATTTTGAGACTAAAACTACAGGATGTTGGCGTTCAAGTTTTTTTCAAAAATAACTGTGTGTTATATTCCTGGTAAATATTTTTCAGTTACTTGTAAACTCACTACAACAGTCCAGTAAAAGTACGAAAATAGTATAGAGATGTTGGATGAAGCTTATTGACTGGATCATTTCTGTTTAAGATAATAATTAATAAGTAATTACTATTTTTATCTACTACAACACATCTTTCCGTCTTCCTAATATTCCTCTTCTTATCTTTTTTAAGTTGTCATGCTGAAGACTAACACTATATCATTAATAATTGTGTTAGTACTATTAATAGCAGCGATTACTATTTACCTCGCTTACAGCTATTTATCGAACGGGTTAAAGTCCATACATGAAATATCGATCTTAAACAATATTCAATATCCTACTTATATATGAGTCTAACAAATCAAAACTCAGCCTACTTTATCATTGAGCGATACGAATTGGTGTCGTTCAGCTACGATAGCATCGCACCCGAGATGCAATGGCAGCGATCTATCTTCGGGAGACTGTGTCGATTGCTCACACTGGCGGCCATTGTTCCCGAATGACGGATACTTCGGGCTTAAGGCATCGGTGGAAATTTTGACACCTGAATGGTATCAGCTAAAGTTATAGCTTAGTATATCAGTAAATATAGAATTAGTAACAAAGTCAAAAGAATTACAAATTTGTGTTTTACCTAAGTGTACAACAAAATACAGTTGTCACTCGAGACGAACAAGTTTTAATAATTCCCAACAGTTAAAATGAAGTGAAAAAATTAAGTTCTCTATTATATTAAGTATAATGTTGACCAAATCTAATATCAAATTATAAAAAATATTTTTAAGCAGGTATTTTTTCCTACATACCTACTAGACCTCATATTACAAGCTATACCTAGGCCCATTTTTCACAACAATACACAGTCCTGATTCTCGATGTCTAACCAGATTTGAAAGCAGATTATATTCTAGATGACAGTCTTGTAATTGTGAAAGTCGATTCACAGCTGAGCGTTATTCTGGAATACAGAGTTTAGTTGTGGTCTAAACGGCTCCCTGTCTAGGTAAAATCATCGAAACCCAGAGTACATAATATAAGAAGATAGAGGTATTTAATATTAGCAAATAAAGCTGTAATGTAAGTATGTCTGAATGTGCTACTTGTCTGTGTTTTAATACTATCAACGGTGTCACTAATTGATGAAATTGCTTATATTATCTCTGCTACACCTCAAAAGTTTCCTTTGCCGTCGTTTAATCTCAGCGTATACGTGCAAATTGCTCACAAAATCAAATAGTAAATAACATTACGTGTGTAACGTGGAACGTTCTGCCGATTTATAAGTTCCATCAGATGGCAGCACTAATCTTGTGCACCACAATGGTAAGTTAACGGATGGTTGTGCGGTCTGTGCGTCTTTGTGCGGCTGTCATTAGTTCGTGAGCCTTCATTAGGAGGTGAGACAGCGCCATATATCACATTTGTTCATTTGTGGTTGTTCATATACGTTAACCTTCGTGTACCTGCGTATTGGTCTGTCAGACAGACGATATTATGACTGCCTTGCTTTTGTTTTTAGAAGAAAAACTAGAGTTTAAGTTTCTTGGTAGCTAGCATTCGTGGTAAATTCCAAATCATCGTTTGATTTTTAGTTAATAATACTGATAACTGAAATTATTAGTATTATTAATAAAACTCTTCAAGTAAATTACTTGTATTGGATATTCACTTCAGTATTTCACTGGGTGGTGTTGAATTCTTTTTCAAGTTGAGTAGCACGAAAAATACCAAGAAGGTGTGTACTTGTGCTACTTCAATACAGTCACTAACGCGATGTTAAAAAATAACCTCAGCATCATCAGCACTTTCCATGTTACACATCGTGCGCGGATACATGTATCGTTTTACAATAGTCCGCGTAATACTGTAGAACACTTCTGGCTGATGTGCAGACATTGACCAGAAGGTCCCTACAGCTTACAGTTTTAGATTTTTTTCTATACTTAACTTTAAAAAAAATCTGCCGTTTATCTGTGATCTAACTTGTAGTAAGAATCCTCTTTTTATATGGGAGGAACATCACGTTCGTTTCTCTTCCATAATTTCCAACTTATTGGACATGTACATTGTACATGTCGTGTCACTCTCTCCTAGCCGTAGTCCGAAAGCGTGACGTCATGTTTCCGACACTTCACCCTCCCCAGTTTTCGTGCTCGAATAAATCACAGGGCCTGTATTACTTCATAATTTGTATTTTCTATTATACTGAAATGCGACATTTTGACAACACCTTTTGTTGTGTTCACTCTTTGATATGTTCCAACTATTAATAGTTTCAATTTTTGTTCTAGGTATTTGTTCAAACACATTCATAAGGAAGTTATTTGTGAAAGCGTACCAGTACTACATTCTAGATCGTATATCACCATGTAAGTAATTGATTTTTTTCTTATTAGAGTATTCATTGCTCATTCTACTAGAACGTATTTGTTGATAGAAAGAATATGGGAATCTAATAAATTTACTAAGGTGTAATTTTATTGATATGGTGAATTCTTTGATTCCTAGCAAACGTCGAATGAAAACGGCTGTCGTAATGTTGAAGTTTAAAACACCGCTACCAATCCGTCCGCAGACAATATGATAATATATGCTGAAACAACAATTTTCCCTGCTGTCGTTAAGGTAGCCTATGTGAGATATCACATAAAAATTAAATGCACCTGATGGACTCTTAAACAGTATTCACAGTCGATGTAGATGCAATTTGATCGTATTATTCTTATTTGAGCATTTTTTTTACGAAGTTATGTAAAACTCAAACCGAGTAAAACGCACGACATCTGGGGTCGTTGTTGGTTGCCGTAGGTGAGGTTAGCAGGAATATCCCTCTCACCCTGACCGACTCAGAGCCATCTCTATCGATCTGACTCTCCTCGGGTGTGGGGATCACGGTGTTCGTAACTCAACCCCAAAAACGGGGAGACCGCCACGCCCATCTGAGTATGTTTAGGCACGATATAAAATAATACGTATATAAAATAAAGTTCCCAAAGTCAACCCGTGGGATCGGCGTCGGTAAATCTCATTATTAGCAATAATCATGGCATTGTGTCTGCGCCTCACAATAGAGCGACGCAATAATAGACCGCCACACAATGGCGCCTTTCTTACTTTTTACCGAATGTAGCCAAGTACTATTTACTGTACACAATAGCTACTATACACAGGTGAAATTATACCTAAGAATTTGATAGCTTTGAGTCTTTTATCAGAACGTTGTGATTTAATTTATAAATTAGATTTGAGTCTTAACTGAAAACACACACAGCCAAAGAAAAGGTTAGGGCTCAATTCATTGGCTTGGCTGTTTTTTGTGATTTGTCTGTGTGTGTCACCTTGTCATAAAGTTGTATGCAAAGGTGTGTAAGTAGCTCCTTGGGCGTGAAAAAGCATGTGATGAGGCTGTCAAGCTGAGTGTCACCATTGTCACATAGTATGTGTAAGAAATGGTGACCCTCTTTTCTGAGACTTTGCCTTCAGCTTACTATCAGGCAAGGCGAAGTCTAATTGACATGTCCTATGTAAAAATCATACACTCCTATAGTTGTACTTTTTTAAAATGTGTCATTGATTTTAATAGGTAAAATTAAAATAAAGCTGTGTTCCTCCTCAACTCGAAATTACAATATTTTATTTAATCTTTCAGTTCAGTTTCATCCTTAGAACTATGATTTCTGCAGCAACAGTGCCGCAATTTCGTAAATGTCAAGTAAAATATAAAATTGTGAATACCGAGACGCCAATGTCAAGCCTTCAATCCTAGGGCACGCCGTAGTAACGGCGGTAAGACCCATCATGGGGGAGTGGCTAGAGAGGCCACACGGCAGCCTCTCGTACCGTCTGACGCAGATGATCACCGAGCACGGATGCTTCGGAAAGTATCTGCGTCGGATGCAGAAAGAGACAACGTCCGAGTGCCATCACTGCGACGCGAGCGAGGACACAGGTCCGCACACGCTCACCGAGTGTCCGGCGTGGGAGACGCCGAGACGGGAGCTTGTGGCGGCCCTGGGAGTGAGGGTTCTCACGCTCTCCACCTTGCTCGCGGCGATGGTTCGCTGCGTGGATGCGTGGGTGGCCGGCGCCTCCTTCTGCGAGCAAGTAATGCTCGTGAAGGAGGAGGCGGGGCGGGAGCGGCAGCGAGAGCGACGAAGGATCGCAAGACAAGCTGCCCGCGTACGAAGGCAACTCGGGCGTCGGAGGTCGATGAACGACCTCCGCCCCCCATGAGCGCCGGCCTGGGGGTGACAGGTGAAGCCGCCTGTCACCCTGGCAGAAGCAGGCCGCGGCGGTGGCGCGCGTGGCGCGCCTCCCCGTTTCCTGGTCTTCGTTTCCGCCCTGGGTCGGCCGGGGTGCGAGGGATATGCCTGTCAACCTCACCTTCGGCAACCAAAACGACCCACAGGCGGCGTGCGTTTTGGTCGGTTCGTGTCCGACATAACCTCCTCCACCGGCTCCGGTGGGGAGGTATCCGAGGGGATTTTGCGCACGTAAAAAAAAAAAAAAAAAGCCTTCAATCCTTGACGATTGCCAAGTTTTGATTGTATCGGATTATAAAATGTAGTTTCCTACGAGGACTCTTATCTATTATGATCTTGAACAAGCTATTCTTATATATTTCTATTCATATACTTTCAAAACGGCTCTATCGAATCAAATCAATTTTCGAATTTAGATAACGTTTCATTTCTTAACTTTTTATAAAAATACTTTGCCTAAAAAAATAACTCACATACACATAACATAACACCACCACAGAGGTTCCACGCTCCACTTTTATGCTACAACGTAATAACTGAGCTGAATAAGCCACTTCACCTCTTTCTATTCGGATAAAACTGGCTCTGTAGCGGCTCTAATTGGAACGCAAACATTGAAATAGGCTGAATTTTGCTGTATTGACCAATCGTACAGCAACGGTAAAAAATTAAGAGTAAATCAATGTAATTAACCTCTAATGATGCCTCTGAGATCGTAATTGCAATGCTCTTTATTGCAATCTTGTTACCTACGTGAAAATCTTTTGAATATTAAATATGATTAATGACCTATTGAAAAAACAGTGATGATTGCAAATTTTATATTTAATTTATATAGAAATAAGCAAATACCATTACTTGTTACTATAGGAATTTGATGCATAAACGTTTGTAGTAATAATGAAGGTATCTGCTTTAAGTCATGCAATAGTATGCAAGATAGTCATATCAAAATCATACTCTCTACATGTATCTTAAAATAATAAATTAATTAACATAACATAACATAAACTCACACCTATATCTCCGAAGGGGTAGGCAGAGGCGCTAGCACCCAAATTTCGCCAGTTTATGTTTAGGTCCCAATGTAATAGGTGGCGAGCCTATTGAGATTAACCGGGCACTTATAAGCCTGCGATAAATACACACATAACTTCAAAAACATTAATTAATTACTCATCTTTTAAACCATCGCGTTGTATGAAATACAATAATGTTAACGGGAATTAACGCCATCATGGTACAGGTACAGACATACCTTTGGTTTGCCTGACGTTTCGACCAGGTCACACCGGTCGTGGTCACAGGTGATACATATACCATGATTGCGATAATTCCCGTTAACATTATTGTATAATTACTCATCATCTAAAACGACAATTCTAATGGCTTTAGAATAAAATTCACAAAAATTATGCTTTAAACTTAAAGTATATTTATGAAGTAAATACACGACTATCAGACTTCACCATAATTTCGATATGGCACTATAAATAAATGCAAAATGAGCTCTCACAAAACAGTGAAACCACAGCACTGATAAAGTTAATGGATACAAAATAACTAAAGTGCACTAATTTGTGTTTTATATTTAACACTGAATGTGTATAAAGCAATTATTGGACGCAATAGGAAAACATACTTTTAATGGAAATATTAACAAATTAAACGTTCGTAATTTAATAAAATTGTATTAAACTTTCATAATTTGTGTTAAAATGAATATAATACGCAACTGGTCGGCATCGCTTTTAGTGGTTCAGTGAAAACTGTAGTTTGGTTTGGTACCTACTACATGACTGATATTATAAAATGTTTGTGGTCTGTTTAATCTAGGTTTCCGCATATAGTGCGTCTATGTCATCATCACTGGTTAAAATATTATTAATTGATAAAAAATTCACAAAATGAGTTTAACTATCAATATATAAAAATGGTTTTTAATTTTATACATATAGGACACGTTAATTAGACTTCGCCTCGCCTGATGGTAATCTGAAGGCAAAGCCTCAGAAAAGAGGGTCACCATTACTTACATATACCATGTTACAATGGTGACACTCAGCTTGACGGCCTAATCATATGCTTTTTCCTTCTCCGCTTAAAAGTGGTTTGTGTACCGCTACAAAATTTCGAAAAGTGTAAATATGTGGTCAACATAAGTCTCTTGCTTGCTCGTACCTACTCTTCCTCGTAGCCGTGGTAGCCCAGTGGTATGGGTAATGGACTGCTGAGACGAGGTCTCGGGTTCGATCCCAGGTTTACCATGGCCACACCAATGACTTTTCGATGCTTTTCGAAGTTATGTGTGTATTTATCGTAGGTTTATAAGTGCCCGGTTAATTTCAATAGGCTCGCCACCTATTACATTGGGACCTAAACATAAACTGGCGAAATGTGGGTGCTAGCACCTCTGCCTACCACTTCGGGGATATAGGTGTGACAGTTTATGTGTTTATGTTTATGTTTCTTGCTGGTATCTTCTCAGTAGAACTAACCTAACGAACCAGCGAAAGAATCATTTTCCAATGGTTTATTTTTACATTATTTAATATTTTTATATAATTTCTTGACGTTCATATGTGCTCTTTATGTACCTAAATTAATAAATGAAATTGATTCTTTGAGATGGTAATTATCTATTTTAATATGAAACTTACGATATATTGTTCAAATTGTGAAAAACTAATAGTTATTTTCTACATGAATAATGAATAAACTGTGAACTCACAAAAGAGAAATCTTTAATTTTTAATAATTAATCATAATAACGAACTTTAACAAACCACAACATACCACTAAATCAATACGACATCAGCTCCAAACACCTCGTTCCCCGTATATATGAACACATTAATCAAAACGTAATATCTAAATAACTTCCCATAACACCTACTTAACTTTACCATGATCCCTGGAAATCCACTACAAGCTTTGTCGAATACTCAAATCAATTACAAACTCGCACGATTGTCCTAAATAAACTAATATCGCATTACTCACCGTCCTCACCGGAGCCCGACAGGGTTCAATAGAACCCATTATATCAAAATACTCAGGAGTCAGACTTAAAAGAAACGAAATACGAATATATTTTTTGCTTTTATCCAATCCAGTATTTCGTCTTGGAATTTCGGCTGAGTGCTAAATGTGCAATGGACCGAAGTCCTTTTTTGTATTTACTAGTGAACAAACGTTTTTTGTTCAGGTAACCTAATTAACAAATTAAATTTATTCGGAACAAAAAATCTGCGAATCTCTGCCTAAAAGTAAAAACAACTTAAAGGTTATTAATAGCGAACCCTTGTTGAACGAGGGCGTAGAAGTAGACTTAACAAAGGTACGTACACTTTATATGAGATAGGTAGGCTATTTTTCTTGACTGTTTACTGCGATTTCAACCACGTGAAAAAATTGCCTCTTTTCCCCATCCAACAGAAACCTGCAGTAAGGATAAAAAATCCACGTGCTATTTTAAAGTATTTATTTATTTATTTATTTATTTATTCTTATAATTGTAAATACAGGTAAATGGGTTGTTATGTTCGTACAATTAAGTAACACTATATTTAGCCTTGCGGCGTGCAATATTTTGTCAATAAAAAAAGAAGTTAAAGAATACAAAATTAATACATGTCAATATGGGAGTCAATAATAGGTATGTAGCACATGTCAAAAAAAAAAAATTATCATAAATAACTTAAAATGTCAATAGGTATACTTGTCTATAACAGTTCATCACATAAATATTCCTTTACAGAATAATAGCACTTCTGCAACAATATTTTCTTAAGTGTATATTTAAAAAAATTATAATTAGCTTCCTCTAGAATTGACTTGGGTAAGTGGTTGTATATTCTGGGAGCCATGCAGAAGATACTCTTGTTTAAATAAGCTGTGGAGTTGGAAGGAATACAGATTTTTAAATTATGTCTACTGCTTTTCAATTTTACGAACATATGAGCATTCCTCTTCACAAACAATATTGTTTCTAAAATATAAATACATGGCAGAGTCAAAATGTTTAGTTTAATAAAGGAGGGTCGACAGCTATCTATTGATTTTATATTAGAAATGGCCCTTACGCAAATGCGTAAGAGCATGATGAAGAGCGTAATGCAAAAGAAATCTTTTGCGCTTTAAATGCATATTCTACATCAGTAGCGTTGCCCCAGAAAATTATACCGTATCTTATGATTGAAGCAACATAACCATGGTAGGCGGTCAGGACTGTAGACGTTCTTGATGTTTTCGAAAGTTTATAAAGAGCATAGGAGTACTGGTTTATTTTAGAACACAAACTTTCAATATGAATCTTCCAGTTCAAGTTCTCGTCAATATTTAGACCTAAAAATTTTGCTGCTGATACTTGTTTAATGTCCCTATTATTATACCGTCTTTCCAAGTTCACTAGTTTATTAACTCTATTGCTGAATGTCATTATGCTAGTCTTGTCAATGTTTATTTTCAAATTATTTTGTGTTAGCCAACCTATACTAGTGCTCAAAGTTTCATGAATTTGGTGTTCAATCTCTTGTTTATTGTTTCCTTTAAATATAATAGTGCTATCATCAGCAAAGAGTACAGATTCATGGTGCAAGACCTTGGGAAAATCATTTATATATATAATAAACAACAGTGGTCCCAATACACTGCCTTGTGGTACACCAAATACAACATTTTGCTGCTCTGAAGAGTAATTAATAATTGTTTTTTTAACAGGACATATCTTTGAGATTTGAGTGACTTGCTTTCTGTCGCCAAGATATGATTTTATTAAGTCAAGTATGTTTCCTCGAACTCCATAGGCGTTTAGTTTCTCTAGTAAAATTTGATGATCCACATAGTCGAAAGCTTTCGATAAATCCATATACAGAGCACATGCTTGACTTTTACTGTCTATCGCAGTCGTGACTAGTAAGTATAAACTATCTTTGCACATATCAAGCTGTTTAGACATTCTGAAGTAACGAAAATCCATCCATATAAACAACTTTCCGATTATATAAAGCAGCATAGTAAGATTTATTACATATTATTGTATTCCCACTTTTGCAAATGTTTTGGTTACCTTCATGCCTTAAGGTTTAAAGTTATCTCAAAGTATCTATATTTCAAAGTTTAATTGGTTCTTTGTTTACGTAATTACGTAAATTAAGATATTAATTACTCGCAACTCGACTCATAACTTTGTACGTCGCCAGTAAATATTTAAAACCCTATGCAATTGAAAAATAGATGGAATCTGCTAACCATTACCCAATGTTCCTTTATTTGTACCCGTCCATCTGAGAAGGTACACCGCGCTCTTACCCAGCTATGTACCTCCGGTGAGTTCTCAGAGCTCATAAAGAAGACATTGAATTGTCAGCGGGGAGCCATCGCGTTTCTTTGTGGTTGCCAGTACAGCAACTCCTGAACCCTTTTAAGTTTTTACGACATTCGGTAACGTACCTAATAGCTTACCGCCAGAGTTGTTTGGTTCGAGATAAAAAGTCTTTTGAGGTGAGGGGATAGAAAGAAAATGACATACTTACTGTTAATTTGTGAATGGAAATCTTGATAGTTGATTTCTTTTTACAAGTTACTGAGCGGCGTATTGTAAAATACAATGATGATTCAAGGGTGTCCAACAACGTATTTTAACATTTATGTCATAACGATCTTAAACATCGTAAATATCAAAAGACCAGGAGGTAGGACGGGTCATGACAGGAGCAGTCCGACTAGGGAAGTACCTTCGTCCTACAGAATACCACGGCTATAAAAACTTCATGGTGTGTTCCCAGCCAGAGCTCACTGGAGAATTTTTGTGCTGTCAGTGGGAAAACTTAAAGGCTTGTCCTAATTGTCTCTTCTGAACTGACAGCACAGAAAATCTCTGTTCTTACAGGGTGTTTGTAACTCCTCTGGTGTTCCACACAATCATGATCATGGTAACCACTTTCCATCAGGTGGGCCATGTGCTTGTTTTCCACCTAAGCTGTATAAAAAAATACGTGTTAATATAATATATTCATCATTCTATTCTACATTATACCGGCCAACAGTTTGTCACTTGTCCGGGTGGGCAGGTTTCTTTTATACCACTTATGTGACGGATAAGCACACGGCCACCTGATGGAAAGTGGTCACCGTGGCCTATGGAGCGAGGAATATGCCTGCAAACCTCACCTGCAGCAACCAACAACGACCCACAGATGACGTGCGTTTTAGTCGGTTCGAGTCCGACATAACCTCTCCCACGAGCTCCGGCGGGCAGAGGGGGTATCGGTGGGGATTTTTCGCACGTAAAAAAAATCGAGGCCGCAGTAGCAGAACGGTGCACGGAGCTTGGACATTAGTTACCAGATATATTATATATATCTAGATATGGATATAAGATATATTAAAAAACCGCGGTAGCCTAGTGGTAAATGGACTGCTGAGACGAGGTCTCGGGTTCGATCCCAGGTTTTACCATGGCATACATCAATGACTTTTAGATGCTTTTCGAAGTTATGTGTGTATTTATCGCAGGTTTAAAAGTGTCCGGTTAATGGCAATAGGCCCGCCACCTATTACATTGGGACCTAAACATAAAACTGGCGAAATGAGGGTGCTAGCACCTTTGCCTACCCTTTCGGGGATATAGGCGTGAGTTTATGTTATGTTATGTTAAATATTATATAGATACTAGATAAAAAAGAAAGATTTAGTCTCTACCTACCCCAATGGGCAAGAGTCGTGACTGTATGAACGGCGGGTTTGGTCAAGGTCAAGGTTCGATAATACACAGTGGAAGATTTTAATAATGGCTGGTTCCGTATTTAATACTAACATAATTTATTATTGTACTATATTAATGTTTCTTTCATTAAACAATTACTTTGACAAGGGTGCGGACGATTTTTGATGTAGATAAATAAACACAATTAAGGTAACGTCATGAGCAAATTTTTTTTCGATTTCAATTCGAAACAACAGTATCAATAAGGTTTATTTATAGACGCTACTGTATTACTCTGTACAGAAAGAACACATTAGTTAAAGTTAAGCATGTCATAAGTAAAAATTAGGCAGAAAAATTACGCAATTTATCTTAACCTCTGCAAAATTTACCCGCGTTCATTTTTTTCAGAATGTTATATTGTAATAATATACAGTGTTTTAAGGTTTTAACGTTACTTCATCTAAGTATCTGTTACTAGATACATAATATCAAGTAGAAGTTATCGTATCCAAACCAATGTAAATTAATAAAAGACTAAAAAAACGTACATGCTTCATTAAATTCCTCCGCATCATCACCGACTGGTAACACTGCACTGGTGTACCTATAGTGCCTCCTGATGACGTGAAATGTGACAAATGTCAAGTTGAAAGTCATGAAGAAATGTTGTATCAATTTAAAAGAAAATTACATAATATACAATGACTGAACACTATTAGATACTCGTTTTAATTTTAATTGAGACGTGTGAGTAATTTGTCGAATTAATCAAAATAGATGAGATCAACGATTTGTACCACTTTCATATTATTTTGTATCACTTTCATACTATTCATATTAGTAACTTACCAACAGACCCCGTACACCTGAACAACACTAAAACTCCGAATACAAACAATCGTGTCCACTTTATCATAACATAATGTTTGAAACAACTCATAGTTTGTCACTGACGGTTATAGCTGGCGAAAATCAAATTAATAATCGTGAATTCTCAAATAGCGACGTGTCACTGTAGAAAGTTTTCATCAATCGGCTGCAAAGTTTGAAGATTACTGAGTACTTCGACGTAGTACACGTCGGTTCGGCGCGCACCGGCCAGCTCTGACCGATAACGTCGGCGGAGGCATGTGAAATGGCCTACGCATGCGCTGTGCATCCTAATTCTTTTAAAAAATGGAGTTTCCCGCGTTTGAACTGTACTGCATACCTTGTGATATTTGGTGATACCCTGATACAGCTTGTTGGGTGTTGGCAGCGTTCTTAAACTATAATTTATATAATTTTTGATACTCTCATAGTGGGTGAAATAGAAGGAACTGACCATTATTGGTGAAGATTATTCTTGGGAATGTTAAACAATGGAAATATAATACTGTTCGTAACCTATTGTGTATTATGTCAATCAGGCTATAAATTTAAATTAAAACTTCGTAATTTACTAATACTTAGGGTGATAATTTATGAAGATACACAGGTTTAGTGTTGTACATTATGTTATAATTTAGTTCCAGATGATATCCCCAAAATATAACCAATATCCCTAACGTAATAAAATTTATAGCTGGTACCCCGGATGTATGCTGTCAACCCTAGTTTTTCTTTGTAAGGTCATTCTGTTCACGGAGTCTGAAAATATGGCGTGAAAATGTATATCCGCACTTATGTGGTTTAGGAAAAGTTAATATGTAAACATTGTTATTATACGCAGGTGTCCTTCTTTTAGTAAATACATATTTTATAATATCATAGTACTTTTATGAATTTTATCATATATTTTGCAAAAAAAACTTGTCTTCTGTTTATTCGGTGTATTCATTGCTACAGCTTTATTACAAATAAATTATCACAAGGCAAATGATATTACCTCATCCCGTAGTAAGAAAATATATAAGTACCACCTATACGGCTAACGGTTCGATTCCTGCTCAGTGCAAATAATTGTATGCATGAATGGTGGCCCAACGTGCGCGAGTGGACTGTATTGCGAAGAAGCAGATAACTGTTCTATTGACACTTTACACACAAAACAAGACAGGTGGCCGGGCTGCCGCGGATTCAATCCAGGCAGTGAATGCAGCCCGAGAAATTAGGAGAGGATGCACTAACCTTCACGACCCACGTGTTTTTCATCGCAGCCGGTACACGGATCTTCTCTTCCTTGCTCAGGAGCTGCCGTCAGCGTCACTAGATCCCTTGAGGAACACACGAGAGGCACCATCCGATCGGTAAAGGTCTATTAGGCGGTTAAAATACAACAAATATTATTCATTTCTGAGAGACGCGCTCGCGATCCGTCCCTACGCTGGCTAGTTCAAAGCGGGAGTGGCCGTCCACATCTCACACAATGGCGGACGGAAGCTACAGCTAGCCCTACTCTATGGTTAGTGCGGAGGGGGAGACGGATCTAAAAGGAGTGTGTTTCCATGTCAAAAAATACAGTTTCCACATCGGCGCAACCATTCCCCCCGGCTTGAAGGGCTACCTTCGAAACGAAAAATGTGGAACAAAACTAATGTCTAATCTAAATCTAGGTTTGCGAAATAACAACTAAATATAAACATAGATTGGAACTCGTGCCTACTGCTGGCTAGGCAGAGGGCAGAGGCGAACAACCGGGCGCAGATACGATCCGGTTGCAGTTTTAACCCGTACAACACGAGTTATCCCGCGGGCATCGGGAAAAATTTCCTCTACTACTCCTAGAGGCCAATGTAAAGGAGGCGCATTCTCAGTCATAAGGACTACCACCGTACCTACAGTAATTGGGTTGGATGGAGTATTCCATTTTTGACGTGACTGCAGCGTGTGCAAATAATCGGTTCTCCAACGATTCCAAAACGATTGGACCATCTTATCTAAAAGAGCGTGACGAGTTAGGAGGTGTATTCTATCGTCATCAACATCTATTGCGGGCAAATATTTTAAAGGAGTCATATTTAAGAAGTGAGCTGGCGTCAGCGCTAACGGCTCTGACGGATCGCTAGATAGAGTCCGACACAGCGGACGCGTGTTCATCACCGCCTCTACTTGCGCGAGTACGGTACTCAACTCCTCGAACGAGAGAATCTGTTCGCCTATGACGCGAAACAGATGCGACTTAAGGCTTTTAATATTCGCTTCCCAATTACCACCAAAATGACTAGCTGCAGGCGTGTTAAAGTACCATTCAATGCGATTTTCGGCTAAGATGTGAGCGAATTCACTTTGGTAGTACTTAGACCGTAAGAATGTGTGCAATTCCGAAATACTACGTCGGGCCCCTACATAGTTTGTACCGTTGTCCGAATACATGCGCTTAACCGGACCCCGACGCGACAAAAAACGTTTAAAAGCGGACATAAAATTTGGCGTACTTAAATCACCGGTCAACTCTATATGAACCGCGCGAGTTGTCATACAAATGAACAAACAAACATAAGCTTTCGTGGAGCGAATGCCACGACCACGAGCAATGGTGACCTTGAAAGGCCCAGCAAAGTCTGTGCCGGTGTGTACGAAAGGTTTTGCGGATTGAACAACACGACAAGAGCGATGATCGGCCATTTCAGGCGCGATAAAACGCGGGCGGAGTTTAAAACAAGGTACACATCTGTGTACTCTAGCGCGAATCAAATTACGAGCGGAAATTATCCAGTATTTCTGTCTCAAAATAGACATTAACAAATCGGGACCAGCGTGACAATTCACCTTGTGATGATAATCTACTAACAAATCTAATACGTGGTCCTTACGCGGGAGAATTACTGGGTGCCTTTGTTCAAATCCTAAACCTGAATTTCTCAAACGACCACCTACTCGAATGAGTCCATCTTCCAAAAATGGTTTCAAGTGTCGGAAAGAACGACTACAAGGTTTGTTAAATTCTAAATTTTTAAATTCAGAAGCAAAATAACACTTCTGCAATTCGCGAAGTATGATCAATTCAGCCTTATCTAAATCAGCGGCGGTTATATGACCGCGTGTAGATAAAATTCTCAAAAATCGGCCTACATAAACAACACAACGCAACAGTCTCGACCAAGACGAGACGCGATTAGCCAACAACAAAACCAGGGACTCTTCACGCGGGACCGACACCACAAGCGAGTGCTTCTTTTCCTCGGGTGGTTCGGAAACCGTAGTGGGATTGAATTGACTAACTGGCCACTTATCTAACGCGGCATGAATCCAGGACGGTCCACTAAACCATAACGGGTGATCTAATATTTGCGAAGGAAGCAGTCCACGAGAGAGACAATCGGCTGGGTTGTCGGTGCCAGCAACGTGAAAGAGATTTTTTGGCGCTAATTCCGATTGAATTTTTGCCACTCTATTAGCGACGAAGGTGTCCCAACGATGGGGCGAAGAGTGGGCCCAACACAAAGCGACTGTTGAGTCCGAAAAAGCTAAAATTCTATTAATATTAATGCGACTACTACATGCATTGGCGATAGAGGTGATCAATCTAACCAACAATAGTAAAGCGCATAGCTCGAGGCGTGCCAGAGAGACGACCTTACGGGGAGAGACCTTCGATTTCGCGCTTATAAGGCTAATTGAAACCTTACCTACATTCGAGACATGAAAATAGACTACTCCTCCATACGCCCTCTCACTAGCGTCCGCGAAGCCTACTACCGTAACAACACTATGTTGCGATATACCTACATGACGCGGAATTTGTACTTGGTCAAGCACAGAGAGTTCTTTTCTAAAGCGAACCCACAACTTAGCAATGTTGTCGGGCGCGGTGTCGTCCCAATCACAATTCGAAAGCCAAAGCTCTTTTATAAGTAGTTTGGCGTACAGAACGACAGGAGCTACGAATCCCATTACGTCCCATATCCGTGCCACACACGACAGGATAATGCGTTTAGTACAAGTTTGCGGGGTCGAACTACTTTTCAAACTAAACGCATCAGATGCGGGCGACCAGCTTAAACCAAGCACCTTGTGCGTATCACTTTCATCGAACTCCTTAACCGAAGACAATCGGTGCGACGGTGGAATCGACTCTAACGCTGTTTGCGAGTTGCTCGTCCATTTCACGAGATCAAATTGACCCGCCTTCATGAGACTTATAACTTGAGCGGCCGTCTCGACAGCCTCGGCCTCGCTATCTACACTATACACGAAGTCGTCCATGTATAAGCCAGTCTCAATGGTGGCTCTCGCTTTAGGAAATGCATCGCCCTCGTCAGCGGCCAACTGCTTGACGGTGCGAAGTGCGTGAAAAGGGCTAGATTTAAGCCCGAAGCAAACACGATTAAACTCGTAAACCATTAAAGGTTCTTGCGGTGAAAATCTATACAAAAATCGTTGAAACCTACGATCGGGTTCGCGCACTTCAAGGCACAAAAACATTTGTCGAATATCTGCAGAGAGTGCCACAGCGAATAAACGAAAATTTACAATTATGTCAAATAAATTACCTTGAAGATTTTGACCACAATACAAAATGTCATTAAGCGACACGGAAGTGCTAGTCTTAGCACTGCCATCTAGAACTACGCGGAGTTTAGTAGTAAGCTTATCTTCTCTAATAACTCCGTGGTGCGGGATAACGTACGAAGGCTGGGTCTCGTCAGTGTCCGCAGGCGCAGGTGAGATGTAACCTTTATCTAAATATTCGTTGACAACCTCATCATAGGCTTGCTTTAACTTTGGAGACGCCTGCATCTTTCGTTCTAAACAAAGAAAGCGTCTTTCAGCGGATGCACGGGAGTCGCCGAGCGAAAAAATATCTCCCTTGAAAGGGAGCGCGACAACATAACGACCCTGCTCATCGCGAGTAGTCGTGCGACAATAAATCTCCTCAGCCATCTTGTCATCAGGGCTTAGGATTGGTGGGACATTGACCTCCTCAATCTCCCAAAACTTGCGGATGGTAGACTCCAGTGGCGGCTCGACGGTGCAACAGAACGAGGCAGTCGAGTGACTAAAACTATCCATAGAAGCGGGTGCAGAACCAATTATAACAAAACCCAGAACTGTTTCCAGGGCGTGCGGAGCGGGGTACGTCGGACCCCCTTGAACCTTACGTGATAACTGGAGGTGCGGGAGAATTGAAGCGCCGATCAATATATCGACGACTCCAGGAACAGCGTAAGTCTCATCAGCTAAAGGTAAGTCTTTAAATTTCGTTAATAAAGACGTGTCAACTGGGACGGTAGGCAACTGTTCAGTTATTTTATCCGTAACGAACGAATCCATGTCAAACCAAATTTTATTATTAAAACGAGATCCAAACCTCGTTTTAACTGTGCCATGAACAGCTGACCGTAAACCTCCAAAACCCGTCACCACTGAGTAAGTTGAACGCCTATCAACATTGAAACCAAGACGTTGACAACAATCTTGAGTAATAAAATTACTTTGCGAAGCGCCATCTAATAGCGCTCGAACAATGTGCGGTTTACCCAATGCATCAACAATAACCACGCGAGCGGTCGCAAGACAAACCGTAGTGAGGGCAGCACTAGCGGAGAACGAACACAAGGTGACGTCATTCGTAGCGGTCCCCGGGCAGGCCGGAGCGCGTGCGAGCTCGGGCTGCGGCTGCGGCGCAGGCTGCCGCGCGTCACCGCTCGACGAACCAACTGTGCTCACCTTGGATGCGGCATTACTATTTTCAAAATGAAGCAAAGTGTGGTGTCTCGCTTGACACTTGCGACAACCATTTCCACTATTACATAAACCCACGCGGTGTTTAGTACCGAGACAATTAAAACAAAGATTATTAGCGCGAACAAATTTATAACGATCACTAGGCGACAATTTTAGGAAACCAGGACACTTGTACAGTTGCGAGTGATGAGTACTACACAAAGAGCAAACAGGTGATTGTACACGTGCTGGTGCGGTATTAACGTAAGTATGGGTTGACCTCAGTGACCTCGATGACGCATCTATTTTGCGCGCGGGACTAACAACTGTCTTCGCGCCTTCATGTTTCGATGAAGAGCGTTGTAATATTTTTATATGCTCGCGAACAAAACCTTCTAAGTCCTCGAACTTAGGAATTTTATTGCCGCGATGATCCGACTCAAACAAACGAATGGTTTCGGAATCTAATTTCCTTAAACCCATATACAAAAATACGAAGTCGCAGAGGTCATCAATCTTTAGGTTCTTTACAGCGCGAACAGCTGACGCGAAAGTGTCTAGAAATTTCTCTAAGTTTTGATCGTTACATGCCGTAATAGATTTCAAATCAAACATCTGATCCAAATAGGCGTTAGCTACCGATCTTTTATCCTCATACTTAGCTTTCAAAGTATTTAAAATCAAATTATAATTCCCGGCACTAAACGTAATTCCAGCGCAAACGGTTATAGCTTTACCAGTCAATTTTTCAACAAGATAATGCAATTTTTCGTGATCTGTCAACGAATCGTTCTTATCTATTGTATTCTCAAAACTATCTATAAATCGACACCAATTGCGAATGTTACCATCAAATTCGGGTATTTGAATTGGTGGCAACTTAGGTCGGTCGCGAGTGGGGTTGGGTCGGTCAGACGGCTTCTCCAAACTCCTCGCGACGCGCTTGATACGACAATACAAATCGTCAAACGACGACAAGGCTTGATAACTCACTGAGTAATCGGGATCCAAATTCAACTCTAAAACGTTGATGTCATGCACTAAGGTTTCAAAATCCGCGCGTAGACTATCTAAGTTTTCTATAGAACACAAGAACGAATCTCTGATGACCAAATCAGAGGTTTTAAGTGCACTATCATAAATCGATTGTACGCGAGAGTAAATCATTTCTTTTTTAGCGTATAAAAGTTTCAATTGAACCTTACCGGTCTTATCAACCTTTGGGGACATGTTTACAATTAAATCTCAAACTAAAGTGCGGTAAACAATAAATATGAAATGACTTAATCCTAGCGGTACAGAGCAGCGAGGCGGCGCGAGCGTTAACTATGTAGGTAGGTAGGTGCTTACAACTGTGAATGCACGCTTGAACAAACGCGCATAGCAACAAGGTCGTACCTACGCGATGGTCGCTGTCTAGATTCAACTATTATTTCCGAGATTAAGTATTGCGTAATATCTATTCAAATTAAAATACTTTCGTATGAATTGGGATGAGATGCGAGCGAGGTAGGCACAGCCACGTGTCTACCCACGCAGGTACTAGGCAAATACGACGTGAGCCGAGAACAACGTAATTGAAAAAAACAAAACAAAGCCAAATGCGTTAGGTATTACACTGTGCCTATGCACTAGGGTGTCTGAGTATACCTAAGATCTAAGCCTAAATGTCTGGATGCGGGGTTTTCTACTAAAATAACCAGGCACTTAGGTGCGATGCGAAAATTGCGAACTACGATTAAGTGTTGATATGATACCTAACCTATTTATGTATTAGGTAGGTACAATGCGAGCCAGCGGCGAACGGACAACAAATTCTAAGCCTAAGTGTCTGGATGCGGGGTTTTCTACTAAAATAACCAGGCACTTAGGTGCGGTGCGCTCATTCCCATTAGAATAATAACAAAATACGAACTACGGCTAAGAATCCGGCTCGATCCGGACCAAAAATGTTGGCGCGTGGGCCAACGTGCGCGAGTGGACTGTATTGCGGAGAAGCAGATAACTGTTCTATTGACACTTTACACACAAAACAAGACAGGTGGCCGGGCTGCCGCGGATTCGATCCAGGCAGTGAATGCAGCCCGAGAAATTAGGAGAGGATGCACTAACCTTCACGACCCACGTGTTTTTCATCGCAGCCGGTACACGGATCTTCTCTTCCTTGCTCAGGAGCTGCCGTCAGCGTCACTAGATCCCTTGAGGAACACACGAGAGGCACCATCCGATCGGTAAAGGTCTATGAGGCGGTTAAAATACAACAAATATTATTCATTTCTGAGAGACGCGCTCGCGATCCGTCCCTACGCTGGCTAGTTCAAAGCGGGAGTGGCCGTCCACATCTCACACAATGGCGGACGGAAGCTACAGCTAGCCCTACTCTATGGTTAGTGCGGAGGGGGAGACGGATCTAAAAGGAGTGTGTTTCCATGTCAAAAAATACAGTTTCCACATCGGCGCAACCAAACTGGTCTGAGTGTTTTGATGTTTAACTAGCTGTTGCCCGCGGCTTCGCCCGTGTGGATGTTGGTTATTATTATTGATTACTGTAAAATTTATAATTATCAATTTTTCAACCATACTTAAACATAGACAAAATTATGTTTAACTGTCATTTGGTGAAACAGCTACCGCTTAGTGGTTAAGTAGTCGGCCTCGAGTCGACGGGATTGAGAGGTCCCGGGTTCGAATCCTGACCATCACACTACCGACATGAACCCACTCCTAGCTCAAGCAATTTAGTTTGATGGAGGGGTTAGAGGGAATATTAGTAATTACGGTTGCTAATATTCTTACAAAAAAATGCGGCTGGTTATTCCAAGTCAGATGCGTTTTGTTCTATCATGTTTTATACTGACTTGTATTCTAATTGAGGTTTTATCTCATGTCACAAAGGAACCCGGAAAAACGGGATGAAATACTTTTCATCCCGTTTTTCCGGGTTATAAGTACTTTAGATCCTTCATATGTCCATCTAAGTTCAAAGCTATATCCCCACAAATTTTCAGCCAAATCGGTGTAGCCGTTCTTGAGTTATAAATACTGTAGTAACTAACACGACTTTCTTTTTTTTTTTTATATAGGACACGTCAATTGGACTTCGCTTTGCCTGATGGTAAGCTGAAGGCAAAGTCCCGGAAAAGAGGGTCACCATTACTTACACATACCGTGTGACAATGGTGACACTCAGCTTGACGGCCTCATCATATGCTTTTTCACGCCCCGCTTATAGGACCCGGGACTGTAGGAAGAAGGAAACACGTGAGCTGGTAATGAATTCCAGGCCTTAATGGTGCGACAGAGGAAAGAGTCTCCGAACCGCTTGGTTCTTGATCGGATGTTTTGCACCGTGTGCGGGTGACATCTAAGACCTGCACGTGTTGTCCTGTGTAGGAAAGGGGAGGGTGGGACTAATTGGAAGAGCTCATCAGAACACTCCCCATGGTACAGACGGTTAAATACAGCCATGGACGCAACATCTCTACGCAGCTGTAAAGGTTCTAGGGTGTTCGTGATCTCGGGATTTCCAATGATGTGGACCGCACGTCGCTGCAACCTGTCGAGAGCATCTAGTAAGTACTTTGCTGAACCATCCCAGAGATGCGAGCAGTATTCCACACAGGAGCGAATTTGTATCTTGTATAGAAGACACCGCTGCTCCGGCGTGAAAAATCGTCTCACTCTGTTTAGGACTCCGAGTTTTCGTGAGGTTGTTTTGGTGATACCTTCGGTGTAATTTTTGTTATTCAGGTTGCAGCGAACATCCATACCTAGGATATTGAGATTGTCCTGCAGTGGCAGTGGCGCGCTCTGAAGAGTGGGGAGGGAAAGGAAAGAAGATACTTTTGCTGTAAACACACATGCCTGCGTCTTCTTGGCATTGAACTCAACCAGGTTCTCAGAGCCCCATTGTGGGTGGGTGATAAGACGGACCCCTGGGGCACGCCAGCATTTACTTGCAGAAACTCCGAAGCTCGTCCGTCACAAAGGACGCGAATACGGCGCCCCTGCAGGAAGCTAGCAACCCAGTTGTACAGCCTAGAAGGCAGACCAAAGGGTAGCTTGGAAAGAAGTGATATGTGCCAGACTCTATCGAAAGCTTTGGCGATGTCAAGACTTACCAGTGACTCGCCGTGCTTTTCCATAGCCTCACCCCAAAGATGGGTAACGTATGCTAGAAGATCACCCGTTGACCGTTTCGATCTGAAGCCATATTGCCGGTCATTAATTAAGGAGTGATGCTCTAGGTGCCGCATGAGCTGTTTGTTAATTATGTGCTCGAACACTTTGCACAGCACTGAGGTGATGGCTATGGGTCGATAGTTGGCTGGCTCCGAGCGAACCCCTTCTTGGGAATCGGCTGAACATTCACCTCTTTCCAAGGCAAAGGCACTGTACCCGAACTGTAGAACAGCCGGTACAGGCGCGTAAGCATTGGAGTCAACTCCGCTGCACATTTTTTCAAAACTACCGCTGGAATACCATGCGGACCACTGGCTTTCCGGACATCGAGTCTATCATCTTCTCAGTCTATCATAGTCATATATACATAAATAGATATGTATGTATTAATAAACAAAGTATCTAAGTATGTTTATCCGCACTCTAGATTCCATAACACAAGCCAGTTAAGCTATCCTTGCCATGGTTCTAAATAACACTGTGTGAAATGTTGTAGAATATAGAATATATACAATAACTGCCATGCCCTTTGTAGCATTTTGGTATGTCTATTTGTCTCAGTAAAGTATGTAACATTAATAATCATTGCCTGACTACAGCATCTACTCTATTTACTCTACTCGCGTCTGTGCCTCAGCTCTTCCTTGATGCCTGCATTAATATGAATACGCGTAAATGGAAACTGCATTCCGAACCCCACTTTTGGGTTTGGGTTGGGTTCATAACGCCTTGGGTTCAAACCTCCTGATATAATACAGCTATGCGTTACCAGGCTTCTGATTCCATAAACATAATATAACTTAAGACATATCTTGATACCGCGTTACTTCATCTAGCTACCTCTACATAGATAGTTCAGAGAGACTTCTGAATTTACATTTAAACTAGACAAACGGTTTATAATACCTACGAGTATAATGTATCTTTAACAAGCTAACATACGTACCGATGATTGCCACACTTACAAGTCTGTTTAGCTAATAGCAACACAATAAAACTGGAAGCTCACTTTCCTCGCATTACCATAAATCACAATACTCATATGGAATACTGCGGCGACGTTTGCTGAAACATTAGCTGCGCTCACTCAGCGCGCCGAACGTCATCAATCAAACATATCACTATACTAACCAAATATGCGTAGGCAACATCGGCGCGGGCTCCAGCCCCGTAAAGGATTGACTTATTAATAATGTATTTTTGTTGATAACAATGTTTTAGGGTTATTTAGGGCTGTGGGTTTTTGTGGTACTTTTATTGGATTACAAAGACATATTTTGCAGTTGATAGTATGACAGCCGTAATGACAGATTTTGTAAAACTACAGCACGATATTATGACGTATCTACTTTATCCAAAATAAATCCTTTTTCTGTAAATAAATAAAAATTAGAAGAAATTTAGAACGATATTTAAATACATTTTAAATTTGGTATCGAAACGCTAGAATAGTAATGGCGTCTGTCTATGACGTCACGCTTCCGTAAATACTTAACAGTTTCGACTGAGATAAGAATATCAGCGATATACAAAATGTCAAAAACCGCGGTAGCCTAGTGGTACGGCTAATGGACTGCTGAGATAAAGTCTCGGGCGCGATCCCAGGTTTTACCATGGCACACACCAATAACTTTTCGATGCTTTTCGAAGTTATGTGTGTATTTTTCGCAGATTTATAAGTGCCCGGTTAATGGCAATAGGCTCGCCACCTATTACATTGGGACCTAAACATAAACTGGCGAAATGTGGGTGCTAGCACCTCTGCCTACCCCTTCGGGGATATAGGCCTGAGTTTATGTTATGTCAAAATAATATTTACTAAAACGTGACGTCACGCGCTACTAATTGTGTTTACTTTAATTTGTCGGATTATTATAATTTACAATTTAATTTTTATTAAAATAAAAGCACTTGTAATATAAAAATAAGTGATTTGTTTAGAATCTCTCTCTTTATAATTAATTATTATATAAGTGATTATTTTAGCGATTGTCTTCATGCTTATTATTGATATGTTTATCTAGTCGTGTTTTAGCCGAACACGCATTGGTATGCCGATCGACTGTCCAAGCTATTGTGGTTTGTTTATCGAGAAAATATCCACGAACAAGATGAAGTGAACTGATTTCTGTTTGCTTTACCTTCCGCTCTCTGTACCCCGCGGCCGTGGGTCGCCAATCAGTCGTTCCTCTTATTTATTCGCCGAGATTAACTCAGATTATGTTACGGTAAAATGACAAGCTTGTCGTTTGACTTTTGATTCGGAGGTGCTAAGAATTTGTTCAATATTTGCTTTAAAAATATCTTTACGAAGGCTGCCAGTTTGAGTTTCTTTATATATACTAATAAGTATATGTGTTGTAATAAGTCGCTTACATTTTTTTTTATACCACTAAGTTGGCAGACAAGCACACGGCCCACCTGATGGGAAGCGGTTACGGCCTATGAACGTATGCAACACCAGGGGTGTCACACTCGTGCTGCCGACCATGAAGAAACCTTCTGATGCCCCTCTTGAAGAACCCCATATTGTAGGCGCTTGGGAAAACCGTAGCAGGGAGGTCATTCCACAGCTTGAGTGTGAGAGTTCATTTGGTATCGCTGTATACTACAATAGATTTTGTACATAAAAATCAAAATAGATCAAAATAGTCTTGTGTTAATCAACCTTTTTATAATTTTTTTAATTCAGTTACAACCTTGTAAAATTGAATAGAGATTTTATGAACGTGTACGAGAAAAAAAAAAAGTTAAAATCTCCGGCACCCAGCGAACCAGTTATTTACTGTGCTAACAACATCAATTTCACTGCGTTAGATATAGTGCAGGCTTTGGTTTGTTGCAAAATGGATTGCTATGGTATTCGTCATCGCTTTTTTATGGATGCGTCGTGCCGTATGCAAAGGTTTGTTTTATTCTGATGAATTACGCTCATACTGCGTTGATTTAGTTTAGAAAAATGCATGCTTATTTGACTGGCTGACTGCCTTGATGATTTTTATCCTTTTCTGGCTCACCTCTGACACGTTACGGCACTCCTGAAGAATATGAGTCAATGAGCAAGGACAGAAAATCTCTGTGTAAGATGTCACAAATATAAATTCATTTTTAACAATAAATGCTGTAACTAAGCTTGTTGCGTGTTTACGAAAATATTATCAGCAGTGAGAACACGATATGTTCATAAATCTGTCAACCGTTGTGGCTCAACGACGGCTTGTTGGTATGAAACTGCTACCCAGACTTACTAGATAGCCAAAAGACTTACTAGGTATAAAGAAACATGTTTTACGAACTTTAACCTGTGCAAGGATTGAAATAAAACGCCAAAAATCAAAGCGTAAATTTATATTTACTCTGTAATGTTCGTTAGGAAAGAACACTTAAAAATATAACGAAAATACGAGTTATAGGTACTTCACACATATGGTTTAAGTCTAATTATAATCACATATAACAAGAAAGTACTTTAAAAATAATGTTTCGTAGTAATTGAATAAAAATGATTTTTTTTTATACCACTTAGTTGGCAGACAAGCACACGGCCCACCTGATGGAAAGTGGTTACCATGACCTGCCAGAGGAGTCACAGTCGCGCTGCCAACCCTGTAAGTATAGAATTAGCGTTACCGTCAGTAGAAGACAAAACAGGACAAGCCAGTCTTCCCACTGACAGCACAAATTCTCCAGTGAGCTCTGACTACCCTACTCACCGCTGGGAACAGAACACGAAGTTATTATAGCCGCGGTATTCTGTAGGGCGGAGGTACTACCTCAGTTGGACTGCTCAATCGGGCGGAAATACCGCCGTGTCCTACCTCCAAAACTTTCCTTTTCATTTCTTACGATTTTATTTAGTGAAAGTTTTATCAGATCTTAAATAGGTTCATGAATACTGTCAGCTGAATATTCGCGTTAGATTTTTATTATCTTTTAACTATAATAGTATCGCCATAAAGCAGAAAAGAAATTAGTTCAGTAATGAAACGTTGTAGTCGGGATGGAGCCAATAACGAGGCAGGTGTAGTTGTTACATTCATTTTAATAATCAATCTTACAATTTTAGGAACAAATAAACTTAATTATGAAGACAATGATTGTAATCGTGTATTACTGTTGGCGTTCGTTTCTCCGACTCCCAGTGCCGGTCGCGCGGGCCTGTGATTGGCTAGCGCTGTGGGCGCGTTCGTAAATAATTAGTAGACGGTGAATAACGTCTCGGCGCCCTACCGCGTGTATTCCGGAGAGGGAGTTTAGGATTATCCGCTACAACGTCTTGAATATTGACATAACCTATAAATAAAATAACAGAATAACTTGATCCGATACAAAAGTCGCCTAGGTTTTGGTCTATTTGGTTTTCTCATGGTATCACATTTTTTCTCATAATGGTTTTGTCCTAATTTAAATTGTCATAATAAGTTAGGCATAATTTTCTTTGTCATAATAATAGTGTGCCATAATTAGTTTTTAGCATACTGTGTTATTAAGTGTAAATATTGTATATCCTATTGTTTTACAACGTGGGTACTGAACGAAATCAAAAGTTTTTATATTTAATTTTGAATATTATGTGAAAATCAAATAATTAACTTCTTGAAACTACTTAACTTCTTTTTTTTTTATCCTATTCGGTAACTTTTCTAAATTTCAACGTCATATATATAAGGCTTGCATTACTTGTGCCAATAAATAAAACCTCTAGAATAGATGACATTATTCTTGAAATAGCCATTGTTAAAGCTTTCTTGCGTCACCGTAGCGGGGCAAATTGCTTTAGTTTACTGGTCATTCTTAAAAATCGTTAAAATTATAGAACATCAAACTAACGTCGACTGCGTAGCCCTCATAAAGCGACTTTTTGTAATTAGATTCTTATTTCGATGCATTTCCTCATCTTTTTGTTAGGTTTCAGCTGACGAAAAAAAAGGGTGCTAAAACAGGAATAAAAATACTAAGAGACTTTTTATTGCATCATAAGATTTTCGTAAAACACTTATTATCTTACACGAAGTGAAGGAAAATTACTATGTATAGTCAACTTTCGTTCAGAATTATTTCTTCGTAATGTAATTTGCAACTTTAATGGTTTAACAAAATGAAGTTTGAGAAGTACTATGTTGGAAACTAAAATATTGCTCAAACTAATCTTTAATTACAGCTTATTGTGAGACGTTTGAGGATTATCAAAATATTCAGTCTTTTCATTAATTTAGTTGAGTTAATTCGGACCAGTTTTTAGGAGAGTAAAATCAGCTCACCGAGTTTTTATTAAGTTAAGCGTTTAGTTTGATTTGATTGCAATTAGTTTAGTTTCATTTGGTGAAATATGTTCTGAATTATATTTTTATTCTAGATTATTTAGTCTTGCTTTATTTTCTCATCATTAATCAATAATCATTCATTTGTTTCTTACATAGCATTTAATATCACAAATCGTAATATGGTTGTTATATGGTGTATGGTATATGTACATACATATACTCACACCATATAACCACCATATTACTCTGGGGTAGGCAGAAACCACAGTTCACTATCTTCATTTATCACTACACACTTCACAAACTTTCTACAAATCTCAACGTTATAAAATCTTTACTAAAATATTAGTGGCGTTCCCAGAGATCGCTGTTGAGGTAATTAGAGGCAAATTATACTTTGAACGCACGTCCTTCTTAATTTATAACAATGGGGGGCGCAGAGAGGCCCTGCTTTCTCATGTGGTAATTTACTTTAAGTGATATAAATTAGAATTTTACGCGCACCGTTAACAGCCTATTCAAGTCTGTTCTTTGATGGTAAGTGATGTATTTAAAAAGCTATTACTAGTTGTCGGAAAGTAATTAAATGGGCCTTAAAGGTTTCAGAAATATTTTATTTCTTGCCTACTCTTCATGCCATACAGCCGATTATAAGTACTATTAACCATATCCTGCCTATTCCTGTTGCCTATCCTACAGACAGAGTGTAGGTGCAACGATGATACAGTCAAGAATTGTAATAATCTTCCAATCTATTAGTTTTTCATATTTTTTAGTTTTTCAGTTATTTTAGTTTATATTTTTTCTCAACTCCCTCAATATAAGTATCAAATGAAAGCGCTTGACTAGTAGTCAATCAATCAATCAATCAGCCCACTGCAGTCCACTGCTGGACATAGGCCTCTCCCAATGCGCGCCATTTTCTCCGATCCTCCGCCTTCCGCATCCAGTCTGTCCCAGCCACCTTTTTCAGGCCGTCCGTCCTTCTGGCTAGGGGGCGTCCTATCTTTCGTTTACCTTCTCGCAGTCTCCACTCTAGGACTCGTTTGCTCCAACGGCCATCGGTCCTTTGGCAAACGAGGCCAGCCTACTGCCACTTCAACGTGCTTATTCTCTGGCCTATGTCGATAACTTTAGTTTTCTGTCGGATAACCTCGTTACGAATTCTATCCTTCAAAGAAACTCCAAGCATAGCTCGCTCCATAGCCCGCTGCGTGATACGTTTCGGCACCATAAGTTATAACAGGTACTTACATCTCAGTACATACCATATTTATATTATCTACAGAGTCTAAATAACGTACTCAAACAAACTTTCTGTTATAAATATTTCATAAATTCACGTTCAAAGCAGCAATTCAAAAGTTATCATGCCGATCGGTTATCTGAAATTGAAATAACTTTAGCGACACAACAACTGATGTATCTCGGTGTTGCCACTTGCACAATTTACGATCGCAATAAGTTTCATCCGCTCGTGATGAACATTTTTACTTTTTAGTAAGGTATAAAGAATTAAAATTTGTTTTCAAGGGATTATTTCTATTTCCTTCCCTGTACTAAGTAATCTTACTTAAATCCATTATCCTTAGCTTTACTTAATGGCTTACTTTATTTTTTTACGCACTGCCTCACTCCTGGTTTTAAGCAAACAACATTCCTTGTGCAAGCGCTAGTTTAGTATTAATTTTAAATAGTTTTTTTAATACAACTTAAGTGGCGAAATTTCTAACTGTGAAAGTAACTGTCTGTCTGTTACGCATTCACGTCTAAACCACTGAACTTGAGAAATTACATAAGGACCATACAACTGGGCGAAGCCAGGTTGTTGCCCGCGTCATACATATAATTAAATTGTATAATTACAGTTACAAATACCGCGTGGTTCTCGGCAGAGTAGAATTTGGACCACCCCATCTCTTCCCATGCGGCGTTCTTCTTCCCAAGCAATTACAATCAACACACGTCTATTCAAATATCTATTCTAAAGGAATTTCAACTTTAAATGCAAACTAACAGAACCGTGTCAGGGGACCGCAATTACAAAGTTCAATTCAGGTCACAGAAAGATAGTTTCAGCTGAGTCATCTCATTGGAAAGAGAAAAGTATACATAAAAACGTTCCAGGTGTAACAAACCTTTAATAAATATTATGTTTATAATTCAATGGTATTATAATAATAATGCATATATTGAAGGCGAGTGGGCAATCCACGCATATCTCATGCATAAATGTTTAAGAATATCGTGAAAAGGGTGTGTTTATAAATTAAATTTCAGTACACGAGTCGACAGGTTTCCGTATCAAGAGATACTTACCTTAACGAAAATAACCTCTTTACAGTAAATTGCTTAACATACTTTAATAAGAACTTTATTAAAAGCAATTTACTTTGCGGTATTATTAACAATCATTATTAACTTCACCGAGTTTTTCCCTTAACTAAGTCGACCATGAGGTAAATTTCTCTGAACCACGATTTAGGAAAGTAATGAATTTATTGAACTTGAAAACGACAGCATTCCTGGAAGTAACAACAAAAACACTCCAGGGCCGGGAGAGATGTATTTGTATTGATTATAACACTGTTTATTTTGCTATTTTTAATATTGCTTTGAGATATTGAAACTTGCAGCTGTTCATTGCCTACTGGGAAAAGTTTAATGTCTAAAGAAAAGATTTATTAATTTGTCAGACTACTGCTAGGTACTAATAATAAAACAGTTAATCTATAACAGCAATTTTGCTTGGAAATTTAGCTTATATTCAAGCAATTTAGCATAGTTGAAGGGGTTAGAGGGAATATTAATAATTTCAGTAATTATATATAAAAAAAAAACAAAAAAAGACAAAGAATCAAAGAATCAAAGAATCAATTTCATTTATCAGTTTAGGCACATAAAGAGCACATATGAACGTCAAAATTTTACAATTATGTATGTCAAGAAATAATATAAAAATATTAAATAATGTAAAAATAAACCATTGGAAAATAATTCTTTCGCTGGTTCGGTAGATTAGTTCTACTGAGAAGATACCAGCAAGAAACTCAACGAACTACATTAGAACTAGATTATTTTTCTTTTATAAATTTGTTTTGGTTGACAATTTATTTTGTGCGAGCAAGCAAGAGACTTATGTTGACCACGCATTAACATCATTAAGGTACTCATCCACTTTATAGTAACCTTTACTCATTAGAGTTTTTTTCACTTCTATTTTAAATTTATTTATTGGCATATTAATCAAGTCCTGAGGAATTTTATTAAATATTTTTATGCAGCTGCCTACAAATGAATCACCAACCTTGTGAAGCCTAAGTTTTGGTACAACTAGTTTATTTTTATTTCTCGTATTAAAATTGTGTACATCAGATAGTTTTTCGAAAATATTTAGGTTTTTTCGTACATATAAGATATTTTCATAGATGTATTGAGAAGCAACTGTTAAAATATTAATTTCTTTGAAAAGTTCTTTCAGCGAGTCACGGGGTCTGAGGCTATAGATCGCTCGTATCGCTCGTTTCTGTAGTACAAATATAGTTTCAATATCGGCAGCCGAGCCCCACAGCAGCAGACCGTATGACATAACGCTATGAAAGTAGCTAAAATAAACTAGTCGTGCAGTTTCCTCATCAGTCAGTGACCTTATCTTTCTAACCGCATAGGCAGCTGAGCTAAGTCTTCCTGCCAAGGCTGTGATATGAGAACCCCATTGCAGTTTACTATCTAGAGTTATTCCAAGAAAAACTGTGGTATTGACTATTTGGACAGATTCGTTATTCATTTTAATATTAATATCTGCCTGTCTTACATTTGGCATAGCAAACTTTACACATTTACTTTTCTTCGCATTGAGCAGCAAGTTGTTACTTGTAAACCAATGTAATATATCAGAAAGGGTATTATTCACTTCGTCAAGTACTACTTCATGTTTATCAGTCTTAAAAATTAATGATGTATCATCAGCAAATAATACAATTTCACAAAGATTTGTTGCGAAGTAAGGAAGATCATTAACATATATCAAGAATAGAAGGGGTCCTAATATCGAGCCCTGGGGTACTCCCATAACTAATGGGACACCAGAAGAGTCAGTGCCATTAACGTTAACTTTTTGAATTCTGTCCGTAAGGTAAGACGTAAGTAATCTAAGTGAGCCGCTTGAAACACCATAATATTCTAATTTTAGTAACAACGTCTCATGATCAACACAATCAAAAGCTTATATTTACATACTTATATTTAAAGCTGAAGATTTGTTTGTTTCATTGAACGCGCTAATCTCATGAACTACTTGGTTCGAATTGAAAAAATATGTTTGTGTGTATAGTCCGTTTATTGAAGAAGGTTACAGGCTATATAAAATTGGGTTATGGAAGTCAGATGGCAGTCGCTTCAAGAAAAAATATTGAAGTTCAGCTTAATCCGCAGTTACACTCGTAGTGTGGAACCCAGACTCCGATTTGAAAAACTTCGGATGCGACTGGGATTAATGCTAAGATGAAGAAGTAAAAGACTATATAATATCACGCTACTATCGAAGGGAGCGGAGCAGTAATCATTAACGTCAACAAATAATAATTGAGTAGTCCGACTGGGGAAGTACCGTGTTCGTGTTGTGTTCCCGGCGGTGAGTAGGATAGCCAGAGCTCACTGGAGAGTATTTGTGCTGTCAGTGGGAGGACCAAAAGCTTTTCCTGATTTGTCTTTTGCACTGACGGCACAGAAACTCTCTGTAATCTCAGTAATTGCGAGTGTGACTCCCTTGGTTTAACCAATTTCCATCAGGTGGGCTGTGTGTTTGTCTGCCATCTAAGTGGTATCAAATAAAAATCCAGTAGAATCCTATACATAATTTGAAAATTAATAAATCACAGGTATGATATGCCTAAGAGTATGCCACGGGCGATGCCGGGACAACTCGGCTAGTCAATAATAATACTAAAACACACTACAATTATTCTGGACGTAGCACAACAAAACGGACTTAACTAATTCGTACGTTGGATTTAGGGATTATTTATTAACGCTAGTGAAGAGTTCACGTGCCAGTTGTATTAAATAAGGGACTGGGACTGGAAGCGCCTCTTTATTCATTCCGCCCACACGACAGCAAAACTATTTACCTGCTTCAACCCTTCAAGTCCTTTCGGCTTCTCCATTCCACTCACTGTTCCGACTAATGCAGGCTATAGTTCGACGTTTTGGCGGAGTTAAATAAACTTTTATAGTTTTTTAGTCGAGTTTTGATAATTAGAAGTATAACAATGGACAGCCTCTGTGGCGTGGCGGAAGTTTCTTTTTATACCACTTTTGTGGCAGACAAGTGCGTGCTCACCTGGTGGAAAGTGGTTACCGTGGCCTATGTTACACACACCAAAAAAGCCACACTCGCGCTGCCGACCCTGTAAGCACAGAGTCTCTATGCCGTCTGTGCAGAGGAAAAAGCAGGACAAGCCTTTAGTCACCCCACTGACAGCACAAATTCTCCAGTGAGCTATGGCTACCCTACTCACCGCTGGGAACACAACACGAAGTTATTATAATCGCGGTATTCTGTAGGGCGGAGGTACTTCCCCAGTCGGACTGCTCAATTGGGCGGAAATACCGCCGTGTGCTACCTCCTATAAAATACAGCCGTGTCCTACCTCCTATAAGAAGTGGACGCTGTGCAAATACTTTTATGCATGAATATGGGTATTTGCGTTGGTCTGGTGAACTTCAAAGAGGATATTAAGCCTGTAATGCTTTGATACCGACTTTGGGTTGTGGACGTCAAACGGCAGTCGCTTTACAGAAAATATTGAAGTTTAGCTAATTCCGCAGCCAGTCTGGTAAAGCACACCGCAGACTCTGAGGTGCAAACTTCGGATGCGACTGGCATTAACACTAGGATGATGAAGAAGATAATTAGTAGTATAACATTAAAATGAACTTAAGTTGCTCTGAAGTAATGAATACAAAGGTGTCAAATTATGATCAAAGTACGGTACTGCTGGAGCGCCTCAGCTCCAAGTAGAAGTCCAATCATTTGTGCAGTGCACGTAAACTTGGGTGAACTGAGTGAAAAATCTTGCTCCAATATAATTTATGGATGTGACTGCACCCCATATTTAAAACATTTGAGAGAATTTTCCTTCGTCGCTAGCACATATACCGTACAGTGTAATATTATACAGTTGTACAAGATAGGTAAGTACAATAATAATGGATATTGTTTTGGTTATACTAAACATACTCACATAGTGTATTGAAAACCAGATCCAGCATTATTGATAGAAAATGGCGGTAGTTATTTGGCGTCCTTATTGTAATTTAAACAATTACTAAGTGTGTTTTTTTAAAATAAATACAAGAGTATTGACTAAAGTTCAATATTATTTATTATTAATTATTGTGCCTTTACTAAAAAGCTTTCATATACAACGTATTCATCTATCTTATTTACAGTTTGTTTCCTTGAATTATTAAATAAAATATCGAGATATTTTATCGAGATGCGTCACGAATATCGCATGTTATGGCAACTGAACAACTACCTAAGTCGCGTAACCTAAGTTGTGAAACATAAAAATCATCAAAATGCAATACAGTCACAGAATTCGAAGTGATAGATTTTCAGTTTTATTTAACCTCGTTAATATTAAAATCACATTTTATGTATTGTATTTATTATAGAAAAAACACGTGTTGTCTTTTTGACACGCTGCAATATATTCACTGAGCTGTGGCGAACAGAGCTCGGGAAGAATTCGATTTGAACAGCGCACTGCACCGTCTTCCATGATGTATGCCCACTTTATGAGCAAATTAAAATAGCTACTACGTGACTTATGGCGTAATAATGGTGTTGGTCACGTCACTTACGGCGCTACATTATTAGATTTCTTACATTCGTGCATGGAAAGTACATATATCATATTTTCAGACATCTCTGGCTCGGTTTTTATAAACTAAAAAGTATTTAAGAAATATTTTTACAAGTATCTAATAAAAAGGTGAATAATATTTAGTACCTTCTTGAACCCTTTTTGTTAGTTTTTTTTTTTCGATTTTACTAAAATCCCCTCTAACGCCTCCAACTAAGCTACTAATACTAACTACTTGTGCTAGGAGTGAGTTCAATTAAAGATAGTATAATTTTTAAGGTTTATCTTCTGTACAATTAAATAATACTAGCCCTCTCTCGCATATGCAGTGACTGAATATATATCCTACGCCTCTTTTACATTGTCTTGTCTGAACACTAAATAGTAGGAAGTACACGACGAGGTAATAGGAGGTAGAACACGGTGGTATTTCCGTCCCAATTGAACAGTCCGACTGGGGAAGTACCTCCACCCTACTGAATAACACGGCTATAATAACGTCGTGTTGTGTTCCCGGTAGTGATTAGGATAGCCAGAGCTCACTGAAAAGGTTTTGTGCTGTCAGTGGGAAGACGAAAGGCTTGTCCTGATTTTCTGTTCTGCACTGACGGTAGAGAAAATCGCTGTTCTTACAAGGTCGGCAGCACGGGTGTGATTCCCCTACAAACGTTCATAGGTCACGGTAACCACTTTCCATCAGGTGGGCCGTGTGGTTCTCTGCCACCTATGTTGTATAAAAAAAGCAGAACGAGCGCCAGATTTAGGAATATATTCCTAGAAACCAGAGTTCTGCAGCTGGTAATGTTTGATAAAATACCTAGTAGTGAATAAGGAGTGAGATAGGGCGTATAGATGAGATTTATTTACACATAGTATATTCGTGTACATTGAAAATATGTATACTGATATAATGAAAAGTTATATTTTCTCATTGTCTTTAAAATTTGTTGTTAATGACTTGCATTAAAAAGAATTTAAAATAGTAATTACCGGTGGCGAACCAGTTGTAGTAGAATATAGGGAATAGTTCTGCTAAATAGAGTTCTGATAGATCTTCTATCGTAATTAGTCTCCAGGGTTAACAACTAAAAGGAGGAAAAAGTTCAGTGAAGAAAATTCTTTAGCGACACAATGTAAAATACAATTCAAATAAGAACTGAAATAAACAATGGAAAGCCCGTCATTAATTTAGTTATACCATTTTTATTTACAAAGGTAATTAATTATTAGAAAGGGGCGGGCACGGACATTACGAGGGATGCTTCAAACCCTTTCATTTTCATAAAGTATGCTGCAAAGAAGTGCTCAGTGAATTAAGAGTTTATGGTGGTCGTCTGAGGGCTCCGCACTAATTTATTTGATGGTTATTTCTCATTCTCTTTGTTTATTATTTGCTTTTGTACAGTCTACAGTCTATTTCGATACTGTTAGCTTCCCGACAAGTATGTCTTGTGCTTGTTAAATAACAACAATAATTACAATAACAACTAATTTGTCTTGAGAGTTTTTTGAGCATTAGCATGTAAAGATGTAATAATACCTAAATGAGGAAACTGATAATTGGCCTTCATCCTATTAATTATATAATATTGAACCTTTTTTACCTGTAAGTTTCCCTAAAATTGTAAAATAAAATAAAATAAATTAAATTGTATTGGACACTCATAACATTTTGATATATTTAAAGTAACCTTTGTCAATTAGATAAACAACGTGTAACTTTGTTATAGGCTCTTTATCCATTCAAAAAATATCTTCATAATATAAAGTTTTATCACAAAACTTGATCATTACCTTCCGATATTGACTGCGAAGTAACTTATCGTTACGGTGATTCTATCAATAGCTAACCGACATCCAAGTGGGTAGAGTCGCGGGCAACAGCTAGTTTATAGTATGATTTTTAGGTAATTTTCATCAAAGAATCAATTTCATTTATTCAGTTTAGGCACACAAAGAGCACATATGAACGTCAAAATTTTACAGTTGGATATGTCAAGATATAACATAAAAATATTAAATAATTAAATATTTTCACATGTGTATTAAATCTAAATTTAGGTAGGTACATAAAATATTCTATTATAATATACAATTACTTACAAATTAATATAAAACTATGCTAACTATATATATACTATATATACAAAAATGGAATGGAGAAAAAGAGGGAGACTGTAATTTTAGGCATCGAAAAATTCCTCCCCATCGATCTCTACTGGTACCGTGCCCAAGAGGCTGGCGGCATTACCACGCTGAATGGCGATGCCAATTCTTTGAGCGAGGTAAAGGCCAGCCTTATGGTCACGGGAAGCGTCGATTAGTCGCTTCGCTATTTCTTTGAATAGTGCGCGCGCGCTTGGACCCCACGGACCCAACGTTTCGACTCCAAACGGCTCAAAAATATAATTACCAGTTAAATTGGTATATTTGCGCCGTTTGAGAGTCTCCGCTGATGCAGCAGCAGCGCATGCGCAGTCCATCGTACTTGGAAGATGGGAAGGCGCCAGGGTGTCGACGCAAGTTGCATCCCACACCAAAGGCCTACCCATCTTCCAAGGTATCAACGACATACCGTCCGGTCTCTTACCATCGTCGCGAGCCAAACCAACAGGTTCAAGTATAGCTGGCACGCCGGCGGTGACAAGAGCTCGACGGATAATATCGTTAATGTTTGCATGTCGGGACATGCGGCCTGCGCTCCTGTTGCAAGACAATCCGTGATGTCCAAGGCTATCGACAGCTTCTCCACAGAGACACCGATGCGGAGAAACACACGGTGCACCCAAACGGAGGCAAGTCGCAATGCGGAAGGTAGTGTCGTCCAACATTGTTCCAATGTTGGGCGAAGGAAGTGCCTGGAGCCATACACCAGATTCCCATTCACCCACAGCCAATAGACGAGCGCGCTCAGCAGCGCTGGTAGCTGTACTGATTAAAAGTTTTTTAACACCAATACTGAGCGGCTCATCCCATTGCCTTTGGGAAGATGGGTTGGCGGGCATGGCGGCAGTTGGACAAGTCATTTTCCAAGCATTTACAGCTTCGGCCTTACCTGGCACATCCGAATTAATCAGTGAAGGAGATAGAATTTTCCTGACTAATTCTTCAGTGCCATGGACCGACGACAAAAATGCTGGCATACTTACATCTGCAATTTTGCGAACGCCGAGGCCCCCGAGACGAACTGGAAGGGACGCCTGAAGCCACACTCGATCGTTCAAATTTATATTTAAAATTTTGCATAGAGTGTCTTGCAGCACTTTATCCACTTGACCTAAAAGTTCCAAAAATTTAAAAAGTTGAGTTGAACGCAATGAAAATAAATCATTGGCAAATGATTCTTTCGTTGGTTCGGTAGGTTAGTTCTACTGACAAGATACCAGCAAGAAACTCAGCGAACTTTATTAGAACTAGATTATTTTTCTTTTTTAAATTTGCTATAGTTTAATTTATTTGTGCGAGCAAGCAAGAGATTTATGTTGACCACGCATTAACATCATTAAGATACTCATCCACTTTATAGTAACCTCTACTCATTAAAATTCATGTTTCTCTATATGGTAAGAAACTGTACCAGTAGCCCAGTTTTGCATCAAGATTGATAAAATTAAATTAAATTTGCATATTTTTCCATTGAACATAAGGTCCTATAACAACGGTATTTTTACCCATTGTGAACAATCTGGGTTTACTTATTTTAAGTGTTGTTATTAATTTTCCGAACAAAAGAATAATACATAAATTGTAGAACTTCCTTTTAGTTTCGTCTTGTTTTATTTATGAGTTGGAGAGGAAAAAATTGTAACAAATATTGTTTTGTTAACACAAGAGAGATAGTATTTGACATAGAAAAAATTCCTAATAGCCATTTTCTTTCGGAATTTGTTGAAGGAGGTCACTGGCAGTATTAATTTAGTCTTGCTAGATATTCGGTTCGTTGCGTTACTCGCCATTTTGAAATTAAGGACAATTTTGGTTTACTGATTAAGTCATTTATTTTTATTTTTTTACCAAAAATGGTAACTTCAAAGTTGTTTAAAATTTAAATTTCCTACAATGCAACGAACCGAATACGAAATTAGTCTGCTAGTGACCTCTCCCAACAAATCCCAAAAGAAAATTTCTACTAGGATTTTTTTCTAGGCTTTCCCATTATGTCACCTAATTCTACTGTATTGTGTGCGATGGTTTTAAAAAGTGAAAGGTAAGATGAAAATTAGAAGAAAGGAAATTGAAAAGAAATTTAGAAACAAAATAACATAAACATAACTCACGCCTATATCCCCGAAGGGGTAGGCAGAGGTGCTAGCACCCACATTTCGCCAGGTTATATTTAGGTCCCAATGTAATAGGTGGCGAGCCTATTGCCATTAACCGGGCACTTATAAACCTGCGATAAATACACACATAATTTCGTAAAACATCGAAAAGTCATTGATGTGTGCCATAGTAAAACCTTGGATCGAACCCGAGACCTCGTCTCAGCAGTCCATTACCCATACCACTAGGCGATCGCAGTTAAGAAAAAAAATATGAATATATATATTTTTTAAACTTAACATAAATTCAGAAGTGCCAGGCATGGCCGAAGCTTTTAATGCTTGGAAAATGTTTTGCCCAAACGCTGATTTGTCAGCCAACCCAGCTTCCCAGAGACAATGGGGCGCTCTGCAACATGGTAAGAAAACATCTAATTTCTAGTTCTACCAATGTTGCGGAGCGTGCTCGCCTTTTAGCTGTGGGGGAATGGGAATCCGGTGTTTGGCTTCAGGCCCTACCGTCGCCTAACATTGGTACCGTGTTGGACGATAACACCTTCTGTATCGATGCTTGCCTTTGTTTAGGTGCTCCTTGCGTTTCTCCGCATCGATGTCGCTGTGGGGAAGAAGTTGGTAGCCTTGGATATCATGGTCTCTCTTGCAGCAGGAGCGTAGGACGGCTGTCGGAGCACGGGTATATCAATGACATAATCCGTCGGGCTCTTGTCTTCTCTGGCGTTCCAGCCATATTAGAACCCACTGGCTTGGCGCGCGACGATGGCAAGAGGCCAGCTGGAATGTCATTGGTGCCTTGGAAGATGGGAAGGCATTTGGTGTGAAATGCAACATGTGCTGACACCCTTGCGCCTTCACACCTTCCAGGGACTGCAAACTGCGCCTACGCTGCTGCTGCGTCGGCAGGGACCCTCAAACGGCGCAAGTATAGTAATATAAGTGGTAATTACATATTTGAGCCCTTTGGTCGAGACGCTGGGATCATGGGGTCCAAGTGCCCGTCTTTTGTTTAGAGACATTTCTAAACGTTTAATTGACGCTACCCGTGACCAGAGGGCTGGTTTATTACTTGCGCAAAGGATTGGTATTGCCATTCAACGTGGCAATGCCGCCAGCCTTCTGGCCACCTTCCCGGTTGACATCGATGGGGAGGAATTCTTTGACGCTTGAACCTGCAGGATTATTTAGATATATATTCTGTTTTTTTTTATATATATTTTAATTAAGATAACTTCCGTGTATATTATGTAAATATTAAATAAAGATTCAGTTACATAACATAAAATAACATAACATAAACTCACGCATATATCCCCGAAGGGGTAGGGAGCCTGTTGCGATTAACCGGGCACTTAAACCTGCGATAAATACGTTATTTTGTTAATTCCCGGTATTTTTTAGATGAAACTGCTTAAATATTAAATGAACTCAATACTTCGTAGTAGCAAAACACAAGAATACATCAACAATTAATGAATACATGCATTATGTTCAACGACTTCAGCCCGTTGTACCTATTTCGACCTTGACTAGCAGCATATACGCGCAGTAAACACAGCCCAGGAGCTCGAGTTCAGCAGAACATAAATAAAACTGTAATCTGGACCGCATAAAAGTAATACCGCGGTTGTAATGTTGTTTTATCTACGACAATACAGAATAATTCGTACTTTTTCGGCAAGGAGTCAAACAAATGTGCATAGTAAAAACTTTTTATATGAAAGACGTAAAAATATGTCCAAGCTGAATAAAATAATAATCTTTTTGTGTTCTTGCTGTAAGCTAGCCATCTCTATGAAGGGGTTCCCTTTTCTGTCAACGAGGATATTTTTTTAAATTAAGGTTGTTTTAGCAATTGATATAGCAGTATATTTTTATTTTTATTTTTATTATAGCAGTATAGGAACAGCAAACTGTTAATATAGAGTTTAGGGTAAAGTAATAGAATCTTATCAGGACTACAAAGTTAGGGTCGAGGCTCCAATACCCCTTTCATTCTGATACAAGGATAACTCTACTAAATTGCCAAATAATTATGTTACCTGATGGCATAATATTATGGTTCGTAGGTAAATGCTTGCTACTCCAGATATGTTACTCGCGCGAAGAAAGAAGCAAAAGAATAGCGATCAGCGTAATATCATCGTGACCTATATCTTAAAATAGAGTTTACTTGAGATTGGGCAATAGCTGTGACGTACCCACTAGTCTCTTAAAATTCATCACCCAAAATAAAAGATGCAGATTTATCCCCTATATAATATATGTGCCAATTGGTCCCTCGGTAGGGGTCCAGTAAGTGGTCTCACCACCTATAAAATTATTATTCTGACCGTGTAGTGCAACAACAAAGGCCTGTAGTTTAATTGAAAGGCAGGATTAAAGGACCATTGTGAAGTATTAAGGTTTATAATAATTGGCTTTGTGAACAACTAGTTCGCGTAATTGGAAAGGTTTCGTAGGAAAATTATAATATTATTATTTTCTGAATGACCGTTTGTTTTGAATTATTTTTATTTATGTACGATTCCTATGTGAAGATCGAGATTTTGTATCTCTTTTCAAATAAATTAGTATTTTACATGATTAATTAACCATTCCGCGATAATAGATACATTTTTTGTACCCATTATTGTGCGCCTGCGCTGCGTAATAGACTACAGACTATAGAGTGACAACAAAAATCCATTCTATATATATATAAAAATACTTTCTATTTGACTTTTATGTTCAAAGTCATTATAATTATACGATAGGTTGACCAGGAAGGTATGAGCACACGTCTCGCTACAAAGCCAACATTATATGCCATGAAAAAAATAGCTAGGTAGAAAAAATGTATGAACAAATTAAAACTTTTGAAATTTCTTGCCAAGTGTCCGCTCGGTATGGTGATAAACATCACTGTGTAACTAAATATTTAATGGTTATGTTAGTGGGCAACACGTCCCGGTACATTCAATTGTACAGAGAGGAAGCGCCCGCCGTTTTGTAACAAGAATATTGTACACGTGCTGTGTACTTTTGATGGGCAGCGATGAACATGCTAAGCGACAGCGGAGGCGACAATAGAGTGAAAATTTCTTAGGGCGTCTTGGACACTTTATGAGATGGGAAAAACCATATTTATAAGTAAATATTGGCCAAGCTTTCGCCTTTGTTGTCACTTCCGAGTTGTGTCGGTTTTTATAGTGAAGAACATTTTTCAATGTACCCAATCTTAACATACATACTCAAGTTACACTCACGGTGTTACAATCTATTACAATATATTACTTATATTATATATAATAGGTACAATTACTGCAACTCATTTATCATATCATACGTCTAAATTATATTAAAAAGCGGGCCTCTCTTTAATTTTTTCCATTTGCGTCATTTAGTTATTAGTGTATACAGTTGTTCCTAATGGATAACGAATTCTCCCTACATTTTTGCTTTTAGTTTATCACTTTAGACGCGAAGGTACCGTAGTGAAGTTATATTCTTAAGTAAAACCTCTCGCCCGCTAGCCTCTTCAACATAAACGGATCCTTTGCATTCATTACAAACTCGCGAGACAAAAGCTTCGTTCGAGATCCATTATAACATAAAAAGGAAGGAAGGAAATTCAAGTTTACAAAAACAAATGTTACACATAAATCGTGTTACATAAACCGTGCAGGAACCGTGCCGAGGTCGGGCTTTCCGAGCTCAACCCATCATATTTATGGTTCATGAGTCAGGTGATGCGATGTGACATGGGAATAAGCAGAATCTCCGAAAATAGTATCAACTACACTAAACATAATATGAGACACATTGCTCGCACGGGGTCACGACACGATCCCGACTCGATTCTTTTAAGACACTACAACTCTTCGGGTGTTAAGTCTTAATCGTTTCCGTGCACAATAACACGCTCGGGTTCTCTTCAAAATGTCGCCACCTTTGTTACGCTAAGAGTATTAGAGCTGTTCACTCCACTTTATTAACGTGAATGTTTGCAAGATGTATGGTTGTTTGTTAGTCAATTTTAAACGGCTGAATTAATCTAGCTGAAACTAGCTACTAACAGAGGCATCATATATGGGGACATATATTCGCGGGTGGAGTCGCGGGCACAGCCGTTGTACCTCATTATTTAAAATAAAAATGTTATTTCTCAACCTCTGCAGTAGCCAAGATGTTATTACATAAAACAAAAATATTTTAAGAACATTTTACTTATTCAAAAGAATGTTGAAGCTCTCTCGGTAAGAATTTAATTAGATTTGAATAAAAATCATGACACAGAAAAACATTTTCACTTTGATGCCGTGCTGCAACGAAAATTGAAACAAAAACGTTAAGGCGAATGAATGAATTCAGAGTTATTGGATTTTAAATAGAATTACCTCATCTAAGGTAAATTAAAATGTGTAAAGGAAATACACAGTTCTTGACCACTACGTGTCGGTAGCCTATTGGTTAAGGAGTCATATCGAACGGTCTAAGGTTTGAATTCTGGTCATAACTTTACCGACATGAACTCTAAAACAAGCAGCTTAGCTTAACTTGAGGGGTTAGAGGGAGTATAAGTATTTTTTGTTGGAATTCTTAAAAAAATGGTGTCCATAAGTTGCAGACACGTACACGGTTCACCTGACGGGAAATGGATACCGTGGCCTATGGACGTGTGCAACACCAGGGGTGTTACACTCGCGCTGCCGACCCTGAATAAACTTTCTAATGTCCCTCTTGAAGAACCCCATATTGTAGGCGCTAGGGAAAATCGCAGCAGGTAGTTACTACATGTCTATATGGGCATTAGATCATTGACTTTCTTTAGACTTAATTCGTTCGATTATAAACATTATTTAAATCAGTTAAGATCCTGACTTCAGAAGCTTCTATTCAAAAAACTAACATTTTTCTAATTATTTTGCATTAAATATGTATCAAAGAATCAAAGAATCAATTTCATTTATTCAGTTTAGGCACATAAAGAGCACATATGAACGTCAAAATTTTACAATTATGTATGTCAAGAAATAATATAAAAATATTAAATAATGTAAAAATAAACCATTGGAAAATGATTCTTTCGCTGGTTCGGTAGATTAGTTCTACTGAGAAGATACCAGCAAGAAACTCAGCGAACTACATTAGAACTAGATTATTTTTCTTTTATAAATTTGGTTTGGTTTACAATTTATTTTGTGCGAGCAAGCAAGAGACTTATGTTGACCACGCATTAACATCATTAAGGTACTCATCCACTTTATAGTAACCTTTACTCATTAAAGTTTTTTTCACTTCTATTTTAAATTTATTTATTGGCATATTAATCAAGTCCTGAGGAATTTTATTAAATATTTTTATGCAGCTGCCTACAAATGAATCACCAACCTTGTGAAGCGTATATAAGAGACACCGTAAAAAATTGCCGCCACAGGCTACTTTAGCTGCAACTGCTGAATATTCGTTGACCCTAAAATATCTTTCAAACCTTTAATAAGCTGTGATATTATATGGCAGAGTGTGATGAGTATTACAATATAATAACTAATATACTCAAGGTGTCATCGAAGGAGATACATGGGCCTACGTGCTTACTGGATATAAATCGACTCGAAACACCGATATTCTTAGCGTAGCATCGAGACCCGTAATACACCGGGCGGGTGTTTATGCACATTGCACACATTTGGGAGCACGTACCCAATTTACCTAAGTATTTTACATTGAGTTTATAGTGTAAAATAGAATAAGATAAATATCGGAAATGGGATTTAGAGAATGAAATTATAATAAAAGTATATAAAACATGAAAAAAAATGAATACATTTTTTTAACAACTACTCGTGACCCACAGGAAAGAATACATTCCCAGAATCAAAAATAGTGTATGTGTTATTTCGGGTCTCAATGTAGCATTTCTTTTATACAACTTAGGTGGTAGACAAGCACACGGTTCACCTGATGGAAAGTGGTTATCGTGACCCATGAAAGTGTGTAACACCAGGGGAGTCAACCCGTGCTGCCGGCCCTTTGAAAGCAGTGAGTTTCTTTTATGTTTTTATGCTGTTTATCCGACCAACTCAAACGTATAGATTATTAACTTGAATAAAACCTTCACAAACTGTCACATTTTTAATGTAGCAGGATATTCTCATAATGTTTCCAAAAAAGTAAATATGGTACTTTAAATACTAATATAACGACCGACGGTATTTCGTGATATTGATAAATTTTCCGCTAAGCGTATTACGGTATCGTGCGGGTATTAGATTTCATCGGTGTAATTACCTCGAGCTCTCGTTGAAGGCTTTACTTCGATATAGAACATGTTTTGGAGTACCCAACCCTTTTTCAGGTATTGAGGTATAGGTTATATAATACTCACACACACGTAATTTGTTGGATGGTGATTTTTTCTTAGTAGAAATTATTGGTATTGGAAACTTCTAAAAGCAACAATCCGTTTTTCCGGATAGGAGTATCTCAATACTGAAATTTCAATATTATGGTAATTTCGACATTGTGTTATAAACTTTTTTGCATTGCTATATTTGTATTTATAAATCTATCTTGTGTTATAAATCTTTGAAATATTATTTAGAATATATACAATTACCGAATACAGTAGATCTATGGAATATATAAACAACTGTAGCCTGCGGCTCCTTTCGCGTGAAATATTAAACTCATTACTGCTATTCTAGACTATAATCAATCTGGTGGCGCCAGTAGTAGTAAATTCAAATCGTCTCAATTGGTTGACGCTGAGCACACGCTCCCTATACCCATCTCCCTCCCGCACTACCTCTAAAGTGAGATAACAATAGTTTCGCCCCGCCAATGGTTGAAATAGCCGCATCTTGACTTCGCATCGAACTAGAATAAACAATGGCAGCGGCGCGCGCGACTCTCAGAAATTAATAATGTTTGTTGGATTTTAACCGCTTTCATAGACCTTTACCGATCGGATTGTGCCTCTCGTGTGTCCCTCAAGTGATTTAGTGATGTGGGCAGCAGCTCCTGAGCCAGGAAGAGAAGACCGGTGTATCGGCCCCGACAGCACGTGGCGTCATAAAGGTTAGTGCATCCTCTCCTAATTTCTTGGGTTGCATTTAATGCCTAAACCACCTCCGCGGCAACCCGATCACCTACCTTGTTTGTTGTGTAAAGTGTCATATGAAACATTTAGCTTCACCCCCGCAAAATACAGTCCACTAGCTCACGTGGCGAGAATTGCGCCACCATTCTTTTGGTCCTGGTCGAGCCGGATCCTTAGTCGTAGCTCGCATTTTGTTATTTATTCCATGGGGAATAAACGCACCGCACCTAAATACCTAGTTATTTTAGTAGAAAACCCCGCATCTAGGCATTTAGGTTTGGATCTTAGGTATTCTAGACACCCTAGTGCATAGGCACAGTGTAATACCTAACGCATTTGGCTATTTCAATTTCTGGGTTGTCCGTTCGCCGCTGGCTCGCATCGTGTTTACCTGATACCTACATAGGTTAGGTACGTGGTTATACCTCGTTCGCATTTCTCTTATCGTATCGATCCTTAGTCGTAGTTTCGCATTTTGTCATTTATTCCATTGGGAATAAACGCACCGCACCTAAATACCTAGTTATTTTAGTAGAAAACCCCGCATCTAGGCATTTAGGTTTAGATCTTAGGTATCCTAGACACCCTAGTGCATAGGCACAGTGTAATACCTAACGCATTTGGCTTTTGTTTTTATTTGTTTCAATTTCTAAGTTGTCCGTTCGCCGCTAGCTCGCATCGTATTTACCTAATACCTACGTGAGTAGGTACGCGGTTACACCTCGCTCGCATTTCATTCAAATTCATACGAAAGTTTTTTAATTTGAATAGATATTTCGCAATACTTAATCCCTGAAATAATAGTTGAACCTAGACAGCGATCTAGCTCGCGTAGGTACGATCTGGTTGTTGCTATGCGCGTTTGTTCAAGCTTGCACTCGCAGTCATAAGTACCTACCTACCTACGGATATCGCTCGCGCCGCGTCGCTGCTCTGTACCGCTAAGATTAAGTCATTTCATTTGTTGTTTACCGCACTTTAGTTTGATATTTATTTGTAAAAATGCCCCCAAAGGTTGGTAGTACCGATAGTAAAGTTCAATTGAAACTTTTATACGCTAAAAGAGAAATGATTTACTCTCGCGTACAATCGATTTGTGATAATGCACTTAAAACCTCTGATTTGGCTATTAGAGATTCGTTCTTGTGTTCTATAGAAAACTTGGATAGTTTACGCGCGGATTTCGAATCCTTAGTACATGACATCAACGTTTTAGAGTTAAATTTAAATCCCGATTACTCAGTGAGTTATCAGGCCTTGTCGTCGTTTGACGATTTGTATTGTCGTATCAAACGCGTCGCTAGGAGTTTGGAGAAACCGTCTGACCGACCCAATCCCACTCGCGACCGACCTAAGTTGCCACCAATTCAGATACCCGAATTTGATGGTAACATCCGCATTTGGTGTTTATTTATAGATAGTTTTGAGAATACAATAGATAAGAACGATTCGTTGACAGATCACGAAAAATTGCATTATCTCGTTGAAAAATTGACTGGTAAAGCTATAACCGTTTGCGCTGGAATTACGTTTAGTGCCGAAAATTATAATTTAATTTTAAATACTTTGAAAGCTAAGTATGAGGATAAAAGAGCGGTAGCTAACGCATATTTGGATCAGATGTTTGCCTTGAAACCCATTACGGCATGTAACGATCAAAACTTAGAGAAGTTTCTAGATACTTTCGCATCATCTGTTCGCGCCGTAAAGAACCTAAAGATCGATGACCTCTGCGACTTCTTATTTTTGTATATGGGTTTAAAGAAATTAGATTCCGAAACCATTCGTTTATTTGAGTCAGATCATCGCGGCAATAAAATTCCTAAGTTCGAAGACTTAGAAAGTTTTGTTCGCGAGTATATAAAAATATTGCAACGCTCTTCATCGAAACATGAAGGCGCGAAGAAAGTTGTTAGTTCCGAACGCAAAATAGATGCGTCATCGAAGTCACTGAAGTCAACTCATACTTATGTTAATACCGCACCAGCACATGTACAATCACCTGTTTGCTCTTTGTGTAATGCTCATCATTCGCAATTGTACAAGTGTCCGGGTTTCCTAAAATTATCGCCTAGTGATCGTTATAAATTTGTTCGCGCTAATAATTTTTGTTTTAATTGTCTCGGTACTAAACACCGCGTTGTTTTATGTAATAGTAGCAATAGTTGTCGCAAATGTCCAGCGAGACACCACACTTTACTTCATTTTGAAAATAGTAATGCCGCATCCAATGTGAGCACAGTTGGTTCGTCGAGCGGTGGCACACGGCGGCCTGCGCCACAGCCGCAGCCCGCGCTCGCGCGCGCTCCGGCCCGCCCGGAGACCGCTGCGAATGACGTCACCTTGTGTTCGTTGTCCGCTAATGCTGCGCTCACTACTGTCGTCCTCGCGACTGCTCGCGTCATTATTGTTGATGCATTAGGTAAACCGCACATTGTTCGAGCGCTATTAGATGGCGCTTCGCAAAGTAATTTTATTACTCAAGATTGTTGTCAACGTCTTGGTTTCAATGTTAATAAGCGTTCAACCCGCTCAGTGGTGAAGGGTTTTGGAGGTTTACAGTCAGCTGTTCATGGCACCGTTAAAACAAGGTTTGGATCTCGTTTTAATAATAATATTTGGTTTGACATGGATTCGCTCGTTATAGATAAAAATAACTGAACAGTTGCCTACCGTCCCGGTTGACACGTCTTTATTAACGAAATTTAAAGACTTGCCTTTAGCAGATGAGACTTACGCTGTTCCTGGAGTCGTCGATATATTGATCGGCGCTTCGATTCTCCCGCACCTCCAGTTATCACGTAAGGTTCAAGGGGGACCGACGTACCCCGCTCCGCACGCACTGGAAACAGTTCTTGGTTTTGTTATAATTGGTTCCGCACCCGCTTCTATAGATAGTTTTAGTCACTCGACTGCTTCGTTCTGTTGCACCGTCGAGCCGCCACTGGAGTCTACCATCCGCAAGTTTTGGGAAATTGAAGAGGTCAATGTCCCACCTATCCTAAGCCCTGATGACAAGATGGCTGAGGAGATTTATTGTCGCACGACTACTCGTGATGAGCAGGGTCGTTATGTTGTCGCGCTCCCTTTCAAGGGAGATATTTTTTCGCTCGGTGACTCCCGTGTATCCGCTGAAAAACGCTTTCTTTGTTTAGAACGAAAGATGCAGGCGTCTCCAAAGTTAAAGCAAGCCTATGATGAGGTTGTTAACGAATATTTAGATAAAGGTTACATCTCACCTGCGCCTGCGGACACTGACGAGACCCAGCCTTCGTACATTATCCCGCACCACGGAGTTATTAGGGAAGATAAGCTTAGTACTAAACTCCGCGTAGTTTTGGATGGCAGTGCTAAGACTAGCACTTCCGTGTCGCATTAATATTAGTAGAATTTTAGCTTTTTCGGACTCAACAGTCGCTTTGTGTTGGGCCCACTCTTCGCCCCATCGTTGGGACACATTCTTCGCTAATAGAGTGGCAAAAATTCAATCTGAATTAGCGCCACAAAATCTCTTTCACGTTGCTGGCACCGACAACCCAGCCGATTGTCTCTCTCGTGGATTGCTTCCTTCGCAAATTTTAGATCAACCGTTATGGTTTAGTGGACCGTCCTGGATTCATGCCGCGTTAGATAAGTGGCCAGTTAGTCAATTCAATCCCACTACGGTTTCCGAACCACCCGAGGGGAAGAAGCACTCGCTTGTTGTATCGGTGATTTAAGTGCGCTAAAATATTTGCCCGCAATAGATGTTGATGACGATGGAATGCACCCTCTAACTCGTCACGCTCTTTTAGATAGATTAGTCCAATCGTTTTGGAATCGTTGGAGAACCGATTGTTTGCACACGCTGCAGTCACGTCAAAAATGGAATACTCCATCTAACCCAATTACTGTAGGTACGGTGGTAGTCCTTATGACTGGGAATGCGCCTCCTTTGCATTAGCCTCTAGGAGTAGTAGAGGAAGTTTTTCCCGATTCCCGCGGGATAACTCGTGTTGTACGGGTTAAAACCGCAACCGGATCGTATCTGCGCCCGGTTGTTCGCCTCTGCCCTCTGCCTAGCCAGCAGTAGGCACGAGTTCAAATCTAGGTTTATATTTTACTTGTTATTTCCCAAACCTAGATTTAGATTAGACTTTAGATTTGTTCCGCATTTTTCGTTTTGAAGGTAACCCTTCAAGCCGGGGGGAATGGTGGCGCCAGTAGTAGTAAATTCAAATCGTCTCAATTGGTTGACGCTGAGCACACGCTCCCTATACCCATCTCCCTCCCGCACTACCTCTAAAGTGAGATAACAATAGTTTCGCCCCGCCAATGGTTGAAATAGCCGCATCTTGACTTCGCATCGAACTAGAATAAACAATGGCAGCGGCGCGCGCGACTCTCAGAAATTAATAATGTTTGTTGGATTTTAACCGCTTTCATAGACCTTTACCGATCGGATTGTGCCTCTCGTGTGTCCCTCAAGTGAATTAGTGATGTGGGCAGCAGCTCCTGAGCCAGGAAGAGAAGACCGGTGTATCGGCCCCGACAGCACGTGGCGTCATAAAGGTTAGTGCATCCTCTCCTAATTTCTTGGGTTGCATTTAATGCCTAAACCACCTCCGCGGCAACCCGATCACCTACCTTGTTTGTTGTGTAAAGTGTCATATGAAACATTTAGCTTCACCCCCGCAAAATACAGTCTACTAGCTCACGTGGCGAGAATTGCGCCACCACAATCTCTGTGTCAAATTTTATCCTGTTTTATATAGAATACGTCAATTTGACTTCACGTCGATGTTAAACAGAAGACAAAGTCTCCGGAAATTACAGTAAATCATCTAGATGTGTTGAATCATTTTTGCAGGAAAGAATAACAAACATCAATGCTTGCAACCTCTCACATCTTTAGTGTTCGTTTGATATTTCTAACGGTATTGTAGTCCGTTCACATCAGCCTATTATGATCTAACAATGCCGCTTTATTATCGATTGCAGTGCAATCTTCGAATCAAAATTTAGTCCGTGACTGAAATAGTAACGTCGACAGTGCACTGCTCCGACGGAGTAAGGGCTCATACAAACAGATGAACAGTTTGATATTCGTTTGAAATATTGATTTTAAATTCGGTATTATTCAATGTTGGAATTTTTTACAGATTAACCTTTCATTGAATGAATGACTGATGAATGAAATTCCAAGCCCGGGTCTCGCTCTCTTGCGCTTTTTCTTCCTGATAATTATGATGTTGGTTTTTATTACAAAAGCAATGGCGGCCTGACCCCAACCTCGGACCTTGTCTGTTAAACAAACAACTAGACTAGGCCTCTCCCAATGTTGGGAGATTTTGGCCTACTGTTTCCGTTAATCCTGAAGATTTATATAGGTGGGTCCCCAAACACATTCCCATTATAAATAAACAATGTAACATGACTAAATTAAACCCTCGACTTTGACCAGGTCTGGTGATATGAGGCAAAGTAGAAATAGACATTACACATCTTACCATGAGAATGCAAACGGAAGGTTGACGGACGGACGGAAGGACACCCCCTAGCCAGATGGACTGACGACCTGAAAAAGGTAGGGAGGCGTAGGACCGGACGAAATGGCGCACATTGGGAGAGGCCTATGCCCAGCAGAGGACTGCGGTGGGCTAATTGATTGATTGATTGATATCTTACCATGATTACTATTACTACCCATAAAATTGTAGTAATAGACTTATTTCCTTTTTAGTGGGACTCCATATCCAAGAAAAACACTACTATATTTATTGTTTAGAACAGTAACAGACTTTAGCCAACCCGTTCGAAGTTATAAAGGAGAATGTATAAAAGCTTCAGGCTTAAATCATCTTTTAAGGAATACCTACACTGCATCCTCAACACTATGAGTGCAGCGAGCATCAAACCTCGGCGATAAATTGTGCTCAGTGAGCTTATGTCTGACAGCGCGGCACTTCAATTAAAATGAAGCCACATTTTCGTTGGTTTGACGTGGCTGGACGATTATTATATCTACATTAGAGGCAAAGTGTGTGATTTATAATATTATAATAAAGAATAATATACAGCTTGTGGAGCAGTTAAAAAATCTTCTATGTCCTTTAGGAGTCCTCCAAGTCAAGCAAAATCAACCAAATTTACACACTACCTTTATTCGATTAAAGTGACTACTCAGGGCTATAAAACTAGAATCCTGAATGTGCAATGAAAAATCTGACCTATCCATACCATTTTAAATTTTACTAATATTATAAATACCTAATATGATATTTTTAGAAGAAATGTGTTCTTTAATTACGTTCAAACGAGTGAACAAATCTGGCTGAAATTTGGTACAAAGGCTACCTACTTTTTATACGTGGAATTACGTTCCGATGGGTTGCGGTACCCACATCAAATTTGCACGTAGGCAAAACCACGGGCAGCAGATAGCCTAGTAATAAAATGAAAGTACATTGCAGGTTCTATGGCCACACACTTCGATCCAAGGAGGTTTTAAATATTGTAGCGCCGAGTCACCGCTCGCAGTTAATTAGCCGACGCGGCCGTCCGCTCCTGACGGCCCCCGCGCCGCCGCCGCACGCCGCACTGCCGAGCTGTGTACTGCAGTATTAATTAATATTATGTCAATTTTCCTTTTAGCTTGATTAAATATCTATCATTTTTTGCTGTCCGTATTACTTTTATTTTGTAAGTGTGGTTGATATGGAGTGACATGAAAATTAGAATAAAAATGCACTCGTAAAAGAGCAATAGTTTGGTTGCTATTACGTTGAGTAATGTCAGAACACAAGATAATTAAAATTGTTTTAGTTTTTAGTGCTCTTTACAAATACTCCCAACGAGATAACATAAAAGAGATAACGTAGTCTTCCTCTATTTCAAGAGCCTTCAAGGCTAACGAGTTACGTGTCTTTTAACTTTCCAACCAACATTCTCAATTCTTTTCACTATAGAGGTGCCCACACAATACAATATTTTAGTCTCGGTGCAACTTAAAAGTTGACCAAACACAATTTCTCGAGAAATTCTTCGAGATTTTTCAATATATTGTTCGTTATAAGTTTCTTGTCTGAATACAGTGCAGCCAAGGATATCGGTAAAGTTCTAATGCACTACAGATTCGTATTTCGAAATAGAATGCACCGCACTTGTTCCTGAGATCGCATGTTTTCAAGCCATTAACAGAATGTTAAAGTGTTTGCCGAGAAATTTCTCTCTCAGTTTAGGTGTTGGTAACACGATGTCGGAACTTATAGTACGGTTATACTTTTTCAAAATATCTTCGTGACTAATTTGAAAACGATGAAAAACTCATAAAATATTTGACACTATTATTTTTGAGTATGAAGTTGTTAACATAAATTATTTTGTGTTTACGCCTCCGACTTACAAACTATTCATTTAAAAATAAATTCAATACATTATTTTAATTTTCTGATTATAAAAACATTATCTAACAAAAATTGTCTAAAAAACAGTTTATTTTTATCGTTTCCGCCGCGTGGTTTCCGGTAGAGTAGAATTTGGACCACCGAATCTCTTCCCGTGCGGTGTCGTACAAGACGACTAAGGGATACGACTGTTTAACATCAGACAGATATATACGGCCCAGACTGAGCCAGAGATGCATGACTCGAGACAACAATAGTGCCCGGAAAACGGCAATAGGCTCACCCCCTATTACGTGGGACCGAATACAATGATGGTGAAATGTGGGTGTTTTTCACCACTGCCTAACCCTCAGGGGATAAAGGCGTGATTATATGTATGTATGTATGTATGTATTTTTACCGTTGACACTTGACAAAGGGCCCACGAAACTACAAAAACAGTGAATAGACTGAGGAGGTGGGACACGATGGTTTTCCCGTCTCAATTGAGTAGTCCGACTGTGGTAGTATTTCCACCCTACAGAATACGTATCGTGTCGTGTTGTGTTTCTGGCGGTGAGTAGGGAAGTCAGAGCTCACTGGAGAGTTTTTGTGTGAGTGATAATACCAAAGGCTTGTCCTGATTGTGTTTTTTGCACTGACGGCACGGCAACTCTTTGTTCTTACAGGGTTGGCAGCATAGGTGTGACTTCTCTGGTATTGGACACGTTCATAGGTCACGATAACCACGTCCTATCAGGTGGGCCGTGTACTCGTCTGCCACCTAGGTTATATTAAAAAATGAATAAAATGCTCTTTGTTTCACTTAGTGAATTAAAAGATATATACACGCACTTTACAGTAAGAACCTGATATAAAAAACGTACTAGAAACCACCAGAACGTTATAACTGGCTGTATGGAATGTGGCTCATCTTAAAATTTTAAATTAAGAAAAAAAATTCTTAGTAGTTGTTTTCTCATAGCCAAAAATCTTCTCGTCTCTTGTATCGATTGATCCGCTCAGAATTCTATCCTAGAATCCCTCGGTACGCTCGGGATTCTACTTTGGAGTTCTTCATTCCTCTCGGTATACAACTTATGTAGTGTTGCTTTTTTTCACTTGTTGGGTAACTTTGGGTAGCCTACTCGTCTGCCTTTAATCAAACACTTGTCAAAGGTTCACATCACATAGACAACAAATTGTTCGTCCTATAAACTCTTCATGATAGTTGTTGAATAGACCAATGATAGTTGTTATAATGATAATAATTGAGTCTCCCAGTTATGATTTTGCTATAGAACAAGTTGTTTGATGAACCAATTATTTGGAAATAACGCGTGACTGCGCACACCCGCACCCACGTTGCGTTTCGTACATACGACAGTAAATCGAGCTCGCCACGTTACCTGGTTCATCGCAACACGTCACAGTTTTCCTTATACTTCCCAAATAATATTCTATTTTCTTGTACTTAAAATTGGAACTGTCACTGTGTCAAAAATACGCAATGTAAATTCTCTGTAAGGGTAAGATCGCGGGTTCGAGCCGATCCAATTTTTTCTATATCTTAAACTGATTCATTTTTTTCTATATCTTAATTGAATCCAATTAATTGTTAATTTGATGGTATGTTCATTAATAATTATCAAAACCGATTGATATTAAAGGCCTTTATGGTGGTGCACTATATCTTGAACTATTGATATTATGTATCATTTTGATTTCGACAATTTTTACTAGAAATAAGCTAGCTTCTTCAAATTTGGAATAGTTTATTAAAGAGCATTTGGAAGAAAACAGTGACAGTCAGTTAATTGATATATTCTTAGTATATACCATATTTAATTTTTGAAATTAATACAAAATGTTAAAATTGTACAACGATTTCGACAATTGAATATAACAATATTTTTAATAGCAGGATCCTATTTTTTTACTCGTAGTAACCAATAGTCGATATAAAATTAGATGATCTTAGGTTAGGTGACCTTAGATCACAGGTATCTTTCTACAGGTGATGATGTACCTTATTATTGCAACTTAAAGCACATGAGTGTAATAAGTAATGTGTACAATAACAATTAAAATCACGAATAGATCCGTATTCCACAAACAGTCATAACACACGGAGCGTTAATCGCGCGATTAGCCGCGGCCGCGCCGTAGCGCGCGCCTAACGAGCGCCTGCACCTGGGTAGCTCATAGATTTATGTACAGATTAACGCTAAGCTTTAATTATTGAGCTTTTTGTCGGTAGGCAGCCCAAATATATGACTCTGGACTTTAGAAAAGAAGTGTTTTAACTCTCAGTTTAAAACACTGATAGTAGAGCACCTTCAGTTTGTAAAGCAATGTTTGGTTGTACTGATTTAATTAACTTCTGAAATGGTAATTAGTTCTCGCTGTATTGATTTGAAGACAAGTTAAAGCATTTGATGCCGGCGGGCTCACATAAAAGGCTTAATCACAGTAGAGGAAGCCTGTGAAGTGTGTAAGGTCTAATTGAAATGGCGGGTAGTTTACAAGATGAGAAAAGATAATCTTTATTGAGTAATTAACAATATTTGTATAAAACGCTTAAGAAACTAAAATCAATTCAAGAAACAGGCATTTATAGATGTCGAGTTACTGGACGGATCCAGCACCATGCTCCCGCCCCATGCTTGGACCTAACCTGTGTTACGGTAGCAGGAAGATGGCTCCGTTTCCGTACCAGCAACTCGACGAAGGTTATGACAATGATACCTAAGCCTTAAAAGAATGTACCGTGTTCCCAAACAGTTATGGATGTATATTAGGTTATAAATTGGTAAACTATTTCTGCCTACTTTAGAATGAATATGGCGAGAGTGTATATGTAGTTAAACGGTTCAATTATAAATTATCTTATAATGCAGTATCAAATAGGCAGACTACATGATTCCACTTGCTACAATTCTTCTACTTTCATAATGTTTGTTTCATCACGGCAGGGGTACTCTTGGCCAAGACCCAGACCTTTCTCCGTATAAACTTACTCTCTGAATGATGAGATAAAGTGTTTACAACTCACAGTCTAAGCCAAAGTTGACGAAGCCTGAAACTTGTTGGACGAGAAACACCTCGCGTGTTAGTGAAGGAAGGAAATACCTTAGTGCAATTCTACTCGTAAATAAGGCTGCACTTATCTCCATTTTTTTTTATATAGGACACGCCAACTTGACCTCACCTCGCCTGATGGTAAGCTAAAGGCAAAGTCTCAGGAAAGAGGGTCACCATTACAGACACTAAGTGCTACAATGGTGGCACTCAGCTTGGCGGCCTCATCAGATGCTTTTTCACGCCCCGCTTAAAGGCCCCGGGTCTGTAGGAAGTAGGAAACATGTGTGCTGGTAATGAATTCCAGGTCTTGGTGGTGCGGCAAAGAAAAGAGTCTCCCAACCGCTTGGTTCTTGCTCGTATATTCTGCACAGTGTGAGGGTGATATCTAAGGCCTGCACGTGTTGTCCTATGTAGGAAAGGAGATGGCGGGATTAGTTGGAAGAGCTCGTTAGAACACTCACCGTGGTAGAGACGGTAAAATACAGCCAAAGAAGCAATATCTGTACGCATCTGCAAAGGCTTGAGGGTGTTCGTGACCTCAGGGTTCCCAATAATTTGGACTGCGCGTCGCTGCAACCTGTCGAGAGCATCTAGTAGGTATTCATCATCATCCGAGATGAGATGCGAGCAGTATTCCACGCAGGAGCGAATTTGTGTCTTATAGAGAAGACACCGCTGCTCCGGCGTGAAAAAACGTCTCACTTTGTTCAGGAGTCCGAGTTTCCGCGAGGCTGTTTTGATGATGCTCTCGATGTAATTTCTGTTATTCAGGTTGCAGCTAATATCCATGCCTAGGATATTGAGATTGTCCTGCAGTGGCAGTGGTGTGCTCTGAAGAGTGGGAAGGGGAAGGAAAGAAGATACCTTTGCTGTAAACGCACAAGCCTGCGTCTTCTTGGCATTGAACGCGACCATGTTCTAAGAGCCCCATTGAGAAATGTGATTCAAGATCCGGTCCAGTTTAGTGACAAGAAGCTGTCTTTTTTCCACGATATCAGCCTGTTTGGCCGCAGGTTGTCCGTGATAACTCCCGTGTAAGGTGCTATCGTCTGCATAGCAATGCAGAAGAAAGAGAGCGGGAGATAATACAAACCCCTGCGGTACGCCAGCATTTATCTGCAAGAACTCCGAAGCCCGTCCATCACAGCATCACAGAGGACGCGGATACGGCGCTCCCGCAGGAAACTAGCAATCCGGTTGCACAGTCTAGGAGGCAGACCAAAGGCTGGTAGCTTGGAAAGACGCGATTTGTGCCAAACTCTATCGAAAGCTTTGGCGATATCAAGGCTAATTGCCAGTGACTCGCCGTGCTTGTCCATAGCCTCACCCCAAAGATGCGTAACGTATGCTAGAAGATCACCCGTTTCATAAATGCCGCACCACATTGCAATACAAGGTACTGCTCGTTTAGTAAAATTTTGTTTAAATCACCTGAACCAGTGCCCCTGAAATATATACAGTATTATCTGCCCGTAAAGTACAAACAACACTAGTTACTTCTGTTAGTTTTCTGATCACGTAGGGAAACTATAACATTATATGGTTTCTTGAGAGTAGCACTCGCTGCGAGGAGCCATGCGTACGAAATAAAAGATCACTCGCGTTATTTGTATTTATTGTACGTAGTTCGGATTGTGCTGTATTAAATATATGTTGGATGAAATGAATGGTGCCTATAGAGTACAACTTATTTTATTTCTAGTTTATTTACTATCCTGGCCCCGCGGTCACTGGAGAGTCTTTGTGCTGTCAGTGGGAAGACCAAAGGTTTTTTCTGCTTTCAGGGTCTTGCTTACTCCTCTGGTGTTGCACACGTCCATAAGCCATGGTAACCACTTTGCATCAGCAAGGACGTGTACTTATCTGCCACCCAAGCGATATAAAAATATCTTATTATTTCTCAACTGAATGCTTAACTCACTACCATTCAAATTTAAATGGTATAGCATACGGCCAACAAATATATGGTAGGTTATAATGCAAGAAATACTATTAATAATACTGTAAACACTTGGCAACAATGCGAAACTAGTAATATTTCTTGCTACACAACTTAAGGTATTGGCGAATAGTCTGTTTCCTTTTCTTTACACTTGTGGCCAAAAATCTTATCATAGTGATTGTTATTATATTTTGGAAGTACATAAAGTACAAATGCACAAATAGGTCTACTTGACCTAAATATTTTTTTTTTTATACCACTTAGTTGGCAGACAAGCACCGGCCCACCTGATGGAAAGTAGTTACCGTGGCCTATGGACGTCTGTAACACCAGAGGAGTCACAGTCGCGCTGCCAACCCTGTAAGTACAGAGTTTCTGTGCCGTCAGTAGAAGACAAATCAGGACAAGCCTTTAGTCTTCTATCCTTTAATTCTCCAGTGAGCTCTGGCTACCCTACTCACCGCTGGGAACACAACACGAAGTTATTATAACCGCGGTATTCTGTAGGGCGGAGGTACTTCCCCAGTCGGACTGCTCAATCGGGCGGATATACCGCCGTGTCCTACCTCCTTGGTTTTGTTGTTTGTTGTTTGGTATGGGTTTGTTCCCAGAAGTCATCAGTGCCCAGTTCAGGAAAGTACCCGAAACCTTAGTTCACATTCTTTCCTTCATCTCGTTTTCCCCTTTGACCTCAATATCGTGTATGTAAAGATGACTCCCTTTTTTGAAACTGCACCTTCAGCTTATTATCAAACGAGATGAAGTCTAATTGACGTGTCATCTATAAAAAGAAACCACCAATCTATATTAAGTAAATTATATACGTCACAAGGCGTAATTCACGTCGTACGCTTATAAATTGCACCATTTCTATAAGCTAAGAGAATATTTGCGTACTTGCTTCATGAAATACTACCCTTACATGCAAAAAGCTGTCGCACCCACACATGGTTTACACATAATTGTTATGGGGGGTGTCTGTAAACTGTATAGTACAATTTTTGTGCAAACATTCGCGGCGAAAAGGCGCGTACTTATAGTACAACTCGGTACGTTTAAGTGCCAAACGACTGCACTACGACGTGATAAAATTTTATTCCGAAGTCCAAAAATATATTCACTAGATAGCACAGTGAACGTTTTCATCTTGTGCAGTTAAATTTAAGTATACGTAGAAATAATATCGACATTGAAATCGTTTACAAATTATTTCATGCATCCGACTGCACTACTTCAATATTAGTTTAAGAATAGTAAAGACTACTTCATATAAGTGCTGTTACTGAAGGGCTAATACTTTAGTACTAGGTGAGCAGCGAACGTGAGAACCCAGTATAGTTGACCGGATTTGCACTGGTGTACTCCAGCCTACGCTTGTCAAGATTGTATTCTCAAACAATAGTAAAACGAATTGGGTATAGACTAACTTAATGGTGTAAGTGCTTGGAAAATTAATCTGTAAGGCTAACCACACACACTCTATACGACACATGCATACGCTTTTATCGACGCATCGCAGAAGCCGTGCAATTGAATAGGATCATGTTCTCCAATCTGGTACCATCTTGGTATATCAGACAGTAATGAACGTTTGGTATATGTTGCGGTTGACTTTGGTTGATTTATCTTCAACTCAAATGTGAATGTATCTTCATGTGGTAGCCATTTTAATCCAAGGGTCTTTGTTGATTCCGCTTGCTTAAAGTTAAATGAAGATTGATTTGAGCACTCCCTGCTTACGTCTTGAAGTAGTTCGTCGTTGTTACATGACCACTTCCTTAAGTTGAAACCTCCCGATTGTAATAATTGCACCAAATCGCGTTGCAATTGTTTGGCTGTTGATAATGTGAAGGCTCCACTTACAAGGTCATCCATATAGAATTCTTCTTGCACTGCTTGAGCGGCTCTGCTGTTCTGATATTTGTGCCCTTCGTCCGCTGCCAACTGTTTCAAAGTCATCATGGCCAAAAAAGGAGCTACTTTCATCCCATAGCTCACTGTTGTGAGCTGGTATTCACGCAGTAGTTGATCAGGAGAACTCCTCCACAGTATTTTTTGATACTTTTGATGATCAGGACTGCATTGTATCTGGCGATACATTTTTTCAATGTCAGCAGTATACGCGAATTGATATTGCCTCCACCGCAAGATTAATAACATGAGATCTTGTTGTAAGTTCGGTCCACGTTTCATGAGATCATTCAATGTATAGCCCGTGGTTGTTTTGGCCGATGCGTTAAAAACTACTCTTAACGCCGTAGTTGTCGAATCTGCACGTTGAACACAATGGTGAGGTAAATAACAACTCTGTTTAGTGTGACTTGTACACTCGACCATATGATTTAATGATTGATATTCTTGAATGAAGTTATTATATGCTTCTGCTAATTGTGGTTGTCTGCTAAACTTTCGTTCAAGTTGTCGAAATTGTGCCAAGGCCATGGGTTTCGAAGTTCCCAATTTCTCTTGAATGTCTGACTCGAATGGTATCCCGACAACGTAGCGACCTTCTCTGTTGCGAGTAGTTGTATTTTTATAGTGTTGTAGGCAATCTAAATCGTCCTGTGACATATTTGAGTTTTCTGCTATATCTTCAACAGACCAAAATTTTTGGATATCATCGATATTGTTAATCACAACGTTGCAGTGGAATGTTTGCACATAAAATCCACCCTAGGCGTGTTTGTTGTGCAACTGGTTGTGATTTTTCCTGCCTGATGATACCTTCTTGAATGATATTTGAATAAATTTCCGCTCCCAATAAAATGTCTACAGGTCGACTCAAATAAAATTCAGGATCAGCCAATGTTACATTTTCTAAAAATGTCCATGATTCTGGCTTCTCGAATGATTTCTTCGGTAAGTTATTTATCAAGTTCCGCATTATAAATACATCGGTATCAAATGTATAGTCGCTGTGAATGGCGTGACACGTGATTCTTATAACTCCTTTACAACTATTTTCTTTAGCGCCGACACCGAAAATGACACCTTTACATCGGCCGCGTGGTAATCGTAACATTTGTGCGGCTTTTTCTGTAATTAAGGATATTTGTGAACCCTGATCCAGGAGTGCTCGCAAAGTGATTAAGGACCCGTCACACGCTTGTACCCTAATCAATGCTGTTGTAAGGAGAGTTTCTGATAAATTTTCTTGGGACACGTGGTTGCTATTCACGTTTGACTTGCTATCAGTAACATTATTTTGTTGCACGGATTTGCTGTTTAATGTCTGTTCATTCCCTTTACCGTAAGCGTCGTGAAGTAGTGTGTTATGATCCGAACTGCAAACGCGGCATCTTTTTCTTGACATGCATTCAATGCCCCGTGTATGAATATTTAAACAATTTTTGCATAAATTGTATTTCGCAACTGCCTTCCGTTTGGCTTCGGGTTGTAATTCGAGAAATGCCTTGCACGCGAATAATTTGTGATCTTGATTGCAATGTGGACATTTTGACGTGTCTTCATGGGTTTTTGATTGCGATTTAGATTTCTGTTGAATGGTTTGATTTGCACTGTATGCCTTGTACGATGGATATCTCTCGTTAGTGGATGCCGGTTCAGACTGCTGCTTTGATGCTTCCGGCTTGCGACAAGACGATTCCCATGATACAAATTTGCTTTCTAGAAAACTAAGAAAATCTGCGATGTTCGGTAATTCACGTGGGTCTTTCAGAGACTCCAGTTGACAAAGTAAGTCTATTATTAATGGATCCCACGACGAAATATCCACACCGAGATTTTTAATCGCGTTCAAACATTCCCTCGTTGTATCATGAAGTTTTTTGACCGAGGCTGCGGACAAATGTATAGTGTTGGGTACGCTAAGCAATGACTTGATATATGATGAGAAGATCAACTTTTTGTTATTATATCTATGGTTGAGGATCTCCCAAGCTGTTTCATAATTTTCCGAGCTGATCGTTAAATGTTGAATAAGTTTCTCGGCTTCACCTCTTATTTTACTTTTGAGGAACTGCATGCGTTGAGCCTCTGATAGTGATGGGTTGGAATGAATCGTCTCAACAAACAAATCCTTGAATGAGGTCCAGTGGAGTTATCAGACAGAGAGGAAGTTATCAGACTTCCACTAAAAGCTGGAATATCGATCTTCGGAGTTGATTTTTCTCGGTGAGAAACTGTGCGGGAATCAGGAACTTGAATAAAACCAACTGGGTGTGTTTTTGATGTTATGGGTGCAATCTTTAATCGTTGACTGGTATATAAATCCTTGGTACATACATAGTAGGTACCTACTCACAATTAAATTAATTAAGCGGATAGCTCCATTAATAGGACGTGTGATGTTGCGGTAGCAGATTGATCAGGCGCTTGAACATGCCCCCGGGCGATGAGGACTACGTCTTCAACCAATAAACTTGAATCAATCTGATACAGGCAATGGGCATATTCTATTGAATGCTCTCCTGATGACGCCAGCAGACGTCCGGATATCCGCCACACGAACAATCCCATCCGATCCGGGGTGAACTGCAACCACTCTGCCTAACCTCCACTTCAACGGAGGAAGACCATCTTCCTTCACCACAACCATGGTACCCAAATTCAAACTATCCTTACATGAACGCCACTTGGTTCGCTGTTGGAGTTCGGGAACATATTCCTTACTCCATCTGCTCCAGAAATGCTGATGGAGTTGCTCAACACGATGATAGCGAGATACCTGGTTTGGAGAATGATCTACGAGGTTCTGTTGCGGCAACGAAGTGAGTGCACGACCAATCAAAAAATGTCCCGGCGTGAGCGGAGTGTCGTCATCAGGATCCGACGACAATGGTGTCAGAGGACGTGAATTCAAAATCGCCTCGATTTGGGTTAGAGTGGTGTAAAGTTCCTCAAAGGTCAAGTTACAATTTCCCAACACTCGCTGAAGATGGTATTTCGTTGACTTGACACCCGCTTCCCAGAGTCCACCGAAATTCGGACTATATGCCGGTATAAAATGAAACTGAGTTCCGTTATTGGCCATATTTTCACCTATTGAAGCTGAATTATCCCTTAAAAACTTAGATAAATCATTATACGCACCAACAAATGAGGTACCGTTATCAGAATAAATATGCACGGGCTTTCCTCTTCGCGAAATAAATCTATACAACGCCAGTAAATAACTATCACTAGTTAAATCTCCCACAAGCTCCAAATGCACTGCCTTGGTAGTAAAACAAATAAATATTGCTATGTACACCTTTACTAGCCTACATCCGCGACCTTGGCGACTGGCACACATGACAGGACCTGCGTAATCTACGCCTGTGCTTTCGAACGGGTTACCTGGAAGTAGACGCTGCCGTGGTAAATTTCCCATTATGGGAGTTACTACATTACCCTTCATTCTACGACAGAGTACACATTGATGATAGCACGCCTTAGCCAAATTACGACCACCGATGGGCCAATAAGTCTCCCTAATCGAAGCTAATAACAGCTGTGGCCCTGCATGCATTAATTTCTTATGTTCGTGGTTAAATAATAATTTTGTGAAATAATGAGTGGACTGTAATATAATACGATGCACTTTATTATAACTAAACTCAGAATTACGGAGACGTCCTCCCAAACGTATAATATGCTTACTATCAAAAAAAACATTAAATTTAAAAAGAACGCTTCCTTTCGGAATAGGACATTTCGAATTAGTAAATCATATTCAATAAATGATTCTCTTTGACTCTGCAGAATCAATACATTTAATGCGTCATGTAATTCATTTTCAGAAAGAAACTTATCACTAATTTTCTCTTTCCTACATACCTTAATAAATCGAAGAACATATGCAACGCAACGCACGAGCCGTAAATAATTTGAAAAACGTTTAAAATTAATCAACGACCTATCATTAGTATTATTCTGATCAATAGCGCTTAACAAAATATCACAACGAGTTTCGGGCAACGTTTCTAGTCTGAAGTGCGTAGTAGGCCAACTGCCTACATCCTTCGCTAAGAAGTCTGGACCCAACCACCACAGATCGGAATCCTGCAGAGTATTAATATCGACACCGCGAGATATTAAATCTGCTGGGTTTTTATCTGTAGGTACGTGTCTCCACATACAATTGCCAGCCTTATCCAAAACTTCAGCAACACGATTACGTACAAAGGGCTGAAGTCTGGAAGGCACCATTTGCAACCATCCCAATACGATAGTCGAGTCAGTCCAGCAATAAGCACGAGTTATATTAGCTCGAAGTGAGCAGCGGACATTCTCGTATATACGCGCTCCTACTACTGCACCACACAACTCCAACCTTGTCGTGGGTTTGAGCGGTGCTACCCGACTCTTAGCCATCAGTAAACGAGTCAAACACTGACCTTCGTCATCAACGCTTCGAATATAAACGCATGCACCGTACGCGCGCTCGGAAGCATCTGTGAATATGTGAGCTTCTAGCTCCCTATATGAGTCACAGACTACCATCCGTGGAATGCGAAAGTTATTTATAGACGGCAATAATTTAATAATATTGTTCCACCGAATATCAATCTCCGGGGTTAGTGGTTCATCCCATGACAACTTGTCTAACCACATTTGTTACAACATCATTTTCATGGTAATCACACAAGGAGATAGAAGTCCTAATGGATCAAATATCCGTGCAATTACCGAAAGTAAATCTCTTTTTGTATTTGAATCAGAAGACACATTCGTGGTTATTGAAAAACCCAGCTCATCAGAACCTGCATACCAACTGAGACCTAGCAGCTTGTCGGGTTCACTCGACCCCAAATTTAAATCAAGCAACGAGTCAACAGCCCCAGATACCAACTGAGGTTCGTTCGACTTCCACTTCCTCAATAACATGCCAGCCGATGACAGCGCCCTTGCAACTTCTGATCGAATAAATTTTAATTCATCTAAATTCATGCTACCAGTGCATAGATCATCTACAAAAATATCATGCTTGATGATTTCACCAATTTTCTGAATGCTACATTCGAGGCCTATCTGCTTGAGACAGCGCGTGGCTAGATACGGCGCGCTCGTTGTCCCGTATGTGACAGTATTTAACTCATATACTTTAACAGGTTCTTCAGTACTACCACGCCAAGCTATTCTTTGCAAATGTCTATCAGATGAATGAACGACTACTTGTCTGTACATTTTCTCGACGTCAGCTGCCAAGACGTACCTATGCTGTCTAAACCTAAGCAGTATAGACAACATATCATCCTGTACTGTCGGCCCATTCATCTGTAAATCGTTAAAGGAAACTCCTGATGACGTAGGACAACTAGCATTGAATACAACACGTAGCTTGGTAGTGGTGCTACCTTCACGTAACACCCCGTGATGTGGTATATAATAACTATTAGACCTTGAGTCATAGGTTTTGATCTCGGTCATATGACCCAGCCTCTCATACTCAGACATAAACTCATAGTACATTTTTGCGAAATCAGGTTTAGCCTTTAACTTACGTTCTAAAGAGTACAAACATTGTATAGCTCTTTTATAAGAATCTCCTAGAACGGAAGGATTTTGTTTAAGAGGTATACGAACGCAAAAACGACCGTCACTCAGCCTTGTCGTATTTTCTTTAAAATGGTCCTCACACAATTTCTCCTCCGGTAAATAATTAGATGTGTGTGAACCTACCTCTTCTAACTGCCAAAACCGCGATAAGTCGGACCTAATTTTATCCCAATTATCATCATTAGGATCAGAGATTTTAGTAAAACAACATCTTAAGTCATTCGAGAGCACTGTAAAATAATTATGAGTAACAGGACCAGCCACTATCCAGCCTAATCTGGTCTCACAGAGTATCGGTTTACCAATACCTAACTTAATTCTTCGTGACCCTAACAAGTCCCAAAATTGGTCAGCGCCAATCAATATATCAATATCACGGGGCTTGTAGAAACTAGGATCAGCTAACCGTAGATTTGACGGTATATTAAATTCAGAAATATTAATTTCGCGACACGGTACACTACTTGTAATAAACGGTAAAACAAAGCAATGAAGTTTACAAGAAAAACTATCATTTAATGACTTCATATCTACATGACATATTTTACCAACGTGTGAGGACACGTTATTAATGCCGAGAATCGACCTATCTACTTGTTTCGTATCTAATTTCAATAAACAACACAGCCTCTCCGTAATAAAGCAAGATGTGCTACCGCTGTCTAGTACCGCACGAACTATATGCTCACGGTTATTTAAATCAAATACCTTAAGCAAGGCGGTCGACAACAACACATCACGCTGTTTACGTTCGCCACAATTAAAACCAACGTTTGCCGATAATGCAACGTTACTTGCATGGGGAGTGACTGACGATGACGTCGGCGTAGACGAATTATTCGACTGATCATTTTGCGTACCCGTAGACTGCGATAAATGTATAAGAGTATTATGCCTGCGCTTACATAGTTTACAACCTGACTTCTTGCAATTGTTTGCAAAATGACCCGACTTCAAACAATTAAAACAAACCTTATAAGCGGGCAATAACTTACGACGTTCGTCATTACTTAACGCTAGAAACTGTGAACAATTTATTAACCCGTGATCACCTTTACACTTTGGACATAATTGACTTGTGCCTGCTGCACCAGAACTGTGAGGAGCTTGCGCCGTCACCATAGATTTAATCTTAGGTCGCGAGCTAACGACCGCCTCGGACTGAGTACGTCGCAATTCTAATGACTCGAGTAAATCCGCGCGGGCGCGGAGAAATGCAATGAACTGTTCAAATGTTTTGATGCTATCTCGGTCTAACCGAGTTTTGAACTCCTCCCACTCCTGAGACGTTTTCTGATCAAGCTTACGAACAACTATATGAATTAAAAGTGTGCCCCAACTATTAACTGGCTCACCTAACAACTCGAGAGCCCGTAAGTTTCTTTGCAGCTGGTCTATTAAGCCCTTTAATATAGTAGAAGATTCCTTGACGATACGTTCTATAGAAAATAATTGAGACACATGATTTTGAATCAATAAATCCTTGTTATTGAAACGTTCGCATAACAAACTCCACGCCACAGGGTAGTTGCTAGCTGAGAATTTAATTGATTGAATTATCACGGCAGCAGGTCCCTCCAGTGACGCCCGTAAATAGTGAAATTTGTTCACTTCGTCAATATCCTCATTAGAATGAATAAGGCTAGTAAAGGTGTCATGGAATTCCAGCCAATTACAGTACGAGCCATTAAATTTTGGTAAGTGTATAGTAGGAAACTTAACTGGCTTATGTTGCCTACTTGGTGTAGTCTTACCACTGCTTACAGATTGATTTTCTTTAGTGTAACTATTTAATAAAGTTTTTGCCTTAGACAGAGACTTAAAATACAGAATCTCAAATTCTGAACGTTCGGCTAAATGTACTGTCATATCCTCCGCGGTGCATTCTAACTGTAACTGTACCTCATCATATGTATTTGTCGTACAATAACTCAATCTTCCCAATCCATAACTGCAATTCGGTAAAATCACAACCGTCTGTTATTTTATCAAGAAAATTAACAAACGTAGTCAGTTGACCTTTGAAGCTGGCTCGCTTCCTAATCATGACCTTTTCCTGATCAGACATACTGGGAACCGGGTGTCGTCAACCTGGAATTTATATAAAGAAAATTGAGAACTAAAATAACGCAACAGGGATACTATCAGTTAACACTATATGATTAATACAACACCAAGTGGGTACTTCCTACCGATACCTAGTTAACGCTGAACTTTTCTTGTATATTTAATAAATAATATTAGATTCAATTAAATTGTTCTTTAAACAAAGTTTAACAAAGCAAAATGTTCTATAAATCGGACTGTGATAATAATGACTCCCTTACAATTTCACAATGAACGGATACAAAAAAAATATGACTATTTATATGAATAGTTTTCACTAAATTTTATCTAATAACAATTTAATGCAAAACTCATAAGCACTCACAAATCATACTATGCAGAATACCGACCATAACTCAAAGTTAAGTGATTAATAATTAAGACTACCAACTGCAATATCCCATGGACCGCAAGAGAAAGCCAATATGCTAGTAAATCTCTTTGCGGCCAATTCCCGAGTCGATGATTGCGGTATACAGCCGCCGACACTACCCAATGGTGACCACGTAATGCCTGAAATACGTATCAGGCAATGCGATGTTCGTGCGGTGCTTCAATCACTCGATGTCCGGAAAGCCAGTGGCCCGGATGGTATTCCAGCGGTGGTCTTACAAAAATGTGCAGCGGAGTTGTCTCCGATGCTTACGCGGCTGTACCGACTGTCCTACAGCTCGGGTACAGTGCCTTCGGCTTGGAAAGAGGCGAATGTACAGCCGATCCCCAAGAAGGGGGATCGCTCAGAGCCAGCCAACTATCGACCCATAGCCGTCACCTCAGTGCTGTGCAAGGTCTTCGAGCACATCATTAACAAACAGCTCATGCGTCACCTAGAGGATCACTCCTTAATTAATGACCGGCAATATGGCTTCAGGCCGAAACGGTCAACGGGTGATCTTCTAGCATACGTTACCCATCTTTGGGGTGAGGCTATGGACAAGCACGGCGAGTCACTGGCAATTAGTCTTGATATCGCCAAAGCTTTCGATAGAGTCTGGCACAAATCGCTTCTCTCCAAGCTACCAGCCTTTGGTCTGCCTCCTAGACTGTGCAACTGGATTGCTAGTTTCCTGCAGGAGCGCCGTATCCGCGTCCTCTGTGATGGACGGGCTTCGGAGTTCTTGCAAATAAATGCTGGCGTACCGCAGGGGTCTGTATTATCTCCCACTCTCTTTCTTCTGCATATCAACGACATGCTGTCCACCGGCAGCATACATTGCTATGCAGACGATAGCACCGTACACGGGAGTTATCACGGACAACCTGCGGCCAAACAGTCTGATATCGTGGAAAAAAGACAGCTTCTTGTCACTGAACTGGACCGGATCTTGAATCACATTTCTCAATGGGGCTCCGAGAACATGGTCGAGTTCAATGCCAAGAAGACGCAGGCTTGTGCGTTCACAGCAAAGGTATCTTCTTTCCTTCCCCTTCCCACTCTTCAGAGCACGCCACTTCCACTGCAGGACAATCTCTATATCCTAGGCATGGATATTCGCTGCAAACTGAATAACAGAAATTACATCGAGAGCATCATCAAAACAGCCTCGCGGAAACTCGGACTCCTAAACAAAGTGAGACGTTTTTTCACGCCGGAGCAGCGGTGTCTTCTCTATAAGACACAAATTCGCTCCTGCGTGGAATACTGCTCGCATCTCTGGGATGGCTCCGCGAAATACCTACTAGATGCTCTCGACAGGTTGCAGCGACGCGCGGTCCGAATTATTGGGAACCCTGAGGTCACGAACACCCTCGAGCCTTTGCAGATGCGTAGAGATATTGCTTCCTTGGCTGTATTTTACCGTCTCTACCACGGTGAGTGTTCTGACGAGCTCTTCCAACTAATCCCACCATCTCCTTTCCTACATAGGACAACACGTGCAGGCCTTAGATATCACCCTCACACTGTGCAGAATATACGAGCAAGAACCAAGCGGTTCGGAGACTCTTTTCTTTGCCGCACCACCAAGACCTGGAATTCATTACCAGCACACGTGTTTCCTTCTTCCTACAGTCCCGGGGCCTTTAAGCGGGGCGTGAAAAAGCATCTGATGAGGCCGCCAAGCTGAGTGCCACCATTGTAGCACTTAGTGTCTGTAATGGTGACCCTCTTTCCTGAGACTTTGCCTTTAGCTTACCATCAGGCGAGGTGAGGTCAAGTTGGCGTGTCCTATATAAAAAAAAAAAAAAAAAAAAAAAAAAAAAAAATTAATGAAGCACTTATATATGCTTACAATATCGTAGAAAACACAATACGAATTTATTTAACTGCAATTAACTATCACATTTAGTAACTAAATCACTAACGACGGTATTCAAAGGCCCTAACGGCTCACAGTACAATTAACTATGTATTACAATAATAAGTAATTTACTGACCTTGTAAATCCTTAATTAACTTAATATACTACCTATGTGAGTGTTGGGTAACGATACTATAAAATTAGCACTGCAACTTCCAAGGAATTTGGAGACACACTCAAACCACCGGCTGCGACCTCTTATAAGGTATATCGGCGAATCGACTTCTTCAATATTTTTATTGATGTTCCTTAATCCTTGATTAAAATGATATCTTGGCTAGTTCAATATCCGGGACGAATGGACCATCATGTGCGGGAATCAGGAACTTGAATAAAACCAACTGGGTGTGTTTTTGATGTTATGGGTGCAATCTTTAATCGTTGACTGGTATATAAATCCTTGGTACATACATAGTAGGTACCTACTCACAATTAAATTAATTAAGCGGATAGCTCCGTTAATAGGACGTGTGATGTTGCGGTAGCAGATTGATCAGGCGCTTGAACAGAAACTGACCACATTTTGGAGTTAATTTTTGTTTTCATCTCGTTGTAAATGAGTTCACACGTGCTGTAAGACGTCTCATATTGCTCCTCAGCCTTGTTGGGCAAGCTGTCAAGGTCCCAATAAAGCGAATCAACTGCATTCCACCTTGATTCTAACACCTTTAATGCATCTTCAAACTGTCATTTATCTTTCAGAAGATCCACGTTGATGTTTGATGCTGTTCTTTGGAACGCCTTGAAGTTGCTCCTCTGTTTGCGTAACATATCTTCTGTTCTGCTATTAGTGTCAGACTTGACTACCTCGGGCACCTTTATTGAAAGGAAGGGGAGACTGAACTTCACGTTCAGCTTCACTAGTACCCATCTTTTGATAGTTTGGCTCTAATAATTTTGAAGTTGATGGGGCTGGATCGAATGTAAAGCTCGGTGACTTTACTACGGGAGAAGTTGGTTTCTGCTCTTTTTTGAAATACCCGGCTAGGAACTCCCTGGTACTTTCGTAAAAATTTCGTGTCTGTTGATAACTATCTTGCACGAAGTATGGGTGTGAAGAACTTTCGCAGTCGCGAATTTTCTCATGATTTATTTGAAACTCAGCCCAATACTTATCCAGAAGATCTATTTTCTTCTGCACGTACTCTGGCGTCTTACAACCCTGACCATCCTTTTTAAAGTTAGTCAAGATGCTATTAATTGCTTCCATGATTTGATATTGGGTTTCTATTATTGCCTCCATGAAAAAAATTGAATAATAAATACCTCAAATCACCAAATTTGCTTGGTGTTACTTGTTATTGCTGTTCGATGTTTGATCTAAGTGGTCCGTGTCCTATGTACGGCTAATGCGCCTTCTCAATTGGACTGGTGAGACCCGCTTCTGGGAGGCCAGTTCAACCGATTCGCCACCGCACAAAGAAACCTCGGAATACTTAAAATCTTCACTCTCGAAGGACCAAAAGTGGACCAAAAGGGAGATCAGGACTGCATTGTATCCGGCTTGAAGGACCAAAAGTATGTCTGCGTTGCTGAATGTGGCGCACACAAAACTTTGTTACTTAAAATGATAAGTCACTGATAGATAGAATGAGATGCGTTTATTACTCACTTAACTATCCCGTAACTAATGCTAAAATGGATTGATGAGTACCGCTTATTATGAACTGTGAATGCGTACTGTCGCGAAAACATACAATTTATGTAAGGCGACAGAAAAGTGCTGATGTGAAGGATGCGCGCGTGCCATGTACGATATATGACTCGTACACACTCAATAATACTTGTATATCATTAAAAATATTGTGTATAGCACTCATTATTAGGTACAGACTCGCACACACACAATATCTTTGACAGTATGTATTTAACTGTCAAAAATATCGAGTTTTAAGATGTCGCTGTTGGACTTGGTATCATATTAACATCTATGAAAGCCGTTACGGGTAGTCGGAGCCCACAAAAGTGCGACTAGTCTGACTGTTGAACTTTGATATCGCCAATTGTTTGTGGTGGACAGGTGGCAGACGCTTCAAAGAAAATGTTGAAGTTCAGCCACATCCAACCACACAGTTAGACTGGAAAGAAGGCCCCAAGTATGTAATTGTAAAAGATCTCAAAGAGTTATTATGATTATTGAATGTGTGTGGCGTCCCTTAGAAAGTGTATGCATAAACAACAGCTGCAGTTGCGTTAACTCAGCTGAATATTTAATATCATTACATACGAATCCAATTATCCCGCTGAATTGGTTCAACGCGAGTATATCACTAACTAACATCATGTGATATTGAGAGCTTCGCGTACAATGCGGGTAGAATTATGCAAAGGAAACATTCATTTGTAATATGATTTTGGTTTCGGTAGCTGATAATGATTGGATCTAAGTATTGGGTTGGTTCAACGTGAATATTAAAATAACATGAAATAAATCGTATTACAAAAAAATTATAACACAGCTAACTTTAGGTAAATCATAATGCAACTAGTGTGATATCTATGGAAATCGATATAGATTGGAAAAGTGAGTGTGAATAGGAGAATTGTGAATGCCCAAGACGTGACTCATTTAGCCCAGTGTAGTCAGAGAATTTACACATTATTCACTTCTATTATTCTTAATTGATAAGTGAAAAATGTAGTAAGTCTAGAAAGGTACCCGTAGCAATAATTAAAGTACCCCATTAATATTTAAAACCGATGTAGCCATTAAATAAGCAATTCTTCAATTGATAATAGTCAATAACGAAGGATTAGTGTTAGATTAGAATCAAATTATCAAGAATCAAATAACGTTCGTATTTTGACTGCATCCTGGCAGAAATTAAACATGAATGAAGTCATAAAAATAAACCATTATTTCCAAATGTGATCAATTCTGGTCCTTAATTTCATTTTTCCACACTCAGCTTTAAGAACCGTGGGATATAAGAAGAAGGAAATACGAATGTGCATCAAAGAAAGGATCATTTAGTACAAGGCGATGGTCTGCACCGACTCTAGGGTGTTAATGACTATGGATGGACCACACCGGTTTAACGTTCTAATCATTATCTTAAATATCAATTTTAAAATTAAATTATAAATCTGTAACATTAGCTATCTGCAGAAAGTAGAAATCCTTTAAGAGTATGCCTTTTTTTAGTTTTCATAGTTAAGTTGTTTAGGTACTGTAATCTATTGAAATATATCTCCAGTAAGTAGCCACGGTAATCGAGTTGCAATTAGAGGGGGATATCAAGAATAAGGATAATCGTCAGTTCATCGGTAACACATACACAACTAGCTGTGATAGCATTACTTAGAATTAATATCTAATATTACCTAATTAACAAATAATAGATTGTCAAGAAATACATCAGAGTATAAGACAATAATAGTTTAGCTAATTAAGCTGATTGGCCTAGTGAAGTAGCACCGGTATTTTGATATGGAATCATCAAGTATACATACTTGGACAATAGTATTATAACAACAGCAATACGTTCGTTTATGCTGGTATTTACATGTTGCAATATAACTCGACTTAACTGTTGGGTGCGCTATAATTCTCCAGAAGTATATAAGGTATATTAATAAGAGCATGTACCGCTGTTTCTTCGACCTGAAAATATACGCAATGTAAATTGTGTAGTATTTACATTTGACTTTCAAATTGCTCTTTCGTTAAAGGCATATTGAAAACCCACACCGTGTAATAGGTTCCCATGTTTCAATAATTAAATCACAATATTATTTCCACATCGTATCTTACCATGCGACGACGCTTTCAATATTTCATGTCATCCATATGATAAAGTGGTAACGAGCGAAATAAATATTATATAAAATCATAACTACCCAGTTATTACGCGTAACACAAAGCACAGCTTTCAATGAATTCTCTCCGTACAATTTTCTTTCCCAGTGCGTTAAGTCGCAATCCCGTTTTGTTCGCTGCTTGAGACCGAAAGTCGACGTAATATTTGTAAATAAGTAAACACTGGAATAATAACACTTTTCTTTGTATCTCGTTTTGTGAGCAAAAACCGTTTCCAGACGGAATCGAGTTTGTAATCTTATTGTAGTTGAATAAAATTGCAATTTAGAGTGTAATAAAATTTTGTATAATCGCCTTAATACGGACTTTTAGAGAGCAGGCGCGCTTCTGTTCGCTATGTAATATGACGTACTTAGTTCTTTACATAATTTATATAAACCATTGCGATTTCAGTACTGGAGGCAATTGTTTTCTAACTCTTACTAATTTGAAGTAAATTTCAACTGGTCACTCGAAACATAAATGATATTATTCAACTAAAACTATGTACGTTGTCTTTCTGGACTATTGCTCACTTATGGTCTATCCACCAGTGTCTAGGTTTGTTCAGTTTGCATCCTAGATTTTTTTACTGGAGTATGCCTACTATCTTTTCCAAACGCTGCCTTATTTAACTTCAGATCACAGTTCAATATTAAGTTAACACGTAGATTCAAACACCGCTCTCCTTCTTCTCTCATCCTTCAATGAATAGATAATTTGATTTCCTCCAGCTCCATTATCTGAAGGAAACGTCAAGCTGTCACCACCTTGGATATAACACAATGACGTGTTTTGTGTATCGGCGTACAGGAAACGGGACAAATATGAAGGGCAAATGTAATTCTGTAAATGTCGATTCGGATAAAGCCTGCATATAGTGATTAAGGTGTGGCTTCGAGACGAGCGATACAGGTCGCTCTTCTTACCTCACACGCTTGCAATGATGATGCCTGATACTTATAAAGGTTAAAATTTAAAATTATCTGTTAAAAAAAATAGATGGGACAAGCTTGTGGAACATATCTAAATAAGTATTTAAGACAGTTAAATTATTATATATGATTTGAGATTGACACATTGGTCATTGACATTACTAGTAATACTCGCAGGGATATTTTCAATGTTTACTATTTTGTTTTGCTCAACAAAATTATACATGGTAAAATATCCCGGCGAGTATAACGCTAGTAAAATTACTGTATGTAAAAAAATGATTCCAAATTCAACGGCAGACGCTCCCACAATATCAAAGTATACGCAAAATTTGAAAAAGAAAGAGACCCTGGGATCGGAATCATGCACTTTGGATCCATGGGTCTCCTAACTTGTTTTCCATTCGCCTTACATACAACAAACGTTGAGATAAATACAATTATATACCATCATACCGCGGTAGCCTAGTAGTATGGGTGAGACGCTAAGACGTATCGGGTTCGATCCCAGGTTTTACCATGGCACACACCACTTGCTCTACCCTGGCTATGTTCTTGAGGAAAGTTTTCGTGCAAAAGCCGGGGTGTGCGTGTTTGTTAGGGCGGATGTTTGCTGTCGCCGTTTGCGCTGCCTAGAGGACCCATCCTTCTCCGTCCTTTGGGTACACGTAGACCATGGCCCTACGAGTCAGATCTATGTGTGCCTCTACCGTTCCCATACAGGAGATGCTGAGACAACTCGACTCTTTGAATATCTGAGTCAGGCGGCAGATGATGCGCAGGAGCGATTTCCGAATGCCGAAATGGTATTTTTGGGGGATTTTAACGCCCACCACGAGATCTGGTTGGGCTCCTCCAAAACAGACCATGCGGGAAGAGCCGCCCACGCATTTGCTCTGGCGCACGGCCTGACCCAATTGGTGCACGAGGTCACTAGGATACCAAGAAGGTCGGGCCAAGCACCTTCTCTGCTAGACCTTCTGCTGACGAGTGATCCGGACCGGTACAGTGTATCGGTGCGAGCCGCGTTAGGCAACTCTGACCACTGCCTGGTCTGTTCCACGGTGGCTATTATGGCGCCTCCACGACCAGTGCGGGGGAAGCGGCGTCTCTGGCACTACTCGTCAGCGGACTGGGATGGACTTCGTGACTATTTTGCGTCCATCCCGTGGGTTGAGCGCTGCTTTGAAGGTAAGAACCCATCGGATTGTGCTACTGCTGTCGCCGGTGAGATCGGTCTGGGTATGGAATACTATATCTCATACACCGATGTCACCGGTGACCGCGGGGTGCGCCCTTGGTTCGGGCGCGAGTGCGCGGAAGCTGTTGAACAAAAACAGTCTGCGTACCGCGCTTGGGTAAGGGCGCGCGCCACGCGCCATCCCAATCTGGGCCACTTCAAGGCGGCGTACAACAGAGCCACAAAGGTCTGTAGAAGGGCCTATGTCAGAGCGGATGCCCTGCGCATAGCGCGGCTTGGTCAAGAGCTAGTGATGCATCCCACGGGAAGCCGTGGCTACTGGCGACTGGCTAAAGCCGTGCAAGCCAACTTCTGTCAGCCTTCGCTGCCTCCGCTGCGTAACCCTGATGGATCCCTGGCCCATGAGCCGCAAGAGAAGGCAAATCTGCTGGCTAATCTCTTTGCGGCCAACTCCCGAATCGATGATTGTGGTACCCAGCCACCAACACTACCCGACAGTGACCACGCGATGCCTGATATCCATATCAGGCAAAGCGATGTCCGTGCAGTGCTGCAATCACTCGATGTCCGGAAAGCCAGTGGTCCGGATGGTATTCCAGCGGTAGTTTTGAAAAAATGTGCAGCGGAGTTGTCTCCAATGCTTACGCGCCTGTACCGGCTATCCTACAGTTCGGGTACAGTGCCTTTGCCTTGGAAAGAGGCGAATGTTCAGCCGATTCCCAAGAAGGGGGATCGCTCGGAGCCAGCCAACTATCGACCCATAGCCGTCACCTCAGTGCTGTGCAAAGTGTTCGAGCACATAATTAACAAACAGCTCATGCGGCACCTAGAGGATCACTCCTTAATTAATGACCGGCAATATGGCTTCAGACCGAAACGGTCCACGGGTGATCTTCTAGCATACGTTACCCATCTTTGGGGTGAGGCTATGGACAAGCACGGCGAGTCACTGGCAATTAGTCTTGACATCGCCAAAGCTTTCGATGGAGTCTGGCACAAATCGCTTCTTTCTAAGCTACCTGCCTTTGGTCTGCCTTCTAGGCTGTGCAACTGGGTTGCTAGCTTCCTGCAGGGGCGCCGTATTCGCGTCCTTTGTGACGGACGAGCTTCGGAGTTTCTGCAGGTTAATGCTGGCGTGCCCCAGGGGTCCGTCTTATCACCCACTCTCTTTCTTCTGCATATCAACGACATGCTGTCTACCGGCAATGTTCATTGTTATGCAGACGATAGCACTTTACATGGGAGTTATCATGGACATCCAGCGGCCAAGCAGTCAGATATCGCGGAGAAAAGGCAGATTCTTGTCACTGAGCTTGACGGGGTCCTGAATCACATTTCTCAATGGGGCTCTGAGAACCTGGTTGAGTTCAATGCCAAGAAGACGCAGGCATGTGCGTTTACAGCAAAAGTATCTTCTTTCCTTCCCCTCCCCACTCTTCAGAGCACGCCACTGCCGCTGCAGGACAATCTCAATATCCTAGGTATGGATGTTCGCTGCAACCTGAATAACAAAAACTACATCGAAAGCATCATCAAAACAGCCTCACGAAAACTCGGAGTCCTGAACAGAGTGAGACGATTTTTCACGCCGGAGCAGCGGTGTCTTCTATACAAGACACAAATTCGCTCCTGTGTGGAGTACTGCTCGCATCTCTGGGACGGTTCAGCAAAGTACTTACTAGATGCTCTCGACAGGTTGCAGCGACGTGCGATCCGCATCATTGGGAATCCCGAGATCACGAACACCCTAGAACCTTTACAGCTGCGTAGAGATGTTGCGTCCATGGCTGTATTTTACCGTCTGTACCATGGGGAGTGTTCTGATGAGCTCTTCCAATTAGTCCCACCCTCCCCTTTCCTACACAGGACAACGCGTGCAGGTCTTAGATGTCATCCGCACACGGTGCAAAACATCCGATCAAGAACCAAGCGGTTCGGAGACTCTTTCCTCTGTCGCACCATTAAGGCCTGGAATTCATTACCAGCTCACGTGTTTCCTTCTTCCTACAGTCCCGGGTCCTTTAAGCGGGGCGTGAAAAAGCATATGATAAGGCCGTCAAGCTGAGTGTCACCATTGTCACACGGTATGTGTGTGTGTGGTGACCCTCTTTTCTGGGATTTTGCCTTCAGCTTACCATCAGGCAAGGCGAGGTCCAATTGACGTGTCCTATATAAAAAAAAAAAAAAAAAAAAAAAAAATGACTTTTTGATGCTTTTTGAAGTTATTTGTGTATTTATCGCAGGTTTATAAGTGCCCGGTTAGTGGCAATAAACTCGCCACCTATTGCATTGGGACCTAAACATAAACTGGCGAAATGTGGCTAGTACCTCTGCCTACCGCTTCGGGGATATAGGTGGAGGTGCTAGCACCCGAGTTTATGTTATGTTATGTTATGTTTCAGTTGAATGTACAGCATAGCGCCATAATGTCAGTGTACTAATATTATACAGATTGCTCGTTTCCTTTAACCTTATGGCCAACGACACTAAAGCGTTCTGTAATTTGATTGGAACTCAGTCAACTGTTAAAGAATTTCATTCGCACCTTCATAAATACATCAGTAGATTAGCAAGAGGCGCTCTTGTTGATTACATCGTGCGTATGGAAACTCGATAAATGGCAAGTACTATATTGCGAGTCAATTATTTTATAATGACGGATTTTAGTACCAACACCTTCATGTTTGAAAAACACTCATATTCAGACATTTTTACACAAAAGTATCAGTGGAACGTCTTTTGCGGTAAAGATAGGGATTTAAAAATGGCAATATAGGAGTACCAATGAAATCATTTTAGCTCCCGACGCAAATACGACAGGGTCTTATAAGTTTGAAATGTCTGTGTGTGTGTGTATATGTGTGTCTGTTTGTGGCATCGTAGCTCTTGAACGGATGAACCGATTTGAATTATTTTTTTTGTTTGAAAGGTATATTAGTGCACTACTTCAAGTTAGTCTCCCAATTGAAAAAAAAATCAATTGACGAAGGTACTGGTGGTAAAATATTGGTCTAAACAAAACCAGATTCACAAAATACTGACATCTTAGTAGACTTTGGTAAACATCTGTCACAAAAAACAATCTCCAAAACCTTGAAAATAAATTGTGATGGTAAGCCCTTTACCTTTGACTAGCTGACCCATGCCCACTTCGTTGGGCATAATGTTAATAATCATTTTTTTAGTACAGAGTATTATGCTTTAATTTCTAACTGCCAAAAGGAGGGTTATACGTAGGTATCGTTTGTGTTTGCATGCTAATACAAAATTTGAAAGTAACTCTGTCCGAAAGAAAAAAGAATCTGCAGGAAAAGTTAGTTTGGATATGGTAATTTAAGAGACTTTTTACAGGCTCTGGTGGCTCTTCAATGTTAGGAAGAATCACTTTACCTGCAGCACAACACATATCATTCGATTTATTGCTCCATTTTTTTGCAAAACACTTATGACAGCTTTTACTCATTGCTCCAATTGTTACTGCGCTATGCTTGGCGTAATCGATGTTAGGATCATAATTGAAAGCTGATCTATTACTGTGTGGTGCACTTCGACTGCGTATTCTAGATGTTCGTTGTCTTTGTGCCGCAGCAGTGAGCCTTTGCGAACGTTCAGTGCTAGACTCCCTAACATGAATTTCCGCCATATTTTGTCTATTGTTAGCAAGTCGCTGAGATCTTTCGGCGCTGGTCTCCCTAGCACGACTTTCGGAAGTAATTGCTCGTTGGCTGGCAAGCCGCTGAGAACGCTCGATACTGGATTGCCTATTACGTATTTCTGAAATATTCTCTAAGATTAGCCAGTCTTTGAGATCTTTCAGCGCTGTTCTCCCTAGCACAAGTTTCTGAGGTTATTTCTCTTTGGCTGGCAAGCCGCTGGGAACGCTCTATGCTCGACTCCATATCACGTGTTTCTGACATATACTGTCTATAATAAGCCAGTCGCTGAGACCTTTCGGTGCTAGACTCTCTAGCACGCGCACGCAATCTGTATTCCGTCTCATTCATAAGGCGCTGTTCATGCTCAGAGGAAGTCTCTCCAAGTCTGCGTACTGTAGCCACTCATGTCGCTGGGATATATGTCTAGACAGTTGAGATTTTCTTTTTGGCATTTTTGACAGTTATATTTTCAAAAAAACATATAAAAAATGGAACAGTTGTTCAAAATAGTTTTATTTATTATGGAAATAAAGCAAATAAGCAAGATGAACATAACCTAAATGCAAAAAACTAAATACCTATAATCTAAATTAATATCTATATGAAGCAAATGAAGCAAACTAAATAGCTAGGTATAACTTAAATAAATATCTACATGAAACAAACTAAATACCTAAAACCTAAATTAAATGAAAACTTTTAATTTTAATGAAAGAATAAGATAGATATAGTTCTGATAAGAACTTTTTACTTAAGCAATGTCGAAAGTGTGCTAATTAAGTTTAGAAAAATTCAATTTCGGGGACGTCCGCTGCGTAAGGAGCCGACCACGCGACTGAGCCGCGCGGGTGTAAACACCTCTCAGATGTAAAAGGCCACGCCATCTTCTCCCGAAGCGAGCACGAACGCGAACCGAATTAAGCCCGAAGCCATCGCGCGCCGTCGTCGGCAGCGTTCGTAAGAAACGCTTTCATTCGACTTTTATTTCTCCGATTCACTGTGAAAAACGGACTACCACGTAAAAGCCTTTTTATTTTTCGGTTTTTTATATAACCTATGACACTCAGCAATAATGTGGCTTTCTGTTGGTGAAAGAATTTTTAAAATCGGATCAGTAGATCCCGAGATTACGACTTACAATTTAACAAATATACAAACACACAAACTTTACTTCTTTATAACATTATTATTATTATAGTATAGATATACCGAATAATATTTTGATTCAAGCGTTGCGTTGTCATGTCCGGGAACCGTATTCGGTAAAGCACTGCGTCACAGTGTCCTTCCAAAAGGTCACTCTTGACTAATATATCTCCCAAATACAAAAAAAAACTAAATCCATAATATATAATAAAGGTTCACCCGTTCAGGAACTATGATCCACAGACATACGCACACAAATACGTCAAACTTATATATATCCGTCATTTTTGCGTCCTGGTTTAAAAAGGAAAACAATAAATTACAATTTAATTCAAATCTTACTGATTGGCAGAAGTGTGTTGCCACGACTTACCAATGTCATAAATTATAATAGAAATAATATAAAAACTTCAGAGAGTTAAATTCTGACACTTACTTGAATAATAACTTGAACTAAATGACGTCACCAACGAAAATTCTATGAGCTCCATATCGTCGATGATATACAGATTATACAGAGGGAAGTTTGATCTCTCATCACACTTGCAAATAAGATATTTACAAGTGTGACACAGCACACATACAGATTATGCAGTGGAATAATAAATGTGGTTATCACGTGACTTTGTCCGTTTCCCAAGATGTTTATCAATGATTACCTTCTATAGCATTGGTTGTAAGTCCTCGTAATGTATGTGACCTTTCAGCCTATTTAAAATTTTCAGCTCTTTGATAGTTTACGGTTTTGATAAGTCTGCCTAAGTGCTAATGGAATTATTTTAACAACGGAGAAAATTAGAGTTGTAATTAGATAGCAATTTTTTCAACAGTGGATTTACAATCAGGTCTTGACAGACAATTTGTTAACATTACCGTCATTTACAGAACATCCTATTATATATCAATTAAAACATACAATCATAGCATAACCACCTTTCTTTCGACTTCAGTAGTATCAATAATTCTATAAAATGGAAATCATTATGAGTTTAAGTTTTGATAAACTGTGTCAGTGAAATTCCATTACATTTGAACAAGTGCTATGCCGCCGGACCATTTCGATACTGTCTAATAATTGTGTTTATTAGATTGATCAAATTAAGCAATTGTATTGAATTATCAGTTTATTTGCACAAAAATTTTACTTTGAATTTATAACTACATTTTTTATCACGACCATACTGTTATTTTCCATGAATTTATACCAATAAATAACAAATTACCGAATCGTTATTTTATTATGAATTTACACCACGGCAGTTTAAAAATAAAACTATGTAGTGTTTTGTTTGTGGTGTAGACCCCTATTTTATGACTATGACTTTTACGTTTCCTATTGTTACATATTGTCATCCTTACCCTTACTATTCGATTATCATCTTCTAATATATAATCTAAGTTATTCCATCAAGAACAAATGGGACCCTTTCCTTTGTCGCACCATTGAGGCCTGGAATTCATTACCAGCTCAGGTGTTTTCTTCTGCCCGCAGTCCCAAGTCCTTAAAACGGGGCGTGATAAAATATATGACAATGCCGTCAATCTGAGTGTCACTATTGTAATATGGTACGTGAATAAAATAGTGACCCGCTTTCGGCACGTCAATTAGACTTCAGCTAGCCTGATGGTACGCTGAACACAAAGTCTCAGGAAAGAGGATCACCATTACAAACACGTGCCATATTAAAAATTAATTTTCCTAAATGAAGGTAATCAATAGCGAACAATGGATTATTTGTCTAGTAACATATAACTTGTATGAACTATTAACACTGCGAGGCAAAATATGTGTACGTCTACTTAATGAAAATATTTTTCGGGATATGTAAGAAGTCCATAAATGCCCATGACTTGATTAAGTACTTCTTCAGAGGAAATGAGAAAGAAACCTTGTAATGCGTAGGGCTACCAAACGTTCTCAATTTGTTTGTAAAGATGTGTTTAATTTAGGTATTTAAACTATCATGGTCACTCACTTCAGTGTCAAAATAATCGGGATATTTACCATGTTGCATTGTTTCGAGTTTCAGATATTTCGGCGCCCATAACTCGAAACAGTGCAACATGGTAAATATTCCGTTTATTTTGACACTGATGTGTTCAATTCCCTATTTTCGGAAAATAAAGAAAGGTAATTTAATGTCAATATAATGGGCACTTAATACAATAATGTAACTAAGTAAATACCAAAATCGCTTCATGAGAAGAGAGTTGGAAATCGTACCTATCAGGTGAAAGGATTCGCAAAGTGAAATATAGTGTGGCGATTACTCCGCCGCCAAGAGCAAACAGAGGATGTAGCAATTTTACGGTCGGCGAAGTCGTTCAAAGTCGCTGAATTCATTTTGACATATATACCGATACCGTTGTCGCACCAATCCGTAATCCTGACCGGCAGGAACATGAATGAAAGAGAAAATTCTGTACCTACATACGTTATTGAAACCACACTTATTCTATGTCATTTTATTCCTAATTTGAATACAAAGTTTGCACTTTAGAGACTGAGGGACACTTTTTATTATTTTTGATTGGATTGGATCTGCGTGTTTTTCTCAATTTCTGCCATCTGACCTCCCAAAGAGTCTCGTTCCTTGTTTAGCAAGTGCACAAAATAACAGATGAAGGTGGCTTCGATGCCAAAGGTGGTAGGGTCCTGCACGCTTTTTACATCTTTTTTCTAAGTACTCCGTTGTTTTTTGCTTTATCAGCACCTAAAACCAAAAAAGGATATGGCTAACCAGTCCACACCCTTTTCAAGTTTTATAAAGTGTGTCGTTTTTTTATTTGTAGCTACATAAGCTACAAATAAAAAAACGGCAAAAATATTCCGGTTGAAGTTCACCTATGATAACCCTACACTCACCCACGGCAATGAATTATATTCGCCGCGAGTACTCATAACAAGCAGTTGGTATTTACGAGCTCGACGAAGAAATATACGCGTTGTGATTCTGACAGCGTACGCGAATACTAACCGAAGGGAAAAAACGAGTGATTTAGTGCGTATTACGCATAATGGGCCTTTAAAAATAGAACTTATTCAAAAACATTAGCGTCTGTCAATGATTTTGATCTAAATAATTTTACAGAGCTCATTAAACAAGCTGGATGTTTTCGATAGCTTTGCCTGGATATCCCTAAAGGGGTAGGCATGAGACTTGTAATTTTGATGTAGTCTATTGCCGTCAACTGAGTACTTTCGAGTTATAAGAAATATCTTCACTGACGTCGAATTTGTAATAAAGAGATTATAGGTTCAAATCTCACCCAGTAGACCACCATCCTAACACAAGAAATTTAGATTAGTTAGAAGGGTTAAATTACTAGAAATTTCAACAGAAGCTTTCACAAAAAGATTTAAAAACCTACCCATGGAGGCTTTTAAGTGATTGGCTCGTCTATTAGGAAAGCTATACGTAAATAAGATTACATCGAAAAATGCCACAAAACTGGTGCAGGTGTGGGTCAACCAATCTCGGCTGGGCCGATGTTAACGCGAGCCAGCGAGGCGGAACGAAAATATAGTGCCGCCATAGAAAGAAGTTTCATGAACCAGTATAACTGGTGTTGAAATTCTCGTACTGTCGTTTTGCCTGTATGGGACAGAACTATATTAAATTTATTCCGTACCAGCACTTCCGATTCTGTTCCCGTAAGTGGGAACCTAATACAGAGATAAAAAGTAACCTATGTATCATTCCAGACTATAATAAAATTTATTCCTGTACCATATTTCAGTATCTACAATTCAGACGTTTGTGGATGGTGAGAACATTAAAAATCTAAAAAAAAATTCACGTTAAAATATTCGTAGGATATAAAATTCAGATTTAATGTTCATATTTTATACACTCCTTTATCAAGAACTAGCTGTTGCCCGCAGCTTCGCCTACGTGTTTATCGTGAAAAAACAGCCTTTCCTTTCTAAAGGTCTAATTTACCTCTATACCACATTTCATCAAAATCGGTTCTGTGGCTTAGGCATGAAAGCGTAACATACAGACAAACTGACAGAATTACTTTCGCATTTATAATATTAGTATGGATATGCATGCCGGCTATTGGCATAAGTAGTATGTAATTAAATATTTCAGAAGCAGTTACTCTCATTTTAACATACACACACTTCTTCGTTTTGATGGTAAGTACAGCGGTCTTTGCAGACTGCTAATACTTGAGCCTGTTCTCCAAGCCTTTAAGTTGTTAGAACGTGATAATATAGTACTTAGCGTTATGTGCACGAATATTCAGAATCACATTACAGCTACTTATAGCTACTTGTGCAGTGTGTCGAACACTTGCCATGTTATGCATAAACTATGAGCACAAACCTTGAATAGGAATTAATTTGTAGGTTATTGGTTTAACGTAAGGAATTTATGAGTTCAGTGGTCAATAAAAATTTCGTGTACCTAATAACAAATTTCATAAATTTTAATATAGGAATGGAGAAATAAGTATTGGAAGGCAACGCTTTCAACGTCACATGCAGGTCCATTTTTATTCAACTTTTGTATTTACCTAATAACTTCTGCGCATAGCCTAATGTCTGAGTATTTCGAGTATTAGGAAGTCGAGTGAAATACAATTTCACAATAAATTCATACACTAGCTTTTTATATTTCCCTAGAATGTATTGTTTTGTTAGACTAAGTGGCATTCGACCACTGCTATCCTTGATATTTTCTTGTTTAATACTTTTTCAGTAGGCGGGTTTTAGTTTTAAACTTATTTTTTTATTTATATTATTTTGGGGCAAGCAATAAGTATAATTTATACATGTTTGAAATGTGCTAATTAAGTGTTTTCAGTTGATACCAAACACGACATATTTATCTTAAGTTAATTTGTTTACGCAGTTCTAATAAGTTGTTGAGCAGCTTTTTTTTTTTTTTTACGTGCGCAAAATCCCCACGGGTACCTCCCCACCGAAGCCGGTGGAGGAGGATGTCGGACTTGAACCGACTAAAACGCACGCCGCCTGTGGGACGCTTTGGTTGCCGAAGGGCACATCCCTCGCATGCCGGCCGACCCAGGGCCATCTCTCACGATCTGGCCCTCTTCTCGGGTGTGGGGACTACAGAGTCCCCAACTCGTCGGTGGAGAGCGTGAGAACTCTCACTCCCAGGGCCGCCACAAGCTCCCGTCTCGGGGTCTCCCACGCCGGACACTCGGTGCGCGTGTGCGGCCCTGAGTCCTCGCTCGAGTTGCAGTGATGGCACTCAGACGTTGGCTCTTTCAGTTGTTGAGGAGCTACGAGGGAACAGATGAACCTACATACATACATACATACATAGCCTGTCAAAATCATATCCTTTTACTGCGCCGTAGTCGGGTAATAAAATAGACATTATTCTGCACCTTGCAATATGCAACAATGCAATATACTTGAACTGAATAAAGTTCTGCCTAACGTGTGAGTAGATAGCACGTTAGTAATTCATGGGCTGCCATCTCGCCGTGCATCGTCTCTCGTTCGTAAACACGCTTTATTAGAGAGAGAGAGATGAATACAAAAACAGCACTAACATAATAAGCATATATGATAATTAGATGCTTCTGCGATATCGTATTTCAATACTAAGTAGTTATTTAATTATTTTTAGGACAACCTCTGTGGCATAGCAGTTGACTGCGCGGGTTTGATTCCCACTCAGAGTAAAATATTTGTTAGCATGAATATGACTATTTGCATTGTCTGAGCAAGTTAAGCGAATCAGTCCGGGTTGTCATACGAACATCTATGGCAGTCGTTCTCGTCTTTTCTTCTAACTGCAATGCTTCTATATCGCTAATGAGATGTGGAGGTCAGATAATAATATCAAAGATCAGCCTAACCCGCGGTTAGACTGGAAAAAACGTAATGAAGAAGACACACGAGTACATACACATTTACATATTCTCAGAGACACCATAATTATGTTCACATACCTAAATAATATCTATGCAGCCGAGACGTGCGATAGTTAGCGTACAGATGTTGTTAGTTAAACGTGACTCGGTGCGAAGACTCGGAACTTTGAATTAGTGACTTTAGCATGTCCACTGTATTTATCTTACAAAAGTACGCGGAAAATAAATGTCAGAACACGTGTGTAACAAGTTGCTTTAACTTACTTTTTGGTGTCTTGTTATTTTCTTGTTGCCTAGCAATCAGTATATTTCTTTCAATATTTTGATTTTATCTGTAAACGTAGAATTAGATATAATAATCCTTTCGTTACCGGCATTACAGGGATATTTACCATGCGTAGTTTTGAGTATCCGATACAGCAACCGTTGCGTGTCGTGAACGGAATCGAGTTCACGTGTATAGTAAAACCAGTGGTAGTGAGGTTAGCGAATAGTGACCACAATAGTGTAAATACTTCTTTTAAAGCTTTTGATGTATGTATAAACAGATAATTTATTTTTGTTTTTTATTATTTATACATGGAGACCCTATTAAATTAACTTTTAGAATTAAAAATAACTAGATTGAATTATAATTGAAAGGATTTTCACGAAAACGAAAATTCAAAGTCTAAACTCTTGAGTAATAAGTAAACGGTTTTGAATTGAAGTTTTAAGCTAACTACATTGAAGTGCCTCACCTGATCCTTACGTAATCTAACATTAAGCACTGTAGAGTGTTTCGCCTTTAGTAAAACCATTAAAATTACGTTCCAAGTTTAAGTATAAAATAATATAGGTGTATTATTTGAATATACAATACTGGCCACATTAATGATGTATTGAAAAAAGGACAAGTCAAATATACTTGAAACCGGCGGAGGAAGCGCGCGAAGTATGATGTGATGACGGGCTGTTACCTCTGCCTACCCCAGACGGAGAATAATGTGATTTAAAGGTAAAGCAAAAATTATAAAATTTATGCGCTGTGGACAGTTAGTAGTGAAACGTAAGTAACAGTTACAGCCTTCAGAAAAGTATTCCCTAATAAATATTTTCCCAAAAAGAAATGTAAATTGTTGAAAATAATTTATATTAGAAATTCAATCCATCATTTAGAGAGAGGAAACAGCCAAAACTTTTAATTTGCGCCGAAGTAATAACACAAAGCCGCAAATACCTTAAACGAAAAGAAAACTCTGATGCAGTGTTGGTAAAATTTTGAAAGGTTTCGGATTCTCTCATAAGTTTACTTCGAATTGTTATATTTCACGGTTCACTAAATAGCATCTAAATAAACTCTAAATAGTATCTTTTTTCATCATTCTTTTTTCAGACCGTTGTTTTATGATAATATAACTCTTGAATTACTTTTCGAGATAATTTTAAGCGATGGAAATCTGAGAACGTATTAGATAGAATACGGGGTGTAGTAACACTATATAATTCGTACAAAAATATATTTTTTGAAATCTGTATCATATTAAAAAATAATCAAATGAATATTGACTATTTTTACGAATCACTTACATCAGCCGACCAAAATACAAATTCTGCTTATTCCGCATTTGTCGTATTCGTAGAATATAGGTTCTTACAATATTTGTTACCTTGATCCTGTAAAATTAAAATTGGAGATCAAGAGGAAGAAATCGTATTTATACCACAAGTACCTATAATTCCTAATATCTAAATACAAATTTGTTATAACGGAAATACTGAGTCTGATACTTCAAGGCTAGCAATCCTATTGAAAGAGCGCAATTCCGCTCGAGTGAAAACTGCGGTGCTGCGGAATTATCTTCGTCTCACAGAAGACATAATAACCTTGTGTTAAGATCCTCCTCTGATTAAGGTTAAGACAGTACTTTGACAAGTTGCAGTTTTACTAGCTCGAGGATTACTTTAACTAGAATATTACATTGGCACTGTGAGCACAACAATAAAATTCCTTATTCCTTTTTCCAACAATTATTGGGACTGATACCAATAGAAATTGACCTGTCGCATGATGTCGTCTACTGAGCACATTGCACGTTGACTCGGCGCTGCTACTGACGTTTTTTTCTTGGATAAGGTAAGGTTTGCAATAAGCACTTAATTTTACTGTTACAATAATTAAGATCCTCTCTCATTTGTTGTAGCTATTAATTTTTAAGTTATAATTTACATGTTAATCTTTACCTCGGATCAAATCACTATAAATAATCTATTCAATAAGCACCATTACTTCACGATCGACCCAAATTTACATATGGTAAATAAAAATCGTATCACAACATAATGTGTACTTACTCGTAGTACCGCATAACCGATATACGATAGACTGACTAACCCTTCCTTTACAAAGACCTCGCTAACGTGTTTTTCATCGCACACAACGTAACTACGGCCATCACTATCCGCAGTATCCGCTTTGTTAACTCGGGTGACTCGACTGATAGCATCCTGGGGCATTATTAGGCTTGACCAACGTTACCCGATAGGCGATAAATATATTTCACTTCAGTAAGTTTCACGTAAACTTTCCTTCTTTGTTAACTAATGGTAATCCACGTTCCACGCACGTTATGAATGCGTTTCAAACTTATTGTCAAGTAGAATAGTGCGCCAGAAATAGGTGTGGGGGTAGTGACGTCGGGGCGAGGGATGAGTTCCGTGCAAATTGATTTTGTTGTTGACTGTTTGAAATTCTGATTTCGTTCCTGAGGGCACAACCCTTAAGACAGACCTGTCTTACTTTCTACTTGACACGCTCAGTGCCTGGTACCAGCGATACTCCATTTAACGTCCAATGTTCTTGCGCTTACTGATTTTTTGGAATCTCTAAAATAAACGCGATAAATGAGATTGACAAAATATTAACAGTAAGCGCAGGTGTTTGGAATGGAATGGAAAGGGGACTCCCTTGTCCGCACTTAGCCTCCCTTTTGGGCCATTGTGCGTGTGGAGTACTGGCTAGAGTAGCCAGCCTAGCTCCGCCCAAAAGCGCAGAAGCCTACTGGGGGCTTCACAGGCTTCGCGGAGCGACCTCACTGTACCGAGGATTTGTGATCGTTGATAGGCTACTGCCTCACATTCCAGTACTACGTGGGCGGCCGTTTCCTCGGCAGCAAAACATCCCCTGCAAAGGGGACTGTCCATGACACCAATGGTGTATAGGTGCTTGTGGAGGGGCCAGTGGCCCGTTATAGTCCCCATTATTGTTCTTAGACTTGTTCTGTCTAGTTTTAGGAGACGTTTCGTGAGTCGTTTGTTTACTGATGGCATAACCACTTTTGACTGCTTGCAGTCGGTGGCTTGTGTCCATCTTTGGATATGTAGTTCCGCGGATCTCTCGCGTGTCCAAGTGCGGAGTTGCGAGAAAGGGATTGGTAGCAATGGTAGCGGGCCATCAACGCTCATACCAGAGCCTCTCTTCGCAAGCTCGTCCGCGGCATCATTGCCGTAGGACCCGCTATGCCCCTTTATCCATTGCAGCGTTACTGCATTTGGGGTGGATAGCCTGTTCAGGGCTGTTTGGCACTCCGCTACTAGTGTGCTGTTGGTTATATGCTGTTCCAGCGCTTGCAAAACTGCTATGCTGTCGGTTAGGAATCTTATATTTAAGCCCTTCACCTTCAGTTCGCTTATTGCTGTCGCAGCAGTTGTTATGGCAACACATTCGCATTGAAAGATCGAGCTGTGCTTGCCTAGTGGTAGGTGGATGTTCAAGCCAAGGTCTAGGGAGTGTACGCCGGCTCCTGAGCCATTTTTTGTTTTGGAGCTGTCAGTGTATACGCGTACCTTTTTAATACCGGAGTAGTCCTTTTCCTCGGCCTGTTTTGTTATTTGGTATTTTTTGTTCCAGAAATATTGTTTAAAAGTTCTATCGCAGGGGGCGGCCATCAGTGGCCGATGTTTTAGGGCTCGTCCAAGGATTGTAGTATGGGGACTGTCGTAATAGTTGCCCCAGAGTCCCAGGTGCCACAACCTAATAGCGTTGATGGTGGCCTCCTGTTGGATGAACAGGTCAAGCAGTACTATGTTGAGGGCAATCTCCATAGCAGCGGTAGGAGTGGTTTTCATGCATCCACAGATTGATGAGCAGGCCAGCCTCTGGAAGGATTTTAGCCTGGCAATCACGGTAGACAGCTCTGTTCGAGTCCACCATACTAAAGCCCCATAGGCTAGCATGGGTCTGATCACTGCTGTGTATAACCACAGAATTATTTTGGGTGAGAGTCCCCATGTAGTGCCCATCATTCTTTTGCATTGGTAAAAGGCAATTGTGCACCTGTTCAGCTTGTGTTCAAGGTGTTTGTTCCAGAGCAATTTGCTGTCGAGAATAACCCCTAGGTATTTGACTTCTTCCCTAAGTGTTAGTTCGGTTGCAAAGGGTTTTGGGAGCTTGTATGGGCCCAGTACTCGGTTTGTGAACATTATTAGTTCCGTTTTCTGGGGGTTGACCGATAGGTCGTGCTTTTCGCACCAGCTTTCGATTATTTTGAAAGCCTGTCTCATGCGGTTGCATATGGCACTTTCGAACAACCCCGATATCAGGATCGTAATGTCGTCCGCATAGCCTACAGTGAAGAGGTTATTTGCGTTTAGATCCGTTACAAGCTCGTCCACCACCAGGTTCCATAATAAGGGAGAGAGTACTCCTCCTTGTGGACATCCTCTGCTTACGATACCTCGTGTGGTGGAGTTGACTGTAAGTTGCACCGCCCTCTGTTTAAGCATATTGTCGATCCATTCGACAAGCGTTGAAGGCACGTCATGGTCGAGAAGTGATCTGTTGATGCTGTTAAAATTGGTTTTGTCAAAAGCAATTCAGCGCAGGTGTTTATGGCGGGTTTTTATTCTATCTGGTTTAGTATCACGCTACGATGGTAAAGCAACTGCAAATAATATAATCCTCTACTTATTATCTCAATATACTATGTGTAAATATTTTAATAAATCTATAATGGCATTTTAATAAAATTACACACACACACCGTTCTCACCAGCATCTGCGCCCATAGTAGGCTCCACAAGATAAAAACCTCCGCTGCTTCACCTCATAAATCACGTTGACCGTAGTCTGTGAAAAAACTGCTCTCTTCACTTAAAACAGCCAAAGCACCGCCATTTATAACTCGACCCCTCATACATAAGTGTTACCCCACCGCTCGGTGCACATGATTTATTAGTCAAATCAGAATCGAGCTTCACTATCGAGTACAAATGACACTGGCGTCGAGTTCTTGGGAATTGTTTCTTCTTCTCTGTGCTACGTGCTCCGCCTGCGCGCGCTTAGCTGAATAGCAAGTAATGGATGTTGGCGTCATCGTCACTCGAACTTTCCGCAGATGTCGAAACACCAATTCAGATAAATCGACGCTTTGTGCCTCTCATGAAAATTGTATTTTCCTCTCACATACATACATACATATAATCAAGCCTATATCTCTGGAGAAGTAAGCAGTGGTGAATTGACACCCACATTTCACGAATAATTGTATTCGGTCCCACGTAATAGAGGGTGAGCCTATTGGCGTATTCCGGGCACTATTGTTGACTCGAGCCATGCATCTGAGGCTGTATATATCTGTCTGATGTTAAACAGCCCTATCCCTTGTTCGCCTTGTACGACGCTGCATGGGAAGAGATGGGGTGGCCCTAATTCTACTCTGCCGGAAACCATGCCTCACAAGGAATGTGTTTTTCAATATGAATGTGTCTTTCATAATGTAATGTAGAGTAGAATCTTTTTTGTAGCTAACCTTACATAGGAGTTGTTTATTGTGAACAAAATCGCTTTTATTATATTTTAACAATCATTTATTTATGGCAATAGCTGTACCTACATCATATTATATCTTATACTTCAGGACCTAAACATAAACTGGCGAAATGTGGGTGCTAGCACCTCTGCCTACCCCTTCGGGGATATAGGCGTGAGTTTGTTATGTTATGTCTTCAGTATAATTTACCGTCACTCAATCATAAATTTGGCACTTACAGTAGAGATATCACTTTCAATTCTCGGTATAAATCAATTGTTTTAAAAGCTTATGTTATTTATGTTTCAAGTTTATTGTGAATAAATTGCATTTCAAGTTAAGTGCATACATCTCACTGTCATGCAGTCATACACTTATCATTTAGTATTCTAAGTTGTTCATCTTCCATTCAATAATTCTGCTATAAATCAATCGAAACAAAGTACTTTGAATATTTATGTTTCAAGTTTATTACGAATAAAATGCATCTGAAGGTAAAAGTTTTCAAAGATTTCTCTGCAGTAAAGCAAAATGCACGATATTAAATAAACAAGCAAGTATGTTGTTCAGCGACTGCGATTCAACAGAATTTGTACAGAGTTGAGGGGCGCCGCATTTCACTGAATCGACGATTTGAATGGTTTTGCGTGACGTTAGAGCACCAGCCCGCGTCACGAAATGATTTGTTGAATGCCGTGAAAATATTCCATTATGTAGTTTTTATAGCTGCGTATAATTATTAAGTGCCCGCTTGACGGCAATAGGCTCGCATCCTATCACTTGGAACCGAAAATCGTAGTTGGTGAAATGTGGATGTTAATACACCTTTATCTAACCTTTTGGGAATTTACAGATGTAAGTAATGTATGTATGTATGAGTATAATTTATACGGAGTTAGAACTTTGTACAAAATACTGGTGTTGTTGGATAGCGCGATCGAATCGGATGCTGAATTTATGAACCTGCTATATTAATTTCAATTCTGGTGCGTGTTTTGACTGCGTTCCTGTAATGACAACTCGTTTCAAGTAGCTACTACGATTGGCGTAAAACTTTATCACCGTGAGTAATGTCATAACACAAATGAGTAAAATTTTTATATCTTCATGTAATGGGCACTTCAGACACGAATGTAATCAAAGGTAATTTATGACCCAGCGTGGTGTGTAGGTACAAGAAATAACCTTGCTCGTGTACGCATCATATAAAAGCTCGAATTGGTGAAATTATTATATGCAACATATATTACTCATAAAAGAGAGTTGAGTTGCGAAGTTAGTCAGGGTACACCCTTTTCATAATGTTTAGAAAATACCTAATTAATTTAGATCAATTATAAGTCTGGTCCCATTTCAACAATCCATGGGTACTTATTTCAGGGATAAAAAAACTATATGTTATTTCGAATATAATAATCTATCCCTATATCAAATTTCAGCCAAATCCGTTCAACCGTTTGAGCATGGTTGAGTAACAAAAAATCAAACATCTTCACAAAATAACGCATTCATAATCCAACTAAAGATTGCTTTCTAAATGCGTGAATTCATTACACAGCTTGACTGCTCTGGGCAGTCCGGAGACCGTAAGGATTGCTGACAGTCACCGATAGATTTTAATTAATATATAGTTCCCGAGAGCTAATCTTCAAGTTTGAAAGTGGTTCGCACCGCACTCCTTATTGGAATTAATGTTGCCAACACTACCGCGGCAGGTATAAAGTTACCCTTCTCCAATTCTTTTTTAAATCAAACTAGTTTTTAGAGTAGCTTGCATCAGTGAAAAAATGAGACGAGTCTGAGTTACAAAATCATTCAGGAATTCTGGCCCCGTTATAATATGCTAAAAAATATAAAAAATAAAAGGGGTACCTACATTACATTTCTTTCGTCCGCATCGTTTCGTACACATAATTTATCAACTAAACATCTTTGTAAATGGATGCGCGCCGCAAAATGTCACTTTGTGAAAAGGATCACAACTCTAAAGTTTAGTTTGTATACTTTTTATTGTATATCACCTACTGCGATACACTCGCGATCTCGCGATCCCAAAAGACCTTTTATACATTTTGTTATTGACATTCAGGAGAGAATATCTCGAGGAACGGAATTAATAACAAAATATAAAAATGTGAGAGATATGAATCGTGACATTGTTTGTCACACTTATTGTAATGCGGATGTAGAAGTAATAACGATCATGACAATTCATGTTTCGTAGAATACAAATAACTGTAACCCCATATTAATGCATTCATTTGCTAGAGGGAGGAGGTGTTGGAGGAAGTCTTGGAAGAGGAAGAGTGAACTTAAAATTGCCTAAAAACAAAAAAAAAGATTGATTGATTGAAGTAAGTAGGACTTTTTCTGAGATATTGTATCTTAATATCTGCGTGGTGACGGAGAAAGAATACAAGTGTCACCACCCCATCTCATCCGAAGGGTGTCGTAAGAGGTGACCAACGGAAAAATACGCAGATGATATCACTGTGACAGAAGGAAAACTCGAAATAAAACCCTGTACCAACCCGTCTGGCCAGTGTGGAAACAATAGGCTCAAAGCCTCCCAACATTGGGAGTCCAACAGCGGACTACGATGGGCTACTTGTTGTTTTGTTTGAGATAGTGTGTCTGATAAGCTTTGTGTGATGTTTTCACCTATCCCTAATATGAAATGTAGTTTTAAATGAAACGAAACCTGAACTCACCAGTGCTCCCACTGGTACTCTCTAAATCTATTGTCAATTTAGGAACTAACACTACTAATTGTGATCCACTTCCTAGGAACGTATAATGATACGCTATACACAGAAACAAAAAGAGGAAATCTTAGTGTCTTAGTGCAAAATATTGCCATAACATCAAAACTACACGCAGATCTCTGATCTGTGCAGTGTTGTGTCACTAGCGGGTAAATAATATAATATTATAGGTAAATATTGCAGTCAAAACACGTAATCGGTCTACACCTAGAAAAATGATGAATCAAAAGTACTTTCTATCGCAAGCTCTCATCTATTTTTGAGTTAAAAGTTTTTCTTTTAACTCATAAATACCATTTACCAAACAATTGAAGTGACTTAAGAATTTAACTGTCACATGGACATTGAAGAACTTTGTAAAAGAGTAATGTGAAATTTCGGTGTATAAATCGAGGGTAGCAGGATATTCTGTGTTCTTAAACTAACAATATTATAATTACTTTATACGAAACACGCTTACTTATATGTGTATTAAATTAACTGGTACTCTAAGTAGCGCCGAGGATACATTTAAGGAAATTAACATAATGAGAGTGTACTATACCCAAGATATTATAAAAAATATAAAATTTATATTTAAGTACATAATAGAAAAAGCTAGGTTAAAATGTTATGTCATAGTACCTACACATGTTAAAGCCCATTAAATTTGACCTGGTACAGAAAGTGACATTATGACAAACTATTCATTATTTTTCCATATTCGATTGATTACTATTATAGAATATGGTAGAACAACGTTTACCGGGTCGGGTAGTCACTAAATACAGCTTAGATACATACAAAAATAAGATTTAAATCACAAGCAAAAATCTTTTAATCCATTCCATATTTTTTTCTACTAAAATCAATATGCAAAATGCGTGTTACATTTACAGAACTTTTGCCGTAAACTTAGCACATTTGCCTCTGGCCTGTAGTCTTGAATACTCCCACCCCAATCCGTGAACTATCACCCTATCATTCAAAAGTTAGCTCTATTTCGGGAGTCATAAGGGTTATGGCAATGGCAAATGAGTTATACAGGAGTCGAAATGTTTTTGACGACCTCGTAAAAGTATGAAACATAGTGGTCGACACGCGAATACGGAATTCAAAGGCCGTTTCGTGTTTATTGATTCATAAATTTTATCATTGCGAAGAAAAATAACTATTACTTTAAGTTATTCCATTTTCGCGAATATCGAATAATAAGGTTAAGTATTGTAATATATAGATATCAGAAACCATAGGAATATTACATGAAAAACAATGGAGTGTGACAAGGAGCAAGTGAGTCCTAGAGTGGAGACCGTGAATCTCGTAAACGTAAGATGGGATACCCTTCCCCCCGTCAGATGGATTAACAACCTGACAAAAGGGGCTGAAATAGACTGGATTATGAAGGACATACCTACTGGGTGAGCCTGTCGTGGACTGCAATAGGCTTATTGATTTACTTCCATCAGTATTATTTTGATACCCTCGTTTGTAAATACCGGTAGAACAATTATTAAGGTCACAATGAAAGACTTTAGTAAAATCTTTACGTAGAAAATAATGAAAGACTTTGAACCTTCTTTAACGCCTACAAGCACGCAAACAGAAAAAATATCTTGTACTTAGTATTGTATTCAATCGAATATAATACTATAAGAACGAAAAAATACAATAAGCAACTACTTGAAAGGGTACGATCAGCGAACAATATATAAGAAACCTTTTCTTTTAAACAAGGGAGTTGTCATAACTAACTATTTATAGAACTGAGAACAAAAATATTTATATAAGTCTATTTTCCAGATAAAAATACAATTCCACTGCGTACGTATGTCATAAAATTGTCAATGGCCCATAAAAATTATCTTCAGTTCCCCACATTCACCACTCTATTTTCTGCTAGGATTTCTTCGCTGATATAATCTTTAATTTGCACATTCAAAAATACAATTATTAGGACGTTACCCTCCTTAATGAAAATAATTCCAAAACGAAATTTTCCTAACGGAACTGACTATTGTAGTGTTATTATTATTAATCTACAGTGGACGTGCGTGGTTCGTCTTGTCCCTTTGTATTTGCCCAGTAGAACTGCTTTTGTTTATTTTTCACAAGGTTTTATTTTCATTGATCATATGATATTTAGGAATATATCGTATTCAGCAATGAGATTACGCCTAGTTATCTAAGCAGTAGATGTTATCATATAGATGTTACTGTGATATGACTCCAAAAATAAACAGACACTTCCATGTCCTTCCCATAATTAATTCACGAATGTTAATTTGCTCAGTTAAATAACAATATCCGCGACGCCTTCATTACCCTATCGCACACGTATAGCGTTGTAAACTGAATTCCCTCGTCCCAATAAATTTATAAAACACGATCAGAATGTAAGCCTAAGTAAGCCGCGAGCAGACAGTTGATAAGCGCCATGTTGCAGACTGAAGCAGAAAACCAAACATACATGTCAGTTTTAGTAGAGAAAATGTGCATAGTTTCGTAATCAAAAATGTGACACAGGGTCCTGTCAGAGCAGTATAAAGGAATTTCACGGCTCAGTAAAATAAATAAATGAATCAATAAATCTATTAGCCCTTTGGATCCACTTCTGGCTATAAAATTCAGAAGTAAGTTTTTCTAATTTTATTATTCCAATATTCACTTTTATATGTTGTCTTTTTTTTTCGATGCCTAAAATTACAGTCTCCCTCTTTTTCTCTATCCCATTTTTGTATATATTGTATAGTTAGCATAGTTTTATATAAATTTGTAAGTAATTGTATATTATAATAGCATATTTTATTTAATGTAATCAATTAAATTGTTTTGTTGAAATAAATAAATATGTACATATGTTGTCTAATAGTTTAAATCTAGCCTATATTTTAACACATTAAAAAAATTGTTAACTGTTGCTTTGCCTACTTCTGCAAAGTTTGATTCCCTAGTTCCTATTTTCTGAGAGTAATTTACCAGCCTCTGAAATATGTTTCTTTTGTTTGCTATCTATATAGCTCAAAGATAATATTAACGGCACTAATGATACAAAAGTGCTACGCAAAAGTTTTTCAATGTTCGAACCACATTTAAGTAAAATAAATGTAAAGCTTTAGCCTATCGCGACCCATTGGTCAAAATATCAAGACTAGTCTGATAGTTACATCCTCCTGGATTGTCGGCCAATGCCAATGCCCTAAAGGGCAGGACGGTATCTCCGTCCAATTGTGAAGTTCGACTAGGGAAGTACTTCCGCTCTACAGAACAACATGTCCATAATAATCTCATTTGTTTCCGTCGGTGAGTAGGTAGCCAGAGCTCACTGGACAATTTTTGTGCTGTCAGTGGGAGGACCAACAGCTTGTCCTGCTTTGTCTTCTATACTGACACAGAAACAGGGATGACAGCGCGAATGTAACTTCCCTGGTACTGCACACGTCCACAGGCCACGGTAACCACTTTTCATTAAGTGGACCGTGTGCTTGTCTGCCACCTAATTTATTGGACACACGGAATGACGAACAACAAAATATAAGCCCATAGAGAAACGAAGCTATAAGTTTAAACTGTTCTTTGCCTACTCTTGGGAAATTATTGTTAACGCTCGTCTATCTATTCCACGCACCTACATTTGTTATTTAATTTACCCTTTTCCAAAGTTATTTCTTCTTTGTTAACGTGTCAGTAAGAAGGTAGTTTCGATTTAGTTTGGTAAATTGTTTATGTGGACCGTGGAACCGAAAAAACTACGATCGATTGTCTATTTCTGGTAGTTTTGTGTTCACTGATAAACTGATAATGGGGATGTTGTAACTTAGTGAGGTAATAATTATTTTTATTTGGTGTCCTACGATATCCTTCTTGATGGATCAATCAATCTACGCAATCAAAAAAGGGATTAGTTTTTAGTTGTTAAAGTTTGAATTAAGAATGTAGTGACAATCACAGCAATGGCAGTTGTTACTCTAGAGTAAACCACGAGGAAGATTCTGTTGCTGTTAGTTCACCCATCGAAGAGGCTGAACGAGTTATCGACACTAGATTTGACTAAATCGATAGAACATTAAGTGGGATTTTCTGTACATTTCAAAAAGTAAATTACAACAATTATAATGTTGAATAATACTTACAAGTTTCACCTACTGTCGTTCATTTCCCGCGTGTTTTCACACACGTGTATGCGGAGCACGGGCGCTCGCTAAACGGTCACGTGTGGGGTCGTGCTTGGCTGCGACAATGCTGACACCTCTAAAATACTCGCGCCGACACACAATTCGATTTCCAACGATATATCTCTGTAGCATGTTTACGAAGTTAGCTTTATCAAGTAAAATATCTATGAGATGAGAGGAACTGGGTCATAGGCACTTATAAAAGTTGCAACCTAAAAACTTATATTTTACCTTCTTCTACGTACTTGTACCTTTTCCACGTCCGAACCTCACGCCATCTAGCCACCTCTTCGTGGTATAATATAATCATCCTTACACGGTTGTGGCTAGATATTGTATTCACTACTCGTGTAAGATACTGGTTTATGCCCAATCCCTAAAAGAGCTAGTATGGTAGCACACATTCACTTTAGTATTGAACATACTGTCTAGGTAGCGGGTTGCATTCAGAGCCAGCTACACAAGTTAACAAAGAAGGCAAGTTAAAATAAAAGTAATGAAAGTTCACAATTAACGCTTGTACAAATTTAATAAATCCTAGGCTCCTTCCGGCGTTTCCGGTTCGTTCCCAGCGCAGTGAATATGTGTCGTCGTTTCCGCTTACCACAATAAAATCTTTTTTAGTGACGGGTTTTCACGAGCAATGTCATAAAAGTGTGGTATTGTGAGAGTATTTTCTTAAATAATGTCCCGCACTGTAAAAACTTCTGGACGATGATTTTCATAGCGATCATTTTGGTAACCCATATGATTTCAGTCCTATGACCAGCAGTCAAAGTCAAAAATCATTTTATTCTGCATAGACCATTAAATCGGCACTAACAAAACGTCAATATAAAAAGAAATATGAAATACTAGTTTAGCAAATGGACCACCGGTTCGAGACGCGGCCCCGACCCGAGAAGACCCAGTGGGTATTATTTTCGGTCTATTTACAAACATTACCTAAGTTTACTTAGTGTAAATACAATAATTTACTTGAGTAGCATAGTTGAGCGAACACCTCATTTCCAAGCTTGTTTATCATCTAAGTATTCTTGGATTTTATAATGGCCTTTCTTTACTCTTAACTGCATTTTTAAATCTATTCACAAGGTAATCCCTAATTTCATTAGCAGCTTGTTAAAAAAGCAGCCTTGGAAAGAATAACTAATTTTTTGAAGTCTACTCATACCAGACTAAAAAAATGTTTTTGTTTCTGGTATTTATATTATGCCTGTCATAAACTTTTGAATTATATTTTTTTATATAGAACACGTCAATTAGACTTCGCCTTGCCTGATGGTAAGCTCATTTAGAGATATTTTTTCTTACATACATTAAATTCTCGAAAATTTATTGTGACACTACGGTTAGAATGTCTATTTCTTTAAACTGTTCTCGAAGGGAGGCTCTTGGGTCCAAATTATAAATAGCTCACACAACCCGCTTTTGTAACACAAATATTGTGTTTAAATCTGTAGAATTACCCCAAAGGAGATTACCGTAGCTCAAAATACTATGAAAATAACTGAAATAAACTATTTTAGCCGTATTCACGTCTGTCAAAGTCCTAATCTTTTCCACAGCGTATGAGGCCGAACTTAATCTACTGGCTATTTTTTACCCAACTACGGCGAAGCAAAATGAGGGTTATGATTCTGACAGGCTATGTATGTACCTATGTAGGTTCATCTATTCCCTCATAGCTCCTCAATCACTAATTAGAACTGGACAAATTAGATATCTTTAGAAGCATCTTAGCCGTCCGCTGGTTATAGGCCATATAACGTGTCACTGAATCTAATGCTTAGTCTAACAAAACAATACATTCTTGGGAAAAGTTACATACGTCCACGGCATTTTTAGATATTTTTTGTTTAATAGTTTTTCAATAGTCGAATTTTAGTTTTAAACATTTTTTTTTAATATGTGATCCCCACTGTAGTTTTGTAAAATTAACTGCGATAGGCTAATTAATTGATTGATCTATATGATTGCATATTCAATGTTATACATGCATATGTTCAAGCCTATTTCCCTCCTGGGTAGGCAGAATTCGTCCACTACTGTCATTAATCCTTTCATGATATCTCGCCCGTTGCAAATAGAATTATATAACATAAACTCGTGTGACTAACGAAACAGGTGTATGAGGCGTGTGTGAATGGTACCGTCGGAAGGGGAAGACCTAGGCGCACATACCTGGACCAAATCGTGGAAGTTTTAGAAAAGGGGCAGGTCAGGAGTGCTCTAAACCGACGAGCATGCATGAAGAATGTAATGAGAGTGAATGAAGCGAGAGTAGTATGTCAGGATCGTAGCAAGTGGAGATCCGTGATCTTTGCCTACCACTATGGGAAACAGGCGTGATTTTATGTATGTATGTATGTATAAACTCATGTTTAATGCCCGGTTAATGGCAATAGGCTCGCCACCTATTACATTGGGACCTAAACATAAACTGGCGAAATATGGGTGCTAGTACCTCTGCAAATATAATTATAACATAACAAAAACATCAACTCACTCGTTTATTATCTTTTCTTTGTGCATCCGTCGTCGCGACATCGATGTCCGCCTACCTGGGGTCTTTTTTGTACACAAGGTTAAACTATGAACTATAAATTTAATTACTATAACGTTGTATATAACGCAAGATTTTTTGTTCTAACGCACAAAAATTAGCGTTAGATAACTAATTCAACATGTACTTTTGAAACAGATTTTATTTAAAAAAGTAAGGAAGGGTGCTTGGATAATTCAATCCATGTGACTTTAATTAAAAAATGAATAAGTACAAATTCTAAAATTTTCTTTTTTTACGACAAACAAGTCCGTGGCGCGAACATAAAACGTTGAGAGTTTTCCTCAGTAATCTAATGTATTAGCCGGTGTTCATTGAAAGACTTTTTATTATATATAGGGCACGTCAGTGTAACTTAGTAAGTGATCGGTGTGACCAATGATAAAGTAGTGGCACGAGATCAATAATTGCACTTTCTTACAAAGCTTGCGTTTTGAAGTCCGGGGTCTCGTATAAGGTGAGAATGGGTATTTCTTACCCAGTAGCCTTTACCTACCACAGGCACCAGCGATCCACAACCCAATGTGCATACAGTTATCCTTTTGTGTCATATTTTGCATTTATTGGATTGTGGTCAGAAATAAACATTTTTTTTACTAGTGGTTGCGCCGATAGTAGAATTTGTATTTTTTTTCGCTCAATAGTAGTAATTCAAATTGATGACACTGAACACACGCTCCCTATACCCATCTCCCTCCCGCACTACCTTTAAAGTGAGATAGCAATAGTTTTCGCACCGCTCAATTGTCAAAATAGACGCATCTTCACTTCCGCTTTGAACTAGCATACAACAATGGCGGCGGCGCGCGCGACTCTCAGAAATTAATAATGTTTGTTGGATTTTAACCGCTTTCATAGACCTTTACCGATCGGATTGTGCTTCTCGTGTGTCCCTCAAGTGATTTAGTGATGTGGGCAGCAGCTCCTGAGCCAGGAAGAGAAGACCGGTGCACCGGCCCAGCCAGCACGTGGCGTAGTAAAGGTTAGTGCATCCTCTCCTAATTTCTCGGGTTGCATTCAATGCCTAAACCACCTCCGCGGCAACCCGATCACCTATCTTGTTTGTTGTGTAAAGTGTCATATGAAACATGTTAACTTCACCCCCCGCATAATACAGTCCACTAGCTCAGGTGGCATGAGAATCGCGCCACCATTCTTTTGGTCCTGGTCGAGCCGGATCCTTAGTCGTAGCTCGCTTTTGTTATTTATTCCATGGGGAATAAACGCACCGCACCTAAATACCTAGTTATTTTAGTAGAAAACCCCGCATCTAGGCATTTAGGTTTGGGTCTTAGGTATTCTAGACACCCTAGTACATAGGCACAGTGTAATACCTAACGCATTTGGCTATTTCAATTTCTGGGTTGTCCGTTCGCCGCTGGCTCGCATCGTGTTTACCTGATACCTACATAGGTTAGGTACGTGGTTATACCTCGCTCGCATTTCTCTTATCGTATCGATCCTTAGTCGTAGTTTCGCATTTTGTTATTATTCTATTGGGAATAAACGCACCGCACCTAAATACCTAGTTATTTTAGTAGAAAACCCCGCATCTAGGCATTTAGGTTTAGATCTTAGGTATACTAGACACCCTAGTGCATAGGCACAGTGTAATACCTAACGCATTTGGCTTTTGTTTTTATTTGTTTCAATTTTTAAGTTATCCGTTCGCCGCTAGCTCGCATCGTATTTACCTAATACCTACGTGGGTAGGTACGTGGTTATACCTCGCTCGCATTTCATTCAAATTCATACGAAAGTATTTTAATTTGAATAGATATTACGCAATACTTAATCCCTGAAATAATAGTTGAACCTAGACAGCGATCTAGCTCGCGTAGGTACGATCTTGTTGCTATGCGCGTTTTGTTCAAGCTTGCACTCGCAGTTATAAGTACCTACCTACCTACGGATATCGTTCGCGCCGCGTCGCTGTACTGTAGGTACCGCTAAGATTAAGTCATTTCATTTGTTGTTTACCGCACTTTAGTTTGATATTAGTTGTAAAAATGCCCCCAAAGGTTGGTAGTACCGATAGTAAAGTTTAATTGAAACTTTTATACGCTAAAAGAGAAATGATTTACTCTCGTGTACAATCGATTTGTGATAATGCACTTAAAACCTCTGATTTGGCTATTAGAGATTCGTTCTTGTGTTCTATAGAAAACTTGGATAGTTTGCGCGCGGATTTCGAGTCTTTAGTACATGACATCAACGTTTTAGAGTTAAATTTAAATCCCGATTACTCAGTGAGTTATCAGGCCTTGTCGTCGTTTGACGATTTGTATTGTCGTATCAAACGCGTCGCTAGGAGTTTGGAGAAACCGTCTGACCGACCCAATCCCACTCGCGACCGACCTAAGTTGCCACCAATTCAAATACCCGAATTTGATGGTAACATTCGCAATTGGTGTTTATTTATAGATAGTTTTGAGAATACAATAGATAAGAACGTTTCGTTGACAGATCACGAAAAATTGCATTATCTCGTTGAAAAATTAACTGGTAAAGCTATAACCGTTTGCGCTGGAATTACGTTTAGTGCCGAAAATTATAATTTAATTTTAAATACTTTGAAAGCTAAGTATGAGGATAAAAGATCGGTAGCTAACGCATATTTGGATCAGATGTTTGACTTGAAATCCATTACGGCATGTAACGATCAAAGCTTAGAGAAGTTTCTAGATACTTTCGCATCATCTGTTCGCGCCGTAAAGAACCTAAAGATCGATGACCTCTGCGACTTCTTATTTTTGTATATGGGTTTAAAGAAATTAGATTCCGAAACCATTCGTTTATTTGAGTCGGATCACCGCGGCAATAAAATTCCTAAGTTCGAAGACTTAGAAAGTTTTGTTCGCGAGCATATAAAAATATTGCAACGCTCTTCATCGAAACATGAAGGCGCGAAGAAAGTTGTTAGTTCTGAACGCAAAATAGATGCGTCATCGAAGTCACTGAGGTCAACTCATACTTATGTTAATACCGCACCAGCACATGTACAATCACCTGTTTGCTCTTTGTGTAATACTCATCATTCGCAATTGTACAAGTGTCCGGGTTTCCTAAAATTATCGCCTAGTGATCGTTATAAATTTGTTCGCGCTAATAATTTTTGTTTTAATTGTCTCGGTACTAAACACCGCGTTGTTTTATGTAATAGTAGCAATAGTTGTCGCAAATGTCCAGCAAGACACCACACTTTACTTCATTTTGAAAATAGTAATGCCGCATCCAATGTGAGCACAGTTGGTTCGTCGAGCGGTGACACACGGCGGCCTGCGCCACAGCCGCAGCCCGCGCTCGCGCGCGCTCCGGCCCGCCCGGTGACCGCTGCGAATGACGTCACCTTGTGTTCGTTGTCCGCTAGTACTGCGCTCACTACTGTTGTCCTCGCGACTGCTCGCGTTATTGTTGTCGATGCATTAGGTAAACCGCACATTGTTCGAGCGCTATTAGATGGCGCTTCGCAAAGTAATTTATTACTCAAGATTGTTGTCAACGTCTTGGTTTCAATGTTGATAAGCGTTCAACCCGCTCAGTGGTGAAGGGTTTTGGAGGTTTACAGTCAGCTGTTCATGGCACCGTTAAAACAAGGTTTGGATCTCGTTTTAATAATAATATTTGGTTTGACATGGATTCGCTCGTTATAGATAAAATAAATGAACAGTTGCCTACCGTCCCGGTTGACACGTCTTTATTAACGAAATTTAAAGACTTGCCTTTAGCAGATGAGACTTACGCTGTTCCTGGAGTCGTCGATATATTGATCGGCGCTTCGATTCTCCCGCACCTCCAGTTATCACGTAAGGTTCAAGGGGGACCGACGTACCCCGCTCCGCACGCACTGGAAACAGTTCTTGGTTTTGTTATAATTGGTTCCGCACCCGCTTCTATAGATAGTTTTAGTCACTCGACTGCTTCGTTCTGTTGCACCGTCGAGCCGCCACTGGAGTCTACCATCCGCAAGTTTTAGGAAATTGAAGAGGTCAATGTCCCACCTATCCTAAGCCCTGATGACAAGATGGCTGAGGAGATTTATTGTCGCACGACTACTCGTGATGAGCAGGGTCGTTATGTTGTCGCGCTCCCTTTCAAGGGAGATATTTTTTCGCTCGGTGACTCCCGTGTATCCGCTGAAAAACGCTTTCTTTGTTTAGAACGAAAGATGCAGGCGTCTCCAAAGTTAAAGCAAGCCTATGATGAGGTTGTTAACGAATATTTAGATAAAAGGTTACATCTCACCTGCGCCTGCGGACACTGACGAGACCCAGCCTTCGTACATTATCCCGCACCACGGAGTTATTAGAGAAGATAAGCTTACTACTAAACTCCGCGTAGTTTTGGATGGCAGTGCTAAGACTAGCACTTCCGTGTCGCTTAATGACATTTTGTATTGTGGTCAAAATCTTTAAGGTAATTTATTTGACATAATTGTAAATTTTCGCATTAATATTAGTAGAATTTTAGCTTTTTCGGACTCAACAGTCGCTTTGTGTTGGGCCCACTCTTCGCCCCATCGTTGGGCCCACTCTTCGCCCCATCGTTGGGACACATTCGTCGCTAATAGAGTGGCAAAAATTCAATCTGAATTAGCGCCACAAAATCTCTTTCACGTTGCTGGCACCGACAACCCAGCCGATTGTCTCTCTCGTGGATTGCTTCCTTCGCAAATTTTAGATCACCCGTTATGGTTTAGTGGACCGTCCTGGATTCATGCCGCGTTAGATAAGTGGCCAGTTAGTCAATTCAATCCCACTACGGTTTCCGAACCACCCGAGGAGAAGAAGCACTCGCTTGTTGTATCGGTCCCGCGTGAAGCGTCCCTTATTTTGTTGTTGGCTAATCGCGTCTCGTCTTGGTCGAGACTGTTGCGTTGTGTTGTTTATGTAGGCCGATTTTTGAGAATTTTATCTACGCGCGGTCATATAGAGTTGACCGGTGATTTAAGTACGCAAAGATATTTGCCCGCAATAGATGTTGATGACGATAGAATGCACCTTCTAACTCGTCACGCTCTTTTAGATAAATTAGTCCAATCGTTTTGGAATCGTTGGAGAACCGATTGTTTGCACACGCTGCAGTCGCGTCAATAATGGAATACTCCATCTAACCCAATTACTGTAGGTACGGTGGTAGTCCTTATGACTGGGAATGCGCCTCCTTTGCATTGGCCTCTAGGAGTAGTAGAGGAAGTTTTTCCCGATTCCCGCGGGATAACTCGTGTTGTACGGGTTAAAACCGCAACCGGATCGTATCTGCGCCCGGTTGTTCGCCTCTGCCCTCTGCCTAGCCAGCAGTAGGCACGAGTTCAAATCTAGGTTTATATTTTAGTTGTTATTTCCCAAACCTAGATTTAGATTAGACTTTAGATTTGTTCCGCATTTTTCGTTTTGAAGGTAACCCTTCAAGCCGGGGGGAATGGTTGCGCCGATAGTAGAATTTGTATTTTTTTCGCTCAATAGTAGTAATTCAAATTGATGACACTGAACACACGCTCCCTATACCCATCTCCCTCCCGCACTACCTTTAAAGTGAGATAGCAATAGTTTTCGCACCGCTCAATTGTCAAAATAGACGCATCTTCACTTCCGCTTTGAACTAGCATACAACAATGGCGGCGGCGCGCGCGACTCTCAGAAATTAATAATGTTTGTTGGATTTTAACCGCTTTCATAGACCTTTACCGATCGGATTGTGCTTCTCGTGTGTCCCTCAAGTGATTTAGTGATGTGGGCAGCAGCTCCTGAGCCAGGAAGAGAAGACCGGTGCACCGGCCCAGCCAGCACGTGGCGTAGTAAAGGTTAGTGCATCCTCTCCTAATTTCTCGGGTTGCATTCAATGCCTAAACCACCTCCGCGGCAACCCGATCACCTATCTTGTTTGTTGTGTAAAGTGTCATATGAAACATGTTAACTTCACCCCCCGCATAATACAGTCCACTAGCTCAGGTGGCATGAGAATCGCGCCACCAACTAGCTTTTTAGTTGAGTTAGTCAATTATGTAAGAAATTATTATTGTAAGTTCATTGGTTTATTATAAATCAAATTATATTATATTATTTTGAAAACGACGCGCTGGCATAGGCTTTCCTCTGAAGATTTGGAAGATCAAGTGGAAATCACTCCTGCTAAAGCTAAAATAAGTGAAACTTAGAGAAAAAGTATAAACATGAGGTCACTTTGATTCATTGATAGTATATAATCGCGCCTATTCATTGAGTTAGTTTCGTTAGCTTAGTTTCTTCTGAGTTAAATTTTTCTTATAATATAGTGAAAACATTGACGCTAGCCAGAATACAAATTCAACTTTACATAATTTACCCAATATATTTATAAAGTTGATAAAATTAAATATAGTTTCAGAACATTAATGTTTCTATCAGATTTGCGTCAACCTTCAATGCCTATTAACTGCGCCAAACTATAACTGGATTATGGCTCTCAGTTGAATAATGATCTAATATTATTCATGGAATACTACTAGACACTACACAAATATCTAGACTCGATGTAAGGAGAAACTTGATTGCATAGATTAAATACACTTTTAAACAAACAGTTCAGGTAAATAATATGTTCATTTCACTCATATAAATATTTGCACTGAGTGGGAATAATTAAAATATTCATGTATTAAGAAAGGAAAAATTAACAATGTGAATATTTAGAGATCAAGAGATATATTATTATTATTATTATTTTAAATTAATTGCAATTGGAACGAAATATTGTACAATTACCTATCGTTTTCTAAGAGTTAAAAATATAGCATGATACATAAATGTAACGTACCATTTTGCTTATAACTAATATTTTAAATATTTTGCTGATAGGAATAAAAGAGAAGTGTTCAGAACAAGTCGTAGATTTGTATTAAGTCGCTGAACTTCTTGTTACGAATGAAAGAATTTGAAGTGCTTCTTTTATCTTATTCAATTGAACGAAACAATGAACAGTATTCGAAGCTATAACATAAGATTGCCTTCGTATCTTCGAGTTCTAAATTATTTAACTCTACTGGCCATGAAAATTTAATATAAATGTTACTTATTATACTTATTCTAGACCCGGGGGACATGTTGTCAAGGCCGTGTATACTTTATGCAATTTATTACTATTAGTTACTAGTTTTCTTATTTATTTATGTTATTAGCAATGTCTATCATTATATTTTACAATAGTCTTTATTGTGCAGTGTTCATTGACATTCATCGATCGTAAAACATCGTGACAATTACTAATAAAAAACTGTAACAAAACGAAATCATACAAAATTTAGACATAACAGCTGTATTAACCCTGCATAAGAATACCACGGCTATAATAACCTCATGTTGTGTTCACGACGGTGAGTAGGGTAGCCAGAGCTTACTGAAGAGTTTTTGTGCTGTCACTGGGAAGACAGCACAGAAATTCTCTTACAGGGTCGGCAGCACGAGCGTGACTCCCCTGGTTATGCACACGTTAATGGGTCGCGGTGGCCTCTTTTCAACGAATGGCCGTGTACTTGTCTGAGTTGTATAAACAAAAAGATTTCATTAATAAGGGCCCATGTAAGCATTGTATAACATTTTAACTTAAAATATAGTGACTGGTCAGAAGGAATATAATGTAGAACGTAATAGAAGACTGTTGACACTATATTAACATAGCACAAGCTTCGATATGTGGTACCTTGTCCACCGCCTCAGTACCAGGCTACCTTGATCACTGACTGTGACAGTTGAAGAAGTTAAAGTACTGCGAATTTTTCATAACGAAAAAGAAATTGTCTATTTTGAGTGATTTTATTGTTAGAAAGATCTATCATATCAAAAATACAGGAACGTAATATCAAATAAATACATTAAGGGTAATCCATTACCGACTTCAGGTTAATTAAATATGAATGTACCACCTGGGCGTCGCGATCCATCACCCGCAGGTACCTACCAAAGCACTGTGAACGAGTGGCACACGAGTTTTGCGAATTTTGTAAACATTTATGCACAAACGTATGCAAGTTATTCATGTTTTTAACTAGAGCTGTGCCAAATTGTTTGTCAACTGTAACACAGAGTAGAATGAAATATGCGAGCTGCCACTAGAACTAAAACCTGCGGTAACGAATCCCACATTTCGAGTTATATACTTCAACCTCCATTGCGCGTCGAGTAGACTGACTGCAGCGCACTTTGCAGCGGCTAGCATTTCACACGGAACAGTTTTATGCAATCATTTGGACATGTAACTTCCTGTGTGCTATTTAATTGTTTGTATCGGGCAGGACATTTGGAGAATTATTAAAAGCCGGAAATCAGTAAAGTTTCTGGTAAAGTATCTGGCAGTATTGATTGTTTGTTTTTAACAATATTCACATTATTGCACTATTTTTAGCTATTAATAACTGAGAAATAGCCACCGAGATAGGTAAGCAGGCTTAAGTTTTCTTAAAGTGCACACTAACAATAAATATAATATTATTATGTTATTTCTAAGATTCTGATTTATATTATTTTTTACCACTTAGGTGGTAGACAAGCACAAGGCCCACCTGATCGAAAGTGGTTACCGTGGCCTATGGACGTGCGCAACACTAAGGGAGTTACTCTCGTGCTGTCGATCCAGTAAGCACAGAGAGCTTCAGTGCCGTCCGTGTAGAAGACAAATTAGGACAAGCCTTTGGTATTCCCACTGACAGCTGTAACGACGCACTTTTCAAACGTCGTCACACCGGTTTTAATTCTAATTTTTGAACGAAAAGTTTCGAAACGCGGAGTGAATGACATTTTGACGTAAGCTGTCAGGTCACCTTTCTTCCTAACGATCTGGTTGGACGGTTGATTTTCATGGCTTCGTAATTTAAATTTTGATAAATCTCATCAATATGAGAGTATTTTTGTCTGAAAGACATTAAATTGTGTATTCACAATGATCCTAATATAGGATTATAATTTATTTCTGGTGAGTTTGCAATTTCTAATAAGATTCACTTTGTTGGAATTCGCCACGTTCTTTATTTGAAAAATAATTGTTAAAATTCTATTGTTTCAGCTTTTAACTTAAAATATCATGATTTACCATTTTCACACCATTGTCACACGGTATGTGTAAGTAATGGTGACCCTCTTTTCTGAGACTTTGCCTTCAGCTTACCATCAGGCAAGGCGAAGTCTAACTGACGTGTTCTATATAAAAAAAAATAGTTTGGTACTAGTGTTGCTCCAGCGAATTAAGGCGGTAAGTCGCACAAATTTATAAAACTTTAGAACCTCGTGTTCATATTGGAGTTTGTTCTAATGACATGTAATTTAGTTACAGGTTTCCAATTGGAACCGCCTTTCTTTTTTCCTTTTCCTTTTTCTTATGCCTTTTTTTTTGCTTACCGTTTGGAATACCGTTTCTTTTCACTGGATTTTTCATCTGCATTTCCTTATGGAAAATTTGGGCTTTTCACCTCAAGCATTGATGTACCGCATGGGCTTGAATTGAAAACTTCGCCTGCTACGAGCTTTCTCGCTGTTGGGTTTGCCTTCACTTACTCGCCGAGGGATGCCGTGAGCTTGCTTTAATTTTACTTTAAAACTTAACTTTAATATAATCTTAAAATGCATTGGTGATGTAGGATCATATTGACATACACACATCAACAAAGTCTAGGGAACAAGGACAATTTTAGTTTTTATTTAAAAACCCTTTCTTGTAATAGTGAGTGTTTTATATCAATAGAAGGGTATTTTTATACCGTTTTTAATTTTAATTTTAATAAAAACATTTTCATACCAAATTTTTTTTTTTTAAGAAAGAATTGAATAGTCCCAATATTGAGTATTACAACCTTCTATGATCAGGCACAAAAATAACGAGGTAGTAAGAAATACAGTAATTAACCGTACTTTAAACGTTTTTAATAATCTGTAGGACCTCCTAAAGCATTAGCAACAGCTCGACAAAGGCGTGGCATACTTAGTATGAGATTGTCAATCATCGTCTGTGGAATATGGCTCCATACACTGCGAAGGTGTAAAAAAAGTTGTTCTTCAGTGTTCAGATTTTCCAAAGAATCACTGAAAGCTCTTCTCCCAAGCAAATCCCAGGCATGCTCTTTGGGATTGAGGTCGGCAGACTGAGCAGGCCATTCCAACGTCGTCATATTGTGCTCGCTTAACGCATTGACCACTACCCTCGCGGTGTGTGACCGTACATTATCTTGCATGAACATAAAATCTTGACCGAACTGCTGTCGATGAGGGATTACCATGGGGTGTATAACCTCCTGAATGTATTGGTTTGCATTCAAATTGCCCCGTATCCAAACGAGGTCGGTCCTTCCACCAAGGCGAATTCCAGCCCATACCATGATTGTTCCACCTTGGTAAGGATGAACTTCTTGCGGATTCTGGAGACGACTCCAACGTCCAGGAACTCGCCATATACGCACTCTTCTCGAATCAGGATGAAAACCGAAGCAAGATTCGTCGGAAAACAGAACCCGTGCCCATTGATGGTCGGTCCACTGTAAATGTGCGTTAGCCCACAATAAGCGACGACCTCGATTTCCACGTCGAAGAGCTGGAACCCTAAGCGGTCTGCGAGCATAAAGATTGGCTTCGTGTAGTCTTGTTCTGACAGTTTGATCGCTAATAACCACTTGATGCTGAGACTGGAGGCCTGCGACCAACTGACGAGCAGTAATCGTGGGTTGCCGCCTTGCGGAATTTTGCAAGAAACGATCTTGTCGCGGGGTAGTAACCCTATTTCGTCCCCTGTGACGTTCGGCAACATCCCCTGTAGACCTGTAGCGTGCCCATAATCTGCAAATTACGCTTGGTTGGGTGTTGACAGCATCCGCTACGTCACGTTGAGTTCGTCCAGCTTGCAGCATACCAACAGCCCTTAACATCTCTTCGCGACTTAAATGACGCCGTGACATGATGACTACAGTCACAAAAATGCACAAACCATACGTAAAAGACGTATTATTGATAATAAACGTTATTTACAATAAAAAAGAAAAAAAATTTGCCTCAGAGAAACTGCACAATCAAACAATTTTAAAAGTTTTCCCTCCATATTCGAAAATCATTACTTATTTAAATTTATTTTTAAATTTCGAACAACTCTGTAATCTACTTTATTCTATTTTTATTTATTTGCTGCCAGTTATTTGCAAAACAAGATTTACACGAAAAAAAATAATTGGGGTCATCTTGTTCCCTAGACTTTGTTGAGGTGTTTAGTTTCTAAAACTTTAATTTTAATTTAAGGCTAATTACATATTAGGTATTTATCCTTAAATTTATTTCTTAATGCACACTGGAGTGGACAATAAAACCTTAAACCTCACCGTTTGGTTTCATTTAGCTCACCACCGGAAGATTAAAAGTTTCCATCCAATATCCGCTGATTATCCTAGGCATGTGTATCTCCAAGGCGCCCGAACTTTTATGGTAATGTACTTACGAACCTATTTTGTTTTTATTTCTTTTAATAGGAGATTACTCACTTACTTTGTCACATTTAACTTGCTCCATTCAAGAGTAAACAAATAATAAAAATATAACACACACACATAAATATATTTTTTAATTATTACACAGCACAAAATCTCTCCAGTAAGCTCTGGCTACCCACCGCTAAGAACACAAGACGAGGTTATTAATGTAGCGGTATTCTGTAGAGTGGAGATACTTCCCCAATCGGACTGCTCAATTGGACGGAAATACCGTCGTGTCCTACCTTCTGTGTCATCCATATCTGGTGGTCCTGGGATCTTGGACTAATCTTGCTTATTAACATTATTCACAATATTTGCCTTCAATTTAATTGCCTTTAATATTCGTCACGAATGTTCTATGTTAATAAGTATTATCATATTAGTTCTAGCTTAGTTTTGTATCGTGGGCTGACACAGACCGAGCTTGCGGTTTGGCGAGGCATCACGCGGGTTGTGTTCGCGGTACAATAACATTTCTAACTTTAATTCTTACACTTCCATTGTTGGGAATTGCATTCTCCGGCCTAGGGGTGTAACATTGGAGCGAGATTTTATTGCTAGTTTTAGTGTTATTTACCTTAAAAGAGCTTTTTATTTGATTTATAAAACGTTTTCGGTTTAATTGAATGCTTTATCTACTGAAAGATTATGAACTGTTATTGTAGTTGTTAAATTTTTCGTATTCCTGTGGATTTCCCACCTAAGTCACCCGTTAGTGATAGGCTCCACTATTCGTTACTAGTTACTCAATAACGCATCTTTTTCGAGCAACACCTTATACTTCACCCTCTCAAGATAGAGAACTACCAGCAGGCCCCTGGGGTAATTTAGCAGATATTTTAGGTCCGGTATTGTCCACATCTAATTGATTTAATGCCACGCCACGGCAAAATCACTCATTCCGCTAGTGTTTTTCTTTTTATATACACTTTATTGTACACCACTTAAATAAATTAAGTATATGTACAAAAATTAAAACATTAATCCGATCTAATACTTACATATAATAAATATAATATATATAAAATACATACACAGTTCTTGTATTAGGGTCTATTTAAAAGATCCCCATCAATTTTAACTCTATGCGAATTTATGCAAGCCCAAATCTTTATTTTGTTTGGATTACATAGTTTTGAAGTTATTTAAATTCTGAGCTTGTCTTATCTGTGAAGGAATTATCGTAAAATGTTGTTTTATGCGACGGCATTCTTAGTCTTACGTTTACAGACGACCTTAAACATCTCGTGTGAGTATCATGTAAGAACTTAAAATGTAGTTTAAGATAAAACAGAATTGTAGGTCTAAATAATATCTTGTACAGCAAGGAATGATACTTTTAAAATGTTTTTCCCCCTCCACTTAATTATAATTTATTCAATTCAATTTATGAGCTATCTACAATTGTGTACATTGTAAATTCAATTTAAGTAAAATTACAAATTCTCTCTACATTTAGATTTCTTGAAAGAAAATGTTAGAAGAAAATTTTATCATTCTATTTATTCACAAACCCGCTTCCTCCGCTAGATCTCTGCTGCCCTCACACTTCTTAATACATATCCCGAGGGGACTTGCGTCATTTAAGTTGTACATATACAATTTAACTGAACACCAGTACCGAATTCTGCAGAACTGCTTATGGCTTAGCATGTATCCTACAGTGATTAATTGGCTAACTGGTTCACAGTGGGTGAGATTAAATCAAAGTTATCAACTCATTTACTCAATATAATGTTCAAAAAGTTATCAACATATATTGAAACAATCTTGAATATTCAATAATTTATTTAGATAATTATATATTATAATTATAATTACTTAAAATATAGATTAGGAATATTTTAAGTAATTTTTTACACCTTGGATTGCATTATTGGAGTTTTAGTAAGGATTCCTTTTAAATATTATAGGGGCTATGTTGGTCAATAATAATGCAGTTTTCTTACAGTAAAAGAATTTTTGAAATCGGTGCAGTAGTTTTTGATTTTATTCAATAGATGTATGGAAATGTGCCGGATTTGTTGACATTTATGATCGATGCTCCGCTCCCTTTGGTAGTAGCATGATGTTATATGGCCTATAACCTCCATCGATAAATGGAATATTCAACAGAAAAATATTTTTGCAATTTAAACCTGTAGTTTCTAAAATAAACTCTTCAGTTTTATAATATGATAATATGTGGAGCTGAAACGGCGGCGCCACAAACTCCACAGTAATTTATACATAACAAAACATTGCTTGTTTTCCAATGAAATTATGGACTGCTAATAAAATTAATGTATATAAAAATAAGTAGAAACAAACGATTACAGTATTTGCTTGCGGTCACTTTGATAGCCGTTGAACGGAGGACGCAGCTGTATAAATAGGTACCATGGCTGCTGCCAATCGAATGTTTATTCAGGACAAGAAGGTTTGTTCATCTAAGTCCTAAAGTAAATATATTATTACATTTCCATTAGCTATTACATTAAGTGTTTATTCTTGTACTTCAGAAATTGTTCTTTAATATTAATCATACTTCGGGTATCAAGCGAAAACGATTACATGATTGACTTGCCAACGAATATTACCCGACTCGCTCACTTCATCAACCGCGCATCTGTCAACGCAGTGATTTCACAATCGGTGGTCATCATATAGTTGATCGTCCTTCCATCTGGCTAGGGGGCGTCCTACCTTTCGTTTACTTTCTCGCTAAAAGGTGGCTGGGACAGACTGGATGCAGAAGGCAGAGGATCGGAAAAAATGGCGGACATTGGGAGAGGCCTGTGTCCAGCAGTGGACTGCGGTGGGTAAATTCATTCAATAAATTGTAGTTGGTACCTACTTAGTGTCAATTACATTGGACGCAAACCAGTTATTTGAATAGATGGAATATGTCTGCTGAAACCTCAAAAAAGTAGGTAGATGTGCAATTACTAGCCAGCTTCATGTTTATTCTTATTGTTCATCGAACATTACTGTATGTATGTTGCTGGCTGATCCTCGTTTTACCTAACTACTCATATAAATAAAAGTGTAGTTTTCCTGTTACAGTTTTATTGTTAATTTATTTTAGTGCGTTCTACGTTCAACTACGATTAGTTGTGAATGTTCGTGACTCTAACTAGTCTTCTTCAATCCTCTGGACCTTACTCTATAGCTCCACCTGATAGGGTAGGTAATCCTTTTCATTGTTTACAAATATCCGTGTGGTGATGAAGAAAGAATACTAGTTTCCACGGGCAGCCGTGGATACTGGCGACTGGCCAAAGCCGTGCAGGCCAACTTCTGTCAGCCTTCGCTGCCACCGCTGCGCTACCCTGATGGATCCCTGGCCCATTTACCGCAAGAGAAAGCCAATATGCTAGTAAATCTCTTTGCGGCCAATTCCCGAGTCGATGATTGCGGTATACAGCCGCCGACACTACCCAATAGTGACCATGTAATGCCTGAAATACGTATCAGGCAATGCGATGTCCGTGCGGTGCTTCAATCACTCGATGTCCGGAAAGCCAGTGGCCCGGATGGTATTCCAGCGGTGGTCTTACAAAAATGTGCAGCGGAGTTGTCTCCGATGCTTACGCGGCTGTACCGACTGTCCTACAGCTCAGGTACAGTGCCTTCGGCTTGGAAAGAGGCGAATGTACAGCCGATCCCCAAGAAGGGGGATCGCTCAGAGCCAGCCAACTATCGACCCATAGCCGTCACCTCAGTGCTGTGCAAGGTCTTCGAGAACATCATTAACAAACAGCTCATGCGTCACCTAGAGGATCACTCCTTAATTAATGACCGGCAATATGGCTTCAGGCCGAAACGGTCAACGGGTGATCTTCTAGCATACGTTACCCATCTTTGGGGTGAGGCTATGGACAAGCACGGCGAGTCACTGGCAATTAGTCTTGACATCGCCAAAGCTTTCGATAGAGTCTGGCACAAATCGCTTCTCTCCAAGCTACCAGCCTTTGGTCTGCCTCGTGGACTGTGCAACTGGATTGCTAGTATCCTGCGGGAGCGCCGTATCCGCGTCCTCTGTGATGGACGGGCTTCGGAGTTCTTGCAAATAAATGCTGGCGTACCGCAGGAGTCTGTATTATCTCCCGCTCTCTTTCTTCTGCATATCAACGACATGCTGTCCACCGGCAGCATACATTGCTATGCAGACGATAGCACCTTACACGGGAGTTATCACGGACAACCTGCGGCCAAACAGTCTGATATCGTGGAAAAAAGACAGCTTCTTGTCACAGAACTGGACCGGATCTTGAATCACATTTCACAATGGGGCTCTGAGAACATGGTCGAGTTCAATGCCAAGAAGACGCAGGCTTGTGCGTTCACAGCAAAAGTATCTTCTTTCCTTCCCCTTCCCACTCTTCAGAGCACGCCACTGCCACTGCAGGACAATCTCAAAATCCTAGACATGGATATTCGCTGCAAACTGAATAACAGAAATTACATCGAGAGCATCATCAAAACAGCCTCGCGGAAACTCGGACTCCTAAACAAAGTGAGACGTTTTTTCACGCCGGAGCAGCGGTGTCTTCTCTATAAGACACAAATTCGCTCCTGCGTGGAATACTGCTCGCATCTCTGGGATGGCTCCGCGAAATACCTACTAGATGCTCTCGACAGGTTGCAGCGACGCGCGGTGCGAATTATTGGGAACCCTGAGGTCACGAACACCCTCGAGCCTTTGCAGATGCGTAGAGATATTGCTTCCTTGGCTGTGTTTTACCGTGTCTACCACGGTGAGTGTTCTGACGAGCTCTTCCAACTAATCCCACCATCTCCTTTCCTACATAGGACAACACGTGCAGGCCTTAGATGTCACCCTCACACTGTGCAGAATATACGAGCAAGAACCAAGCGGTTCGGAGACTCTTTTCTTTGCCGCACCACTAAGACCTGGAATTCATTACCAGCACACGTGTTTCCTTCTTCCTACAGTCCCGGGGCCTTTAAGCGGGGCGTGAAAAAGCATCTGATGAGGCCGCCAAGCTGAGTGCCACCATTGTAGCACTTAGTGTCTGTAATGGTGACCCTCTTTCCTGAGACTTTGCCTTTAGCTTACCATCAGGCGAGGTGAGGTCAAGTTGGCGTGTCCTATATAAAAAAAAAAAAAAAAAAAACTAGTATCTCCACCCCGTTTCATCCGAAAGGTGTCGTAAGAGGCGACTAACGTAAAAATACGCAGATGATTATCACTGCGAGAGAAGGAAAACTTAAATAAAATCCTGTACCAGCCCGTCTGGCCAGCGTGAAAACAGTAAACCAAAGCCGTCGTCAAACGAGCCCATCGAGTCTGACAGTGGACTACGATGGGCTAGTTTGTTTTGTTGTTGGTAACAAACTATAAACCTCTTGTACAGTTCGTTCAACAACATTCTCTGAAATTCAGCGCTGCAAAAGCATTACCCAAATCACATGTGTGATAATTAAAATTGTAGCTTACAACATTCAGGGTTGTTAACTAATAATTTATAACCGATGGAGTACAACCACTTGTCTGGTATCCATGTAATATCTAACGTGTTTGTGTTATCAATTGCTATTTAGATAAGATGTACTTGCCATAACTACAATGACGTTTAAGCTAATATGCTGAAGATTCGTTTGATTTGGAACAACATACGCGTACGTCATTACATTATCGGTAAACACTTTGTGCTCAAACACAAGTAACATTAATATCAAACGCAAATATACGACAATGTCGTTTTGTAAACTTGCTACGATGTAATACTCTTGATCGAAATATAAATAAACCAAATATATAAATGATGTCTACATGATTGAATTTGAGGAGTGTAAGAAGTCTATAATATTTATACTACCTTATTCAAATTCAATTCAAATTCAAATTATTTATTTCTCAAAATAGTGCAACTTACTTGTCCCAACTGACTGTCTAATTCATCAAAGGCGGGCCTAAACCGGCCAGGTCTAATTGTTATTAAACCTGACCGGTTTCGCCTTGCTGCATCCTTAAAAGTTAAGAATGACATTTAAGAACAATTAAAAATAATGTGGAAGTATAAGTGAGTTCTCAATATGTGTAACAACAAATTCCACCAAGAGCCATCAATCAACAAAAGCTTCTCTTTATAGTTTATTTCTGAATATCTTTTTAGCAATTAAATTATACCTAAATTATGTTGCCACTACTTTATGTTAGAGGTTATTTTTCAGCTAGTCAAATATTCTTCATGAATTTCTAACAAATATGAGACACCACGCGAAATGAAAACATACCTATTAGATCGATTAAGATAGAAAAAAATGAATCCAGGCGGGATTCGAACTCGCGATATTCCCTTACTTGTCTATCTTAATTGATTTGAATAGTTGCCATACCAAATGCTTTAAAATTTCATTCAATACCTATTAGATTCTATTAGTATAGTGTTACACTGCAACAGACGAAGAATAGTGCACTGTGGACTTTCAACCAGTACGTGCTCACGACATCTGAATCTGCATTCTTGCTTACAACTCCCAGAGGAGCAATGACGGTGTTAGGTGCCGGTGCAGACGTTCGCAGGGAATAAACCAAAGAACTCGGAGCAGCCATTCGTTTTACATTTTAAAGCATTCAGAGTTAAAGAGCTTTCGTGAGGCCACTAGGACAGCAGGGGATATTTATGTAATAGCTAATGATCGCCCGTGTCCCATGTGGATGTGGGCTATCGCCAGTTTTAGTCATATTTCCGACTCTAAGTAAGCAAGCGATGAAAGATAAGGTAGATTTTAAATAATTTTTGTTTGTTTTTATGATATGATACTTCCACAAAAGTTGTTAGATCAAATAAAAAGTTGTTCAAGTAATTTTTCCTCTCATCAAATAAATACATGTAATGAACGACGCAGAATTCTGAAACTGCACACTTAAATATTTCTGTTAAAGGTAAATATTACAGATATACCTAATATGAAACTTTTGTCAACGATACGCGGTTTCCGTGGCCTCTACCGCCAGGCGAACCGGAGCGAGCCGGGTCTCCCAAATGTAATATTGACGTAGATAGTGTACATACCTAGTCGCCAACACGCTTTGTATTACAATATCTTTTGTTTGCTCTCAACATTCGATTTTGCAACATTTGTTAGCAGACTAAATATTTGAATGATGTTAGATAAAATGTAAAATCTTTTGCTTAAAATATTGAAACTTTCATTCCTTCACACAATAGGGTTGTCCTATTTTTTTATTATTATCGTAAATTGTATATTTTACAATAATATAATGAACTGTAAAATTTAAACTTTCTTATAACAAATAGTTTTAAAGATATTTGATTTTAAAAATTCAATTTCTCGAGCCGCTCGAAAACGCTCCATACAAAATCGTGGCACGTACTGACGTCACATTGTGCTGGCGCGTCGTGAAAATGTATGGAGTACAAGAGAATATCGCACTTACCTCATTCTACGTTGCGTTTACACGTATACAGTGCCTAATACGATTGATTTGAAATTTAATAAGAAACCTAAAAGGTGGTAAATTTTGCTTTATTTCGATTGTTTATATTTTGACCTGTTTTGGGAATTAAAAATAATGAAAAGTCACAGTTTCAGTTTAGTTAGGCAATATCTTAGTTCACTATGCATATTTATAGATAAAATACTAAGACATTAAGTAGTATTGGTAACAATTCGATGACTCAGGAAACTACCTTATTGTGAAAACCTTTACAGATACAGGTTTAAGCAATGTAGTATTTATAAAATAAAATAATATTTTTTACAATGTAATAAATACACCATAAATATTACAGCATATCTAGGCGCGAAGTAAATATTTACTGGTATATACCTAGCTTAACTAACTTGTTATTTTTGGCTCTAGAGTGGGAATAAAACACCTAAATATAAACTTATTCTAGTTAAACCCAGATCAATGCAAAAGTATATTCAAACATACATTTGCACTGAGCGAGATTCAAGGTAATCAGACCTTTCATATACCAGTGGAAAGTAGGTACGAGTCTGCCATACATACATCCTTATGTAGAAGGTCATAGGAATTCTGTAATAAAACGATGTAACCTCATGAAGTTTCAACTTGTTTGATTCATCTTGGCGAGTACTTAATTTACTTTTAGATGTTTACCCTCTGATAAACTCTTCTCATATGATGTTTTTTATACCACTTGAGTGGCAGACAAGCATACCACCCACCTAATGGGAAGTGCCAATGGACCTATGCAACGTCAGGGGTGTTACACTCTCGCTATCGCTACCCCGAAGAAACCTTCTCATGCTCCTCAAGAAGAATCCCATATTGTCAGTGTTTGGGAAAAACAGCAGCAGGGTTTGGGAAAGCAGAGAAAAAACTTACGCAATACAAACTTATGAAATCCACACAGCCCTTGTAAACAATATTATTTTCGTTGTTTTTCAAAAGATTTAATAGGCCTTGCAGGGAAGCTAGAGACCGCAAGCAATCTGCATACAAGGCTTGGACCACGGCTCTTGCCAATAAGGATCCGAACATCGCTGAAGTGAAGCGGAAGTTGAATGCTGCTTCAAGGTCCAGTAAAAAGGCAACGTCTAGTGCGAAGTTTGAGTTCATCGGCAGAATTGGCGAGCGGCTTGCGCGCTACCCATCTGGCAGTCGTGCATTTTGGTCGCTCGCTAAAGCTGCTGAGGGAAACTTCTGCCAGTCTTGCCTTCCGCCGCTGCAAAAATCCGACGGTAGTCTGGCCCATGGCGCTAAGGAGAAGGCCGATCTTTTGGGTAATCTCTTTGCGTCAAACTCGACTATGAACGACGGGAACGCCGAACCACCCATCATCCCCAGCTGTGGTGCTTCGATGACCGAAATTAAATCACACAACGGGTGGTCCGGCGTGAGCTTAAGTCCCTAGATGTTCGGAAGTCGAGTGGGCCGGACGGTATACCGGCGATGGTGCTTAAGCACTGTGCCCCCGAGCTGTGCCCTGTACTTACACGCCTTTTCGCACTCTCATACTCTGCGAGGCAGGTCCCGGCCTCGTGGAAGACTGCATTCGTGCACCCTGTACCTAAGAAAGGTGACAGGATAGATCCGACCAATTTTTTTTTTTTTTTTAATTTATTTCCATATTATTACATTAGTTCATCTCATAGAAGCACCCATAAAACCCGCATAGGTTTATCTTGGGTGTGAGTGTACATTAAATTTAATTTATATAATCAACAAAAAATACAATTATAAATAATCTAATACAATTTTAATAATCTAATTCAATTTTAATAATTTAATTTATTTAAAATGTATATATAAATATATTTAATAATTTATAATCTTTAAATCATTTATTTCTCATACAAACAAATAATTAATTTTTATATAGTGGCGTACTCTAATTTCTAAATTATTGTAAATCTAATTTTAAGTGAACATTATAAATACATATCAAACAAAAACATAAATAAGTTTCGCCGGTGACAAGGAATAGTAAGTGCAGAGTAGGTAGGTGTAGTCTTTTGTGTGTAAACCGGCTGTTGTTTACGGTAGATGCAACGCTGCTATTTGCACCTACTTGCACGCGGTCGCTAATAGACGCACTCTGGATACAGGATGATTGGTTTGCAACTATTTACGTATAGCATAGTTTTAATAATATTTTTTTTTTTTTCATTTTGGTTATTTTATTGGTATGAACCATTTTATATTTTATTTATAGATTAAATATTTTGTCTTGGTTCATGTTCAAATATTATTTACTTTTGATGGGTAGGTAGGTATATGTTTTTGACTAGTCGTTTTATGTTGAGTGAATCTATTTTACTCCTGGTTTCTAATGGTATCTCGTTTATTAGTCTAGGTAGTAGGTAGTCCGTAGTTCGCGTGCCGTAGTAGTTGTTGGCTGTTTTGGTAATTAATCTTTTTTTTACAATTTGACGTGTCATGATGGGGTGTTCTATTACATTATTATGGTATTTAAAATAATTTTCTATCGTAAGCATCATTTTTACCTTTGCATTAACAGGTATAATTTTACAATATTCAAATAGTTTTTCATCATCATATGTAAACTGAATTCGAACATTTTTAGGCACAATAGACTTTAACAGACGAAGTTGTAGGAAGTATATTTTATGTAAATATGATGGAAATGTGCGGCCGTAACTACTGAGCCCGTATAGTATAATACTCTCTGCTAGGGCTGTATACATATCAAGCAAAGTAGGGAATGGTATTTTATACTTAAGTATGGAGAATTTTGCCAGAATGGCGCGAAGCTTGTCACACACTGTGTCAATATGGGCAGACCAATTAAATCTATCGTCTATTGTTACTCCTAGGTATGTGATTTGAGATACTTTGCCAATATATTCGCAGTTACATTGAATTTTTCTACCATGCAAACAGTCGTGATCATGAGCAGCCAATTGGATATCGACATCACTGTTCTTTTTATTATAGGCTGACGATACATGCAGCATTTTAGTTTTCTGCGCATTCAAGACTAGTCCTACATCGTGAGACCACTTTGTTAGTAACGTGAAGTCCGTTTGCAGTCTATTCATTGCAACTACTATATCACGATCGGCTGAGATGAGACATGTGTCATCAGCATACTGATATACGACACAATTTTTTATGATATTGTTCATATCATTTACATAGGCAAGGTAGTGCAGAGGGCCTAGTACGGATCCTTGAGCTGTTCCCTGCAAAGCTTTAACCTGGTCGCTCAATTCACCATCTATCTTTACGTGGTAGGATCGATTTTTTAAATAGTCTACACACCAAGCTAGAAGAGGGCCACGTATGCCACTGCATTCCAGTTTTTCTATTAGTATGTCATGCCTCAACGTGTCGAATGCTTTGCTGTAATCTATAAAGACCATGAGAACATGTTCTTTTTTATCAAGTCTGCTGTTTACATAATCTGTAAAACTAGAGAGTAGCTGCGTTGTACTTTTTTTGGGCTGGAATCCAAACTGGTTTACTGAGATAATTTGGTGCTGTCTGTAAAAGTTATGGATTTCATTACAAATATATTTCTCAACTATTTTATCTATAATAGGTAATATGGTAATGGGCCTGTAGTTACTGTAGTCATTATTTACTCCTTTTTTATAGACTGGTCTAACTATACCTGCTTTAAGTTCATTTGGGTACGCGCTCTTATTTAAACTTTCTTTAATTAATTTTGCGATTGCATAGGATAATTTTTCAGAAATAATTTTAATGTCAATTGGTTTAATTCGGTCAATTCCAGGAGATTTATTGGTTTTAATGTTTTTAATAATTTTAAGAATGTCTTTTTGAGTTGGGTTTTTTAACAAATAACAGATTTTAAAAATTACAGGCCTATCGCTATAACCTCCCTTCTCTCGAAGGTTATGGAGCGTGTTATTAATACACAACTCCTGAGGTACCTTGAAGGAAACGATCTACTGAGCGACCGACAGTACGGTTTTCGCCACCGTCGCTCTACCGGTGACCTTCTTGTGTATCTCACAAACCGGTGGGCGCAAGCCATCGAGAGTCGCGGTGAGGCACTAGCGGTCAGCCTCGATGTAGCGAAGGCCTTCGATCGGGTCTGGCACAAAGGTCTTCTTACGAAGTTGCCATATTATGGACTCCCCGAGGGATTGTGCGAATGGATCTCCAGCTTTTTGTCCAACAGAAGCATCCAAGCCGTCGTCGACGGCTGCTGCTCGGACCGCATGAACATAAACGCTGGTGTCCCACAAGGCTCCGTGTTGTCTCCGACGCTATTTCTGCTGCATATCAATGACATGCTGTCTGATGGCTCCATTCATTGTTATGCGGACGACAGTACCGGGGACACGTGTTACACGGGCCGTGCAAATATCCCTCAGTCCGAGGTGGAGAAGAGTCGCGAACAACTTGTGTCTGAAATCGAGACTACTCTCTCTGGAGTGTCCGATTGGGGTCGACTAAACCTAGTCCAATTCAACCCCACTAAGACACAAGTATGTGTATTCACCGCTAAGAAAACCCCATTCATTGTAGCGCCGCAATTCCTGGGCACACCGCTTACCATCTCCCCGAGTATCGGGATCCTTGGTGTCGATATCTCCAGTGACGTCCAATACCGAAGTCATTTGCAGGACAAGGTTAAGTTGGCATCAAGAAAGCTCGGAGTGCTCAACAGGGCGAAGCAGTATTTCACTGCGGGGCAGCAACTCCTTCTTTATAAAGCACAGGTCCGGCCTCACATGGAGTACTGCTGTCACCTTTTTGCTGGAGCACCTGCATACCAGCTTGACCCCTTCGACTCGTTGCAAAGACGGGCATTGAGGCTGGTTGACAATCCCATACTCACAGGTAGAGTGGAACCTCTTAGCCTTAGGAGGGATTTTGCCTCACTGTGTGTGTTCTACCGCCTATACAATGGTTTGTGCTCAGATGAATTGTTTGACATGATGCCCGTAGCAACATTCTATCATCGCACCTCTCGCCATAGGCAGGGAATTCATCCCCACACATTGCGACCTGAGACGGTACGCACTGTGCGGTATGAAAGAAACTTCATCCCACGCATACTCAAGCTGTGGAATGACCTTCCTGCTGCGGTTTTCCCAAGCGGCTACAATATGGGGTTTTTCAAGAGGGGCATCAGAAGGTTTCTTCATGGTCGGCAGCGCGAGTGTGACACCCCTGGTGTTGCATACGTCCATAGGCCACGGTAACCGCTTCCCATCAGGTGGGCCGTGTGCTTGTCTGCCAACTAAGTGGTATAAAAAAAAAAAAAAGATTTTTTAATTAACATAGATTTTACCTCTTGAAAAATGTGCGTGTGTGTACCTAAATTGTATAATGGTGTAAAGCGTTATCTGTCGGGACCCTTCACAATCACAGAGGCTTTCAAAAACAACTCTCAGGGTCGTCAGGAAAACGGCTATATAATTCACTATACACGAACGAGATGGCGCTATAATCAGATAATTTTTATGAAAGTATCAAAAGCTTGTCACTAGATGACGTTGCGAGTATTTCTAAAGATAACTTATATTACTGCCAACATAATTAATAATGGATGGTATTTAAACATATATCAAAAAGAGTACATTTTGTACGACAAAATAATCCAAATTCACATCAAAAATACTGATTGAGCACCAACAAACTACTGCAAGTAAGTAGTTAGTTAACAACCAACCAACCAACCAAAATTATATATAAAATTACCACAAAAACATAAGGCGGGAGCTCCGCTTCGCTTCGCTCCCGCCTTAGTCTCCTAACCTAACCTATCCATTTCGGGGTGGGTGGTGATCATTCTGAACTTAATTAGATGCACAATCAGTATTTTTACTGAACGCGAAAATATTATCTATTAATAATTGAGTCTATAGTACAGCACTGTACTTGTAATATAGTACCCCTTCAAATCGGTGCAATTTAGGGGATCGTCAACAATCCCATTCTCACTGGCAGTGTAGAACCGTTCAGTCTTAGGAGAGACTTTCCTTGTGCGTATTCTCTCACCTATACAATGGTACGTATTTTTTTATAATTGTAGCAAAAATTTTTAATCAAAATTGTTCCTTATTATTCCTCTAACTACGCTAAATAGCTTATGTGTATTCAGATGATTGTCCACGACTACTATCTATCATCACATCGTTCGCCACAGGCGTATATCCTCATAGTTCTTCAAGAAGGGCATCAGAAGGTCCTTATATGGTCAGCAGCATGATTGTGACGCCTCTGATGTTACACTCGTCCATCGGCCTCAGCTTACCAACCGCGGGGCGTGTACTTGTCTGCCACTGAAGTAGTATAAAAAAGAATTCATTTGAACCACATTGTTATGTTCATGTTTAGTCAATTTATTGATATCCCTGTAGCGAGACCACCTTATTTGGAGTACTGCCAGAGATACAATGAGCCAGGAGGAAAACGTTATATATAATTCATTGAAAATATGATATTTTAACATAACAAACAGGCACTTCAAATATATTAATCGATGATGAATAGACTACTGGCATTTATAGTTCACTTCAATTCTTATTGAGCATTGATAATTCTGCTAGGCACGAAGCTAAAAAGTAGATAGATTGATAATTCTTTATTGTACACCAACAGATTTACAGTATGACAAGTAGGTGGCATGTATACAGTTCAATGTACAATGGGCGGCCTTATCGGAGAAGCGATTTGCTCTAGGCAACCTTGGGATGGACAGTATTATTATAAAAACAAAAGATAGGTGTAGTTATAAGGAGGTAGGACACGGCGGTTTTTCCGCCCGATTGAGCAGTCCGACTGGGGTAGTACCTCCGCCCTACAGAATACCACGGCTATAATAACTTCGTGTTGTGTTCCCAGCGGTGAGTAGGGTAGCCAGAGCTCACTGGAGAATTTGTGCTGTCAGTGGGAAGACTAAAGGCTTGTCCTGCTTTGTCTTCTACTGACGGCACAGAAACTCTGTACGTACAGGGTTGGCAGCGCGAGTGTGACTCCTCTGGTGTTACAGACGTCCATAGGTCACGGTAAACACTTTCCATCAGGTGGGCCGTGTGCTTGTCTGCCAACTAAGTGGTATAAAAAAAATAGTTATCGGCTATACTAAATGCGTATTACAAAAAAAAAATATAGAGGGAAACGTATAACTTTTATAAGATCAATATAACTACGGCACTACATAAAGCATTATCATCATATACATATACTATACTAAAACACACAAATAGATATATAAAGTAAATAGTTCATTCAACCGCGTGGTTCGCGGCAGAGTAGAATTTAGGCCACCCCATCTCTTCCCGTGCGGTGTCGTACAAGGCCACTAAGGGATAGGGCTGTTTAACATGCCAGATATATACAGCCCACACTCAGCCTCAGATGCATGGCTCGAGTCAACAATTGTGCACGGAATAGGCTCACCCCCTATTACGTGAGACCGAATTCAATGATTGGTGAAATGTGGGTGTTAATTCACCTCTGCCTAACCCTCCGGGGATAAAGGCGTGATGTAGTTGATACTAATATTAAGGGAAAGTATTGAGTGAGCACATAATTGTGAGCTATTACTTACTGTGTACAACATGACAGGTGTAAATTAAAATTACGATATTACGACTTAATCTGTTTTAAGCCTCATTCAAACAGGCGCGTTATTATCGGTAGATAATATCGCACGCGTTTTTCTCGTCCATGCCTAATTTCATCCTCATAGTCTTTACCCAGTTGCGATCAAAGTTTACACTTGTCGTGTCTGTTTATTATTTTTTATTATTGTGTAGGATTTTTCAGGAGCCATCTGGCCTCTCAAGCCCGAGAGAAAAGCCTGAGCCAAAGCTTCGTTCGTTAGGTTACCGACCAACAGATGATGCTGTCTTCCATATTATTATGGTTAATCCAGTAGCGAGGTAGCAGAATAACTTTGAAAAGCGCAGTATTAAACACTTTTACGTTGTTTAAGTATTAGTACCTACTGTAGCAATGGTATATCACAATAAGGACTTATGGTGCTAAAATAAATCAAACACGTTCAAATAGTCTTGATATTTATTTTATTTATAAGTAAATAATTTATTAGTTCCCTGATGTAGTTAACTACAACATTGTCAAGGTGATTAAAAATTCGCTTACAAGGTAGAAAATCAGCATTTTTACTGAAGTGGTTTTTATGACAGAATTATCAACAATTAGTACATAGGTGAATTAAGAGTACAGAATAGAACAAGGTACTTTCTGAGCTTGGCATGGTGCATATAATACGCTGGTCAGTTGATAAAAAAGATTGTTTTATCAATTTAATGTTCTGATGAATAAGTCTGTCTAAATGATTGACAAATTTAAATGAAGATTACCTGGGATTTGGTGTGCGATTTTCGTGATAAAATAGTTATGCTAAATAATAAAATAATCTACTGCTTCCTGAAGTCGATTAAAAATTCAATAGCACGATATCCAAGGTTACGAAACTTGCAGAGAACTATAACAAGTTGTTTCAACTTGAATAACAGACCATAGTAGGATATTAATTAATATTTGTAACTTTTTTATTACTCATATCGAACAGTGGGTACTGTCATATCCCATGACTCATCATGGGCGTTCTTTAATAGTCGCAGTGTAAACTTTAAAACATTTATGACATATGTCAAGTTACAGTAAAATATCAGCAGACTAAGCTAAGTGATGTTACACAATATACTTAGTTATCACACAAACATGCCTCATACTAAGGCAGTGTATAACAATGAACATTTCACGTGTCACACAGACACGCATTTAGATAAATAATACTAATTAATAATAATGAAACGATATTAGACATAGTATAACCTATAAATACCTATTATTGCAACAATATTGTAACACACTATTGATTTTAAGTTTCTTTTTTTTAATAATGTATAAAAATCACAGCTAACTTTAAAAATAATGCAATGCGATGAAAAATAGCGTTACAAAACTGTTGACTGTAAACGTTGATATAAAATTTAAAAAAAACTATGTTTTGTTATGATAGTACAACTAAAATACTAAAAATTATATTGTCATTACCAGGTCGGTGTTTCAAATAAATACTTACATTATATATTATATGTACTGTAATGAATGTGTGTCTGTGTGTCACAGTATATAGTACGCCAAGCCGCAGTGTAGGTACTCACTAAAAGGCAACTTGTTTACAAATATAATATTATTCACCACGATATCATCACTCTATATAATATTTTAAACTCTTATGTTATTGCTCCGCTCTAAAAATTTGTGGCACTATAGTAAATCTATAATGAAGATAATAAATAATGTATGAACACTTTGGCCCTAGAGCCCAGAAAGAAGTGTACGCAACGACAAAAATAAACTGAGCATTTATATTCAAAGAAAACAGTGTATTTATCACAAACTAGCTATTAAAAAAGGCAGGTACGTAAATCAGGTTGTAGCATTTCTTAAATATGTTCAGAGACGGAGTGTGAATTCAAATTAAAACTAAGTATAGGTACGTGTACACTCTGTAGATATTTTTTATTATCCTGACTGAACGAATATAAGTATTAAATTACTATAGTGCCATAAAATTAGGTTTCTATGTAACACGTTACACAATCTAATTATTAATCATTTAATATTATGTGCGGTATTATCGTCAATGAAATGTGTCTCACACTATGACTGTACATCATAAGACTAGAAAATACCTACACAACATTCAAATAATAACGTCTTAAGCGCAAACTAGTCAACTTGATAATATATGCGCAATTCCTTTCTCTACATCTATTTTTTAGGGCATTCTTAAATTAAGTACGCATAACGAGTAGCGAGAGGACAAATTAAAATCATTTTGTAAATTTGATAAGAAGATGTAGCTCCTGTTGGTTTTGACCCTTAAAACACTCATGCGTTTTATTATTGGTAGAAAATACTGCACGCGCTATTTCCAAAATACATCCCTATTCTGTCAAACAACTGAGTGCACCGATATTATAGCAGTGTGTCATTGTAGCCGCGTAAAAACAGATATTGCAATAACGCGTACGGTATTATCGGTCGATAGTAACGTACCTGTGTATTTAAGGCCTTGAGTTACCGTATTAGATTTGAAATCATTCTTTACCACATGCGCACTTAATCTAATCCTGCTTCAATATAAACTATGATTATGACACAAATCTTCTATAATTACAATCCATATACACATTTTTATTTTTACAAATATATTTTTTACATTTGCGTACACATCCTAAGTATGATATTTATCACATTATTCTTACAAAAGAGAACTTACCAACAGAACTAAACAACATACAATAATTTAATGACTCCTTATACGATGACTATTTTAGATAAACTCATTTACTCGATGATATAAAATTTGTTTTCTTCTTGATATTGTTTTATATAAAAGTGTATTATTAATATTAGTGCCGATTTCGTTCTTTCCTTTTCCAACTTCAGCGATCAAAAAGATAATGTTAATTTCCATGTTATTTTATTATTCTCATAAATATTTTTAGTTCAACATTTCATTAGTTTGAATATTTCTGCCTGCGAGCTTTTGTACAATTATTTCAAGAATTGTATATTACTTTACTGACCCTTGATTAAAGTTAATTCATAATAACGTCATATTCAAACATTTCTACACCAGAGCTTAAATGAAAATAATTAGCTTTATTTTTTACGTCCACCTCTCAGACTCTGCTCATAATATTGACCGCCAAAATATAACTACGTAATGTTATGCAGTGTTATGTAAATCATTATTAGAGTTACACGGGCAAAGAACTACCTCACTTAACAATCACTCTTGGAATCATAACTAGGCATATTACGGAACTTGGATTCTGAATTAATTGTAATTTAGACACGTGGGAGCGTGTAAAGCCACAGTTCTAGCATTATTATTATAGTAAAGTCCACCTCGATTTTCGATGCATTACGGTAAAGTTATAACAATTCCTTGATGACTTTTAAGCTCTCTATGAAAGACCTTTAAATTCTTGAAGAACGAGAAATTCAAGAGTTACTTCCCACTAAACTTCACGAGTTTAGAGTCTAACAAAATCATTTCCGTATTATTCCTAGTTAAAACCAAATCACCAAACACTATTATATTTTCGCGCGGCTAGTGAAATCAATGGCAAAAACCATTAGGAGTAACTTATTGTCGGTTCGAACGCGATCACTCATTACAGTAACTCACACAGCAGAATAATATAAAGCAATTACTGCTGGCTGACACTTTTACACCGTGTTTCTTAGAGTATGTAACTCTTAGGTGTCTTTTTTAACTGGAATATTTTGGGAGATTCGAAATTATAGTAGATACAAGAAAACTGTACTCAGGATCATTGCAGGTTATAGCTCATTTTATTGCGTATATCGTAAAATGTGATCAAAATGACTTATTCATAATATGAACTATAGAATTAAGTACGAACATGTGCGAAAAATGACTTATTACAAAAAAGTATTAATGGTTCTTAAGACAATTTCATTGTATCTACTATGGTTTCGGTACTCCTTATAATATTTTAGTATAAAGGACACGGGACGTTATAGCTCCTCTACACTAGCGTTTGTTCTGCGAAGGCGTTCGATGAACGTGTTTGCAGCGTATCGTGCCGCAGCGTCTACGCTACGGTCATCGAATGCACGGAGAACAGAATATGATTAATCGAACACCTGCGCTACCTGAACAAACACCAGCATAAAGGGGCTTCACCGCTTCAGTATCAGACGTTTCACTTTCCACAGACTGAGTGAGAGCCACTAGACGTGCGGCTGCGCGAGGAAGTGATGAGGGTGTATGGGCGTGTGGTGCGGCGCGTGCCGCGGCGTGTGTCGCGGCGTGTGCGGCGCGTGCGGCGCGTGCGGCGCGTGCGGCGCGTGCAGCGCGTCGAGGTCGGCGTGGTCGCGCCGCGCCGGCGCGGGCCGAGCGGCGCGCGCCAGGCGCAGCGGCACCGGCAGCAGCTCCGGCATCACGCTGTGGTGCGTCACCAGCGCGCACAGCGACGAGAACTCTTTCGTGAAGCCCTGCGGGGAAAGAGGGGCTTGACTCACTACATCGTTACGTTGCAAAACATCGATAACCGAAACATCTTCTAAATTTAGATAGATCAAGTTTAAGAACAATTGTGGGGAAAATAACGGGCCACTGCTCCGTCAATGAGCACCTGTACACCATCGCATCAGTCTTACGGACAACCGCCTTTGCAGAGGGTGTTTCGCTGCCGAGGAAACAACCGCATAATACTGGAATGCGAGACAGTAGCTCCTCAGGGATCACAAATCCTTAGAACAGTGAGGTCGCTCCAGAATCCCCAGTAAGCGTATGCGTTTCTGGGCGGAGCTAGACTGGCTACTACAGCCAGTAACTCTGTACGCACAATGACCCAAAAAGGGAGACTAATTGCGACCAAAGAATTCCCATTCCATTCCACACCCCACGTGTTTCACATAACCGAAGATTATTAGTGTGCCAGTTTACAAGGTGGACCGGACGAGAGAGCAGAAAATGGGAAGATAATGTCAGATACTCGGTAGGGACGTTAAATTAATTCTAAAAGACCAATATTCAGATTACTCAATTTAAATATGATCAAAAATTATGGCGCGCAAATCGTGAAATTACTAAAAAAACTGTACCGCCTGCTTACCTTGATCTTGTAGCCCTTGGGCGTGCGCAGGATGAGGTAGTGCGCGATGCCGGCGGGCGTGAAGTCGCGCGGCACGCGCACGGACAGCGCGTAGCAGCCCGCCTGCGTCGTGCTGCCGCGCACCAGGAACGCGCCCACCGGCTGCGCCCCCAGCACCTCCAGCGCGATCTGCAACGGCCGCCCACCCCTGAGTGCACTCACACATTGCACAATAACGAACAAGCGGACTCCCATCCCGATGGCTGCCACAAGGATACGCTCGTATTTGAATGAAATTTTAAAGCATTTAGTATGCTAAACATAAATTGGTTCAGGCCAGATTCAAACCTGCGATCGTTTCCTTATAGGAATGCTGTGACCACTGAGCCACCGAACCTCGCCTAAAGTCATTTTATACGCTCCATCCATACGTTCGCATGTTCGAAACAGGGTATTTGAAGGTCTTGGGAATCAACTTGAAGCTACGAGTATATATCTTGTTACCTCTCTCGGGATCCCGTGCTGGAACCACGGTGCCTGGCGCAGCTCGGGTTCTACTCGAGGTACGTTGTTGTTTGTGGGCACTCCGCCGCACGACGACGCGCCTGAAGACGACGAAGTCGTACGGCTGCATGCTGCTGAGTCACTAGAAACAAGCAACATTGGTTGATGAATACTTGATTGCAATCTAGGTTTAAACATTTTATGCGGAAATCTCCATAGATCCCACACCCTTTAGCCGGCGGGGGTGGTTATGTCAGACTCGGGCCGACTAAAAGTACACGATGTCTCGGGTGTACTATAAGGTTTTCGTACCCTGGCTGTCCCTAGGTGTCCTTATCGAACTCCGAAAACGACGAGGAGGGGGGAGGGGTATTGTGTAGTCAAATGTATAAATAATTACCTATTTTTTAAGTTATTACATCTTCTGAAGTCGACGTCTAGATCGCTATGCAACAGATGCTCCGTCCGCCTCGGCGCGGCGGGCACGCTGGGCATGGTGGGCATGGTGGGCATGCAGGGGATGGAGGGTGGTTCGCGGTTGCTCTCGCGCGTGCGCTGCTCCGCCTCCGATGCCTCGTTAATGTAACCGCCATTGAGGCACAGGGGAAGGTTCGTTGGCCTGAAAAGACATTACATTTATGTTAGTTAATAATTTGACTTAGACTTAGATGACAGACAGAAGGGGTTGCCTATGATCATGCACCGGAGTCACATCCTCGCTGCAGGCCCTGCAACTAACCTTCTGATACCCTTCTTGAAGTACCCCATGTTGTAGTCGTTTGGAAAAAACCATAGCAAGGTGATCGTTCCACAGCTTGAGTGTGTGCGAAATGAAGTTTCTTTGCCCACCAACTGGATAGAGCGTGGTAAAAAAAACATGTATCACAATTCACCCTTATAGATCATAAATTCCCTACCTTAGGTGAACGGTGCGATTAGAGAAAGTAGCGTGGGTATCATGTTGAATAATTGTTCTGAACACAAATAATGTAGATGTCTTGTATGAGGTGGATTGAAACTAACGTGGTAGGCGTATCGGCGACAAGTGGCGTCGAGTCATCGTCGGAAGGCTGCAGCAGGGCCCCGCTCAGCCCCATGGCGAGCCGCTTCATGAGCGGCGGCCGCTCGCCCAGGCGCCGGTAGCAGTTGATTTCCGTCGGCGAGTTCGACTCCTCGGAACTGCTCGGACTGGGCTCGTTCACTAGTTTTGTGATACCCATCCTGTCGCATTTCACTGGGGACCTGAAATAGAGAGGTTAGAAATTGAGTGAGAGAGTGAGAAACGGGAAGGGGAAATTAAAAAAAACATACTAACATTAAACTCTCGCGTTCTATTAGCTACCATAATATTAACGTAAATTAGCGGAATCATGGTATAAGTACATGTATATAACTTGAATACATCCAGCCGCCGCGCCGGTGTAACCTTGCAATTTTTGTCGTGTATTTAAAACACACGCAATTACTTCTAAAAATACACTACTGAGTACTGTTATGAGAGAGAAATCGATTGTCTTTTTAAAAAAAACTTCGTTTAAAATACACAGTTATTTAATGGATTAATTAATTAGAATTAAGACAATAATTAGAAAGTGAGAACTGGTAGAAATAGTAAAGGATGTTTCGCGTCGAGAGTTTAGACCAGACTGAAGCTCAAGCCAGGGCGAGCTCGGTGCTCGGCAAAAATGCTGACTTGGCTAGTAGGACGCGACTAGGGCTGACTCGGCCCTTTTGCTAGCATTTGGGATCCGTAACAGTACGACTGGGCATAGGACATTTTTTTTTTCTATACCACTTAGGTGGCAGACAAGCACACGGCCCACCTGATGGGAAGTGGTTACCGTGGCCTATGGACGTATGCAACACCAGGGATGTCACACTCGCGCTGCCGACCATGAAGAGACCTTCTGATGCTCTTGAAGAACCCCATATTGTAGGTGCTTGGGAAAACCGCAGCAGGGAGGTCATCCCACAGCTTGAATGTGCGTGGGATCAAGTTTCTTTCATACCGCACAGTGCGCACCGTCTCAGTTCGCAATGTGTGAGGATGAGTTTCCGTGCCTATGGCGAGAGGTGCGATGAAAGATTATATTCGAGATTGCTTCCTAAAAGCTGCCTGGTTACAGAATCAGTATATAATGCATGTTTAAACGCGAGCAACAGCTATTTAGGTAATAACAAGCTGCTTAAGAAGTAAATCAATGCCCAAATTAAGGCAATATTTGATGATGATATTGTAGAGTGCTCTCACCTATCACCGCAGTGGGGGTAGTGGTGTGTGAGGCCGGGCAGCGAGTCGGGCGCGCGGACGCCCATGCCGCAGTCGCTCCCGCTCAGTTCCTTGCTCTGAAACCAAATCAACCGACCTCGTTATATTTCACTATATCGTGGCTTTATTTATTCGGCTACTTAACAACCGTCTGCACAGACCATGGTCAATAATAAAAAATCAACGGTTCACCTAGTGCACTTGAGTGTACCGTGGGACATAGTTGTTTGTGGCGTTTTTTTTTATTAGGATATTCAAAAATTCATACTAATAATAACAACGTTATAATCTGTAGCCATTTAGTACATTTCGTAACCTTTTTTATAATAGAAGAAAAACTTATCCTATCCTATGATACGAAGAACTTTTTAAACATCTATAACATTATACTCAACTTATCTAAAGTGTTGTTCTATAGACAACCTCAACCGAAAGGCCGCTGAGAAGGACATAATTATACCGTTAGGTAGCCACACAATAGAACTATTTCAATATTTCGACTCGATCACGAGCGCATAAATCAACCGCATTCTTAGAATGGAATGCGGGCTTTATCTCGTTACTATAGACTGGATCGGTCCGCGAACATTATCTCAAGTTACCGCACATTACCGAACCTTACCGCACATTACCGCTTGTTGCAACATAGTTCCAATTGTAGCGTATTTGGTACAGTGTCGTAGGTTATAGTTGTATAGATATTATTTATACTCTACACATTAAATATAATTGTAGCATTGGCTGCAACAGATGTGATAATAGTACACCAGCAGAAGAACAGTTGGGAAGAAATAGAACAACATATTTAGAAAATGTGTCATAAAATGGTAGAAGTCATGAAGGCGTCAGCCCTTCGGCTTAAGCTGTACCTACATGTTTGTAGTAGCTATGAAGAATATCTACAATGAAGTCAGAAGGACTATCGATAACATTTACAGCTTTTCACGTCTTCTATTATTCCGATCACCTTCGATTCGTTTTCATGCCTATTTCATTCGTCATAAACCCGTTCTAGCACATGTGCAGAGTAGCACAGAGCTACTAAACTTTTTATATGCTAACCCGTCTCGTGGCCGTACCCTGAATGTTTCAGAGCGTGTGTGGCTGCATACCAAATGACATACGGTTTGAAAATCAAATGTCCCGAGAGAGGGTTAACCGGTGTTCCAATTCAGTGGGTACCAGTTCGTGTGTTGCTTTACTTTTATGAAGTGTTTGCTCTCTTAATTTAAATAGAACACGATGTTCATGACAATATGTGTTTTCAATACTGATTGCTAGATGGCTAATGCTAATTTATCCTGGAACGCGATATATAAATCTCCATTGTTATGATTAATCGTTTTGTTACAGTTTAAATAAAGTGAAACTCCTGGTTGTTTCAAAGGCTATTGAAGAAGCTCAAGAAGACCTTATCATCGCCATTAGAACAACTTGTGCATTGTGATATAACCGAATACCTTATGAAATGCAATGCAGTTGGGCCATAATTCCAACTACAAAAAATGCGAATTTATTGAAAGCAACGAAGAACACGATAGTTTGAACAGAGTTCATTAACTGTCTGTTGTCGACGCCTGGCGCTTGGCAGCTCACAACATAACTTTGCTTGTTAACTTAATTGTGTGACTAAAACATTGTTACGTTCTTATTTGGCGCCGTGATGCGGGTTTGATTTTTGTTTGATTGGCATATGATAATGGTATATTTAAAATAGGTGCATGCTCCGTTCTTGCTCTACTTGATAGAAATGAACTATTTTAGAAAGAGGCTATACTATATATTTACTTATGTGTCTTTTACACGGCATCCTCAAAGCTGTAAACCTTTTGTTTTTTAGTTTGTAAACCTTTGAGGATGCCGTAAGGCAAAACCGGTCAGGTCTAATCTATATTAAAAATAATGTGAAAAATACAAGTGAATGAATGAATGAATTCTTTATTTGCAAGCAACAAAGGCTCAATATTTGTAAGTATTACTTATATCTATGTTAGTAAAGTGTGTTTCTCAATATTTGTCTTGTAATTATTGTATTATATAGAAGCTTAAAAACTTGTTAGATCAAATCTTTAGAAGATTACCTCAATAAGGTAAGCAATATTCATCATTTGCACACCCAACTCTTTAAAAATATTTTTATATACAGTCTTGTAAGAGTCAATACTCGACAACCGAGAGACACCGTGGTTCCACCGCCTCTAAATACCAAACAAAGTTTTATTACAACGCATTACCGGAGGAACGGATATTTACGTGGAACGACGTCTGAGGACGTTCCCGCGCGTGGCGTCACGCGAACGGACGGCCATTAACGTTCCTCGCCTATTACACGTATTAGTATTGCCGACTTGTGCTCAAGCAGCGGATATGAGTGTATTTTTAAGCTACTCACCAGAATTTCTGGGAACGACACTTTTGAGACTGGAATGTTTACTTTATAACTTTTTATGCCACTCAGGTGGCAGACAAGCACACGGCCCACTTGATGGGAAGTGGTCACCCTGGCCTACGGACGCGTGAAAAACCAAGAGAGTCACACTCACGCTGCCAACCCTGCAAGCATTGAGAGTTTCTGTGCCGTCAGTGTAAAAGACAAAGCAGGACAAGCTTTTGGTCTTTCCACTGACAGTACAAAAATCCTCCAGTGAGTTCTGGCTACCCTACTCACCGACAGGAACACAACACGAGGTTATTATGGCCGCGGGAGCAAAGCACTTACTAGATGCTCTCGACAGGTTGCAGCGACGTGCGGTCCGCATCATTGGGACTCCGAGGTCACGAACACCCTAGAACCTTTACAGATGCGTAGAGATGTTGCGTCCATGGCTGTATTTTACCGTCTGTACCATGGGGAGTGTTCTGATGAGCTCTTCCAATTAGTCCCACCCTCCCCTTTCCTACACAGGACAACACGTGTAGGTCTTAGATGTCATCCGCACACGGTGCAGAACATCCGATCAAGAACCAAGCGGTTCGGAGACTCTTTACTCTGTCGCACCATTAAGGCCTGGAATCATTACCAGCTCACGTGTTTCCTTCTTCCTACAGTCCCGGGTCCTTTAAGCGGGGCGTGAAAAAGCATATATGATGAGGCCGTCAAGCTGAATGTCACCATTGTCACACGGTATGTGTAAGTAATGGTGACCCTCTTTTCTGGGACTTTGCTTTCAGCTTACCATCAGGCAAGGCGAAGTCTAATTGACGTGTTCTATATTAAAAAAAATAATTAATTACTTTTAATTTTTTACTGAAGCAATTATGTACACAATTACTAATCGTGTAAATCTAAAAGCCCTTAGTGAACAAAACAAATATTTTTGTGACACAACTATAACCTTCTGTAAGAGTCTTTAATGAATGTTAAAATCTAGAGGATCTGACTCATATTGAAGACTGCAAGAGGCATGCGTGTGCCACCTCGTGTGTTGCAAGTTCTCAAAGGCGGTAGTTATTATTTACCATTAGACAAAAGTATGCTTGCGTGCCAACTAAGCAATGTCTGTAAGTCCTTTTAGTTTAGATGGTCATTGACCTTATAAAGAAGTGAAAAAGCACTAGTACCATAAGTGACATCACTAAAAACGTCAACATATCTATTGTACCGTTACTACTTTGACAAGTGCTTTTCAATGATAATGTTTCGTGTAATTTCTTCTTAAATAATTGACTCATGGCAGTGGAGAGCCCCGAAGGAGTATTCAGAATTTTTTTTATATTACACAACAACACGTAAATAACACGTAATAACGAAACACTGCTGTGGTAAAAAATTCTGCCCCGCCGACAAATTCGAGATACACGTTACGATAAACAGGCTTATACTTACATGAAATTCTAATCAGTGTCAACCGCGGTAGCCTAGTGGTATGGGTAATGGACTGCTGAGACGAGATCTCGGGTTCGATCCCAGGTTTACCATAGCAAACACCAATGACTTTTCGATGCTTTTCTAAAATATGTGTGTATATCGCAGGTTTATAAGTGCCCGGTTAATGGCAATAGACTCGCCACCTATTACATTGGGACCTAAACATAAACTGGCAAGATGTGGGTGCTAGCACCTCTGCCTACCCCTTCGGGGATATAGGTGTGAGTTTATGTTATGATGTTATGTCTAATCAGTTTTTTTTAGTGTGAGACATGAAGGTATTACTTATGTCAAATATAGAAACTCTTTGAAATCGATTTGGTTACTATTATTTTATTAAAGCCTTCCAGCACCTATGTCCAGCAGTGGTGCAGACAGACCTATGTCCAGCAGTGGACTGCGACAGGCTAATTGCTTGATCGATGATATTTCATTATTTAAAAAATCTTGACGTTTCGTTAGCTTTTTTTTTATATACCACTTAGGTGCCAGACAACCGCACGGCCCACCTGATGAAAAGTGGTTACCGTGGCCTATGAACGTGTGTAACACCAGAGGAGCCACACTCGCGCTGTTGACCCTGTAAGCACAGTTTCTGTGCCGTCAGTCTAGAGGACAAAGCAGGACAAGCCATTAATCATCCCACTGACAGCACAAATTCTCCAGTGAGCTCTGGCTACCCTACTCACCGCTGGGAACACAACACGAAGTTATTATAACCGCGGTATTCTGTAGGGCGGAGGTACTTCCCCAGTCGGACTGCTCAATAGGGCGGAAATACCGCCTCCTATATTGTAAAAACTGTATTGTATTGTAATACTTTATTATTGCAATGGAAATGGAACGTTACATTTAGCTGAACCGCAACAGACACGCAACGCAAGTAACACAAACAATAAACCGACCACAATGTACCAGATATTAACACCACACACCACACGTACGCCACAGGCGCCCCTGCCCTGGCTCCCTACTGATGACCATAACATTAATGAAATTAAGTGCGTTATGCCCTGCTATGCTATCTGTTGCGCGTACGTCCGGACTCCGGACCCTCTTATTACTTCCCTCTCTATTAATAATAAGGGAAGCCTCTATAATGATGGACCGTCATCGCTGTTTTATTTCAATTTAATGGGGAACATTATGACGTGTCTCGTTTCAATTTGTGTCAGTTTGTTCAGTTACTTTTCTGTTTTCTTTGCCTGTCTATGTAGAAAACCACCACTAAAACTAAGTTCACGCGGATCCAGTAAGACTTTTATATACTTCTTAATATTAAAGTAAGTACCTATGTTTATGCCTAATAACATTAATTATCAGTCAGTAGAAATCCCATCAAAATCAGCCCTACAGTTTTTTTCAAAATGCCTGCGCTGATTTGATGGTACATACTGACTCAAAAAGTGGCTTAAATAATGTTTACTATGTAATAATACCTCACAAACACAGATGAATAACAGTTGCGCCTCACAACCGTTATAAGGAAGCAAAATATAAAATATCTTAAGAGTGAGTGCATTGGTGAAGTAAAAAACGGACTTGTTGAAACGTTTCTCGCCTCAGGAACGCAATACAAAGTAAACAACATACAAAACGGACAGGTCTTTCTTTCACCGCGGTCATTGTTGAGAATAATGATTATTTGCTAGCTTGTACAAAAAACCCCGCAGAGACTGAAATAATCCGCCTTCTCATTAATACAATGGTGTTTTTATTCTGAAGTATTTATAAATATACTTCAGAATAATATACACCTAAATACCTTCATAAATGAAACTCTTCTGCATAGTCATTGTTACTAACACATATAGACCGATGTCTGAGATTAAAATGATTATTATTATTTTATAGTCACCGAATCCCAAAATGCATTAGGTATATTGAATTACAATAAATTTGTAAGTAGGTAGTTAGGTAAATTAGAAAATTCTTGAAAACTATAAATAGATTAAAATAAATTTATAAAATACAAACTGAAAGCGTGATCCGTGGCATGTTCTGAAACTTTATATCACCCCTTTAAGCTTGTAATTTTTTAGTTTTCAAATAATAAATGGAAATATGTCGGTTTTGTTGACATTTATAATCACTGCTCCATTTCCTTAAGCGTGATGATATACAGACTAAAACCTTTGTAATAAACAAAATAGTTAGTCAATACAAGAATAATTTTTCAGTTACTACTGGTTCGAATTGAAAATATATTTTTTCTGAGATTAGCTATAATAATATTCGCATAGATAAATATCTTTTAGATAATTGAAATTCGAGTACGGTTCACTGGTATCGTAAAACAATGTCTGTTTTTTATAAATTGCAGAGCGTACCCTCGTTACTTGAACGTTTTTTGATAACCAAATTGAGTAAAATTGACGCAAGTAATAAGTTTGTTTGACAGACGAAGCCGGTGCGTACCGCGCGCTCTCGTGACCGTTCGCAATACGTAACAGCTAGACACAGTAGACACAACAACATTATGACTCGTCTACACGGGCTCTATAAGGGCGTTGACAAATTACCCCAGCTTTTATTCGTGGTGGTTTCAGTCAGTGTGTTATTAATGTTAAATATAGTTTTATTTAATTTTCGTTGTGTTTAACGCTAACAGGTGTGGTGGTCTGGTGCAGTTAGTCTAGACTAGAGATGTTATTTCATTATTTAGAGTGGCGTGAAAGTTATCATAAAGAGTTTGGATTTTTCAAATGAATACTCCATGCGTGTTGAGTACTTTTTGAATAAACTAAAATTATGGAACTCTCATCATCGTCGCCGAACGCTTGGGTAGGCGTTATCTTTCGATACGTTTACGCTGCGACTACGATAGTTTTTCGTGCTAATTCACACTTACGTCCCGAGGGTGCAATTCAAAAGTTGTTATTTACTTTTCACTATCGGCAGTCTTTAAAGACTGTTCTGCATGTTCTTTTTATTATTTTTGATTTGGCTACGTGGACTTTGAACCGAAAAAATTAAAACATTGCTGTTGATTGTACAAAAAAGTACAAAAGAACAAGGGAGACTTCGGATAATGTGTAATTAGAGGGTAATTACATTCTTTTTTTGAGTTGGCGAGCGAGTCCTAAACTGCCAACAGCGTGCCTACTGCGTACTTCCAGCATTTTTACGATCGGCGCAATTAACAAGGGACTGGAGCAAATATTTTCTTTATCTTTATAATGCCGACGAGCTTTTTCTTGTACCTAATTATTTTCCTAATGATTCATTGGTTCCAGTTTTAAGTAGGTCTTATCCTTCCGTCCACGTTAGTACACAACTGATCTTTGACAAGCAGCTACGCATTTCTGGTAGGTATTATAACTATCAAAACATTCGCCTCATAATAAATACAAGAGAATAAAGGATAGGGATGTTTAACATCACTTAGACTCAGGCTCAGATGCATAGCTCGAGTCAACTATAGTGCCTGGAAGATGGCAATAGGCTCACCCTCTATTACGTGGGACCGAATTCAATGATATTCACCTCTGTCTAACCCTCCGGAGATAAGGACGTGATTATATATGAATATGTATATATATCTAAATAGAGAAAATAGACTCTGCCTTTAACTTGTTATGGTAAATCCACCCCTACTTTACTTCGAATATATTTTTATTAATTTTAATCACTTTTAACATACAAATAATAACACATATACACTTTCGTTTTTGGCGCACATTTAATTCTATTAGTGCTAGAAGTAGACCGATGTGCGCGCGCGATACAGCTCGATATTTATGAGTCGCGTGCCTCGTCGCCGTTTGGGCCTCACGGCTGCGGAGCGCGATACGCACCCTGCTGGCGTAGGGTCACCACTCACCACAGATCATAGAAAACTGTTAATACTAACTTAATACTTAAACTAGTAAGTTTCCTTTGTATTGATTTACTTGACAATGAGCTGGATAAAATAATTTCCAGTTAATCAAAATACATCCAGCCAGAATAAAATATACTGGATGCTTATTTTGCTGACAGCACGGTTCATCCTACTAGAAGCAGCCTTCATGAATAAACGCATGCCAATTAATATGAACAATTTACAGCAAAAACATACTATTAATATTATATATTCTATGGTAGACGGCTTGAGCATTTATTACAAGCAGGTGCATTTATTTTGAATGTACATTCAATAGTTGAAAACATGAAATAACGAGCTCGATAATTTACGTATGTCATAGTACCTGCACGAATGAATTAAGTTAATGTTTTATACTTTAACCTACGTGACATATTTGAAAAGACATTTACGAGTGAGTTATAGGCTTTTCTGTATAGTTCACTATATTTTATCAATACGAAGAATAAGTTTTTATTGCTATTATTAATAGCTATTGTCCTGCTTTGTCCTCTGCACTGACGGCACAGTGATTACAGGGTCGGCAGCGCGAGTGTGGCTTCTCTGGTGTTACACACGCGTGTCCTAAACACGGTAACCACTTTCCATCAGGTGGGCCGTGCGCTTGTCTGCCACCTAAGTGGCATAAAAAAAACGTTAACAGTGAATGAGGCATAGGATAATAATATTCTTTTTTAAATTCTTTTAGGATTATGATAAAAATTGTTCAGACACGTTATAAAAATCATTCAATCACAAAAATTTCTCATATTTTTAACTTTTTTGTATAACCTTTTTTTCGTGAGATCTGATAACGATATATCTTGCACCATTTATAATTTCTTAATACAATTAGGACACAAACACCACCTTTGGTTGACTGGTAGAGAATCCCTGTGGCACTAAGTCCGTCTATGTAACTACATAGGTTATTTATTTAAACTTTATGCATAAGTATGCATAAAGTTTAAATAAGTAAATACATAAATAACTACTTCTTCCAAATAAAGACTAACCACTATTTTAATTACCCTGAATGCTAGAACTATATTTGTCAATGTTTGTCAAATTCCAATAAAATCGGACTAGGTACTTGGCAGCCCTACACTTGTCACTATGTCTCACTGAAATACCCGTAACTACCTTGATTTTTTTTACTAATTATATTATTGGACGCGAGCACGCTATTGTACGGTTCATTAAATTAGTACAACCTGCTGAACAGGCTTTATCTGTGCCGTTTCGTTCAGGCGACCTTAAATAACCGTTAATTTTGATTCAGGTAAATCTAGATCGGATCACGTAAAATATTTCTAATTGTTGTAATTATTTATTAGAATGAAATTTAAAAGGAAAATGAATGACTGGTTTACGTGAAAAAGAACATGGTACCTACTCCTTGTAGGTAAATGGAAGGATAATGTTACAGAAAATGCACTAACTACAAATGATTATGATAAAGGGTGGCAGATGATATATCATTTACCTACTAACAGAACAATGTTTAAGAGTATCATTTAAAAATATCTATGTATATCTTATTTTACAGTGTTATCTTTGTTAAAAAGTACCAGTAATGGTATAGGTACTATGCGCCTATTGTGCGTCAGAGGCGACCAGTTCAAACCCCACCCACTACAACCATGAACTCATACTCGTAACATGTACAATTAAGCTTTGTTAACATGAATACATGTAATGCGTGACTCATTTTAATAACTTCAAAAATTTCGTTGGAATGAAGTCACCGTCTAATAAGGGGCATAACTAAATTTTTCGTTGAAGTGAAACCTGACATACCGGGGCAGTTCTGAAAAGGTTTGCTTTAAATATTATGTATCTGTATATTCATGAAGGAACCTCTGCTGCTAGAAAATGTTCCTTCGGTGTCAGAGATTTATAAGTAATACTCGTATATCTATGATCTGCCAACTATATCAGGAAGCAACCTTGTTGTTGTTTGTCAAGCACATTTTCATACCTCGTAATATTATTGAAATTTCAATAACAGAAAACCTTTTGCATGAGCTAGGAATTGATTCCGCAATCTCATGCGCTGCAAACCCAATCCTCGTAGTTGTAGAATCGAGACAGGTATTTTCGGTTGTCGTAATCTAAATACAATATGCAGGTGAACACAAATGATGTTTAAATTTTATTATACGTTACAATGTAACTGTTCGCATGCTTTCGCACACATAAAGTCAATGGTTAACCAAATGTTTGAAATTCAACAAAACATTTGTTATAAACATTCGAAAAACAAGTAGGAGCGTGTTCCATTATAATTTAAACAGTCGTAATAATGGGAATGCCGTCTGAAAGTCACTTTCGTTAGGAGAAAGGAGACGGTGATATACAGAGAGGTGCAGGTGCGAACAGGAGGGCCTTGAGGGTCGGACGGATTGGCGTGCAAGGCAGTAGTGCTGGGCGCTCGACTCAGATTTAATTACCGGGACAGCGGGACAGAATGCCACTTTTAGAAAGTGTATCTGTTACAGTGTTATGGACGCGCGATATCGACGATCCGATAGAGGTCAATCGGTGAACTTTCCATCTCATTAATTTACATTTTGACATACTTATTATTCGTGTGGGAAAGTCTATAACTGGTCACGTATCATCGCTGCAGTAGTAAGCATTTTTTACTATAAAAATAACATAAACTCACGCCTATATTCCCCGAAGGGATAGGCAGAGGTGCTAGCACCCACATTTCGCCAGATTTTGTTTATAATCAGCTCGGCGAACCTTGATCCCTATGACACTGACAGTTATTCCCACGACACAACCTTGTAGTAGCGTCACCGTTATATTATAATCGAATTGGCGGTGTCTAAAAATGATATTTATTAATTTTAGGCAGATATATGCAATTACAATAATATCCCGTTGGAATTATAATAATTATTAACACTTACAAGAAATTATCTCAATCAGACTTTACGTTGACGTCCTGCAAAAGTTACTCCGTTTGGAAGATATCGACTAGTGCGGAAAAGTATCGATAAACAAATATCGAAAATGGAAACGAGTGTACAAAATACATCAATAGAGCACCTACGCTCTTAGTGTCAGATTTATAATCATTTAAGTTGTTTGCGATAATAAAATAAAGGAGATTTAACAAATTTATTGTATATACCTACTCAAATAAAACAAAAGCGGTTTATTTATGATTTTTTAATATACATTAATCTGAATCTGACAATGGTGTCACCGATTGCGTCTCAGACTCGGAATCCGAACTGCAGCTGCTTTCTCCTATGTTTATGATAAACGGCTGGTCTACTATATTGTCGTATCGCACGTCTCGATTCCAATCATCTAAGCATAGCTTTTTCGTCTTTTCAACCACTTTCCTCCAATTGTCCGGAGTCACTTGACTACATGCCTCTTGTAGCAACGTAAGCATTTTATTAGCTGTGAATGGTGGAGTGGTGTTAAGCCTGGCTGCACAACCTGAAACAATAATGGTTTAGATTGAAAATGATGCAAAGTCAAAGAGCGAGATCGGGGTAAGTACATTATAAGTACATAATTTTGTACGTTAAAAGTGTGTAATTGATATAAGCACATGGATAAAAATAAAAATGCAATTTGCTAGTGAAATAAAATAGCTTTAAATAGTACTAGCCGACTAGACAGTCACCAGTGACCTAAATAAAAACATGTTAAAATAAATACAAATCAACCCACCTTTGATCTGCGCCCATATCATTTCGATTGCATTATATTGGCAGTGGTAGGGCGGTAGCCGAATCACGGTGTGCCCTTTTGATTTTGCCATCTCATCCAAGAAATATTTCTTCTTTGTTTGCTGTTTATGAAGGTTCAACAATCTAACTAATTCCTTTTTCAGCATTTGAGTATTAGCTGCCACACCATTGTTTTGCAGCCACTCTATTATTTCGCCTTTATTGTTGTTCGCGGTAGGCGCTTTATTAATTTGCACAGAGTGGTATGGGGCGTTGTCCATTAAAATGTAGTGGGGCTCGTTTAAATTGTCTAATAGTTTTGTGAACCATTTCTTGAAATTCTCAAAATTCATCTCTTCGTGATAATCACTTGTTTTCACGGATTTGAAGGCCCACAAGCAGTTAGGTACAAAACCTTTGGCTGTGCCAGCGTGGCAGATAATCAAACGCTGGCCCTTGCCTTCTGGTGCTTTGGTACAGGATTTCTCTGTGTCGTCTGTCCATGTTTTGGAGACTGAGTGATTGGCGTTGAGCCACGTTTCGTCCAGATAAACCACCTTGTCCCAGTTCTCGATGTTTTTTATTTGTCGTAGAAAATCACACCTCATCAATCCAATGTCCTTCCGCTCCATTATCACTTTTCTTTTGTCACACTTCCCATAACGAAATCCACATTTTTTTATAACTTGTCTGAGAGAAGTGAATCCACCTTTAAATAAATCAGCCGATTTCAGCGACGCTAATAATTTTGTGCAAGTCGGCAGTTCACCTCGAAAATAATAGCCGTAAATATGGTTTCGTATCGCTGCCATGTCGAAATCATCGGGGTTAGTTACGGGTCGTGCCCTATTATGTTTTTTCTTCTTTGGAGTTGATAATTTGTTCTCCTCCATCGACGATTCGCCGAACTTCTCCTTTGTAATTCGGGAAACGGTAGCTTTGCCAATTCCCAAAGCATCAGCAACACGGTCGCGTACGTTGTCAAGTGGCAACAAAGGTCCGCCATTTTGTAGTTCGCGAGCAAAATAGTCACGCAAGCGTACAACAAACTCCCGCGTTTCACTGTTGAGTACAGTTTTTCTCAGTCTTTTCGGCATTTTGAAACACCAACAAACACAAAACAGCAACAATAACAAAAACAGAAAACAACAATAGTAACAAACAAAGGATTCCGTTGACACAAGAAAACACGTGGCGCATACAAGGCGTTAGCACTCGTACTGGCGTAGCGAACTGACAGTACTAGCGTAGTGACAGATCAGATAGTGTTGCTATAACTAAAATTTTAATTCACATTAAAATTATACAGTCCGACCATGTTACCTCTGCATCGGAATATTGGCAACCCCATATACAAATACACGGATACTTGTAAATATAACAAGCATTATAATTATAGTAATGTAGATTATATTTTAAAAACATGTTTATCGATGTGGCTGAATGCAAGTCACGCCTTTGCCTATAAAAAGTTGCGATATATCGACACGACCCGTCACTAGTATGAACTGTCATAGGGATCAAGGTTCGCCGAGCTGATTATAGGTCCCAATGTAGGTGGCGAGCCTATTGCCATTAACCGGGCACTTATAAACCTGCGATAAATACACACATAACTTCGAAAAGCATCGAAAAGTCATTGGTGTGTGCCATGGTAAAACCTGGGATCGAACCCGAGACCTTTTCACTATACACAAATTATTTTATTGATGCAGCTGCCGATTTTATAAATCTTTCTTAACTTTTTTTGCCTTTAAGTGAAGTTTAAATACATGTAGGTTCATATTATCGCTGCTATCGGGTAATAGGATTTCTTTTACTGCCTATCTACTATTTTTTTTCTATTACGAGTACCTATATTTTACAAGTAAAAATAAAAGCTTGTTGTAAAAATTACCACCTGTAGTTATAGGTACAATGTAATGCTAAGTGGGGTGAAAAGAGCGTAAAATTGTTACTAAACTTTACGATTCTTTATGTCACGGCTCGAGACGTTTACTTCTCACAGAGCTGTGCCCTAATACGTTATGTAACTCCTATGAGTAGTACTTGATTATTATATTCACCCTCATCAGCGTTTACTTCGTTTTTCAGGGTTTTAAATAATAAGTAATTTTGGAAATAATCCTGTTATTATATAACTTACCAACATAAAATTTGATACTCAAATAAGAATAAAAACCTTAAATCATATTTACCAAAAAATATTGTAGCTATTAACGTTCACTATATTTTACCAAAGTCATAAAAGCAACTTGCTTTTTTAAACTTACAACTATAAAATTTTCAAATCGCGATACGTAAGGCCTTGGTTCAAGCTTAAAAATAATGAAAATAGTAAAAAGTGTCGTAAACTTTTATTGTACAGTGTTTTATCTAAACAATACACAGGGCCAGCGGGGTGTGGGGCAAGTGTAGGAGGGGAGGGCAGGGTCTGAAGGCTGTGTGCAATAAATAGCGTTTTATCTGTGACTCCGTCACGTGCCAAAATACCTTAATTGCTATTGTAGCTAATTAAATATATTCACGAAAGCCTTATTGCTGAAAAGGGTTATTTTTAATTTACGATCTTTATGTTGTTACATTAAGGTTTATAATAGATTTTAGCGGAGCAGCCTCATTGGAAGCCATTAAGTTGTTGAAATAGTGACCATTAGAGTATTGTGTTGCGTGGCAATAGTTCTTATAAACTCAAATCTGTGTGCCCCAGTAAAGTTTGTCCACTACAATATTTTAACCGGAGGTTACACCTGCTACGATTAGGCCATTATCTTCGGAAACTTGATCATAATGTTACATAGAGGGGATTTTGTGGCCCAATTATCCTATGACGATCCCTTGGTAAATTATTGTAGCTACCCCGAGAGAGAGCCTGAGCATCATGGAGCACGTGTCCCAACTTGTTAGTGAGGCAGGCTTGGCCTCGTAGATCTTGGTGGAGATCTTGTTTTATCACAAGTAAAGTTAAATGGCAGATTCACAATGTTAAACTACAAGCTGATGCTGATAAGTGATGATTGAGTAACAAACAGCCGTATATGTCCACACTTTCAGATTTTAAATATTTAAATGATTGACTAGTTATTTACATGTATCCATCTTTTACATTCATTACATCTCTGCCTATAAACAAAGCTTTCTCGAATAAACCTTATCCTGAAACCCAACAATTTAATTCACGAACTAACCAAGGGTCCTTTGCGGTTGTAAGCTGAGCCTCGTCAGTAGACATCGTCGCGGAAGCTAATTCTAAACTATTTGTCGCTTCAAATATTTTCAAATACTTGCTCTGGCTTGACTGAACACGAAGGCTTCCGTGTGACCTGATCCGTAACTCTTTCCACTAATAAAGAAAGTGGGGACTCTTTAACCTGTTAGTTAGGTTTTTTTCTGAAAACTCCGATGACGTGACGACCGTTATATGCAAATGTACGTTATATATAAATATTGAGGTTTCATTTAGGAATTGAACAAAAACTTACAATGTTCTTCCTAAATTACTACGACTGTGGTGTGATGGTTTATATAAGGCTGTTTGAAGACACTCACAGCAAGAAAGTAAGTCACGTAAAACACCAACAAATTATTCCTGTCCTTCACAAGGGACCTTGTTCGTTATTTGTGAAACAAATGAGTTTTCAGTTTCGTTTGGTTACGCGTAAATGAAGTCACAGTGTAGAGTGGTACAGTGCACAACATACTGTCGTACGTACTATATATTTATAAGTGTTTGTTAGACTGTGCTATTACGATAAAAACGATGGCATTATTATTGTATTTTTTTTTTTTTTTTTACGTGCGCATAATCCCCACGGATACCTCCCCACCGGAGCCGGTGGAGGAGGTTATGTCGGACTCGAACCGACTAAAACGCACGCCGCCTGTGGGTCGTTTTGGTTGCCGAAGGTGAGGTTGACAGGCATATCCCTCGCACCCCGGCCGACCCAGGGCCATCTCTCACGATATGGCCCTCTTCTCGGGTGTGGGGACTACAGAGTCCCCAACTCGTCCCCGGAAACGGGGAGGCGCGCTACGTGCGCCACCGCCGCGGCCTGCTTCTGCCAGGGTGACATGCGGCTTCACCTGTCACCCCCAGGCCGGCGCTCATGGGGGGCGGAGGTCGTTCATCGTGCATTATTATTGTATAACATGTTGTTTGCCAATTGAAATGAAATCATTCAAAATCGTGCATTTAACATAACATACCACTATTTTTGCTACACATGAAATACTATGATGGAATCAAATGAGATTTAGGCTATCGGCTATTTAGGCACCGACTTCTAACAGATCAGTAAATCTATAATTTTATTTTTCACACTGTTTAGTGCCTTTTTTGTTTCTTGAAGTCGGTTTAAAATTTGTTAAAAGTGTATTTATTTTGTGATAGTTTAGTGTAGATAGAAGTGAAAATGTAAATGTTTAAATAGTAAAATCAGAAATTCGATAAGTTTAAACAAACAATTTTCAGGTACATACTGAAACCATTTATTTCACCGAGGCAGACGACAAGCTTGCGGTTGAAAACCGATCCTCGGAGGAGGGTGACGTCAGGCGGGCGCTGGAGTGGCGTACGCCCCGGTGACCCCGGTGGCGGCAGTTTAAAGTTTAGCGTGACAGTAAAACTGAGACTCGAATGCTATTTTACAGCCCTCTAATGGTATTGAAGCATACGCTCCGCCAGGTGTACATGTAGGTAAGTGGCTAAAGGTGCAACTTTATAATAGAATAGAATAACAACAAGAACCAACAATCTTGTAGTCTGTGGAATTCAAAAAAATTGACATTCTTTCCAGGGCAACTGTATAGGTACGCTTTTTACCAGGATGCCTAATAAAATTATTGATTTACCTGAGGATTAATTTAAAAATATAGTTAAGAGTAAATTGTGGCAGAAAGGCTTTCGATTTTTGTGTTTCGATCATATTTCTTTTTATATTGACATTTTGTATGTGCCGATTTAATGGTCTATACAGAATCTTACAGGGTCGGCAGCACGGATGTGACTCCAGTGGTGTTACACACGTTCATAGGTCATGGTAACCACTCTCCATCAGGTGGGCCGTGTGCTTGTCTGCCACCTACGTTGTATAAAAAAAGAATAAATGATTTTTACCTTTGACTGTAATAGCATTGGATCAAATGTTCATTAATTCAAATAGTAACCAATCTGATTTTATTTATACGCTGTTATAATGCAGTAGAAGCATTGACGATGAAGAAAGGAGGATAATTTGACAATCACAAAGCACGTCTGAGTGGTGTTCAAGCGTCTGAGATGCCTGAGTTCGTCAGACTAGCGCACTCGAAGAGATTCAATTTTGGCTGCTTCTACGAGTAAGTAGTTATTATGAATTACGCAATTGTTTTGCACCAGTGTTAGGCCTGTTAATTCTCTAATTTCGAATGTTCGTATTGATTTGTGGCAATTGCTTAGCGATGCACGTATCACAGCGATTATTGTTTGGCTATACGATTTTAATACGATTTATTTATTGTCTGACTATGGAAACAAATGTGAGACATACAGAAAACCGAGGTGGAAAGGGCTAGCCCTAGCCACATTTATTGAAGGAACAGACGCGAGACGTTGGCACTGGGAGGCGTCACGCTATACGAATGTTACACACTTGTGTGTATGGTAGGGTACTAACACAAAAACACTTAAAAGAAACAAGGGAGAAACCCAGTTTTGGGCTTAACCATTGAGACTTAATCTACCACGCCACTACCGGTGGTGTCATGGGGATAGAATATTGCCCTAAACACTACCAGTAGTGTCATTGGATAGTGCCACGGGGCAGTCACGACTCAAAAATATATTCTCACTCCAACATTGGAAAGTTAAACTAATTGAACTGTTTCAATGAAGTACATGCTCCTTAGTCGAACACTAACATTAAACGTGTATAAATTGACTACTTTACAAAGTACACACTATTAATCTTCACCGAAAAACAAACAATGCTTCCCATTCATATGTCTGTCTCTCTCTTGCTAAGTGTTGTTCATAACATATCATTACCGCATTTATGGCGCGAGACGCGGTTAGGCGGGGAGCTGGGGGCGCTTAGCTGTTAATAGTATACCCGCACAATATTGATAGCTTTTAGTTTCAAACACCTCGTTCTGTTTATCCCACAGATTATATTTGATTTATTGTTTCATGCGATGATGAATTAGTGTTTAATAAAAAATTTAAAAAGAATTTAAGTTGTGTGATAAAGCCAGTGTTTATGTTTGTTTATTGGGTGCGTTTCATAGGGTTATTTTGAAACGATTAGATATTTATGACTGTAAAGTGTTAGAACATAAAACATTCATTAAATATTTAAGTAGCCATAAAAATTATAAAGAATATTATCCGACATTCTTGACTTAATGGTATTCAATAACATAATGATGTAGCCTCAGTACAAGTTGATATGACTAGCTGTCATTACAGGGTATTATAATAACTACTGCAATTACTATGGCATTCCTTCTGCGAGCAAGTAATGCTCGTGAAGGAGGAGGCGGGGCGGGAGCGGCTACGGGTGCGACGAAGGATCGCAAGCCAAGCTGCCCGAGTACGAAGGCAACTCGGGCGTCGGAGGTCGATGAACGACCTCCACCCCCCATGAGCGCAGGCCTGGGGGTGACAGGTGGAGCCGCCTATCACCCTGGCAGAAGCAGGCCACGGCAGTGGCGCGCCTGGCGCGCCTCCAATTTTCCGGGGACGAGTTGGGGACTCTATAGTCCCCACACCCGAGAAGAGGGCCAGATCGTGAGAGATGGCCCTGGGTCGGCCGGGGTGTGAGGGATATGTGATGATGTGGCCTATCAACCTCACCTTCGGCAGCCAAAACGACCCACAGGCGGCGTGCATTTTAGTCGGTTCGAGTCCGACATAACCTCCTCCACCGGCTCCGGTGGGGAGGTACCTATCCGTGGGGGTTTTGCGTACGTAAAAAAAAAAACTTGAAACTGGAATGAAATCTATTAAAGATGAGTATTACTTGGGGTTAGTCGCTGCCTTATCTAGGTATCATATGAGTCTTAAAGCAGTTTACTTATTTATAGTTAACTAAAAAATTTAGTATTAGTAATTTCGGTTAGTATATTCTACTTTTTTAATGTGGCTGAATTCAACGAGGTTAATTTTTTTATTGCATCGAGAGGGAAATATAGTCGATAAATTATTGTGGAGCAAAAAAACTCTGGAATGAATCCAGCTAGTTTCAGGTTAGCAGTCTCCTGGCCTAACCGTTGCAATAACGAACATACATTAGTGCGGCATTTACTCCGCACTAAATCATAACTAATGTGCACCTGCCGTATAACAACATCGCGGTAGCCATACCTCTTGCTCAAATTATATTCTTTTCTTATATATTTACAAAACTATATTTATTGTATATTGAATATCACGTATTTTCATTGCTATTAACCAATTATTGAGTGTTATATACACTCGTTACTAAGTATTGTAGAACAGATTGTGCGTGGAGAATTCGGATTCAGATTTAAAAGAAGGTATGAATCCTGATATCTCCAATTTTAAATATTGGCAAATGAATAGCTTGTAGGTACTTGCGACAATTTGTAGGCACGTGGTACAAATACGAACCGAGTAGCTGGCACCACAAATGTTTTTATTTAATTTCCCATGCGAAATCATGGGGTCGATTAGTTTAAACCAAAAATCACATTTTCTAACAACTTCTGATCCAGACGGAGGTCTAGTCTCATAATAACTGAACATAGGTATGTTAAATAGCTTTAAATCATTAAAATTCTCCCGTTCATATTAATAACCAGCTTGTTTAAGTGCGCGGCCATTACGCAGCATCCTGCCCCTTGGCGCCACCCGCGCGGCAGTCAACGGACGGAAAATATAAATATTGTTAATACACCTATAAATGACGATAAACATTTCGGCTCAACACATGATTTACTGTACATCATTATATTTATTAATAAGTTAGACCATTCAGTAGTTATGTCATATGGCTTATGCTTATGCCCTGCGCAGATGAGATACTTTTGCTAGCGTGCTTTTTTTCATTTCACTCATTCAAAATAGATTCCTTCTAACCAGCAGGCATAATCACTTTATCTAGCCATAGAATCACTTCTCTATGTTGGAAGAACCTCACACACCATTCCTCCTCTGTAACAACAGTGGGATATGAACCTAGCCGTATGCAAAATATTCCGTATTGTAACACTCACCCAAAGCGGTGCGGACGGCTGCAGCTGCGACGCGAACGCCATTCGGAAAGCATCTCCCACCAGCGAGTTCAGTTCCTCCGCCTGCGAAATAGAGAAATTACTTTAGACTATTTAGAAAAGGCATGGCATGAATCAGGCAGGCCTCTAAAAGGACAGATCTTTTTTTTATACTACTTAGGTGACATAGCCCACCTGATGGGAATGGTGATTACCGTGGCCTATGGACGTATGCAACACCATAACCATGTATTTAGGTGGATCTATCACAACGATGTGGCCTCATTTTGTCGTCACAGGTCGAATACAATATAAAACTTGTTATAATATTACAACTAGAAGCATTAGAAGGTTTCTTTAGAGTCGGCAGCGCGAGTGTGACGCCACTGGTGTTGCACACGTCTATAAGCTACGGTAACCACTTCCCATAAGATTGGCCGTGTACTTGTCTGCCACCTAAGTGGTATAAAAAAAACAACTACTACAAACTAGACTGAAGAACATAATATGTTCTACAATCTGCAGTATATCTTGCTCTATACTGTCTTAATAAGTTATATCTTCGAGCGTATCAGTGCCGAGCCGACTAGGAGTCGAAGTGGTCGCTATGGCCGAAATCGGTCGGAAGCATCAAAAATCAATCAATTCTTTACATTGTAAAACCTTCTTAAATGGTTATGCCAATAAAAAGAGGAATATAACGATGTTTGTAGTAAAAGAGTCAGTTTTTTTTAGTTTACAATCGGTAAATGTACATATTCTAATGCCACTGACGAAAGCTGCCGCACTGACCAAAGTCAGGCTCTTATATTAAAAAAGAAAGTAAAAGTGTCAGTCCCTACAGATACAAATCTATTTAATTAGGATAACAATCTACGACACTCAGCACCTTGTGATATAGAGTACGATATAACAATGTCATATTGTCAATAGTTATATTGTCTCTTCGTAAGATTGTACATGTAATATTTTGAAGGTAACATCACAGTTAGAATAATGGACACCTCATACCAGTAGACACAAGAAGTCTTGTTCTAAGAATAATTTGAATCGAGAACAAAAATGTAGAGAGAAAGATATCGGACAAGGAGGCACGTACTTACATAATAACACGAGTAAATGCAACAAATTAGGCATGATTTGTTGCAGTAAGTATTTCTTTTAACAAGATGGGAGCAGTAAAAGTGCGATATGCTAACATTTACACAATAATATAAACAACGTACAAAATTTGAGTTCATGCTTGAAAAGCAAGTTTAAATGGAGTCTACTGCGCTACTGCGTCCGCTACTTATGGATCCGCCTCTCGGTTACAGGACACTCTCGAAGGGAGTCGCAGAAATATAACATTGTACAGGAATGTTGACATAGTTCTAATCTATAGTTTAATTAGAAACACTTATATCTGCAGGATTATTTTTTTTTTTTTTTTACGCTTCATGGTCAGTGAGTCTGTGACCACGGCTAGTGGAATTTGGTTAACACTTCGTGCAATTCAAAAGTACATCCCTAGCTAGGTATATCATGATAGCGTTTACTCCAGGTAAAATTATTAAATATAAAACAAATGCTTTTAGATAATTATTTCAAGTACCCATGGAGTTAGTCAAGAACTTTACCAACCTTCACGCTGGAGTTGTGCACAAATTAATAAATGTGAAGGTGAGATTTTTTTTCTAACCTTAACACCAGCGTGAAGGTGAGTTAATCGAGTTGTTTATGTGATAGGTATGGGTTATGTGTACTTTAATTACTTTAACATTGCAAAAAATTCTGAGTTTGTACATTTAATAGGCAGGTACAAAACTCGATTAGATTGTAGAAAACACGGACAAAGCGTTAAAAGTAGCCCACGTCAAACTTGAAAAACGCTCTATGTGTATGAAAAAAAACGTTGTCAATTCGCTATTCTATTAATGTGTGATGAAAAAAACGGAAAAACCAACAACACACTTTCACATTTAAGACATTAATAGAACACTATGTTTTTTTGTAGGCACACCAAAAAAAATGATGATATGAGGTTGATCAAGTACAATGGCAATGTATTTAGGAGTGGTGATAAAGTCTGCGTAATTTTTTTACATTACAATACAATATCTACTTGTTTGTTAACTCTCCAGTTACCTACTGCAATAAAGAATATAAACCAAACACATTACCATCGTAACTTACTGACTTTCGCCTGTACTTCTTGGGATCTTTACACAATAGCCTCTAGACCGCAATGCAATGGCGGCGGCGCAATATTGAGCCATCGAGCGGAGTTACCATGTACCCCGTTCTCTCCCTGCCACCAGGCATAGGCCCTTTTCACACACACGGTTTCCATGCAAACTGTGTCATCACACTTTCTTAAGTAATGTGACATGAATTTGCAAGCTTTTCCACGTCGCGTCATCGCGACCGCGCCATGTCTATGATGTATAGGACCGATTTATTGCAAAAAACTAGAACTTTTTACAATCACATCACATGGATTTCACAGATGCATTTCCCGCGTCTACGCATGCAATATTCTTTTACATTATTTGATGAGGCTGATTATCATGAAGAGATAAGTTGACTAGTGTTTTGTACGTTATATTAAACAAGAAATTTTCTTAAAATGTATATCTGAAAACTCTAGTTGCTGACTAGGTCCGGCAATGCGTAAAATCTTTATAGCATGTTGACTAACTAACTTAAACGAAAACCGTATGTGTGAAAAGGGCCTTAAGGACTACCGCGCAACTCATCTGCCTTAATACGTCCAACTTAATCCCGGCCTATCCTGGGATGAGAATGAATGAGTATTACAATAGGAGTGGTGTTAGATCGAGTTCTAGTATTTGCTTTAGCTGCTGTATTTGGTAGATGTTCATATTTTTTGTTCAATTTAACAATTAATTTCCGTACCTTTACGTAAATTGATTGCTTGCCTGCTACCAAAGTTATATAAAAAATTAGCAATTATGACTATAGTAGCTGCATATAATCACCATAATATTACAGAAGTGGCTTATCATCAGGTACCTACCTACGTAACGCTACTTATATGTAAGTATATTATTTCGGATGGCTCCATACAAATCGAACCTAACACGCCTAATACCATCGCGTGTTGACAAGCTTCCATGTTTGTTCCGGTACTGATATAGTAGATCTTATCGTTCGTATCGCAACATTGTTTGTGCATCACTTAAAAGTGCCTAAGTACCACGTTATATTGACTACTGAGACCTCAAATATCTCTGAACAAAACGTAAATACTAGACTTGTATATTTCATTGTGCTTTTTTTTCACGATATGGTTCAACTAAACTGTATTTAACGCTTCCGATATAATACTATGCAACAGAAACTGACGCCTTTTAGCTACTATTAAAATAACTCTCAACACAATTTAAGAAACCCAATCATCACTAAGCACTAAGATAATTAATTAAAAAACAGTATCATTGTGGCGTAGTCTGCGCACATCCAGCGCGGCGCGGAGCAGTTAATCCGTCGACGAACATTAAGTCCGAACGTGCTCGCGAACAGCGCTGTTTAATCCGCCGGATTGTTACTTATATTTGGGAAGATGAAGACAATCTTGTGCACAGCATCTATCGATGTTAATTAACTCGCGGTTGGCGGGAGCGAGGACTCATTCCGTATTTGAATGTTGTATTGTTGTTGATCTCATTTGTAGCTGATGTTTCATTTTGGAATACTTCTGTAGCGCTTGCGGAGTAGTAAGGTTGCAATTGCATTCAATTCCAATTTTCTTTTTAATATAACACACTAATATTGCTAAGCTGAAGGCAAAGTCCCAAGAAAGAAGGTCACCATTACATACACACCATGTTACAAAGGTCATACTCTACTTGAAAGCCTCGTCAGATGCTTTTTACATCGCGCTATAAAGAACCTGGAACTGTACGAAGAGCCTTATTAAAAAATTATTTTGGGTCCATTCAATATAAAACGTATGCATTCTGCAATTGGGTATTGCGCATGGATTGTTATGCTCGTACTATAAATACGTCCATATAGTAATGAATTTCCAATTAATCCTGTCTTACTTTCACACGCAATAATAGCGCAACATAAAACGAGGTCTTGTAAAAGTTTTACATCACTCATCATCAGTAATGCGGTGATTAAAATTAATCTATGGATCACAGGAAAACACATTAGCGTACCAAGTGATCGATTATATCGGTTAGGCTGTCGATAAGTCGATGCTATCGGCGGCTTCAAAGACGCACCAAATTGACATTAATTTATAATTTGATGCTTCTGTGTTTTTGTTATCATTCAGTATTAGATTATGGTAACATGTACCCATTTATATAATGACTTGTAACAGTCCTATCAAGGGAAAGCTCTGTAAAACTATTGAACTTCAATTTCTAAGATATATTCCAATTAAATAACATTTATTTAATTAGGACATCCATTGGTTAATACAACAATACCATACAATATCACACAGACGAGTACAATAATTTAATGGTTGTTTAACGTCACTAGGCAGCCACTGCATGCTCAATTTATTGGTGGAGTGCGAAACTATACTCCATTTGGTCAGGCACCCAACCAATGCCAAACAATCTTGTAGCGACTTTTTACAAAACCACATACAAATAAACTAGGCCAACTGACGAACTATTGGTTCAATTTCGGATTTTAGTCTCTTAAATAAGTCTCTTAACAAAAAAATATTAGGTAATAAACTGTGTTTTTAAATAAAACATCGTAAAAAGACACATCAAGACCGCTCTCAGCTTGTCTTAAAAGGCCAAGCATCAACCATTCCACACAGACACAAAATGAACAAAAGTTTTTTTTTATACAACTTAGGTGGCAGACAAGCACACGGCCCACCTGATGGCAAAAGGTTACCGTGACCTATGAACGCGTGTAACACCAGTGGATCACATCCGTGCTGCCGACCCTGTCACATAGAGTAACTTTTAATATCATCGTTATTTTACTTATTGTTCCGGATTAGCCCTAGTAAAACATTTGAAAACACTGTGTCGTTTGCAAAAGCGACGAACCATATCGTCAGTAGCCGCATATAACCGCTACTTCCTCAACCGGCTCAACTGCATTAATAATTGCAGCTACACTGACAATCGCCGGCGGAAATACCTGACTCTTCCCAACTACATAAATCCCTAGTCTCTACCCCTTTGCCATAAGGTCTACTTTTGTCCGTTCTTTGGAAGTAAATGTGGTTCAATTTTCTAACGCATATAATTACACAAATAAACAGGCCTGGACGTACACTTACTGTGACAGGATAATTTTCTGGTCTACAGGAAACAGAAGCAAATTACTGTTATGTCTACAAGTGTGCCGGTGTTGCCTCAGACGTATAATCAGATCTTCTTATAGTGCTAGGGTAGGTTTCAAGCTTCACGTACGACACACTTAAATAGATGTACTCCAACTTACTGTACAGTGTATAACTGTCCTATTTGTCTGTATTCTGTGTAGTTACCCGGCTAGTTTATAAATAAAAATCATATAATATCTCGAGTATGTACTCGCAGATAGAGTAGCTACGGTTTGCAGGAACCGTCTAGCGATGTGGGTATAATTATGTCTGGCCTAATCTTTTCTTCTACTTACGGCTTTTCGCCGTAAAAATTAGATGCGTTCTAATGATTTTACAGCAATAACCCGGAATGATAATGATGAGTTAGTTAAGCAACGTCGTTATAAAAAATACTTGATTGTTATGGCTAGTAATATGGATTGCTCCTTCAGTATTTAATTAAAAGCTTTTTCATCTGACTTAAATACAAATTATACAACACATACATTCAATTATTTGTTGTTAACTGTATCTCGGTATAAAGTAATGATTACAGATTAAACTTCAATACCGTTGTTTTTTTCTGAATTGGTAATTGAATGTTCGTACCTAATCTATAAAGCTGGTGCAATGCTCTTATCTATCAGCCTTTGAGGATGAAAATGTAAGCCTTGCCTATTACTGAGATATTCCCGCCCCGAAAGTTTATGTAACAAAATGTTTTATTCAAACCGTCACTCCCAAAATATTACACTCCACACACATCAGTTCAGTTCTGCAATAGAACCCAACTAACCTATTTGATTTGTTCCTACTCCACAATCTTCGTCTGAACAATCCCATTTATAGAATTTTCTCAATATAGTTATTTACTTAGTACTATTTCATCACAACCGCCAAGCAGGTTGTAATGCTAATGTAAATGCTAGTGCTATTAAAATATACCAAAGTCTGAAATCAGAAGCATATCTATAATAGTATCTCCGACTGGACTGGTACACTTAGTAAACTTGTAAGGTACGCACTTTAGTAGCTAACGTTAATCTTTATTAGAAACATGGCTCTGATTTATTCTTCGATTTGAATGAAAAACATATTTAATTTGTGCGGGAAACATATCATTGTTATCCTTTAATGCATTACCAGTGTGTTGGTAGAATGGCGGCGCACCGCAACCAACGCAATTTGGGTACAGATGTTTTAATTAGTTCCGCTAAAGCCATGTTGTGTCGTGAGTGCTTAAATACAGTATATAATTATACACAACAGACTTCTTAAATGAACAGTACTATAATAATTCTCTAATATTTCAAATATTTCGATAGAAGCCAAGTCACGCAGCTGCAGCTGGCGCGGTGACCACACAAACCACCTGCGCTGTTATTTCAAGTAACTTTCTAGTAAATGAAGCAGCGTGTTGATGGGACGATAAACACAAGTTTTATGGACACAATATGTCCACGTCTAACTCGGAATATTTCCTTTCATTCCCTTAACTAATTTGATATGATATGAGACTCGAAACCGTAACTCTATCTACGTATAGTTTTTCTTAAAGATAAGTTAAATATGTATTTTGTTTGAAGTATGTATAATGATAAACAATAAAAACAGACATCTATATCTCACACTCTCAGATTTACTCCGCAAGGATAAAATACACCATTCAAATCCATTAGGTATTCACCGTGTATCGGCTATCCTGTGCCGCTCAGCTAGTTCGGGCAGCGCCGACTCGCTCGTTCTGAACAACATAATAGTACATCAACGTCTATAACATTTTACGGGCGGCCATACTCTTATACTTACTGTAATTACACTACAGACGCAATGAAATACGGGAGCTATAAATAAACGATAAATTTTATTTCAATGATTATATTATTTAGCGGAATTAATCTGAAAGGAAGAAAATTGAGTATTTACAGCTTACAACAACAACATAACAATACAATAACAATTTAATTCACATTTAAGAAACAATAAAAAAATTAATTTTTAGAATAAAAATCACTTATCATTCATTGTATATAATAGCATAATTACTTTATTTTCAAACTGTCAAATTTACTGATTTCCTGAAAACTGAATGACAAATAAAAGCACTAAGTCTGTGATATTTTGAGTTATAATTTCATTGTGAAAATTAAGTTTGGGGATTTTAACCCCCGACGCAAAAACGATGGGGTGTTAAGTTTGACGTGTCTGTGTGTGTGTGTGTGTGTCTGTGGCGTCGTAGCTCCTGAACGGATGAACAGATTTAGATTTAGTTTTTTTTGTTTGAAAGGTATATTAGACGGGAGTGTTTTACCTATGTTTGAAAAATATCGGCCCAAGATGACCGCCGCTACTAAATGACGGTGTACATATTTTTTCTCAACTCCCTCAGTATGGGTATAAAATGAAAGGGCTTGACTAGTACAATACTATACGATATGACAAATTTCAAATCCAAGATGGCCGCCACCACAAAATGGCGAATTACATTTTATTTTACAACTCCCTCAATATGGGTATCAAAGCAAAAAGCTTGACGAGTAGATCAATTCAAAAAGTGTAAACAAAAATTTAATTAATAATTTAAAAAACCCCCGTCACAAAAAGCAACCCCTAAAAACTCGAAAATAAGTTGTGTTAGTTAGGCCTATACTTTGATATACCGCTTGAATCAAAATATAATACATTAATTATATTTTGATTCAAGCGTTGTCATTGTTGGGGGGACCTTGGATCGTTCTGATGATATGATGTAGTGCTCTACCAGTTAGGGTCCCCCGACATGACAAGGCTTGCATCAAAATATATAATACTACACTAGGAATATCAAAGTTATAGGGCTAGCTAACACAATTTATTTTAGACTTTTTGGGGGTTGTTTTTTATGAAGTAAGCATCCAGCTATTAAAACTCAAATATATCCGGCTTCTAATCGGCAAACAAAATCTAAATTTAAAAATGTATACAGCAATGCTGTGTTTAATGTTAATAAATTACGACGATTGTCAGACTGAAACATACATCAAATCTGTGTTCCTGTCTTGTGGTCCCGCTGGTTTGTGGCGCCTACGTGCCTTTCCTATCTGTTTATCTAAATTACTTAATTAGGCAGCGGCCCGCGCGCGCACATCCATCAAAACGGGCCCATTTACCGGACTCCTACGTACTGTACTTACCACTTATATTATGGGCTAATTGATTGACTAAAGTACAGGAATTTTAGGATCTGGTTTAGTCAATCGGATTGGACGTGTGTGGCGACTGATATATGATAAATATGATTCATTTTTGTCCAGAATTCGTATTAAAAGAATATTTGGAATGCCCCCGCCCGAAAATGGTTGTATAGGAGAATTTCGAATGCTCAAGATGTGGCTCAGTAGGTCAGTGGTCAGAGCATTACCTATGGAAGGGTCTGGTCGTGGGTTCAAGTCTCGTCGTGAGCGTTCGCTTTTTCCAAGCTAACTTGATTTGATATTTCAGAGTACAATTTTAAGAAATAAATTACACAGCAATACATTTTTTAAAAATCACTTTATTACATTAATGGTGATAGTACAATGGAAACAAAGTTATAGGCATAGGATAATAAATACAAAATACATAATTGTAATGAACAAACTTCTACTCAGTCTTCCAAACTGTCACTCATATAGGTCGGATGAAGTTTTAATCCATCTGTCCGTCTTCATAATAATAATTATAACCATGAATTATTCATGAGCACAATGGCGCCGCAGTCAATCAAAGCGTTTGACGCGACACGTTCCACGTATTTAGTTGTTTTAATCGTCTTACTATAATATACTTCGTACTGGCTGAATTAGCATACCGACGACTCTTGTTACGGCTAATTAGTTGAGGCATAACGGTAAGCGGCTATATTTTAGGACTATCGGACCGCCATCTATACTGTGGAGTACTTAGTCCTAGAAATAGAAACCATTCAACTTGATGGCTTAGAAAAGAATTGTTAATTGTAACATGGGTACATATTTGAATATATTTTTAAAAGCTAAATGTAATTTACACAGTAAGGCTGTAGTTTTGGAAAGGGTCTTACATCTTACAGTCTTTAACAGTAACATGCGCCTAGAAAAATAACTGAGTTTCATGGTTACAAAGTGTGACGTTAAAACGATTTTATATAACTGAAATATTAAAAAGGTATTAAAAACAGTAAAAAATTTAATATTCAAAATTTTATAAAACGATTAATCTAACCTGTTTTAAACACAGACGTAGAATAGTTTGGTATTCTCAAGAATACAAGAATATGAATAAAGTCATTCGACAGGTCAATGTTCACAAAGTGGTTTGAATTTAAATAAGTCATCTTAATAAATTTTGCTGTTCATTGATTCCACACGAACCTGTTCCGAAAGTCTAAAAATAGCGTTTACGCAATTCTGCTCGAGAGACAGTTTTAGGTGACACCTTACTTAAAAATATTTTAATGATGACATTCACACACGGCCTTCTCGTGTTTTTGAATTAAAGCAGAACTATTAGGTACTTTGGACAGTTTTCGCATTGTAGACCAGTATATCCTATTAATTTGAAACTGAGCCTGTGTATTTTTTTAAACTTATTCACTAATATTTTCAGTATGAAAGTGATAAAAATGAAATGTCTACTTTTGAAAAAGCTTACTTAAAATATAGACCAAACCTGAAATAAAAAGCTCAGCTTATGTAACCCCATCAGCAGGCCTTGACAAGTTTTGTCAATTTCAAATATCGAGCAACCTCAGTTCCTCTATAACTGTATCCATTGTAACTTGGGGCGGTCCAATAGTCGCTTACAGTGTACGATAGAATAGATTTTCGCTTTGTTGTGAAAAAAATACTAACAAAAAGTAAAGTATTTTGGGAACAGACACAAAAAAAATCAAATTTACTCAAACACACAAAAAATATAGTCACGTATTTCTTAAACAGCGTATAATTGCATTTGAAGTGTGGTATATTAAAATTGAGAATATAAACGAGGTAAAATATAGGGAAATATCGGCTCATATCTAGCTAGAGGACTTGCTAGATCGAAATCAAAATATCTTAAATAAAATATAACAAGGGGCTTATGTCTGAGAACTGTAATTATTTGAAGAATCCAATAATCAGAACTAATTTGTAAAAGGTCATTGATCAGAACTACATTTTTTTTAAATCAAACACAAAACTACATTGGAACACAGCTCTATCCAAAACACACACATCGATGGTGGCAAGTGTCCGTCGTCTCCGCGTACCTCCACTGCCGTCTACCCACACGTCGTCGGGCCGCCGGCCGTCCGAATCGATCGCGCGTAACAGGATTGCGATCATTTCATTTACATTTTATTCGAGCCGCAAAACACAACAGTAATTCAATCGAGCGCGGACGAAATGCGTGCGAATTGATAGCGACCGACACCCGACGTGGGGGCGCACTAGCAGCGACTAGCTTACTTACTATTTCGTAGTGTAGGGATGAACGTAGGTTAGAAATATCTTAGATAACATGTCTATGACAGCTTTATGAGACTCCAGTGTATCTGCGGCCACAACAATGCGGGAAAGGCTCGTGTCTCGAGTCTGTTCGACAATTGAATTAACGGAAAAATATGCAGCCTCGTGACCAACACGACTATTTTTGATCAAAAAACGTTCCAAAAATCTTTGCGTTAAGTAAATCTCGGGTACCCATATCAGTTTAGAATCTAGCATATTAATATGAACCCTGAAATATTACACAAAGCTTTTGCTCATTTGAGTAATAAAAAAAATGTACTCGAATTACACTCCTTGGTGAAAGATACGTCGCAAACCTTCGTACCTCTTTGTGTCTCAAGATCACGTAAGTCCCTAGGCACCAATTTGTACGAATACTTGTCCTGTTTAATGCAAGGATTTAGTGTCTATAACTAGGTACGCTGTCAAACTGATCGTGCAAAGTACAGAGCTAACGCCACCTTATAAAATACTACTTTAAGTAGGACAAGGCTCTCGATGTGTTTAATAAAAGCTTCCAGTAATAAAAACTTATTTAATATTTCTTTACCATGCAGACAAGAATTTTATATTTGGACTTGTATTTACATAGTTAGGTAGCTAATTTTTCCCAAGAGTTACAATGGCCCAAAAACTCTTCAATGTACAAAATTATAGTTTTCTAGTTCTTATTCGCAATTGTTACCCTCGCATACTGAGTAAACATTTATAAATGGTATGTGTAAAGTACAAAACACACTTATAGTCTGATATTTTATTTATTCGGTTATTTTAACATGCTAATTACATTCTAACTGTGAATAAATAAGCTAATATTTAGTACGTTGGTACGTTAATGATCGGAATGGTGTGTTAATATCATAATATTTAAAAGTAATAATTACTAAGCGTTATAAACGGTGACTCTCGAACTTGAAATTGTAGGTAGTGGGGTTTAACCCCATCTGTCAGATGAGGGTTAATCCTGTTAAACCGATATGGATGTGACTGCGAGTAAGTTCTTATGCATACATGGGTATCTACTAATAGAATGCCTTAAATGAACATTAAACTGTCTAATCATGAAATATAATATATCTCTTATAGCCACTCGCTCGAATTGGAACCTCACAACATTTTGCTTAGTTTTTCGGGTGTATTGGTTGCTTACAAAAACTGTCGCGTAGTTCGTTCTATTACGATTAGGGCTTACTATTCCAAAATTCACCTTACTATTCAAATAATCCCCGAATATTCAAAACACTACAAATAAATATCTAACAACAGCTTAGAGTTGTAGCGCGAGGCGTAAAAAACGTTAAGTTGACTACTACATCATGATAGCATGGGAACCAAAATTAAACAAAGACAATAAAACAATGCGTTTATAGAACTAGTTTCTTCCCAAAACTAACACAAGTAATATAATATACAGTTTGGTATTAATAAAAATGGCTTTTTACAAAACTGATAATAAACTGAAATATTAAGTATCATTTTTATTTCTACTTCATCTTCCATACACTTTATTTGCTAATAATCATTGGAGTGAAATACAATAGCAAATATGAGATGAGTGATGACCCTACCCAATTTCGCGGTTCCAACAAAATGATTGTTCCGTTGGAACGTGATCGAGTGATAAAAGCAAACAATATTTTATTCCCAAAGTTCGCTTGCACAATGTCGTGTCCGTGGTCGTGTCGCTTTTTGTATTTAACTTTATTTTTATTTCAAAACGGGTCATTCCGCAGTTTACCTTTTTAAAATTAGATAAATTGAAACTTTAAACTCAACAGATGAGGATGCTTCATTCCTTTATTTATTCGTGAAGGAAAATGTAAGGAACAATCATAATAAAAGCGAGCGCAGCTCTCAACTTGATGAATGTTGTATTAAGTTGAGATCTGTCGGAGGCTGGGCCTGTTCGGTCAATTTGTGTGAAAGGTAAACATCTCGTAACGTTAGGGTGCCGCGTATCTGCACACTTTACGTGTTTTCTATGGCAAGCCTTTGCCTCTTGCTTTGTGTGTGACAAGTACAGAGTACAGAGACATCAAGATTTTGGTGGGTATACTTACATCTGTCAACCAATCTGTTTGTGTTTGCACTTAGATTGTATTATTAATAGTTCTTGATAGAAGTTTGATAGGTATAGCTACAGGCTTATTGTCGTCGGAGACTTTTGATTGGCAGGAGTTTAGGGGCGCCGTTGAATGACTTTGATACTATTTAGCAAACAAAAATCATCAATTTTCAGTTTAAAATATTATTATGATAAAAATCACTTAAGAGATAAGTAGGTACGTGCAATATGAAGAGTTCACTGTAAAACCATTTGCCGTATGATTTTTATAATATTTTGTAAAACCATAAAGACTCAAATCTTTTTAAAAGTTGTTCAGAAAGGAGCTGACACAATTTTTTCAATATTTTATATTTATGGGTATTTACATTTTAATATTAACTGTGTCCGAACAGGGTCGAATGTTGAAATTTAATGAAACATTAGAATAGAATAAATAATGACTTTACATACATACTGCACACAAGAATGCAATGAAGACTTTAACAAGAAAGTTCAAAACGGTTAATTTGTCAGAGACCGTTTGTTCTCCGAAGGACTAGCTGGTTTAGTCAAAAATCGAGTTTTTTTATAGCACTTAGGTGGCAGACAAGCATACCGCCCACCAGATGGAAAGCGGTTACCTTGGCCTATGGACACCAGAGGAGTCACACTCGCGTTGCCAACCCCTCGCGCTGCTGACCCACACAGTAGTGGATTCTAAAAAGGGAGCGGCAGATTAACTTAGTTCAAATTCAATTGGACCGAAAAATAGCAGTAACATCCCCAAGTTGAAAATTCAAGACAATGGTGGCGGTGGCGCGGCGCGGTGGTACGGTGCGATGCACGATGTGCTGCCTGGATAGATCGTAAACCCACGTTATCTCCCGCAGGACGCGTCTGTTTCCTGTCGAACACGTACAAACACACACGTCTACCGATACAGGAATAGCACGTAACACAGTACAAGCAGTATGTATAGACATACATTATTCAGATTAACAGAGGTCAGCATTTCTTTTGATATCCAGCGTATTATGTTTGGTCTTTTACTTTTGTTCAATAATGTCTGTTTATTTGGTTCGCTAAGAGTTGTTTTTTTATGAAGAAATCTTCCTTCTAAGATCTGATAACCCTGGGTAGGTAACAGTTTGCAACACTACATTATAATGATGTGCACGATATAAAATGCAAATTAGTAGTGTTATAACGTTTATGATACCGTCGCCTGCTCTGGCAGTTACTGTAGCCCACCTACATGCAATTTAGATTTATTGATGCAGATTTTATATTGTACGAGACTTTTATATGTCTCTGTTTTATTTGATAATTCGATGAAGAACATATTATTGAAAAAAAATAGTAACCAAACAACAGAACTGCCAGACAGGGAACGAGATTACTACTTTCATAACATGGTATTTCCGGTAATGATTTCAGAGCTGTTAAAATACGACATAGTGTATATTTATGTGCAAGAGGTCATTTTACTTCCCCCTAATGGTAAGGGGTAAATTAAAGATACAAGTAATATTAAATAACATTCCCAGTCTGCCGGTTTCCTTAATTACTATTTCATACCCCGATTAAAGAACTCGCGATCGTAGGACGGAAACATGTGGAAAGCTACTTTTCATTATTGTGAGTTTAATGGGCTTAGAGCGTTGATTTCTTGAATGTCCATCAATTTTCCATTTAACCATTCCAAAAATTCTATTTACTCTTGCACTTCTGTAAATAAACAGTGTATACGACGATCTTCCTTCGCTGGTACAGAAGGGTTGTTTGGTCGAGGGCCTCCCGTTACAACCGGAACGATGTTATGCGCAATATTTAAAAGTGTGCATTATCCAATCTTTTCTCATGTGCCTGTTCCCTTGGGATGCATAAATGTAACTACGTTTACGAAAAGAAAACGATTTTCGATTTACGCAATTTAACCATAACAGACATGTTCCTAGAGGCTGTCAGAACATAATCTTATCACGCAGTGTTCATCACCTAGAGTTACCACAAGTGTATTAATAACACATTTTTCAGTAATGTGAAGGGTTATAAAATTAAGTTTTAGTTTCATAATTCATTAGTTTAGTTCATAATTGAATTCAACTTTTAACTACTTAGTTCAAGTGATGCTGTACTGTATCTTATGAAATGTTAATTTTGGTTGTTTAAAATGATGTTATCTCCTATGGTTTGGTTTGTGTAAGAACTACACGATAGGCGCATGTGATATAAAGCAATAAATCTCCGTTCTCACAGAATTCACCGAGTTAGTCGTATCTTACGTGTGGTGGAGTGAGTAGCGTGTAACTGCGTGTAATTATACGTTTTAGATTCGGTACCAAACGAGTGATGCTTTGGCGTTATGTACTGAATGCACAGTGTTTGATAAGGACATGTTTTGATAAGGACTTTTCGTAAAGATGAAATGATGAAAAATCACAAAATATGCTTCAAATGTAAACTGTACGAGTATAATTTAAAGGTCGAGAGTCTCAACAATATTATACAGAGGCTAAGGTAGCGACAAAAATTACTAATCATTCAGACTGGTTTGTACCCTTTTTCGTTCAACTAAATTGTTTTCACGTTCAGTGAGTAAAATGAAATGGTAACCTAACCTAGTTCGACTTGATTGCAGTTCCTGTCATTGGAATCAGCTCTAACAAGTATAATACAGATGATTAATAGTGATGATTAATATTTCAGTTTATCCATAGCTCTAAATAGGAAATGCCTGTCATTCTGTATGTCGTCTTCAATCAGTCAATCAATTAGCCCACTGCAGTCCACTGCTGGACATAGGCCTCTCCCAACGTGCGCCATTTTCTCTGATCCTCCGCCTTCCGCATCCAGTCCGTGCCAGCCACCTTTTTCGTCTTATTCCAGATTAAATTTAAACGAATGGCATTTTAACTTATAAATATTTTTATTAATTGTCCAGAAGTACCCTAAACAACTCTTACTTTATTCTAAAAATTGATTTAAGATTCATAACATTCTACAAATTATAATATACTTTCATTCGACAGAAAGCCAAAAGGAAGTCATTGATTTCACTCAGGATTATCATGTTATGAGAAGGGACGAAGGTCACATAGCTAAAAGAGTAATGAGCATGTTAGTGTATGAAGGGGAATAAGGCGCCTTGTGTGAGAGATCATATATGAAAGAAGGCGTGAGGATTATTTGATGACATCTGATTGAGATGAATGGAAGGTGAAAACACATTGCAACGAGGGGCGGTGGATATAGCACTCAGAACAGATTTTATAATAATGTGTAGGTACTGCATCTTCATCATAGACACAATATGTAGTAAAAAGTATCATTTGTTTCCTTAAATTGTAATTCTTCAATTTTTTCATTTACACATCAAAAGAAATTATACTTACCTAATAGCATTTTAGTGAAGTTGAATAAAAATGTGAACAATTCAGTAAATTTGAAAGCAATTTTTAGCAAAGGTTACAAAACCCCACGACATTGCGTCTCGGGTCACAGAAGATTAAAATTTAAATTTGGCATACAGTTCCGGGAAGGCGCAAGCTCTCGTAGTAATACAATATGGAGGGCACGGCTCGTCGTGCGTGAACGCCAGTGATGGCCGCACCGGGGGATATGCACCGTGGAGAAAGGCTTTTAATGTTCGATTAAATTAGTTTTGTATGTCCAGAGGTTTCTTGTTCGTTTTTTTATACCATTTAGATGGCACACAAGCACACGGTCCACCTGATGAAAAGTGGTTACCGTGGTTCAGTGTCATCTGATCAAAAAAAAACTTTATCTAATCAAATCACGGGTGTTTCTATCTATCTATAATTAAGACTTTGGAATGGGATATAAAAAAGCATCTATTGAGACTGTCGATATGAGGATCACCATTTTATTATCATATCTATATATCATCACTATCCAGTTCTCCGCGAAGATGCCCTTTCACAGAGAACTAGGTTAGTAGTATTACCGCAAGAAAATGTTCCTTGCGTCGTGTGCTAAACTATACGCTGTCTAGTTAGCTTATAAATTGTCTCGGTGTTCCAATTGCCAGCGGTGCGAAAGAGAAAACCCTGGTGACGCAAGTGTCAATAAGTCACCATGATCGCCGACCACCTGGTGTGCCTAAAGACCTGCACAATATATCATCTTACTGCAGTCCAACTAACCTGCCAAGCGTGGTGCTAAATTGTATAACGCTAAATTCCGCTTTTACCGCATGGAATGCGAGCTGCATGTTTGCATGCCTTCGTGTAGTTCTGAATTCGATTTTTGGATCTGATAAGTACTATTGGGTTTTTGTTATTGAAAATTCGAAGTAACAATATGCAGTTTGGAAATGTGATAAATAGATGGCAATAAGCTCGCTCTACGAACTCACAGAGTTATCTACATACACATATAATTACACCTTTATCCCCGGAGGGTTAGACAGAGAAGAATTAACACCCACATTTCACCCATCATTGAATTTGGTCCCACGTTAGCCTATTGCCATCTTCCGGGGACTATTGTTCACTCAAGCCATGCATGAGTCTGGGCTGTATATATCTGTCTGATGTTAAAGAACCCTATAACTTAGTCGCCTTGTACGACACCGCATGGTAAGAGATGGGGTGGTCCTAATACTACTCTGCCGGGAACCACGTGGTTTACAAAGTTTTCTAAACTTATAAAATGTACATTTGAAACAATAACAGATGTGAAGCGCCTTGTTCCGATGACAGCGGATATTTACACTATACTGACATGTATTTGAGGCGCTTTGATCTCCGCGTGAAGTTATTACTGACCAAGTTTATTGATCACTTCCTAACAACATTTATAAAGAGGGGCATTCAATGGGATTTCCTGTATACATTTTGGAATAATTCGAGTAGAGAAATTACTGCAATTGAAATTGTTTAGGTACACAATTTCAATTGCAGTTATTTCTACAAATATTATAGATAAAATTTCTACAAATATTTACGTATCTATCTATCTATTATTCAGGACTATTTAAAATTTAATTGCTACTAATAGGTCAACAGATGACTTAATTTATGAAATATATACAGAAAAATCACGTGTCCCTTCTTTTATCTTTACCAATCAATATATATATATATATATATATATATATATATATGTATATACCTTTATCAAAACATGGTGATCTCAGGTTAGTAGTAAGGAAAGTTTTCAACTTGGCAATTACTACATAGAATTTGTCATTTATTACAAATTTTATTACCTATTTAATCATTCAATAATGTACCAGCACCTGATTATAGCGGTGCGTTGCATGATACTGTTAGTGTTTTCTGTAACATTTACTGTACATAGATATTAATCGACCAATTAAAAATTGTTATAATTAACAAAAATTAAAACGACGTTTTAGACCTAGAACTTTCCTAACGGTATAATGATAGCCATGATATGCAATGTAATTACATCTACTTAATAGCATGCTTTCATCAAGATATAATAAATATGTTTTATGACCTTCTAATTAAGTATAGTCAAATTTCATAGACGATGAAAGTCTTGAATTGAAATTTCATTGTCATGACTTAAACGTTCAAACAATAAAAATGCCTACTCATAGATGCAATACTATCAATACGATTATCAATGCCGGTCCCTGTGGAGTCATTATTCAATTTGTAGGAGTCCCGTGGCAACATCCGTCTAGTGTAGAATTGATAATTAATATCATCAGTATCTGTATCGACCTACCGGCTTAACCGAAACGATTCACAGATAACATTCCTGGGAAACAATTTATTGTGCCGAGATTTTCTGTAGAAAGAAATATTTGTGAGTAATTAATTCGAAGTCCAACTCTTTGTAGACTCATATTTAAAATAGTATAGGGCCGAAAATTATACCCTGGGGGATTCTAAATTATTTTACTTGAAAGACTGCAATAAATAAACTACTGGAGCTGCATTATTTCTTGGTATTTGGTATATCAAATCAAATCAAATTTTATTTTTAAAGATTGTATAGAGTTAGATACCCATGCTTATGTTAACCAGACTTTTAATGGAGAATGTTAAAAAGCTGGCCTGGCAGGTGATGTTTTTAATTTAGGACACGCCAATTTGTAAACTAAAGAAGAAAGAGCATTGGAAAGAGGGCCCTCAGCTTGGCAGCCTCATCACTTAAAGGATCCGGGAAGAAGGGAACACGTGAGCCGGAAATGAATTCCAGGTCTTGGTGGTGCGGCAAAGGAAATAGTCTTCGAACCGCTTGGTTCTTGCTCGTATATTCTGCTCCGTGTGCGGGTGACATCTAAGTCCTGCACCTATTTAATTTTAATAGGTATATACTGTTTACTATCCTAAATCTGTTCAAACGAATTTTTTTCTAAATGTTTAATAAATTACTGCATGTTGGTGTTATATTTTTTACTTGTGTATGCACATTTTATCTAATGCTTGTATATCACGAATATATTGCAACTCATAAGTAACAAGTACCTTAAAACTCAGTTTAAATTGAAATCCATCGCAAATCTGTACCGAAACGAAAGGGTTCCCAGAATATAGAGGTTTTTGATGCTATCATGTTACGCCATATTAACCGATTAATTAACTGCCAAACGCAATATCATGTAACATGTGAGTGTATTACATACATATTCTGATAATGTATACCTACTGCAGGGCTTCGATATTTATCTAACTTATCTTGGTAACAAATATGTAAAAAAAAGTCGGCAACAATGATATTGATTATATTTTATAGACGCTGCCGCGAAACTAGTAACTAAAATGAGAATAAATAGTGCCTCTAAATGGTAGAAGAGAATCTTCTAGATAGACAAGTACATGTGACATATTATTTTATTGAAGTTTACAGAATGCTAGTTATAACCAGCAGATTCCATAACTTCACTCATAATGTTATGGTAACTTGAGATTATTGCTCTCAAAACCAGTGAGGCATTAAAAGCTCAAATAAATAAATCTCGAAAGCTAGTGACAAGTGTCGATGGGTGTAAATCTGTCGTTGTGAGACAGGATGTGAGCACTTTGAAGCTTTATTATGTTGAAGCTAGAAATAATATTAAATGTTTCCTTGATTTCGAATTCGGTAATTAAGAACAACCGGAATTCCTGAGTCTATTTAATATTTAAAAGTAATTTAAACATCCTATAGCAAAAAAGCTATGATGGGCTACCGATGCGAACTATTAATAGAATTAAAAAAAAAATATAATGCTGAAACATCCAACATATAGTTTAAATGCTCCGTCATTGTTGCACTAACTGAATTGAGGAAGTCAATAATATTGACAAGAGTTAATCACAAAGGTGTCAAAACAATAGTGGTAACAAACGAAGACCAGTAAACATAACCGTGTTCAAGAACCACGATGTTGTTCCAACACACAGCGCAGCACGCTGGCGGTATGCGGACGACGTGTCGTAAAAACAATAAATATACGACCACGGCGGTTTCGAACCCGCGCCCCTCCGAAACAATAAATATAACCGATGTTGTGTTTGACGGTTAATGCCGCACACGGCACGCCGTTTCCGCAAATAATAAATATGGACAGTAGAATTTTAGAAGACGGTTGTTTTAAGCTGGTTGATCAACATTAATTTTACAAGCTTACCACATGACAATTCGCTTGGTATTTGCAAACTTCGTAAAACGGTCGGTAAGTAACCATTAATGAATGAAAATAGTAGTTATTAGTATAATGACTTGCATTCAAATGTAAACAGACAAGGGAAACAAAAGGATAGTGCACAATAGATGCGAAACAAAATGACGACTGGACACAAAGGAGGGTGTAATTAAAAGATCAGGTAGACAGTGTTGCCGGCAGTGATTTGAGTGAACACAGACCACCCGTCACTTCATTGTAGCACTTTTTACTTCAGACCGGAAAAAACACCCCGTATAAATATAGCACTGAGACATTGCAAACCAGCAAGTATCTTTCAATTACACGCCATCAATAGAGGCATTGCAAGTCAAAGTAAAACCCTATTAACCGCACAATATACAAGAATTTCTCTCGGCACTACACAAGTTGTATACAAAAGCACACAGTTACATACCAGAGAAAAGCTCCCACGATTAGTTACGAACAATATACTCGTAGTATATACAGGTCAATCACACCTCACTACACGGCACGTAACACCACAGACATGTCGAGATCAAACAATCAATCACACGAGGACGTCACCGAATCACACGCGATACTCAAATATTTGGTGCGGAAGAGCAGCGTGCGCACATTCCTGCGGCTCTCTCGCGACTGGTCCGAGTCCGAGTGGCTCGGCGCTGAGCGCGCTGGAGCACCGGGCTCCGCGGTGCCTACAAACTCGTTCTCAGCTCCACTAACTAAAGCCTTCACGGTAAGCGGCGCAGGCACAATGGGAAACGCGAGCGCCCGCGCACCTGTGTCGTATGTTGCTCTTTTTCTTTTTAATTTTATAAGACGTCGAACTTTTCTGCGAGACGAACGGTTGATGACCCTAGCAAAACAGAAGTCCCTAATGATAATTTAATGGTCCTTTGGCTGCCATCGATTGAGTCGGAACGAACAATCCACATTCAATGGTAATAGTTATTCATTTGCCGAGCAATCATCGGATCGGTTATTTGAATCGAGACGAAGTTTACCTATGTATATATGTGAATAATAATAATATATATGAATTACCTACCATTATGCTATCATAATGGTAGGTAATTCATCAGGAGCTTTTTCAATCCATTACAATCACGACAGATGAATGGGTCACTGACAGAAAAATAGAAGATGACCGTGGACGTCAGTGAAGTGGAACCGCAATGTTTACTTACTATTTAGGAGTCGGTCGAGATCGTGAGGAATGCGATGCTCCCTGCTTGACGACCGCGCGTGTGGTGTGGTAGCTTGACGCAAGGTCGCGCGCGGAGTTATGCACTGAGCGTGCGGCCGCGCTGCTCTCGCGCATCGTTGTATTTCAGCACATTACTTCAAATAAATCAAGTAATGAACCTGACTGATTGATGACTAGGGTCTAAAGGATTAAACCAAGCTGACGATTTATAACATGTCACAATGAAAATCGATTACTTTCAAAATGTACACATTGACGACGTTAATCCGGTTACAAAACAAAGACTTACGACATCTTGGGACAATCTCGAGGGATACACGATGAAAATAAGAGGAGTAGGGTATTGACGACTCGTTCGGTTATTTTTGTTAAGTTTGTGTTTGACGTTTGTAGCGGTAAAAGTAAGGTATTGTACAATACTTGATTTTAACAACCGGATTAAATCACGACAAGAACATATTATTTGTATTAAGGCAATAGGCAGGTCGTAAATATACAGAGGAACACCGACGTTCAAAATAAATGTTAAATATATTGAGCTCCCACTACACTACCGTTCAGTTTGCTCTTGAAAGTAGTGTAGACGAACGTCAATTTGATAGCCAACATTAAGTTTAGCACTTTCTTACAGCTCACTCGGGAAATTAGACATAATCCTGTAGATTTTATTACAGCCAAGTATACATACGAATGTGTTATTTAGTAAACATTGCTTGTCTGCGGATGTGAGTCATACCTGCAAGTTTTAAAAGGAATATAAGTTTGAAATTGGTTCATATTACTTATAATTTTATGGATTATCGTGAGAATCGATAATAACTATATCCACGACAAATTATATGACATATCTAAGTACCCCATACGTTAGTAGAACCATTGTTTTAATCTCAGTATTATCAATAATTTTAAATTAGTGTAGTTTCTTTTTAACTGACCAAAAAAGGAGGTCCTCAATTGTATTTAGCTTAAATAAACATTGCCTACTTTGTTTGTTGTGCCCGAAATACTATAAAGCAATCAATTGACATATATAGCCTCTCGAGATAAGCACCGACTTCTAACCGATCAGAAAATCTGTAAATTCAGATATTTTTCGCTTTTCAGGCAATCTATTTTGTTTCTTGAAGTTTCACTGGCATTATTATATCTTGTCTTGATCTTTGGGCAGCGTATATATAACAAGTACAAAATAAAAGGACAGCAAATGTCGATTATGTAACAGAGTTTTATGGTACACAAATAAAATTGATAGCCATTAATTTAGTTGAACTACAAAGTATACGAGCTGTTGATTGAGTTGACGCTATTACGCCAGTCGTGACGAATGCATTGACCCGGCTCACGACGCGGTCATTAGGGACTTTGTTCAACTAAACAATTTGTTTCACACCAACACGGCTATTAATTTTGGTAATACGATTAAACAAATTACACTGCCTACTCCTCCTTGTAAGTGTATGACGAGAGCTAACTCCTCCTTTCCAGTACATTTGTGAAACTTGAAGCAAGTAAATACTGTACCTACGCTCATTGGTTGAAGATGATCAATAAATAATATAATCAACAGGTTGTGTTAGTTGTGAATTCCCATTTTCTCAATTTCCTCTGAAATTTCTACCACAAGGTAGAATTTTCAATATATAATAATATTAATATAATGTTATATTAATAATATAATATAATATTAATGTTATTTCAAACCAGAAAATCGGGGCGAATCGAGAACGGGGGAGTCAAAACTATCAATCAATCAATTAGCTCCATAGCAGTCCACTGCTGGACATAGGCCTCTCCCGGTATAACAATCAAAATTAACCTACTCTTTTTCTGCCAAAATAGTACCAAGGGTCATAGTGTACTTTATAATTTAGCTTTTGTGAAGTTTGTGCTTTTTAGAGATTTAGAGAGCGCTTTAAAAAGTTTCTAAAAATCAACAAACAATTTAGAAAAGATATTTTTCATTTAATTTTAATAAATTACTGTAACTTATTCAAATACTTCGAATATAGTAAAACTGTACTACATTTCCAACAAAAAGTTAATAAAACAGTTGTCAAATAAAGTCTCTCTACAAAATTGTTCTGCTTTATTACAAAATAAGTGCCATAGTGACTGTAGTTAATAAAAACAAATTTAAAACAGAAGGCAACTAAGGTGAGTGAATATTTTTTTTCCTTTCAATAACGATAGTAATACAAACTGAACTGTGAAAATAGTTTACCATTTATCGCTGTAATAATAAAACATTGATAGCAAAAATACTAAAGAGATAGAATAGAATGAAGTACGGCAGTCATACTATAAATAAGCGGCTTTCAAAATGCATAGGTAATACATAGGTAAACTTCGTGTATGTGTGGTTGTTCTCTGACGAGTTTCTTTAATTGGAAGTTATCCTGGATAAGATCAGGTCTAACCTACCGTAAAATGCATAGAAGTCCAGAATGAGTACATATCGAAAATAGACAAGAGTAGAGTTAACGTTTCTAGTTAAGCTAGCGTGATTATTATCAAACTTCATTCTATTCTTCTTCACTATATGTTTCGAATTAGTAATAAGTAAAGAAGTATTATTTAACAAACTTTTTTGTAAGAAAAGAGCCAAATCATTCCATGAAACAAGCCTATCGCAGTTCACTGCAGGACATAGGCCTCTCCCATTACTGGGAGGCTTTGGTAGCAATGGGAGAGGCCTACTGTTTCCACGCTGGCCAGACGTGTTGGTACAGGGTTTTTTTTCGAGTTTTCCTTCTGTCGCAGTGATATCGCCTGCGTATTTTTCCGTTAGTCGCTTCTTACGACACCCTTCGAATAAGATGGGATGGTGATACTTGTATTCTTTCTCCATAACCACAAGATTCAAATTAGCATTAGCAATTATTAGGAGGTAGGATACGGCGGTATTTCCGCACAATTGAGCAGTCTGACTGGGGAAGTACCTCCGCTCTACAGAATACCGCGGCTATAATAACTTCGTGTTGTGTTCCCAGCGGTGAGTAGCAGCCCGACTGTGACTCCTCTGGTGTTACAAACGTCCATAGGCCACGGTAAATAAAGCATAGCATAAATTAATTAGCAATAAATTATTTAAGCTAATTCAATATAATAATATACGAATATATTCCTTCCGAAGCGTGACATAATTCCACACCACATATTCTTTTAAGTCCTTCTGTGGATCAAGTTTGTGCGGCAGCGAGGCTCTCCGTCTGTACGATAAAGTTGAGCCGCTAGACTAAGTGCATCTCCACCGCTCCATTCCTCCGTTCTACAACTGGGATGCTTAAAAACAAATACATTTATTTCTTACACCACTTAGAAACACTGTAAGTGGTATGGATGAAAGTTTACAGTACATTATCATGTAATAAAATAAAATGCATAAAAATTGTCATTCCATTTTGAAAAGTTAATTTTTTGATTATTTTTTCTTTTTTATTATAAAGACATTTCCCGAGTTACATAACGTAATATATTTCATTTCCGTTTCCTTGAAGTTTATACGTAAAAAACAAACCCTGTTCCTATGTAGATACGTAGTAAATTATTACTAGATTTAGGAGAAAGTCGAGTAAATTGTACCGCATTTTTTATTTTAAATCGTACCACCTTTAAATTTTTCATTAAATTATACTTTTTTTTCTACACTGGCCATACCAAACTATGCTTTAGTGTCACCTTCAACTACCCACCATTTTAAGATGACATCGAACAAGAATTGTGTACGGGGGCGAAAAAAACAGTTCTCAATGGAATTTGTAACTAATTTTCAGACTGGTTTGTGTGATATAGGTAAACTAAAACTACGCAGTTTACATTATCTAACTACAAATTGTATTTAGATATATGTGCATTTGTGTGGTGCGACTAGATTTTGAAGTTATGTTGTTGCAATTGTTTAATTCAAAAATTACCTGGTTCTTTAAATCGTACCACCCATCGTTAGGTACCCGACTACTTTCGTACAAATACATATAATTTAATTATTATTAAATATAAATAATTAGCTATATTTCCGTGCCCGCTTGACAGCAATAGGCTCGCCCAATATTACGTGGGACCGAAAATCATAGTTGGTGAAATATGGGTGTTAATACACTTCTGCCTACACCTTCAGGCATTTACAGGTGTGAGAAGTATCTGTACGCTATTTTTTTCCTAGCAAAGGAAACTAAACGCACGTAAGACTGATCCGAAATAAGCTTTTTATGTAGTGTTAATTGTGTAATTTAAATGACTAATTTGCCAAGTTGTACCGTTGGAAGACCTCCTCAAGAACTAAGTACATTTTATCTACCCTAACGTAGAGGCAAGACATTATATCATAATACACTTATAATTAGCTACAGTCAGTACATATAATGTCCTCAGACAGTCTCATAGCACAGCACTACTAAGCACTTTACTAACTTTCTGTAACCTGTGTTATGCAAATAAATTATTTGATTTGATTTGATTTGATTTGACATGTTCAGTCAGCTACAGATTGATCTTCTTGCTGGTTAACATTGATCTAATGCTGACTGTACGTCTCTAAGTAAGATTATTCATAGCGTGCTTCATAGTAATATCTATAGTTTGTGTAATACAGGAGCGCGTGGTATGGTAACACTGACCTGTTGGGGCGTGTCGGTGTGGAAGGCGTGACAGAAGTGGTGCGGCGGCTCCGAGCGCGGCTCCCGCGCCACCAGCGCGAACAGCGCGCGCGCCGCCTCACACGTCGCGTACGAGATGCGCCGCAGCGCGTGGTGCATGCGCACGCTCTGCCGACAAGAGGGCACGTGTACGTACGGTCACCGGCAGACTTCGTGAACAAACATCAAAAATTCCAACCAAGATACGCCATATAAAAGGCTGTCATCGGTATGAAGCAATGCGTGAACCCTTTGAGTACTTGATTAGTTTAATATCTCTACGATTAGTTGATTGTTTCGTTAACGTAAAACACGCTTTGCGCCGCCTGAGTAGTGAGTACATTATCACAAAGTTTGCCGACTACCGTACAACAGCCAATTATAGATTCAGATACAACAACCTTAAAATCTATTAGTGTTGAGACATTGAGGGAACTTGTGACTGTTGTCCAACATTCGCGCCATTTGGTTTTAAATAAATTTGAATGATCAGTTTATATCTTTGTTTAGTTGTTCTATGGATAGTATTTTCGGCCATGTAGTTACCTGGTCGTCGGGGTCGCATACTTTGACCCCCGAGAGTGCGACTACCACCAGTACCGGCACCGCTTGCCCGTTCTCCTGCAACAATACACACGATATGATTCAAAGTGTCGTCTGTACAATATGAAATGGTTTGCTGCGTAGAGCATTAAGATCTGTAAAAAAACCAATGGTGCGAAGTATATAATCTAGACCTTAAATCAATAATGATTTCAAAAACATATTATCTAATTTCTTTCAATGGAATAATTTACCAATGTTGTGCTGCTGAAAATTTGCTAACCAAATAATAATTTATCTGACCTGAAAATCGAATGCATGGAGCATAATATGATCATGAGCGCCTACTAAATATATCATGGGACCAACAAAGAAGTAATTTTTATCTGATAATAATTATCACTTCGCGCACTGCAGGGTTACAAGGGAACGGATGCAAATACAAACTCTCCTAAAACTCGCTGCTCCCTGTTATATTTTGCAAAACCCACATTCTTATGAATTATTTATTCTTAAATTAGCTCCAAGAGATAGTCACGACCACAAAATATTTATAAGCAACTTTTTTATGCATCTTATTATTTTTATTAGCTCACTTTGAACAAAGTTTATATGACTACCTACAGCACATTACAAAATAGACGCCCACAAGTTTCTTAGAATACTAAAGTGGGTTTGACTTCAGTATTTGTTGGGGGAAGAGGGCTGTTCGTAATAGTGATTGTGCGGGTCCAGCGGGCAGCGCGCGACCTCACCCCGCGCCGCTCATTAGACGTTTTAATTAAGACGAGCCACGCCACGCACCGCAGTAAAGGCCATTCGGCGCCTGCCACGCTATGCCTGATATTAAATCGTGCAAAAGGTTCAATGGATTTTAATTTATTGTGTACCAGTCAGTGGTTACAACATCCACGTATAATGCGTGATACTTATAGTTACAATTAATATTCTTTGATTTACAAAATTATAAAAGTAAAATTATTACTAACGCTTGTGTCAGAGGTCTAGTAAGAATCTAATGCATTTGCAGTGTTCTTAGAAATATAAAATTAGATCATTTTTATGAACTTCTCCATCCTTTACTAACAAACATGACGCTAAGATCAGATTGCTGCAATATTTTGGAAGAAAATTAGATACTTACTAGCTTTTCGACATATTTAAAAGTGCATTTTTTAAACTTAGTTAACGATAACGTTTTAATTGGCGTGTGTTAGAGCATGTGTTACATATTACTTTTTAAACACCTTTGATGTTTTCATCAGAATTATAAAATATCCGACACACTCACTCCTCTAATATACAAATATTACACCAACAGTATCCAGAGTTCATAAATAAACAAATCAGCTGCAATTAGCCCAAGTTATAAATACGTTGCTAATGTTAGTTCTCCGAAGTTGCCGGCGATGTGCACCTGGGCCAAGGAGCCGAGAACTGCTCTAAGGTGAGCTCTGAGCACGCTTAGCGCTCAAGTGCCATTAGTACACTGTAGCAGAAGTTTTAATGTGAGCAACAGCTCTTCTGTTGTTATAATAACAGCTATAGCACGATGCCTCTCCGCGATACTGTACCAGTTCACTAAGCACTGTTGTTTGAATTTCGAACTCTTGATAGTTTGATGACCCGTACGTTGAGATACATTTGGTGAAGTAGAAATATATATGACATTATGGTGAGAAAAACAATTACGTAGACCTTCAAGATGTACATACTAATATGCAAAATTACTTGAAATAGTTTATAAACAGGTTTGTGCCTCTGAAACTTATTGAATAGGATCTGTTTTAACAAATGTATCCAACAGGCTGTTGACACGTTGTATATAATCTCGCCCCCTACCAGCTGTGCAGATCGGTTCTACTAAGTGATAACACATCTGCGCAGGCTGCCTGGTTTCTTTCTGAATGCGGCCTGAGGATAGAAATGTAACTCAACCGATTGCTAGCTTACTGTTGCTAGTAAGAAACTCCTGCTACCGATGGTATACAGATTGCCTCATTAGCTCTAATCAACAACATCCTTATTTTGGGTAGAATAATAGTGCAAACTTAGTGAACCGCGTACCAGTTATCTGAAACTTCTACTTCCTGTTCAAATTCTTCCAACTTTTCCAAATATAACAAACTCTATACTTTCACGAATACATTACTATCAAGCCAATCAGGCCGTAGTCAGCGAAGCAGAACGTCAAGTCGTCGGCAGCGTCTTGCGAGCTTGCAATAAAACGTAGTGCGCCTCGGCACAAGGCAGCGCAATGTACCGCCACCGCCAATCATTCACATTTGCATACAAACTGCCCTCCATCCGACAGCCAGCTCCGGCTGTATACAGCTGCCTGTCTAATATCTAGAACGGTTTACCACCCGCTCGTAGCGAATACCAACCTACTCCGGTTTATAAACATCAGTGTGTACGAAAATACTGACATGATTATATCTCTTCAAATAAGGTCACGTTCTTAATAGACGTATAGTCATAAGGTACAGATTTGGAGTACACTAGAGACCGCGTTAGCTTATGTTTTAAAAAATTTAATAGACTATTTTTCGCCAACATCGATGACGTCATGCAAACTTAACAAGCGAAAGTTCTCACTGGCAAAATTCGCCAATTTTACGTTAACTACCGATAAGGTTGTATTTAAACTAGGCAAGAAAGCTAGTGTATTTTATCAGCTAGGTGACATGCTAGGAAAAACAGCTAGACGAAATAACTAATCTACTCTAATTTATGTTCATAGGTGTCCTCAGATCACATATAATGTTCAATCCTTCAAGAAGTTCAAGCCGAAGATCGATTGAAAAATGTTTGCGTGGTACATGCATGGTACCTCCATTTACCTATACCTATAGAAAGGCTCATTTTCGTCATCAAAAGAGTCCGTATCTGCGTGATAGGCAGACCGCAGCTGCGCCGTGAGTAAACTGCTCACAAAGAATATTTAATAAGGCCCAATATTTTAGGTGTTAGAAGAAAATATTCATAGAAATAATATAGGGGCTACGTACCTGCCTAAGCGGTAATATAAGTATGAAATGAAAAACGTATCCTAATTCACAGGCAGAAAATAAACGCAGAGTTATTTTTATAACGATAGGCGTTGGAAAAAATAATTTCATTTGCTTGATCTGTTTTATTTGCTCCATTCTATCATCGTGCCCTGTGCAAGTTATCGGAGTTGTTTTAAAGATATTATGAAAGAATATCGTAATCATAAAGTAAACCAATTACTTGTTAGTATTAAAGTTATCTGGATATCCACCATGTTGTATTATTCTGAGATTACTAATAAAAATACTAATCTGAGTGACCATGATAGTTTAAATACCTAAATTATTAGTTTACTACAGTTATATACAGACGATGTATGTATATATAACTATGGTAATCATTATATACATATCATTAATACATACATCAATGGGTAAAACATATGATCCATTATTAGCTGCTTCACCGTAGTCTGGTAAAATTCAACCAAACGTTGCGCCTTAAATGACAAGGAAATCATTTCAAATTGCTAAAGTTTTATCAACAAAGAGTTTACCGTCACAGCCCCCCGCAGTGGAACATAGTGCGTGCGATAAATCATTTAAACTAAGTGAGCGCGCACATGTGCGTTTATGTCCTTCGCAGTCGGTCGGCTCCGAAGTCTCCGCACGTGTGGAAACGATGAGCCGCGGTCTGCGGCGACCGCAGCCAAAGTCCCAAGGGAACACTGCCAACTGGCGTGTTCTGTGTCACTGGTGTTGGGGTTTTAATGGTTACGTCATCATTGCTATAGTCAGTCAATTGGTTACAAGTATTCTAAATTATAATTAGTAAAATAATTTATGTTCTTTGAGTTTATCTTCATAATTATAACTAGTTATAAGAATTATATTATATTATCTGGGCTATTACACATAAGGCAGTTTGTTAAAATGTTTGTATGCTTGTTATTCAATTACGCCCAAATGGTTAAACGGATCTGGTACTGAAATAGATTATTAGTAATAATACAAAGGCGACTTTCTAACCCTTAAATAGGACCGGCGGCTTGACGTGCTCTTCGAGGCTCGACCAGACCAATGTATTTGTTGACCAATTTATTTATTGATTTTTTAATTGATAGTGCAAAATCGAAATCATGATGCAAAAAATGAATTGTTCATTTCCAATGTTCTTTTCTAACTTTTTACTGCCTCAAGGGATATTGCAACTTATAAAATAAAATAATCGATATCATGTACTTTTCCCAGTTAATCAAATGATTAAAAATGGTACTCAATACTAAAATCATTTTCATTTTCCTATTTTGTTTATCGATTTATAATCAATAATGCTAAATAACAAATATATTATTATAATAATCGATATGTAGTTTATTACCGATTTTGGAATCGGGTAACATTACGTTCATGCCATTACGCTTTGCAAAAAGTAAACAGAAAATCATGACGGTACTTTACTATTTTAGAACATTGCTCCTAAGTTATTCGAATATCTTGATACGTAATTAAAAATAACGGCGGTATTTTTGCTATATAGCATATTTTTGGGCACTCATTAATTTAGAATGGGCAAAATTGGACATCCCCCTTTCATGCACATAAATGTTTGAGTGAGCAGGGATATAATTTTTAGGCAGTTGTGTAAAAATAGCAAGAAAGTAGAACATTAGACAACTCCGAAGCTAAACAAACGATTAGATAATATTATAGCGACTCCAACTTTATATTCAACATTCGAACAACTTCTGCCGGCAAGGTTAATTGTGTGATTTGGTACAGACCTAAAGGGGTGGGCACCCTCCGCCCTCCCCCTGAGTACGGGAGGTGCCAGGGGAGGATGACAATCATCCGCACACAGCACACCGAACTGAAGTACGCAATTATTAAGATCGCATGAGTCGTAACTGTCTTACGATCGACACAGAAGATTTTTTTGTGATATTTTTCCTATAAAATATTACTTGTACACTATGCAAGTGTCTAATCGGAACTTAAAATTTATTTTCTAATTTTTTTTTAGCTGATGGGAAGTGGTTAACGTGGCCTAAGGACTCGTGCAACACCAGGAGCGTCACACTCGCGCTGCTGACCCTGAAGAAACCTCCTAATGCCCCTTTTGAAGAACCCCATATTGTAGGCGCATGGGAAGACCGCAGCTTTTTTTTTTATTTAGAATTTCTGTATTTTTAGAAATCGTGTAAAAAAGATCCTTAGAAGTCAGTACATTACAAAATCTAATTAACTCTCTAGGCGGTGTAAAGTAAAATATTTAGGTGCTAAGAACGGACGGGGTGCGGGGCGGCAAGAACTCACATTTGAGAGTAACTCTCAGCCTCTACACACTAACAGCTTTCGCCGACCTGAGTTATAGCGGCTGTAAGCCAAGAGAGATGGCCGACTTTTTCAACACTGTCCTAAATTATGGAGGAGAAATCTTATTGACATTTATAATAGAAAGTTACACAGAAAGGGCGACTTTTTATTACAAAAACATATTTATACTATTAATAAGCCATATGATAGGTACGTCTCGCTGCGGGTAAGCGTTTGTCGATGCTTACAGTGTTGCTTTCACACAGTGACTTTAAGCTTGCTACATTAAGAGTTGACACTATCTATATCTATTGGCTTATAAATGTATCGGGAGTGACCTCCCAAGTTATGTCCCAACCACATGGGAGTTTGAACGGCTCACCATGGAATACTCGCCTGACATATGACTCTAAATGATAAATAATAAATAATGTAAATGATGAACCACATCTGAATAGGCAATTAATCTTTTAACATTAGACAGTTACAGCCCAGACTCAGCCTCAGATAGATGGCTTGAGTCAACAATAATGAAGACGACAATAGGCTCATCCCCTATTACGTGTGACCGAATAAACTGATTAGTGAAATGTGGATGTTAATTCACTTCTGCCTAACTATGTACGCAATTCAGATATAGGTAGGTAGGAGGTAGAACACGGCGGTATTCCCGTCCCAATTGAGCAGTCCGACCGGGGTAGTACCTCCACCCTACAAAATACTCGTGTTGTGTTCCCGGCGGTGAGTAGGGTAGCTAGAGCTCACTGGAGAGTTTTTGTGCTGTCAGTGGGTAAACCAAAGACTAGTCCTGATTGTGTCCTCTGTACTGACGGCACAGAAACTCTTTGTTCTTATAGGGTCGGCAGCACGGTTGTGACTCCCCTGATGTTGCACACGTTCATAGGTCGCGTCACTACTTTCCATCAGGTGAGCCGTGTGCTTGCCTGCATAAAATATAATATACATAAGTTATATTACAGAATATATCTATTTATTAAATATTAGAATTTATTATAAACTACCCGCTCAGTTTAAAACTCTAAAGCTTAAGACATTTAAATAAAAACTGTTCCAATTTCTTCTGACTAAATGTTACTATTCCACGAAAGACTTCCTATGCGAAAGTTTTGAGTCTATAATTGACTTATTCTGTGAACCTTGACTTGTATAACCTATGATTTGACATTTTGTAATTATATAACTTCTATTATGACTATATCATTTAAGCGAGGAATTATTATATACCTTTCAATATGTGTACGCGACAGAGACGGAGACAGCAAAATATTATGTACAACCAACTTTGTAACAACTTTTATACAATATTCTAACAAATAATTGAATCTTATCTTATCTAAATTTTTTTTCTGCAAATGCACAGAGAAGTAAACGATTAATCTATACCAAGAATACACATTAGGTTACGCCTTTCGCTTGTGGCTTAATCAGGAGGCTGTATTAGTGTGGCTCCATTAGTGGTGTACGCTTCAACCGCGAGTGCCGATATAGCTCTGCGAGCAGTACACCGGCCGCTGCCTACTGCTAATGTTAAATGTAGAATAATGCGCCTTTCTTCGCCAATAATTTGAATATAAATAATATAATGAGATAATGAGAAAAGCTTGGCTTTCCTCAGCATATCAGCTGAGAAAGTATCGTAAGGAGACAATTTCCACGACCTATATTCTGGGATTTCACAAACGATGACATACCTATTCAGTATAATCATTAAAAAACAATAAATGAAAAGTCGACATAAACGATGCATCCAAATGATACTCCAGTCGGCATTAATTAATGTACATATATCACATCGATAGGCAAGTTTGGAATATATTTTCATGATAGACTCCATCGCGCCCTTCAGATAAGTATTTTATTTGCACAATTGAGAGCATAACAATTGATACGGAAGTGGATGAAAGCGCTAAAGCGCTTCGCATAATTACGTCGCATTTATCGGGTATAAAGTGCTCGCAGCGCGGAGTGCGGAGTGCGTTCACTCTGATGACGACTCTTTACTATTTTTGTATTGAACGACTGTATGATGTAAGTCTGGGTACGCATTTTGTGAGCTATTGTTTGACGTATACATTCAATATTGAGCTGTTAAAAATTAACAATGTTATCTACTATTGGGGTGCAGCTAATTGTTCACATAGAAAGGTTATCAGTTACAGTCAACACTAGTGTTATCGTGTGTTTCATTAAATATCAGAATCTGATATTGAAATCACGTGGCTTTGCCAAGCGCATTCTAGTATTCAAAAAGGGCGATTGGAAGATTTTTACAGGGATGGCAGCACGTGTGTGACACCACTGGTGTTGGCCACGTCCATAGGCCACGGTAACTGTGGTTCGTTCGACTTATCTGTCACCTAAGTAGTATAAAAAACCAGTAGATCAGTACCCTGTACCATTTCAGCCGAGTCTGTGTTCAAGTAAGCACACAATCGTCGATTATATTATACAAAAAGGCAATGTAACATACTGTTAAGGATCTTTGGAAACGTGTTTCACCGTCGAAGTAAAGCTTATGGTTATCTGCGTTATTTTGTTTCGTTCCAGTATTTCCCCAGAGGAAGTGGTTCAATTTAATGAGGGCGCTGTTGTGTTTTGGCTCTCTCAAAATAAATTTAGGGGCATCTGGCGATCTTAATATCTGTACTTTCTAATTCAATTACAAGTAAATAATGATGTCACAAGGATAATTTTTGTTGTTTGACTAAGAATTCTGTTGATGTGATCGACTTTCATAGTCAGTCTACATCACCTGGTGCCAATTTCATATATTATTAACGAGTGTACCTCTAATTAATATGAATATTAAGTGTAAGATTGAAATTTTTTGAGCCACCTCTTTCGAGTGTTGCTCAAAAGATTCACGCTACGGAGAATTCAAATAGCTGACTACAAACAAAGTTTAAACAGTTAAATAACTTTCATTAATTCTCATAACGATAATATTACGAAAGCCCCGCACCCCTCCTTAAAAAAACGAACTCAGTCTCACAAAACTTAATTGAACAGAGAACCGGGGAGGTGATAAGCCATTTTTCTTAATTGACTTAGTAGAAAGTAAAACAGTGAGTCCTGTTACCTCTGAACGACTAATTACCTCCGCGGACAGGCGGCTGATGTGCCACGGGAAACAGCGGGCCCGAGGAGGGCGAGGGGGTGTTCGCCGGTGACACGTTACAATGGGAAAAGTTACGCAATAACAGACTAAGTTTTAGCTGTAGGCCGTTTACTTTGCGCAGGACGCGGTCAAAAATAGCCCTTGGGAGCTCCGCACAAGATCCTTGACGGTTCACCCTCCAACTTTGTTGATGTTCCATCTTTTATTCGTCCGTCAGCCGCACGAGATTTATGTGAATAAAACACGGGCCCTGTTATGTTTTATGGTGGCGGTCTAAGCCTACGATAACACGGAAATGTGGAATATGGGATGAGTGCTAAAAATAATTTTGACGGTTCTGATACATGTAATATATGAGTAGCACCATAAGCTCGTTTTGATATCCCGCATGTGGAGTATTAATCTCGCTTCCTGCAGCGTCTCAAACTTTTATTACCGTTATAAACAATATCTAGTTTGTATAAGCTATAGTTTATTACCAGCTGCATGCATAACTACTTCTGAAACTTGGTACCGAACACATCATAATAGGTGTATTGTAGTGATTTACCTATAACGTGGTTCAATTAGAACAAAATAACTTTGTGCGTCCAAGCTCACTTTCAGTCTCAGTCAATCAAATTGTTAACCATTCAGAAATGCTGGACTTACTGAATTTATTACGAGAACTAATCGCTCCGGTATATTATTTTTTTAGTGTAATATATAAAGTTTTCCATCTATATTCATTTGAGTCCTTGAGGGGTTTGCGTAGTGTGTGCTAACTGGTCAAGGTTTATTGGGAGGTAGGACACGACGGTATTCCCGTCCCAATTGTGCAGTCCGACTGGGGAAGAACCTCCGCCCTACAGAACACCACGACTATAATGACCTCGTGTTGTGTTAGGTAGCCAAAGCTCACTGAAGAGTTTTGGAGCTGTCTATGGGAAGACCAAAGGCTTGTCCTGCTTTGTCTTCTGCACTGACGGCACAGAAACTCGTTCTTACAGGGTTGACAGCACGAGTGTGGTTCGCCTGGTGTTGCACACCTCCATAGGCCACGATAACCACTTTCCATCAGGAGGATCTTTTTTTTGTCTGCCACCTAAGTTGTATTAAAAAAAAACAGTTTTCTCGTAGATACACTTATACATCATCATCATCATGAAGACACACACACACATACCATGAGGATTATGACACTTACATAGTGCTTATGTAGATTCGCTACATATGTTGTACGGTTTTGCCTAGTAGTGTTTCTATTTTATGAAGTACTTGTATTAACAATAAGAAAATATTTAGTACGGTTTTATCCTTTTATAAGATAATTCCTAAATATGGTTTTCAGTTCACTTCTGTTTCAGTAACCCCTATGCACCCCTATGTATAAAAATAATGGTTTTTCATTGATTGCCTTTTATACATTTCTTGAGTTCTAGATTAATCATACGATTGCAATAAAAGTTATTTAACTTCCATAACACATTTGAGAAGGTCTCTTAATTTTTAAATAAATGAGAGGCTCTGTAAACCATACCAGGTACTTACAAATTACATGATTAACGCTATATTATTATAAGTATGCTTATTTTGCCTATAAATAATATAAGAACTCGTATAGTACTTACCAATAGGATTCTGAAAGCAAATCTGGTGAACTACATACGTATCGTAAATCCGTAACTTTTTCGTGAGTGTTGTGTTGCGGTTCGCGAGGCGCGCGGAGCGTGCTCCCCCGGCGGAACGCGACGCGCGACTGAAGCCTGAAGTCGCCTGCCCTGACAGTTTAGCCACCGGTTAAGTCATACTATTTTTTTAATAAATAACTGACTTTTTAAGACTTTGACTAATCATAAAGCAAACTATCAATGTAGCGGAGGACAGCAATCCATCAGTGCCCTGGTATGGAATGAAGTTTTTATAAAGTTTCACTGTTAGGAAATTCTTGTTGCAGTCGAAGGGAAAGATCCGAGACTCTGTTACATGAGGCTGAAAACAGTTGGCCAATTGAACACTCACCACCATTGAGATAATATGTTATACTTGGGCCTATAGATCCCCAAAGGATCCACATATCACACACTTTGACTTTGTATTACGATGTCACGAAATAAGGATGAGCCTTTGAATGTCAACTGGGTACTTTTTATGAGTTTTATCTTTATTATAATTTGATTTATTGTTGCATGCAGAACCACCCATTCCAAATTCATCTCGGTCGATGACTGTGTAAGCAGATGGATGGATGGTAGACAGAAAGAGATTAATTTGCGATAATCTTTCTACTAGGAATAAGTATTTATAAAACTCATAATTCTATAAAGTCTATGAATGAGTTGTGAAGGCCATCTAACTTCCCAAGAAAAACTGTTGCGATCCGTTGTCCAGTACTTCATTACTTAAAAGGTATAAGTCGTATACCTGGCCCAAGATCCTAGCGAATGGGAAGTTGTTACGTTCGATGAAAATATTTGTGACATAATTAATTTATTGTTAAGAAAATTATGTCAGTGCTTCTAATAATTTGTATGAATATATTTTACTGTAAAAGAGTACTGACTATATGAGCTAAGTACTACGTGTTTCAGACAGTATAGTTAACTCCAAAAATATAAAACTGAACAACTACTTTATAAACAGCACGCGTCACGCTAGTAAAAGGGCCGTTTTACACCGCAGGATTTATATAGACACGGGATAAGGACAGGATTTATTCTGCGCCAGTACACAATGTGCGCCATAAAACAAAAGCTGAGGCCGTGCAACCAATCACACATAAAGGCTCAGATAAGACAAAGGGATTGGCCGCGGGGGACATCCATCATCGTTTGGACGGACCGGCAAAAACACGACCACTTCGGCGCTCGCCCGGCGCTCGCCCGACGCTCGCCCGGCACTCGCCCGACACTCGCCAGGCGTCGAGCGGAGCGCACATCATTCAATATCAAAATCACTTGTCAATTTCGACTACTTACTGTCAGTACATACACATTTAATAAATAATTCATAGGTATTGCTAACGAGACGATGCGGTTTCGAATACTACTTACAGCAAAAACTTGAAGTATTCAATAGTATGATTGTAGTGCATGACATTATTAAGAGAATGCAATAGTTGTCTTTAGTAAATTATTTTAAAAGGGGTCTGTGGGGATCCATCAAGATTTTCAGGATCCAACTTATATTTATAAGATTCTTATTTATTCGTTCCCTCATCTTTACGACAAAAGTTAAATTGTCATTTGATTCTAATATATGTAAGCTGCGCCATATTACTACAGCGCTTAGAGAAGAGACGGCTGTTCACAAAGCTTGGAGAAGACATCTAGGATCGTTTACTTACCATATAAATAACATAACAGCCGACAGGCGCGCGCTGTGCATTATTCACCGCCAGCCAGCAAGCACACCGCAATCAATGGCGTCTTAATTAAACAACCGGAAAAGTTATGACTTTTCATAAGGGAGCCTTATTTACATTGAAACACGGAGATTCTTAAAATCCTTTTTTTAAATTAGATATCTTCTGAATACTTAGAGATATTAAAATAATAGTTATTATAATAGAAATGTGTTAATTCGAGTAACAAAGGAAATATTATTTTAGAAGTTAATTAAATTTAAATAACTTCGAGTATGGAATCGAGTATGGATTTACCTACCAGCAATAAACATATCCATCTAACGAATGATTTGAGATTAACATGGTCATTCACATTACAATTTACCGTGTTTATTATTTACGTTACCCGATATTTCAGTGCTGTTACAAGCACCATGATCACTAAAAATGATACAGTCTGTCTGGCATCCAGTGATCCGTATGTTTACAAGACCTGAGCAAACCAAATTGTCAAAACCTGTGCGAGTCGACTCAGTGAGTGTTGTGTGTCGTGAACGTGATCGAGTACAGTGCGAAAACGCGGACAGTAGTAGGGGCGATGCGCGTAACAAACGTGTGCCGAAGAGAGTAGACCGATACGGTCTGCCCAAGCTCGGCGGTCGTCAATACACCGTGATCATGGCGCTTGTAACTGCGCCGAAATATCGGTTGCTCAACATAAATAATAAACATGGAAAATATCCCGGCGAGTTTTACACTACTAATATCCGTGTAATGTATCTGTTTTAAAGTTCGAGCATTAACTAGCAGGAGAATGTCGACAGTCGCGATTTTTAATGACAGTAGAGGAAGGTCGTGAACTGTGTAAGAACTGAAACACGTGGCGGACTGTTATCTGTTCTTACACCGAATACAAAAAATCTATCGAAATCAAAGTCAAAAATCATTTATTCTGCATCAGGCTATTAAATCGGCACTTACTAAACGTCAATATAAAAGGAAACATGAAAACTAATTTAACAAATGGACCATCGCCATCGGTTCGAAATGCGGCCCTGACTTGAGAAGACTCCGACAAGAAACAAAAAATGCCCTCTTAGCATTTTTTTTGGTCTATTTACAAACATACACTAAGTCTACTTAATCTAGATACAAAAAATTACTTGAGTGGCATACTTAAGCGAACAGCTCATTTCCAAACTTATTTGTCATCTAAATATTTTTGGATTTTATAATAGCCTTTCTGGCACAATTTACTTTTCACTACATTTTTAAATTTATCCACAGGTTAATTCCTAATTTCATTAGTGAGTTTGTAAAAAAAAGCGTATACAGCTACCCTGGATGAATGACTAATTTTTTCAAGTGAACTACCACAGACTACAGGATTGTTTTTGTGTCTGGTATTTATATTTGCTGGTCACAAACTCTTGAGAATTTTGAAACATTTTTCCTTAATTACAAAATATACTGTGACACTACGGTTAAAATGTCTCTTTAAACTTTTCCCGGACTCCCGGACTCTTGGACCCAAATTATAAATGGCTAAATCAACCCGCTTTTGTAACACAAATACTGTGTTTAAATCTGCTGAATTACTCCAAAGTAGATTTCTGTAGCTCAAAATACTATGAAAATAGCTGAAATAAACTATTCTAGCAGTATTCATGTCTCTCAATGTCCTAATCATTTTCACAGCGTATAAGCCCGAATAATCTACGGGCTATTTTTTAAATCTGTGATCCCCACTTTAGTTTAGCATCAATACTTAAGCCTAGGAACACTGTCGACTCCACAAGGTTCAACACCTGTTCATTGGGTTGTATTTCTATGTTTGTATGGATTCATAATTATGTAGTGTGATGATCAAGTATCTGCGCACGACCTGTTAATCCTTAGCCTTAGCTACTGTCTTCAGTCGAATTTGCATCAAAAAATTTGTTATCATATATTTATTTGCTACAAAAACATCTGAATTGAGGAGCTCCTCCTTTTTAGAAGTCGGTTAAAAAGAAAGACGAAAAACAAATAATAATCGAAACAACATCACTCGAAGAGAACAGCGCGAGGAAAGCTCAACGATAACCGGTCGGCGCCTAAAAGTGCAATTTGGTGAACAAGCGTCGAGGCTCCGACGACTTGACGTCGACGTCACGAACCTACTAGCAGTAAATATGTGTCTTCGTTATTTGCGCGTGACACACGAACCGACAACACAGACTGCAAAGTCAATTAGACATCACCTTGCCTGATGGTAAGCTGAAGGCAAAGTCTCAGAAAAGAGGGTCACCATTACTTACACATACCGTGTGACAATGGTGACACTCAGCTTGACGGCCTCATCATATGCATTTTCACGCCCCGCTTAAAGGACCCGGGACTGTAGGAAGAAGGAAACACGTGAGCTGGTAATGAATTCCAGGCCTTAATGGTGCGACAGAGGAAAGAGTCTCCGAACCGCTTGGTTCTTGATCTATGCATATATCCCTCTTACGGCGATTGCGGGAGCTATCTACCGATATTAGCGTACTAAATGCTTAAAATTCCATTTAATACTATTCTATCATTTATGCCAATTATATTTACTTGAAATGGTATTGTTTGCTTTACTGTAAGCTATCTAGTCCACAGGTACGATAATATAAATTAAGACAGTGTGTATATTAAAACGATATAATTTATATAACGCAATCATATTGTGGTGTGGGCGTATTGAGATTTGCAGGCTCGAGTATATTAAAATTTTAAAACTACTGTAAAAAAATATACAGTTCAAACAATGTGTTATCATCATTGAAAATAAAACAAGAATGTAAGTACATTTGAATGAGGCAGTAGCATTTAGGAATAGTTCATATTGATTAAGTATAAGATAAGATAATCTTTATTGTACACTAACACATTACAGTACATGTACGAACAGCATTATGAAAAATGTACAAATGGCGGCCTTATCGCTACAAGCGATCTCTTCCAGGCAGCCTTTGGATCGAAATGTTTTAATTGTCTTAACAATAATAATCCATGGGTAGTTAATATTTTGACAGTATATTTTGTTCATACAAATATCACACCACGCATCAATTGTCACACACACGTTAGGAAAAAAATTATATATTCATAAAATATGCTGAGTTATTATTTGGACAGGCCTGTCTATGCTTAACTATCACTAAGCTCGTGTGTAGTGAGCTCTTTTAAAGTATTTCAGGTACGCATGAAGCTACTCATTCGTAGACGTAGAGTGGCGGCGCGATCAGAAATCATTTGCACCGGTAACACAAGGTCCTTGGCGGACATACATTATATTATGTTTAAGTTTAATTTTAACCCTATTTTGGTAGTAGGTATATTACTTTTCTAAAAAAATGCCGGTCAAGTGCGAGTCGGATTCGTGCACCGAGGCCAGGGTTCTGTAACTTAAGCTACATAAACCGTAATATATTGTGATTGCGTTGACTCAGAAGTTTGATTTTTGCACAGTTTCAGGACTTTATAGACTTGAAAATTCTTGAACTTGATACCTCCAAGGATTTTTGAGTAAAAATCTTGACAGATAGATAGACTGACGGACAGACTGAGAACGAAGTAATCCTTTAAGAGATCCATTTTTTTTAGAGGTATGGATCCCTAGAAATTAAGGTTATTCGTAGAAGTCGGTTTTGTATAAGACAAAATTAAGTAGAGTGCAAGTGTGAGTGTAAACTGAAGTCGAATTAAAATGAATTCCCCTCTCTAAAACCAGAAGTGCATAAAAAGTGTAAAAGAACGCGTTCGTTCTCAAGTCTTATTCGAGCCGAACTGCAAACGTCATTTGTCGATATTTTCCGAACAGTAAAAGTAAGGGAGCGCTCTCACTGGGGGCTCTCAAAGAGCTATTTCTAATGTAGACGTGGATTGAGATTACAAAGCGCTATTTCGTTCTCAGTCAAGTATTTGGCTGCCAAGTAAATCCTCCAGTGAATGTATTGTATGTATTGTATTGTGTAGTGTATGTATTGTATGGACTCAATAACATAAAAAATATAAAGGAAAAACTGTTCAATGACATTATTATCTATGTCAAGATATCGAAGTATACTTTTTGCACGTAGTGTGACATCTCCTTGAGTGCCAACCCACGCGTGAGCACAAGAGACGCCACGAAGAACCGCGAATTGCTCAGAACCTTGAGCGTTATCGCTGCGTTGCTTTTCCGTCAACGCAAAATTGCGGTTTCATTGACATCTTTTGGATCGTGTAACGTAGTCTTGATGTGTATGTGATGAGATTTCGTAAGCAGGAAAAGTTAAAGTATCGTCACGTGATGTCACGTCATTGGATGAGGATTTTACAAAAAGTGGAATAGGCACCTACCTACTAATCAATTGACAATACATCTTTGTTAAATATATTTGTGAGGCCTGGATACTTCGAAATGTATAAGCTGTACCTATTGCGTTAATAATGACATCAATATGTGCTTGATCATCGAGTCTGCAAACGAGTTTCCGATTTAGAGTATTTTCCCTCTAGCCAGGTTTGAACAATACCACTCAATAATCACACGTTTAATACGTGTGATTATTTGAAAATTTATTGTTCCCTGCAAAAAAAATATTATCCTACTATGAGAAACATCTGATATTATTTCTGAATTTCCCAAATAATATAATACTTATAAAAGCACCGTCCCTTCATCTCAGTTATTCCGCTGATAAGTGAATGCCGACCCGAGGGCTCGGGGCCGAACAAACGATATTTACAGTAATGATTCTTTCAGCTTTTCGCAATTCCGACATAGCTACACGTGTTCACATAAACCGGGGCTCCCCCGGCGCGATCGACTGCGCCGTTACGACTTAGGTCCACACTTTGGATCAAATGACCCAAAAGGCTGCTATCGGAAAAACTTGTTTCCGAGATTTGTTGGAAAAGATGAAGTTTCATCAGTTTTGGTGGCGATGTAATCTGGTTTGATTAAGTTTATACCAGAGGTGCAGCGTTCATAGGGATTGATGGATGGTATTAATCTTACTACTCCTAACGCCGCACTTCTAGGATTACATTAACGGTTTTGAGAGTTAATTAAGGGCTGCTTGATGCTAAGACGTATTGACCTCCTATTTACATCATATTTTGTGTAGTTAGAATAGAGAATAGAATAGAATCGTTTTATTTGTTCAAAACATGTGTGTACATACAAAAGCATGCAATAGGTCAGTAATAGTATATAATATATAGTCCAGTCATGTTTTGCCCCATATAGCGGCGTACAAATATATGCGTGAGGAGACGCTTAGTCATAAGATGCGCATTAATTGCTTTCAATTTTCACTAACAGTTCAAATCATTATGTAATGTAATGTCAAATCAGAAATACAGTAAAAATGTCAATATCTTATCAATAATCATGTCAAATAGATTAAAATACAATAGAAAATGTACTACAATGCAACAAACAATGGCAAGTATATATTAAGTTAGTTGTCAAAATACAGTCAACAATGTCAGAATATTAGGCCTACCTAATAAGTATTTTACTATAATTTATATAATAGCAGTATTTACTATTTAATGCTAGTTAGTGAATACTATCTGCCAGGAAGTCTGTTATGCTATAATATGCCTTTTGCAGGAGTAGGCCTTTAATTTCTTTTTTGAATGAACTAGTGGTAAGTTCCTTACAGTTCTTAGGCAGCTTATTAAATATAATTGGCGCCATGTAAAAGATACTTCTGCGCATAAGTGCAGTTTGTGCTTTGTGGAGCCGAAGTCGAGTGTTATCACGTCTATTTCGCGCAACGGAATCCTGGAGTCGTGGAAATAAATATAAAATATAAATACTAACTATATGTAACTGAAAAAGGCAACATTAAGCCAAATATGAACAGCCAGGTCCAGTACCGTGGGTAAACTGGTAATCAAAAATTCAAATTGTGATTCATGGGCGATTGCACGTCAACTAAGCTATGAGGCAAACATAAGCGCAAATTGTACCTAATACTACCACTACTACCGGGGTAGCCTAAATAAATTAAATTAAATTGTGTTTATTTCGGGCAATTAGCCCATAGTTAGATTACATTCATAGTGTAATACGTCATATTAACCTAGCAACAGAGACAAATGAAATGAAATCTGAGGTAATGTGAAGTGGTATAAGAAAACATCACAAATCAGAATTATAAAATAACAGCCGACTTTTTTTACAATTCTGATTTGTCAAATTTATTCATTAATCACTTTTCATTTTATTTTTACCTGGCTACGGTTCTAAAATGGGATTAAAAATTCTTCTGTAACATTTCCATGTAAGTACCCACTAAATTCGCCTCACAAAGTTACGGAATCAGCCAAAGTTATAATGGGTATTTAAAATTCAATCTGGCAGACAATTAATTGCAAAACAAATAGGCTTTGGGGAACAACCATGACTTCCTCCGATAATTCACAAAAGCTTTAAAATCAATAAACGTAAAATTTTAATAGTGTCATAATTGACAAACCAGTTTAGAGAGGCCCATAATATAACAAGAAAAAGGAGGTCGCTGAATGGGTTGTAAAGAGTTAGTGTGCGGGCGGGGGTCTGTGCAGGGTGGCTGGCGGCGGCGCGCTGCCCGGTAGCCGGTCGTATTTTGAACAAGCCAGTCGGCTTCTTGTGAGGTTTTATAGGAAAAGTTTCCGTTACACTTCTGGAGTGTTTTATTCTCGTACTTTTCGAGTGCTGCTGACAAGATTCCAGAGAGTCGTAAATTATCTCACTGTTATTATACTTTCGTCATTTGACGAAATTAGTTTAGTACTGTAACACTTGCACCTTGCTTATTAGTAACTTTTAACATTATAACTTTAGGTAAATTTGCTGGTGTTATAAAAATACAATGTCAAACATAGTTTTGATTTATTTATGAGAACACTATCCAGTATTCTTTTATGAAAAACTTACTCTTGTTCAACTGCAAAAATACATATTGATACGTATAAGTGTTTGCATAGACCGGGCATCGTACCCACGTCCTCTGACTTAGCAGTAGAATGCTTTACTCCAACGCAGGTCTTTCACGAGTAGACTCGAGACGAAAATAGTCTTCCTCGGTTTATTGAGGCTGACGGTCACAAAGTTTAGTAGTATAGTTTTGTTCCTCGCATTTTATTTTTCTCATATGATTCCAAGGCCCCTATAACATGTTGTTAAATATTATCTATAATGTTATTAAATAACAATGTACATCCATATGTGTGAGTAGTAAGTGTATAACATATCTCAAGCACCTGGGTTTCAGCACAGAACACTTTATTACCGATCTATTTGATTTGAAAGGCCGTCCGGTACAAACGTTATGTCGCCGTTGGCCCTAGCATAAAATGCGATACAATTTCTTGATTTGGTTTTACGAGCGATGAAAATATTTCCGAAAATATGACTTATATGTCTACACTGCGTCGGGAGCTGCCATGAATACAACTATTGGGCAATCATCAGATGCTCACAGATAAAAATGAACAATTGCCGTCAAGAGGAGCGTGGGATTTAACGCCCAAATTTCTGGTAAAATGTAAGATTTCATACTGTAATTGTATTAGTGTCAGTAGAAGATATCTGCTGTCATCTTAAACTTGCTCGCAAACTTAACTCATGAAAATTAAAAGGGGAAGAGGGCCGCGGGGTGAAGTGGGGCTGGTGAAGTGGAGGGGCGGGAGGGGGCTTATAAACGGCCGCAGGTAATTTAATAAAGAGTTTGAGGCAGAACTTAGGTGTGGCTCACTAGAAGTTATGAGTTTACCAAAAGAAAGAAAAATTTTACGTGAAAACTATATTGAAATTACCTATTTCTTAAAGTAAAGAAGGTAACCAGAAAAGTGTGATAAAGAATAAGATTTTATTTATTTCACCTATGATTGTCAGCCGTTCCAGGAAAGTCGACATACGTACCAAGAGTAATAAACGGGTCCTTGGTCTCCAAATTACGACTTTTGAGTAAAACTGACAAATCGCATCCTCATAAGTAATGATGACGATAGGTAGTAATATGTCTCAAGCTTGTTTCTGTTACTTATCATTTTCTTAAACAATGATCAAACTAATTTATTAAGACTAAAATCGAATTCCAATAATAACTAAAGCTAGTTGACTGTCAATTTATCCTATCTGAGTTGCCTCCAGCTGTGGGGGCGACATCAAAAACTTGCGCGCGTTATCTGCGGTGGCCGGGCGATAACCTGGGAGTGCCTGCTGCCGGCTCCTGAATTATTGCACAAATAACCTTTGCCGTTGATAACATCGCAGCGGTTTGGGATCTCTCTGATCGTGCTGTGTATGCAGCTCTCTATATTGTGTGATAGTTGATCGACAGAGGAGGTAAGGAGTCTCGTAAAAATACTATGTTTTACGACTTTTGAAATACATACATACATAATATAATCACGCCTTTATCCCGGGAGGGTTAGGCAGAGGTGACTTAACACCCACATTTTTTCATCAATAATTGTATTAGAACTTTTGAAATGCGAACACTAAATATAGCTAAATTGTTTTTTTATTTGTTTCATTGATATTTATTACTTGAAACAATTAAAGCACATAGTTTGTATTTTGAGCTTAAAGTTTAGTTTTTATATCTTATATGCGATTATCAAATATTCCGCCATAAACCTTCATGACAAAACTGTAAAACAAAGTATGTTTACAGCTAGATAGTTGATTTGTTCTTCGAGGAATTTCAAAAAATAAAGTTAATGTGATAAATATCTTCGAGCGTGTCACTTATAAAGACGCTTGAATTATGATGACCAATGTAAACGAAAGTTTCCAATTCCTAGAAGAGCTCTACGCCGATGTACCTAATGAGTAGTTCGTACGCACGGGGACTCGCCGTGCTCCGATCTACATACATTATGAACACATGAATATTGAAGCCGTTGCCGAACGTGCCTATCAGACATTACGTCAAACTATAAGTAGACAGGTGTGCCTTCACAGCAATGTGTCTCAGACATGGAAGAGTTCATCTTCGTTAAGGTCAACAGCAGATTAGTTGACAAGTCGAATTGACCAGTCAATTACCTGGCGGCTTAGATAAACTGCTGCGGTTGACAGTAAAGTATATATTTGGCTTCTGATTACACTATCATAAGGAAATCTATTATTTTCCAAGAAAACGATGCCGAAAAAGGTTCAAGATACTCCCAATAGATGCAAAAATTTACCGACATCAAAATTAAGGTGAACCCCAAAGTTAGATAATAGTTTTCATATTGTTTGGCATGAACATGAACCGAATGACTTTGGGGAAATGTGGAGAATTTACATCACTAAGATACAAACAGATTCTTGCTTGTTAGGTGAAGGTAATATTAATGAGAGTGTTAACAGCGGAGCTGGCACATCATATATCAAATTGTAATCACCTTTATTATAACATCGCTGCTCACAGCACCGGCCCGCGCCTGCATAAAGGTGCGGTCGTACTGATGCAGGAAGCTGGTTAACACTGTTTATTTTAACACCGTTAGTGTAGACAACAACTATAATATCAGGCTATATAAGGTAATAATTCGTCGGCACAACCGTATATTGTAGTTCTTATAATTATACGGTGGTGTTACTATTTCAAACTTTAAACTCCCCATTAAATGTATCTCTTTTCACAAAAATCTTTGTACAAACACAAATTGAGAACTCACTAAGTGCAAGTGAGTTCTCAATTTGTGTTTGTACATTATTTTTAATATTTATTAGACCCGATCGGTCAGGTTTGTGTACAATAAATTCCACCAAGAGCCATCAATCAACAGTATAAATAGTCTTTGTACAAACTCTATTTATGACATTCAGTGCTTGTACACAATACTCATTCTTTTACGATCCTATTTAAAAATTCTACATTCCCCACTAATGGGCTTAATTTTTGTATAATGCGAAACAGTAGTATTATGACACACGGCAATTAAAATTGGTTCCACAGTTATTTTGCCTTGCTTTAATAATGTGGTCCCACATCACGCGCGGTGGACGGAACTCGCTGTAACTCATTATTGTGTATAATTGAAATAACTTCTGATAATTTCACAGGCAACTCTCTAGAACTATTTTGACTCTACAAATTATTAGTACAATATTAAAAATCTTTCAACAAATAATTTAGTCACTATAGAAAAAAAGGGGAAGTAGGTATGTTAACATTGAAAGGTAAAATAATGAACTGAAATTAAGGATTTGAGAGTTTCAAAATAAATTCAAACAAAATATGTAGTATTTTGTTTTCATCATTTATTCGTTTAGTGTACATTGTGGTTCGTAATCAATAAACTTGAGCGATCCCGCCATGCAGCAATGTTTAATGTTTATATTATTCACTGGTATCAAGGACGTTCAATATTCGCGTCTGCCGGCCGAGCTTATTGTATGAAACGTCCCGTGGAGAATACTCGTACAACACGGGCCCGAACTTGGGACTAAAATAGCCTACATTTTAATTGAAATAATTCGAATTGAACTACAAAAGAGTTAAAGGATTAAGTTAAGGAAACGCTAACAAAAGTTTTTAAAGTAATATTTTATTGCTCGATGTTAATATAATTGTTTCAGTTCTACAGTTTCAGAGTTCACAATAATCCCGGCTGCGTGTATTTTTCGTGCGCTTCTTAAACTTCATTAATTTTCATCAATGTGACCATAATTATATCAGGAAATTTAATTAAAGGACTAGAATACATTAGATAGAGTATCAATAAATAGATAAAAGTTTAAAACTAAAACCCGACTACTGAAAAGTTTTAAACAAGAAAATATCTAGGATAGCCGTGGTCGTATGGCACTTTCCCTACAATGTATTAATTTCTTAGACTAAGTGGCATACGACCACGGCTATTCTAGATATTTTCTTGTTAAAAATTTACGTGTATAAGTTTCCGGAATGAATATGAAAAAATACTATTAAAGCACTATTCACAGTACGACGATTTTCTAAAGCAACAGTAGCCACGTGTCCAGTTTTATTAAAAAAAGAAGCAATCATCCGCTTAGATGCACTTTTCACGCGCGCCACTTTGGTTGGTTTCGGCTCATTTTGAAAGACCCATACGCTCGATTGCTGCTTTGTTTTGGAATCGTAGCAATAAATCCATGTTTCGTCACCTGTTACTATGTCCCACACCAAATTTGACGCACCTTCGTTGAATCTGGTAAGCATGGCACTGCACCAAGTGACGCGGTCCGTTTTTTGATCCTCGGTCAAGTTATGTGGGATCCACCGCGAGCACAGCTTTCTTATACCCAAATGTTTGTGTATGATTGATTGTATTTGACTCATGCCTATTTCTAAGGATGCGCGAATTTCATGGTAGGTCACATGCCTGTCTGTTTCAATCATACGGCGCACAGCATCGATGTTTTTGTTGGTCACAGCGGTGGACGGCCGACCATCGCGAGATTCGTCACTGAGATTGATACGACCACGCTTGAATTCTGCAAACCAGCTATAAACAGTCGTCTTGCATGGAGCTTCATCGCCAAAAGCTGTTTCAAGCCGAACGATGCTCTGTTGAGCCGTCAAATTACACTTAAAATCGTAGAAAATCATACTACGAAAATTTTCCCGAGTTAAATCCATGTTGATGCAGACACACAATTTTTTAAATGGCGCCACAAAGTAAAAACAAAAAACAGTCAGATGAAACAAACTGTATTCTACAGCCAAAGAGTTCTATTTTCAAATGTTGTAATAAATTTTTAAATATTGTTTATGTAAGTGGCCAGTTCCGGAAACTTTTAGTGTAACCTATGTAGTATTAGTTCGGGTTTTAGTTTTAAACTTATTTTTTATTTATATTATTTTGGGGCAACCGATAGGTATAATTTATATATATTTGAAATGTGATGAGTTGACACCAAACGTATTTATCTCAAATTTAGTTTTTAACATAGTACTTTATAATCGCTAGAGGGCGCAACATTAGATTCAGTGATACGTTATATAGTCTACAACCAGCGGACGTTACCTCATTTATCCATATCTGATTAGTGGTTGAGGAACTGTGAGGGAACAGATGAACCTACATACACACATAGCCTGTCAAATTCATAACCCTCCTTTTGCTATGCAGTAGTCGGGTGGAAAATAAATTATATTGTTGGAAGTTTACTCGAATATCACATATTGGTACAAAACTAATTTTAAACGGATTTTTCTTGCCGTCCGGGAAAGCTTTTATATATAACTTTATAATGAAAATGGCAATGGCACGTGACCACATTGAATTAGCTTGAAATTGTATTTATAATAACAATTTGGGGCCAAGCCGCCGCTGGTGCAAGCGTCTAGCGCACCAATCACTGTGAAAGGCTAGTATCTGGGGCTGCGCTGTTGGGCCGTACGTCAGATACGACTCTAGCCGTTGCAGTCTGTAGACGACACCTATTATTGCACGATTTATCATACTTGTGGCAAAACAATCTGTACACTGGATTATAATTGATTCTGTAGTGCTATTTTTTGGAATCCCTATGAAGCTAAGTATAACTCCATGGTGGTAAAGATGCAAAATAAATTTACTAGGTATCTTTACCTCAAACAATATGGGGTATACCCGTTCTACCCACTTATGTATCCGACTACTTTCGTGTTGGGGATGGTTGGATACTATAAGCTGTAAGTAAGACGTAGCTTGGCTTTGGCCAAGTACGTATTTCTGGTGTTTCGTAGCAAAATGACTAACTCGCAGGTGTTGGAAGCATTGAGGCTGCGTGTTCCTAACACCAGGCTGCGGCTGGCGCCAAGGGAGCAGACATTTGAGGTTCCGATACTCCGGACGAACTTATTGACGCATGCTCCTTACGTGCGAGCCCTGAATATTTTAAATAGCATAGCACAGAACGTAGACATATTTTGTTGTTCATTGGCGGAATTTGAGCGGGTGACACTCCAATATTTAGAGTCACGAAGTTATTAATGTTGTCTACTATAAGTTAATAAATATTACAAGTATTATATATAAGTAATAATTATGTACTACATTGTTGTCTTGCATACAATCTGTAAAACAATGTATGGTTATATTAATATTAAATAAATAAATAAATAAAATTTGGATATAACTTCATGCATGTGCGGATGAGGGACGTAGACCAGAAGTTTAGGCCGTTTCATTTCTAGTTTTAGTGTATGATCGCTAACAGTGTCAAAGGCGACACTAGCGCATACCCTCTGCAGAAGGGTATTAAATAGAACGACAAAAATATATTAAGGTAAAGTTTCTGTTAAAAGGCGTAAGGAGAGAATAGAATCGTAATACTGCAGCATAAAATCCAATATTATATGAGTCTAGTACTTCTGTAAAAGTTTGGTATAGCCGCATAACCCTTCTTTAAGTTTCCTAAGACGCCGATAATATTTTGCCATCTATCCGAGAGTTTTATTCAAACGTTAGCAGTTCAATGTCTTTGGTAGTTTTCTGCATACGGCTAAAGTTTACTGTTGTAACCCTAATGCCTCTCACTGTGGAATATCCATCAGGCGGTACAGTTCTTCAACTGCTTATAACAACCACTTTAATGTTCGCTATGAAACTTTGATTAGCTTTTTACGACCCCCCCCCCCTCCCGTAAAGCCCTCCTCCCCCTTCAAGCGTGCATCACGACACGACTTGTTGACATAACTGTCAAATTAATTATATGACATCATCGTAAAATAACCCCGCCTCGTGAACAGTGTGTAACGGCTTTGAGGCAGTGTGTGCGAGCCTTGAGATGAGCGGGCGACGATATAAATAAGCACTTGTGACGTGATGCAGCGGGCTTATGTCGCTGGAAGGATTTGGCCGAGGGCGGAGGGTGAGCACGTGATTAGGTGGAGGGATCTGTTTGATGGAATAATAAACCGTTTCCTAATTCAAAGATTTGATAATTGATTGCTAACCATGACAATTATGACTTATAATAAAATATGTAGGTATTTTTGTCAGTCAGATGTGGGCGCGCTGTGCCTCTAAATATTTTAGATTTCTAAGTGATTGCAGCAGCATAAGGCTCTTCAAAATTCCAAAGGTGGTATAAAAGATAGGGAATCCTTTGTCCCACATAAAAGGCACTTTAACGGTACACAGTGAGATCATACCGACGGTACAGTTGCCATATAACAAAATGTAGCTCCCATACCGAGAGGCCACAATCGAGATCCGATATCAGACGAACGACCGCTGCGTCGGACAAGACCTACAGAAATTCTTCTCTATAGTGGCGAGCTCTTCGCGGGGTCAGTGCGAGAATTGGTCGAAATACTTTCAGTAAATCTGTCTGTAAATGATTGACTGAAGTTATTTGACACTGAATAATAATAATAGATGTAACTTTCTGGAATATACTACTCACACAACGCTATCTTAATTCAAACTGGGCATAGCTTGATGAAGGATTTCAGAAGCATTATTGTAACTTTATTTTTATCTAGCTTAATTTAGGTAGTTGTAGATAAAACTAAAACTACGTGCATTTGACTTGAACAAATTCAAACCACATGTGTCATCATTTTTTATTATAATTATAGATTTGTTAAAACGACGTAGGTAGGACACGAGGGTATTGCAGTCCAAATTGATCAGTCCGACTGGGGAAGTATCTCCGCCCTACTTCATATATAATAACAATATGTATCTCTTTATTGTATGTACACAGAGAATGGATACAAAAAGACAAAATTAGGTACAGTTTTGTGGCATAACAAATGGCGGCCTTATTGCACTAGGCAATATATTTATTCATAAACAATTTTCACATTGTGTTTGAACGACTTATAAAACAAAACATAACAAGAGCAAACATGGAACGCTCAACACAATAAATTAACATTCAGTGACGAAGATTAACCAGATTACATATCATATTGATTGTTGATTAACAAATCATGTTCCCGGTGGCGAGTAGCATAGCCAGTGCTCACTGGAGAGTTTTTGTGCTGTCAGTGGGAAGACCAAAGGTATTTCTTAATTTGGTGTAAAAGAATAATCCATAATGGTAGTATCGATCCCAGAATCTCAATAATGGACCTTATGCTTATCGCAATAAGAGTTATATCATACGAAATCTTTTATATAAAGTGAACTAATCTTTTAGTTACGGAATTTAAATGAATCTGTTTACATTGGTATTTAAATATCCAATTTAAATGGTGTAGGGATAAAGTACGGAGTGCCAAAAGAGTCAAGGAGGAGAGGGCGGAGGGAAATAACGCGGCAAGTAGACCGTGAAACTGAGTGCTTTACGTAACCTAAGGTCGCGGCCCTAGGGATCGGCCCAGTCGATGAATACACTTATGTGTTGTGCTTTATGACGTGCACACCCGCACACGAGGCGGCGACACGTCGGTTCTGTATAGCAAGGAATACTTTTAAAGACTTTGTAATGAGTTTATGTTAATTATTATGTGTAGTATTTTTTTATTAGGTGATATAATTTAGGTGGCAGACAAGCACACGGGCCACCTGGTGAAAAATGGTTACCGCGCCTATTAAGGTGTGCAATACCAGGGGAGTCACACCCGAGCTGTCGACCCTGTAAGAACAGAGATGCCGTCAGTACAGAAGACACAATCTGAACAAGACTTTGGTCTTCCCACTGACAGCACAAAAACTCTCAAATGCCGGGAACACAACAACAGGTTTGATTTTTGTATTCTGTAGGGCGGAGGTACATCCCCAGTCAAACTGCTCAATTGTGACGGGAATACTGGGTTGTCCTACTATGCTATGCCCATAAGAGCTAATACGTATTCAACGGTCAATTACTGCGGGGATCTCCACTAAGTAGGTAGTAGGCACTGTCTATCCTTGGCTGTGAGAAAACAGGAATGTGAAATAAAATATGAAACATTGTCCCATCCCAACAATAGACGAGCATGAGTAAAAATGAAAAAGTATTTGCATTATTCCACTGTTACAAAATCGTTTCATGAGAATCCCTTTCATGACAATAATTTGTACTTTCTCAGTAAAATTGTTAGTTTCATAATTTAAGGAGACGCAGAGTTTATCAACATAATAGTTCAAGTTCTCTGAGACAATGTATTCTGAACACACTCCTTATTTCATATTCAAACATTAAGCCGCATTTTGTCGACGTCTGCCTGTACCCTGTACCTAACGCGCCCGCGTGCGAGAGGTCCCGCGGGCGTGCTCGCGGCGTGTGCGGCGGCCTTACATAACCGCGCCGCGCCGCGGGGCCGATTGCCCAGATTGGATTCCGCACAACGCCTGGCCTCTGCATCAAAACCTCATTGCTCCACTAGATTTGAATATTTTGTGAATTGTTCGATTCCTCTTACTAGCGACGACTAGTACTTGAAGCTGATTGGATACTATGTAGATATTCACATAAAAGCTTACGCTGGTAAATGATCTTTCCAATTTTAAGGTTTTTATTTATCATATAGTACGCTTTTTTGTTCATTTAATAAAACCTTTATTTATATACGTCACAAAATAAAACATGAAGAACGATATGGTGGTACTTTACATGGCTATTATTTGCATGTTTGACATATTTTGGCAAACTATTACCACGTATGGACGGTGTATTGGACGAATATAGACAATAATAAAATGGCAGCAAGGAACAGAAGGCTTCCGCTGTCAAAAGTTTGTGTATTTGTTATTTGGCTGCCATGTGTGGATGTTGGTTTTTGCCTATATTCATGTTCACGTTTATGTCAAATACAACGCCCAGTAACGAACACAAATAGCTACGTGAATTGCACTATTGATGGATGCTACATATACATATTCAGCATACCTTGCGAAGGATGCAACGGTATTTCCGTTCAATTGAGAAGTTCGACTGAGAAAGTACCTCCGCCCTACAGAATATAATAACGACCATAATAACCTCATGTTGTGTTCCCGGCGGTGAGTAGGGTAGCCAGAGCTCACTGGAGAGTTTTTGTGCTGTCAGTGGAAAGACCAAAATCTTGTCCTGGACTTACACCGACGGCATAGAAACTCTGTGCTTACAGGGTTGGCAGCGCGAGTTCGACTCCCTTTGTGTTGCACACGTCCATAGGCCACGGTAAACGCTTTCCATCAGGTGGGCCGTTTGCTTGTCAGTCAACCAAGTGGTATAAAGAAAAGAAACAATACGGCTATCATTTATTTCGTAATAAAATGAAACACGCAAGGTTAGGTAAGGGTGTTAAACACCATCATTAATATTTAGTTGAAATTTAGTTAGCTGTGTGCGTCAATTAGTGATTCAATATCCAATAACTAGGTAAGGAACACTATCACACAATATGGCGAACAACTTTTAAAAAGAAAGTATGATAATTAAAAAATACTTCGCTATTTTATCGTAACTCAACAAAAGAATAATGTGGCCGCGAGGATTAAACAAAGCGAAAGCAGTCATTACACGCAGCTCGTAAACGACGCAAATGAGAAAATCTATCGTCGAGAGAAAAGTAAGGTTGTGTAATACGTCCCTACTATTATTTTATCCTTAGTTCAATCTCAGTTTTGTTATTCATGAGAGATATTCAAAAATAAACTAAGTAGGTTATTGGAATTGAATGGAGGGTCTCGCCGCGGGTTGCTATCATTTCAATTTGAAGTAGGTCTGACCTTCTGAGCTATCAAATATTTTTCGTGATGGAGTTTTTAAAAGGAAATGAAACCGTATACGTTTAATTGCAGCTGCGTTTATATTGATTACTAATAACAATTTATAAATAAAAAATTCGTGAATTTTTAAGTAACAAGAACTATTACAACATTATGGAATATTTTGATGAGAAATTTGAAAATGTATAAATTCTATTTTCTCAATTATTATATTTTGACATAACTTAGTAGATTCGGACATTAAATAAATATTGAATTTTAGTTTAGACGAGTTAGAACTTAGCCTATGAAGCAATTACTAATTACAAATGTGTGAAGGTAATATTTGCACGCCACAAATGGCAGAATATGCTGTATATCCTAAATCACTCCAACACCTGTAACCAACCATGTTCTAGGAAATAAAGATTCTTATTCTTATTCTTATTCTTGAATACACAATTTACGAAAAAAATATACTTTAGTACAAGACACTGTTCGCTACTCAATATCTGAGACGTTAAAATTGAAATAGCGCAAGTCAGGGCAAAAACCGATAGCTTTCGAAAAAATATAAGAAAGATAGATGAGACTTCGCGGTACTATTGTTGCGTGAGTAAAGCCTCTCCGATGCGGTCCACTGTCGTTTTATTTTAATTTTTGGTCCGTCTGCCCGTTCGTCTGTGCGCTCAACAACGGGCCTAGGATTAATCTCTGTGTAGCCGACGGCGCGGCCGCCTCCCGGTACGACCGGGACGTTTTGTGCTGTGGAATTAAGTATTACTCCTGGGAACAAATACTACATCAGTTTTTACAACATTTTTAGTTGACAATACTGTGTTGCAGTAGTGGTGGCAACGCGAATATGACTGCTATACGAGATTCCAGTTTTGACTCTGAGATCGGGTAACTGTGAATTGGGATTTTTGTTAGGAAATTTTATCTATAGTAGTTTGGAGCTCGAACCCGGGTATAATATCTTTATTTCTTGTCAGAGTCCTAGTATCTTTGCAGAATCTCCGTTAGGTGAAATATGTCTGATATTATCTCAATAATTCTATAGCCCATGTTCGTGGTTCCATTGGTGTCCAGAAATTACAGTTAAATCTATTGAGCAATAAAAAAGCAACTAAGCAATATTTAATATTATTATTATTAGAATAATCAACTTTCATTTTGTTTCGACCCAGCCTTTGATGGACTCTTTTTCATTTTTCAAAAAATTAAGTTGTTTGTTTTGATGTCATTTTAGAGCAGAAATGTATCCTCTTTGTTACGACATCATTTTGTACACAATAACAACTAATTAGGCGTTATACTATAGGGTTGTAATACCAGTGCACAACGAGAACAGCCCCCGACGGAAGGGTGCAGGACAAATAAAAATCTATTGTCGAGGCACAAATAGTCGGGGCACCGCGCCCGGCGCGGCGGGGCCCGCAGTCTCTGAGACAATGACTGCGCCGATGGCTTTTAATTAACTAGACCGCTAAAAGGCCTGTCTGCACTTGTACGCGGGCTCCTGCCTATAGGCTTTCAGTTCAGTTCCAGCCGGAAACAATGTGCGGTTTGGAATTGTTCCCTCAGGTTATTCCTTTGAATGCCGTAATCCAACAGAATCGTGGACTAGGGTTTAAACTAGAGTAGTAGAACATGTTTAGAAGGCAAAAACTGACTCAAAAACAAGAAATGAAGTATAAGAATACTTAATATATATCCTACAAAATTAAAACCTGCTATTAAAGGCCCAACTTAAAGCTACAAAGTACCCAGTAGACCGATAGAGCCAGCTGCCCTGAGAAGTTGGTTAAGTTTGATCGTTATTTTGTTGTTAAAAATTTTCAAATATTAAAAAATATTGACAACGTTTTCTTATCATACCTATTTAATCTAATAAATGCCTACTTTTAATCCCAAGTTCGGTGTGCGATCCAAAATTATTGATCTCGAATATATTTCATATATTCCAGAAGGAAATAATTGTCCTTGTTATCATCGATCGCCCGCGGTATGTACATGCATGATTTAAAATTATGCAGTATAGTATATGAAGAAATGCATGGAGTCATGTTGTTAAATCTTTACTTCTTATACTCAGGTATTTTTTAAGACTTATTTAAGAATTAATTTAAGTGTTCCACATCTGCTAAGCGTTATACGGAGGCTTATTATCTTTGTAAGTATTTTTTTATAATTTCTATAATAGCTATTTTGCATGAAACATAAAATAAAATTAGAGGTAGTAACTTGTCTATTTTTTCCTCCCGATATTTTAACTTTATAAAGTTTCATACATTCACACTCACACGGTTTTACACATTTTGTTAAAACGTTAAAGCGAACCTAAATTTAGTCTCTCACTTCTGAGTATATTATCACTTTACTTTAGAAATATCAGTACAGACTGATCTCCAGACAGAGTTTAATTTCCTTCGTCTAATGAAATTGTCCAGACAGCACGTCAGTCGACAGTATCATTCCTTCGTGTACAAAACAGTGAGACTTGAATTGATTTTTCCCCTTTACCCTTTTTGTGGTATTTGGGCGCTGCACCCTCCGATGAAGCCAAGGGGCGCATTTCACGCTCTCTCGAACATTTGGGTGCGTTCTTATTACTTTCATGTGAGACCTCCGCGGACGGAGTGCAGTTGGGGGTGATACTCGTAGCAATATCGTGGGGCCGTTTGAGCCTTTACATGTGACGCTGTGATCGCTCAGTCGCGATGGCGCCCGGACTAATGATACTTTGTGTGTTTGTGTCGTCGTGGCGTGTTTGCCATGAATACACTCAAGTCTCACCGAGTGATTATTACACTGACTTTCACTATTTACACATAGGTACTAGAGTTTTTCACATATTGACCTTTATGATGTATGTTATTTATTTTTCCAGTCAACTTTTATCAAAAAATTTTAAGATCTTCCCTTCACTCACGCAAGCAGAAAACAGGAACAAAAAGTACATCATCTTCTATAACATTTATTAGTTGACAATGCATTCCTCTGTGTTGGAGTATAAGGGGTAACGCGAATGTGACTACTATGCGAGTTTCCAGTTTTGATTCTGAGATCGGATAAATGTGTATTGGGTTTTTTGTAAGGAAATTTTGTGTGTAGTAGTTTGGAGTTCGAACCTGGGTATAAAATCTTTATTTCTCGTACCTTTACAGAGTCTCCATTACGTGAAGTTTAGGTATTCCCTTGACTCACCGACTGATTCGGTATTTCTATTTAGTACAAACGTACGTGTACGTGTGAGCATGTTACGACCAAGTAGCGGTACACCGACTCACCGCAACATCGTCACTCAATTTTCGTTTACTTTTATCAGCGTTCGCGGCGTCTACAGGCGTTAATAACAGCCTCCATCTTCCACCTAATCATGGCAGAGGCTTAGCGAGCAAGGAAGCAAACCAATAAGCCGCCGCAACGTACCTACAATATATTACGTATATTTTGTGTTTGGGCCGAATTTGTTTCATGATTTAGAACAACCTCGAGGTTCCGCAACTCGGTAGATAATATCATGATTTGTTAGTTTTGTGTGCTAAGGTTTATGATATAAGTTGATATGGCTGAAGTAGCAAGCTTATTGTGAGCGGTGTGGTGTCTTATGTTAAGGAAGTTGAAAAATGACGTACCTAATGAGCAAGAACGTGTCGCTTCATGTATTTCATCTGTAGTCATATTGTATACAAAAAAGAGTTGATTATGTCGCATAAGTGCCAAAAATGTGTATTAATTTTCCAAATTATTGTCTTAAACAAGACTACGTGTGAAACGGAGTTACCCCGAACAGGAGTAACTGCTGGAATTAAAAATAATTATATTAGATAGTTTGTATATTTGGATACTTAAATGTTTGTTACTCAATCAAGTTAAAATGCCGACCCACTGAGTGCAGTACGATATATTAAAACGGAACCGCAATTTTTTATGCAAGCATATCATGAAGGAACTATAAATGATATTGCAATCATTCTTCAAGTGTGCCAGTAACCTCCTGGAAATATAATGATTTACAATCAAGAGGTTGCGGGTTCTATCCACAGTCATTTTAGGCATATTAGTTGCTCAGAAATTTTGTGTAGCTAAAAACAATAACGAGGATAATGGTGATTTCAGTTACCTAGTAGAATGCTTTGAAAAATACAAAGCAAACTTTACTTTTAAATTTTATTATTTCCAGTATGATTTACTCAGGCATTAGCCGAGCTCCCGTAGCGAGGCTGTATAATCTGTACATACGTACTGTAGTAACCCCAAAATAATTGTACCCGTGATGTTACAAGGAGGCTTGTTAGCGAGCGGCTACGACGCGCGTATATCATCATTATCTCCGTGTAGCACTTCGTAGAGGCTCTACGCCGCCTCATCAACGCTCGTATGAGACTGGCGTTATCGTAGGCCCTCGGGATCCAAGTTTTTACTTAATGAAAATTAAAAGTTATGCTAATGTAAGCCTACAGAGGAGTGAGGAACAAATGGTTGCTAAATAAAAGGATTTAGTGGAAATGTCTCAAGGCCTTCTAAGCGCTAAATGTTCCCTAAGGTACTTTATGACATAAGCGAAAAAAGGACGTTATTGTTATTTTTTTTGTAATATTGCTAATAATTAACTAATGAAATCATTTTACTGACACATTAGGAAAAACAAACAAAAGGTTATCAAGTAATTCTCGTGAGTCGTGAAAAAATGTATGCAATGATTAAATTATGGACAACTTGTAACTCTATAATTATTTTTATACAGTAAAAAATTACGTGTTACAAATACCAAAAAAAAAACAATCAGTTTTCGTTTATTTTATAACACACTCGCGACAACCTCGTTGCAAGTATGATAGCATTTCTTCAGTTAATGATATTACGTCACATTAAACTTCATCCAGCTATCTTTCTGAAGCCAATCCATTTACACCAAAAAGTTGATAATCCTTTGATCAGCTGGCCGACAAAGTTCACAGGTTCCACACTTGCACAGGTATAGCAGGGGGGTGCGAGGCGCGAGGGTGGTCCCATCGCACCTGGCACACTGGCTCACTCACCTCACTCGGGCAGGTTATGACGGAATGTAGGACGCCGCGCTAATGGCGAGCTTCGTTAATGAAAGCGTGCACTGTGCCATGTCTACGGAACACTACAACAGGTAGCCGTGAGAGCCCACACTCGGTTTTTTTTGTTAAAAGTGCAGTGACCTAAATAGGCATTTTTTGAAGAACAGAGGTTTTCTGATAGTAATGAATGTGCTAGTAGATACTATAATGATCATCACAAATAAGAATAGTCGGAATGAAAACAATTAAAGCCTCTGTACAACTTTTTCCACTATTGTATTCACGTGATTTTTTTATAGAAAAGAAAAGAAAAGAAAAGAAAAAACATTTATTCACGAACACACAACGTACAGAGAGTCAGACAATATATATATACACAACAAGAAGATATCACAAAAGAACACTCTCACTGCACATCGTGCGCACCCAAATGGGCCACCATCTCAGCATGAATGCCCCGCACACCAGAGTATGCGAAGCGCTGGTTTTCAGATGGCGCCGCTAGTGGCTCCGCCGCCACGCAACGAGTCAGTGACGCATGAACACACGACAACAGATCTCAGTACAACACTTAAAACACTTAAAAATAGAGAACACAATGACCAAACCATAAACAACAAACAAAAATGAAAGAAAAAAAATGCATAACGGAATATCTTCTAAAAAATTAAATCATCACAGATAATCTGTGGTTGTCTGTGGTTCACTCAACGCTCCCGCGCAGTTATCGATGACAATGATGACATAAACTCTTTGTTATTGAGTAATTGTTGAGTAACATCATAAGTAACATGCGTTGCATACAATTGCGCAACATCATAAGATGGCCGACAAGCAAGAATCTATTATTACACCATTCCGTCCGTAAGAATGCCATATATTCACTGTGCAATACGCCAATAATAATCGCTGTGCAAGAACAGTGATCACGAATAAATTAGTGCAATGTGATGTGTGTATTTTAGTGTACATGTTCAGTGTTTAAGCCATGTTTATGTAAACAAGCACACGGCGTGCAACCAGTGCAACGCGGAGCATCTTCAGGGACAACAACCACACCCACTGATAACCACGAGCGACCAAGGTTTACCGAACGTCACCTCGGATTTAAATTGTATCATGGAGTGCTCCCAGGGTGAGTACAATCCCGCTTCTGTGCAGCCAGCAGATGCAATTGGTATTTATTTTTGAATGATCTCAATGTTTTTGCAGATCGTATTGGTGGTGGCAGGTCGTTCCATATGCGGCTGGCCGCGAACTTGAAGCTTCCTCGGTACGCCGAGGTTCTATGTCTCGGAGTCAACATAAGGTAGGCAGATGCCCGTGTACTGTGCTTATTTTGGTCTCTCGACCAAAACAGTCTGTCATACAGGTACCTGGGTCTATGTTTTTGCACTACGCCAAAGAGCAATGTTGCAAAATGCAGCTCCCTACGCTGTGCCATTTTCATAATACCGCCATGGTTCAGAAAAGGCGTTACATGCGTGCGTGGTGGGATTGTGAAGCAGAATCTTGCACAGGCATTCTGCACTCTCTGAATCAGTCGTTCAGTTCTTCGTAGGAGGCAGTTCCCATACACCGTATGTGTATTTATGTGTGCAAGTATATGAACAATTAAATAAATAAATAAAAAAATATAAAATAAACAATAATAAATATTTTAAAAATGCACTCATTTTTTAAACAAGATTTTAAAAGATGTACCGGTTTATTGACTTAGCAATCAACTAACATAATTTTTGACCCTCGACAACCGCTGTTGTGTGAGGTTTTGAGACAAACAGAAAAAATAAACTAAATTTAGGACTTGTTTTTCCTTTTTTGCAGCATTAGTACAGGGCGGCATCATTCGTGACTCTTGACCTAGAACCGTTGACACCGTTTTGTAACAGTGCTAAGTCTGTGTTGCGCATGAAAGATACATCGCGCTGCTTTGAACAATAGAAGAGCTTAGCGAGTGAGCGCGGGACCGCGTAGCTTGGCTTTGTGCCTCGCTTGAGGCAGCCCTCGCCTCGGGGCCACGCACGAGTACTGATGCTCGATGACTGAATTCTGTAAGTCACCATAATGTTTGATCCAGTTCATAATATAAACATGATAATAAGAATGAGATGAGGCGTGGTGTTGTGGGTACGTTGGCTATAAGTTATATTAAACTTATTCATTCCTTTAACTAAGACCACTTTCTTGTCTTCGGGGTAGGTTCACTGCAATAGTTCATAGAGGTTCAAAACATGCTCGAACCCGCAAGTTTTGGGCTACGAAACCAACGCCCAAACCTTTACACTAACGCCACTTTAATTGTAATTTGGGAATCAAAGACGTGATCTGTGTACGTCTGAGTAATGTTTGCTCCTGAGTTCTATTTCTATCGCCCTTATCTGTCTCAATATTTATGAAAAAGTATCTGCTAGTAAATCTTTTACGATATTAGATAATAAAACTTACAGCTAGACGCGAAATGTTATTATTTTTACTGGTTTATGCTCGCGGCTCTGTGAGCGTGGAGTACTGTACCCCTGCGCGCGATACTTAAAAAATCTTAAATCCTCCTTAAAAATAGGTTATTTCCTATTTTTATCGTAATCAAACTGCGTGAAAAATGTCTGTCAAATCCATTTAGCCATTTTTGCGTTGAGTAAGAAACAAACAGAAGGCAATAACTGTAACGACGCGCTCTGCGAACGTCGTCACACCGGTTTTAATTCTATTTTTGAACGAAGGGTTTCGGAACGCGGAGTGAATGACATTTTGACGTATGGCTGTCAAAGCACCTTTTTTCCTAGCATTGAGGCTGAATGGTCGATATTCATGGCTTCGTAACTTAATTTCAATAAATCTCATAAAAATGAGAGTATTTTGGCCTAAAGGATAATAGTTTGTGTCTTCACAACTATCCTCTTGTGGAATTATAGTTTATTTCTGGTGAGTTGTCATTTTTTAATAAGATTCACTCTGATGGAAATCGCCACGCTCCTAATTTGAAAAATAATTGTTAAAATTCTATTGTTTCAGCTCTTAATCTGAGAATATTATGATTTCTTTTGCTATTGGCATTGTTCCAGCAAATTAAGGCGGTAAGTCGCCCAAATTTATAAAAAATTAGGACCTCGTGTTCATATAGTTTGTTCTAATGACATGCAATTTTGTTACAGGTTTCCAAATTGGAACCGCCTTTGTCTTTGCCTTTTTCTTTTTCCCTTGGACCTTTGTCTTCGGACATCTGCATTTCTTTATGGAGGGTTTGGACTTTTCACCTCAAACCTGGATGTACCGCATGGGCTTAAACTGAAAACTTCGCCTGCAACGAGCTTTCCCGCTGCTGTGTTTACATATACTCGCCGAGGGATGCCGTGAGCTTACTTTAATTATATTTTAAATCTAAACTTCAAAATAACCTAAAAGTGCATTGGTGACATAAGATCATTTTGACCTAGCTTATAAAACTCTAATTTTAAATTTAAGGTTAGATATACATTAGGAATGTATCCTTGCAACTATTTCTAAATGCACACTGGAGTGGACAATAAAACCTTAAACCTCACAGTTTGGTTTCATTTAGCTCACCTCCGGAAGATTAAAAGTTTCCAATATCCGCTGATTATCTTAGGCATGTGTATCTCCAAGGCGCCCGAACTTTTATGGTAATGTACTTACAAACCAATTTTATTTATATTTCTTTTAAATAGGAGATTACACACTTACTTCTTTCATTGTCATATGACACATATTTTTTTATTATTACATCTGACGCTTGCGAACCAATTTTTTTTACTTTGTAATAACACATATTTCTTAATTATTACAATTGGCACTCGCGAACAGGGACATGACAGTGTGCATATATCTTTATTCCTTGTCACCTTTGCATTATTTTTTACCTTATCATGTTAAGAACAGTGTTTTCTTCATATATTTTACTGTTACATAACTGTGTATTACAGTAAATCTTTGTTATTGTTTACTTTGCAAAACTAATCATACTACAAGTTAGTACTATTGTTTGTATCTCTCAATTACAGGTGAATGTTCCAATTTGTATAACATGGTTAGTGTTATAATTGTTTTATCTTATATAGCTTTTGTTTATTACAGGTAAGATTTTCCACTTAGTAATATTATATAATTACTAGTTCTTAACCTTTATTCACATGTGTGAAAACATAGTAATATTTGAATATTTGCTGTTTACCTTAAGTAGACATAAATAATTTATTTTGTGAATCACTAATGCATTTTTATCTTTATAGGCATTTGACCTAAATAATTTTTGCAACAATAACATTCCATTCTATGAGTTTGTTTGACTTTTGAGTTTAGCGTTTTGAAATTAATGCAATTAACTTCATTCATAATTTAATTAACTTTAATTAGAAACTTTAATTGATACTTTAATTAGAAACTTATAGTGTATTTAATACAACTTTTTATTAGATTTTCACATCCTTTTATAAATCAAACATGGATAAGGAAATACAGGTCCCGCCTTTGTTTGAGAATATTGTTAATGATGTTCCAGTTGGTACTTCTACTCATGAGATGCCTCATGTCATGGCTGATTTATCTGAAGTTGTTGATCCATTTTCGAATAGTCGAGGAGCTGGTGATCATAGTCTGAGAGCCGCATCTTCATTTAATATGATGAATGTTTTATTGAATGATAATTTGAAGAAAAACTTGCCTTCTGTTACTAAGTTGCCTGATTTAAAACGAAGTAAGCTTTTGTATGATGGTAAATCGTGCGTTAGGGAATTTATTACTCAAGTGGAAGAATATTTCTTGTTTAAAAATTTTAATGAATATTTTTTGGTTAGTTCATTCTCTGATCTTTTGTCAGGCACTGCGCTTAAATGGTTTCGTAGTGTTCGTATTCGTATTGCTTCTTGGCAGGATTTGAAGGCTGCGTTGTTGAAACGTTTTGATAGAGTTGAATTTGATTATCATTTGGAACATGAACTCCGTACTCGTAAACAAAAGATAACTGAGTCATTACCAGATTTTATTACAGACATAATGGATATGGCTAGCCGTTTGTCTATGCCTGTTTTTGATGCTACCCTCATAACTATTATTAAACATAACATGTTAAATATTTACACACCTTTTGTGTTTGGTAGAACTATTTCTTCTATCGACGAATTTATTAACCTCAGCAGAGAATTAGAGAATTTTGTGTCAAGAAAGAACTTGAGTGAGAATAAAAGTATTAAAAAAGAAAAATATTCTGCTCAAATTAGTGCTGTTAAATCAGATGATTTAACTTGTTTAAAATGTAAGTCCTCTGGACATTCTTATAAAAATTGCCCTACATTTCCAGGTGTAATTTGTTTTAAATGTCACAAGCTTGGCGTCACTACGAAGAATTGCGAAGTTTGTAATTCAAATACTGTTCAGTCAAAAAACGTATCAGGTCCCATCGAGCCCTAGTTTTTGATAAAACTTCTGGTGACTCGATGTTGAAAAAATTTAGCAATGCTCCGAGTGAAGCCACTTGTAAGAAAGAATTTAATGAATGGTTGGATTATTTGAAAGTTTTCTTTAATAATATCAGGGCTGCTCCTGTTTTGTTTGTTAAACATAAAGACACTAGACCTTATTTAAAATTTAATATTAATAATAAATTTTATTCAGGTTTGTTAGATAGTGGAGCTTGTAGTTGTGTACTCGGTTCTAATATTCATCAAACATTTTTGCAATTAGGTTATAAATTTAAACCTTATAAAGGTAACGCTGTTACTGCTGATGGTTCTGCACACAATGTTATTGGAACTATGGTTTTACCTATCACTTGTGATAACTTAACTAAAAATGTAGATTTTTTGATAATACCTTCTTTTAAACCTTCAATTATTTTGGGATTTGACTTTTGGTTGAAATTTAATCTTGCTAAAGACTTATGGAATAATATTACTTTTGAATATGAATCCACTACTTGTGTAAATGCAGTTACTTCTGTTTCTGAACTTTCTCCTTCTGAGAAACATGAGTTAAATAAAATTATTTCACTTTTTGAAAATATTTCTTATGAAAAGAGAGGCTTAGGTCTTACTCATTTAGTTAAACATAAAATTAATGTTACTGGTGAACCTTTTAAACAACGTTATTGGCCCCTTAGTCCTGCTAAACAAAAAGAACTTTATGATGAAGTGGAAGTTTTATTAAAGGAAAATATTATTGAACCTTCTAAATCTCCTTGGTGTTCTCCAGTGTTAGTCGTTGAAAAACGCGATGGTGGAACAAGATTATGTTTGGACTCTAGACGTTTAAATTCAGTTACTGTTAAAGATTCTTATCCTTTACCTTACCCTTCTAGAATTTTAGATAACCTTCGGGGTGCTAATTATATAACTACTATTGATTTGTCTAAAGCATTTTTGCAAATCGCTTTAGAAGAATCTTCTCGAGAGAAGACTGCTTTTGTTGTTCCTGGGAAAGGTTTATTTCATTTTACCCGGATGGTGTACGGTTTGACTAATGCACCTGCAGAGTTGCAGAGACTCGTAGACAAGTTGTTTGGACCAGAATTTGACAATGTGGCATTCTGTTACTTAGATGATCTCATATTGATAAATTCTACATTCTCTGATCATTTAGATTATTTAAATAAAATTTATAAAATCCTTAAAGATGCTGGATTAACTATTAATTTAAAAAAGTGTAATTTTTGTAAAGATAAACTGCGTTATCTTGGTTATATTGTTGATAGTAATGGTTTACATACAGACCCCGCTAAATTAGAGTCCATTAAAAGTTTCCCACGCCCAGAAAGCGTTAGACAATTAAGAAGTTTTCTTGGGTTATGTTCTTATTACCGTAGATTCATTGATAAGTTTGCTGATATTGCTTCGCCCTTAACCAAATTAACGGCCGGAAGCAAGAATTCTAAAAAATCTCTTTTCTGGAATGAAGAAGCTGAAGTTGCTTTTCATAATTTAAAACTTGCATTAATTTCTGCACCAGTTTTACATTGTCCGAATTTTGAAAGACCATTCTCTTTACATTGCGATGCTAGTTCTGTTGGAATTGGTAGTGTCCTGAGCCAAGATGATGATAATGGAAATCAACATCCTGTAGCTTATTATTCTAGATCACTTAATAAATGTGAACGTAATTATAGTACAACTGAGAGAGAGTTGTTGTCAATATTGGATTCTATTGAACATTTCAGACCTTATATTGAAGGAATGAAATTTACAGTTATCACTGACCATGCTAGTTTAACTTGGCTTCTTAAACTTAATAATCCTAGTGGTCGTCTTGCACGTTGGGCTGCTAGAATTTCTCAATTTACTTTTGATGTTAAATATAAAAAAGGTTCTTTACATTTAGTTCCAGATTGTTTATCCAGAATAGAAATTTCTGCTATTAATATTCCTGTAAATAATATTATTGTTATGCCAAATGAGGATATCGTTGATCCTTGGTATAGAAAAATATTTGTAAATTGTCAAAAGTTTCCTAGAAAATATAAAAATTTCAAAGTTGAAAGTGATACTTTGTATAGATTTTGTAAAGATAAATATAATCCTAATAATCGTTTAAATTGGAAAATTGTCATACCTAAAGAACACATCTTAGACACTATTAAATCTAATCATGATGATGTTAATTCAGGACATTTAGGAATTCATAAAACTTTAAATAAATTAAAAATACATTATTTTTGGAAAGGTATGTTTATTGATGTTCAAAAATACATTTCTTCTTGTGATACTTGTAAAGCTTATAAATCTTCTACTAATCCACCTCATGGAATTATGGTTAATCCTAAGAAAGTTGATAAACCAATGTTAATGCTTTCTATTGATATTATTGGAACTCTTCCAAAAGCTTATTCTGGCCATAAGTATATACTTTCAATCATAGATGTTTTTACAAAATATTGTTGGATATTTCCTATGACTAGTGCTACCACTAAAGTAATTTGTGGGATACTTGAAAAAGAAATATTTCTTAAGTTTGGAACACCTAAAATTTTTGTTTGTGATAATGGAAGCCAATTTACATCTAAGCAATTTGTAGATTTTCTAAAAAGTTACAATATTAGTAAAATATTTTATAATACTTTATATACACCTCAAAATAATCCTGTAGAGAGATATAACAAAACAGTCGAAACATGTATTTCTTGTTTTGTTAAAGATGATCATAGAACTTGGTCAAAATATTTGCCTCATGTTCAATTAGCTTTAAATAGTAGTGTGAATCTAGCTACAGATTTCACTCCTAATTTTCTCATGTTCGGTAGAGAACTTATTTTTGATGCTTCATTGCACCGTTTTAGTAATTCTTTTGATAACCTCAATCAACTTGATGTTGTTGATAGGTCTTCATTTGCTTTTTCACTTAAATCACTTAGTGATATTTTTATAAAAGTTCAAGCTTCATTGCTTAAAGCTTATAAGCGTAATGCGCGTTATTATAATATAGGAAGGAAGGTCATTTCTTTTGAAGTGGGAGATATAGTGTGGAGGAGAAGTTTTGTGCAGTCTAATGCTCCTGCATTCTTTTCGGCTAAGTTAGCACCTAAGTTTGTTAAGTGTGAAATAATAGATAAAATTTCCTCTAATGTTTATGTTTTAAAAGACCTTAATAAAAACTATACTGGTCGTTATCATATTAAAGATATAATTAAATATTAAAATTATTCTTGTTTTGACAATGTCTATCTTTGTCTTTGGTACTTTGTTTGAAGTATGACCCCATTATGAGGTGATGTTTGAAAGGTTGAGGGGTGTTGAAAGGAGATGTATGTTAGGAACTTCACAACAATTTATTAATTTCAATTTTAGTTTCCTTCAAAAATAACTTAGGTCATTTTAGGACTTGTTATTGTGTAACTCTACTCCATATTAACAAATTGTTCCACATCAAAAGATCTTATATTTTTATTTATCTTTGTTGTATAGGATTATTTTCCTGTATATATTTTTATACACTTGTATATTTAATATTGTATATTTTGTACAAATTTAGGAATTTAGTTTCTACTCTAATATAGGAGTGAAATTTAATATTCATTTTCTACATTAAATTCACTTGACTTATTTCCACTCACTTAGGGAATGGTAAATTTAAGTTTCTTGAACTTTATTTTTGTACAGTTCTGGGTTATTTTCTTAGTATTAAGATTCTCGGATTGGACGCATTTTATGCATTTTTTACACACCTTGTTATACCATTTTTTGGGAAACTTGTGTCTTACTGGACTTTACAATTTTTTGTGCTATTGTGTTTCATACACATAGTCACACCTTACGCTTTGCGCACGGGAAGCTGGTGGTGTTGAGCCGGTCGTAATTGTCGTTTTTCTCTTTTTGTACGATTGTGTTTTTATACACATTGTTACATTTTTTATGCTTTGCGCACGGGATGTCGGTGGTGTTGTGCCGGTCGCAAATGTCATACTTTTCTTATGCGGTTGTGCTCAGAAAGTCAGTGGTGTTGTACTGGTCACAATTGTCATATTTTCTTTATATTTTGCTTGTGCTCGGAAAGTTGGTGGTGTTATGCCGATCACAATGCTTATAAATATATTATTACGACACTTTTGTTGTGATTTTGTTTTGACGTTTTGGATGTTGGAATAGGAATTTGAAGTCGGCGGCTTTTCAACCTAACCGACAGTGGGAAAACTTCATTGTTTTTACCGATTTTCTTTCAGATTCGGCAGCGTTGGTGCTTAACCGATATCTTGTTAGTTTCATATTTTGTTTCAGGAATAGCTGGTATAGAGTCGGTGGCGTAGGAGCTCAACCGCACTTTTGTATTGATGCTAGAAGGCTGGTTAAGATCAAGGATTAGATTCGACGGCGTTGGTTGCCTAATCGATATCTGGAATGGAATTGAGTAGGGATTGTTTAATTTGTTTTATTGAAGGATTTATTTTCACTTTTGTGTTGAAATAAGTTTTTACTCTTTTCTGAGTTTGGTTTCGTTTATTCCATTAAGTTGAATAGTGTCCTTTGTTTCCATTTGAAACTGGAAATTCTTTTTCAACTTAATTCTTTACTTTTCGAGTGTTTTCACATTCTTTGATTTCTAGGAATGCTTTCCCATTCTTTAATTTATAATTATTTCTGCAATACCCAATGCAAGATGCTTTCGCATTGCCTTTTTTGTTTATTGAAAAATGTTGCAAGACATTTTGTCTTTTGAGGTTTTTTGGAATTTTGTTCTGGACTCTCATAATTTTCATTAGAAAAGGAAGTTTCTTTCTTTCTTTTTTCTTTTTGGGGAGGGATGTAATGTAACGACGCGCTCTGCGAACGTCGTCACACCGGTTTTAATTCTATTTTTGAACGAAGGGTTTCGGAACGCGGAGTGAATGACATTTTGACGTATGGCTGTCAAAGCACCTTTTTTCCTAGCATTGAGGCTGGATGGTCGATATTCATGGCTTCGTAACTTAATTTCAATAAATCTCATAAAAATGAGAGTATTTTGGCCTAAAGGATAATAGTTTGTGTCTTCACAACTATCCTCTTGTGGAATTATAGTTTATTTCTGGTGAGTTGTCATTTTTTAATAAGATTCACTCTGATGGAAATCGCCACGCTCCTAATTTGAAAAATAATTGTTAAAATTCTATTGTTTCAGCTCTTAATCTGAGAATATTATGATTTCTTTTGCTATTGGCATTGTTCCAGCAAATTAAGGCGGTAAGTCGCCCAAATTTATAAAAAATTAGGACCTCGTGTTCATATAGTTTGTTCTAATGACATGCAATTTTGTTACAGGTTTCCAAATTGGAACCGCCTTTGTCTTTGCCTTTTTCTTTTTCCCTTGGACCTTTGTCTTCGGACATCTGCATTTCTTTATGGAGGGTTTGGACTTTTCACCTCAAACCTGGATGTACCGCATGGGCTTAAACTGAAAACTTCGCCTGCAACGAGCTTTCCCGCTGCTGTGTTTACATATACTCGCCGAGGGATGCCGTGAGCTTACTTTAATTATATTTTAAATCTAAACTTCAAAATAACCTAAAAGTGCATTGGTGACATAAGATCATTTTGACCTAGCTTATAAAACTCTAATTTTAAATTTAAGGTTAGATATACATTAGGAATGTATCCTTGCAACTATTTCTAAATGCACACTGGAGTGGACAATAAAACCTTAAACCTCACAGTTTGGTTTCATTTAGCTCACCTCCGGAAGATTAAAAGTTTCCAATATCCGCTGATTATCTTAGGCATGTGTATCTCCAAGGCGCCCGAACTTTTATGGTAATGTACTTACAAACCAATTTTATTTATATTTCTTTTAAATAGGAGATTACACACTTACTTCTTTCATTGTCATATGACACATATTTTTTTATTATTACATCTGACGCTTGCGAACCAATTTTTTTTACTTTGTAATAACACATATTTCTTAATTATTACATAACCACTATAGAATTTAATATTATTAGTTAAAATTAAATTAACTTGTTTTTTACTTATGCACAATTTGACAGATCATTGCAACTGATATATTTTAGTCAACAATACTTTTTCAAATTGACTCTAAAATTCAGAAAGAGTGACTGCCGACGGTGCAATGAAATCCACTGCTATGAAATAACTATTTATGAAAAAATACAAAAGAAAGTCACTGAAAGTGATACATAGTGAGACGCCACATATTCATCAAATCCAAAGTATACTTGCACGAAATTCTATATACAGATCATCATTGTGACAATATCCCTTCAAGGATTGGTAAAAACTCAAACCAAAAAGTAATAAAGTAGGGGGAGCTAAGTGAGTTTCGGTGTATATTTTATTTTAAAAAGGCAGGCATACGGTGGGAGTGCTGCAGGTAAGTACGTCGCAGAATACCTACTTGCTGAGTGCGTACTGTACGATATACCGCTCGCCTGCAGATCACAATGGGTCATAGGTTCGTGGAAAATGGAGCTAGTACTTTACTTTTCTTCGGCTTTCTAGGTTCTGTGCTTATTTTAGTTTGGGTAATGATATTCAAGTATGCACGTCCCTTTTGAATTTCTCAACTATTTTGATAGTTAACCATGAGTTTTGAGTTACATTTACAATTATAAGTTCATAATGATAAGTAGTTGAATAATAACAATGAAATTAGTCTCAACTTAGAGTAAATTTTAAATTCAAATATAAAAGTTGTAGGTATTAACAAGATCTACAACTTTTGTGTGAACTGTTTTTCACATTATCTTATAGTTTTTAAAGTTTTTGAAAAAATGTTTATTTTTGTTCTTATCTACTACAAAAACTCTTTCTTTTTTCACTAAATTTCATGAAATTTTACCATTTCATATTTCAAATACAATCAAATTTTTACTCAATATTTGTACATTTACATTTTATATAGATGATAAAATAAAAAAGAGACCTCATCTTTTTTATTTGAGCCAAGTCTAAAAAAGCCATTTTTTAAATGAAACGTTTTTAAAATGGTTTATTTTTATAATTGGGAAGAATAATTGTAACAAAAATTGATATGGTATCATATTCAAATCAAATCGCAAAACTAATCTCATATCCTTACTTTCTCTTTTATATAAGGCAAAATTTCGTAAAACTTGGACATACTTTTAACTATTTGGGTCAACTTTCACGCAAGAATTACTCTTCATTTTAAGCTAAACTTACTTTCCACCAATTACTTTTTATGAATCACATCAATACCTACTTATTAAAGAAAATTTTATAATAGTGGTTAGGGGAAAGACCCTAGCTACTATTCTGAATGTTTCTGTAAGAATTTTCTTATATAAAATCATGTTGTATGGATGTTTTAATAACAAACATCAATGGTACAGACCTTCATGAGATGCAGGTGCGCGGAGACGGCATCGCTGCGTGCCGCGGGCTCGCCGCCGGGCACCGGGAACGAGCCCAGGTACTGCAACACACACAAAGAGAATTTTCAGCAATAATGATAAAAATGTTTGATTTCAATATTTCGAACATAACTTTATCTATATTTATGTACATGTTACGGTACATACACGTTTATGGTGAGTAAAGTACTTTATTCACTGTTAAAAAACACCATTAGGTACCTAATTTGTGCTTACAGGATAAGACTATACATACTAATATTATTTGTTTGTTTGTAATTGACAAATACTAAAACGAATAAATCTATTGTGACCATGTATTTTATACCACTTCAGCGGCAGTAAAGCACACGGCCCACCTGATATAAAGTGGTTACTGTGGCGTATAGACGTGTACAACATCTGCACACTCACGCTGCCGACCCTAGAAACACAGAGTTTCTGTGCCGTCAGTGTAGGCTATATAAGGATAAGCCTTTGCTTTTCCCACTAACAGCACAAAATCTCTCAGTATTCTAGTAAATAAATATTCTATAGGTGGGAGGTACTCCCCATTCGGACTGCTCAATTATACGGAAATACCATCATGTCCTAATTCCTTGAAATGCACCAACAACAATTTATTCTTTCACCTACTACTTTTGAATAAAATATTTCAGAATTTTTTTTCAATTCAGCTGTACCTAGTTTGCCTACTTTTTCTCAATTTTCCCTCGGTATCAAGACATACGCGGGTAGAACCGCGGCGCGGTGTTAGTATAAAAATACTTTAAAATTGTATTCTGTAGCGAACAAGATACGGTGTTTAGATTAAAAAAATGATAAGATATTTAATTCGCATCGAATTTAAAACGAGCAGGTAACAACTTCATGCAGCGATAACGCTCGCGGCCGCGGGGCATCACTCTCATTAACATGAGTCTCATTATCGATGCGCGGTACATCACCACTCGGTCATATCGATTTGTGCGTGCGCGTGCGCTGGCCGCGGGCGACCGACCCCGCGGCGGCGTCCGTCACCTAAGTGCTGTTTATCACCTCAGATAAAGTACCAAGAATGTATGCAAATGCACGTAGCAATTAATTGAATGCAAATTGCTTTTATTGAAAGCATAATGAGATCTGCGTGTGAGACCTTTACAGTTGAGGTACTGGACTGTCCATGTCGTGTTGTATAATTAGAATATACTAAGATATACGCCTTGGGAAAGTGAGATGTAATGTTTATTTAATTAATTAATGTGTAATTTGAAACATAGGTATCACAAAAGATCTTAACATTAAATATCAGTACTCTATGTCCTACTATTTAACATGTTGTACAAATTAAATTTAAAATATGGTTAGTCTTAAACTTACTAAGATTATGGTAACTAGACACATGTATCATTAATTCAATTTCGATTTATTTATATCGAAATTTAAGTTACATTAAAAACATAATAAGACTGTTGTTTTCCCATAGGTGTTCTTTCTTAGATAGCGTACCATTTGAATAGCTTAATTAACAAAACATATCACCAAGTGCTGTTACACCACTTCAGCTCACAAGTGTACATGGCTCACTTCGCTCCCCAACAACTGTTGTCAGGAGTGTCAGGACAATCGAAGCGACCCGCGGAGGGGACCGAGCGAGGAGCCCTCACCAATCGTGTCGATACATAGCAATTAGCGTCGGGAAACCATTGATTGTCCTGATTGCTCTCTATTGTGTGTGGGGGAACCATTTAACTCACGCATTATTTGACATGTGCTTACTAATATTGCAGAATTGGTTAATTATTCAAGGCAATAAAGACCATATCATAGTAGTAGTAGCTCGCAACATAATAGTTCTCATGTCAAAAGTTTTGAATACCTAAGTTTTGAGCTTTGAGTTTTGAATACCTAATTTAAAAAGTTCATGGCTCTAACATACATATTTATCGGTTTAAGTATTGGAGCACTGACGAATAAAGTTAAAAAATTAACTCCACCTATTACATTTTATAATGTGTATTACTAAGTGTTAACAGTTTTGTATAAAGTAACATTGCAATAATTTATTTTATTCATCGACATGCATTTCTTAAAAATTCCATTTCACAGTAGTGTTGTGCACTATTTTAGATTTCATGTGACACAGCGATGATACAAATGTCTTATCAATGAACATAATGAGCTTCTCGCTCACAGTTTCATATCCGACGCTTGACGCGAGCACACAGCGTCGGTATAGGTTTAATTACAATGCAGCGATGCAGAGCTGAGTACCGAGTCTGCTGCAAGGCACTGCGATGCGCGACAACCTACTTAATTAAAATGTCTATTAGAATTCAGTAGAAAATTTAGATGTAGTTTCCGAACTTGCTTTTAAGAAGTGTGTAGGTATTTGGTAAATACAGCGCAACCTACATACACTCCCTCTTCTCCTAAGAATCTAGAAAGATCCTGAGCATCTAGTAGAAGTTGTCTATGGGAACCTACTCTCGGGATCTAATTTCAACACTTAAGCAGACGAAGTCATAGGTAACAGTTAATAATGAAATAAAGGTTCTCGAAAATAAGTTGTGTTAGTTAGCCCTATAACTTTGATATACCTAGTAACTTATTTTCGGCATTTTGGGTGTTGTTTTTTGGAACGAGGGTTTTTTAAATTTTTAATTTACATATACATAACATACATAAACTCACGCCTGTATCCCCGAAGGGGTAGGCATAGGTGCTATCACCTACATTTCACCAGATTGTGTTTAGGTCCCAATCTAATAGGTGGTGAGTCTATTGCCATTAACCGGGCACTTATAAACCTGCGATAAATACACACATAACTTAGAAAAGCATCGAAAAGTCATTTTTGTGTGCCATGGTAAAACCTGGGATCGAACCCGAGACCTCGTCTCAGCAATCCATTACCCATACCACTAGGCTACCGCGATTCTTAATTTAATGTTTATTTTACACTTTTTAAATTGATCTACTCGTCAAGCTCTTTGATTTGATACCCAAATTGAGGGAGTTGTGAAATAAAATGTAAATCGCCATTTTGTGGTGGCGCCCATCTTAGATTTGAAATTTTTCATATTGTATGGTATTCTACTAGTCAAGCCCTTTCATTTAATACCCATATTAAGGGAGTTGAGAAAAATATGTACTCTGTCCTTTTGTAGCGGCGGCCATCTTCTACCGACTTTTTAAATCATAGCTAAGAACACTCCCGACTAATATACCTATCAAATAAAAAAAAACTAAATCCAAATCGGTTCACCCGTTCAGGCTCAGCTACGATGCCACAGACAGACACACACACACGCACACACACAAACACACACACACACACACACAAATGTGGGTTAAAAATATTAATAAACAGCATAGAGGTTACCTTAGCAATGCATACGTCAATGATATACAGCCTATTTTTCTTCATGAAATAAACATATCTGGGATAAACTACTGTATACAATACCTAACAAAATACATTGGCGCCAAAATTTTGTTAAGATCACCCATCAGTTATAATTACATTGGGGTGCGCTGCTCCAAAGACTGCATGCTATTCACCTAAATCTCAATTCACACTGTCATTAGCATTATTTGTCACGTTGTAACCTGTCATCCTGGCCCACATGTCCTCAATTGTCTCTACCACTGTAGACAAGTGCGCACGTTTAGGAGTGTAATTTCCCAGAAGACTATCCCACGTCACAAAAGATACGCAGTCATCAAAAGTGATCTATAAATAGAAAGACAAAATACCGCCCATTAGTTTGTGATAACATACAATCACGTCTTTTTTCCACCGTTGTAAGCAGAGACAACAGCCCTCCATCGGCATTTTATCGTTAAACAATTCACGAGTTTCCTCTACTGTCATTAAACTTTTCTGCATCTTGTAGTTTCAACTGCGACACAACAATATACCGACCGATGAAAATTTGGTGAAGGTCAGATAACTTTCACAATGATTTACAGATCTGTTTGTCTCCGTGCCTGACTACTCACCATATTCAATGAGTCCTTCTTAAATAGATTATTCCAATATTCTAAAATAAATAAAGAGATTACAATTCTTATTTCTCTATAGCATTATCTAGTGTAACCGTACACTGGTATCCCCTGAGGATATAATGTCTCAACTGAAAGAAAAATAATATATTTAAATTCATATTTCGAGACAACTGTCGCCATCTATCGGGTGGTGCTGAAAATAGTTCGTTCCAACAAAAAATGGTATAGCGTGTTCCTAGATGAGTGTTACACGAGCTACGGTACGTAGTGCTTCATGAAAATGCCACTAGATGGCATTAGATAGCGTAACAGATGTTTGGGTTAAGTTTGAAAATAAAATACAAATACTATGATTCTGTCGCGATTTATAGTATTTTCGCGTAGTGATAAAATCATGGGCTTTCCTGATAGCCAATCTGTGAGATGAATTCGACAGTATGATACTTTTCAGTGCACAGTACACTTATTGATAATTCAGTGTGTTGTGTTTGTGTTTATAAACAAATTTTCTTTCTTTCTTTCTATGAGTTTTCAATCTGGGAGGCGGCGAACATACCTTATGTCACCATTTATAATGTTCTTAGAAATTAAATGTTGCTTTCTCCTTCCATGAGTTTAAAAGGATGTTTACAATTTTAGTATTGTAAATGGTTTTGAAAATAGTTTTTCCTGTTGTATGAATTGTGAGAAGTTATAATCACGAAAATTGCCGACAAATCATATATAACCTACTAAAATACAATTAATAGAAATAATAAAAACAATCTCACTTTTTCTTGTCGACTTTCTTAATTAGGTTCTGTTCATAGAATTTCTTCTTATTAAAATTTTCGAAATTAAGAAATATTATATAAATATTCTAGATTGGGAAAGTAAGTAAATAACACCCTCAGGAAATCTTCTACAGACTGTTAACGCGACAGTCGTTCCATAAATCTCACAGCAGAGAGAAATTGTGTTTACCTGGTACAAGAAATTACTTCAGTACCTAGCAGAAACTAACAGTAACACAATGTCCCATGGAAGTTTCTCTTACCATCATCGACATTGGAGCCTGAGATCCACTTTAGATTGGTATGGTAAATCTAAGAGGGAAGCGAGCGAATTAAGGTTCATAAATAACAGACAGGATCAATAACACTCGTAGACGATTATACAATTACAATTAATGAACCAAGTTTAAGTCAGGAGTTTGCTATATTTAAAGACACACATTTTTGTGTACTATTTTTTTATACCACTTAGTTGGCAGACAAGCACACGGCCCACCTGATGGGAAGCGATTACCGTGGCCTATGGACGTATGCAACACCAGGGGTGTCACACTCGCGCTGCCGACCATGAAGAAACCTTCTGATGCCCCTCTTGAAGAACCCCATATTGTAGGCGCTTGGGAAAACCGCAGCAGGGAGGTCATTCCACAGCTTGAGTGTGCGTGGAATGAAGTTTCTTTCATACCGCAAAGTGCGCACCGTCTCAGGTCGCAATGTGTGAGGATGAATTCCCTGCCTATGGCTTAATCAAAAGTGACTTAATCAAAAGATCAATTTCAAAAGCAACAACATTCATTTTGTATTATTAAGACAGATTATTGGTCCACGTCCAACATTAGTGACAATTAAAAGACAAACTTTAAAATTACTGTAACAATTTTCACGTACTTTTTAAAATTTTACTTTTCAAGACATGATGCCATGTGATCACCATGTTAGTCCTCCCGCGACACAAAATAAATTGAGCAACGTAAAGGATATATTATTTTAATTGTACACGCGGCAATGCTACTTTACAATAAATAGCGGTATACAACTTGACATATACACTTGTATGAAAAGATGTATGTACTTATGTAAGCTTATATCTTTTAATGCAACTTACAAAGTCGGCAAAGAATCCTTTGTCGACTGTATATAAGATAGATTTTTGAATGTAACGTCTTAACGGTGAGATCGTCCTGCATCTTTGAGTAATGCCTTTATTTGCGCGGGGGCAGCGAGTGGACTGTAAGGTGGGAAGAGGTTGCGAGATGCTTATCTTACAGTCTTAGTTTTATTACGTAGTGTTGTAACAAGACGCACTGCTGAACCTGCACTGTGCTACTAAGTAATGATTATACCCACTTAGTAGGATTCAGTCGAGCAGCGAGCAAATGTGCTTTGTGCAGCCCAGCAAGTCGGTCTGGCCCAGTGCAGTATATAAGTCTGCCAGTGAAAACCTAGCCTTGTTATCGTGATTGTACTGTTGTACTTTCAGACACTAGGGACACATAATACGATTACATTTTCTTTCTTGTGAGTACATTCAAGAGTGCTATAACTTTGTATACTTATAGAGTCAAAGCTTCTACTGCTATTTAATAGAAAGTGTGGTAAAGTTGAAAATGTTAAATGTTACCTAGCTATCACCTAAGTCGTGTGTTACCAACAGAGAATAATATTAATGAAAGATTCAATGCCCTTGTGCGCATGTAGTGTAATCTACACTGAATCCTAGAATAGATACATAACAGTGAATTAAACTAACGAAAGATTCGATGCTCTTGTGCGCATGTAGTGTAATCTACACTGAATCCTAGAATAGATACATAACAGAGAATTAAACTAACGAAAGATTCGATGCTCTTGTGCGCATGTAGTGTAATCTACACTGAATCCTAGAATAGATACATAACAGAGAATTAAACTAACGAAAGATTCGATGCTCTTGTGCGCATGTAGTATAATCTACACTGAATCCTAGAATAGATACATATCAGAGAATTAAACTAACGAAAGATTCGATGCTCTTGTGCGCATGTAGTGTAATCTACACTGAATCCTAGAATAGATACATAACAGAGAATTAAACTAACGAAAGATTCGATGCTCTTGTGCGCATGTAGTGTAATCTACACTGAATCCTAGAATAGATACATAACAAAGAATTAAACTAACGAAAGATTCGATGCTCTTGTGCGCATGTAGTGTAATCTACACTGAATCCTAGAATAGATACATAACAGAGAATTAAACTAACGAAAGATTCGATGCTCTTGTGCGCATGTAGTGTAATCTACGCTGAATCCTAAAATAGATACATAACAGAGAATTAAACAAACGAAAGATTCGATGCTCTTGTGCGCATGTAGTGTAATCTACGCTGAATCCTAAAATAGATACATAACAGAGAATTAAACTAACGAAAGATTCGATGCCCTTGTGCGCATGTAGTGTAATCTACGCTGAATCCTAGAATAGATACATAACAGAGAATTAAACTAACGAAAGATTCGATGCCCTTGTGCGCATGTAGTGTAATCTACGCTGAATCCTAAAATAGATACATAACAGAGAATTAAACAAACGAAAGATTCGATGCCCTTGTGCGTATGTAGTGTAATATACAATGAATATATACATAACGGTGCAAGCGCGTGAAGTGTGTCTGTTTTCTCTGTCTACTTCGACGGGGGAAAGCATGAGTATATGTGTATGTACTTATTTTCTTTATTAGAATTTGAACAAAACGTCATGTATACTCGCAGTATATTGTGTGCGCATAGCACAATGTACTGCGAGTGATTATGAGCGTCCTTTGTTCGCGATGAACGCTTGACATGAAACATTCCAATAAAACATCAAAGAACGTATGAAACACCTCGCCGTAAATAATTTTAACACAATATTATAAAGGTTGATGGATATAAGGGAGGCGAGGAATGTTCGTAAATATGTATAAAATAACGCTCCAGTGTGTTCCTACCCTACCTACCTTCTGTAACGATCACACTGTATATGTGTGTTAATGTGAGTGCCCCTGGCACTCGTATATATAATTGTTTTGTAAAAGATTGCAGATGAAATCTAGTGGAAAACCTCAAACTTTTTATAACTACAGTTTGCGCGTTGCGACAAGTTTAATATAAAGTTCAAAACTTTTGTGCAAAGTATGCAATCGCTCTGAACCGGAAAACTCTGCACTCTGAACTATTCTACAATACTTGTTCAATATTACGTAAGAATTATTAACATAAACAGGACATTAAGATTAGGAATTCCTAAAGTTGTGTGTGTGTAAAATCGGGACTAGCGGAAACTTAGCCGGCGCACGATGCGCGGAAGGATGGGACGAGCTGGGGCGAGTTGGGGCGAAGGTTGCAGGACAAGTTTGCAACGGGTAGTTAGGCGGACACTTGCAGTTTGTAGGAAATGTCATAAGCGCTTGTTAGTTCCCATCGCTAGGAATTACTGACGTACTTGTAGACTTTCGTTCGGTATATTAATTTATTGTTTCTATAGTACCAAGTGTACTTTTTCATAGTGTTTTATGAATCAAATTCAGTGATTGGTATAAATTATAGAATTGGATTAGGTACTTGTACAGAAGTAAATCAAGGCATGGCTTCCTATAAACTACAGTAAGTGTTGTAAGTTTCTATCCACAATTATTTAATTGTAGTACCCAGTTTGAGAGATTGGAAGAGATAGATTAGATTTTTAATAATATGAAAATAGCCGCGTAGTTTCCGGCAGAGTAGAATTTGGACCACCCCATCTCTTCTCGTGCGGTGTCGTACATACAAGGCGACTAAGGGATAGGGCTGTTTTATATCAGTAGAAAAATACAGCCCAGACTCAGCCTCAGCTTCAATTCTCGGGGCAACAATAGTGCCCGAAAACGGCAATAGGCTCTCCCCCTATTACGTGGAACCGAATACAATGATGGTGATATGTGGGTGTTAATTCACCTCTGCCTAACCCTCCGGGGATAAAGGCGTGATTATATGTATGTATGTATGAAAATAGGCGCCAGCTTCATAAGGTTATAGAAAATGTAAGCCTCCATTAATTAATATACGATTTAGCATTGTAAGTAGACTTTCCATAGTTGGCAACGCACGTGTAATAAAGTACTCTTTGAGATAATATGTTTCGAAGTGCGCTACTTTGAGCTGCGCCTAAGCCGGGATGAGCTTATAAGTGTTAAATAATCCCACATAAATCTTTGAACTTCACTAAATGAGCTTCCGGAACAAGCGTGCTCACAATCTGTTACCGTTTCACGTGTTCTAAATAGAGCGCGTAGTGATACAATTTCCAGTGACATAATGAGATCACTCTATTTGACTTTGCTCATAAATGATCGACCCAATTCCACGCTGATGATGACTTAACAGAACTAAATGTCAGTTTATTTTCCGTATACGACCCACGGTAGGTAATTACTGTAAACAACGTTACACTTTCAACACCAGGCTACTTGTACGCTGAAATAAGTTCAGAAGTGTTGAAGGAGAAGTAGTACAGGCGGTATTAGAAACAACAGCAGCTGTATTATTTATAGCGCTGAGTGCAGAGCCACGCGCCGCCGGAATAACGCGGATTGAGAATGATGTGTTGTGTTTGTTTATTTGATTTCTGTAAGGTAGATGTAATTTCCCTATGGAAGTACTCAAGTTAGTGGTATAATATAAAGTAAAGGTCTTCCATTCTATCTACCTGTTAACCATCGGAAGCTTGGTTTTTTTATGACTAGCACTTAGTCTTTTCTCGAAATGACAATTTCAAAGATTTTGGATCTTACAAAACTAACTTTAAAAATATTTATCTGTCATGCTTCTCACGTAGAGCAAAAACTAGATCGAAAGTAATGTTAACCGATCGTGAGGAGGATATTCAAGGAACTCTAACGTCCCTAACTGAAAATAATTTCCTAGGAGCATCTCTTGCACTTAAAATGTTTCTATACAAATTCAATGTATCAACCTCGACTCACATTACATTAAGAAAGCTATACTTGGATATAACTGAAAATTAGCCCGCATCAATACTTATCTTAATTGTCCATTGTATAGCTAAACACAAAATCAGCACCGTAGTCCCTTTGAACAGAAATTCACTTTACAACTCATTGTAGGACGTTATAAGCCCCTAAGTGGAGCTGTAAAGGCATTTCATTAATCCGCAGTATAGAGAGCGGCTGAACGTAAGCCGAGGATAATTAGCCGATCTAGGCGCTATCATTGACTGAATCTAATTTCAAACGATCCTTACGTGTTTCCATTAATTCCGAATTGAATGTTACGGTCGAGTGCTCGGAATGATCCAAAACGGCGAGTGTTCGATAATTATGTGATGAATGGAATCGACAGGACAATGAAAATGACCGTTATTTATTTACAAAAATAAAATATTTTCTGAATACCGCACAATGTGGAGTAACCGCACAGTTAGATGAAGCCTATTCACGCTGGCAAATTAATCGAAAATAGGTTGTCTTTGTTGTTGTGCTAACACTACACTAGATATGCTTGAATAGGTTTCGCGTGGCTCCAAAATATTTTCTTTCATACGCCGATAGCTATTGATGTGATTGACTATTTGGTTTATAGTTTGCACATAACATGATATAATTATAATTGTTAGTTATAATATAATCTTGCTCCTGATTATTGCATCCTGTGCAATAAAATTGAACAATGAAAAAGAAGATAGCAATAAGTGTATGAATAATAACTCGCGTAAAATTGAACAGTGCTCTCGGATGAAAGGTGCGAGGGCAACTCCATATTGACAGAAACCTATTCCAATCTACCACATCTATCACTTAAAGCGAACAAGTATATATACAAGAAAAAGAGATATTAGCACATCGATTTACTTTTAAAGTTCTTGAGGTCAACAAGAGGTATGGCAGACCGTGATTACACAATAATATTGATGGACAGTTCTGAAATGAACTGTTTATAATATATGGAAAAAGTGGAATTTCATCCTAAAGTAGAAGAGTATTCTTATTACTAGTTTTATAATTGAATAACCTTAGATAAAGGGTTTTCATGTCAGTGAACATTGCTATAGGAAGTTGTGACAACAAATTATAAACACATCCAAAATCACTTTCAATTATATTAAACAAAGCATTAAAGTTACAGCGCAGCCCACGCCTGTAATAGATGACGCGACAGATAACACAATATCGCGAGATATGAATCAAGTATCCACACTCACCCTAACAAATTGCATGCAACTTTGTTACTTCACAACATCACTTACACGAAAATGAACTCTATTGTACTGAAACAAGGTTCATATTCCAATCACAATAAAGGTGGTGAGTGACCTCCGGCTAGTATGCACGGTCACAGCTGGTGGTACTATTGACGTGAGATAAGTCATTGTCCTAAACCAACAACGCGGTGAGCTATCGGTCGGTGGTAAACAGCTCAACGCAGGATGAGGGTCGAGACACCGCAGGTGAAAATATTGATTGTATTTGTATTCGTGAGTTGGGATTACGCGCCAATCAGTAGTCATTATCGTTTAGGTATCATCTAATTAATTGAAAATTCTCTGTTATTGTTCAGTCTGTTGTCGTCAATCTAAACTACTATTATCTTGGTCTTTGTTTTACTTGTTGTATTGTACAATTTATTTCCAAAATTGTCAATCCATGTTATGCAATATGTGTCGCTCGGTGCAAATATTTGCATGCATGAATATGTATGTATATATTTGCATTCATATGTTTCTACGTCTCATTTACATGTATTTACATAAAAAAACTTTGCTAATACGTAAGTATTTGCATGCCTGTCATGCCTTATCTTCTACACTGACGGCAAAGAAACTGTGCATACAGAGTCGGCAGCGCGACTCCTCTTGTGTTGCACACGCCCATAGGCCACGGTAACCACATTCGACCAGGTGGGCCGTGTGCTTGTCTGCCACCTAAGTGGTATAAAAAAACCGCATCCTATAACATTTACAGGCTATTTATTTAACTTGGGTCCTATAATTATTTTACTTGGTAATATATTTTTATTCTTTTCCATATTATTATTTATCATTCATCATCATTATTTTTTTATCATTTATTCCACTGCAAAAACTTTAAGCTTCCACAGCTATTTTTTGAACAATGAAATAAACCACGTAAATATAATGATGAATAAGTGGCGGTCTCCCGGTGGTCCCGGTGCCTCAATGTAAACAAGTGAGCATTACTCCTGCGATATTGGGCTCAGTCCAGAACATGTTTCATCGAGCATTGGACGCGTGCCACGTTGGCGTCGCTTAACTTATTATTTCCACCTTAATGGACAATTTACGCACCTAATACTTCATCTGAATAGGTTCTTAATGGTAGTTAAAATACATTTCTCGAACCAATAGCTAAAATATTACCGTTAAGTGCCAGTATCCTGCAATTCGTAGGGTCTATCGAACTTGGAACTGTTAAATGAAATCTAGATAGGTAAGTTCCTTTCATGATTGTTCAACACATTCTCTCTGAAGATGGCACTGCGCTAGTGGCACTTCATAAAAATTTCAACATTAAAATGGAAATGATCAGATACGCTATTGACCTTACAAAGTTTATCTAAAGTTTACTCTAGAGCAAGCTGCCAACCGCGCGTAAGCCCGTTAAGGCGGAAAATTGCTATTCTGTGAAAATAAAAAGTATCTCATGTTCTTTAGGTTAGAAGCAATCTCTTCGCCAAACTTGAACAAAATTAGCTTCAGCTATCTAGGCGTGAAAAGGAAACAGTACGAGTCAATTCGTATTAGTTTGAATTTAGTAGAATAAAAATAACTAACATTTGAAAAACAATCCAGCACACAACATATATTCGACATAAAACTCAAATAAGTTAAACTCGGTTCAACCTAAACCCTGCGACAATATTACCAACGTCAGGAACAGCAGCGCATGTTTGGATTCTCTGGGGATATTGTTTTATAATAAAGATTCAATACACACAAGATTTCTTTTAAGGAAGGCAGAAAAGCGCTCCAAATTGAGCCGCGAGGCCTTCCTGTATTATTTATTCTATTACTGTTAAGCTACACAAGCAATTTACGTGTACATATAATATTATATTGATGTTTCTTCAAGTACAATATTTACGATGAGTACTATTTCATCTGAAAATATAGTAGGAACAGTCCAGGTGCTATGGAGCATTTCCTTTAGAAAAAGATAGTCGTGGATTTTAGGGCAATATACAAGACTTTTGCGATTCAATTAGGTTCCTATGAGTATCAGAAACCAATTCAGTATTACATGCGGGCAAAGCCGCGGGTAACAATAGCTATAAAAATGATATTACACAATTTCGTTGTTAACCAGTTTGCAATGAAATGTTTACTGCTTATAAGCTGCAAACATTTTAAATGCATGTCCCAGTTTGAAATTCATAATAACGTACGTGACAGCGCTGCACTCGACGGAACAATCTGTTTAGCTTGCATTCCATCAGCGGAATTATTTAGTGAATGCCTGCGTGAATAATAACCGCGGGGCTTTAGAAATATCATCGGTTCTGCGCGCTGAGCGTTATGTCATTAGCGAATTGTCAAAATATCATTTGAAATATCTGCCAGTGTCGCCTAAATATGTTATTAAAGTAGGTGCATTGCAGATATCCCTTGCGTTGCCCCCATGTTGTGAAGATGTTCAATACCTATGAATACTTCATAATGCGATTAATCTTGTTTAGTTCTCTGATAAAAATTATAATCACATCACTGTTTAGTGTAACATGATAGTTGATTAAAATAATGTGATCGTTTGACGATACCTACTATCTTTTTAGGTCCATTACTTGACTGCACTTTGTTTAACGTTATGCTAAGGTGAAGAGGTTTTTCTCAGCTACTTATTGAGCCTGGAATACTTTTATAAATAGTATATGACTTATAAATACACCATCTGCCTTTGGTATCTCAGAGATTAGATCAACCATTTATGTTATAATTGGTTGGCAGACTTGACAAACCTCAAGAAGCTTATGGAGTCGGAATTATATTAAAAATGAAATTAGGTAAGTGATCGTTAATTTCTAATTTTCACATGGAATTAGAAAACTCAGTGGCGCGTAACAGAGCGTATCAAGCTCAGGCCGCCCGCGCCGCCCGCGCCACCCACGTGACAATAATTACATTCTCGTCTATCACTGTCATTTCGCACATTTCTTTAGTTAACTTACAAACTGACTTTTTATAACTGCGGGCGTTTGAGTCAGTGACTGAACAGTGTGACTTGCATCATGGCAGAAGTTGTGTTTATCCGAGGGGCTCTTTCGCTCGAAAATAAACGTAACTGAAAACATTTGTGTTCTATTCTTTGTTAAACACATGATGAAGGTTATCTCTAAGGCCCGTAGAACAGGGCCTCGATTCTACTTAAGCAAAAGAACTATCATATAACGGACACGCCAAAAAACTATTTCATTTTAGATTTTAAAGCAATGCGGTTAAAATTCGAAATTAAAAGGCTTGTTGCACGGTAAAAGAAAATGTAATGAAACACTTTTCATTTAATTAAAGTCTAAAATTGAATGCCATTTTTGCAGTGTCTGTAGTTTGACAGTTGTTTTGCTTTAAGTAGAATTCGAGGGCCAGTGATAGCAGGGGACCAGCTTGCGAGATTAGTTAATCAGACGTAAAGTGATAAATGACTGTGGCACGGTCTATTACATTGGGCGATGCGTCACTCGATGCCAGGCCGGTGGCCACACATTCTATTAGACCTTTAACTAACGATGTACTGTTTTTCTTGTCAAGAGTGGTGTGAGAACACATAAGATTTTATATATCTTGTCTTGGTGGTTAAAGAGTTGGTCCAAAGGTTTTGAGTTCGGATCTTTTGGCTCATTACACTACCACGTTTGAACTTGGTAGTGTAATTACCAGTAGTGTAACTAGTACTCATTTAAAAAATTGGTTCCATTTTCTCGCTCTTCTATTCTGCTGAAAACAAAGTGAAAAATACCTACATACTTTGTACAATACTTAGTTAGACATTGGTGTCAATTGACACTGTCATACATGACGTTGTCACCTGTCATTTAGCTTAAATGTCATCCCACTGCAATACAATTGCTAAGGTAAATTCATCAACAAAAATATTTGGAGAGTTTATAATTTGTTGGCACAGGTCGCGTTGCGATATTGTAATTTGCAATCGGTCGAGGCCGTAACGTGACGCCGCGTCGCGGCGCTGCACGGCGCACGTCACTCAAACCACACAAACTTAATTAAAATCCGCACAAATAGTTAACAGGCGACGTACCGCCTCCGTCGCCTGCTTGAAACACCATACACCAACACATAAGCGGTAGCGAAAACTGAATTCAATGTCACCAATAAAAAATGACCTTCTAAAGCTACTTCACGAGCTTCCTCTATGGTCACCGGTTTCGTGTGATTTTGACCTGCCCTTTTTCAATATATTACTAATTCACTAATTTGATTAGTTTATATTCTGCAAGGTCGGCATGTTGCTCAAGTGTAATATTAAAATTTCACAATATTTACTAATTTTCCATAATGTAGACGATGCAGTAGTGTCGTGGCTTATAACTCGGCAGTTAACGCCCGTAACTTGCACCACACCACTCCTGAACTATCGTTTGGTAAGTTGCCGAAGCCACTTGACTCGCTCCACGATTTGCATAAGTTTTAATCAAAGAAGTCGTCGCCTCGCCTGTGTGCCGTCCTGGTACCCGCGCCGTCGCAGGCGAGTGCGGACACTCGTCCACTCGACACACTTATGAACTCATCTTTTAATTCCTTCCCATCCAAGTAAACGGACTAGATGAGGGTCCTTTTAACGAGCTCTTTGGCTCTGCTACTGGCTTGGTACAGTAGTGGTACAGTCTCAGTTAACAAAACTCCTGTTACTTGTGTACATGTGTGACTAGCAAAACAAGGGCGTTGTCTAATTACTTTAACGTGTGACCCTCCGTATTATTTTTGCTCTCATTAGACTATGTAAATACTATGTAAATCTTTGTAGATACATTATACAGATCTGAGTATGTATTTTTTCACAGACCATTAAGTAAAAATGTGATTTAAAATAATGAATTCTTAGTTTTAGTATCAACAAACGATTGATTACAAATTATTTTATATGAAGAGATTGCGCTCTGGCTTCTGTACTTTCGAAATGAGATATACAACACAGAGTATACCTGTATAAATAAAGAGTACAGATAGTGCACGCATTTTTAAAATAATCATACCATTTATAGATCGCTTGAAAAGCATATCGCATACACAGCAGAGATTAAATACGACCGATGAGCAATAGATGCGTTCAGATAGCTTTAAATGAATTCAAATGAACTCTATTTGAAAGCCTCACCTTGGAGATCATACTTGACTTATTTATATGACGTATTTGTTGACTACGGGGATGACTGTCGAATGATCCTGAGAGGAAAACGTGTACCAGAGCCTCGTCCATTGATCGGCAGGTGAACCAACTAGCAGATGGCAGCTCCGAAGGTGTTAATTGGACATAAGTGCTCATGAAATAGCGCAAATGCTTCTAATTATCTATGAAAAGTCCAGACACTTAAATTAATGCCTTAGATTTGCTTGGTCAGGAAGCTCAAAAATATTAAAGATAGTATATCTAAATAATAAAAATTAAAATATCAGTAGTCGATATTTATTATTTGGAGCACTTTATTTAATAAAGTTCCAGCAACAAGTAGAGTATTGTTAATGCATCAGCGTCAACTCACACGTACAACTGCGGAATATGAGAGTATTGCACGACATCACTCGTAATTATACAGCCGATAGCCACTCCACGTCGACCAACGCGCTCGACGCAGAGGGCTCTTTCGTTTACAAATAATCACGATGATTTACAGCACGCAACGGACCATACAGCGCAATATCTACTATACCTCGTGAGTCGGCCCAAAGAGCAGCCTTTTAATCCTTACTAACAAAGGAAAGCTTCATCACAGTAGAGAGTTATTAAACAAGACCACAGAACAAATTCTGACCTACTTGCGCGCCGCTCTCCGGACTAAGTTTTTATTAAGCTTATTTGTCAAGGTGTATTAAGCTTTGCGAAAAGCAGAAGCGCAGATTGGAGATATTTAATTGTTTTATCCGGTGAGACTGCAGAGATTTTTATTTTGGTACGACGACGGCGAGCTGCAAGTGAAGTCAAAAGAACAAGTCTCCATTATAGGGACCATCAACGATCAATGGTGGTCTTAAATTTAAATTATAAATCTTCAGTTTACATCGTCTAATAGTTACAAAATAAGTATTTAATTTAGAAAAAATATATTTTTCTCACTTCCGCGCCTTTATGTAGTACCTCACTTCTGGAGGCCGACGGTATGATTACGCTCCGCTCCATTTTCATTGTTCATTTACAGATTTTAATTCCGATATTTTTGTATTTATTATGAATAATGCTATGATTTTAATCTGATGAACGTAAAAGGGAATCATTCGACCTGTATGCCAAACCACATTTGCGAAGTTTAAGTGTACCAACGCGAATAAACACAGATAATGAAATAACCTGTAACCATGGTTTATTAGAGTTATGGTAGTCGTTATGGTGGTAATATAGGTTATTTATTGTGATATTTAGCGATATCCCTTCGCCTGCCCATTGTGCGCCGCCCGAGATAGTCACTACCTACTCGTAGGCCTTCAAACGAATGGGTCGTTACGTTAGTATCATTATAAAACTATTTATGATACGGCTGATGGCCCCTACGTCGCAACGTTTGTTCACAACAATTTCAGCTGTCCTGTCCAGGATAGGTCCAGAGTAGCTCAGTTGGCGGAGTATATGTCTAAAAAGAGCTGATCTAGATTCAAGTACCATTTAGCCTAGGATATCAATAAACTTTTACAATAAAAAAAAACTAGAACAGTACTCATTCCAATACGAATGATTCTCAACTCTGTAAAATACGAACACTTAAAGTACACGAGTTTTCTAACACCGTATTAGGTATTTAATCATATACACACTTGTGTTTACTTTACAACAAAGCCGCTGCTTACATTTGAAACAGGCGTTCTTCTCCGACTACTTACACCGCATATCCTGGATTGCCTCAAGAGCGCCGCATGTTGCCGACAATCCGGCTTAAGAATGATCCTTACAGTGACATATTTCCCGTAAAAACAAATAATGTTAGAACGTTGGTTGAAACAATATCAATTGTCGGTGAAATCAGCCCCAGCGGGGCTCGGTTGGGCGATAGCGTAATTTGTTCGGCGCCGGGCGCGGCGCGGCGTCACATATCTTTTTCAACTAAACACTAGCTAGCTACTATAAAGTTCACCAAACAATTGAAATGGTAATTCAGTTTGTTGGACATCTGATAATATATAAATTTAATCTAGATTAACTAATTACTCCCCGAATGAAAGCTGTTTAAATCAGTAGGTAAACGTAAGTTAATGGGGAATTAGTTCAATATAAATGGCAATCAATATTTCAATCGAATGCACACCTTTGACAACAAAGTGATTAAATAACAAAAAACCGTAACGGCGACCTAAATAGAGGACTCAGTGCTGCTCCAAACCTAAAATACTCAATACCATCTGATAAATACCAAAAAATATCTTATGTTACGTGTAAATATTGTCTTGGAATGGATTTATGACATGAATGAAAGTAATTTCGTAAAGCAGCCAAAGCCTAGATAAATAATGTGCCTAATATCTATTAATCTATAAGTAGGTAGATGCTATGTAATCCGAATTACCTTTAACTATTTCGCATGAGGTTTAGTTTCCCGACTATCCAACAACTGTGCAGATGTATTAAAATGCAGAAAGCATAAAAATAAATCAATTAAAACATGTAAAAGCTTATCGTGACGTGGGTGCGGTGCATGAGTGCGGGCGTACAATACCGATACACTGCAATTTATGTCTCGAGTTTGACATTTTTCATTATCATTTTGTAATTTAAAAAGACATTTTTACCTTTTAACGAATTTCCATAAATCAAAATAACATCGCAAAATATCAACAACATTATTCAAAGTATACCCACTCTGAGAAAATGCCTGTTCAAAGATACGTCACGGACGATGCGCTTGATGATAATAATGTAAGCTTTAGAAAAATAAAATTGGCTGACATAAAGGACTGCTATCTAAATAGTTTTCATCTTATTGGACAATGATGTTGTGGGTGGAGCTAATGATAATGGCTATATTTAAGCTAGGGATAATGATTTTCTGCACTGATCAGGCGGTTGGCACACTGCCTCGCATCACGTAGCGTAGCACGGGAGTGCGCGTTTTGAGTGTGTTACACTAGGTGTGTTTACAATACTAAATAAACTGGAAGTCACGTAAGATCACTCTCTCCCTCATTACGCCGCGTGATGCGGGGCCGTGTGCCAACCGCCTAAGTTTACGATCTCCCGACGACTCCGGTGCATCGCAACACCTCGGTAAAACATACGAATATAATCATAATGATATTTCACAATAGTGCGCTGCCGAAAATCAAAACAAATAAAATGTGATATTAATTGCTTAAAGTTTAATAAATGATTGTGTTTGTTAACCACTGTCAATACTATTTACATAATAAATGTTGTTGGAGAACTAACTACCTTTTGAGGAATGTGGTTGTGGACGGCTCAATTTGAGTATGAGTTCACCTGAAGTTGAGCGGCGAGTACTCAACTCGCCACAACATGAACTACAGATAGCAGATGCGGTATGAGGCTTTAATAAGGTATTAATATCTATAGAGCAGATGGCTGCTAGGTGCCCTAAATAGGGCTATTCACTTGACCCAAAGACAGGTACATCATTTGGAGCTTATTCTCGACAAATAGCAATAATTAAGACTTGAATGCATTAGACAATTTTATAATTAAATCAAAATTTAAAATTTGTACTCCTGACCCGGCAGAACATGAGATCCGAAATTATAATCTAAACGTCACTTTTTGTACCGTATTCAACAAATAAAGAACTTGAACTTCAGGTACTTTGAGATAACTACTATTGGACAATGGCTGTCTCTCGGCGGTTATGACTGAAAAACAACCTAAGCATCAGCAACAACGTAAATACGAAATAATATTAATAATAAATTGTGATATTTTCCGAAAGAAGTTTTATTACAAGAAACAAATCTAAATTAAAATATCTAAACGCGACCTGTTCGCGATACTAGACTAGAAAGTTAGGGCGCCCACAAGGTTACGTATGACGTTGCGTAGAGACTTGTAGTAAGGCGTAGTACGCCGTAGCATCTGCTAAGGCATGTGCGAGAGGCGGAACTGGACCTAACTGTCTAGGAGCGATCGTTGATCGGAGATAAGATAATAGCAGAGGAAATGAGCCGTCTGCCTGCAGCAAGTTAGTTATCGGGAGATTAGATCGGAGCGGTACTCGCTGGAGGTCGCTGTTATCATTGCCACCCGGTACCGCGTGGTATGTGAGCTCTGCCGTTGGCCCTAACTTCGTTTCTTACCTTACGGTGTACTTGAACCACTAGCTAGAGTGACTGTAATGTGCGAGTGCATAGTCTTGTATTACAAGTCGCGTTTAGAATAGCAAAGATATATAAGTATATATTTTTGTACACCAAACAGATTAAATTATATACTATGGAAAACACAATCATTGCGTACAAATGGTACATTCTGGTAATACGGTGGGTCGTGTAATTTTTTGAATGAATAGTAAACAACACAGTTATTTTTGTATAAAGTAATGTTAAAAGAATCTCAGTAAATTGTTACTACGATTTATAAGAAGAACTTAGACTCGGTGGACTAAATCTTGTTACAAGTTTTTTGGATGTTATTTTTGTTTGTAGCGTGTAGAAGGCCTAAGAGCAACTTCATCGAGATTGCGGGTAGCAATGTAATCAGCGAAGGCAGTAAGGCGTGTCGTAAAACTGTATTCATATCGGCTGATCGTCGTGACGCCGCACACCGCGCGCCGCGCGCCGCGCCGTGAGCCGCGCGTTTACGACGCGCACCGAACGCGTGACGCGGCGCTATTACCGTTCTGACTAATAACACCACCATTCGCGGAACGCAGTGAACACTCCACACACGTGCTGCTCAAATACTTCCAATAAATAGCGCAAAGTTTCCTTCAACATGTGTGCAATTACCAGCAGTAGCACAAGTTTAAAAGTATTTAATCAGAACTAAAATTGATAAAGTTAGAGATATGAGAAATCATAATTTATTTATATTTAGGTTTAAGCAATTATGTCAACAGAGATTGGCTAAAACGTTTAGAACTTTTACGGTACACAGTTTGTAGAGATACTTGTATTGATCAAATATTACAGTTATACACGTACCAATATCACATTTTCAATATCATTTGCGCGTTGCACCTGGCAGAGAAGTAAACGTCACCAACTAATATAGGAAATTCGTCGAACAAGTTCTTGAAGTAGATATTGAGTAAATGGGCAGCACTCCTGGACCAGCTGCTCATTCAAGAGCCACCTCACTATTCACTATCGCGCTGAGTCTCGCTCTACTTCCTGCATTTGTTGAAATTCTATAATTTATGAAACGCGTTTGTTTTCACTAAATTTATCGCCTCCCGGTGCTGAAATATTCAAATGCTGAGAGCCGGCGAGCTGAGTGTCTAGTGGCCGTACTTTCTTTTTATGAGTTATTCACAGCAGATCACTTGAAAGTGAAAAAGAGTAATCCAATTTGTTCAGTTCGCTGGAGTAAAGAAGCTTCGGTGTTGAGAAAAGTTTCTTACAAAGTTTGTAATGAGCGCTTGATACCTCTGCTACCTATTGTACACGTCCATTATGTTACAGTGACCGAATTAAGTCTAAAAAATAAAGGTTAAGAAGAACTTTCGACAGTTTTAAGTACAAGCTTAGCTCCCAGATTTGGCCAGATTTTGCACAACAGTAAGCTGAAGCGGATAAATAGTCAGCAATGAACGATCCCCGGCGGCGGCAGCAGTGTGTGACGAGCTCCACTGTACTCCACGAACAGAAGCGAGTTAATGAACCCCTTTATAACCTGTTGATACGATCAAATTGAGTGGATTCATTGCGCAGATTACTCCGCGAACAAAGACCGCTACTGCATTAATACTCTTAATTGAATAGCGACCATTAATCTCGCTACTATCATTTGCATTTACGGCGATTGTACACATTTGGCTTCAGTAACGCTCTCTAGCGATATAATAGTAGTTTTATGGTCTATTTTAATAGACCTATTATAATATAGAGCGGCAATGTTCTCACTATCTCACTAAACGTGAATGTTGCGCTGATTCTCGTTCACGAGCTGCCAATGTAGACGTGGCACGCATGGCAAGTATGATATTTTTCAATATTATTATGTATTCACGTTTAGACAACAATCAGTTGGTGTCATTTCGACGTCGGTTCGCCTCTCGTGCTCCTCTCATATATATTTTATTATTTTTTATCTAGGACACACCAACTTAACTTCACCTCGCCTGATGGTAAGCTAAACGCAAATTCTCAGGAAAGAGGGTCACCATTACAGACACTATGTAATGATACAATGGTGGCACTCAGCTTGGCGGCCTCATCAGATGCTTTTTCACGCCCCGCTTAAAGGACCCGGGACTGTTAGAAGGAGGAAACACGTGAGCTGGTTATGAATTCCAGGTCTTGGTTGGGCGGCAAAGAAAAGAGTCTCCGTACCGCTTTGTTCTTGCTCGTGTATTTTGCACAGTCTGAGGGTGACATTTAAGCCCTGCACGTGTTATCCTTTGTAGGAAAGGAGAGGGTGGGATTAGTTGGAAGAGCTCATCAGAACACTTACCATGGTAGATACAGTAAAATACAGCCAAGGAAGCAAAATCTCTAAACATCTGAAAAGACTTGAGGACATTTCAAACCTTCATGGATCACGGTATCCATTTACCATAAGTTGAACCTTGTTTGCTACTTTAGTCATACAAAAGGTAGACATTTCCCAGGGTTCAGTATTAGTTCATCGTACAGTCATCTACCTGTTCAGGACAGATCCCGAATATTTTATTTATTTTTTGAAATTAATTTATATTACGCTGGAGACAAATTAAAATAATCCCTAGTACGATAAATTTCTTTGACTTTTCTTTTGATTATTGTTATAAAGTCAAGATTGTTTATTGTGTGAACTCAGACACACTGGGTTATAGTTTATTAGTTTAGTTTGTATTAAAAACCAGTAGAGAGAGTTATTCTACATTCGCCTCGGTTGTTTGCTCCACATAACAAAACAAAAAAACCAGGAATGATGATAGCTGATAATTATGTTGTAGAACTAGATATGAATAACGTCGGAGACCACCTCGCAGTGTGCACTCTGCCTTAGAAGCACGTCGTTGGCGCGCAATAATTGATGCACGTATGAAGATAAATGGAAATGAATGAAAGTAATGAGCCGCGTAATGGTGCGAGCCTGCGCTGTGTCCCCGCGCCGCGCCGCTCGCCCCGGGAGGATAATGTAGCGCGCCGGGCGATGTGGGGCGAGATCAAGATTGCTGTACATCAGTGTCACCCCAACTAGGTACCGCACAGATTACGCAAAAGAAATGTATTTATTTTAGTTTACCCATATTATGAACGAAACTAGTCTGCGAAGTTTCTTTTAATACTGGGTTTGAGTACCTACATGGTATTGATACAGTATAAAGATAAATATAAATTGTTTGTTTTTATCAGCCTTCATATCTAAGCAAATGCCAAACAATGGCGCCCCCGCCGGGTCCAGGTAGAAGGGGCAGACCCCAGAAGACTTGCCTTGACGTATTTGAGGATAACATGCGTGCGAATGGTCTCACTGCCATGGATAACATCGTGTGTAGTGGAGGACGAAGGGTCTGAGCTCTGAGGGCACCTTGGTCTCGGCTGCAATCAGGTAAATATATCTCCATGATGATGATGATGATATCTAAAACATCATCAGCATTTTCAATTTATGTCGTTACGACTTTTGAAGACATATATCACGGATAAGTTTATTTTTTACTGTTATTTTATACTTTGCCTATACCTATAAAGCCACTACGCTAAATTTAAAAAACCACTTTTGGTTTGCTCAATTAGCAACATAACTTACATACATATATAACACTAGTAAATAGAGATACGTAATAGTGTGAAGAATCGCGATGGTCACGACGAGGCCACTGGCGTGAGGCAGAGCTGCTTTGTGATACTAAATTGTACACTACATTCTAAGTTTATTCTCTTTGTACCTTCTGTTGTTGATAGTCTAAGACCACTGTGTATTAGAAGTTAAATCATCTTTATTACTTTGTTTCCTTAATACATGCATGCATACCGACATAATATAATCACGCCTTTATCTCCTGAATGTTAGCCAGAGGTGAATTAACATGCACATTTCATAAATCATTGTATTCGGTCCCACGTAATAAGGGGTGAGCCTATTGCGTATTCCTAATACCGGATGACTAATAACAATTATTTAGTAAGTACCTAGATTAGAATGAGAAATGACATGACGTTCTTCCAACAGTTTGATGGAATAACAACAAAGAGCTTGACGACATAAGTCTAACTAACCAAACCCTCGAACCTGAGCCTGTGCTTAAACTAAGGAGATTTTAATATTCAGCAAAGGCACGGGTAAAGATAATAAAAAACTGTAGCACAAGACTCCGCCCCGGAACAGCAGTAGCCAGAAACAACAACAACTCCCCCAAAGAAAAGTAAGCAAGGTGTTGCCCCTTCCTTTCAGTACGTACAGGTTTTTTGGCATAGTGCCACTGACTTATATGAACCAGGTAGGTTATTTATTGTCTTAAATTATTTCACACACAATGTCACTAAATGTAAGTGTAAAAATTATTAGTTGCGTAAAGAAGCGTTTAGCCTGTGCGCTGCGCGGGTGCGTGGGCGTCGACTCCTTCTGCGAGCAGAAGAAGGAGGCCGGGTGAGAGCGTCAGCGGGAACGAAAGAGAATCGTAAGCCACGCTGCCCGTATACTGAGGCAACTTGAGCGATTGAGATCGGTGAATAACCGCTCCCCATGAGCGCAGGTCTGGGATGGGTGGAGCCGCCTGTTACCCTTGCAGAAGCAGGCCTTTCCGGAGAAGAGTTGGGGACTCAGTGACCGTGCGTTTTAGTCGGTTCGAGTCCGACATAGTCTCTCCCACCGGCTCCGGTTAAATTGTTCTCACATTTAATAGCCAGGCTCAAAAGAAAACTAAAGTGTATCCAGATTACTTGTGGATTAAACCACTTACTTGTTATCTTAAAAACTGGTGCGACAGGGTTTGGCCAGCGGCAAGATTAAAAGATTTAAACATTTTAAGGTTTGGATATTTCTAAGTTTAATTCAGTAGCATTTACAGCAGCAAGTATTGCACTCAAGTTTGCAAGTGTTGGTGTTATTGCACCCAATACAGTTATCCTTAAAAAATCGTAGATCACGACCGGTCGGTCTGATTGCGGCCTCAGCTGTGTCCGCGCCGGCGGGGCCGCGACCCGCGCCGGCAGTGCAGGGCTAGCACGTGACGCTTTCGTAATGAAGATGGTTTATTCAACGACGTAACTTTAAAAGTATTAATAAAATGACTTGCAAAACATGCCATGCTTTTCTTAGCACGACTTGGTTTAATTTATACTGAACAGACACTTTGTTCACTTTGTAAGAGTGTTGCCCTCTACCCTCTTTGTTTTCCCTTCTACCTCCCAACGGAACGTAAGTCCTTTAGTCTTACATGTAAGCATCCAGAGGCCACGGTACTCATTGCCCTAGAAGTGAGACTTGCGATTGTTTACTACCTAATTGACTATGAGAGTATGAAAGATTCTCACTTTATCAAAAAGAGTAAGCAGAAGAGGTGTATGGTGTCATATACCTATTTCACATCAGTTAAAATAATATTTTGAGACTCACATTTTGAGAACATATTGTACCTTTTTCCACAGTTATTGAACCTGATCGGTTTCACTTTACGGCATCCTCAATGCGGTGGAAACCGATCAGGACCAATAATAAATACTATGAAAAAAGTACCAATGTTTTCTCAATATGCGTTAAAATAAATTCCACCAAGCGCCATCAACCTACAATATATATTAATTAAAGTATTATTACATGCATATACACATCCCTGGACCCCGAGCAATAAATGTGTTTAAACTAAACATTGTGCGCCAAATATATACGCGACTGTGCGTCTATACGTATATATTGATATGGAAGCTTATATCTCTGTAATAAACCAATATGAAAGTAAAAGGAAAATCGAGACGATATCTAGTTTTTCATCCGATGTGGGAGCAGCTCTGGACAATACCGCCAACTTCGTAATGAACTTATGACTTTATATCGCGGATTATCCTTATCTCATCGTATTATTGCGGCGCGCGCGGCCGGCAGACAGCAGACAGCAGACAGCCGACATGGCAACGTCACATTTATTGAACTAGTTACTCTCCGGACTTCATTTGAATAATATTATGTTTTGTGTGTGTTTAATCATCCCATCCGAATACTTGTTCTGAATACATGGCAGTCTAGGATTGTCCCAATGGTTTCCTGGTTTCTTGAGCAATGTAGGATACTACATAATGCCTTCAATACGATACTGATATTTTGGAGTACCTCAATTAAACTCGCATTATTATGCACATTGCACAATGAGATGTAACTTGTAATGTAAAATATTATAAGTAGCATTTTTGCATCCGTGCGTTTTTCACTCATAGAGGGTTTTCTGTTAGAAAATTTTCACTTTCAGCGTGAGGGTAGGAAAGGAAGAGCCAAGTGTCTGGCAGTTGGCTCGCGCTCTATCGCCTGGGACCAAAAGTATAGCAAGTGAAATGGCTGCAGGTACTGCTACCCTTCGAGAGCACAATAATATATAAATAAATAGAAGTAGTCTCGAGTGAATACAAAACAATATTAGTGAGGTTGTCCAGCGCAAATGAGCGGGATGGAGGTCGTTGACCCGTGGCCGCGCTGTGTCCAAGCCCGTCGTGCTGTCAGCGAGGCCTAACGACTGCACAAACTTGATTTAGGAACCAAACATATCGGAGAACGACTAAATATTGATTGCTTTACTTTTGGTAAACCACGGTCACTAAACTACGGTCAATCATGATTTTTATAATGTTTTATACACGAGAAGAAACTGTGTATGTGGTCTTGCCGTGCTATTGCTATTGTCATATATCGGAAACTGTAATGTAGGTAACCAAGCTACGTTCTGCTCTTGAAAATCTTAATAATACATTTTCTGCTCAAAAAATTTATTAGCCAGCAAAGCAACGCAACGCACTCGGAACGACTAAATTATATTTATTTATGTTTCTGGATTCTTGAAAGAGTCATTGTGCTTTCAAACGGCTAGCTTCATTATTACAACTTAAAATTAGTTAATACTATTATTTATATGTCGAGCTCGTCAAGATGAATTCAGCCCTTGTGTAAAGTGGAAAGTATGGAGCTTGAAGCTAGAAAAATTTGCACACCCGGTTTATATAAAAAAATGTGATTCTTCTATTAATTCACAATGCATCCATTTCAGACCCACTGTAACCCTGGTCATTCCCCTGGCGGTACTGTAGATTGAATAAAATTAAACGGTACCACCATGAAAGTCATGGTGTTGACCTACCTATCTCTATACTCCTACTAACCCCTCTAAATCACAAGATCCACGCGTTAGCTATTAAGCCAACACTGTCCCAATTACTTTAATAAGCTCACCGTTAAACTCAATCTTTATTTGCCATCTTATTGCTACATAAAAATATGTTTAAAACTAAAAGAAACCTCGTATAACGTTCTTAAAACTGGTACAGTTCAGCGACGGCGTCGGCAGACAAGCTGAACCACTTTGTAATTAAACGTACGCAATAAACTAAGTTTATACGACTTGATTTAGTGCTGTCTGAAGTTGTGCGGATATTCAAGCATATTGTATATGTATACCTTTAAAGCAAAGCGATTAGGCGCAGCATTGTGTACATTGGAGTTGAAACTAATAAATTGGTGGAGGTTTATTGTTATGTTATCAATTTCTTAAAACCCTGTGGTATATATTGAATTAAAATACTACAAGGTATATCAAAGTTATATGGGTAACTAACACAACTTATTTTCAACAACAAACTGCCGATCAGAGGTCGCAGGATTGAACCCCGTTCAGGTTTTACTGACTATTGAGATGGGATGTCTATTCTCCATGCCAGTAATAACAATAAACTACTAAAATAACTATTTTCAGCACATTCTGAAAGCGCTATAAAAAAGGAGTCGTCTGCTGTTCAAGTGAGGTTCAATACCCAGAAGGGTATTATTGAGAACAATATATTTGTATTTGGTTGAGTTTTCCGTTCGTTACACACTTGGAATATTGATTTACACAAACATATTCAGCGGCTTGCGCTTACGTAGCCCTTCGGCGATTGTAAGTAGGCCTCTAGGTACTGTCGAGATCGCATATTCAAATCCATCAAAGTTTAAATAATTAAGTATTCAATTAATTTACAGTAGCTTTAACATTTTCTGATTTTTTAGCTTTTAGTGGTATTTCTGAAATCCAAAGCAATTAGGCTCAATAATAGTAAGTACATTTAGATTCAGATATCGAAGTAGAATGTTAGCACTGAAGGTAAAGTGAATACTTTATCCTCGAATATGTAACGGAAAGACCCGAGTGGTTTCTATGTGCCCTATTTCCTCTATTAAGGATGACAATAACGACTAAGGACGTAGTCCTGCACTTAGATGGTTGATATTTAAAATAATATCAGTCTACATACACTACACATACAGTATACAGTGAATAAGATACCCATTTAACAACTTAGAACGTTAACTTCTAAGTTCACAAAATATAATCTTAAATGACCGCCGTCACTGCGAAAAGTCATTTTTCTAGAAAAATCTTATACAAACTGGTTTAAAACACTGAATATGATAATTTAAACAAAGAGCGTGAAAGTAGTATGATCTGGAGAAAGTATAACTGACTTAACTATACTTTAGAGTCATAAATCTCGGAGAATCAGCGGCGGGTCCTAAACAAACGCGTCACAATCTCTGATATAAGCCCCTACACATTTGTTTAGGCGCACTTTAAACGAGAATTACATTCACAAACAGTAAGCCACTAGGTATCGCTTTATATTGTTGTGTCGCCACTACCTTTGTTGTTCTTTGGTATTTAATGAAGCTGTGTATTATATGATATGTTAAGTAAGTAACAGATACATTAACTGTACCACAGCTATTTTACTTGCTTTGTAAATTTGCTAAGCTTCAGGTCTAAACGGTACTAGCGCTCTCCTCAATTGAAATTTACCTGCCAGTCGTACAATTTTAAACCTATTCAATCACTGTAAGTGATTTCGTTTGATCTAGTCGTTCACCGTATCCAGACACAGACAGATACACACAGTGTCACTTCCCTAAGCTCTATATCCCGCGCACATCTGTTCGCGGTGGCCGCAGCTCCGCAGCTATGAGTTATGCAACTTTTTCTTTCCGCCGCCGTTCTTCGTTTGTTGGCAGTACTTTATACAAAACGCTGATGGCTTTTACAGCGGCAGGCGGTACAACAAAAACTGCACTATATATTTGTCGTTTCGCTGGTGTATTTTTACAGATCACTGCCTGACGCCTGGCGGTCGACTTTGTTTGATTAAAGTTTCATAAAAGTAAAATACTTTAGTCAGTTAGTTTGGAGTTTTGTAAAAACAGTTACAGTATGTTTTATGGAAATGATGAACAGCAAGTGTTTGCTACCTACATAATATGCAACGTTTTGATGTTAAAATGCACATTTGTAATAAGTAGATGAATTTAAACGTATATTTACGGAAACTAACCTAACACTAACCTGAGCATACACGAATGCGGCATAAGACTATTACAACAATCATGGAACTGGAAATTTTAAAAGTTGTATGAGATTAGCGTTTCACCTATTCAATCTTACTGTTATACATTTTATTTCGAAGCCACAGCTGTAATCATCCGTTCATCACATTTACTTTACCTCGTATCTAATCAAACAAACTAACAATGTCACCAGTTTGAGAAGGGTCACAGAGTCATATAATATTTTTAGCTTCTTTCACCCTCATCACGAAAATAATTATGTCGGTGTGTCTCACTTGTTTACTTCATATCCGAGCTCATTACAACCGCAAAACGTTTGTATGCTTCCTATTGCTCCGACTGCCCGAACATACGTCGTAGCTTCATGTCAATGATATACAGCTAGCTGTCAAGTGAACATAGACCGCACAATATGCCGCACGTTGCATGACGTTAGCGTGACACGTGACATTCACAGACCGAGACACCAGATTTATTCATTTATTTGTCACTGCTCATTCCCGGAGTGCGAGACCTCCTTTACTCCCGCACTTACTCATCTATTTCAGGATCTAAAAGTAAACTTTACTTTCTATTACAGCTTTCTATCACAGTAAGTCCCGGGACAGTAAGAAGCTATTCGCAAGCCTACGTTACGATAATCGTAAGTGGAATAGCCCATCTCGACACTAGCAACCTAACTGAGGGTTGTAACGAGATTTGTAGTAAAAACATTTTAAAATGGTACAGTACGCTCACTCTAGGCTAGATTACACTGGTCATTGTTATAATTATGTCCACTGTACTGATGTAGTGAGATATACCTTCGCATGGCGAACGGCGAGCATGTTGTGAGCCGGCGCGACATCTCCCGCCGACACTACGTGACACACTGGACACTTGACACACTGTGTACACTTCACACGTTGTTTTTCTACGAGTGGCCGCGATCCGCTAACATTACCAAAACAAATAGCCCAGCGAGGTTGCGACGAGACTGTGGCACTTTTTGCGAGCAAGAGGCTCCGCAATACCAGTCGCAGAACTGGTCGTGAGGAGAGAGGGGGGGGCGGGACCGGTCCGACCGGCGAGCGTCTGCGCCCGCGCCGAAATACACGCGCGACCTGATGTGGCGCGTTCCAATACAACAAGCTATCTATATGATGAGCCTCTAGCAATTATGTGATGTCGTGAGTCTAATTGTTACCTGACGCCAATGTGTAAAGTCTCTAAGCCTATTAAAAAGTTAACAAAGGCACTTTTGATTTCTTACGGTTTTTGTTAGGTACTTTAAAGTTATCATGCCTATACTAAGTAGGTAGACAGCTAGGTACATGGATAATTATCGAGTATACCGACGATTAAGTATCAACAAGCTTCAAAATGATGTTATGATCTTTTGAATTCCCTACATGAATAGATTGCAAATTCTAGCAAAAATTACTCCATATCCTTTTTTTATACCACTTAGGTGGCAGACAAGCACAGGGCCCACCTGATGGGAAGTGGTTAGTGTGGACTATGGACGTATGCAACACTAAGGGTGTTACACTCGCCCTGCCGACCATGAATAAACCTTCTGATGCCCCCCTTGAAGAAACCCATATTGTAGGTGCTTGGGAAAACCGCAGTAGGGAGGTCATTCCACAGCATAAGTGTGCGTGGGATGAAGTTTCTTTCATACCGCCCGGTGCGCACCGTCTCAGTTCGCAATGTGTGAGCAAATTCGCAATATTCTGTCAAATTCTTGTAATTTTCGTCCAGTAACGTGAAGTTTGTAAACCAATCCTTGTGTCAATAGTAAAGAGTCCTACCAATCTGTGGGATTGGTTGGACGTTATTGTGATTGGAATGTAATGTTATTGTGTCGAGTCAGCGCGACATTGAGCGCGGATAGCGCGCACCTGCACCTACGTTACTGATATTGTTTTATCAATGACATACTCGTATTACGTGATCTTCGAGGAACAAAATGTCCTAACATCCTAATATGACTCGGAAAAAGTAGAATTTATATTTAGGTTCGATCTTGGCGACAAACTTCAATCGGTTATCGAAAGGTCTCGAGTTCGAATCCCGGCCATCACTACCGACGTGAACCCACTCCTAACACAAGCAATTTAGCTTAGCTAGAGTGGTTAGAGAGTTTTTTTTTATACCACTTAGTTGACAGACAAGCACACGGCCCAACTGATGGAAAGTGGTTACCGTGACCTATGGACGTCTGTAACACCAGAGGAGTCACAGTCGCGCTGCCAACCCTGTAAGTACAGAGTTTCTGTGCCGTCAGTAGAAGACAAAGCAGGACAAGCGAGCCCTCCAGTGAGCTCTGGCTACCCTACTCACCGCTGGGAACACAACACGAAGTTATTATAGCCGTGGTATTCTGTAGGACGGAGGTACTACCCCAGTCGGACTGCTCAATCGGGCGGAAATACCGCCGTGTCCTACCTCCTTATAGAGAATATAGTAATTTCGGTACGGTTTGGTTATTATTTAAGAAAATATAAAAGACAAAACATCATGGTCGGAGCACGAGTCACGACGCTGAATAGAATAATGCTGGGAGCTACCCACATAATTATTATGTTAGTAAAAATGTTGTTAAGTCACCAATTAGTCAATAAAAATTAGGGGGGTGCGTTTCACTCCTCGCATCACGAAACTGGCTGTGAATGTGAAGAAATAATCGGGATATTTGTAAACTATAGTAGTAAATATATTTAATTTGATTTCAGAAAGTAGAAGACGAAGCTTAGAAGATTTGGGGTCGCTTAATTTAAATTGAGTTGACAATAGAAGCTCGCAGATAACATTTCTTCTTGTCACTATTCATACTGTTGATTGATGGCACTTGGTGAAATTTGTTGTTACACATTTTGAGAACTCACTTGTACTTTTCCACATTACTTTTTTTATTATTATTAGACATGACCGGTTTTGCCTTACGGCGTCATCAAAGGTTTACAATGACATTTAAGAACATTCCTTTATAAACATTGCGACACTCAAACATATTTCACATGTGGGTAGTTGTAAAATTATGGATACCTTCTTCTCACCCATAATAAATTGCTCAAAGTAGTGTCATCGTCTCCGTAATAGAATACTATTAATCTAGTACTGTTAAAATGAACTGTTACAGTTAAGATTTAGTTGACCATCACACTGGTGAAGGCGATCGAGGTATAATTGAAACAGTCGTAAGGACGCGCTTGCCATTAAGCTGTGGCCGTGGCATCCCCCGCGGGCTTCTTCTAATACACACCTGAGGTCTACACGCCGACTGCTAGCTGGCGCTTAGCATGGTCTATCGTATAATTTAGCGCACTCACGACACATATAGCTCTGAGACTTACAGTTATTTTTGAGTTATTTCAACAACGTTTATTCGAGAGCTCAGCGGCAGCGTCAGTGGAGTTAAGTCATATATCTGTAAATATCAATTTCTATTTTCGTAAATAAAATTTCTTAATATATTAATCATGTTCTAGAATCCACAAGCTATGCTTAGTTAAAGCTATCTAACATTCGAAATTAGATTACTTTAAAGTTTAAATACTTTGAACTGTGTATTTGCTCGTTCGTAAATAAAATAGTACTTGCTATTTTTGCATGAATTTTAAATCCGTCGTTGTTATATTTAAATCATTATGATGGCGACTTAATTACCACTCGTAGGCTGGTATCACTGTATGGCTGACAACATAATATACACGATTGTCACAATATAACCGTCAAAACAGCAATCATATATTTGTCACGATTTTATGCGCACTTTAAATAAAGATTTGGGTCTGATATTCGGCGCGTGCGGATTTACGACCAGCTGTAAAGCTCCACACATCAACATCTCGTGTAAAGGCAAGTATACACTTACGACGTGGAACAAAATAATTCTTTTTTTAGCGCTTTCTCTCTCTAACTTTTAATGGAGGCCAATCATGTCAATCATGTTTATTCCCTTCAAAACTTTGCAAAGGTTGTGTATGTGTAGATCAACAAGCAATTAAAATAGTTCATAATACTCTTGAAAATAGCTTACAAGTATTCACGTCACTGAAAGCTTCTAATTTGTATAAGAAATCTATCAAAATATTTAAAACAACATAAAAGTAGCAGATAAAGAATAATTCGGAATAGAATATTTACCACCATATCGATTCATAGAACAACCTCCTTCTAACTAAACTATCTCCTTATATCTTCCACATCCATAGATACATAACTCTTAGATAAATATTTATCTAAATATTCAACCTTGCGAATACTGATCGCACCGCAAGTGTGTAGCGTAGCTAGCTTTATATGGAGTGGCTAGAGTATGTTGGCTTCAATACCTTGTTAAAAATATCGCTCGGATTTTATATGCGGAACCCTACTATTCACCTCTCTCATATATTTTATGATATGGTCTAGTTAGGTCTTTGCTTATGATGTATCTACAAGAAAGTATGCCGTTTATCTTGTCCAATTAAAGTGTCAAAACATCCTTCAAATATTTCTTATAATAGACATACAATCAGTTATCAATATCGAAGTGACTTACCTCAGTCAGATTAAAATTAAAACCGAGCTTGGAAAAGGCTCAGAGAGAGAATGGTAATGAGACACAAATGATTGATTGTGATATTTTCTTCTCTTTGTTTAGACAGGGAGGTGTAAACCTTGGCAGTGGCTGTCATAATAAATGTAGCACTTAATCAGCGGAAAGCGGTGTGAACTGCGATCCCGCCGCAAATCACTCGGCAGTCGACAGTCTAGCTCGAGTAACAGGTGTCAGGTAGGCGCGTGAAGAAAGAGCTATATCGTCGGCAAACGGGTGAGCCAATTAGTTACAGATAAAAAGTATTTCAGAATTATTCAGGACTTCATTCTTCCTAATTTTATACAAATCTTTACAATCTGACAAAGATAAACTGTGAGACTACCGAACTATTATCCGTGGATAAATGCAGTATGCAAGTTTAAGAGTTTAATGCATTTAACCAGAATAGATTTTATGATTTTTTTTTTACTCTATTTAACTACAATAATTTTAATAAATATTGCTTTCAGTTTTCAGTTCTATGATTACATAGCAATGTAACTATACTAAGTGTTGAATAATGTAGTAATGTACGGCCGCATCTGTGCCCGCCTGTGCCCACAATCGTAGGGTGATTAAGGAGTAGGACTGCTATTCATTCTACTATAGGAAGGTGCATCTATAATCCCTAAAAAGTACGTTATTCAGAGGGTTTCCCTCTGAATCACGTACTTTTCAATGTTCAATTGTGTATTGTGTGTGTGTGTATTCCAATTACCAAAACATGAGCGCTTGTATATCTGTCCTTTTGTTTCAGGGACGTAAATACAAATATTGTAATGCATGAATATTATATGAGTGTTCTGATGAGCTTTTCCAACTAATCCCACCATCTCCTTTCCTACACAGGACAACGCGTGCAGGGCTTAGATGTCACCCTCACACAGTACAGAATATACGATCAAGAACCAAGCGGTACTCTTTTCTTTACCGCACCACCAAGGCCTGGAATTCATTACCAGTTCACGTACTTCCTTCGTCCTACAGTCCCGGGTCCTTTAAGTCTGATGAGGCCGCCAAGCTGAATGCCACCATTGTAACACTACTTAGTGTCTGTAATGGTGAACCTCTTTCCTGAGACTTTGCCTTTAGCTTACCATCAGACAAGGTGAAGTCAAATTGACGTGTCCAAGATAAAAAAATACTTTTATTTATTACCGGCACAAATATAACTTTTAAGTTACCCATTTACTCACAATGCCTCTTCATCTTAAGTACTTCAAGTACCTAGGCAAATATCTCGCAAATGTTCAAACTTCGTATGTTAGCTTAATTAAAACTAGATAAATTTTGAACGGCCTAAATACTAATATTAGACATATGTCGTAACCTGAAACGTTTTTGGGAATATCTAATAAATACTTTGGTCTGAGCTGTCTACTGTAGGAATGAATAGATACAACTAAATATTATATCTGATTTTAAAAACTTCATGACTACGTAAGATGATAGGATTACCACTCACATAACTAACACGTGCTTACTTTTATCCTATAATTCTTGTTTCTATTTTTGGCACTATATTTAAATATAAGTATATACATACACGTAATGTTTTAGTACACTCGGAGCAGGATTCTACAACCATTTTATTAAAAATGATTCTGTAACTCAGTGGTCCTCTAAGCCCCTTCCTCCATGGAATGATCAGATTTACGACGGTCCGTTACAGCGGTAAATGTCCCACGCAAACGCACGAAAAATTTGGCAATACGGCCAGTTTCTTTTCTTTTTCTTGCAAATTTAACATGACCACTAAGAAATTGAGGAACAAAGTGATTAATCTTTAAATGTGTCATCCCCAAATGCTCGCGTCCGTCCAAGAAAAACTGGCCCCAGCATAGCTGCGGTTATGTAATATGTGTGAATTTGCAAGAGCCGATATCCACGCCGCGTAGTTGGCCCTTTACACATATCTCACACATGCTACAGTGCATGAAATGCATTCTCAACACAATAATTTTTCTTCAAAGTCGTGTATTTGAAATGTAATTTAAAAGGAGGATTTTCGGATAAGGTAACAAAAATATAAGCTCTGTATTTGTAAAAAAAACTGCTAAGGCGAGAAATGTGCGAATATTGTTATTTGGCAGAAGCGGCTTACCGTCGTCGGCGCGCGCTGAACATGTCGCGTGCGCGCTCGAGGTTGCACAAGATTTACGTACTATGTGTATTTATCGCACTGAGCCACCGCATACAAATGGAATACAATATTATAAAAATTACATATTTTAAAAGTTAAATAAAAAAATAATTACCATAAAAAGCAAGTTGAAAATAAATTGTGTTGGTTATCCTTTGTTTAATGTCGGGAGCCCGTACTAGTGAGGCACCCCGCCATTTATCAGAACGATCCAAGGTTCCCCGAAATGACAAATCAAAGTTAAAGATATATCAAAGTTAAAGAGCTAACCAGCACCATTTATTTTCAACTTTTTGGAGAGTATTTTTTGTAACGGTGGTTTCTCAGTGAAAAACCTTCAGTTCAACAAATAGGCAGTAGCAGAACATCTTGAGTCGGGCACCAATCATTGGATTGAGCTTCATCAACCCTAAGTCCTCTCCACTGATCGCCACTACTATTCACGAATTGTGCGTGAGGCCAATGAAATAAAAAAAAATTACAATTTTAATAGAGAAGATGGATTCAAACTATTCGTAACGTGAAATCCAGTGATTAATATACTAAAACCAAAAACACAGTATCGTTAAAAACTGACATAGTGAGTGTTTTATTTTTTTACGTGCGCAAAATCCCCACGGATACCTCCCAGGGCCATCTCTCACGATCTGGCCCTCTCCTCGGGTGTGTGGGCACCACAAAGTCCCCAACTCGTTCCCGGAAAACGGGAAGGCGCGCCACGCGCGCCGCCGCCGCGGCCTGCTTCTGCCAGGGTGACAGGCGGCTCCACCTGTCCAGATACTTTCCGAAGCACCCGTGCTCGGTGATCATCTGCGTCAGACTGTACGAGAGGCTGCCGTGTGGCCTCTATAGTCACTCCCCCATGATGGGTCTTACCGCCGCTACTACGGCGCGCCCTGCACCTGGTCGCCCAAGTCGTAGCTCCCATTCCGCCACCATTTCCCTGTAGAGCCGGGATCTCACGGCCCGAATTTCTTCGGGCTCGGGATCGTGACCCCGCTCCCGCGCCGCCTTTCGGAACCTCGCTTCCAGGATCCATCGTGCAACATAGTGAGTGTGGTGTGTCGCCAACCTAACCGTTCATAATAGAAGTGATGGTAGGTAGGCGCACAAAAAATGTTCCCCGCATACCTCTCGACGCCCGCAAGCTACTCAAGTCGTACCACGAGTGCCACAACGCATCCGAAACGTCAGAAGAAATAGTAAGTTCCACGATTTAATCCCAAAAAAATCCGAACCGTTGTATAATTTTCTTATGAATTTACACCGCGTTAGTTTAGTAATAACTATGAATCTCGTTTGTTTCACCATTTGGTCTGTTTATTCGCTCGTGTTTAAATAAATGTATTATTCAGGGCTTCTACGTTTAATGTGAATTGTTTATTCAAGTTTTGGAAGTGAAATAAGTAGCTTTCCCAAATACAAAAGCAAACTTTGAGCAAAGAGTTGGTCCTCGCTACTACTTATCATTTATAATAACCTGAAAATCGGGCGGCAACGAAAAGATGCAAAGCAGCTCAGTGCTAGTTTCGTTATTACAACTTGCAGCAAAAGGATATTACCGACATGGTAGCGCGAACGTTGCACAGAACAAAGAAAGTTGAGATAGGTACTCAATGTTTTGATCAGTAGAATTCGAAAGAATCCTGTAAACAAAAAAATGGACTAAAATATGTTAGTCTTTTATTTTTTTGCTAAATTAAATTAAATTAAATTAAATTAAGTTTATTTCGGAACAAGTCCATAGATGGTTAGTACGTACATAAGCTCTTTGATTTGTCATTATGCCATTAAAAATGTCATTTCCATTATAATACTTACCTACTATGTATTTTACTCTAAAAAGATACAGCTGCTTAGTTCGTCGTAAAAATTAGTTTCATGAAATACACTGCATCTACTATAATCGCATATTTTAAAATAAATCTAAATATTATAACCGACAATACAACATTCTCGGCAACAACAAGGTTACCAAGGCTACAGAATGTCCTAGGGACTATTAATTACGGATCTACTGAATGTAAACTTAGAAGAACAATGTTATAACTGTGTGCAACAGACAGCAAAGTTAAAATATTTCCAATAAATCTTTCGAGTGTTACAGCTACAGAACCTTCGTTTAATCTAGCAATATCCAAAGTTTCGAAGTGTATTCAAATGAAAACTAGAAACTATTATTACTAAAATAAATTAAACCAATAATATACCACATAATAATACACAACGCATAGTCAAATCTAGTTTTTAATGCATTAACCAGTTTCCACATTGTTTCTATTAATTTAATGACATGTGAGTTAAATAACTATGTTTGAATCAATAAACATTATCTTATCTTATCTTATAGTGATTTTCATGACAATAATAATATTACGTTAGGAAAAGTACAGAAGAGTATCTCGCCGCCGCCGCCCGCCCGCTCTATCCTGCTTGACTGATTTCAGACTGAAGTATATCCTATACTCGCTTCCATAGAAGTACCTATTGCGTCTGAAATAATGCCCAATAGTGCAAACGCATTGTAGATATGAACAATTTAGTGACAGATGACCTAGTTTCGTAAGCTCACATGTACCTACCTCGCCTATCCACAGAAACCGTATTCATAGTCACCTGTTCGTATACCTTACACAGCCTGTCTTGGGGACATTAATCAAATGCTGTGACGTCACCGCACGGCGGCTGGACGCGTGTCCATAAATCAAACGCGACGTACTTCATTATTTTAAAACTATTTAACGGTACGGGCGCCCGCCGGTGCCCGCAGCCCGCCGCCGCGTGCTAGTGCAACCAACGTATGTCATTTTTCTTCGCGGACCTGCTGATGACGTCTCAGGGCACGTATGCATTTTCCATTAGTTCGCTTGGCAGTAGACAAGTCCTGTAAAGTAATGGTGAGCGACACGACCAGTATGCTATCATGCTTCATTAAGAAACATTACAGCTTTTCGTTTTGTTTCTTGTAATTTATCTGTATTTCACTTTTGTTGGTTCCTATATTTATTAGAAATTCTACGATACATTTTATTTTATATTCTACATCTGCTATGACATTTCAATTCTCTTTTATAAATACTATTATGTTGATAAATACAGACACCACATAATAGATTACCATTGTATGTACAAACTATCATCTATCACAGACCCTACGCCCTACGCTCTAGAACACTAGGACGGACGGCTAGGGCTCCTTAGGGAGCCCTAGCCGTCCGTCCTAGTGTGTTGGACTATTTAAGTTACAAGTGTTAGTTTATTCGTAGTTTTCCACCAAATTTATACAAAAATTATATCATGGCATCTAGATAAATCTCTCCGGAATAAATCTTAATATTCAACATAACATCTTGGCAGAACGGTAAGACGAAGCAGATATATGACTTCAGTTTAAATTTAAGAACAACCAAATACTTTGTCTCTGACATCGAATACTTCAATCTTTAACTCCACGCCCACGCCCTTGAACAATATTTATTAAACAACCTGTATAGTTTATACACTTGTACCTAGTAGTAGTAGTAGTTAGTTGTAGTTTGGCGAGTGCGGCGACGAGAGGAAAACACAACTTGACACTTAAATTGTTAACTGGTTACAAGATCAACGTTGGTTATTGTTCTCTCTAATTAATATGTAGTTACCGTATTGGAAGCTAATTCTGCACTGGCCTGTAGTTATATTAATTCAGTAAATGACACGCTAAAGGTGGAGATCGCGGTGACAGCCAATTCGTATGTACAGTCCGTAGTGAGACTGTACATAACCGCAACTAACGCATCTGCCCCTCTAGTGGTGATTCTTCGGCCGACGTATTGTAAAGTAGAAGGACGTATGTGTGAGATTTGACGTTTATGACATACGTTGACTACTGTCATGTCCTCTATTTCTTACTGGTCATGTTAAACTTATAAGAAAAAGAAGAGAAAATAGTTAAATCGATTAAGATTTAGAATAAATTGGATTGGTTCACGCGGGATTCCAACCCGCAATTCTTCCCTCACAGGGATCCCCCTGTGAGGGAAGAATTGCGGGTTGGAATCCCGATTTGAATAGTTATTTGAATAGTCGCGATTTGAATAGTTAGCATACTAAATGCTTTAAAATTTCATTCAATAGAAAATAGTCAGATTGCCAAAAGGTCACTTGTTTGTCGGCTGGACGTTAAAAGTCTAACCCAAGCATCCTCCTCTCACACAACCCTTAGCGGGGCCCGTGGAGGTCGTAACGCGTCGGACATTTATCGGTCGGTCGCCCGCGACGGATTATTGCGTTCGGATCATATCCAATACGACATAATGCCTCGTGTTACGATTTAACTTTCGTGCGCCTCGATGCGTGGCGTCAATCTGTGGCACACATTGTGTTTTATACAAACGCTCAACATTGAGTTAATTATGTTGTTTTTAGTCGATTTTCGATTTACAATATTCGTTGACGGCATTAGGCTGGCTTCTTTTACAGAGATCAACGGGTTCGTTTAAAGAAATTCAAGAATTTCGATTATACTACAAATAATGTAGTAGGCACTAAAATAAATTTATATATATTGTTTTCAACAACATTGATCGTTGAATACTTGCTTGTAGCCGCCGCGCCATGTCTTCGTCGTCGTCATCGTCATCGCGCCATGTCATCATCGTCGTCGACGCATGTACCATAGATACATGCGGCGACGACGCGACTTACTGACTGACTGATGTATCACATTTTAATCCTGATATGCCCCGTAGAATATATATAAAAAAAAACGACTACTACAAGCACTAAATACACACATGCGAAAACGTTTCAATGGTTTATAGTTTCATAAGCAGTTGTTATTTAGTTTTAAGATACTGTTTGTTTTCCAAATAAAATAAAATAAATAAATAAAAGTAGTGCTCGCCGCACTCTGGCTAGAGCGGCATTTCAATTCTAGCTCACTGTCAGGCACTGCCAGTAAACTTAACACAACAACTGAACGTTAAACTCAGTTGCTTCATGTCACTGTAGTTGCGAAGTGATAACACGGCGATATTGTCACTTCACAGGTATACAGTATTTTCTGTAGTTAGAATTACTCTTGTTACATGTAATGCAAAGGGGTTTATTTGGTTTTTTAGTTTATCTAAGTAAATATGTTCTAAATAAATAAATAAATATTCCACGACATTCTACACAACGCTATCTAGACCCATGGTAAGCATAGCTTAACTAGCTTGTGTTATGGGATCTAGAATGCGGATAAACATACTTAGATACTTTTTTTTTTTGTAAATACATACATATTATACATAGAAACACCCAGGCCAATGCAAATATACATATTCATGCATACAAATATTTGCACTGAGCGGGAATCGAACCAGCGCCCCCTGCATATCAGTCGAATGCTCTACCGTTACGCCACGGAGGTCGTCAATTCTAGAACACGCAAGTTAGTTAAGCTATAAGGAATTAAAGTATAAATAGCTTTGTGTAGAATGTCGTAGAATATTTATTTACTTATTTACTAGCGACTCCCTGACGGGAAAATTAAAGTATTATTTTGTATAAACATAGTAAACATCGTATTTTTTTCCTCAACGAAAATAATGAAATAAAAGCGAATTGATTATAGCTGAAACGAGTAGGATCCGGCCGATAATTCAATCGGCTGAGCGGACCAGTACGTTTCACGGAGGTCGATCTTCAAAGTCTGTTCATAAAACAAACTAAGTATTTAATATTTAGTAAGTACCCGCTTGCTCGCACCGCGCGGCTCGCTTGCCCACTGCCATCGAAACAAAAAGTAATTTGTCGGTTAAATTTGTTTTATCTGAGAGTGGCGGATGTTCCGCAGCGGCGGCCGCGGGCGGACACGCTATCGATTCCGATTTATTGGAGCGAACCTGACAAAAAAATATGGCGATAAAAAAATTTGTAAAAAGGTACAACTGTATCTAACAAGTCACTTTAAAATAAGTGTACGAAGTCGGGGGGAAAGAATACAGCATATACAAGGCTCTCTTACAAAAGGTGTGGCATGCAGCAAAGAAGGTCAAGTCAGCCCATGCGAACTGAAAAAAATAAACCAAGCAACCGAACATAACCAGTTCACCACTTAACAATAGAGTTGGTTTATTTTTGAATGTAGTATTGTCACAATGTATTTATCGCAGGTTTATAAGTGCCCGTTTAATGGCAATAGGCTCGCCACCTATTATATTGGGACCCAAACATAAACTGGCGAAATGTGGGTGCTAGCAGCTCTGCCTACCCTTTCGGGGATATAGGCGTGAGTTTATATTATGTTATATTATTATTGTCACAAAGATGTTAACAGTATGTGTATAGCGTGGCATAGAAAGATTGACTACAGATACACCGTGTGAAGACCGGGCCTCACGTGCGCCAACTGGTGGGCATCTAAGGAACATTCGGCGAATATTATAATTAAAATAAAATGTATTTATATGCTTGTCTCACAGCCATGTAATAACGGCAGGACCAATGTGAAAATTAGGACATAACGTCTGATCTACGTTAAGGGCCATGACCTCATTCTAGGTTCCTTTCAGAAAAACATACTCAATTTTCAATATTAATTCACGCGAGCGATATCGCGAGTAATAGCTAATTACTTCATAAATTGCTTGTTACGAGAGACTACACAATTTTAGATAAAGTATCAAGAATATATTACATTTTCAATTTTTTGTTAAACTGTCAAACACCTCAAGGTACATACACTTGGTTGATCATGTTATTGAGTTTTAAATATTTTGTTAACATTATTCTCCTCGGATACGAGAACAAAGGCAAAAGAGGTTATCTGGTTCTTTTGAAGTACTTAAAAAAAGACCAGAAATATTCCGTATTCAGTATTTATTCATGAACAATGTCTCTAGATCTTTCTAGAACAAAGATTGGTAGCCGCGCATAAGGGGAAAGTGGTGTTATTGTAAACAATTTGTAATTAAATACATCAGGGCCGATGGAACCGTACCAAGTCGCAAGAGAGGTTGGTTCTGTACGTAGGTGCCCCATACAATGACATACGGTTACGATATACTTTCGGTTAATTCACTGCTAACGTCATCAATGCTCAATTAATATAATTAATGTGCTATTGGCCATTAAATTTCAGATAAGTATTAAAGAATAGCGGTACAGTTACACTTTACGCACAGTTACAATATTAAATCGGTCGTTGAACTCTCGAACAAATTCGCCCACGTCGCTTCTGATCTGATCAAATATTTACAGTAGTTTCACATTACTTATTGTGTAACGTAAGTATTATGTAATATTGATGAACCAGCTATAACCAAAATAATTAAGCCTATGAGCGCCGCAGTAGGTACCCGCCGCCCCCCACCTTATGGCTTATTGATGTAATAATCGTTAATAAGCGAATACTTGCGGTCTAGGCAGTCAGGAGCTGGTGTGTACGTAATTAGACTAGTTCAGTAGGTGTGTCATTGATCCTGGGAAACACTCTAGAGTTGATTATTAATTACCATCTGTAGGAAATGTATGTATTTAATTAGTACATACTATGTAACTATAGAATTGATTTGATTTGGTAGTTTGTAAATGCAAAATCAAGTAGGTACATTGTTATTTGTAGATTAGTATGTCCTGTATAAGTACTTCAGTATTGTATAAAAAATATACCCAGGCACCATAAAATAGACCCCACAGTTTTCAAGTAGTCGTGAAGAAATCGAAGGAGAATGTTATAACCCGTCTGCCAAGAAAGGGTTATGTTTTTTACCGGGTGATTCTTCACCTATATCAGTACAGTTTATACCATTGTGGGAAGTTAGCGATCATGGAATTTTTGAATACCGCAGCACTCGCCATATTGGCGATATTTTTAGCCGACTGCGCCAGTGACGGTAATATGTTACGCACGTATGTATGTATGTAGCTTTCTTAGCTTTCTTTACTCCCTTCTACAGGCCTAACATCTGGACAGATTACGATGAATTCTCAAATGAATGGTTTAAAACTCCCGAGTGTCATAGGGTACATAAAAAATCAACAAAACCTATAAGGTGGATTATTGAGGTTAAAATGCGTATTGTCAAAAAAAGTCCATTCAAATTTATCGAGTAGGGTATCAAAATCAAAGGGCTTAGAAGGAGATTACTAATAGATAATTAAAAAGATTAAAATCAAGTAAATTATTAAAAAATAAAAAATCGAATGTCTAAAAGATCGAAAACAAGCATGATAGCAGGCAGTACCCATGGGGTGCGGGTTGGGTAACCTCCACGTTGGCTTACCTGTTTCTTTTCCCTCTGGACCGCGGTCCTGGGGAAAGGAAGCGGGGAGGCTGGTGCACCCTGGACGACGGTTAGTAGACTCTGACTCCAAGGAGAAGGAGCTCTGCTAGCCGTCGACAAATAACCCAACAAGCCCTTTTTTAGGGCTAGCGAGCCCAGGCTTTTAAAGTCTGGGCCCTGTCGCTCCCAGTACCCCTCTGCTTTCAGAGGGGACATGGGGGCGACACAAGGATCCTCGGGATCCAGGGACGGGCCGGCCTTCTGCTCGCGCAGTGGCTGGCAGGCATTCGTGCCACCGTCGGTGTTGGGAGAGTTGGCTGATCTCCCGCGTCGCGTAACCTCCAGGATATCGACAACGACCTGAGTGCTAGCCACACTTGGGAAGCCGGTATCCTGAAGGCCGCGGGGCTTGCCTTAATTGGCCGGCCCGCGACAAGGAAAAGTCTTAAAAACCCGACAGCGAAGTCGCTTAAAACCTGTGGACACCTGGGGAAATCCACAGTATTTACCCCGCTTCCTGGAATGAGCGTCACCCAGGAAGTGTAGTTTAAATCGCGTCATACTCGTGGGAACTAAATGGAACCTTTTCACCAAAATCCCAAAAAACCAAGTGAAACAGTCTGCGCGGAGGTCGCGCAGCACCACGACGCGGAGGTCGCGTCCCAAGCAGGGACGGTGTCGGAGGATTTCGACACCGCCACTGAGCGAAGCAGGGCGAACAGCCCGGTGGGTCTGCAGACCCGAAAATCTGCACCACGGCGGAAGAGGAACCGCAAGAAGAAAGTTATCCCCGCACCGAAGAGCGACTCGGATCTGGATCTGACCCTGACCGACTCGTCGTCTTCTAGCAGCTCCGGTGGGGACGAGACGATGCGCCCTCCTCCGCCCAAGCAGCTGGCGGTTAGCCGCCGAAAGCTGCAGGACGGAAGCACCAAAGCCCCCTCCTCACGGGCTCCGGCCCCAGAGGATGTGAGGGTGCCGCCGAGTTTCTCCGCCTCGGCGGCGCCCTCGCCTCGTATCGAAGATACGACGCCGACGGACGATATAACGTCCAGGGAGGTGATAGAGGCTCTGGAAGGGTGGGCCGGAACCCGCACCGATTCTCCGACGCCGGAGGAGAATCGAGTAACGCAGGCGGCGTCGCGACTTGTCCAACTTTACGACCACCTCAGGGCGGAGCTGGCACAATTGCGGCTCGAGAGGGCTCATATGGGCAGGAGACATATTGAGCTCCTCGACAGCTATGAGCGGATGGCGGCCAATCACCGTAAGGAGATGAGCAAGATGGCGGCGGAGCTGGCCGAGCTCAAAAAGGTCGTCGCTGGACTGCCGAATGAGCGGGTGACGCGTTCGGCGCGGCGGAGGCTGGGGGTGCTGCCGGAACGGCCAATGCCGTCAACGCGGCAGCTGTCGCCGGTGCGGTCGAGGTCGCCGCTGCGGCCGGAACCGCTGGCGCAGCCGGAGTTGCCGCAACCGGAGCCGCCGAGGTCGCCGGCGCGACCGGATCGACCGGAGTCACCGGTGCTGCAGCCGGCTCGGTCTGCGGACCCGTTGGCGCTCTGCATGGCGGCGATAGCTGCCATGGAGAAGCGTCAGGACGCGGCGCAGGCGGAGCAGCGGGCGTGGCGGGTGGCGCAGGAGGAGCGCACCCAGAGGTGGCTGGAGGCCATTATGGACTCCAGCCGCAGACCGCCCCTGGCGCCTTCGGCCGGGTATGCCGGAGCAGTAAAGAGGGGTCCCACCTGTCCGGCGGTGGCGAGGTCCCCGCAGGAGCCGGCCAGCGGCCCATCCGCTGCGTCTGCCGCTCCTGCCGCTCCGGCCGCTCGGGCTGCTCTCGCCGTGGGAGCCGGGAGTCCCCAGGGAGCACGGGGTGCCCGGGCCGGGGGCAGGGGAAAGGGCAAGGGTAAAGGGAAGACGTCCCCGGCCTTAGCCCAGACCCCAACCCCGGCCCCGGCTCAACGTCCGGGTCCGTCCTCGGCTCCGGCGCGGGCTGTCTCCACACCAGAGGGGGGCTGGGAGGTTGCCGGAGCCTCCAAAAAGCGGCGCAAGGCGCTCCGGAAGGCAGCCAAAAAGGCTAGGAAGGCCGAGGCTGCTGCGAGGGGAGTGCCGGGGAGGCTGCGCGTTCCCCGCTCAACCGCCGTCGTCCTAACGATGACGGCGGAGGCGGCGGAGAGGGGCGTGCAGTACGCCCAGATCGTCACGCAGGCCAGAGCCTGCGTCGACATGAGGGCCCTTGGGATGCCGGGCCCCATCCGGGTGAAACCCACTCGGACGGGTGCTCGGCTGCTCGAGATCCCCGGTGCTTCGAGCGGTCCCCAGGCTGATGCCCTAGCGGCTAAGCTTCGGGACACGTTAGACGCAGCCGACGTCCGGGTGTCCAGGCCCAACAAATGCGCAGAACTGCGCATTTCGGACCTGGACGACTCCATCACGGCGGAGCAAATCCGCCTCACCGTGGCGGAGGCCGGGGGCTGCCCCCTAGAGGCGGTGAAGGTCGGAGCAATCCGCTTCGGCCGCCGCGGACTGGGGGCGGCAGTTGTCGGCTGCCCCATCGCAGCAGCCAAAAAGGCTGCCGACCGAGGGTTCCTCGCCGTAGGAGGCGTGGTGCGGGTGCAGGTCCGGCTCCTGCAGGCTCGACCGACTAGGTGTTTTAGGTGCCTGTCGGTCGGCCACGTGGGGGTGCAGTGCACGGCGGCGGTGACGGTCGGCGACCGCTGCTTCCGCTGTGGCCAACCCGGTCATACGGCCGGTGGATGCGAAGCTCCGCTGCACTGCTTCAGGTGTGCAGCGGGTGGCAAACCGGCCGACCATAGGGTTGGTAGCAAGGCCTGCACCGGAGGGGAGCCGAAGCCGCAAGGCGGGAGCTCCACCCAAAGTTCGCGGCGGGATGCGGAGATGGTTCCATAATGGATCCCCAGCTCCGCATCCTGCAGGCGAACGTGGGCCACGGTGCCGATGCTCAGGGTCTTCTGCTCCAGAGCATGGCACAGTGGTCCATACACGTCGCCGCTGTCGCCGATCCGTACACCCACCGGCACCTGGGGCCTGCCTGGGTGGTCGACCTGGGCGGGTCGGCGGCACTGGTGTACAACGCCGCTATGGGTGCCCCCCCCCCTGTTGTCGTGGCAAGGGAGCATGGCATCGTAGCGGCGCGTGTGGGGGAGATTGCGGTCGTGGCTGTCTACTTCACGCCGAGCCTACACCGACGCATAGGGGAGTACCGGCGGTCGCTGGAGCGACTGACCGACGTCGTCAACGCCTGCTACCCTCATCCGGTTCTTGTGCTCGGGGACTTCAACGCCTGGTCAGTGACCTGGGGGTCCCGGCACACGAACCCACGAGGTAGGGCTCTGGAGAGCTGGGCCGCTAATCACGGTCTAGTTCTCCAGAATCGCGGGGCCGAAGCCACGTTCGTGGCCGCGGAGCGCAGTTCGATTATCGACCTTTCGTTCGCAGGCGCTTCGCTGTCGCACCGTGTGCGGGACTGGCGTGTTGTTGTGGGGGTGGAGACACTAGCGGATCACCGATACGTTCGGTTTGATGTCTCCCCCCCCGCGGGTGATGCGCCGGTCATACCAGCCCCACGCGAGCCACGCTGGGTGCTTGGGAGACTGAATCGGGAGGTCCTCCTGGAGGCCGCCATCGTACAGGCCTGGGCCATTGCGCCGGACAGGCCTGTCGATATCGACGATGAGGCGGTGTGGTTCCGGGAGGCCATGACTCGTGTCTGCGATGCGGGTATGCCTAGGGCTCCACCCTATAGTCCGAGGCGTCGGGTCTACTGGTGGTCTGCGGAGATCGCGAGGCTACGGCAAGCCTGCGTGATCGCGCACCGCCAGTGGACCAGACTCCGTAGGAGGCGTAGCCGAACCGCAGATACGGAGCCCCGAGTGACGGAGCTTCATGTGGGATACAGGGAGGCCAGAGATGCCCTCCGAGCGGAGATTAAGCGGGCGAAAGCCGCGGCTTATAAAGAGCTCATAGAGACGCTGGAGCGGGACCCATGGGGGCGGCCTTACCTTATGGTAAGAGGAAAGCTGCGCCCCCGGGCCCCACCGTTGACCCAGGTTCTCCAGCCAGCTCTGCTCGGTGGAGTGGTCGAGTCCCTGTTCCCGATGCGAGCGGAACACGTTCCGCCGCAGATGACTCCGCCACCTCGGTCGCCTATGGCGCCCAGTGTGGTAGTTGACGACGATGTCCCCGAGGTCACTTGGGTGGAACTGGAGCTGGCGGTGCGAAGGCTTAGAGCCAAGAAGAGCACCGCCCCGGGACCCGACGGCATTCCAGGCCGCGCATGGGTCCTAGCTCTGGGAGAAGACGGTCTCGAACCCCGACTGAGAGGGTTCCTCAGCGCATGCTTGGAGCGGGGCCAGTTTCCGAAGATGTGGAAGACGGGGAAACTGGTCCTCATCCGAAAGGAGGGTCGCCCGGCGGACGAACCGTCCGGCTACCGGCCCATTGTGTTGCTCGACGAGGTGGGCAAGCTCTTTGAAAGAGTTATTGCGAAGCGCCTCGTCGAGCACCTCTCTGGTAGGGGGCCGGACCTGGCGGATGCCCAATATGGCTTCCGCCGGTGGCGGTCCACCGTGGATGCCATCATGCGCGTGAGGACTTTGGCGGAGGAGGCACTCGCCCGGGGTGAGGTGACGTTGGCGGTGTCCTTGGACATCTCCAACGCGTTCAACACCTTGCCCTGGAGTTGCATCAGGGAGGCACTCGTGTACCACGGTGTGCCTCTCTACCTCCGCCGTATAGTCGGGGCGTACCTGACGGAGAGAGCCGTCATCTACCCAAGTGCGACCGGCGTCGGTCGGCGTGAGATGTCGTGCGGTGTTCCACAGGGATCGGTTCTTGGGCCGCTACTGTGGAACATTGGATACGACTGGGTGCTTCGCGGTGAGCTTGCGGACGGCGCCGCCGTCACGTGCTATGCGGACGACACACTAGTGACGGCGAGCGGGGCTACATACCGCGAAGCGATCCTGAGAGCCACGACCGCGGTTGCTCGAGTCGTGGAACGGATCCGGCGGCTGGGCCTTGAGGTGGCTTTGCATAAATCCGAGGCCATGTTCTTTCATGGACCTCGGCGCACGCCACCACCTGGTTCCAGTCTCACAGTGGGAGGCACTCTCATCGGCATCAAGCCCCAGATGAAATATCTGGGGCTCGTACTCGACGGCCGGTGGGACTTCGGGAAGCACTTCCGAAGTCTAGGCCCCAAATTGGTGGGCACAGCCAACGCTCTGGCGCGGCTACTGCCTAACCTGAGGGGCCCGGAGGACTCCTGCAGGAGACTCTACGCGGGTGTCGTGCGGTCCATGGCCCTGTACGGGTGTCCCGTGTGGGCGGACACCCTGAATGATCGGCACATGCCCCTGCTGCAGCGTCCGCAGCAGAAGTTGGCGTGCCGCATCATAAGGGGGTACCGCACGATATCCTTCAACGCGGCGAGTCTCCTCGCCGGATCGCCACCATGGATCCTGGAAGCGAGATCCCTTTCGGCACTATACCGGTTCCGAAAGGCGGCGCGGGAGCGGGGTCACGATCCCGAGCCCGAAGAAATTCGGGCCGTGAGATCCCGGCTCCACAGGGAAATGGTGGCGGAATGGGAGCTACGACTTGGGCGACCAGGCGCAGGGCGCGCCGTAGTGGCGGCGATAAGACCCATCATGGGGGAGTGGCTAGAGAGGCCACACGGCGGCCTCTCGTACCGTCTGACGCAGATGATCACCGAGCACGGGTGCTTCGGAAAGTATCTGCGTCGGATGGAGAAAGAGCCAACGTCCGAGTGCCATCACTGCGATGCGAGCGAGGACTCAGGTCCGCACACGCTCACCGAGTGTCCGGCGTGGGAGACGCCGAGGCGGGAGCTTGTGGCGGCCCTGGGAGTGAGAGTTCTCACGCTCTCCACCTTGCTCGCGGCGATGGTCCGCTGCGCGGATGCGTGGGCGGCCGGCGCCTCCTTCTGCGAGCAAGTAATGCTCGTGAAGGAGGAGGCGGGGCGGGAGCGGCAGCGGGAGCGACGAAGGATCGCAAGCCAAGCTGCCCGCGTACGAAGGCAACTCGGGCGTCGGAGGTCGATGAACGACCTTCGCCCCCCATGAGCGCCGGCCTGGGGGTGACAGGTGGAGCCGCCTGTCACCCTGGCAGAAGCAGGCCGCGGCGGTGGCGCGCGTGGCGCGCCTCCCCGTTTCCGGGGACGAGTTGGGGACTCTGTAGTCCCCACACCCGAGAAGAGGGCCAGATCGTGAGAGATGGCCCTGGGTCGGCCGGGGTGCGAGGGATATGCCTGTCAACCTCACCTTCGGCAACCAAAGCGACCCACAGGCGGCGTGCGTTTTAGTCGGTTCGAGTCCGACATAACCTCCTTCACCGGCTCCGGTGGGGAGGTATCCGTGGGGATTTTGCGCACGTAAAAAAAAAAAAAAAAAAAAAAAAAAGCAGGCAGTACCCATTTGCCAGTCATAAACCGAAAGAAAATTAATGAGTACCGCTTGCTTGTTTCGATCTTTTAGAGAGCAGTCGGGATTTTCTATTTTTTAATAATTTATTGTAATGTTTCGTTCCATATTTTCCTTTTATGGTAGATATGGAATCTGTAAAATCAACAAGAGGTAAAATCTGCAACAATCGTATTTGTCCTTGGACATTATTGAGGAAATTTTCCCTCACGGTATAATAGCAAGATTGTAACAGATAATGAGACATAGTTTACTCTTAGCAATAAACATGAATATAATAATATTTTGCCAGTAGAGCATGTCTTTTTCCCGGAGCTGCGTTATCATTATTGTATTGAGCAAGAACCAAGCGGTTGGGAGACTCTTACCTTTGCCGCACCACCAAGACCTGGAATTCATTACCAGCACACGTGTTTCCTTCTTCCTACGGTCCCAGGTCCTATAAGCGAAACCTGAAAAAGCATCTGATGAGGCCGCCAAGCTGAGTGCCACCATTGTAACATACTACGTGTGACCCTCTTTACTGAGACTTTACCTTTAGCATACCATCAGGCGAGGGTAAGTCAAATTGACGTGTTCTAGATAAAAAAAAGGAACTGATACCACGAAAACAAGGTTAAACATATCGTACGCAGTCGTGTGGTTACTTTTCGGTGCGCCAACAATTGACTCCTTTGTCATCCGGTACAGTCTTAACATAACATGGATACCGTCAACTATGACGTCAGTGCTCACCGCGTCCCTGCTGACTAACAATCAGTGGTCTACTTACTACCCACGATCCTATTTTTTGTTTAAATATTAGCAACCACAATTACTAATATTCCCTCTAACCCCTCCAACTAAGCTAACTTGCTTGTGCTAGGAGTGGGTTCACGTCGGTAGTGTTATGGCCAGAATTTGAACCCGCGACCTCTCGATCGTAAGGCTGACTGACTCCTTAATCACTGCGCCACCGACGCTTGCTTTAATTTATATTTTAGTATTATCATAATCAAGCAGAACATCTTATACTTATCATAATCAAGCGGAACATCTTATACTTATCATAATCAAGCGGAACATCTTATACTTATCATAATCAAGCGGAACATCTTATACTTATCATAATCAAGCAGAACATCTTATACTTATCATAATCAAGCAGAACATCTTATACTTATCATAATCAAGCAGAACATCTTATACTTATCATACCAATCTCGTTCAACATAAAAATGTAAAGGATCTACTCTACTCTCTAGCACATGAAGTGTCAGAATTATCTCTATCTCCGGTGTATTTACGGGATCTCCCGTACGTGCGAGCGGATGGGGAGGCACGTGACGTCATTTAATTTCACTTATCGCCGCCTCGCTCGGCGCTAATAGCCTAGACCTAACTTCGTACTGGAATTAGATTTGCTTGTATCCAGTCCTTTCGTCTGTATTCGTGATAGCAATGGTTAACAATCTTTTCACGGCAATTCTTTCGTACATTATTTTCGTAAAACAAAGATAAGTTATACTTTTTATGGTGTAGTACCTATTCTATGACTTATCGCGTAGCAAAGATTAAAACTTGACTTTACCTCGCCTGATGGTGAGCTAAAGACAAAGTCTCAGGAAAGAGGGTTACCATTACAGACACTAAGTAATGTTACAAGTGTGGCACTCAGCTTGGCGGCCTCATCAGAGGCTTTTTCACGCCCCGCTTAAAGGCCCCGGGACTGCAGGAAGAAGGAAACACGTGTTCATATTCATACTTGAATGATTGCGTTACAAATAAAGAAACAACTTTCGCATTTATAAAATCAATTGGGACAGACAATTTTAACTATACTAGCATCTATGATTATTGTTGAGTTCGCTGCCGACTATTAATATAAATTAGTTCTAAATCCTAGATTAAAGGTATTTGACTATCGGATTACATAACACTAAAGCGCAGATAAGCAGCGCTCACTTCTATCAACCTAGTTATCGTAAAACTTCATCATTTTAATAAAAATGTAATTATTATATTCTCTGTTTTTATGAATATTAACTTTTTCGGCGCGGAGATTATAGTCGCAATAATTTCATAATCGGCTCGATGGAAACAAAATATTCTTTGTGTTTATCCATCAAATGGTTACGAATAGGAAGGAATTTTATGTTATTATTCAAGCCGGCAGATAAGCCATTCAGATTATAATTTGCCTTTCCATTCGGCTATTTATATTGTGAAACAATATTGTTTGAAGTAATAAATTCGTTTATTGTATTGTGTTTGTTTAGTCGGCAGTAGATCTTGCCTTGTTTTAATCATGGCCGTACAAATATTAACTTGAAGTAGCTGTATGTTCAGTTAGATGACTCGGTGCAGCAAATAACGTGCACTTAAGCTACACACTGCAAAGTTTTTGTTTCAGCTAAGTGCATGTTTGCACGACCTCTACTTTTGCCAAAGGTCACCTACAACCGACTACTAACTACAAAAATTATTATTATTAAAAACTTTTTGGCAATAAATAGTAAGGCCATCTTAATGTGCTATTCCCGTGTTCTAATCATAAAGTTTCCTCGTTACGGTTTACTTTTAGTCTACAATAATTGTCACCTGCTTGTGGGCTATAAAAATCCGCCATCATTAAAGAGGCTGACACAATTACTGCTATAATAAATTCATGGCCTGATTGTTCTAAGTATGAACGGCCATAAGCGCCGGGACCACGTCACCTGACCTAAGCAGAATGAACCCTTATGAACGCTTAAGCTATAAAACCACTTTATTACCTATTTCTTCATAGGACTGTAGATACTGCTGCTCCATACTTATTTACTTCTTTAAGGGGAGAAGTAAAGTTGACATAGCCTGAATTTTGCTAGTTGCTTATCAGCTGGTCCATATGCCATAGTAATATAAAATAATAAGTCACATCAATTTAAATATAATTCAAAACTATAGCAAACATAGGTGTAGAGTCCGCAAGTGGGTAGGCCTCGTGTTAGGTTGGGGGATGTAACACTCTTGTAAGACGACCCCAGGACTCATTTTATCCCGTTAAAAAATGTGTTGTAAAGCGCTAATGGAGATCGTTTTCACACTATCAAATCCAATATCGGTGTCGGACGATGACAGCTGACATCCGATAGCCGACAGGAAGTAACTATCTTTCACAATGTCTGGCTTGATATCTTGCTGTGTTGATCCGATATCAGATTATTTGAATAATGATTCGAACCGCACATGGTGTAGACTGTAGGCTATCGGATGCCGGTTATCGTCGTCCGACACCGATATCGGATCGAATAATGTGAAAACGCTCTTAAGATTACATTATAAAAAAAATGAAGTGTAAATTATTTTGAAATCAGCGTTTTATACTTTTAACTTGCTTATTATTTTCTAATTTCCACTTCATAAATATTTAAAAGTCGAATTAATAGGTAGCTATTAAATCGTCCCTAAAATAAGGTCCATAGACAGTGAGGAAGGCTAGTTATTGTGCAGGGCGGTGTACAATTTCTACATTTTATGTTTACTACCTGATCTCGTAATTTCCTAACTCGGTAAAGTGTTGTTAGGTCTCCTATTAAGAAATTCTTAGTAGCAGTACGAAGGTAATGTGCTCGCTCCTCTATTAGGTTCCAAAATTGTTAGGATAATTATGTAGGTACTCTGACCCCATAGTAAATGTTGTAAATGAGCCATCTTCCGGTCGGCAATATCCTTGACGAATGAACAGAATGTGGTGTTTAATGGTTGGCGTATGTTTAGTCGAGTGGCGACAAATGGGTCCGCGGCCGCGCGGAGCCGCAGCGGGACCTGCGAGACAACCGCCGCCGCCGCCGCGCGCCGCCTGCTAATGACCGGGAGGAGATAAAGCGCACCTGTCCGTACTCGGCCACAGCTACACAAGGAGACTTTGACATAGAAAGCAGCTCATAACATATGCTCCATATACAGGAGTTTCCAAAGGATATTAAGCTGCTTTCTATTTAGTGGCGTGGAAATCTATCAATTTATAAATTTAAGTAAAGAGTACTTTTTATACTGCTAAAACAGTAAACTAATACTTGATTTACAAATGGTAAGCGGTTACCGTTACGTGTCCGGTTAACAGTTCTGTTCTACGAACGCTTGCAAATCCAGAGGACATGGGAGATGTACGGTGCCATCTGTAATGGTGATTAAATAGCAGATTGATAGTAGCGAAAATGACGAGAGGGCGCGCACAGCACACAGGATATTGCCACTTGAAGTCTACGGCCCCTGATTGAGTCACGCACCACTCTATTTTCAGAACACATTCAGTGCTATTTATTTATTTGATGTTAATACATATATTGCAAATACAATGGATTAACTTTAATAGTAATTTACAGTAGTTATGTTATAAAATAATCAATAACAATAAAAAAAATTATCACTTAGGTGGCAGACAAGCACACGGCTCACTTGATGGAAAGCGGTTACCATGGCATATGGACGTGTGCAAGACCAGAGGCTCCACACTCGCGCTACCGATCCTAGAATATGAAACTTGAAGTGAACCATTGTTCAGTAGTCATTACAATGCTCAATATTGTACACTTCAATCAAATGTTGACTCAACGCAGAGATTAATTTGCAATCCATTTGCTTTGCCTGCTCCCCCGCTCCAGGCGCCGGGCGCTGTGTTAGCTTACGTGAAACGTTTTAACAATCAACTTTGAATGTTAACGCAGCTCGATTGATGACGTCAGTTAGAGAAAGGTTCCAAGTGAAGAAATATAGAACCTACGTCCCGATATGGTGAGGTGCCCGCGTCAGCAATACTGCTTCGGTAACGATGTCCGTACCGCATGGACGTAACAATTACCTGCGTAAGAATAAATCAGCTCGGAGCTGTAGAAAATCTACTAACTCTCCGTCCAACGCGGGAACCGTACTCTGGTACCTTGTGAGATACAGCAGGACTGCAGTCGTTACTACACTCACTACGCCACCGACGCAACTTACTGTATTACTAGCTATGACATGATGTCGTTGAAACACGTATTCAAACCAGGATTATAGAAACACAAATTTTATAAGCTTCAGTATTTTTCCTCGAAATACAGTTGTTATCCAGACGTGCGGTCTATCCTTTGTGTTAGTACTAGGCCTGTTCCTGACAGCTATTCAAAGCTTTCATCGTATCGTTTAAGGTAAAGTTCCATCAACATAGTGCGAATCACATTTGCTTATAAACCTTTTGTGCACTCCGCCGTGCACGCACAAGCTGGTAGCGTATTTGGCTTTCGTCTCCACTGAGCAGAATGTCTAGTTTATACGCGTCAAAGCGAGCCCACTGCCTGTACGTGTGCGCGCACTAAAGAATACAAACGTGCGAGAATATTTCTGGAGTGATCGCGCACAATTTATTATTGTTGGCTTGAGCGAGTCGACCAGAATAAACATTTGTGTCGCACACTGTGCATTGCATTGCTGCACAGTTCAGCATACTGGTGGAATTTCACCTTTACGATGACGCACACCCTCACACACAGCACTCTGTACACACACACACACACACAAAGCCCGGCCGGGCCGTGCACCGGCACGTATCTGTCTCTATTAGTCGTCTGTTGCCAAAATTGCACTGCGCGTATTTCAATTCGCATATTGAACGAGTGACCGATTTGTAATATCTATATCTGAAACGATATTCGTTATACAATTTATATTTTAACATTTTATACGTTCCACGTGGAGCTTTAAAAAATTGCAAATCCATTTAATGTTTGAAATTCTACAGTATATAAATATACTAATTTACTATAAAGCTGAACATACTTTTATGTAGAATACTCAAACTTGTATATCTGAGAAGTCAATGGTGTTAACTTAGGGTGTTCATAACAGCCAACACTTTTTACTACCGCTACGTTGTGTAACAGAACAAAAAAAAACAATAAAAGCGAACTAGGGCACCAACCCCACGCGTAGCAATTCTTATCTCCTCGCTCTTATATAAATAAAGTATTACTATTATATATACACATATATATATATCTATATCATTGCTAATATAACATATTTGAAATTATTTTCTTCACATACTTTTAATCCCTTCGGAGCATAATGTGCAAAAAGCAAAATGAGCACAACAAGCAAAATGTCCAAAACGCAAAATGTGCAAAATGTTAAACTTTATCCAATAAAAAATGGAAAATATTGCCAGTTTAAGAACACAGAAGTGATACTTCTTTGAAGCTGCAGAAAATAAGCGGAGCGGGTATCATTCATTGACTCTCTCTCTCTCTCTCTCTCTCTCTCTCCCGGCTACAATACAGCGCAGTGAACGCACTACGTTTAGCACTCCAGTTAAATGAGCAGCCTTGCGAGTATCAGATACTATCTAGAATAAACACTCTTTATACACTAACACTAGTATTAAAGAAATATTAATTTTAACTTGCACAGGCTCTCTCGGTGGACAAGAAAATTCAATTTCTAAATAGAAAAAAGCATGAATCATAAGAAAAGAAACATGGAAAAGAGTCGTTTGTATGTTTGTGTGACAACAGCTAAATTGCACGGGGGTGCGGGTTGGGTAACCTCCACGTTGGCTTACCTGTTTCTTTTCCCTCTGGACCGCGGTCCTGGGGAACGGAAGCGGGGAGGCTGGTGCACCCTGGACGACGGTTAGTAGACTCTGACTCCAAGGAGAAGGAGCTCTGCTAGCCGTCGACCAATAACCCGACAAGCCCTTTTTAGGGCTAGCTGACCCTGAGGGGGTCGTGGTATGGCGGACCTGCAAGGCCCGCGGGAAGGGATTCGTAGAATCCCTTCCATCCCAAACAGCCCTTTTTAGGGCTAGCCTGTCGCTCCCGGTATCCCTCTGCTTTCAGAGGGGACATGGGGGCGACACAAGGATCCATGGGATCCAGGGACGGGCCGGCCTACTGCTCGCGCAGAGGCTGGCAGGCATTCGTGCCACCGTCGGTGTTGGGAGAGTTGGCTGCTCTCCCGCGTCGCGTAACCTCCAGGATATCGACAACGACCTGAGTGCTAGCCACACTTGGGAAGCCGATATTCTGAAGGCCGCGGGGCTTGCCTTAATTGGCCGGCCCGCGACAAGGAAAAGTCTGAAAAACCCGACAGCGAAGTCGCTTAAAACCTACGGATACCAGGGGACCTCCGTAGTATGTACCCCGCTTCCCGGAATGGCCGTCACCCGGGGAGTGTAATTTTATCGGTTCTACTCGTGGGATAAGATATGGATAAACTTAAACATACACCTAAACCCAAACCCAGTGAAACAGTCTGCGCGGAGGTCGCGCAGCACCACGACGCGGAGGTCGCGTTCCAAACCGCGGTGTCGGAGGAATTCGACACCGCCACGGAGAAGAGTAGGGCGAACAGCCCGGTGGGCCTACAGACCCGGAAATCTGTACGGCGGAAGAGGAGATTCAGGAAGAAGTCTCTTCCTCCTCCTTCCCCTCCACCACAGAAGACGGAGTCGGACTTGGAGCTCACCTTGACCGACTCCTCTTCCACCAGCAGCAGTCACGACGGTGACGAGACGCTGCATCCACCACCGCCGAAGCTGCTAGCGGTCAGCCGCACGCAGCTGCAGCGGGGTGATAGCCTCAGGGCCCCGGAGGATGTGGAGGCGCCGCCGAGTTCCTCCACCTCGGCGGCGTCCTTACCCTTACCTCGCGCCGACATAATGTCGAAGGAGGTAATAGAAGCCCTAGAAGGTTGGGCCGGGGCCCGCACCGATTCTCCAACGCCGGAGGAGCACCGGGTCACGCAGGCGACGACGCGGCTTGTCGAGCTCTTCGACCTCCTGAGGGCGGAGCTAGCCGAGCTGCGGATCGACAGGGCTCATTTAGGCAGGAGGCATGTGGAGCTCCTGGAGAATAATGAGCGGATGGCGGCCGAATACCGCAAGGAGATGGGGAGGATGGCGGCCGAACTGGCGAGCCTCCAAGCGGTCGTCGCTGGGCTGCCGGCGGAGCGTGTGACGCGGTCGGCGCGGAGGCGACTGGTGGCGCAGCCAACGCCGCCGACGCGGCCGCTGTTGCCCGTGCGGTCGAGGTCGCCGCTGCGGCCGGAGTCGCTGGCGCAGCCGACGCCGTCGGGGCGGCCTGCGCGGCCGCTATTGCCCGTGCGGTCGAGGTCGCCGCTGCGGCCGGAGCCACTGGCGCAGCCGACGCCGTCGGGGCGGCCGGCGCGGCCGCTGTTGCCTGTGCGGTCGAGGTCGCCGCTGCGGCCGGAGCCTCTGGCGCCGTCGGAGTCGCCGCAGCCGGGGCCGCCGAAGTCGCCGGCCCGACCAGTTCAGCCGGAGTCGCCGGTGCTGCAGCCGGCTCGGCCTGCGGACCCGTTGGCGCTCTGCATGGCGGCAATAGCTGCCATGGAGAAGCGCCAGGAGGAGGCGCTGGCGGAGCAGCGGGCGTGGCGGGTGGCGCAGGAGGAGCGCACCCGGAGCTGGCTGGAGTCCATAATGGACTCCAGCCGCCGACCGCCCCTGGCGGCTCCGGCCGGATATGCCGGGGCGGTTAAGAGGGGCCCCACCTGTCCGGTAGTGGCGGGGTCCCCGCAGGGGTCGGCCAGCAGCCCGTCCGCTGCGTTTGCCGCCCCTGCCGCTCCACCCGCTCGGGCTGCTCTCGCTGCGGGGGCTGGGAGCCCCCCCCAGGATGCGCAAGTTGCCCGGCCCAGGGGAAGGGGGAAGGGGAAGGGCAAGGGGAAGAAGTCCCCAGCCCTAGCCCCGGCCCCAGCTCTGGCCCGAACTTCGGCGGGTATAGCCGCCACGAGCTCCTCGCCGGAGGGGGGCTGGGAGGTTGCCGGCGCCTCCAAAAAGCGGCGCAAGGCGAACCGAAAGGCAGCCAAAAAGGCCAGGAGGGCTGAGGCTGCTGCGAGGGGAGTGCCGGGGAGGCTGCGCGTCCCCCGCTCAACCGCCGTCGTCCTTACGATGACGGCGGAGGCGGCGGATAGGGGCGTGCAGTACGCCCAAATTGTCAAGCAGGCGAGAGCCTGCGTTGACATGAAGGCCCTCGACATGCCGGGCCCCATCCGGGTGAAACCCACTCGGACGGGTGCTCGGCTTCTCGAGATCCCAGGCGCTTCGAGCGGTCCCCAGGCTGATGCCCTAGCGGCTAAGGTTAGGGAGACGCTTGACGCAGCCGACGTCCGGGTGTCCAGGCCCAACAAGTGCGCAGAACTGCGCATTTCGGACCTGGACGACTCCATCACGGCGGAGCAAATCCGCCTCACCGTGGCGGAGGCCGGGGGCTGCCCCCTAGATACGGTTAAGGTCGGAGCGATCCGCTTCGGCCGCAGTGGACTGGGGGCGGCAGTTGTCGGCTGCCCCATCGCAGCAGTCAAAAAGGCTGCCGACCGGGGGTTCCTCGCCGTTGGAGGCGTGGTGCGGGTGCAGGTCCGGCTCCTGCAGGCTCGACCGACTAGGTGCTATAGGTGCCTGTCGGTCGGCTACGTGGGGGTGCAGTGCACGGCGGCGGTGACGGTCGGTGACCGCTGCTTCCGCCAACCCGGCCATACGGCCGGTGGATGCGAAGCTCCGCTGCACTGTTTTAGGTGTGCAGCGGGGGCAAACCGGCCGACCATAGGGTTGGCAGCAAGGCCTGCACCGGGGGGGAGCCGAAGCCGCAAGGCGGGAGCTCCACCCAAAGTTCGCGGCGGGATGCGGAGATGGTTCCATAATGGATCCTCAGCTCCGCATCCTGCAGGCGAACGTGGGCCACGGTGCCGATGCTCAGGGTCTTCTGCTCCAGAGCATGGCACAGTGGTCCGTACACGTCGCCGCTGTCGCCGATCCGTACATCCACCGGCACCTGGGGCCTGCCTGGGTGGTCGACCTGGACGGGTCGGCGGCACTGGTGTACAACGCCGCTATGGGTGCCCCCCCCCCCCTGTTGTCGTGGCAAGGGAGCATGGCATCGTAGCGGCGCGTGTGGGGGAGATTGCGGTCGTGGCCGTCTATTTCACGCCGAGCCTACACCGACGCATAGGGGAGTACCGGCAGTCGCTGGAGCGACTGACCGACGTCGTCAACGCCTGTCATCCTCATCCGGTTCTTGTGCTCGGGGACTTCAACGCCTGGTCAGTGACCTGGGGGTCCCGGCACACGAACCCACGAGGTAGGGCTCTGGAGAGCTGGGCCGCTAATCACGGTCTAGTTCTCCAGAATCGCGGGGCCGAAGCCACGTTCGTGACCGCGGAGCGCAGTTCGATTATCGACCTATCGTTCGCAGGCGCTTCGCTGTCGCACCGTGTGCGGGACTGGCGTGTTGTTGTGGGGGTGGAGACACTGGCGGATCACCGATACGTTCGGTTTGATGTCTCCCCCCCCCGCGGGTGATGCGCCGGTCATACCGGCCCCACGCGAGCCACCCTGGGTGCTTGGGAGACTGAATCGGGAGGTCCTCCTGGAGGCCGCCATCGTACAGGCCTGGGCCATTGCGCCGGACAGGCCTGTCGATATCGACGATGAGGCGGTATGGTTCCGGGAGGCCATGACTCGTGTCTGCGATGCGGGTATGCCTAGGGCACCACCCTATAGTCCGAGGCGTCGGGTCTACTGGTGGTCTGCGGAGATCGCGAGGCTACGGCAAGCCTGCGTGATCGCGCACCGCCGGTGGACCAGACTCCGTAGGAGGCGTAGCCGAACCGCAGATACGGAGCCCCGAGTGGCGGAGCTTCATGTGGGATACAGGGAGGCCAGAGATGCCCTCCGAGCGGAGATTAAGCGGGCGAAAGCCGCGGCTTATAAGGAGCTCATGGAGACGCTGGAGCGGGACCCATGGGGGCGGCCTTACCTTATGGTAAGAGGAAAGCTGCGCCCCCGGGCCCCGCCGTTGACCCGGGTTCTCCAGCCAGCTCTGCTCGGTGGAGTGGTCGAGTCCCTGTTCCCGGCGCGAGCGGAACACGTTCCGCCGCAGATGACTCCGCCACCTCGGTCGCCTGTGGCGCCCAGTGTGGTAGTTGACGACGAAGTCCCCGAGGTCACTTGGGTAGAACTGGAGCTGGCGGTGCGAAGGCTTAGAGCCAAGAAGAGCACCGCCCCGGGACCCGACGGCATTCCAGGCCGCGCGTGGGTCCTAGCTCTGGGAGAAGACGGTCTCGAACCCCGGCTGAGAGGGTTCCTCAGCGCATGCTTGGAGCGGGGCCAGTTTCCGAAGATGTGGAAGACGGGGAAACTGGTCCTCATCCGAAAGGAGGGTCGCCCGGCGGACGAACCGTCCGGCTACCGGCCCATTGTGTTGCTCGACGAGGTGGGCAAGCTCTTTGAAAGAGTTATTGCGAAGCGCCTCGTCGAGCACCTCTCTGGTAGGGGGCCGGACCTGGCGGATGCCCAATATGGCTTCCGCCGGTGGCGGTCCACCGTGGATGCCATCATGCGCGTGAGGACTTTGGCGGAGGAGGCAGTTGCCCGGGGTGAGGTGACGTTGGCGGTGTCCTTGGACATCTCCAACGCGTTCAACACCTTGCCCTGGAGTTGCATCAGGGAGGCACTCGTGTACCACGGTGTGCCTCTCTACCTCCGCCGCATAGTCGGGGCGTACCTGACGGAGAGAGCCGTCATCTACCCAAGTGCGACCGGCGTCGGTCGGCGTGAGATGTCGTGCGGTGTTCCACAGGGATCGGTTCTCGGGCCGCTACTGTGGAACATTGGATACGACTGGGTGCTTCGCGGTGAGCTTGCGGACGGCGCCGCCGTCACGTGCTATGCGGACGACACGCTAGTGACGGCGAGCTTAGCTACACACCGCGAAGCGATCCTGAGGGCCACGACCGCGGTTGCTCAAGTCGTGGAACGGATCCGGCGGCTGGGCCTTGAGGTGGCTTTGCATAAATCCGAGGCCATGTTCTTTCATGGACCTCGGCGCACGCCACCACCTGGTTCCAGTCTCACAGTGGGAGGCACTCTCATCGGCATCAAGCCCCAGATGAAATATCTGGGGCTCGTGCTCGACGGCCGGTGGGACTTCGGGAAGCACTTCCGAAGTCTGGGCCCCAAATTGGCGGGCACAGCCAACGCTCTGGCGCGGCTACTGCCCAACCTGAGGGGCCCGGATGACTCCTGCAGGAGACTCTACGCGGGTGTCGTGCGGTCCATGGCCCTGTACGGGTGTCCCGTGTGGGCGGACACCCTGAGTGATTGGCACATGCTTCTGCTGCAGCGTCCGCAGCGGAAGTTGGCGTGCCGCATCATAAGGGGGTACCGCACGATATCATTCAACGCGGCGAATCTCCTCGCCAGATCGCCACCATGGATCCTGGAAGCGAGATGCCTTTCGGCGCTATACAGGTTCCGAAGGGCGGCGCGGGAGCGGGGCCACGATCCCGAGCCCTAAGAAATTCGGGCCGTGAGATCCCGGCTCCACAGGGAAATGGTGGCAGAATGGGAGAGACGACTTGGGCAACCAAGCGCAGGGCACGCCGTAGTAACGGCGGTAAGACCCATCATGGGGGAGTGGCTAGAGAGGCCACACGGCAGCCTCTCGTACCGTCTGACGCAGATGATCACCGAGCACGGATGCTTCGGAAAGTATCTGCGTCGGATGCAGAAAGAGCCAACGTCCGAGTGCCATCACTGCGACGCGAGCGAGGACTCAGGTCCGCACACGCTCACCGAGTGTCCGGCGTGGGAGGCGCCGAGGCGGGAGCTTGTGGCGGCCCTGGGAGTGAGGGTTCTCACGCTCTCCACCTTGCTCGCGGCGATGGTTCGCTGCGCGGATGCGTGGGCGGCCGGCGCCTCCTTCTGCGAGCAAGTAATGCTCGTGAAGGAGGAGGCGGGGCGGGAGCGGCAGCGGGAGCGACGAAGGATCGCTAGACAAGCTGCCCGCGCACGAAGGCAACTCGGGCGTCGGAGGTCGATGAACGACCTCCGCCCCCCATGAGCGCCGGCCTGGGGGTGACAGGTGAAGCCGCCTGTCACCCTTGCAGAAGCAGGCCGCGGCAGCGGCGCGCGTGGCGCGCCTCCCCGTTTCCGGGGACGAGTTGGGGACTCTGTGGTCCCCACACCCGAGAAGAGGGCCAGATCGTGAGAGATGGCCCTGGGTCGGCCGGGGTGCGAGGGATATGCCTGTCAACCTCACCTTCGGCAACCGAAACGACCCACAGGCGGCGTGCGTTTTAGTCGGTTCGAGTCCGACATAACCTCCTCCACCGGCTCCGGTGGGGAGGTATCCGTGGGGATTTTGCGCACGTAAAAAAAAAAAAAAAAAAAAAAGGTAAATTGCACGTGCGATATTTGCATGACCTTTTCCTGATATCATTTTATCCACTTGTCGTGCCCGCTCCGACTCGGTGTGTAATGTCGGTTTATTAACACAGCTGCACTAGAGGTCCCAGCACTGTAACGTTAGTGACGTCCCAACAGTTGCAAACACAACAAAATCAAACTGACCTCGCAACGATTCTTTTAGTATCTGTTGTAGTCTCGTTTGTGACTTGCTTCGCTCAAAGTAACTGCACTCGAAATGAAGCACAAATTATTTGGTTCGTTTATTTGCTGTCCTTCCCTTTAAGTCGTTTTGTAGAGAGCTGTGAAATTAGTAGTGAGCTCACGACACGAGAACATGCCGGGTACAACGACATTTATTTTCTGTTCCTATCGTACTATGAGTTGACAGAAATAGTTACTGTATACTTATAATAATGTACTCAATAATAGGGAATATCACGTGCACAGTGCGGCACACTTAGCATCTATACCAAGGTAAAAAAACATTAGTCATTAACATAACTGCAACTGTCATTAGTCGATGCTCAAAATACTGAAGCAACGGCTGTGGGCTGCTCTAAATACTAAAAGGTATTTGTGTACTCGTGGCGGTGCCGGCCGAGCTCTCGAGGTGCTAAACGCGGAGATAAATCCATTTACCTAATTTATTCAAGTCCAGTTCGAGACTCTTCAATTATACCAAATTTTCTCATTTGGAATATCGTTGAGCCTGTTAATTTATTTCATTAGTTAATTCAATTATTTTAAAGTACAGAATGCCAGTTTACATCGAGGTGCGAAGTAATTTTATGTAAGTATAACTGGCACTTAACGTAAGTATGAATGCGAAAGAAGTCGGTGTTTTTATTTTTGTTCAAAATGAATGTAGCTTCACGTCATGTAGAACTGATTCAATTCTAACGTACCTGCCTATGTATATATTCGATTTTGTCTTAAGCTTATGTTTCGATATAGAGGAACTCGGGACAGCTCGGCACGAGGGTCCCGTCTCATTTGGATGGTCGGCTGCCTGAGCGCTACAAAGATGTCCGTACAATCTTTTCATCTCATGTATACCTTGACGTTTCATAACATTTTGATTGCTTTCCCGAAGCGCTATTATTGGATGCCGTCTTTTTGTAACATGTCTTGGGGAATGCTTGTTACGATTTGTATATTTTCAAAAGAAGAAAGGTGAAGCTTACAATGTGGGGCTTTCAAAGTAGTGAGGTTAAATTCCTGTGAAGCATTCCTCTTGAGCTGTTTTTTAAAACGACCACTGAACAAAGGTGGGCTGAGGCCCTCGTTTTGAGGTTCCCTTGTAGCCAAATTACTACCCGTTATGCGCCCAAGTGCTTTGGGTTGAGGGCGGTGAATTTTAAGTAGATTGTACCATCATGAGCATAGCGCGGCAAGAATGTGGGTAATGTTACTATTGATTCGTAAGTGACGCGCGTGAAGTAATGTAATGTGAGCGTATGTACAAGATTATTTTTGTGTTCTTTTTGCTAATGCGTAAAATGCAAATAATACGTAAAAGTTAAAAAGAACAAACTTCAGCCACTTCACCCGGAAATTAGCGGGAGAATGTGTCACGGCGAGCGCAATGTGAAAGTGACAAGCTTTGAAAAATGCTCACGAGGCCGGGGGAATTATAAAAGAATGATCTTCACGTTAGAATCACGTCAGCAGCTGCCTCAGCAAACACAGATGATTATATCATGTTATTTAAACACACTTATTCCTAATGTATACGAACTATTCCTAATGTATAAATTATATTTATATATATAATTTAGTGGGAAATGTGATAAAATGACACAAAGCTGCTTGTAAATAGTACGTCAATGATGGATATGTACATTCATTTAAAGTAGCCCCTTTATCATGGCGCTCTATCAACACCATGTTGCACCGTTTGAGCTGGGCACTGGGCAGGCACCTGGCACCTGGCGCGGTGAGTGAAGTCGGTAAATGGCTCGTTAAAATGACCTGTTAGCATTGCTCGTGGCTAGTGTGTTCACTTACCACCTAGATTTTCTCAAGAGCTAAGTCCATACTTGAACACTTCTTAACGATTGAATAGAATATTCGTGCTTAATTTTGGATCATGCATTTGAGCGCACCAATTTAGAATAGCGCCTACAATTATTACACACTGCTGTGGAAATAATTGATGCTATTTCTGTAGTTTCAATGTTTCTATATGCTTACGACAGTATATCTTTGTAAGCAGAGGTGTATTTCTTTTTCATATTATTCAGAATTTTAAATTACTTTGACTATATTATACCTTTTTCCAAATTATTCTCGAATACGTAACATTGATTGCTACTAAATACATAAATATAAGAATAAGAAATCGTTTTGTCTTTCTCTCTGCTTTTATTTATTTGTTTTGAAATAAAAATATATTTTTTAGGAAAGAGATTTATCTAAAACCGAATACATTGTGTCCTAAGTCATGCAAAAACTCATAGAATCAATTATTTTGGTATTTCCAATGACGAGACCTCCTATTCCTACCATATCGGCAAGTTCTGCAGCAAGTCGCGCTATATAATATGTACAGGTACGGCGTAGCACGCAAGATCGCCTTCGCATTCCTCAGCTGTTCCAGTTATTCAGTACTTGAGGTTTATTCTCTGACGTACGTGAAGAATGCGAGGGATACGCCTGACGTCGCACGGGGGGTGTGCGAGTGAGGGGAGCTTGTGCATCGTATCATTACACCCGTAGATACTATCTGTTCAACTTCAACGTAAGCAGTCTTTTATTTTTTAATTTAAAAAATATTTATTAATAATTCAAAAGAAAATGAGTTATCTACCTCGATCGTATCTATTTTTATTAGAGAACCTATTCCTGGGATAAAAAGAAACTTATTGTATCCTATACTTAATGTATCCTTACACTAAATTTCCTCCAGATTAGTTCAGTCTTTAGAGCGTGATTGAATAGCAAACACCAGAACATCCGGCCACAACTGTTATGTATGTAGTCTCAAGTTTGATTCCAAGGCATTTTTGAGATTTTCTTTTAGAACGTTCTCAGCAGTTGCTAGGAAATGCAAGTCTAGGAAATGTCCACAGTAGTGAAATTCTCCTTTTTCCCTGCCTACTTCTAATCTGTACTAAATGTTAGAATATTAGTTAGTATGAACAAGTCCTAAGGTATTTTGGCAATTCTGTTGTTTTAAGCTAACACTTTGGGTTAATGTAAGGTTAGCAAATATATGTCGTTACACTTTGTAAGCAAATGTGTACAGAAAGTAAATAACGTATGTGTCGTGAGGCGTAAGAGTGTGTCGGGTAATACGCAATAAGCCCCGGCGCGCTACGAGGTGCTACGTATACGCTACGAACATCTACATAAGAGCTACGAAGATAAAATATAATCTTATTTCGTATATACACAACACAAAACATAAGGCTACATGATAGTACCTCGCGCAATGTACTGGAGGAGTTCAAAAGTCGTGGTATTTGTTACGATCATACTCTTGACGAAGGGAGAACAACGTACAGCAGTCTCACAAATTACGTATGCAGCATACTGCTACTTTACACCTCGGTTAAGTGGAAGCTAGTCATTCTCCTTTTGAATCAAGTTACATACAGGGTGTATTTTTGAAACGGGGCAGTAAGGGCAAGTACCTTAACCGTTGCAGTTACAGCAAAACGTTCTTAGAAGACCTTCCCTAACTTTTTGACATATTTTGAACTGCATTCACAGATTTTGAAAAAAAACTTACAGTTGGCAAAAAAAATGCAAAAAGTCCAAAAAATTTTTTTTTTATGCCAATCGATTCTATTTCATGTGGGGATCAAAAAACTCTATGAGACCATTTTAGCTTTCAGTACTAGGAAAGACAGAAATCGCCAAAAACGTTTCCCATACATTTCGGCAACAGAAACAAATTTCTACGATGGTCTAACTTTTTGTTATGGCCAGGAAGTGGGTAGAATTGACTGTAAAGTAAATAAAAAAAAATTTTACCCTCAAATTTCGAATTTGATTCGAAAATCTGTGTGTTATACTTAGTTTCAGCTGAGAAACTTCGTATGAGTTATTAATTAAGGATTTTCGCTAAAATGTCTTCTAATCGTGAAAAAATTGACTTATTAGAAGCGTATTTTGTCAATAATCGAAATGCGGGAGCTGCATTAGTGTGGTACCGCAATAAGTATCCGTTGCGGCATGTGCCAACAAGAAAGGTTATTACAAATCTTTTGAAAAACCTGGAATTGCAGGGTTCTTTCAAAAGAAAGCGGCAGCCTCGTGTGGACATGGACACGGAGATTGCGGTTCTGACTTATGTCGAAGCATATCCAGAGGTATCGTCCAGGCAAGTCGCCCTTGAAGTAGGTGTATCCCAAGTGCTATCGATATGGGCGCATAGTTCAAGTGTTACATCCGGGTGATGATGTTCGAAGGCTTACTTTTTGCAGATGGCTAAGAGGAAAAATAAGCAGAGATCATGAATTTTTAAATTACATACTGTGGTCAGACGAAACGAATTTTTCCAATAACGGTATGTACAACAGAAAAAATCACCACTATTGGTCCAAAGAAAATCCACTAAGAGTTACGGCAAGTCATAATCAGGTTCGCTTCTCATTCAACTGTTGGTGTGGTATAATGTCCAATCGAGTCATAATGGTGGAATTTTATGAAGGGAAACTGAATTCTGCCATGTATAATGAAGTCATTTTACACCATCTTGAAAACGAGATGGACGAATGGCCCCTGTCGGAATTGCGAAAAGTTCATTTTCAACAAGATGGTGCTCCGTCACATAACAGTCACCTTTCACGTTCCAATTTGAGCCGCCTATTCGGTACACAGTGGATAGGTACACATGGTCCAACACAGTGGCCACCTCGTAGCCCCGATCTAACACCACTTGATTTTTTTTTATGGGGCTTCGTGAAAAACGAGGTGTTCAAGAGCTCAAGGATGCATTAATGACCATTTTACGTAATATTCATCCCAGAACATTATTAGCCACCATTCGTTCAGTGCAAAAAAGGATAGACTTATGTATTCGTGAAAATGGAAATCATTTTGAGCAATTTAGAGTTTTGCGGTCGAGACAATGGGTAGTTGGGGTACCGACGCCAAGAATCTGGTGAGCGAATTAGGGCGCAGGTTGAGGGACAAAACCGGTGACTCCCGCTCCGGCTCGTACCTGGGGCAACGGTTGGCCATAGCTGTTCAACGGGGCAATGCCGCCAGTGTCATGGGTACCTTTGCACCAGGTGCGATGAGGGGCGGGTTAATAGATTAGACTGTCACTCTGACTGTACAAAAATGTGGACAATATTTTAATTGTATAATGTAATAATTAATTTTTATATATTGGCGTACTCTAATTTCTAAATTATTGTAAATCTAATTTTAAGTGAACTTTATATACTTTATTGTACAGCATTTATTTCATAAACCAATGTCTTAAATGTTTAAATGATTTTTTTATTTAAAAAAGTTCAAAATTTTACCTGACCTATGAGTTTCGAGTTGATTTATCATAGTTCCGTACGAAATGTATGGGAAACGTTTTTGGCGATTTCTGTCTTTTCTAGTACTGAAAGCTAAAATGGTCCCATAGAGTTTTTTGATCCCCACACGAAATAGAATCGATTGGCATAAAAAAAAAATTTTGAACTTTTTGCATTTTTTTTTGCTAACTGTAAGTTTTTTACAAAATCTGTGAATGCAGTTCAAAATGTCCCAAAAAGTTAGGGAAGGTCTTTTAAGAACGTTTGCTGTAACTGCAACGGTTAAGGTACTTGCCCTTACTGCCCCGTTTCAAAAATACACCCTGTATATATTCTGAAAAGCATCAATCTTTTAAATCGATATATTTTATATTGTTAAATATGAAAAAATTATGGGACCTAAACATAAACTTTCGAAATGTGGGTGCTAGCACCTCTGCCTACCCCTTCGGGGATATAGGCGTGAGTTTATGTATGTATGTATGTATATATATATTGTGGCCGTAGTGGGTATAGGCTGGGTGTAGGCAGCAAATAATAATTAACGACTTTCACTGAATCTATATTGTTTAGAAACACATTACACCTTACAGATAGAAAGTACGGAAGAAAGTCACAGAAGAGTTCATAGAAGAGATAGGAGAAGTACGACAAACTAGTTAGCATAAATTATTACAAAGTTACATCAAGATACGTAGCGAGGTGCGCAAGCGCTCAATATTTGCAGTAGACTGGCTAACTATTGAAGGTTCGCGGCGCCCCGAGAGGCGGAGCCTGTGACGTAGGCTATTGTTCACTCGCCGGCCGAGCCGGCCGGCCGAGGATCAATGCAGCCTTTAAATCGTACGATACGATATGATTTAATATTACATAAAGATAATAAAACACTATAAATAAGTACACACTTCTCTCTCTGCCACAATTATATATAATATATATATATATATTTATATATATTATATATATAATACAAATACATACATATTATTATATATTAGTTATGTGTGAATTATTATTAGTATTATATTATCAAATCAAATCAAATCATTTATTGCTTACCAAGTGTACATACATCTTACAATTTATATTATATTCATATTATATTATATTAGTACTATATTTTTTTATTTTATTTTTTTATAGATAAAAAGTCATTTATTTCTCATAAAAACATAATGTTTTTATGAGATAAGTGTGAATGAGTATTTGCATATATATAAATATATGTAAGTATGTATATATGTGTGTATGTATGTATGTGTTTATGTATTCCTATTGCCTGAGATATATATCTTGTATGCCTCTTACATAAAAATCTCCATATCATGCACATACACTAGACTTTACCTCTCGTATTGCAATTCCTCTGTGCACTCCCAGGCTTGCCGGAAAAATACTAAATTTTGAGTTAAGCTTGCCTTTATACATTACTTCTATTTTTCTGCATAAATGTAAATTTATGTATGTGTACAATAAAGTATAAAATTTAAAAAAATACAAAACCAATGTAAATAGATTTATTCATCTCGCGGAGATCAAACTCATAGCAAAACATAATTATGACAGTCAAACGTTCTACCACAAAGCCACACAGAATGACATTGCACGCCATGAAAAGGGCCATATTATTTATTGAGTAAGCAGTTACTAAAACAACATATATTTCGAACCATCGTCTGCACAATCTTAGATATGCGACAATTATAATTTTCAAGTATTATGAGCTCATGAGATTTGAGAGGGCTCACTGCCAAGTCCCTCACGTTACCGTCATATTACACTCACATCCTGTTAACCATTGTTTAGATGTTCCTTGGGCGAAGGCGCTTGTGAATTAGTTAATAGCCCAGCACTTTCCATTAAGCACATTCGTTTATTCAAATAGATATGGCTGCTCATAAGTCCAATGGCACAGGGAGGCTGCGTGTGTACCGCGCGCGTTTATGGGCCGCTGAGATAAGTAGGTAGGTCCTTAAGGTTTAGTTAGAGGGTGATTCAAAGAAATTGCTGCTTAACGGTTGCATCGCAGTAACAGTTGCGAGGGAAGGAAAAAAACACATCTGTTTATATCTGGGAGAAAAAATACAAGATCACAGTTGCTACAGGAGACTTTAAATAGATCTGTGGAGCTAAGTATTTGAGGATATCATGATGCAGAAAACATAAGTACACACTAGCTACTAAATAATACATAAATAAAAAACTCTTGATTCTTGGTAACACTGGGTCTACTAAGACCTTTGGGGTGAAGCTAACCTGCAGTGCACTAGCTAGTTTATTCAAATGTGAGCTACTGATACTTCGAGATAAATTTTGATGGTACTTATTCAAATGTATAGCATGAATATGTGTCGTAGGTCGAGGTCTTTTTTGCCTCAGAGAAGCGAGACGAGCGGTGCTGTGGCATCATGCTCGAGAACGTGTGCTACTGATGACTTATCGAACTTGATATCATAACCTTACAAATTAACAAGTAATCCTACTAATAAATTTCAGTTAATAAATAATGCGGTCACGTACTGTCCTTGCCGTTTTAACACTACGGTGTATCCTTGCGCGTGTCTTTCGCTGTGATAATGGAGACTAAAATAATGGCATAATTTATTAATTTAATTCTACATTTTGTTATTAGTATTTTTTCATATAGGACACGTCAATATGCCTTGTCTGATGTTGAGCTTAAGGCAAAGTCTCAGGAAAGAGGATCACTATTGCAGTCACCAGCAATATTACAATGATGGCCTTCAGCTCACCGGCCTCATTCGAAGCCTTGTCACTTTTAACTATCAACAAAAACGGTTGCAATATCAGGCGTACCATGAGCTCGTAAAATCTTTATTTTCCTCCTAGTATACGTTTCTCTGGGTAGATATGGGGCCCTCTATCGTGCGAACGTGTGGAACTCGTTACACCCCGGAAGTCCGGCGCAGCCCCCGGCCGTCCCGGGTCGGCCAAATTAGATAATCTCGGCTATTGCATCGCGATGTTTACGCGCCCACCGGAGACCGCGTGGGCGATACAACTCACTCAGCTACATTTAAAGCTGGTGTGGCGAGATTTTTGTTACTATAACTCATACAAACTCAAACTGTAAAATACCAAATACACTACTTAAAACTATATATTTTTTCTTTGTAAAATGTACTTTCTCATACATATTACAATCCACGAGATGAGGCAATCGAGATAAATGAAGAGTTTTGAGTTTCTATTATTCTTAGAGAATACGATAAAAGTTACAATCAGATAGTAATCTGCTATCTTATAAGAATAAAGTAAACTCGTCCCAGTTCCGAGAAACGGACCCCTCGCGAGTCCAAAGGTAAGCCCCGAACGGGCCCCTCATTTAGCGCCACATTATGGATGGCGCTATTGTACTAAATTCCACTTTTACTCATCCATTAAAATTGTAGTTTGTAGCGGGCCACGCCGAGTAATGTCCCGTAGTCACATTCGTAGCGTTTGTCTACGGTGTGGGCTACGGGTTGCTACGGCATCGCTGGAGCGTGTAACTGGGTGCTACGGAGCGCAGACTGCGCGCTACGACTACGAAAGCTTCTTCATTACTTATTATTTTTATCGTATAATCTGTAGTTCCGCGCAGAACTACAAATTCCGTGAATATACTTTCGCTCGGTATAAGTTTGTTCCATGGCGAGGAAAATCTTCACAATTTTTTATTGAACAATTAGCTGTATTTTGTCATTATTCTGAGTGCTTTGAAGGTGCAGTATTAGTGATTGCATCTACTGTGTTATTACGCCGGGCACGCCGTAGTAACGGCGGTAAGACCCATCATGGGGGAGTGGCTAGAGAGGCCACACGGCAGCCTCTCGTACCGTCTGACGCAGATGATCACCGAGCACGGATGCTTCGGAAAGTATCTGCGTCGGATGCAGAAAGAGCCAACGTCCGAGTGCCATCACTGCGACGCGAGCGAGGACTCAGGTCCGCACACGCTCACCGAGTGTCCGGCGTGGGAGACGCCGAGGCGGGAGCTTGTGGCGGCCCTGGGAGTGAGGGTTCTCACGCTCTCCACCTTGCTCGCGGCGATGGTTCGCTGCGCGGATGCGTGGGCGGCCGGCGCCTCCTTCTGCGAGCAAGTAATGCTCGTGAAGGAGGAGGCGGGGCGGGAGCGGCAGCGGGAGCGACGAAGGATCGCAAGACAAGCTGCCCGCGCACGAAGGCAACTCGGGCGTCGGAGGTCGATGAACGACCTCCGCCCCCCATGAGCGCCGGCCTGGGGGTGACAGGTGAAGCCGCCTGTCACCCTGGCAGAAGCAGGCCGCGGCGGTGGCGCGCGTGGCGCGCCTCCCCGTTTCCGGGGACGAGTTGGGGACTCTGTAGTCCCCACACCCGAGAAGAGGGCCATATCGTGAGAGATGGCCCTGGGTCGGCCGGGGTGCGAGGGATATGCCTGTCAACCTCACCTTCGGCAACCAAAACGACCCACAGGCGGCGTGCGTTTTAGTCGGTTCGAGTCCGACATAACCTCCTCCACCGGCTCCGGTGGGGAGGTATCCGTGGGGATTTTGCGCACGTAAAAAAAAAAAAAAAAAAACTGTGTTATTACGCCTTGATCAAAGTAAGTAACGTTTGTGCATTCTGTGATTGATAGCCAAAAGGCAATTGTATTTGCAGTCACAGAAGTTTTAACCGTCTAGCTAGAGCTATTACCATCTTAATTAACCCAGGAATCGATCTTGATGCGTTGCACTACCCACTAGCGCTACACCACTGAGACAGATGAATAAAGGGATATAAAAATGTTAATAACTTTATATTCACGGTAACTTTACATTTCGGTATTTCCATGGCAACTAATAAGTCCATCTGAGAAAGTTCCTCGGCCCTTCAGAATACCGCGGCCTTAATAACGTTGTGTTGTATTCCTAGCGATGAGTAGGGTAGCCAGAGCTCACTGAAGAATTTTTGTGCTATCAGTGGGAAGACCTGCTTTGTCTTCTGCACTTTCTGTCTTTAACTGAACTGAATATATGAAATTGATTTTTGGCTCATGATTGACGGCACAAAAACTCTACTTACAGATCGGCAGCACGAGTGTGACTGGCCTGGTATTGCACACCTGGTGTTCACCATAGGCCACGGTAACCATTTGCCACCGGCCGGGTCGTGTGCTTGTGAGACACCTGAGGGTTATAAAAATAAACATTTTCGTGAATATGCTGTTGCCAGGGTAGTTATAAAATGATAATTCTCGATGTGGTCCCCGCAGGGAGGGGAGGGGGGGCGTGGTCGCGACCAGTGTCACTTGATTGCGTAAACAAAGTTTTAATGAAATAAGTTACAATGGTACTCGGAATTGCAAAACATCGCGCCACTGACCACCGCTCGCCGCACGCCGCGGGGCCCACCGCCCTATTAACATACTGTTTACGATTTGTATAAGTTTGGGGTGAGTCCATTGCCATCATCCGCGTTTTGCTCAAATACTTTGGTTACCCACGGAAATCGAAGTGAGTTACGTCGGATGTGCTTGTCAATGTTGTTGTTGTCATTTGCTTTGAAAGTGCACAATTTTGTTTGTGAATTTAGCAATAAAGAGGAGCTCCAGCATGACAGTGGTGAATTTAAAAGAAGAATTTGACGATGTACTGCATAGGATAAAATTACACTTTTTAAAGCCTACTGTAATTCACTGTACACGTGCAGCCTGTGGACGAGCTACACCCAGGGGGCATACATGGCCCTGCACTTCCAATATAACAATTCGTTCAGGATGCTGATGGGGCTGTGCCGTTATTGTAGTGCTTCAGGAATGTTCGCAGAGGCTGGTGATAGCCTTGCAGCCATTATAACAATCGTGTGCGAGGCAGCTCCAACAGCCTCCTGCAGTGTGTTCCGGCAAGCTTTTTCATATGGACATGGGTCCTCTCTTTATAATAACAGTTTTACTACTCATACTTCTTAAGTTTTTTGTTACTAACTTTCTATGGACAATGCCTGAAATACAAGTATACTATTTTTTTATTTTTGTTTATAATGGTTCATGTTCGCTACATATTCTAGCAGATGAATTTGGTATCCAGTTTTTGATGCGCAAGGCTTTAATATACAGCGCATCCATCTTTTTTTCATCAGTAGACAAACTATGAAGACCTTTCTTTTTACATTGAAATGCGATAAACAGCGTCATTGTTTATTCTACAGAAGATTTTTCCTTGATTCACTAACAATTGTTATGAAATTTGACACCAATATAATGCGCCACCTATCGGGAAAAATAAGCAATGTGTCTTTGCACCCGAACGCTTATCGTATAAACATAACGCACAATGACAAAAGAGTAATTAATATATGACGTCATACCTCTACAGATAGCTGCTTTAGATAGTACCTGTGTCACATAGGGTAGGAGGCCAAGATGTGGAAGACGGGGAAACTGGTCCTCATCCGAAAGGAGGGTCGCCCGGCGGACGAACCGTCCGGCTACCGGCCCATTGTGTTGCTCGACGAGGTGGGCAAGCTCTTTGAAAGAGTTATTGCGAAGCGCCTCGTCGAGCACCTCTCTGGTAGGGGGCCGGACCTGGCGGATGCCCAATATGGCTTCCGCCGGTGGCGGTCCACCGTGGATGCCATCATGCGCGTGAGGACTTTGGCGGAGGAGGCAGTTGCCCGGGGTGAGGTGACGTTGGCGGTGTCCTTGGACATCTCCAACGCGTTCAACACCTTGCCCTGGAGTTGCATCAGGGAGGCACTCGTGTACCACGGTGTGCCTCTCTACCTCCGCCGCATAGTCGGGGCGTACCTGACGGAGAGAGCCGTCATCTACCCAAGTACGACCGGCGTCGGTCGGCGTGAGATGTCGTGCGGTGTTCCACAGGGATCGGTTCTCGGGCCGCTACTGTGGAACATTGGATACGACTGGGTACTTCGCGGTGAGCTTGCGGACGGCGCCGCCGTCACGTGCTATGCGGACGACACGCTAGTGACGGCGAGCGGGGCTACACACCGCGAAGCGATCCTGAGGGCCACGACCGCGGTTGCTCAAGTCGTGGAACGGATCCGGCGGCTGGGCCTTGAGGTGGCTTTGCATAAATCCGAGGCCATGTTCTTTCATGGACCTCGGCGCACGCCACCACCTGGTTCCAGTCTCACAGTGGGAGGCACTCTCATCGGCATCAAGTCCCAGATGAAATATCTGGGGCTCGTGCTCGACGGCCGGTGGGACTTCGGGAAGCACTTCCGAAGTCTGGGCCCCAAATTGGCGGGCACAGCCAACGCTCTGGCGCGGCTACTGCCCAACCTGAGGGGCCCGGAGGACTCCTGCAGGAGACTCTACGCGGGTGTCGTGCGGTCCATGGCCCTGTACGGGTGTCCCGTGTGGGCGGACACCCTGAGTGATCGGCACATGCTTCTGCTGCAGCGTCCGCAGCGGAAGTTGGTGTGCCGCATCATAAGGGGGTACCGCACGATATCCTTCAACGCGGCGAGTCTCCTCGCCGGATCCCCACCATGGATCCTGGAAGCGAGATGCCTTTCGGCGCTATACCGGTTCCGAAGGGCGGCGCGGGAGCGGGGTCACGATCCCGAGCCCGAAGAAATTCGGGCCGTGAGATCCCGGCTCCACAGGGAAATGGTGGCGGAATGGGAGAGACGACTTGGGCAACCAAGCGCAGGGCACGCCGTAGTAACGGCGGTAAGACCCATCATGGGGGAGTGGCTAGAGAGGCCACACGGCAGCCTCTCGTACCGTCTGACGCAGATGATCACCGAGCACGGATGCTTCGGAAAGTATCTGCGTCGGATGCAGAAAGAGCCAACGTCCGAGTGCCGTCACTGCGACGCGAGCGAGGACTCAGGTCCGCACACGCTCACCGAGTGTCCGGCGTGGGAGACGCCGAGGCGGGAGCTTGTGGCGGCCCTGGGAGTGAGGGTTCTCACGCTCTCCACCTTGCTCGCGGCGATGGTTCGCTGCGCGGATGCGTGGGCGGCCGGCGCCTCCTTCTGCGAGCAAGTAATGCTCGTGAAGGAGGAGGCGGGGCGGGAGCGGCAGCGGGAGCGACGAAGGATCGCAAGACAAGCTGCCCGCGCACGAAGGCAACTCGGGCGTCGGAGGTCGATGAACGACCTCCGCCCCCCATGAGCGCCGGCCTGGGGGTGACAGGTGAAGCCGCCTGTCACCCTGGCAGAAGCAGGCCGCGGCGGTGGCGCGCGTGGCGCGCCTCCCCGTTTCCGGGGACGAGTTGGGGACTCTGTAGTCCCCACACCCGAGAAGAGGGCCATATCGTGAGAGATGGCCCTGGGTCGGCCGGGGTGCGAGGGATATGCCTGTCAACCTCACCTTCGGCAACCAAAACAACCCACAGGCGGCGTGCGTTTTAGTCGGTTCGAGTCCGACATACCCTCCTCCACCGGCTCCGGTGGGGAGGTATCCGTGGGGATTTTGCGCACGTAAAAAAAAAAAAAAAAAAAAAAAGGTAGGAGGCCACACGCAAGTGTGACCCATGACAGATGTAAGCTAGCCTCAGGCACTTATTGCACGTCACGTAATCCTTTCACATTCCGTAGCTTGTAGAACAATAACAAACAAAACGAGACAGTCCACGTGGTGCGCTCGTGAAGGCTGCTGCCGGCGCTGGAACTACAAACGACGACATTTCAAGTTTTTGGGCAACGCGCCATTTTTAATCTAACGCGTTATGAGAGGCAACGTGATGTCGAGAACTGGCAATGGGAACGTTTTAGTAAAATATCGTGTCAATAATACGTAATCACCATAACTAATTTATTTACTTTGTTTACTGTTTGCTGTACTTCTTTTTGTGAGCGAGATTTACAGTACTGTTTACTGGGTATACAGGCATGCACTAATTAATCAATAGACACTGAGTACCAGTTGGCATAGCCACCAACCTCGCACGGTATTGGTAGCTAAGCCAACTGTTCTAATATCTGCCTTCAATATTTAACCATACTGGAAACCTGGAGCGAGGTTCCTTAATTTATACTGTTGGCGACATATTGACACGTGCACACACTTACTTGTAACTACTGGCCCACACACAGTTTATGAGGATGCTCATCTATAATATAAAAATGAATCCCTGAATGTGCTGCTAAGCGCAACTCTCGATAGCAGGTGTATTATTATACATATTCCTTAAAGTACGAGGACGGTTCTTACGGAGAGAAAATTTAATAAAATTGCCTAATAACGTCTAAAACAACACTTTTATATACTGACATAGAAAAAATGTTACTAGAGAAATGTTTCTACTCTGTGAATGATTACTTGACTGATTGTAATTTGAACTAGCATGTACATAAGTTATAATTTGATTAATATGTTAATTAATTTGCTATTAATGTGTTACATTTATATTTCTTAACCTTTAAGGTTAAAATATTGCATGCCGCAAGGCTAAATACAGTGTTACCTTAATTTAAGAAAATGACATCCTGTACCTACCTGTATTTGCAATTTATGTTAATAAATAAATAAATAGAAAAGATTCGTAATAATACTAAAAGTTAATTTGAACTATAATACCATACCATGAATTTTAAGTGTTAGTGAAGAGTTCCGGGAAGGAAAAACAATTCTGTCAGTCTGTACTTTAATACCTAAAACATATTACATACATACTAAATTATGCTTATATAGGCTTATGTAAGAATTTATCAAAATATGGACTGAACAATAGGAACCACAGATACAGCGTTACGTCAACTATCAAGCCATATGCTACGTCATCGCGTGTTTTAAGCAGTTGCAACGACAGTTTCGTGAGGACCCTTTCGGAGAATGATATCATTGTGTTGGCAATAGGATCTAATGATAGACACCCTTATAACCTAATATCAGAACTGTGCAATGTTTTGTATAGACTCCGTACATTTTCTGTGTTTATAACAAATGTACACTATAACCCCTATCTAAATGAACATATGATAAATAGTAATATAGAACTCATTGTAAATAACTATAAAAACTGCAAATACCTAAAAATGCCAATGCATGTATCTTATCGCAATTATACTCAATATTATAATCATAACATTCATAACGCATGTATCCAAAGTCTGTGCTTTAGATTAAACACTGAAATTAATTACACCCACTATCAACGAGAAGTACTTAAACTAGTAAAAATTAAAAAGTGCAATCAAAAGTCTTCGTCGCCACGTTCTAATCACTGTCCCCCAATGAAAAGTAGGCAAAAGAAAATCACAAACTATTTCAAGCCTACTAATTGCCTACAAAATAAAGGTTCAACGTCCAATCAGCTTTTTCGTGAACAAAACTAAGCATGAGACGATCACACTCCTACACCAGAATATAGCTGGAATATTGAGTAAGCAGGACACACTTACAATTGCTTTACAAAACTTAAATAATAACCACCAGATTGATATCATCTGCATATGCGAATCATTTTTAAAACGAGGTACAGAATCAAACTTAACACTAGATAACTATAGGTTGGTGTCATGTTACTCTCGAACAGACAAACGCAGAGGCGGGACATGTATACTAGTTAGAAAATCACTAGAATATAAAGAAATAAACAACCTAACCCCCCCCCATCCCCCACCACTTCGAAAGCTGTGCTACGGAATTACCCGAGTTTAACCTTATAGTAGCATGCATATATAGAACACCACAATCGAGTGTTACCATATTCCTTAAAAAATTAGAAATTCTTGCTAACCAACTATGTAAAAATAACAAAAAGAAGGTTATAATATGTGGTGATTGGAATATTGACGTTCTTAAAAATACCAAATCGACAGGTGATCTGAAGTCCATACTAGACAATAATAATGTACAGAATCACATAACAAAGCCCACACGAGGTAAAGCGTGCTTAGACTTAATAGCTAGTAATATCTGTGATGTCAAGCCAAATATATGCTATTTGGGACTCTCAGACCATGAAACTGGGCAGTTGATAACGGTTAACCTGGAAACTCGCTACAACCCAAAGAAAAAACCTAGGGTTTGGTTCAAGAATATCAGAGACTTGTGTGATTATAACATACAAAAGTTTACAGAATATTTATCCTGCCTTTCATTTTCTGAAGTCTACGATATGAATAATACAAATGACGCATTTAACAGTTTTCATGACACGCTAACAGTATTTTACAATTTGTGCTTTCCAATAAAAAAAGTCAAATGTACATCGAAGCCCATTAAAAATAGTTGGCTAACAAAAGGCATTAAACGATGCTCCGTCAAAAAACGCATGTTATACATAAAATATCGGTTACATATGTAAAGATAATAAAAAACAAAACAAAGTCAACTATGAGCGATACTCTCGTATACTCAAAAAATGTATAGGGAAAGCGCAACAAATTACAAACCACCAGTACATTACCACATCCAAAAACACATGCAAGGCAGCATGGGATGTAATTAAAAATAAGACGAATAACAATACTGACAGACATGAAATCGATACTGTAGAAATTGACAACATAATATACGATGACCCAAACCAAATATGTGACTTATTTAATAAATTTTATATTAATATGACAAATAAAAAACCACAAACTAACACCCAAAGTGACATAATAAAAATTCCGCAGAACCCTAACAGTATATTTTTGTCTCCCGTAGATGAAACTGACATATTCCGAATTGTTAACACTCTTAAAAATACCAACTCTACTGGATACGACCATATTAGCACCAAATTAATAAAACAATCTGTTTTAAGCATATTAGCCCCACTTACATATATAATTAACCTTTCCATATCAGAAGGCATATTTCCCACACGTATGAAGACCTCTATAGTTAAGCCGTTATATAAAAAAGGCCCAAAAACCAATGTAAATAACTACAGACCAATAACTCTAATCCCAATATTAGCAAAAGTATTCGAGAAAGTTATGTATAACAAAATATACTCTTTTATAACATCATGCAATATACTCAAAAATCAACAACATGGTTTCAGAAAACATAACTCCACTTCCCTAGCGTGCTTTTCACTAGTGAGAGAAATTACACAAACACTTAACGACAAATCAATGATAGCATCCGTGTTTCTAGATATGACGAAAGCCTTCGACTTTGTCTGTCACAAAATATTGCTTTCGAAAATGTACAATTACGGGATAAGAGGAATTGCCCACACGTGGATAAAAAGTTACCTGGATGACAGATTGCAATGTGTTGAACTGACAAAAATAGAGGGCAATCAAGAAGTAAAATATCAGTCGACATATATGCATAATAAATTTGGTGTTCCCCAGGGCAGTATTTTAGCTCCTCTTTTGTTTATACTGTATATCAACGATCTCCCGGACGCTTTATCTCATGAATGTATCCTATTTGCTGACGATACCACACTTATTATCAAGAGTGATAACCAGATGACATTGGAATTAGAAATTGAGAACACGGTGAATAGAGCTACTCATTGGATGGAACTAAATAATCTAAAGGTAAATATTAATAAAACCAGCCTCATCGAATTTAAAACTTATAATAAAAAAGTACCGAACCTTAGAATAGCGCACAAAGATGAGATTATAAATAACAGCGAAAATTGCGTATTTTTGGGTATAGTAGTTGATCATTTTCTGAATTGGAAACCCCACATAGATAAAGTTCTTAATAAAATTGACCGTTTTATCTATGTTATAAGGAGGATATCCCAAACGGTAAGTGTTGAGGCAGCCCTTGTTGCGTATCATGCTTATGTAGCCTCAATACTTCGCTATGGACTTATTATAAGGGGTAACTCGACAGAAGTCGATAAAGTGTTCAAGGCTCAAAAGAAGTGCATCCGAGCAATATGTGGAATGGGCCCCATTGACAGCTGTAAGCCTCTGTTCAAACAACATAAAATTCTCCCCTTACCATGCTTATATCTGTTTGAAATTTGCATTTTTGTAAAGAAACATCCTACATTATTTAAAAAGTTAGGAGATTCCGAAAATAGTCGAACGAGGCATAAAGACAGGTTTCAAATACCAAAAATCAATCTGGAAATATTTAGAAATAATGTTTACTACATGTGTATTAAAATATATAACCATGTGCCTGATGGTCTTAAGAAATTACCGATGAGCCTATTCCGCAAAAAAATTTGTGAATTTTTAAGTAACAAGAACTATTACAACATTATGGAATATTTTGATGACAATTTTTTAAATGTATAAAGTCTATTTTCTCAATTATTATATTTTGACATAACTAAGTAGATTCGGACATTAAATAAATATTTCAATTACTAATTACAAATGTGTGAAGGTAATGCATGTAATAAAGCTGGTAGGAAATAGAAATTTAGTATTTGCACGCCACAAATGGCAGAATATGCTGTATATCCTAAGTCACCCCAACACCTGTAACCAACCATATTCTAGGAAATAAAGATTCTTATTCTTATTCTTAGTATAGGGGTAGATTAGCCCTTGAGAAAGGACATAGGGTATGTTTTGTCACGATAACCAACATCCTCACGTGCGGAGCCGCGGGCAACAGCTGGATAATAATTTGATATGTAAGTTTTAGTATACTAATATTTTAAAGTAAATAAGTTTCTAAAAACTATTTCTATTTAATTTGGATATCAGCTCTGGGTAAGTACCTCCGCCCTACAGAATACCCCGGCTATAATAACCTTGTGTTGTGTTCCCGGCGGTGAGTAGGGTAGCCATAGCTCACTGGAGAGGTTTTGTGCTGTCAGTGGGAAGACCAAAGGCTTAAATTGACCCCGCTGACTGGTGGGGGCGTGAAATGTTGGCGCGGTGGTCAGGGAGACCCGGTGAAACGGTTATCCGCTGGCCGCCCGCAGGCTGTACGGTTCCCGAACTTGGGGATTACTTAATCTCCGCCCCAGGAGGCTGAACCAGCAGCCTGTGTAAAGTTCCCGGTGCTGTAGCCGTGCCGGAGGAGGAAACCGGAGTGGACTCGACTTCAGTATCTGGGAGGGGACCGGGGGCCCTTCCGCCCACTGCACCAGCCAGTCACACAACCCCAACTTTTCTGTGGGGGCGGGACGCCTTGCTTTGTCTTCTACACTGGAGGCACATAATCTCTTTTTACCTTCTCCCACCCCCCCCCCCCCCAACTCAAACATGAAATTTACAAAAGGCAAGGGCAATGTTACCACAGCGGCACCATCATCCACAGTGAATGTGGATTTCTGCAACATCAGGGGCCTACACTCCAACCTTAACGCGGTCCATCTCCACTTAGAGACCGCGCAGCCTACCTTGCTTTTTCTGACGGAGACGCAAATATCATGCCCGGTTGATACAGCCTACCTAATGTACCCCGGGTACAAACTCGAGCATAGCTTTATGAGTCGCGCCGGGGTATGCTTGTACGTCCGGGATGATATTTGCTGCCGCCGTCTCCATGGTCTTGAGGACAGAGACCTGTCAACTATATGGGTACGTATAGATCATGGTGGCCACACCCGTATCTATGCGTGCCTATACAGGTCTCATAGCGGTGACCTGGTCACGGCTCAACTGTTTCAGCATCTGCAACAGTCGGCGGACAGCGTAATTGAGCAGTACCCCACTGCGGATTTAGTATTCTTGGGGGACTTCAACGCTCACCACGTGGAGTGGCTGGGGTCTCCCAGGACTGATTTCGCGGGAAGGGTTGCTCACGACTTTGCTCTGACCTATGGGCTCTCTCAACTGGTACATTCTATCACTAGAACACCAGAAATTGAGACCCACAGAAGCTCTATACTGGCCCTTCTGCTGACTACGCGCCCGGATGAATATTCCATAAGGGTGGAAGCACCTCTTGGTAATTCGGACCACAGCCTCGTCCGGGCTCAAGTGACACTCGCGCAGCCTGAACCACCGCGGTCACCTCAGTGGCGACACGTGTGGCACTACAAGTCGGCAGACTGGGACGGACTGCGAGAATTCTTCGCATCTTACCCGTGGAGGCAGCTTTGCTTCACTTCTGATGATCCAAGCATCTGTGCAACAGCAGTCGCTGACGCTATTCTAGTGGGTATGGAATGCTACATCCCTAACCGCTGGGTCACGACAGGAGCGAACAAACGCCCGTGGTTTAATAGGCCTTGCAGGGAAGCTAGAGACCGCAAGCAATCTGCATACAAGGCTTGGACCACGGCTGTTGCCAATAAGGATCCGAACATCGCTGAAGTGAAGCGGAAGTTGAATGCTGCTTCGAGGTCCAGTAAAAAGGCAACGTCTAGGTCAAAGTTTGAGTTCATCGGCAGAATTAGCGAACAGCTTGCGCGCTACCCATCTGGCAGTCGCACATTTTGGTCACTCGCCAAAGCTGCCGAGGGAAACTTCTGCCAGTCTTGCCGCTGCAAAAATCTGACGGTAGTCTGGCCTATGGCGCTAAGGAGAAGGCCGATTTTGGGTAATCTCTTTGCGTCAAACTCGACTATGAACGACGGGAACGCCGAACCACCCATCATCCCCAGCTGTGGTGCTTCCATGACCGAAGTTAAAATCACGCAACGGTTGGTCCGGCGCGAGTTTAAGTCCCTAGATGTCCGGAAGTCGAGTGGGCCGGACGGTATACCGGCGATGGTACTTAAGCACTGTGCCCCCGAGCTGTGCCCTGTACATACACGCCTTTTTGCACTCTCATACTCCGCGAGGCAGGTCCCAGCCTCGTGGAAGACCGCATTCGTGCACCCTGTACCTAAGAAAGGTGACAGGACAGATCCGACCAATTACAGGCCTATCGCTATAACCTCACTACTCTCGAAGGTTATGGAGCGTGTTATTAATACGAAGCTCCTGAGATACCTTGAAGGAAACGATCTACTGAGCGACCGACAGTACGGCTTTCACCACCGTCGCTCAACCGGTTTTTTTTTTTTTTTTTTTACGTGCGCAAAATCCCCACGGATACCTTCCCACCGGAGCCGGTGGAGGAGGTTATGTCGGACTCGAACCGACTAAAACGCACGCCGCCTGTGGGTCGTTTCGGTTGCCGAAGGTGAGGTTGACAGGCATATCCCTCGCACCCCGGCCGACCCAGGGCCATCTCTCACGATCTGGCCCTCTTCTCGGGTGTGGGGACCACAGAGTCCTCAACTCGTCCCCGGAAACGGGGAGGCGCACCACGCGCGCCGCCGCCGCGGCCTGCTTCTGCCAGGGTGACAGGCGGCTTCACCTGTCACCCCCAGGCCGGCGCTCATGGGGGGCGGAGGTCGTTCATCGACCTCCGACGCCCGAGTTGCCTTCGTGCGCGGGCAGCTTGTCTAGCGATCCTTCGTCGCTCCCGCTGCCGCTCCCGCCCCGCCTCCTCCTTCACGAGCATTACTTGCTCGCAGAAGGAGGTGCCGGCCGCCCACGCATCCGCGCAGCGAACCATCGCCGCGAGCAAGGTGGAGAACGTGAGAACCCTCACTCCCAGGGCCGCCACAAGCTCCCGCCTCGGCGTCTCCCACGCCGGACACTCGGTGAGCGTGTGCGGACCTGAGTCCTCGCTCGCGTCGCAGTGATCGTCGCTCAACCGGTGACCTTCTTGTGTATCTCACAAACCGGTGGTCGCAAGCCATCGAGAGTCGGGGTGAGGCACTAGCGGTCAGCCTCGATATAGCAAAGGCGTTCGATCGGGTCTGGCGCAAAGGTCTTCTTGCGAAGTTGCCATACTATGGACTCCCCGAGGGACTTTGCGAATGGATCGCCAGCTTTTTTTCCAACAGAAGCATCCAAGCTGTCGTCGACGGCAGCTGCTCGGACCGCATGAACATAAACGCTGGTGTCCCACAAGGCTCCGACGCTGTTTCTGCTGCATATCAATGACATGCTGTCTGATGGCTCCATTCATTGTTATGCGGACGACAGTACCGGGGACACGTGTTACACGGGCCGTGCAAATATCCCTCAGTCCGAGGTGGAGAAGAGTCGCGAACAACTTGTGTCTAAAATCGAGACTACTCTCTCTGGAGTATCCGATTGGGGACGACTAAACCTAGTCCAATTCTACCCCACTAAGTCACAAGTATGTGTATTCACCGCTAAGAAAACCCCATTCATTGTAGCGCACCGCTTACCATCTCCTCGAGTATCGGGATCCTTGGTGTCGATATCTCCAGCGACGTCCAATACCGAAGCCATTTGCAGGACAAGATTAAGTTGGCATCAAGAAAACTCGGAGTGCTCAACTGGGCGAAGCAGTACTTCACTGCGGGGCAGCAACTCCTTCTTCATAAAGCACAGGTCCGGCCTCACATGGAGTACTGCTGTCACCTTTTTGCTGGAGCACCTGCATACCAGCTTGACCCCTTCGACTCGTTGCAAAGACGGGCATTGAGGCTGGTTGACAATCTCATACTCACAGGTAGAGTGGAACCTCTTAGCATTAGGAGGGATTTTGCCTCACTGTGTGTGTTCTACCGCCTATACAATGGTTTGTGCTCAGATGAATTGTTTGACATGATGCCCGTAGCTACATTCTATCATCGCACCTCTCGCCATAGGCAGGGAATTCATCCCCACACATTGCGACCTGAGACGGTGCGCACTATGAAAGAAACTTCATCCCACGCACACTCAAGCTGTGGAATGACCTCCCTGCTGCGGTTTTCCCAAGCGCCTACAATATTTCTCTAGGTTCTTCAAGAGGGGCATCACAAGGTTTCTTCATGGTCGGTAGCACGAGTGTGACACCCCTGGTGTTGCATACGTCCATAGGCCATGGTAACCCCTTCCCATCAGGTGGGCCGTGTGCTTGTCTGCCAACTTAGTGGTATAAAAAAAAAGCTTATCATGTGTACCGGTTAGAGGTAGCTGCTCGAGTGCTCACGCATGATTACCAATAACAACTTTGTATTGTCTACAGACTACTTGTTCAATTTTTCGTTTTGAACTCAACAATGCCAGCTACTGAACTAGTGTCAATGATATGGTTCTCTGCCCTATATAAATAAATAACTTTTCCAACTCCACCAAGACCCGCATTGACTAATTGCACCTATTTAGATACTGTACGTATTCGTTACTCCATTTCCACAGTAATATACATGCAAACATATATATACATGCAGGCGTGATCATATGCGATCACGCCTATATTCGCGGAAGGTTAGTCAGAGGCGAATGAACACTCACATTTCATCAATAGTGCCCGGAATACGGCTATAGGCTCGCCCTCTATTACGTGGCACCGTATACAATAATTGATGAAATGTGGGTTTCAATTCACTTCAGCCTGCTTCAGCGGAGTCTGAGCTGTGTCTGTGTGATATGTGTATATATATATATATATATATATATATATATATATATATATATATATATTGTACGACACCGCAAGGGAAGAGATGGGGTGGCTGAATTTGGACTCCACAGTAACGACGCAATATAATCCTGTTACTTCACAACCCTAAAAGTTAATAAATTAATTCGTGTACTTTGAAGATAAACAAAATAAGATGCCAGTGAAGTGCATCAACCGCGTGCCGCCAGCTGACGCGGCAAGAACACATCCAGCACAGCAACACTGCGCCCTGTGACGCCGCTGTAGCTATCTGCTATCTGCGCCGCGCCATAGCTGGCATACACAAATAAATTGCCGAAATGGTGTTATAAATCACAAGGAACGCGATCAACACTTTGTCTTCTCGACACGCCGCCATATATTACGCACCTACATAGTGTCATGTAAAGTTATATCCTTAGCGGCATGTAATTGTTCGCAACTCGCTGTTTGTCGCAACTCCCTCATAGGAACGGGCTTACAGCCTTGCTATACTTTTCTAGTAGGTATACTAATCGCATTAGCATTAAGAGTTATTTTACTTATATTTTCAATCTCTTATAATCTCAATATCATAGCTATGAAAGTTCGCTGCAACATGAATAACAAAAACTACTTCAAGAGTATCATCGAAATGGCGAAGCTTATTTACGCCGGAGCAGCGCAGTGGTGTGTTCTCTACAAGACACAAATTTTCTGTGACCTTGGCTTCTGCTTAATTGACATGTTCTATATAAAAAAAACCGTCAACATGCTGAGGTGTAGTCCAATAGTTAGTGGTTGTGCACATAATGCATTGTTCTAAAAGAATCTGAGTTCTCCTAATGAACAGAGAGTACAATGGAAACCTTGTGCGGCGTAGAATATACGGAATGTGGAGCAATTCCATCTGAGTATAAGATATACCGTATGCCTAAAAAGGAGAAAAAAGAGAAGGAAAAGAACTTAACCTGGTATTATTCAAAAGTTCGCTAAAAAGGAACTGGGTCATTGAAGTTTAGTAAGTAGTCGAGTTTCTACTTTTGTAATGAAATTAAAATAGTTCTAAATAAAAAATTATATTTTAGGAATTTAAAACATAAGTTTGTAGGTACTTAAAAGACACTGGACTCCTTTGCCGGCAGCTCACAGGAAAATGTGTCAACCTGATTTCTGTCTGCACGTTGATTCATTAGCTTCACCGTCGTAGACCGTTAAAGTTTGAAGTGCCCTTCACTAATCGCGCGCATGCTCCCAACGACTGAGGAACTTTTGCGACATCCTACAGAGTAAACAGACTCGTCAGTATCGGACATTTGGAGTTAAGAGGCAAACGGAATGATATATAAGGCAGCGAACACGCTTTGACGAAGTTGGATGAAGACTATCTTACTTCACAAAGAATGCGTTACAGATTTTACATCCGTTCATCACATATCATTTTCACCTTTATGCACCATCAGGTTGGAATGTCTATGTCATTGTTATATAAATGACAATTGCATTCAATACCTATAAGCACATTATAAGTAAAGAAAGTAATGAAAATTATAACTAAACGCAATTACAAAATGTATAAATGATTGACGAATCTACTCCTCTTAAACCTCTGCCTTCGTCCTCGGCTTTTATTTGCAAATTGTGATCACCAGTTTTCTATGAAGATAAACAAATTGTCACGCCTACCATTTCTCGTTTAATGTTCATTTAGGACCAGCCCAATGACTTAAGCGTGCAGTTCAAATAGGTTCCACATAAAACGGCAAAAGTTATGGTAATTGAACGCGAACATTACCATATTATTACAAAATAAGGTTTTTATCTGCAGCGCATCAAGTATTGTTTCGGCTTCTTATTACTTCTGATTACATTTCTATTTTAAGCAACCTCTTTATTTTTTCTAGTCAGAATACTCACATCGTCTGTGGCATCATAATAAAAGTATTGGTTATAGAATGAAAAGGTTGTAGACTTAAACTACCAAATAATTTTGTGACTCTGCTTGTCTAAATTGCATTATGTCTACACATTCTATGTGAAATATATGTAAACATTGATCTGGTAAATAGGTCTCAATCAATTACTGAACATGAAATAAAACCACGATGAAGAATATTCCCAAAAATAGAATTTGTCCCATGAAATCTGCGGCTCATATTACACAACCCTTAGGACAGCTCTACGACACCACGTAATTCTTAGTACTTTCCTGAATTATGTAAAGCAACACTGAGATGCACTGAGGTACACCTGTAGGAAAAAACTTAAGTATTACTAACAAGACTTGTTAGTGGCTGCAGTGAGTCCCGTGGACCAAAGCCTGTGAGAACAGCTGACAACAATTTAGTGTTTTGAATAAACAACCCAAAATCCATCCAAAATAAGTCCACAAATGATTTGTTAACGCTCTAGTTTGAAACAGTTAATAGATTACTTAGTCAAGAAAAATTGCCGCTTACTTCGTGATGTGTCTTCACTAGGCACATCGTTCAACAGCCGCCCTGCATAATCTTCAGGCCCGCCATCAATCATAAACCTGGTGATCGTTAGTCTTCATCAACGCATGCTGTTCTAAAAATGTTCGGATGAATTCGTCTCTCTCCTACAATCACTCTACTGCTTACAAATTTCTCGCTTTACATGCGCTTATATTCGTTGTGTAAATAACTAAATGGTGACCACTCTTACAAGAATGCTTTCTAATCATTTCCTATAAGCGGCTTACGCAGGGCTGGCGGTTCCGTGACGGAGACGCGTCGACCCGCGACTCAATCGACAGGGGGAGCGATGTGGGGGGCGGGGCGCAATCGGTGTCGGTTTTTTAATTTCCCCCGGGAAGAGTACCATAACGACCTCAGCCGATACCCGAGCTACTGAAGACCGGCGACATTGTTTCTAATGTGTTCCTTTCAATAATGCCAATGAAGTTCACGCTCCGCTGCGCTGTGTATTTTACAGAATTAAACCGAGGGCTTGAGCGCGAGAGTTATTTCGTCGCCTCCTCATTCGTGTTCCACGTACATTGTACGTTGTAGCGTGATTTCAGTTTAAGGTTGTATCTCCGACGATTTATTTATATACCGTGCATATATTGTGTGCTTCTATTTATTTTAAGGAAATATGCGCTATGTATAGGTATTTATGCGAAATATGTACATTTGCGCGAGCATTAAAAGACTCGTTAATAAAACATCAAGGAAAAGATCAAAGACACCGTCGGTCACCGGCGAATGCCGCGTCGCCGTCAGGAATTACGGTTACGATGGACCCTTCGCTGAGAGTTATGATAATCGTCACATTATGGGATCGTCGACTGCTAAGCCTTCCTTTAGATAGTGGAGAGCGCAGATAGATCAGTGTAACTGGATTAACGTTCAAAGAGCTGTAGTCGTAAATGTGTGGACTCGGTTCTCACGTTAGTGCCGTGATTGTAAATCTTATCTAACTGAACTTAGTTCTACTGTATCAATCCACACTTATTTCTGTTTAATTTATATTGGCTTGAAGTGTTTTGATATTTGTAAAGCCGGCTGTGATACTAAAAGAGGTAATTGTGTATAGTGGTGAATTGTGAATCTGTTCATAAATGAAAGCGTGTGTAGGATTGTAAGTCAGCATAGATGGTGAGTATTAAGGTTATTTTCTATCATTTTGTGTCTAAACACTATTATGTAAAGTTAGAGTGATTGTTACTCATTCATGCAAAAATAGCTGAACGGTTCTGGATGAAAATTAACACATTGACAGATCCCTGTGCGTTGCAGGAACGGCTATAACTATAGCTAGTACATTTTATAATCACTCAAATAACTTAATAACTTTCGCTAAACAAAAGATTCATGAGGATTGAAACAAAGTATGAAGTTCGTGAGTGAGCGACAATAACAGCCCGCTGGTGAACCAATTTATGGATTTATTCAAATTATTTTAGAGATGAACGCATTCGATTATCATTTTAATAACTCTCGTAAATTGGTAAACTCTCTCAGGAATACGATCATTTATTATTATTGTAATAAAACTGAAATGTGATCAAATCCTTGCGACGTGAATGCTAAACTCGTTGTGAAGCCTATAATGATAAACCTACAAATATTTCATTCATACCTACAGTACTTGTAGATTTTCGTTTTGCCGCGCATAAACAGTTCGACTTAGATGGAGACATTCTAATCTCTCGGCTTTAAGTAATAGGATGCATTTAGCACCTGTGGTTTGTAAGAATGCTCCATCCATTCTCCTACTTCACTATTTTCCCTTCCTCTGTAGCATCTTAGTGTCAACAATGGTGTTGCAAGGCTTTAAAAGTCATTCGATTGACTAATCACAACATAATTTGATTAAATTTTTTACAATAAAAATGGCAAAAAGACCAAAACGCAGCAAACCTGTGTCATTCGAGCGAGCTTCATATATATTGTGGCGTTTGATTACAATTCTAATCAAAATGCTGTCGCATAAAGTTTGGTCTCCTTAACCGTGTGGTTAACCAAAAGTACTTATGTCAGTGTGTGGTTTGTATAATGTGCCATTTGTTTAATAAGCTAACAAGATGTCGTGAGTCAGCATACGTTACTTCATCACCCTGGCTGTGGAGTGAGGTAAAGTTTCTGCTTGCACTGAGTACCTAATTAGCAATAACTAATAAGCTTCTAATATGAAATTCTATTCAAGTTTCTTTAAAAAATAAAGTATAGTGTACTCAAGAAGAATCTTCAAAATTTTTTTCAATGACATCTAATAGGTATGTTATCTTTGCATTTTATAGTGTCACCAATAATAATGACAAAACAGCATAATGTAGTCAGACCTGCTAACAGCTGTATACAAGCTACGACTCGTACCCGTCGAGCATGACATTGATAGGCGACAGTTTAATTCAGCACTTCGTACGTAAGTACAGTGCAGATCCGCGAGGCGGGCGTCGCGCGGCGCTCCCGGCCCTAAGCCGCTTCACACTACACATTTTCCGAATCACAATATTCGCGCTTAGGGCCCTGAGGATGTTCCTATTTACATATACTCTTACGGCTTTGCCTTTACATGCTGGCAAATCCAAAAATCCTTCCTTTTATGTGAAATTTACAATGCATGGATTACTGTATAATATCTTATTCTATCATACCATATTTCAGTACACGCAATAGCTTGGGGTAACCGCGACAAAATGATCACCTGAACTTGTAAATGTACGTACATTTTGTTCTTAGTAATGTGATGTGTTTATATAATATATTTAAATACTAGCGACCTGGGTCTCGGGTTCGCATGGGAATAAATTTGTGAAAATAAACTTCTGGTTAGAAGTTTAATTTTCGACACAGCTAGAAGGAGTTGCCAACCTGACTACTATGTTCATACATTACTGAGAAATTTATTTTCAATAAATTAATTCATAAATGAAGTGATACTAGAAGTATTAGTTTTCTACTAAGGTACGGAGCTCTGGAAATAAGTTCAAATTTAAACAACCCTGCGCTAGTGCCGTTCAAACCGTGGAGTCGCCTCATAATGCTTCCCCTGCACCTTATCGCCACCTGTTACGCGCGGCGAGCCGCCGCTGTCGCTGTTTGTGCCACCGCAACGTTCCGCTCCGACTCCTACCCCGCTCGGGATGTAGCACCACGTTTGTCATCATAATGATGCTCTAAATCCAGCTCCTACTTCACCAACATTCTCCAGTTCACTAATATTTATGTCCTTGAACGATTTCGTTTATTGTAGAAAAGATTTCTGTAATTTGACGGAATTTCGGACGCGTCGTCTAATATTTGAGTAACCTTACCTAAGAAATATTTTGTAATTTGTCTCTGAATATTGTGTTATATCTTGATTTAATAAGTTAATGATTAAATAGAGATATGTGAAAAAAATGAAATAAACCATATGTGATTTAGTGTTTATTTTGTCCAAAAAGAGATGTATAATGCATTCGGAATGGAAGAGAGATAGAAAGAGTGCGCGAGCCGGAACTATCTGAAGATATCACAAAATGTAATATCACTGCTATAGTATGTATAAAGTTTTCAAATCTCCGCTAAGTTAATAAAGCTTTTCTGTAGTTCTCTGACAGTGAGTAGATATTTCCCCTCTCGGCATCGCCGTCGCGTCGTAGTGGAGCCACCTTAACACGTGATACGAGGCGTTTACGTGTGGAGTTTTACAACCTCTCGTAAAACATCGAGAGCCCAATTGTACACCTATATCTTTATTTAAAGTGCACATAAAATCGCGACAAATATAAGATTGCTGTTTTATGGCCCATTACGACGATCGTGTTATAATGCCGCGTTAATGCTCCCACAGATGCTTTACATATCGGTGGGTTTGCAGCCGTAACTCGCTCATTTTATAGATGATTTTAACATTACGATAATTAGAATCGGAAAATGTATAAAAATGTGACAAAAGAGTACTTGCCTTAATGAATCTATATTTGCATCATAAAGATAAAATTCCACCAAAATAGTATGTAGCATATTTGCTTACAAACAGCAGTGCACGAACTAAGCTTATAGCGCATTTGTCTTCCGTCTCCACTGGTAAGGCTGTGCGTAACTTTTGTAAGTGCACGTTTTAGCATACTTTTGGACGAACATATTTACTAAGCAGAATGTTCAGTTTGTACGCGTCTACGTGAATCCACTGCCATGTGCGCGCCTAAAAGTTTACAACTGTGCGCGAACATTCCACAATTTGTAATTTTTTGCTTGAGTGAGTTGACCAGAATAAACATTTGTGTCGCACACTATGCGTTGCATTGCCGCACAGTGCTTATGGAACTTTACGTTCAGGGATCATTTATACACGTACACAAGACAAAAACGATAGCCTGTCTAGTGATATAAGTATTATACAGATCGTTATATTGATTTTGGCAAGCAGAAAATGTCACCAGTATGTTCTACATAAATGTGTGTGTAACAAAACTCGTTTCCTCACTCACACACACTTATACACTTGCAAATTACAATTGATTCAAAACCATTCGTATTTATTTATCATCAGTTACACTTTCTTTAGTAATAACAATAACTCATAAAATTCTTATTACTGGTAGGTATATGAACGTAGTTTTTGTTAAATTCTTCTAAGTCTCCGTGACCCCAGGGTTTACAGATTCGCTTTTAAAGTGTTAAAATCCTGCAAAGTTTTGAGTTCGAATCCCAGTCAAATTTTACTTTTTGAACTTTTAAATATTTGTATATCTTCATGTTAAATACTTACCTATTAAGGGAATGTTGAGGTAACATCACAAAATCTATATCTTGATATTTTAGTTATTTTTTTATAGCAACTTAATTCAGTAGTATTTTTATAATTACTGAGCGAGTATTGTTGCACACACATTGCATTAATGTTTCTCGTATTGGAATTTACGCTACCCTCATTCTCATGATTAAAATAACATGATAATTTTATTTTTAACTGTCAACAATTGGATGCATTGTGCTTTCCACACGGTTAATTAACAACTTAAACGTTCTTTAATATCACAAACAAAATAAAGAACAAAAACAAAACTATTTAGTAACGTAAACGACTACATCAATATAGTAGCGGTTCGAACTCGCTACCTTCGAAATGTCTTTACGCCTGTAATACCACTCAACTACGTGAGCCTGTTCTAAAATGGTGAAATTTACTTTCTCATTCGATGGCAGGCAAATCACTCACACAACATATTCAAACGTTCACGATTCACGAATATTCACGATCATGCACACTGGCACACATAAACGTATTACACTAATACGCCTTTAACGATGACGCACACGTGTGACTTCAAAGCAATGAGTTATTGTTGTGTGAACACACATATGTAAAACATACGGGTGCTTCCACTTGACCCAGATCATAAATAGATTTTATTAGATAGATAGGCTATCTTTTTTGTCTTGTGTACCAACCCAAACTATACCTACAATAGTTATTTGTTATACTTGTATAATTAGTTAGTTAGTATTAAAAAGCAACTTTGCACTCTTGAGTGCAAAGTTGCTTTTTAACCGCGTGCTCTAGTTTGATGACCGAGCACGCGAAGGATTCTATAAGTGAATCACGAGCGCAGCGAGTAATTCAAAAATACCTAACTAAATAACACGTAACTTTTCATCCCACCTCAGCGAGGAAATGACTAAATGCAAAAAAGAAACGTTTACTATAAAAAGATAATTTTATTTGAGTTTAGGTATGTACTAACAACTAAATTGTGAGTATTACAGAATAATCTTAGATAAAAAACGAAACTAGTTATTGCCCGCGGCTCCGCCCGCGTGGATGTCGGTGCCCGGCAATTATTCGAACTGTAACAAATACTTCTCCCGTGATTGTTGAGGGAGAACACTCATTTCATGCTGCGCATTATTTTCAGTTTCAGTCATTTCTGTTGACGTCAAAAAAACTTCTTCGTCTTTAGAATTACTCATTGTAGAATTTTCACTTATATTCAACTTATTCAGAACCTAAGATTTAATAAATAACAATATGATGTAAGAAAACAATTACGCGCTCAAAGCCAATTAAAAAAAAGTACACCAAACCAAGGAGTTTCTAGTCTGAGTCTTTAACAAATAAAAAAAAATTGTAATAAATTCGGCACCATAGAGGTAGAAATAATAGGTTTAATGATGTTTTGAAACACAACCTAAGGTTGCACACGGTGTTCTAAATCCAAATTTACTTTACTCTCTAGATAATAAAAACGACTTTAGCACTCAGAAATCGAAGAGCAAAATTACTCTTTCCGAGATGGGGATGATAAGGATATTATATAGGATACATGGATGACAGACAAACATCTATTCACTAGAAAATACACGACGTCATAAATTCAGTCATTGCTTGTTGGTACAATTTTGTTTCTTTGTTCTTGTTGTGATTTGTGGCTATTCAGAGCACTCAACTTGGAGCCTAACAAACAAAAATTACAACACGTCTTAGGATCAACCCCAAGTACCTCGTAATATACTAAGACTAGCTGTTAAATTTTCAAGATCAATCTTCATTTGCCATTTATTTTAAACCGTATTTGAAATGTAAACAACTACTTTCGTTTCTTCAAACAATCGTTAAGTAGAGTAAAGCTGACTAATACGGTACGATTTGAATCGCATCAGTGTGGCGACATTATCGTTAAGTATTCAATAAAGCGGCGACCGTGATCGCCCGCGCTCAACTAAATCAACTCGAGCAGCGATGGAGAACGTTCGTGATAAAGTGCGGCGTCACAGGTGCGAGGAACACCTCGAGTCGAGCGCGTGTGTAAACTCACGTAGTAATGGGAGAACTGAGAACATTGTGCAGACTGAGAAAGCTGGTAATTAATCAAATCCCTGATATTTTAATGAACTCGTTACGTGGCTATTTCGTTCATTTGTCTGAGTAGAACCAACTAAAACTTCACCACACCAGACTAATTTCAATATGGGGCCCACCACCTCATGTAAACCCCTAACACACATATTTTACCTAGGTGTTTGTTAGTTCTTCATAATAGGGATTGAATCTACTGTCGTCAACTGGGCACGTTTTGGTAGTCCATGCAATAGTCGAGTTGGACGACATTCGCGGGAGGAAATGAGGCGGTGCTCGTAATTAACTTCACCGAGGCCCAATATGCACTCACCCTACCTTAAACTACGTAAATGAAATGTTATATAATGTGCAACTATTTGACTGCAATAAAGAGAAAACAAATGTTAGAATCGCGCGACATGGCCGAGTTACTTCACTAGCAAACCGCGTCTTAGTGCACTTTATTCCAAAAATATATGGTGGTTACTGCACAAACTCACTTAAAATTAGACAGTATCAATGAGTTAAAAAACCTATCTGTATTATTTATTGCGCGCAATATCGCATTTGGCGAATAGATCGCGTGACAGTATCGTCGCTATATTTTATGCGCCGCGTTATTGTGCAGCGGCGATGGCTCCCTGCAGAGCATTTGTGGCGCGACTGCGATACAGAGTGCGACCACTCTGACCGAACGCTGGCTGGGACCAAACCGAGACCTAGGTAAGAATATTCTTATGGGAACAATGTGTGAAGCGGCGTTTTGTAATAATATATTACGGCCAATGGATCACTCAAAATATGTTTTCACAACATCAGCTATCGTTATTAATTTACAACAACGTAACTAACAGTATAAATTGAACACAGTATATTTACAAATTTATTCATAAGATCACGATAAAAGTTGCGCTCGCTGCCACCTCATCACTGAACCCAGTGGTGCGGGCGAGTCCCCACGGATCTCTAATAACTTCCTTATAAATATATGATGGGCGGCGCATAATGTCCACGTGATTAATGAATGACCGCTAACAATTTATACGCGTCTCGGCCCAGATAATGTTACACGTATATCCGCCGGCCCACTGGTATAATGTACCTGCTCTGGTGGAAATGAAACGCTCATGTGGGAGAGAGTTATTGGTACAAAATGATTATACTACCAATAGAAAATTTATCTACTTTTAAACTACTACTTAAAGTTATCAGTATCAGAATAAACGGGATATTTACCATGTTTCATTATTTTGAGTTTCCGATATTTCGGCGCTGTTGCATGTTATTCTGATACTGATGTCAGTGACCATGATAGTTTAAATACTACTTAAAGTTATATTGATGATTTTAATTTAATTTGTAATGGTTAGCTGAGTCATGGAAAAATGAAAGCAAATGTTATAATAAAACGAACCATCCGACGCTGGCAGGTCAGACGCGATGCGCATATCGCACTATCCGCATTTAGCTCGACGCAACTATTAAAATTTGGCAAAACAACTCACGGTAATCTGCCGCTCATTTCCTGCGCCAGTGCATGCTGCACCTCATTACCCAAACGTTTTATATATTGAGAAGCGCTGGCGAGTTGGTTGTTGAGATATACTGGGGTTCAACTGCTAAAACTATCAGTAAACTACTGCAACTACTCCCTGCTAACAGTGGTTACATAAATGAAACTAAAAGATTTATTAATCTCAAAATGTTATTATGACATTGAAGACTTTTTAAATGATAAAGATGTTTGACATTATATAAATTGAATTGTAATTAGGTAATTATGAATGATATTGATAATATTACAATTTGACTTAAATTTTGACATTAAATAGTATGGGCACTTTTGACATTAGGAGTAAGTACCTTGTAATAATTGTGTCACAATAGTATAAAAATAATAATTAATAACATAATTTGAATTGTTAAAAACATGCATGCAATAGTTTAATTGAAATATGACATCCTAACCAGATAATTTGTACGCCACAAATGGCAGAATATGATGAGACATCACATGTATATCATGTTATTATTATATCTGTAAACAACCATATTCACAAATAAAGATTATTATTATTATTATTGAGTTTACTTATCAGGTACATGTTTACCGAATACCATGTATATCGGCAATGATGTACCCGGCAGTTCATTAGTCACTGATAGATAAATATGCTAGCCCCAGGTGCCAGCGACATCAGAACGCCTGGTGTCGCTGGCACCTGGGGCTGCTACACACGGATCTTGGTGCATGAGATTTATAACTACAAGTTGAGCGAGAGCGCGCCCGCTCATTGCGCGACGCCGATGTTAGGAGATTTAAACTTTTAAAAAGTTTTGACAAGTTTATGGTATGGCTTCATTTTCAACCTGATTTTACAGTCAGAAAACGTAATACATTTTAAAACCGCGTTGTGCAACTCGAGCAATCTCTAATTTGAAAGTAAACCTAAAAAATATCGCATATAACGTAGGATGAAAGGAACTCGCGTTATAACAGGGTGGTGTCACGGTGTGATAGTAAGGCTGTACTTGTGCGGCAGGACTCAAGCGGCTCGCGGCTGGCCGCTGAATATTCATGGTGAGCGAGTGGCTTCCTTGTGTCTTACCCTTAGGTCGGAATTTCATTATCTCCCTCTGCAATGAAAAATAATGATGGCCAACCGCGTACACGAACTATATTTTAATTACATTGAAATTCAACACGTGTACATTAATTCAAATTCAAAGTCCTTTTTAACCCCCGACGCAAAAACGACGGTGTATTATAAGTTTGACGTGTCTGTGTGTGTGTCTGTCCTGAACGGATGAACCGATTTGGATTTAGATTTTTTTGTTCAAAAGGTAGATTAGTCGGGAGTGTTCTTAGCGATGTTTGAAAAAAATCGGTCCAAGATGGCCGCCGCTACAAAATGACGGAGTACATTTTTTTTCTCAAGTTCCTCAATATAGGTATCAAATGAAAGGCCTTGACTAGTAGAACACCATACAATAAAACAAATTTCAAATCCAAAATGTCCGCCATCACAAAATGGCGAATTACATTTTATTTCACAACACCCTCAATATGGGTATCAAATCAAAGGGCTTGACGAGAAGATCAATTTAAAAATTGTAAAATAAAAATTAAATCACAAATTTATAAAAACCCCGTCACAAAAAACAACCCCCAAAAAGTCGAAAATAAGTTAATAGCCGCTAATATGACGTAGTGCTCTTCCAGTTAGGGTCCCCCGACATGAAAAGGCTTGCATCAAAATATATATTACTAGATATATCAAAGTTATAGGGCTAACTAACTAACTAACTTATTTTCGACTACTTGGGGAGTGTTTTTTGTGAAAGGGGGTTTTTTAAATATTAATTTTTACGTAGTTGAATAACAGACATCCAAACGTACACACTTTCGTATTCGTAATATTAGTAGTTGCCTGTTACTTCATTAAAAATAGGTACAAACCTATTAATCACAGTTTGAAGGATATGTGCGCTTGGTCCTAACTGCGCTAAATACTGGTAACCGGTGCCTAAGCCGTGGCGCGAGCTCCGGCGATGGAGCCCAGCTTAGTTTCGTGATTAGTATATTATCATAGTTGGTGAACTTTTGCAGGGAACTAATCCACTCACTAATACCTTAGCCGTTAGCTCGATTCATTATTATGCGCCTTATAAACATGACGATAATGTCTTTTAGATTTCACCCCTGACGGCTTAATACAAATGAGGGACGGTTAATTGGAAATCGATTATTTTCACAGTAAGAAGAATGAAGCTTCATATACCAGTCGGGTCGGCCGCAAGGGATATATCTAACACAATCTCACATCCGGCAACATGCGGCCTACACAGTCGGCGTGCGTATTAGTCGGTTCAAGTCCGACATAACCTCCCCCACTGGCTCTGGTTGAATAAAAATACAAACATTACAGAAATCGTTTGCAGGATGCATGGAAAAAAGTTGCTGATGAACTTGGGTGCACCTGACCAGTAAGTAAATTAAAAAATAACTATACAGTTAATAAAGACTGCATCCACTACTAAAGCGAGTCGTATTTAATGAAGTTAAAAATATTTCTGTCATCTGTAACGCTTCTCGAGTAGAAGCATTATACCGTCGTGATCTTTGTAGAGATTGTTGTGTCTGAAAATTAGCTGAACATGAAGTTTGATTACAGCGACCTTCAAGATCACGTTGAGATTTAGCGCACACAAAAAAAAGTATATTCTGTAAATAAAACAGTCATCTTTTCAAATTCTAGCCCTGATAACAAACTATTAGGTTTGTTTGTTACTTTTCAGTTTAAGCTGCAAAACGTTAAATAATATCATCTATCTAGGAGGGACTTTGTCTCGCTGTGTGTGTTCTACTGCCTATACAATGGTTTTTCCTCAAATGAATAGTTACCCACAGCTACATTCTTTCATTGCACCGCTCGCCATAGGCAGGGAATTCATCCTCACACATTGCAACCTGAGACGTTGCGTACTGTGCGGTATGAAAGAAAGTTCATCCAATGCACGCTCAAGCTATGGTATGAACTCCCTGCTGCGGTTTTCTCAAGCGCCTACAATGTATGGTTCTTCAAGAGGGGCATCAGAAGGTTTCTTCAGGGTCGGCAGCGCGAATGTAACGTCCCTAGTGTTGTATACGTATATAGGCCACGGTAACCACTTCCCATCAGGTGGACCGTGTGCTTGTTTGCCTGCCACCTTAGTAGTATAATAAAATAAATTAGAACAGAACATAATTAAAAAAGAAATTGATTTATCAAACAAACATGATCCAGAGAAAGTGCTCACATCCCGCAGACAAGGGGATGATAAAACTAGCTTATCTCCTTCTCGCTTGTCAGGAGGGAAGTAGTACGTAACTCGTCAAGTCGACCGCCGTATTAATTGTGCCAAACTACTCTCCCTCCCGAGGGTAATCGCTGTATCCTCGTTACAGCCGCCGTATAATAATACTCTTCCTGCTGTAATCCTGCTTTATGGTTTTTTTATGCACTTTATTTGTATGTATTGTATACCGAGGAACTAAAATTATCGTGTATCCGTGAATTACCTACATATATAAAATTTGAGCGCGCTTACATTAGATATTACGGCAACCAAATGTTTGTAGTAAAGGCGGCTGTAGCACTTGTAGTGGAAGCAATGTTTATGCTTGCCTTGGTGTTAGTCCGTCGTGAGAGGATGCGGGCCAGCGCTGACCGTGGGAGGGGCGGTAATCAACCGTCCGAGCTACATTTAACGCCTTTTATCTAGGCTTATCAATTAATGGAAAGCCCCTGCCACTAACGTCCCTCCCCCCGCACCTCCCCGCACGAACCTCGATCTCGGTTCGATACCGTTAGTTTCCCGTTGCAACTTAACTGATCTAATTATAGAGATCCCTGGATCACTCTTCATTTGAGTAGATAAACCTAACGCTATATAATAAACTACAAACACTTTACTCGGAAAATAGAGGATTTTTTTTACCGACTTTCAAAATGGGATTCTCAATTCGATTGGCATTTTTTATGTATGTACACCGATTACACCGTCGGCACAAAATCTCTGTTCTTACAGGGTCGGCTGCACGGATGTGACTCCACTGGTGTTACACACGTTCATAGGTCATGGTAACCACTTTCCATCAGGTGGGCCATGTGGTATAAAAAAATAAAAAAATAGGAAATTATTGCTTTTTAAATAGTTTTATAACGATCCTGTGACACGATAGGCGACATTACGATGGTCAAGGGCGTGTCATCTAACAGATCAATAAATCTGTAAATTCAGTCATTTTTCTTTTATCTTTATAATGTTATTTTATAGTTTTTAGTCTCTGAAGTCGGCTTTTTTTGGTATTCACATTGTTTAAGTCAGCTAAAAACGTGCTGATTATGATGTGAATATATTTGCCTAATTACAATAAGTAATAATATAGTAATATTTCGTTGTCGCCATCTGAGTCTTTGAAATGGTCATATCTTAGCAACCAATAACTAAGAATACAGTTTCGTGACTCACGACCTGGATTCCTGCTTCAGACGAGAATAAGTTATTGACAAACTCTCTTATAACCTCCTCCTTTTTTGGAGTCGGTAAAAAACAAAATTTCAAGTTTTGTAGCCCCAGTGGTCTAGGCTCGGCGTTCATGAATTCCGTTAGTTGACACTAGCAATTATAATTATACAGATATTACTTAGTAGCCAATACCAGTAAATAGTGACCGTGGCAATGAATGGAGGGCGGAAACAGCGATGAGGCTGCCAGCAAAACACCACAGTGTGCAGGGCAACGGTACCGACGAGTCGCGCTGAACTGGTTCATTGTGACGTAGTTGTAGCAAGAAATGGCCAGAACTGATTAAATGTGATCGGACGTTCAGACTCAACCGCTCCGTGAGAGGCGACACAATGCCGGTGAAACTATCTGAAGTAGGTACGTAGGTACGCGATGTCTACTATGCCTTGGTTTTACAAAGGGAGTAGGGTATGTAAGACACGTGTTGTCACCCGCACATTATCTACCCTACTCAACAGAGAGATGTTTCTTTGTGCTTATTTGCCACTATCATTGTAAAAAATAACAGTACATGAAATGTAGTAATTTAAATGTAGAAATTTCAACGTGGGTACTAAGAATTACGAGCGAATGGAAATCCATGTGGAAATCCACGAACGTTGATCTGTCTCTTATAATAACTCTAAACCGACTCCTACAAGCAATCTGGATAAACTACCTTTACTGCCGCACTTTTTTAGTCAACTTAGCAATAACTGCGAACCCACGCATAAAAATGAGATATCTGCCAAATCGAGGGGCTGTGCGTAATAAAGTGTGTTATTATTTCGTGGAACAAAACACGGCGCGCCGCACTCGCCGCGCGGGCGGGCGGCGACAGGCACGACGACTCAATTACACGGGTCAAGTGAAACATGTCTTAGGGAACCTATTTAGCTTGTCAATCAACTTCGATCTGAACACACTCGACGTTGATGGGTTTATGCGAAAAAATCGAGGGGTTGCGAAAAAAAAGCCCTAAAAATGTAATCATTTGCATGGAACTAGCAGCTCATGTCCAAGCTTCGCCTGGGAATACATTCTTAAGAATACTCCTAAAATCTATCACCTCGATTCCCAAGGAGAAAAAAATGAAGAACACCAAAACACATGGACAGTATTGGTGTTTTTCAAATTTTTATAAAAGTTACAATTGAATGTGCATTATTATTCGCATACATTAGCGCATACTAATTGACAGTATTACTTGAATATTAGGAAACATCGAGAGATGAAGTTTGAACATATATTCATACTAGGTACACCGAAACTGATCGATACCACTCATGAACGCAAATGGCTCATCGTCTAATTGCTCGACGTCTAGATACGTTTCAGTCCCGAGTACAACAAACAGCTGACTCAAGATACATTCATATCACAACTAAATTCACACGACACAACGCTGTGCTTGACTTAGTATTCATGTAACCTCTCGATGCAGTTGATAATATAATTGTTGGGCCATCCCTAATTACTTGAAATGAAACGGGAATTTGGGTCATCTTGTCAAAATAACTTGTAATTTATAAAATTAAATAATTAGGCTACTACATATAATAAGATCATATGCTGCCAGCAGGAGGTCGTGCCTGTGAGTCCGAGGCGCGTGGTGCCGCCGGTGCGTCTGAGCGGCACGCGTCCGTCCCGCGCGCTGAATATTCATGTCGCCGCGCTGGCCCCGGCCCGCGCCGATGTCGCGCCGCACCGAGCGTGACGAGATTATGTTTGACACATTTGCTCCGATCAGCCGGCAGCCGGCACGTACATCAGCTTAACACAGCTTATACAGCATTGTATAATGTAACCACAAACATGTAGTACCTACAAGCTTTCGAAATGAATTTATTTGTAAATGTCGATCACTCCAGCCTTACGACCAAATTAAAAAATGGTATTCGTGAGCGGCCGGTGTTTTCGTGGGGATTTCCGCACAAAAATAAATGTACAATATTACAAAAGCTTGAACATTTATTTTACTCATTCAAACATCCATCACTTCGCTAAACATCCACACAAAGATAAACGACGAGTGTTAAATTATATCCATCGTACACAACAAATTGTTTTCCAATAGAAAACACAATAGCGAGCGGACACGCGGGGCACGTTACCGTCGGTACACACAGCGCCGATGTGTCGCACACGGTGCACTGGGACGAGCCGGTCAGGTGTGTCGTGGTCCCCGGCGACGAGTATGTCGGGAATGTTAATGTGCTCCTGGGCACAACTACTTGTGTAATAAGCCATACTGTAAATATATCTTGAAGCACCAATAGAGGGAAATAACGGCTGGGGTTGTGTTGTGTGAACTAAGAACATAGCACATTCAATAGATGGCGTGTTCTTCAAACTTACTTTTTGTTATGTTTTGCTTTTATCATTAGATTAGGTTAGGTCTTGGAAAATAATTGTCACTTTATAAAATTTCTTGAAATAATGTCCCAAGAGTTTTGAAAACACAACTTTTGATATTGTTAGACTTAATTTACATTCAAATTGATCAACTGCCGATGAACTGCCAATATATACAACATTGTCAGTTCTACTTCTTCGTAGTACTGTGACTCGACGTCACAGCTGTTTGTATTCAATTGATATAAAGCTGGAAATTTCAGGGCCATTGTTATCATTTTTATTGCATTGGTTATAAAACTTTCTTTTTTTGAATTCATACAGAAATTTTCCCAGAAAATTTGCGCTGTCTTTATCAAGAACATAGCGTAAACTATTCATAAAATGTCTCCTAGTGAGCTCACATCCTTATGTAAATGTCTATAAACAAGTTATAGTAGTATAGTATAGTAGTAGTTATAGTAGTAGTTATAGTCTATAAATAATTATATAAACAAGTTGGCGAAGAAAGGTATAACTGCGAGGCAGCGCGTTACCAATTTCTGCGAAATAGCGTTAAAATTAGCCGGACGCGAGCGCGTGGCGTGAAGTCGGCAGAGGCGGAGACCGCTATGTGCACATTTGTATAATTCAGTTATTAGTTGGGCACATCAAGCTATTTCAATCTGCCTTCCCTTAGCACATTTGCTCAACAACTCACCTCTAATAATTACCTCTAAAAATAAATTTAATTCGTCAAAAAGCATAGCTGCTTCTCTTCTTAAATCTAGTGTTGATAAATGTAGTGCTAACTTTGATTTTCAGTACATTAATTCTGTAACCATAATTAAAACTTTTAAACAACTGAATATAAAAAAACTGAGGATCTTTGAGGCATGTCAACCAATATAATGAAATCAATAATGCTCGTCATTGCGTTTTATCCTGCATTCTTAATTAGCTGCTTTCACATTTTACAGAAAATAAGAAACTTCATAACAAATGCTTTTTTTGGGTTTGTGTTTCACTAAAGGCAGAAACACGGCAGATGTAGGATATGCACTTAACAAACATATATTTGATGCATGGGAGAAGAAGCCGAATGCCATTGGCAATGTTTGTGATCTATCAAAAGCTTTAGATTGTGTTGGACATGAGACGTTGTTACTAAAGTTAGATTACTGTGGTGTTTCGGACAGCTCACTTAGCTTACTTAAGTCTGACCTCACTGAGAATGCAAAAAGTTTACGTTAACGGCACCGACTCTTCTGGCGCCTCAATTTTTATTCCTGATGTAATGATTTAACTTACTTCGTAAAAAAATTTTTTGTAATATTATATTATGTGTCATCATTAATTTTTAAAATGACAGAATAATGTACTGCCTTTCTGAAACATTGCATTGGTTTACAAGTTACAATCTGCTCTCAGTGCGAAGAAAATTAAATTAATATTCTAACAGGTGCTTCTCAGTATATTTAATAAAATATGTACTATAATTTCAATACGAGAAATAAAAATAAAGTGCCAAAATTCAGGCTCATAAAGCTGGTAATTCGAATGTTTAATAAAATCGCTCAGGATTTAGTTAATGCCACTACGTAAATTTAAAATAGGAATGAACAGAAACCACGGTAGCCGAGTGGTATGGGTAATGGACTGCTGAGACGAGGTCTCGACTTCGATCCCAGGTATTACCATGGCACACCAATGACTTATCTATGCTTTTCGAAGTTATGTGTATATTTATCGCAGGCTTATAAGTGCCCGGTTAATGGTAATCGGCGTGAGTGTATGTTATGTTGTATTATGAGTGAACAAATTTTAAATGAAAAAAGGTTATTATAAAGCACATGAATATCTTAATGATAAAATGTATGGTCATCTCTTGCTTGCTCGCACAACATAAATTGGAAACAAAACCATATTTCAATAAAAAGATAACTTCTAATATAGTTCACTGAGTTTCTTTCCGGTATCTTCTCAGTAGAACTAACCTACTGAACCAACGAAAGAATCATTTTCTAATGGCTTATAAATATTCTACAATAAATATTCTACAACATTCTACACAACGCTATCTAGACCCATGGTAAGCATAGTTTAACTAGTTTGTGTTATGGAATCTAGAATACGGATAAACATACTTAAATACTTTTTTTTTGTAAATACATACATATTATACATAGAAACACCCAGACCAGTGAAAATACCCATATTAATGCATACAAATATTTGCACTGAGCGGGGATCGAACCCGCGCCTCCTGCGTAGCAGTCGTGTTCACTACCACCACGCCACAGAGGCTGTCAACCTATCTACCTATCTATCTACCTTTTTTAATATTTTTATAATATTACAATATTTTTTTACATAATTGTAAAATTTTGACGTTCATAAATATGTGCTCTCTATGTGGTTAAACTGAATGAATGAAATTAATTGATTGGAAAGAATTTTGGGGAACCAGTTAATTCGGACCCGACCGAGGGTTGCAGTGACAGCGAGCCAAAATTTGGGTCTCTTCTCGAGTCAGCCAAAGTATTGTTGTGTTATTCTGTCAAAAAATCTCAATGTTCCATAGAGAGTTTTGACAAAATATCGAAGTTTAGCCAAATCCTCTGTTAGACTGACAAAGCGAACCCCAGACTCCGAAGTGAATAGAATAGAATATGTAGAATAGAAAGAGAGCATTGTCACGATGTCTGGAGGGAAGTGTCTAGTTGAAGACAATTTTATGTTCATCCGATATTACATGTAAAAACGACGGCTTTGTAGATATTTTAAGAAAAATAATAGCTCCCTAATCACATATATAAATATATAATAAAATATATAACAAATACATTATCTTAAAAAAGTCATAGCGTTCAAAACGCTTTAATATCGCGGAAACTTGGAGTCTTGAACAGAGTGAGACGTGTTTTCCCGATGGAGTAACGGTGTCTTCTCTACAAGACACAAATTCGCTCCTGCGAGTAATACTACTTTTTTTTTTTTTTTACGTGCGCAAAATCCCCTCGGATACCTCCCCACCGGAGCCGGTGGAGAAGGTTATGTCGGACTCGAACCGACCAAAACGCACGCCGCCTGTGGGTCGTTTTGGTTGCCGAAGGTGAGGTTGACAGGCATATCCCTCGCACCCCGGCCGACCCAGGGCCATCTCTCACGATCTGGCCCTCTTCTTGGGTGTGGGGACTACAGAGTCCCCAACTCGTCCCCGGAAACGGGGAGGCGCGCCACGCGCGCCGCCGCCGCGGTCTGCTTCTGCCAGGGTGACAGGCGGCTTCACCTGTCACCCCCAGGCCGGCGAGTAATACTACTTGCATCTTGGGGATGGCTCTGCAAATTGCTTACTAGATGCTCTCGACAGGTTGCAGCGAAGTGCGGTCCACATCATTGGGAATCCTGAGGTCACGACCACCTTAGAGCCTTTGTAAATGCATAGAGATGTTGCGTTCTTGGCAGTATTTTACTGTCTGTACCTTAGTGAATGTTCTGATGAGCTCTTTCAATTAGTTTCTCCCTTTCCTTTCCTACTCAGGATGAAACATACAGAGGTCAGATATGGTTGGTATATGTATGTAATAATGACTCTCTTTTCTGAGATTTTGTCTTCAGCTTACCATCAGGCGAGGTGAAGTCTAATTGACGTGTCCTACATCGAAATACAGTTGTTGCATCTGAGACGAATATTGCATAACATTAAACTAATAATAATAATAATAATAATAATAAATCATTTATTTCAGGCAATAATAGAAAAGTTACAGGATGTTAAAAAACTTATTCTACGGCCCATAAATATATACCTTAAAACTGTGACTTACTTACGTAAAATATTATGAGCATAAAATATTGTGAGCCTCTATTTGATATTAAACTGTTTGAATACGAATCGTATTATTCTACTTTGATTAACCGCCTTGTTCACATTCCGCGGGGTGTCTTGAGGTAAAGAAAAACTAATAACAATATTAGTTGTAGTTGAGGTAGGAAGTTGATAGCGTCGGACTTGTTTTGAACTCCACAAAAGTTTCATTCATAAAGTGAGACTTCATGTGCAAGCTCAGCTTACCGTGTTTCTAAACAAGTAGGATATTTCAACGTAGTAAAGTATCGGTGCCTGTAGGCGCTGTATTAGTGTGTACTTACTATAAAGAAGAAGAAGAAATTAAGTTGACCGCTGGAGCTCGCAGATTCAAATACCTGACTTGAGGAACTTAGAATGCACTTGGCAATTCTTCTGACTCATAATATTCATTCTACATACACACACAGTGCCCTGGAACATTCCCTACCCATGGCATTGATATAAGCTAGCACTAGAATAGAAATATTTCCCCACAACTTTTCTAAATAAAAATAATAATAATGAATCTCCCATAGGTACGGCGTAGCGCGTAATTACACTCTCACCTACGAGCTACGAGCTACGAGACTACGAAATTTTGCAGAAACTATTTCAGCTAAGTAAATCGTATTACATCTGGATAGTATCGGACCGTACATAAGTAAAAGGCAGTCACGGCTCAGCGAGGGCCTTATTGCCGCACTTACTAATGAAGAGGGCCCGCTCGCTATTTATTGAATTCACCTTAATGGGATCATCAACCAGATCCACCGCGATGTGGAGTTCTGCTGACCCTGTATAGCAGAATTAACGTATGCTGTGCGGCCGGGCTGTTTTATTGTGGTTTTTGAAATTTGTAAGCCTCTGAAATGAAGCCTCTGAGCTACCTCACACATGTCGTGGCCTCATTAAATCTATATACTATATAAACAGTAATGCTTGTATAAACCCAAAGGGGTAGTAGGTAGTTGTGTCAACACTGACATGCCAAGTATGTGAGCCGGGTTATAATGTGATATGAGCCTATTGCTGTCAGCCATGTAAATTTATCGTCAGCCGTTAGTCGTACACTAGGGGTGAAATTAGTAGGTAAACAAACCTTTCTACCTACCTTACTCTTAAATAAGCTGGTTAGAGTGGAAAAATGATACAGTGGGGAACATAGCCAATTTGTAGTTATGACGTAACCCTCAAATCACAACAAGCGTAGTTGACAGATAACTTTATTTTAGCATCGTGCTGTAATCCACAGTTCGTTGAAAAACTTGAACTTAAAGTCGACAAGCGCCAGTGGCGCCGCGCCGCCCCGAGCGGAGCGGAGCGGAGCGGCGGGACGAGCTGGGTACACCCCGGCGTGTTTACTTTAATTCGACCGCCACGCACTTGATACTACACGAGGTGATATACTTTTATGGGGCATTAGTTATTATGACGCTGTGTGACACGCGCCGCGCGCCGTCGCGAAGGCCTGCGCCGCGCGTATTCGTGTTGTGAGCTGACACCGGCGCGTCGCCGGCCCGGGAACATTACGTTAAATTAATATTTGCAATGACTGGATAATAGTACTCGCCCGAAATTTTGTATCAAAATGAATTCACCCTTTTTAGTTGATAGCATTGTAAGAACAAACTGTTGAGTTTTTTTTTATCTAGGACACGCCAACTTGACTATAAGCTAAGAACTTGAGCTAATGGCAAAGTCTCAGGAAAGAGGGTCACCATTAGAGACCCTAAGTAATATTACAATGGTGGCACTTAGCTTGACGGCCTCATCAGATGCTTTTTCACGCCCCGCTTAAAGGACTCAGGACTGTAGGAAGAAGGAAACACGTGAGCTGATAATGAATTCCAGGACTTGGTGAATAAAGACGTGATTATATGTATGTATGTATGTTTATAACAGTTTCAGGACATTTGAAATATTATATTTAAATAAAAGATTAGTTTCTTTCGAACATAAAACATATTTTCTAAACAACTGTCAAAATATTAATTGATTTAAATATTAATTAGTTCATTAAATTTTAAAAATAAACATTAAGCAAAATGATTACATTAATGGGGTCTGCGGTGACGCCAACAACTGGCCATACACAGCAATTAGATTTGGTACACATCAACCTGAAGCGATGAAGCAAATGGTGCAACATGTACTGTATGTATATAGACCTTTCAATATACACAAAGGAACACACAACCATCAGTCAAACGTCTCTCGACAGGTAATCAATAAATTAACTGCGTATTCGCTAAGCCACATACGTAGGTATAGAACCCACGTTGTTTCATACCTCACGGACCTAAGATACTCTCTGAGCGATTCCTTTCTCCTACATTTAAGATAGACGACTCCAATAGATTGCTCAAAAATACTCAAATCTGTAGAGAAGAAAGTTTATGAAATGAGTGAAGGAAAACACAAAACTTGTGTAACAAATGTAATAATGTAATACGAGTCCGCCGACAACTTGGGAACACATTATATTACACCGGATGACTGACGATCGTCGACATTCACAGACAATTGATATCAGGGAGGAGCAAAAACGGCAGGAAGGATGATATATCGGAGCTCGGTGTGAGCGGCGAGCGGCCGACCCCTTGCTTATTGCGCCGAAGAGCCCAAGCAAGGATTATTGCTGGCGATTAAATTTACAAACGACGTTCGCGCAGCACTTGTATCATTTCAATACTTAAAAACTTTGAAATGGAAAGGATCTCGAGTTCGGGCAACAAAGCCTCCGTCCGCTCTAAATAATCAAAATGCTTCACAGTCCACTGAAATATTACTGTTGCCGGAGCCGACGGGAAATGCAAACAAAGCACATCCTATTGTATAGCTCCGAATGCATTTTAAAATTAGATTATATTAAACTTGGTCCTAAAAGTAGATTACGCTTCAACGACGTGACTCTCGGGCAGTCACATTCAATACCCCCTGTGCCTCAATTACAATGCAGAACTTGAAAAAAATATTAGCCGTAGTTATTCGTTAGCATATGCACAAGAATATACGTGATCGCATCAGCCGGCGCGGGCGGCGGGCGGCGGGCCGCGTGTGCCTAGCGCCGAGCTCGTCGGCATTGCGGAGACGTTCACAAAAAGTACCGATTGGTGCTAACCTCAAAGGGTTGCAAAAAGTGAGCGAGAATGAACTCGGACATTTTGCAGCCGAGACAAATTGCATTTAACCACACCGATCGACGGTGACGCGCTCGCTCTCACCCGTTAGTATTTTTATTTGTTGCCTATACACTCATGAACTATGCTATAGCTCATCTTCGTAGTAACCACGGGCCACCGCCACTTAACTATTTTCCACGGTCAAGTATTTTCTCCTATAGTCCACCTGAATGTTTCAGCACTTATCGTTAGCCGTGGAAACAAAGGAAATTCAGTGGGAAAAGTCATATTCTTTTGATTGTTGACACAATTAGAGGTTTGACGTTAACTGGGCTAGGTGCGAGATGGTTCGCTCGTTAGGAATATAAATGATACTCTGCATGTTTACCAAAAGGGTATTGTTATAATTTAAAGATTTTACCATTAGGTACCTGAGATACTAGGGACAACGTGTTGATTCAGATAAATTAATACATTCTACAGAGGCATCAAATTAAAATGAGAATTGCACAATTAAGAGTGACAATAATAATATTGATGTCAAATGTTAACAATCAAATTAGTTTCAGACAGGGAGCTATTGAAAATCTCCAGCTATTTATTATTGACGCGGCTCAGAGCAGCGCGGCGCGCGGCGGGCGAGCACACGCGCTCATGACATCGGAGCGAGCGGACTTGATACGTAAGTAGGAAATGAAACGACCGTGTCGTCAATATTGTATTGTAGCCGGACCTGCTTGTCGCGCGAAATAAACTTATATTTCTCTTCTCCACTGCCGCACTTGGGCATTATTTCTGTGTCGTCAGCACTTCACAAACAATCAATTTGCTGATAAAAGTACACGCGGAGTAGAAACAATTGCTTGTACGTGGGGATCGAACTCGCATTACGCTGCTACTTGGCGAAGTGACTACTTCGATAGAATCTGTGCAGTTTAGGTCGAAGTTTAGTTGGTTTACGTTGTAACATTGGGGTTCTTGGGATTCTTTTTTGCGACTCTTCCGTCCCGGGTCGAATTATACCTTTTTAATTTGGGAATTGAATCAATATCTAGGTACCAGAAAAAGATTTGAAAATATTTGCTTTAACAGCAAATATATTCAATTTTTTTTTGAGAACGCCAACCTTGAGTTTGTTGCGCCGTTTCTTCTGGTAAACTTAGCTTAAGTAGAATTATTATTGATGTCAATAAGAAACAATTTTATTGTTCAAGATTGAAAATAAATTACTTTGACATATTTGCTTCCCTACACTGGTAACCTTCTAATCCAAATAGCATCATTGTTTTAAATATGTCACCCACCCGCGTACACTAGTTACACAAGTAGTTCAGCTTAAGTGATGAATTAACTAGGTCACCAACATTTTTGGACGACCACGTTACTGGAGTAGCCTCTCATGACTCTAACAATAAAGAATTATGTAAAAGACTCTGTGGCGTAGCGGTATAACATTCGATTACCACCCAGGAGGCACGAGTTCGATTCGCGCTCAGTGCAAATATTTGTATGCATGAATATATACATTTGTATTATTTTTATGTGTAACATGTATGTATTTACAAAAAAGTATGTTTTTCCGCATTCTAAAGACTATAGCACAAGATAGTTAAGCTATGCTTACAATTGTTCAAGGAGGTAAGACACGGTGGTATTTCCGCCCAATTGAGCAGTCCGACTGGGGAAGTACCTCCGGCCTACAGAATACCGCGGCTATAATAACTTCGTGTTGTGTTCCCAGCGGTGAGTAGGGTAGCCAGAGCTCACTGGAGAATTTGTGCTGTCAGTCGAAGAATATAGGCTTGTCCTGCTTTGTCTTCTACTGACGGCACAGAAACTCTATACTTACAGGGTTGGCAGCGCGATTGTGACTCCTCTAGTGTTACAAACATCCATAGGCCACGGTAACCACTTTCCATCAGGTGGGCCGTGTGCTTGTCTGCCAACTAATTGGTATAAAAAAATGGATCTCGATTGTAAATAAACATGTACATGAATGTCGAGAGTTGCACAGCCCCGTGTAGAGTGACGTTGCAGTGGCGAGTGTCGTCGTGTTATTGCACAACTTCTGCTGTTAGCGCTGAGCGCACACCACACGCGCTCTCACACACGACCCGTTTGTCACACCACATTGTTCTCACGTTACTCTGTTACGTCGATCTGATGACTTTAGTGCCGAATTTAAAAAAAAACCCAACCTTATAGCTATTGGATTTCATTCTATATTGTTCGCGTGATAGCAATAAATAAATGCGCGGATTGTGCATCTCAAACCACATTTTTATAGATGGCTACTTAAAGCATCGTCATACTGTTTTTTTATTTCCGTAATTATTTGGTTAACATTATCAATATTAACGTGTAATCTAGAAATGATTTAGTAAAGATTTTCGTGAATCCAAATGTTTTCCAAGTAACACTGCCCGCTATTATTGCGCGTGTTCAGTCAGTCGTGAACTATTAGAGATTGTTGGCGGGTCAGCTTCACAGTGAATTGCTTTTGGGAGACTTTATCGGGTTTTATATACTGTGTAATATCGTCGCGATAATCCGCTTATTTATCGCCATTACATCTTTTCTATACCAGTAAGTGGTGTGTCACTAAAACGCTTGTGTTTTTACTTTTGTAATTACGGTTCCTGTGTTTCGTATATATATTCTGACGAATTGAGAGCTTTCTTCCTTTTGGTAGTTGGTTTTTTAATACCACTTAGGTGGCAGACAAGCTCACGGCCCACCTAATGGGTAGTGGTTACCGTGGCCTATACACGTATGCAACACCAGAGTCGTTATACTCGGGCTGTCGACCCCGTTAAAAATAGACTGCCTTTTCAGTATCATAATGCTGAGAATGTCAGTGTATTTACAAATTTGGCACGCAGTCTCAAGTGGTGCCACACACCGTGCGTCAGCTTGGCTCACCTCAATCCTGACTGATGGCCGCTCACCGCACGTGCCGCCGCACCGCGCCGTGTGCTTAGAAGAGGGTAATTAGTATTCTTTGAACAGGATATTCATTACACTCGATTAAAATATAAAAAAATGAATCGGTACAGGCGGGATTCGATCCTGCAATGTTTAAATTACAGGGGGATGCTCAAACATTGATTTGTAATTACTCCACCCAAACAATTGAATGATTTTTAACTGTATTCACATTTACATACATTTTTTTTTCCTTTAATATTTATATTTATTATTGCAAAATGTATTTCAGGTTTAGTTTAGTCCCTGGCAAGGCTGGAAGGGTCAGACGCTAGTCTGTTCTGTGTTCTCAGTTACTTTGTAAGTTTTGTTCAGTACGGGAAGAGTCACCACTTGTACTATACGTTGTGGCGCAGCGATATTCCGTAACAAAAGAGAATAAGTTCTGGTTGGATTAGTCTTTCAGATACACACAATAGTAGATTATATTGAATCCATAATCGATAATTCGATCACGACTGTCGTGTGTCTGTACATCAAATGTATACCTCTACTCACGATATCGCTCACGTCCGTAATATATTTAAAATCTCTGAGTGTTTCTGTGGACCCTAACTATAACGTTCCATGCGTTATACTCGCGTCAAACTATTCGTATATTGTGATAGATATTTTTAGATAAGAACACACCAATTGATGATTTAAAGATTTAATAAAGTATACTTAAAAGTGGTAACTAAATAAAAATTCGGCAACATAATTTTATGTTATGTAGAACTTTGATATGTGCAATAAAGGCAGTGACACAATATAAATCTGTGAAACAAAGACTGAACATGGAGTAGTGAGCACGTTCCGCCGCTCGAGTAAACTACATAATTAATTCGTGGCGCTCAGTGTTCGCTCTTGAAATATAATTCCTATTACCTTCATGAATGGTACCTAGGTACCCTAAAGTTAAAAGAAAAGCCTTTTCTTTTGGCAGCATTTCTATAAATTTGATTATATTATTAGGTTTTGTCACGTCGTAGTAGTGGTGTCTTCTTTATAAGACACAAATTCACTCCTGCATGGAATACAGCTCTCACCTCTGGGATAGCTCCGCGAAATACCTACTAGAAGCTCTCGACAGGTTGCAGCGACGTGCGGTCCGCATTATTGGATATCCTGAGGTCACGAACACCCGTGAGCCTTTGCAGATTTGTAGAGATGTAGCTTTCTTGGCTGTATTTTACCGTCTCTACCATGACCTGTGTTCTGATGAGCTCTTCCAACTAATCCCGCCATCTCCTTTCCTACATAGGACATCACGTGCAGGGCTTAGATGTCACCCTCACACTGTGCAGAATATACGAGTAAGAACGAAGCGGTTCGGCGACTGTTTTCTTTGCCGCACCGACTTTTATTATTGTATTTCATTTATTTTATATATTTAACGCTATCCTTATTCTCTCCTATCCTCAACTCTACCGCATAATTGTATTTGTTTGAAAAATCTGATGTTATCAGAAGTTTTAGTTGATAAAGTAATTGTAACCCTAATTAACCGACAAACTATACATAACACTTGTATGTAAAGCTCAGTCGTGACGCCTCACACGTCAGCCATGCGACCAGCGTACACTGTCATTTACGACGAGGCTATCGCTACCGAACATCGCCCCGCCGCCGCCGGTCACGCTCGGCCCGTATGTCTAGCGCGGCAGATAATGCTCGCGTCGTTTATCTACTGTGAACAGAAATGTTCAATTTCGCGCCGATATATAAAACTCTGGCCTCTATTCTATTTTCCCATTGGGCCCTGTCGCGCACAATTTGCAAGTGTCGCGTCAGCCGTACCCGCTCGTCCCCGCTCGGACTGCGGGTTACAGACGGTTCAAATATTTTTATGGCGTTGTACCATTGGTTGATTTTGGACTATAATAATAATAATATTGTGAGTGTCTTCAAGTACAGGGCAGTAACTAGATAGTATCTAATAGATCAGTCACATTGCCGAATGTGAAATATTTCATAAGGTATTGTGATGATTAATACCTGGCGGCTGGCGAAGGCGCCACAGGGTATTTTAGTATATTTGCACATTATACAATTCTTTAGAGAGATAATTCCGAGTCGAACTCAAGAACCGTTTGTATTGGATCAATTTAACTTTTAGCTCGGTGCGCGCCGCTCACACAGTTGAAGAAGCTGCTCGTTTTTAATAGACTTTCAAGAAACAACGTGAAGCTACATTGAAAAAGTTCCAAGTATTATTTTGCCCTCCGATTATTTCCTTAGCCTCCTTATGCGCCCATAAATCCCGTGTATTGTCTATAAATGCTGTTCCAGATCCTCTGTGAACTCATGCTCAGCAGTCGCACTCACAATCGTGGCGTCATCGAGATGTAATAGAAAAAAATATTACGCTAGTATTAATTTGTGTCATCGAATGAAGATTAAAGCTGATACAATGATATAATGGTATAGTATACCTAATGTACTTTAGTTTTAATTATAGGTGTTTAGGTACTATTCACAGGCATAATGTTTATTTACTATATTAGTAGATTAAAGCATACCCGCTTATAAAATCAAATGCTTGTGAATCATCTCAGCATTTGGGCAAGCTGAACAGCTATAGTCAAACAGGTCATCTTCCACAACAGCACACTTACCCTAAGCTACCTGCAGCGCAGTGTACACAAGTGAGATAGTCACTAGAGTTCCTCTATTGGTCTCATTACTTTGTTGTCAACGTTACTATTGTGAGGTGCGACGTGCGGCCATGCCTGGCGGCGACGCTATCGGCGCGAGTGGCTCCAGATTATTAACTCCAACGAGAGGTTTCCCCGCGAACGTGAGCTTGTGAGTCTGTCCCGCTCCACATTCCTCACAATAACAGATCGACTTTTATACAAGAGCGGTGTGAATTTATTGCCTTATTTCCGATACGTCTCATGTTTCACTGGGTTACTGAAGAATTTCGTAATTAACTGGCAACGCCCCACAGTTTTTTCGCCGGTTTATTTTTCAGGCTAAAAGTTTTTTTTTTTAAACAGTTCGTTGAGCGAACTTTCAAGGTTCGGTCAATCAGTGTTAGAATTTATCAATCTCATTTTTACCAGCATACATTTCACATCATTTCGCAGCATAGATTTTAATATACCTGCCAAAGCCGGATTTTAGCATAGGTATACGTAACAGAGTGCATTCCAGAACGTGAACCAACTCAGCGTTCCTTTTATTTCACCACAATTCACTCCCATAGAGTCGCGTGAGAAATACTTGCGATAAACATAATTCAATATAATGTAATTGGACGTCATATTGCAATTATAATAACTACACAATTATAGATAACTCCGTCTAATATTTTATCAATAAATGTTATGCAGAACGTGGTGACATAGCTTAATAATAATAAAATAATGGTGCTGTACCAGACCTTGTCTTTCATGTTTGTGTGGAAATTTGTTTATGATGTCGCAATAACTTCAGATGTCTGAATAGTTTTGAATGTAAGGAGTATCGTTAAAATACTTACATCGTTACAAATGACATTGGCTATAATTTTGTTTAAAGAAGATTTATTTTATACCCAAACAGGAAGTAGGGCCAAATACACTACCATCTGATAGTCATTCCTTTGTAGTTGTCAATATCTCTAGTTATTATCTCAAGAGAAGACGTAACAACTGTACTTGACCCATACTAGTGTACTCACTGGCGATGTGGAACCTCTCAGCCTTAGAAGTTCTACCGCCTATATGGTTTGTGCTCAGATGAATCGTTTGACATGATGCCCACAGCTACATTCTATCATCGCACTGCTCGCCATAAGCAGGGAATTCATCCCCATACATTGCGACCTGAGACGGTGTGCACTGTGCGGTATGAAAGGAACTTCGTCCCGCGCACACTCAAGCTGTGGAATGAACTCTCCGCTGCAGTTTTCCCAAGCGCCTACAAAATGGGGTTCTTCAAGAGGGGCATTAGAATGTTCCTTCAGGGTTGTAACGCCCCTGGTGTTGCACACGTCCATAGGCCACGGTAACTACATCCCATCAGGTGGGCCGTGTGCTTGTCTGCCACCTAAGTGGTATAAAAAAATCTCTGATGTCCCTATTTAATTGTAATTTTGTGATCATTGATTTAAACGCATTATTGGCATAAATTACGCGCGTTGTGCACTCGGCTGCGCCGCGCCGTGCCCAGGCGAGGCGTTCAATCGTGGCGATTTATGACGATTGATTCAGAATATTCTCGTTTTTGCAGTTTTATTAAATGATCGGATAATAATCAACATAATATAAACTCACGCCTATATCCCCTAAGGAGTAGGCAGAGATGTTAGCACCCTCATTTCGCCAGTTTATTTTTTTAGGTCCCAATGTCGGTGGCGAGCCTATTGCTATTAACCGGGCACTTATAAACTTGTGATAAATACACACATAACTTCGAAAAGTATCGAAAAGTCATTGGTGTGTGCCATGGTAAAACTTGGGATCGAACCCGAGACCTCATCTCAGCAGTCCATTACCTATACCACTAGGTTACCGCAATAATCAAATAGCGTTCTAATATTACCTTGTAGTATTCGTTACTCTTTAGTGGATTAATTAGACTTTTTAAGAAGAAATATCACCTCAGTGCCCTAGGTACGGCTTTAATCAGGGAGTTTAGTCCGGCACCTCCACGCGATGCACCTCGCCAACTCACCAACAGAGACATTGGTACCTTCAGCCAATTACAGCACCAAACAGGCCTACATTATACTTCTAAATATTTTAATATTTTCATAGCTAGAATTAGATAACGGTATGCACTACCTATTAGATTTATATATTATAATGTCGCACAAGTGTCCGTGTCCAGAGACCGTTTTGCATAAAATTTGTGATGGGCTATTCACATTCTGAAGTGCTTTGATTGAATTGCACCGAGTGACCTCGTTTAGTATTATGCAGACATCTGTTACGAAGAAGATATTCAAGGGGAATGACACAAATCCGTTTTATATCTCAATAGTGCCGTTACTGCCACTCTACAGAAGATCGTATAGTATAATATATTTCAGAAATATACAATATGCAATGTAGTGAGAGTGGTATCTAGGACCTATTAAGGTGACGATGAATTGTTTATAATTGAGGAATGCATATTAATCCTAATAATCGTTAGAGCTATTTGGGATTCAGATTAATACAAGATTGCCAATTGCTGAGTAGCGCTCTTCACACAGTATTGAGATCCAAATTATTGTAAGCATAATTATTTAGAGTCAATAGTTCATTTACGTTTATTTACAAATATGTTTACACAACAATATGTTGAAATTAAGTTGAAAAATAACATCCAGAAGTGCGACTCGATTTCAAGAGAGAATGTTCTGCTTACTGAACTACCTGGGCACGTACTGGGTTGCTGAAGTGTTATAGCGCATCGCGCGTCGGGGCGTTCTACAACTGTTCTAATAGACTTATATAAAAAAATAATCAATTGTAACGTCGTCGTTCACACTGTTCCATGCGACAAAAAGATTTCTACTCTATTGTAATAGATCAATGACTGATACTTCAAGTTCCATCCTCAAAATGAAATGTTTTTCATGTACATTGATTTTTTCCAATTGAAATGTATATGAAAAGCATTTCATATTAAATCAATAGAAAATCATCAACATGTGCTATTGACACACTCGTTCCAGCACAAGCACACTGAGTTGTTGGTCTGGCAAGTGAAAACAAGTTTTGTGGTAACTACGAGAATATAGTACGACAACAAGTCAACTACAGCACACACACATAAACAAACAAACGTGCGTGTGCACCATTGAGTTCAGCAACAGAGGCTTTGAAATGGAACATAATCGTATATTTAGAATATAGATTATTTTATCATTTTAAAACTCATATTTGAAGCATAAATACACAACACGAAACCATGGCATATTTTTTTCTTTCTCTTAACTAAAATGCGTATTATTCTAAAGAGAGGTCGGTCATAAACTATATTTTTTTGTTAGAGCGTCCACTTGAACGCTATGGGAACGATGGCTAAATCGAATTCGTGGGATATTCTATTTTTAAACACATGTATGCAAAAGACTGTTATGATGCTAATATTATTAACGTGAACGAGTGCAATATTACATATAACAATATATTAAGAATGTAATCATTTGATATGGAATAGAATCATGATAAAGATGGTGGATTTTGATTATAATTAAGGCGTCTTGTTACGCCACACACGTTTGTAGGTTCATGCGAGTTTGACTCCATGGAATGATTAATCTTCGGATTAATCTAATAATTGGCACAAAGCATTACAAAATTACGACAAAATAGAATTCTATAAAAAAATAAATAAGAGCTCACTCTTCACGACGAAAGCGCAAATACAGTATGTTTATACATACGTGCATGACCAGCTGGTATACTATTGGTTTACTATTTAGTTACTGTATATTTGGTTTACTGTATTTTATATACTATTGTTTTGCATGATTGATATTCTGTAGAATATAATCATAATTGATTATATTGCATGAAGGCATGTTATATCTGAATGTAAACATGAGCTTAAAATTAACTTGCACTGAATTCCTTTGTTGACATTGTAAAAAAATCCTATGGTAAAAAAAAGGACCCAAGCGTCCCCGCTCCCGCGCGGAGTTCACACTGGTATAAAAGGAAATCGGCTGATTTGCGGGGGACAGAGTTTGGTTCGATTAGTAGAAGCGCACAGACCATGCAACGGTTTCATTAAATTATTCTAGCCGTATTACGCCAGTGTAATTTGTGAGAAAGTGGCAAAAGTTCGGTGTGCGGAAACTGTGTCGGAACAACGCGCTTTCTGAATTATTTCAGAAGGTTCCTAATTATTTATATACCTATTCCAATACACACAAATACCAAACATCCTTGAGACGTAGTGTTGATAAGTTCTTGTAGGTAAAGATTGCTTTAAATTTCGGGGCTGAGACTGGCCTTCGAAAGCGTCTCAATACCTTATCCTGGTCACCTAGGTTTCCGTGGTTTCGTTGTAGGAGAGTCTAAACGAAATCACTTCCCATTACCTTAGCTAGTTCACATTGTTGATTTACACAATTCACAACACACACATACACATAACTTCTAACTCACCTATTAAGGTTGGTAAGTCTTAATAGACCTAAGGTAAACACTAGGGCTCCTAGCTAGGTCTAGTTAGTTTTTCTGTTGCTACAGACATAGATTGTAGGAATTCTATAAGAATTATAGGTGTGCACTGTACATTAAGTTTGAAGTGAATCTGTTACGTTATCTTTGTGTTATATATTCGTAAATTATATCTTGGTTAGGTATAATACACAACTTGTATAGAGATTGAGTTGGGGTTTGTTATTTCCACATTTGACTGTAGCTGGAAAGAATTTGCAGTTGAATTATTAATGCGAAAGGCTTCATTTAGTGAGATCTTATTTAACAGCATACGTGCTAAAGTGAACTATTTATGTCCTATTAGAATAACATTAGTAATTCATATATTATACTAGATCTCATCATTTATACCATACTGAGGCCTAAATAGTAAAGTCATACATTTATCACCAACTGTTAGGATTCAATTCTGTGGCTCCTGGATCATTTTGATACAGTATTAGAGCAACTCTGATTGAAGATACCATATTATTACCAATCAGAGCAGTTTGTAAAGTGTAGCGGTCCATAAACCTGCCAAAACTTATTAAATTAATTATTTATTCGTTAGTAAATGACAGCCATTACAGCCGTGAAGGCATAATATCTTTTTTTCATTGTTGAAATAATATTATATCACATTCAATCATTATTCTAATTGTTTTGGCACCGTTCATGAGATTCGTGAGGCGTTAAAGGGCTACTACATTTTATACTGGAACCGGAAGCTGAAAACTGAAGGATTACAGTATACAGTGGAGTTTAGTGGAGGTTTTACAAACTGAATTAAATTAACTGTGACGAAGTGGAGGAGAGCCTTGATCTTTTGATCAACGCTATCAGTTCTTCGGAATTGATCATATGTAATCTCGCTCTTCGGGGCTTGAGATTCATATTCTCGCTCTTCGGGGCTTGAGATATTTAATTGATCCGGATCACATATCACAAATCATATATGATATCTTCGACATTAAAGGCCTATATAAAATATACAGCTGAAAAGATGCCACAAAGTTCAAACTATCAAAGACCTATATGTGTGTTTTATACAGAAATAATAATAGTTATTTTATTTTTATTGTATTTAAGACCTATATTGAATCTAATTTATATCTCATTTGAATAAAATATAAATCCACAGTCTTATCATCACACTATTCCAAACAGTTAAAAACTAAGTTAGAATAACGATTTAAACTGTAGTGTCAGGATTATTAAAGTAATGAATGATAGATATTGGGTCGGGGTTTAAAGATTAGGTAAATAGACGATCACAGCTATAAGTATCGTGGGATTACCCCAGTAGTTCCCGTTACAGCTTGGCAGCCCTTTGTTACAGAGACTTATCATTACTAAGTTTAACACGTAGTTCGTAGTTCTTCAATGTGGAATCAGAGCGAGATTTGAGAATAATCATAACATAACATAGTTACCAGCTTCATAAATATAAAAATTTATGATGTAACTAATATAATCTTCAGAGACAATAGGAAAAGAATCTTGAACTATCAACCTCATGCCAAGTCGTATGTAGTACCTGTGTCTCGCGGAGCCTCAGTTCGGAACAAAGCATGATAAGCTAATGTCGAAGCGCCTGGATCACTCCAGGGATCATTGTACGTATTTGTTTAAAAGTTATGAACGTTCACATCACATCGTATCACGCTTAGAGCGGAGTATCGACGCGAGGGTAGTTAGTGCACACTCTACGGTGAGCTGAGTCTCGATATTAATCATCGAGCGAGCGCTGACTTCGACAGGCCTCCTGTACACAACGGTACATCGTGCCTCTGTGTTATGATTACTTGCGCCCTAATTGATTCAAATTACATTCATACAAGCATGAGTAAGCTATTCTTTTCTAGAATAAACTGATTCTATTAACAATGGCAGTAGTGTACAGCAATGCTAACATTACGTTTTTAAACGTTTCCAAGCCAATCGCTGCGTGTATTCAATAAACTCTAGGAACAAATAGTCGGGTTTTTCACAACAGAATGCACTCCAGACACATTAGGTATATGTTTTATTTGTTATTGCAAAAATCTAAGCCTTGTCTACTTTTTATAACACGGTTGGTAAGAAAAAGGAAGAATCCAATTTTGAAATTACTAGTAGCTAGACAATAATAGGTGCCTAGTTACCATTTGTACCCTACATATAGTTACTAGGCACCTACTGTCATAGCATACATAGGAGAGCAGAATGATCAATTGAAGGTATGTCATGCATCAAAATGTCAGTAAATCTTGAAGAGTTAAGTTCCCAAAGCCCCGGCCTCCTTAGTGCGCGTCGAGTGCAAGCCCGGGCCCGGAGTGGTTCCAATCACATTGTGGATTAAAGTCGATGTTTTGAAAGTGAACGACCGCAACTGGCTCATTGAAAGTCGTATATTGGCCAGTGGCACTCTGTAACTCTTGTCAAAAGAGCTTTGAATTGAATTCCAATTTATTCACAAGTGTTTTAGACATGGGAATATATTGACAAAGTACCTGCAAGAATTCAAAAAATAAGAAACTGTAATATTGTGAAGCTAATTTGCATGTGAAGTTTTATAATGATATTTATTAGATGCCCTGAACTATTTATTAGTCTGGGGATTCTGGGGTCGTTAGTAGAAGTCAAGGCTTCGGCTCAGACATGAACACACGCTCCTTTTGTCTGACATTTGTTACAGGCTCTGCGTATTGCTTTGTGTTTCTAAGTTATATTGCGAAATTGTAAATATTTGATTGTATTAAAGCGACGTACTTTGTAGAATTTACAAGTAAATTAATAAAATGAACTATGACTAGTTCAAAAAATGGAATAAATGAATTTTAACTGACTTTAACCCTGCAAGCCAGTAGTAGACGCGTAGTGACACGGAAGGGGTTCGATTGAATATGTCATCAAAGTCATGGTCAAAGTTGTTTATTTGTTGGATGCGCACAAAAGTGATGTTTACATTATAATTGTCGGTTCTCATATTACGCCACTAATATTGGCGTACAAATTTTACATTTTGATTTAATTCAAAATTACATTTACAACATATGCAAGACAATTCAAAATATTTCATATTAATATTGTACTGTATCATTCAAAAATTCGTCAATTTTATAATAACATTACTCGCAAACTTCTTTTTAAACATGTCAATCGTTAATTTCTTTCAACCATTCCTTTTTTCAATGTATGTTCACGTGTTTGATATTATCATGGGTTCGGTGTCGTCAGTGTCGTGCAACTGAGCACTGCGCACAAGTGACTGTCATGGCGACGACAACACTTGCAGAACATAAAAACTCATGTTTTAGAATAATAATAATAAAAGGCAGTTCTGCCAGGCACGGCATGCCTAGTGAGGAAGTTCCTCTCCCTGGAGGCCTGACTACCGGTGGCTTGGTCCCTGTACCCAATGACGGTGGGGCACTGTTTTTTTTTGTATTTTTAAATATATATTTGATAATAAATTAATAAATAGATTAATAATATATTTTTAGTTCTCTCACACAAATTACAAGGACAAAACTTAAATAAGGTACACTTTTTGTACATCGTTAGAGCACTGACTCCCAAAACACAAGCTTCAGTTTAGTTTGAGAACCAGCGTAGTAGTTGAGCGCGAACGTCAATTTATGCTTTACTTTTAAGATCATTATTTGTATAATTTTGAGTCCATAAACTTTATTTCAATGTTTTAGAACAGCTGTGAGCTCAGCGTGAGAGCTTAACAGCTCACTGGTAACATAAAAACGTAAAATAAAGATGGACTAGCGCCATTTTCAATTGACTCATAAGTATTTACTATCTCCAGTAAAGCATTAATCCTAAACAAAGGACACATCACAAAGCTCGCCCGTGGGCGATACCTTTGAGCACAAATATCGCCATTACATAACGTATTGTAAAATAAGAGCAAATAAATGTTTTATTGGGTTATTCCTTTTACAAAAAAACATATACATGACGAAAATATGTCTAATGAACGACGTATTTATGTGATATTAATAAATAATGCAATATTTAAACAGAATTCACCGTAGGCACTTTAGAATGAGAATTACCGCCATCGAGGACACATCAGGGCTCAGGTGATATTTTTTCCAATTTAAATGTATCACCTACTAGCTGTTGTCGCCAACGTTGATGTCGTTTAACGTAACAAAACATAGCCTATGTCCTTTCTCAAGGTCTAATCTAATAAAAATAAAAGGCGGTTTAGACGTGCCAGCGTAACATATAGAGAGACAGACAGAGTTATATATAATATTAGTAAGAATGTAACTATGAATGTACTTATATGCGTAAACTAACTAAAAGGATTTCGGTTGAAAAGAGTAACTGTTAGAGTTCACAATATCAGATTTTACACAATATCTTCCGTTGCACGCAATATTAGAAAACAAACATTTCACACGGATATTTGTAGCACTTTGCAATTTCAATTTGTTCTAGAAGCAATAATACGCGGCAAGGCGGTACGGCAATTACTGGTAGTACACAGCGAGACGGCCGCGAGGAGCCAATGTCTGCATTTCTTACTGAACTGACTTAAATACAACGTTCGTTATATTTGCAGCCTTCAGCTTTGCAGACTATATTTAATTGACTTAGAACAGTGCACCAGTGTGCCTGCATGCTGCGTTCAGATAATATTTCAGGTAATCCAGTTTGTGAAAAGCATTTGAAATGAAAGTAACTATTTTTCAATGTGGAGACACATTGCTTATTTGTCCCGGTATGTGGCGCGTTATCGCTGGTTTCTTTTTACGTGCATGATATCCCCACGAATACCTTTTCCCGCCGGAGCCAGTGGGAGAGGTTATGTCGGACTCAAACCGACTAAAACGCACGACGTCTGGGGGTCGTTATTGGTTGCTGGAGGTATATCACCTCGCACCCCGGCCGACCTAGGACAATCTCTCTCAATCTAGCGCTCCTCAGGTATGGGGACCACGGAGTCCCCAAATACTTCTCCTTTACGAGCATTACTTGCTCGCAGGAGGAGGCGCCGGCCGTCTACACAGCGAACCATCGCCGCGAGCAAAGTAGCGAGTGTGACAACAGCCAGTTCCCGTCTCGGCGTCTCCCACGCCGAACATTCGGTGATCGTGTGCAGCCCCAAGTACTTGCTCGCGTGGAAATGATGGCACTCGGACGTTGGCTCTTTCTCCATCCGAAGCGACTATTTCAAACCTGATGATTTTTATATAGAGAAGCATTTCTCTTCTTCAACCCTTCTTTTAAATTCGCCATTGTCATACAGAAGCACATTTACATTTATAAATTCACAAACAAAGTTATTTAATCTCAATGCAAATGTCAACGCCATGATTGACAACTACCTCCGACATAAGCAATATAGGATTATAGAGTCATGACAAGCACCAGCGGAGGTGACACCATCTGAGATTTGTTTTGCCTGTACCTTCCCATCGTATAACGCCGTCATCACCCCAAATAAGTTATTAAGTCATTAAATGTTCGCAGTATATTGTATCAAGTTGTTACACTATTTAATATGATAAGATTTGCACACCACTTGAATGACTTCCAACTTATCTATATTGAAACTGACTATGTTATGAAACAAGAGCGTCCTCGCGGTGCGTCTCAGTGGTTGTGGTACCGCGCTGTGTGCTGACCCGGTGAGTTCCGCTCAATATATCCGATGACAAACAAGCGCGCACTGTCGCAGCGCTCCCTTGTTCACTAAACTGCTCGCACCGAGAGTCCCTTTTGCTTGTCTCCTTACATATATCTCGAGTCGCTCAAACTATATAATGGTAAATAATATGCTGAGCGACGTTAAAACTCTCGCAGTCACTAAGTGATCAAGCTTTAGGGACCATTTATTCAGTAAAACACTTAACTACCGGTAGTACTGTAAAGTTACCTATAGCCAGCAAACATTAGTGGGTTCATTTACATAATCGAACTGTGGTTAAATGAAAACTAGAGCACAGTTATGAGGCACCGATTGTATTTTGTGTTGATGCCGGCTCCTGAGAACTGTAAGACGAGATGTCTCACTGGCATCTTTCATTTGAGATGTCTGAATGCGGCGCATGAATCGGCATCTAATTAAATGTCAAACAACACGGCACTCAATATTAAAGATCTCCTTGAAGTTGCCCGGCTGTCCATGTGCGCTACGTGAGCAGTGCCCGAGCTATGTACAGCTGTTACAGTTACAGTACTGCAAACTTAGGCTTCAGAAGGTTGGTGATTCATTTGTAGACAGCTGCATAAAAATATTTAATAAAATTCCTCAGGACTTGAATAATATGCCAATAAATAAATTTAAAATAGAAGTGAAAAAAACTTTAATGAGTAAAGGTTACTATAAAGTGGATGAGTACCTTAATGATGTTCACAGGCGGCGTGCGTTTTAGTCGGTTCGAGTCCGACATAACCTCCTCCACCGGGTCCGGTGGGGAGGTATCCGTGGGGATTTTGCGCACGTAAAAAAAAAAAAAAAAAAAAAAAAAAACCTTAATGATGTTAATGCGTGGTCAACATAAGTCTCTTGCTTGCTCGCACAAAATAAATTGTAAACCAAAACAAATTTAAAAAAGAAAAATAATCTAGTTCTAATGTAGTTCGCTGAGTTTCTTGCTGGTATCTTCTCAGTAGAACTTATCTACCGAACCAGCGAAAGAATCATTTTCCAATGGTTTATTTTTACATTATTTAATATTTTTATATTATTTCTTGACATACATAATTGTGAAATTTTGACGTTCATATGTGCTCTTTATGTGCCTAAACTGAATAAATGAAATTGATTCTTTGATTCTTTGATTGAGTCAGTGCCGCTGTTTTTACATTTTGTGTTGAGAATCTAAAAATGGAAGTGTGTTGATTCTAATATGTAAGAAGATGAGGCTCACGATACGAGCATCAGGTTTCCAGACATAGTCACACTAAACAGTGCAAGGATCTACTGTATTCACTTTATCCGACTGTTGTAGAAGAGTTAGGTTTAGTCGATACTTTTTCTCTCTACTTGAAGAAATAATTAATAATTTTTATATTATATAATTTGATGTTTACAGTAGTACTAGTAGTAGTACAGTAGGACTCTGGTGTGGGACGCCACATGCGTTGATACCATGGCTCCTACCCATATAACTAGCACGGCTGGCTGTGCTGGTGCTGCTGCTGCTTCTGCAGAGGCTCTCAAGCGGCGCAAATACTCCAATCTCATCGGAGATTATGAATTTGTGCCGTTTGGAGTCGAGACTTTGGGGTCATGGGGTCCGAGCGCTCGCAACCTCTTCCGTGAGATTGCGAAGCGAATGGTCGACGCTTCTCGTGACCAGAAGGCTGGCCTCTTTTTACTGCCAGTCTTCTGGGAACGCTACCACAAGAGGCATGCGATGCGGAGGAATTCTATGACGCATTTTAATTGTTCTTAGCTATAAGTTGTATAATAGTTATTTTATTTTTATTGTATTTAATATTTATAAGATATTTCTTGATTTGTTTATTAAAATAACAATTTTTTTTTCCTAATTTAAGTAGGCTTCTAGTATATTACACTAAATTGATTATTGATTACTGAAGTAAATAAATTTAGACTAGTAGATTTGCAGTTGCATTGCGGGTTTGCTCAGAGAATAAATACTTGCGAACTATATGTAATAAAGAAAGTATAGCTGTGTGGTTTCCAACAGAACTATAAATTATCAAATTATGTTATGATATGCACATAATCTATTCTGAGTGCCAGATATCGCCTGTGCATAGCGAATCCCAGAGAGATAATAAATAATACTTGTTGCAGCGAAGTACCGGAATGTTCAATACGAGCGCCACTGAAGTTGTGTCTCGCGCCGCGCTGAGTGCACAACTGTGTCGCCGGAACTCTTCGAAGCGGTCTTGTGAGGATGGAACCACACAACACAAGATAAGATTATCTATCACATAGACAAATGAGCGACTAACACTGAGATGGATGCACGAATATGAACTTAAACAAATTATATTTGAATGAACACGTAGCACAAACGACACTGTATCTTTTTATTGCATCTCCTAATGGCCTCATATTTGTACCTTGAACAAATTAAAACCAGCCCAATGGTGGCACTTTTACGATTGTCTAATGTGTGGGAAGGTGAGGCAGTTCGATCGCTACTCGCATGTCGCGTGTTCGCTAAGTACGTAACAATTTTAATGTTATAAATACATTTTTAAATCTATTTCAAAATACGTCAATTAGATTTCACCTCGCCTGGTAAGCTGAAGGCAAAGTCTCAGGAAAGAGGGTCCTATTAGGTACATATACCATGTTACAATGGTGACACTCAGCTTGACTCATCATATGCTTTTTCACGCCCCGCTTAAAGGACTCGAGACAGTAGGAAGAAGAAAACATGTGATCTGGTAATTAATTTCAGGCCTTAATGATGCGACAAAGGAAGTCTCCGAACCGCTTGGTTCTTGATCGCGCCGTATGCGGGTGACATCTCAGCTTTGCACGTGTTGTCCTGTGTAGGAAAGGAGAGGGTAAGACTAATTGGAAGAACTCATCAGAACAGTCACCATGGTACAGATGGTAAAATACTGCCAAGGACGCAACATCTCTTCGCATCTGCAAAGGCTCCAGAGTGTTCGTGTCCTCGGGATTCCCAATAATGCGGACCGCACGTCGCTGCAACCTGTCGAAAACATCCAGTATGTAGTTGGCCGAGCCATCCCAGAGACGTGAGCAGTAGTATTTCATGCAGGAGCGAATTTGTGTCTTGTAGAGAACAAACGTGGAAAAGGCGTGAAAAACGTCTCACTCGGTTGAGGACCCCGAGTTTACGCGAGGCTGTTTTGATGATACTCTCGAAGTAGTTTTTGTTATTCAGTTTGCAGCGAACATCCATACTTAGAATATTGAGATTGTGATTTCAAACTGTTGTGAGTAAACATAGAAAAAGTCCCGGTGTCCTGCGGCTGGGGGCGGGCGGCGCCGCCGTATTTAGCAATGCTAAGCGCTGTAACTGTAACTTGTTTAATTAAAACTTCACGCGCTCATGTTTGTGCTTTTACAACCGTTTCATGGTAATTCAATCGTAAATTATGATTTGCATGCAAATGTCCTTGAGCGCACTCACTTTATCTGACTTAACCATTTTTCTTTATAATTAAGAATGAAATACATATCTGATATATGTAAATCATTTATTAATTGAAAAGAATTGTTTAGCAACTTTTGCTTTTTGTAAGATTTCTATGCGTAATCTCGTAGCAGCTCGTAGCGCTCGCTGTCGTAGAGTCAGCTCGTAGAGAAATAATACAAAACTAACATAAAGTTCGTAGCGTTCTAGTTATACCTACAGGCTTGTCCGTTTTGGTACATTCGTTTTATTTATATGCGCGTACATATATGAACGAATTATGATGTAATAGAACAGTGGCATAGTATTTTTTTTTATACCACTTAGTTGGCAGACAAGCACACGGCCCACCTGATGGGAAGCGGTTACCGTGGCCTATGGACATATGCAACACCAGGGGTGTCACACTCGCGCTGCCGACCATGAAGAAACCTTCTGATGCCCCTCTTGAAGAACCCCATGTTGTAGGCGCTTGGGAAAACCGCAGCAGGGAGGTCTTTCCACAGCTTGAGTGTGCGTGGGATGAAGTTTCTTTCATACCGCACAGTGCGCACCGTCTCAGGTCGCAATGTGTGAGGATGAATTCCCTGCCTATGGCGAGAGGTGTGATGATAGAATGTAGCTACGGGCATCATGTAAAACATTTCATCTGAGCACAAACCATTGTATAGGCGGTAGAACACACACAGTGAGGCAAAATTCCTCCTAAGGCTATCCCTCCCTCCTAAGTATGTCGGTGCTTTACAATATATCGGCTGCATTGAAAATCTGGGGTGATGTCGCTAATAATGTAAAACAGTACTTTCTTATGTTAACATTTTAAAAAGCTGACATTGTAGGCAGCTCCCTTCACTACCGTACCGGTACATTGTATCTCAAGTGAGTGAATAGTAACAGTTGGAACATTACAAGTATGTCGCACTTGTATAGCGGCTCAGCGAGCGGCTTGTGACGTCACTGACACACTGGCGGCGTGTTCGCTCCGACCGATGGCATGTGTGATGTGAGCGGCATGGCGGCACTCGGAATACTTCAGTACCCGATAGACTGAACGGACATCACAAGATTGAATACTATTATTTCAGAACACGAAAAAGCGAACTAGTGTGGGGGCTGACCCTTCGACTGTATATTAGTTACTACATACTAGGGTACAGTTTTACTACTACACCACAAGGTGCAACAGATATCTGCTGTATGCTAATAAAAATAATAATGGTAAAGAGGTAACAGACAGGTGTACATTATGTACTGTATGACTAAGGAGAGATACCCGGCATATCAACAGAAAGATTCATATGCTATTTTCACAGCAATAATTTTCTGCACATAAACGCTGCGGAGTAAGAGTCGCGTTGAAATGCGTGTTATTTCGCACTACATTACGCAAGAGGCGCGAGCAACATCACGAACATTCTTATCTCGCATCTTCTCATTAACATTCCAACTACTTATTTAAAAGTCCCCCCCCGCCGCGGCTGAGGCTGAATGTTTGCTGTTTGGTTTATTTCATTTACTCCGACGTGTTAATAAAAATAAAGGTCCAATAATAACGACCAGTGAAACAATTAAACATCTAAATAAGGCAATATCGAAACACAGGCTTAAAATAGAATCAATTAGGACACGCGTCGTGGAAGTAGGACACGATGTGTCACACGCTAATGGAGGCAAATTTAATCGCGGCGTTAGAGGGGACCGCCGCCGCCGCCACGTGCGCCGACTTATAACATTATCAAATAAAACCATTAACTTGTTAACGTACTCTGGCACCGAAATAAAAGCCAGGCTCCTCATCTGTAGTTGCGACGAAATGTCTCGCCACTTCAAAGTGAGCCGGCCTTCTGCTCTATTTACTTTAAAATTATTTGAATACACAGTGAGATAAATTCATGACACCAAACTCATTCGGGATGATAAAGTTGGGCATAATTAGATAGAGACACCGGACGTCAACTAATTAGGTAAATGGACTTATCTCCGCATCTGATAGCCAGAGGGGCGACCACGGCGCGACGCCACAACAGGCGCGGCGTAGGTACGGTACTTTGAGATACTTGCATAGTGGTGGAATTGGCGAACGTACTCCAATAGCTTTAGCAGTCTACAACAGGAAGACAATAAGAGTATCAGCTGATTGCATGTAGATTGTTTTGTTGGGTTAGAAGTCTTTCGGGACCGGGATTCCCCCTAAAAATACTATAATTATTTTCAGGTTCGCGACGAGATAAAATACTAATTACAGTGTACCTATTTGTGGCACCAACCTAGGATTTACGAAGGTTGGCTTACGAAACACGGTTTTAATCCCAGGAGATGAGTCTTTAACATGATTAATTAATTCAATTACGCTAAATTACTCTATTACAAACTTACGCTTTATTTCCAAAAGAATGAGCGATGTTCGGAAGGTGCGGCGCAGTGGAGCGCCGAAGTCCGCAGACAAGTGACTTTTCTAAATGTTACACCGATTCATAAAATCATAATGATGATGTGTCTGTTACTAATGGGCTCAACTCGCCGGAGTGCGCTCCGTACTCGCCAGGCAGCGCCACTGGGCAGAAACTAAAACTTGTTACAGTACAGTGATTTACCCGAGACGAGGGCCAGATCGTGAGAGATGGCCCTGGGTCGGCCGGGGTGCGAGGGATATGCCTGTCAACCTCACCTTCGGCAACCAAAACGACCCACAGGCGGCGTGCGTTTTAGTCGGTTTGAGTCCGACATAACCTCCTCCACCGGCTCCGGTGGGGAGGTATCCGTGGGGATTTTGCGCACGTAAAAAAAAAAAAAAAAAGTACAGTGACTTAAGTTTTGCATTTCATTTAAATGACATTGTTTTCTTTTCATGGTTGCATATTGAAGTCAAATTCTAGAATCACAGTTGTAAGACAAGTTTTTGGTGCACTCAGCCGTACTTGGAATTAAAATACCATTTTTTTTCTAAGATATTGCATTATATTTTTTCATTTCTTTTTTTATTATTAATATTCTTGATATTGCAATATTTCTCAAGGACTTAAATATTTATTTATCTACACGATGGTGCCAAAATAATAATGAAACAGGAATATCTTTTTCTTTTTTTTTCTTTTTTTTTATACCACTTAGTTGGCAGACAAGCACACGGCCCACCTGATGGGAAGCGGTTACCGTGGCCTATGGACGTATGCAACACCAGGGGTGTCACACTCGCGCTGCCGACCATGAAGAAACCTTCTGATGCCCCTCTTGAAGAACCCCATATTTTCTAATTTCTTCAGTTTTTATGCCATACATCTTACACCTGATGGTAAGTAGTAACCGCCTATGGATGAGTGCAACACCAGGGAAGTCACACTCGTGCTGCCGTTCCTGTAAGAACAGACATTTTCTGTACCGTCAGAGCAGAAAACAAAGCAGGACAAGTCATTGGACCCACTGACAAGACAAAAACTCTCCAGATCTGGCCGTACTTCCACAAAGTAAGTACAAAGTTATAAACAATTAACCATTAAGTATGTACAAAGTTTTTAATAATTAACAATAATTCGAGATTTTAAAAATAAATGCAACAAGAGCTGTTCACCTGCCAATTGCTACGTCAAATAGAATGAGCCTCGACATAAACGAGTACGTGCATTATCTCTCGCAAGTGAATATTAATATCAATTGAACCTTTGAAAGTGCCATTTTCTTCGTGAAATATATTCTACCGAGGTAATATGTTCCGCAAAACACAGCTAGGAAATAATCATTCCTAGCCGTGCCCCGCAGTTTCACCCTCCGTATCAGTTCTACTCATTCGGTCACCTTCCCTCATCCTACGGACATTTTTGATTAACTGCTCGTCTCTTAAGTGTAGCCTTATATAACATTCTCCAAGATTTAGGCTATCAAATGCATAAATAATTTAGCATATTGCACCGTAATTCTAGAAATTAGGGTGTTCGATTAAAGTTTCCACCTTTATTAAAGGAACATAAACATTTTTGGTTGGTTATTACTTAAAATTAGGTGAGATCGTAGTGAACTAATAAATGATACGAGATAGTGACTGCCAATTCAACTTTCGCTTAGGTCTTAACACGAGTTGCGCAAAGTGACAATTGAGTCTCATAACCATATCATGAATATGTCTATCAATTAGCGCGGAGCCGCGCGGTGGCGACACGGTGAGACGCTGATATATTAAAACTCCATTACTCTGTGTGACTGTCTGTGTAATCTGGTGACTAATTAATACATGTACAGTTTCACTAGTATTAAGTAATGAATCAATAAATGACCCGATCGTTCATAACGTAAGCGGATTTGTCATCCCTTGCTCCGGGCCACTTCATTACTGGGATGAATTTTATTTCAGCTTCATAGTAGATTGACTGAGCACGTGCGTATTTTTGTATATAACTAATGGTAACTGGTGTATTATCGGTTACCGCGGTGCGTTGCCGCCACGAGCCAAGATTAACACTTGTGTGTCTGATGATCTTCGAAGTAATAAAACCTTCGTTGCTAATTTTTGTTGTTGTAGTTCTGCGGTGATGGTAGTGACTGTCAAGGTTCTGCAACACAATCCTTGAATAACCAATTACGTTGCTGAAGACTTCACTGTGAGGCATGTTTATTTATTCATATTGAGAACACATTTGTACTTTTTCTAAAGTATTACTTATTGAACCTGAGCGGTTTCGCCTTATGGCATCCTTACAGGCTTAGAATAACAGTTAAGAGCATTATCTTTAAACACTACGGCATTCAGCCTTATTTCATATGTGAGTAGTTATAAAATTATGTATATCAGTAATAATATTTATTTTTGGAAATAATATTTAAATTGTCCTAAAGATATTTAAACTATCATGGTCGCTGACATCAGTATCTAAATATATATATATTTAAATATCGGAAACTCAAAATAATGAAACATGGTAAATATCCCGTTTATTCTGATACTGATGTCCTAAAGATACTTAAAATTTTAGATCAAAGAAATAATTTTGTATTACAAATGTCCAATTAATAATATCTGATAAAAAATTAATAATGTCAAACGCATTGTGTTCGCAATACGTGTAACAATAAAATCCATAAAGTATTGCCGTTTTACCGAAAAGATTTTGCCGAAATTTCACAACCCAATTTCAAAACCCAGTTTGGTTATCTTTTTTTTACACCTATGCGATGTTTGGAATTATTGTATTGCCAGGGATAATATCATTATGGCATTTGATCTTTAATCAAATTTATTACAGCAAACAATCTTTAGACAATAAAAGTTTGGTCAAACGATGTGCTATGACCAAAAGTAAAAATTATTGGGAAAAATATTATTAAATAATGCAATTAAATTCAATAGTGTAACTCCGACACGGTTCCAAGTTGCAAACTGTTCGGCCGACTTGGATATATTAGGTCAGAAGGTTAATGTGGGAACATGAATTTCGATGATTCCAAGTCTTATTTTATTTTGCGTAAAATGTGTTATTCCAACTGAAACATTTGGTAAAAGTACTAGTTGGTAAACAAGTAATTGGTTAAATGTTCACTACCCAAACATAACGTTTGTGTTACAATCATTTATTAACAGATTTTTGCTAAGTAATAATTTGGCAAATGAAGTTGTGCCGAAATTTTTATTGAGAAGAGATAATTAGGCAATTTCTTTTCGGTTAAAAATAGGTAACCCGTATAAATAGCATGCTGTTTTTCTTTAAGTACTCTCAAATCGCTCTCAAATATATGCTTGTAGGAGCAATATCGCAGCCCGTAGATATTTGTTCAAGACTGGGGCCACAAGCTCCTTACAGTTGGGAGCCTTTGTCGTCGTGTCCTAGGAAAACACATCGGCCACCGTTTGCCGTGCGGGGACAATAGAGCGCGTTAGCCTCGCGTGTTTGTCGATGTAACAAGAGGTGTGCCGCGCGCACATTGTGTACTGTGAGGGACAAACATTGTACAACTACTAAATACTTATAAATACACTGACATCCGACCCCACTTGAACTCACAAAGCGTCTCATATCTTCCACTGTTTAAAATTAGAAGCGTCATGTTTAAAATGAACGAGAACACATGAAACAGTTGTGCGCCGCATTCCATTCTCTTGGGACTCAACGCATGTGCATCTGTAACGGTTGCATTCGTTCACGCGCTGTGAGTTAATTGGAAAAGTTGCAACAAACTCCACCATGGACCTAGTACGAGTATATGTACACAATTGCCACGGAGCGAGTAGGGCCACTTCATCAACATACTAGAGGCACGCGGTGGCGGTTTAGTCATTGTTGAGAGTGATAAGCCAAAGTAATGATGTTAGTACCACCGCAAGTAGAAAACAAACCAAAAATACTGGGTTCACGTAATTTGCAAGTAATTTAGAAAAGTAGCATCAGCCTAACAGAGCAAGGTAAAACCCGCGCCGCACTCCTTTGATTTCACGACCAAGGTCAGAAAAAGTACTCCCTTGACGGCGATAGGTTTACCCCCTCTTACGTAGGATCAAAAATCATATTTAGCAAAATGTGGGTGTTAATACCCCTCCACCATAAGGGTTGATAACCGTAAGGGCCACGTGTGCAGTGCACAGTGTGTAACGATAACTGACCGATATCAAGACGGATATGTATCATATTTAAGTTAATCTGTTCGGACTATTTCCCTCGCTCTCAATGATAATAATATATTCATGAGTCAAGTTTAATTAACTGTGTCCTGCTGAAGATGTGCATCAGACGAGTATATCTACATAATTTGCGGACGATTCCAATAAGGACCGGACATAACATAACATATACATAGGTACCCACTGCAGAACGCGACCCCTGCTAGCTCCTGAAATGTAACCACAATGATACAATATTTTTACTAGCATGAACACAAACTTTCTGATATAATATATACCTAATTGTCCTAAAAAATAGAGACAAAACACGGTACATTTTATTTTAAGTTATACTTTTCAAATGTCGCGTTGTGTGAGGTAAGTATATGGGCTGGTAGGGAATTGATTTCTGCACAGACTATCATCAATGACTTAATTGGATAATAATAAAGTTTATTTAATAAAATTGTCAACATTAATTGAATTACAAAAATGATTCATTTCTGTTACCTAAATCATTTTTATTTTGTTGTCCAAAGTGATTTTACGATTTTTGATGATATAATGAATGTTTGGCAACGTGTTTAAATAGGCTTGTATCTTGGTTAAGATTAAATATTGTTGATTCTTTTTAGCAAAACAAATTTGCAAATGTGTTCTATGATAAGTATCGTTGGTACTAACATTTGTAACAGTAACAACTTCGTAACACAGAAACAGTGTTAAAACTTATTGCGCCGCGGCGGGCGGCGCGCGGCAGTCGCGCACTTTTTAATAACGTCGGTGTAACAGAGAGTCCGGGGATATAATTTAAACGCTTACAAATGAATCTCAGGAGGCACTTGCTACGGCGTAGCTGCTCATTTGCATTGGAACTCTACGAAGTGCTACGCTGGAACCTCGGCGCTATCATAATACAACTGAAGGAAAACTCGTTTGAATGCTTTAAACCTATTTAACTAAGTATTTAATCCCCGTCAACTTGCACTACGTAGTGTTGTAGGTTCTGTCTCTATTTGGGGCTGATGTATTGTAAAAATATAGTGTCGATTGAGTGGTTATGAATTTCAATGTACGAAAATAAATTTTAGTTAAAAAAAACGTTTTATTAGACCTCGAGTGGTGGCAATCGCTCTAGTGATGAGCAGCTATGTTTATAAGCACCAGTCTGTGTGTTAACCTTTTTTGTGCGAACACAACAACAACGCAATAGATTAAATTATCTGAAAATAATTTTACTTTCCAAATGCTGTTGGCAAATTCTAATATTTCCAACCTTAGCGTAGTGGAGGAACGCCTACAGGAATACTCAACTCTGCACCCACTCTAAGCCCGCCAAATACAATTACCATAACAGTAAACTTGTAATAATCTTGTTGAGTAACTTCAGCACTCACTGGTATTATACCATAAATGTAGATACTGGTGACTGTCGAATGTCATGAACTATACAACTCCACTCCGATAACCACATTACTCTGACCAGGTGCCTCCTAATGTAAACGTCGTAAGCCGTCCCTTGCACGGAATTCTCAAGCAGGTCGCACGACACCGCTACGCAGGTACAGCCAGGTGACGCCAGGTGAATCTAATTCAAGATCAGTGGACGTGAGCGCCGACCATTAGCACCGGGCGAGGCGACGATAAGTGACATTAGCTCACGGCCGCTTGCAGCGAGACTGCAGTGTGTGTGCCTCTCCTGGAGCCGGATGTAATTAGGTTTTTGTGTGCCCGCTACTTACTACTCGCCTGTTCTAAATGAGATGCATTTAATGTCGAATGTATGTGTGTCGTCTCGCATGTCTGTATGTCGTGCAAAATCCGTTCCTGCTCACCTCTCCTCATCTTCCTAGCGTTGATCCCGTTCGCATCCGAGGCCCTCACCTCAGAATCCGTGGTCTGCTGTTTCCTGTTTAACTGCAATGCTGAATTGCGAAGAATTACAGTTAAACGATAGTTGGAGGGACGACCACATCAAGGTCGCCGGAAAGTGCTGGATGCTGCTTTAGATCGGTCATTCTGGAAGTCTATGGGAGAGGCCTATGTTCAGCAGTGGACTATGTGTGGTTGATATGATGATGATGAGAAAGATATGTACGATAAAGGCGTGATTATATTACGTTACGTTCAACGGTCTCCTGTAGCGGTAGAACGTTCGACTGCTACGCAGGGGGCGCGGGTTCGATTCCTGCTCAGTGCAAATAATTGTATGCATAAATATGTATGTTAGTTTTAGCCAGGGTGTTTATATGTATAATATGTATGTATTTACTAAAAAAATATTGTGCGCGTGTGTGTGTGTGTGTGTGTGGGTCACATAGCACAATATCTTATGCTTAATTTTATATTCAATAATAAAACATTGATACCACCTATGAAATGACAACATGAACGAAGCATTGTATGCAGAGGATTAATTTATAAACAAGTTCCGACTGGCTCATCGACCACCGGAACGGCCGCCGGACGCGCGGCGTGCGCCGTCATGCGCTGCAACATTCAGACGGACACGCACGACGCGCCGGGCACCGAACACACGACCATACTTACCGACTGCAAAACTTTGCTATTGCTCCGTCAATCTTTCCAAACTCATCCATAGCCGCACTGTTATCTGCATTGCACTTATAAACGTTTCTAGCCCTCTCTATTCGAAAGCACAAGCGGACGACGAGTGAGAGACTACTTCATCGCAAATACGTGAGATAAAGTAAAAGTTGTAGATATTATACGTACACGCACTTCTTCAATGTTTAGTAATGTTTTATGTAATATTTCGGTAAGTTTCGCTCGGCGTCGGGCGTTTCATTCGGATAACTTTAATTAAACATTCCTCTACGTCAAACCGCACGACGCCGACACCGCTTACGGCATAACATCGTGCAAGTTCGCTGTGTCGAGGTGCCAGGTGCGCCGCTTTGTAGCCACAACCCAAGTGTGAGCAACAGAGCAACACTTGTGTTTGTGACTACAACTGGCGGTAGTAAGGTACTAGCCATTCGTTATATATCAATAAATTATTCACGCAATCGGTTCATTTGTAACTACGTCCAAGAGTATATGATCATGAGCTGCATCAACTAACATTAAACCCACCGCGTTACTATATTAGCAATAAAACGCGGCTTCTGTGGCGTAGCGGTAGAGCGTTCGACTTCTACGCAGGAGGTGCGGGTTTGCTTCCCACTCAGTGCAAATATTTGTCAAATCAAATCAAAATCAGTTATTGCTCACCAAAGGTATTATTTTGTTATTGGTATTTAAAAGTCCCCTTCGACCTACCTTGCTGGCATGCAAGAATACATTGTGTTTGTTATAAGTACCTATCTTCAATTGTTACAAGGTCAAAGAAAATGTGTTTATTTAAATTATACAATGCTAATAAAAAAATTCAAAACAACGAATTCAATACAACATGAATATGACAATTATAACAAGTAATCATCATGTCAGCAAAAATCTCACTGAATGAAAGAAACAATATTAAAATATCAAAGAAAAGTCTGGCGATACATGTCAATAATAATAAAATTATATCAAGGAATATAATAATTTTAGGTGCTGTCCTTTAACACAATAACTACTTCAAAATGACAATTATTAATTATCAAAAGTAGTCACGAATTTATATATTTGCATTGATTAATGTGTTTCTATGTATAACATGTATGTATTTACAAAAATATAAAGTAGGTATGTTAATCAGCATTCTAGATTCCATAACACAAGCTAGTTAAGCTATGCTTATCATCGGTCTACATAGCGTTGTGTAGAATATTGTAGACTACCCGTAGGTTTCCAAATGTTCAAATTATCTTTCCTCACTTCCCACTGAGACTACATGTTATCTCGCGTTGCTAAAATAAAATGAGATCAGATATTTCAACTGTCTGTTCTGTTCACTAAAGTAAAACGTAGCCATTACGTGCATTCCGCTGCACATCGCCGGCCTTCGTCAGCGACGCTGCAGTACGTGTGTCGTACTGATTGCTGCACAATATGTGCCTTTCAACCTTTCAACTATGGCGAATGAATGTCGAACAGAAATATCTTCGCAGACAGTTTTAGTTCAGGAGTTTCACAAGATTGGAGCCCTGCCTGCTGCCCGTCTGTCGGGCGGCCGCGTCTCGTTACCCATGTCCAACTGACCCTAAAGTAAAACTTAGTACATGTATTACTCAGACAAAACTTGTACGTAATAGTTTAACTTGTGCGCATTTCCTCCAGCCTCATTATACCAAAGAACGAAAAGTTTTGACAAGCTGCTTTCAATTAAGTTCTTGCGTACACCAATACACTGTTTGACTATAGCTGCACATTCGTTTATTTAATGCGTACCACTACAATGAATAGTTTCCTGCTGGCGTACGCGAACCACGCCTAACAGATAACGTTTATTATCCATATGTTTTACATCTGAAAGTCGTATGGTGCGTTTGCGAAGAACTGAACTACTGAACTACTACTAGTCTTGAGTACTTATTTAATAAAATACCCAGTTATTGGTGAGTGAAGCCTCGCTCAGCATGCAGTAGAGGCGATGGTGTGCATTGTATGTACATACATATGTAGGGAGCCTGAGTGAACTACAAAACAGACCCATTTGATTTAGTGTCCTTTGTCAAGACACCTGTCACAATGCTTAGTGCTGCTAGTTAGGATAATTTAGTACAGCACAAGTCAGAACCCGCGCCGCCATAAACTACGTCATAGAGCGGAACATCCATCCATCGCACATACAGTTGAGTATCAACAAACAGAACTAAGCACAAAGTTTGGCCACTACTACTGATACAATTAAATATTTCTCTAACTTTGTGTTTTCATTTCGCAACAAAATCAATTTGTTAGGGGTTCTCTTTGTAATAGTACCTTACTGAGCGTGTTATTATTTATTCTCTTGATTTATCTGTGAGACTTTACTATACCTATTACAGACACAGCAGAGAATCGGCAACAGTGATGTAATAAACAATGAATAACTCCTCCCATTGTCCCCTCGTGTGTCAGTGCGCATATTGAGCGGTACTCATCGTTCCCGAGCACACGCCATCCACAACGGAGACGCGTTTAGGTACGATATGTAATTTTTCACTTATTATGCTGTTAAAAAAATATCTGTGAAAGTCTAAATGTCTAAATGCAGCTAACATTTAGACATTTAGACTTTTACAGATATTTTTTTTTAAATCTAACATATTTTCACTTTAAATACAATTATTATGCATTTAGTCATAATAACCAATATTGGACAATTATTTAAAACTACTAAAAAATCTCAGTCAAAAAGCATAATTTAATATTACGCTGACGTTTGTACCCTAACACTATCACGGGGCCGCAATTCGAAATTTCTTATTCCGATGACTCTTCAACAGGGCCTCTCGAGTCATGATACGTGCGCGTCGGCTCATGGAACTTACCTACGAAGCAGCCACCGCAGCACAAGCAGTCATTGACTTCCAAAAGTCAGCTGTACACTTCAACCCATGTGCTTGACATATCGATGTGGTACGGTTGGCATAGATAGATACATAATTCTTTAGTGTACACCAACAGATTTACAATAGAACAAGAAGGTAGCATGTATACAGTTCAATGTACAATGGGCGGCCTTATCGCTGAAACAATTTCTTCCAGGTAACCTTGGGATCAAATCAAATCAAATCAAATCAGTTTATTGTGAAAATGGGTAGGTACAATAGTGATACAGTAGGTGCAATAATATAATATGGTTTCTCCATTCTCCGCCTCAAGGCATACAATAAAATTTACTAATATAATAATTAAGTATTGTAGTAATTAAATTATGTCAGCATACCAAAAATCTTACAATTTCTACAATTTTATGCCCAACAGGGAATGTCCATATTGTCCATATTTAAATTTGTCATTACATTTTGTCACAAAAATATTTGTATTATCACTTACAAAGTTTTATCTTCAAGATACTCCTTTATTGTGTAGTATACCTTGTTAGTCAATAGTTTCTTAACTTCTCTTTTGAAAAATATAATATTTCTAATTTGAAGAATGAATTCTGGTAATTTATTATATATTTTGGGCGCCATTCCAAGAAAATTTTGATTAAACACGGTTTTTTTATGTTGTACACATCTAATTTTATAACTATACCGTGAACTATTGAGAGTCTCAAATAAATGAAAGTTATTTTTTATGAATGTGACCACTTCAAATATATATAAACAAGGTAATGTTAAAATGCCAAGACTCAAGAAATGAGGTTTGCAGCTATCGGTACTTTTTATACCACATATAGCTCTAACACATCTTTTTTGTGACTTAAATACCATTTCTGTATTATTGGAATTACCCCAATATATGACCCCATATCTTAGAGAAGATGTTACAAAAGCATGATACGCGGTAAGCACAGTTGTCTGGTTCACTATTTTGGAGAGGTTGTACAGCGCATATGAACATTGACTCAGTCGTTTGCAAACACTCTCACTGTGACTTTTCCAAGACATGTCTCGGTCTAATACTATGCCCAAAAACTTTGTGGAATCAGTTTCTTCAATTATTTTCATGTCATATCTTATGTCAGGTTTTATGTGATTAGTCCTTTGTTCAAATGTCATAATTTTAGTTTTATCAAAGTTTAATTTTAAATTGTTAGCCTCTAGCCAGTTAATAAGTACCCTTAGACACTCATTTATATCAATTTCTATTGTTTGAGTTTTATTAGCACTAAAAAGTATGGTGCTGTCATCAGCAAACAAGACCATTGGATGACGTGTAACTTTGGGCATATCATTAATGTACAGAAGAAATAATAGTGGCCCTAAAATACTCCCTTGCGGTACACCATATTTAGTTACTCTTAGATCTGAGACGTATTTTATTTCTGTTTTTGATTCTATACAGATTTTACTTAGGGTAGTCATTTGTTTCCTGTCTGTTAAATAACTTTTTATGAGGGCATGAGCATTACCTCTGATTCCATACCTTTCTAGTTTTTTTAGGAGTCTAGATCGATCCACACAATCAAATGCCTTACTCATATCCATGAACAGAGCCGCTACAGGATTTCTTGTATCAATATTAGTTATAATTTTTTCATTTAGTTTATACATGGCCATGTTAATATTTTTATTTTTTCGAAAACCGTACTGTTCGTCTACTAGGATTTTATTGTGTTCTAAGAAAGAGTACAAACTGTTATATAATACCTTTTCAAAAATTTTAGAGAATATTGACAGTAGAGCTATCGGTCTGTAATTACTGAGACTTTCTCTGTTACCTTTTTTGTACAAAGGCTTGATCACAGACAGCTTTAATCTCTCTGGAAAAATACCCCTTTCGATGCACATGTTCATAACGTGACTGAGGATAGGTGCAACAATAGTAGCCACCGATTTAATAATATGAGTAGCAATTTCGTCACATCCTGTGCTATTTGTATTATTTAATGCATTTATTATTGTTATAATGTCATTAGAAATTGTCGGTGATAAGAATAAAGAATTACATTGCATGTCAAATTTTAAATAATCATTATCGTCATTAGTACCACTCAAGCATTCAATTTCATCAATAAAATAGTCATTGAATGTCTGAGCTATGCAATTTGGGTCAGTTAAAATCCTTTTGTTTGTTATAATTTTATTTATTCCATCCATCGGTTTATTGTTTTTACCTTTTTTAATTATTTTCCATACAGCTGCACTCTTATTTTTAGCCTTATATATATAGTTATTATTTTGTACCTTTTGTGTCAAGCGAATTATCGTTTTCAGCCTTTTAGAATAACATTTGTATAGTCGTTTATTATTGGGGGTAGGCAATTTACGAAACTCCCATAACATACTGCGCTTACGTTTGCAACATACTTTTATTCCTTTACTAATCCATTGCGGCTTCCGTACTAAGGTCATTTTTATTCTTTTAAGAGGAAAGCACATATTATAAAATAACTGAAAGGAATCGTGAAATCTATTAAATGCTTGGTTTGGTTCATTGCATTCATACACTTCATTGAATGAAAGATCCTGTAGACATTTCTTAAACTTGACAATATTTTCCTTACAGTAATTACGTCTAAAGATAAACCAGTATGGTATTATACACTTCTTTTCTATGGGGCATTGAATGAGTTGGGCAGTGTGGTCTGACACTGATAACTCAATTACCTCACACTTGCTGCCTTTGATATTACAAATTATATTGTCTATACAGGTTCCAGTACATATTCTGGTAGGTACACGTATACCTATGATCATCCTATAGCTAGTCATTAGGTTAAGGAAATACTGAGCACTCTCTGTTTTCTTCATTATGTCTACATTAAAGTCTCCACACAATATGGTCTTTTTTTTTACGTGATAAGCAAATGTAGTTCAAAATGTTGTCGAGATTCAACTGAAACGTGTTCAAAGAAAACTTATCCACCTTAGGTGGTCTATATAGGCAAATGATAACAATTTGAGGGTTTAATAATTCTACTGCGCAACACTCAATTATAGTAGGTTGGCACCATTTTTCTATGTCAAGTTGTTGACATTCAAGACTATTTTTTAAAAGTATACATGAGCCACCATGTCTATTCTCTCTACCATAGTATGCACCTAAATAATAGTTTGGTAAATTGAGATGAACATGGTCGCCCCTCCTCATATTCGTTTCTGTTACACAGACTACATCTACAGATTTATCTTCCTCTGTCAAATTATTCAGATGCACGCTTAGTAAACTCGATTTACTGACCAGTCCATTTAAATTTTGGTGTAGTATGGTAATATGATTATGAACGAAAAAATGTTTCATTATAAACTGGATTAGGTTCAGTATTTAAAGTAGAAATTTTCGGGATTAATATATTGGGATTTCTCTGTTCTGGTTTGAAGTAATTTAATATACTTTTTTGACAAACTTTAGTACATTTTGGGGGTTTATTTATAAGGTGTTTTTTTCTAACATACAGCTCCCTATTTTTTAGAAATGATTGCTCATATTTCAGATAATCAATTTCAATATTTAATTTATAACTAAGCTTATTTAGACATATTACATTACTTTTCTGAGAGACTAAATGATGGTACTGCACAAAATCCAAAATATCAACAAATTTACAGTTTGTGCAATTTTGAACTAATAATTTCATGTTTTGATTTAACATATGCTCATTTAAGTGTTTATTGTATTGCACACCTAGCAAAAAAATTTGTTTACATATTTGAAATCTATTCAAAAGAATACACAGTTCTTTACTGAACGAAAAAGGATTCTTCTCATTTGTTCCAACGGAAATAACGACAATGTCCTCCCCAGTAACAGATTCAAAAATGTCCGTATTGCACTGAAATTGCGAGCAGTTAGCACCTGGTTTAATCATAGCTGTGATCGTGTAACAGTTATTCCATTTATTTTGTCTCATTTTTATCATTACTTGAGCCAGTCCCCGTACCTGTTCATCCCCTAGTATTATAATTCTAGGTTTCATTTTAGACGCCTCTATTGCAGCCACTTGCGATGTTTGATCACTTTGCATAGTGTTGGAGTTTATGTGTGTAACATCCTTTAATTGATAATTTCTCAAGAGCTGTTGTGATAGTGTTATTTGACTATTTTGGTCTTCCTTTTCATCGTTATTCATTCCAAAGTCTATTGTTCTCCTACATTGCTTTTTATTCCCTTTCTTTCGGGTTGAATTAGTTCTACTCAAAGGAGTACCTGTACAAATAGTTTTTAAGTAAGTGATTTTCCTTTCTTGTTCTTGAATTGTTTTGTTCATTGTGCCATTTTCGAGTAGTAACTCTTCAATTTGTTGGTGTGCACTGTCAAGCTGGCTGGTTAAACTATTAATTTTGTCTTTTAGACTTATTATATAATCGTCGTCGGTGTTTTTATCGGGCAAACTATCCGCTATGGAATTATTATAGTCTGATAACGATGGACTTGAGATACACAAACTATTCACTCGTTCACATGAAGATGACTTTTTCTGTTTATGTCTCAGTGTAACGTTCTCAGAAGTCATTTTATAAATTTGACTTACTACAAAAAGAGCGTCGAAATGTAGGGATCGAACTTAAGATTTGCCACTCTCGATGTCCGATTTATGCCTCCAGACCATGAACTGCATGTAATGTGGGTGTGAAAAATATGTTCCTATCCAGCATATATGTACTTAGTTGTAATTGTGATTTATTTCTATTATTTATTATAGTGTTACTTAGTACACAGTGATTTAATACAATGTACCCACACTCAAACAAAGCAAAACAGGCCACTTTTTATTTTTATAATTATTATGTTTTGATACTTTTAAACACTTTGTCACTAATTAAATGTTATGATTATTTTGGAGTTATTATTCAAATAGCTAACTGGTATTTCTAATACTTTTATTTTAACCGATCACTTCAACATTAATGTCATTGGACATCAAAAATGTAAACACATTCATCTTCTATATCACTGTTGCCACACTACTACTAACGATAGATGATGATTATTCTTTAGCAAGCTACTAGTAAATAGCAAATACAGACATTAAAATCAAGAATTACTATTTTTGACGAGTTAAAAAAACACAGAGCTGATGTTTATGCGGCAACTAGCGCCATCTCTCCTTTCCAGTTCAGTTCAGTTCAGTAATGTTACAAAAACAAAAGATATGGTGTACTTATCGGCTAAACTAAATAGAATGTGTATTAAAAAGAAGAAAGAGAAAGAGACGTATAAGTTTTATATGATCAATAACCGGTATTACATAAAGCATTTTAATATGCATATGCAGTCAATTTTTTAAATATTTGCAACTTAATTTTAGACAATTGGCTCACCCAATATGTGAATTATTATTTTTTTTATATATTATTTTTACCTACCCATATTTTCCGATACCAAGTAATCACACAAAGTCCGAAAGTTCATCTTCTTACAGTTTATATATTTTATAATTTAACTAGCTGTTGCCTGCGGCTTTCCCCGCGTTACTTTTTTTCTGGTCTTGTTTCCGCTACCCATGCCTATGTGTTATTTCAGGCTGTTATCTATTCTTGTACCAAACTACAGCCAGATCCGTTAGAAAGTAATTGAATAACAAATATCTAAAACATACAAACATCTTCACAAACTATCACGGAAGTAGGATGGGTAATGGGAAAAAAAGAGGCGTGACTTTATCTACGTGTTAAAATTATAAAATAATACTATTACCGAAATTAACGACGTGATAGTGAGAACAGACGGCCAGGACCTACTTACTGAACAACGTCTGATTCATTGATGTTGTAATGAAATAAAAGCACCTATTTTTATTAAAAAATGTTCTCTTTGTCTAGAAGGAATCGTTTCTAATTAATCATGCCTTGTGTGTACCACTCGTGTGGCTTGAGGTAAGTCTGCGACCGCGACGGTGGCGCCGGACAAGACGCGCCCACGTGGCAGCCCAATAATTAGCTTGGTCAATACTGCATGATAAAAAGAGCTACTTCATATAGCGTATTCTTGATATTTGCCATTTGTTTTTATTTTCTCCGCCAACATCCATAGACATAACGCTGTGTTTACGCGCGCCCTCCGAGGAGGCTCGTTCCCTCGCTCCTTTTGCTTGAGTTTCGTTTAGTTATCAATAAATTTTGATCAGCGCGTTACGGAGGCTACTACAAAACATCTTGCCACTCTCAGATAAAATAAATTTCATCGAGAATTTACGCTTTGTTACGATGAAACTGCGGAACGTAGGCGTGATATCGAACACAATAGGTACTTAATAAATACAAAATACGTCGTTTATTTAGGTTCAGCAATATGCTCGAATACAATATCTATACAAAGCACAACAGTCTCGATACGAAATGACGCACGGTATTCATGGGTAGCAAATGAAGAGGCAGCGCACATGCTTATGTCGACCCGCCAACTAAAAGACACGTGGGGGTGGATAAAACGCGCAATCGCTTCGTTCCAATTGCATTCATTGTTGACAACTTCCGATAGTACCCAGCGGTACAATGTGTGTCTTAAGGTGAAATTCCACAAAAATAGTGTGCATACATTTGTTTACAAACATTTTGTGCAACACACCAGCAGTGTACGTACTAAGCTGGTAGCGTATTCAGCTTCCATCTCTACTAATAAGGCTGTGCGCACCTTTGTAAGTACACCTTTCAGCATACTTGTCTACGAACTTATTTACTGAGCAGAATGTTCAGTTTGTACGCGTCGACACGAGTCCACTGCCTGAACGTGTGCGCGCTCTAAAGTATACAGTTGTGCGCTAACATTTATAGAATGATCGCGCACAATTTGTTATTGTTTGCTTGAGTGGTCGACCAGGTTCAATATATCTATCGCACACTGTGCATTGCAGTGCCGCACAGTTCAGCACAGTGGTGGAATTCTACCATTAGGGTTGGTAAACATTACTTCAAGTATTTGCCGATTTCATAAGGAGAGCATTCCTGGCAAGAACTACGATAATTTAATAAAACTACGAAAATTTAATTGAATACAAGTACTTCCTACTTGAATCTGCGCATCTACAAACATCCGCCGGCTTTATAACGCTAATCACACAAGCAGGGAGTGCCTAAGACAACTGTATCGTTTTTCAAAACCCTAATGTAAAATGTAACTAAAATTGTGAAACAAGTTGTTTTGAACCGGACAGAAGAAAAATGATACGTTGGTAGCAAGCGTGCTCGTTCCGTAAGAAAGACGTCGCGAGTGATTAATGGGCGCACGTCCAGACGCCGCGCCTGGACTGTGACGCCCTCACGTGCACTCCTGGGAGGTCGCGGTGCACCCGGCGATAGGAGAGGACATCGAGAACACTGTACCCACGACTCCGATCAGTTGTTTACGTAAACATTACTGTACGTATAATGCTGTACTCGACTATCCATGTATCGTTACATACAAGCACCACACTAAGCCGTTGGGACGTTACTCACTAAACATAACATAGACTGATTTAAAAAAATCTCGCTTTGTCTACGCATCAAAGATTATGAACTATGGTAATAGAAAATTCCTACATACTAGAAAAGGCTTGTGCGTAACTGCAGGTAACTATTGAGCCGCTGTAGTTGAGGAGAGGAGGCCATTCGGGCGTCGGAAGTCGCAGAATGACCTCCATCCCCCACGAGCACGAACCTGGAAGTGACGGGTGGAGCCGCTTGTCACTCTAACTAGCAGAAGCAGGCCGCGGTGGGGGTCCCCATACCCGGGGACTAAATGAGGACTCCGTAGTCCCCACACCCTAAAAGGATCAGCTCGAAAGAGATAGCCCTGGGTCGGCCGGGGTGCCTTCGGCAACCTACGACCCTCAGACGGCTTGCATTTTAGTCCGTTCAAGTTCAACGTTACCTCCCTCACAGGCATCAGCGAGGGAGGGACTTTTTGCATGATAAAATAGCTATAGGTACGTCAATAACATGCAACCCTCAGCAAGCACATTACTATAGACTTTTGCTCTTCGCTGTACGCACTCCGCATGGCGAGTAGAGGTACAGATAATAAATTGTTGGTAATGGATAATATATAACAACAAACGATCAGTACTGTTTTATGTGCGAATCTTACACAAATCACAAAGTCGACACAATTAGTACAAGTGAACACAAAGCGAGTGCGCGATGTCCTACTGTCGACGTCGCGAGATGCACCGGCACAAGCCCTCACTGACTTACTGTGCGATCTTGTCGTCAACCAAAGTATAGAATTATCGTGTGCGTAATTAAACGCGACACACTGCACGCGCTCTGTATAACTCATTTTAAACACGAATTTCCATGTGGGTGGAAACAACTAACCAAGTCCAAGTTTACATAAAACACAACTCTCCCAAGTAGGTACATATAACACATACAAAGTGCTAAGTAATTTTGTCACAGTGTGGGAGTTAGAATAGGCCTGCGGTACTCCACAGTAATATGAGGGTAATTAGGCGCTGGGTCCAGTTGCGGCAAGTGGCGCACTGAGGAGAAAAGCGCCATTCAGTGAAGAACAAAGAACGAGCACTGAGAGTCGCGACCCTCCGCTCACACTTAAATAAGAACTAGAAATGTCCAAAAATCGTCCTCCTCCTCATTCTACAGCCGCCTCCGACTTTAACCAATTGAATGTTATTTACATTGATATTAGATATATATTAAGATTGGTTTGATGTCCAAAACAGATTGAAGCTTGCTGTTCGTATATTGCAGAGTGTAGTATACACTCTGCAATATACGAACAATATTTCTGCAGTTTGCTTTTTTTTAAATTAGCAACCGCAATTGCTAGTATAACTCCTCCAACTAAGCTAAATTGCTTGTGCTAGGGGTGGGTTCACGTTTAATACCTATAGTACTGAACGATGTACCGAACTACCGATACCAGTCTGTTGTCATGCAGTGAAGCACAGATTTAATACACACACAATTTTAAGGGCAAATCTTCAGGCGAGACTAAGGCGCGAGCTCCCGATACGTGTATAATTAGGTTTATATTTGCGACCGCTTCAAATCACAAGCTGTCGGGAACCCCAAAAGCGGCGAACTATTTGTGCAACAACACGGAACTGCACTCAGCGCGGCTCAATGCAGACGTAAGTTCGACGGCGATGCCGACAGAGCCGAGCCGCTGAAACGAGCAGCCAGCTACACCACAGCACACTGTCAAATGCTCACTGCGCAGCACCGGTTAGTTAGTAGCGCCTGTTACGTACAATTAAAAGGCAACAGTTGAGCCTATGAGTAACAGTAATGTAAAAATACTGCCCGGCTGTCTGTCTACTGACAGTCATTCGATTTTATTGACAATGCATGATTTTGTGCCTCGACTGTTATCCATCCGTCCTCGAATTTTGTTAACTACAGCTTATATTGTTTCTCTGATGATGGAACGTTAGACTTACTAACAGAGCATTAAATTCTGATACACAAATGTACGTGTAATTACGCTTATCTGTGCCAACTGTCCCGCGGCCAATGTTCCACTTTTGCTACAAGCCGCCGGTCTCGCGTAAAGCGGTGATCATAGTCGCCCTTATCTCTTATTGTTCAACTTTCGCGAAGGAATCAAGGGCTGTTTAGTATTTTAAGCGCAAAGAGAACATCGGACGGAACGCATGCGAGGTGCACAAACAATCTTTATTATTGTGTTAATTAAGTCTCGATCTTTTACTCGCCCTGGAGCTGTCAAGTGACGGAGCCACGCCAACATAATAAGGGCGAGTGAAAGTCAATAAGTGGGATTCGTTAATCGTCACCGCTCACCACCGAACGCTTCTGAACGCGATAATGATGGCTTGCTTGTGCTGTGATGTGCGCGCCACACTACGTCGTTCTTTCATTGGTGTCCTTCCACCTTAGTACACTTAGTGCGTACTTGTTATATAGCACAATATATGATAATATAAACTAATCGGTATACCATGAAACCATTTTATATACTTACAAAGGAATATTCAACACCGACCTAGCAAAACAGTCAATACCGTAGAAGTTAAGAAGCATAATTCTTTGTGAGCTTCAAGAGAGTCGATAGGATAGTCAAATTAAAAGGTTATTGAATGAATGTACAACAATCAAAATAATTGCAATAAAAAAGGTTTATCTTAAATGGGTCGAAGTTTCATGAGATACCTGTGCAGTAGTACGAGCAACGTCCCGTTCTGTCAGATTCGTTTTCAATTAAGTACCGCCGCTCCGTCCGCGCGCCGCCGGGAAGTACCGGGACGTCGACTTTAATCACACGCAGGCAGCCAATAATACTAGCGGAGCTGCGAGCCACGCTGATTGGAAATACCTCCGCGCGACTGTATGGCGCGGTAAGTGGGCGGGCGGCGTGATTGTCTACTTCTTATTAACTTGTACTTTGTGTTAAAGCGCTGTATTCTTTTTCTGTCTAGCTCCAGTTCTAACCATCAAACATTTTTGTTCTTGTAGCTGTGACCGACATGTTCAAGGTCACTGCTTCCACAAGGAATCTCGGAAATCTTGTAATGATTTACGATAGATAATATCTTGATTGACAGCCTCTGTGGTGTGGCAGTGTGAAAGTTGCTTCTACGCAGGAGGCGCAGGTTCGATCCTCGCTCAATATAATTATTTGTATGCACGAATGTATTTGCATTGGCCTGGTCGTGCCTCGGAGAACACGTTAAGCCGTCGGTCCCGGTTGCCATACCAACATCTATGGCAGTCGTTACGGGTACTTGGAGACCTAATTGTCCAACAACTGGTCTAACTGCAATGTTTCGATGTCGCCATTGAGTTGGGTTGGTAGTCGCTCCACGGAAAATATCGAAGTTCAACCAAATCCGCACTTAGACTGTTACCCCCCACTCCGAGGTGTAAGCTTCGCATGCAACTGGGATTATCGCTAAGAGGAAGAATACGATAAGATATCAATATCTTGATGCCGAGTGGCTGAACCACTATTACAATTTAGCGAGAACAGAAATGCACCGAGACTAATTACTGCGAGCGGCCCGGGACACGCCGCTCGGAGCCAATGAACAGGCTAACTTAGAAACAACCACTAACACAGTTTCACTGCCTTTGTGAATAGCTGTTCATGTACATACAATGTACACTTAAACGAATCAGTTTTTTATTTAAAGATAGAGATCTCTGAGCTATGAAGTTGGACATCCCTGGGGTGACAAAATCATATTTTCCTTGCAAAATTCGTCAACAGGCAATAGATAACTGAGTTCGTGTTTGAACAGCGCTCGCTTGATTATAGCTCCATGCACTTATAAATAACACCACATCTAGTAACATAACAGTGCGTGGACTTAATTCCTGAGTCTTATTTTTAGAAAAGGCGAATAGATCAAATGTAGCTCCTAACAAAAATTAAATTGTGATAATTGAATTTCGTGTCGTTACGACTGCGGCTATTAACGTATACTGGCAGCACGGTGTGCTGTACCGAGCATATAATGCAATCAATTATCCGATTGCTATCCACCATTGTCACGGTAACGTGGACCAGTTATTAAGGCAGGTTTAGCTCTTTCCATCGCTTACGTTGTGATAAATAGCTATAAGCTACGGTTCTTAAAAGACTTTCGCAACATGGAAAGTAGCATTTGTTAGCCACGCGACGCTTACTCGAGCATGAAGTATACACAGATGTCTGCGACTGTTCATGTCTATAATTTCAGTGTTACAGGAGTTATTGAAGCCTCTTAAACTAATAATACTAACGATTTTTTTTTCAATTTACAAGTAAGCATACCTACTAATAATTACATCACAACAGCACAAGTTAAGTTCCCAGCAAATAGTTAGTTTGCATTGTATTTTATATGCAACAGGTCGAACTATAGCAACATCGAATACGAACTAGCATGTCGTACAAAGTTTTTGAAATATTTGTTGACAGAACTCTCTGAGAAACAACCCTCACTCATGAATGTTCATTTTCCCTTGCACTTGAAAAGATGCTGCGCTCAGAACCCAAACTTCTAAACGCAACCGATCACTGTAACAACAAATTCCACCAAGTGTCATCAATAAACAGTATAAAAAAATTATCTCTGTTTTATATTTTTATATGATTTAGTCAAATTCTTACCGAAAATAATATTGATTGTGTTGTTAGTTGTTAGGTTACAGTATACATAATTTCATAGACTTTGTAAAGTCCAGATCCCGGGAGCTCTGTCGCAAAACTTAAACGATCTTCCCTGGAGATGGCACTAAAGTATAGATAATGAGGGTAAATCTTCGATGAAAACCTACGTAATGTTTTCTGAACAAAATGATGTTTGAATCTTGACACAAAACGGCAATTTGAGGTTTAACGTTATCTGAAAAGTTGACTTTCGCGCCTCAAGCACATCAATTGCGTTCATTCTTGCGAATTACAGCGCTGATGACTGAGCTGCACTCGAACTAATTGCTACGGAAACAGGACCAGGATACAATGCACGTGAAGACACGGGTAACATTTTATTCATCTATTCATTCATTAATTTTTAGCAAAACCTTATTTGACCCAGAAGGCTTAAAGTAAGTAGACAACTTCCTCATTTAGTAATCATCACGAAGGAAGGAATATGATTTTCCTTCTCCATGGTAATCATCTTACAATATCCCCTGTCAGATAACATTAATCAAAAAGTCCCGCAAGCTAATGTAAAATGTAGCGTGGGAAACGGTTGGTGGAGTATGTGGCAGTTCCCTAGTGACGACGACGCCACCCGGGAATTACGGGAACATTCGGGACATAAAATAAAATTAATTGTAAAATTCTTCAGTGATCCTGTGAAATATGAGACGTATAGGAAATGAGACGATAAATCCACCATCGCTTCGATATTGATAGCACCGCCGCACTGATAGTAGCCCCGAAGCGGCGCCGCGGCCTGCGGCGAGCCGCGGCCCTCCGACAATGCGCGCTCGTTACAGATTGTTGTAGCAGACGTGCTGTTCCCTGAGCGGCTGTCTACGAGCAGAAGTCGGCTAATGCATTTAGAACTTCCGCCTGATGAAAAGATTCACTTTGCTTGTAGACCCTCGTGAAATAAGAATGTGCCTTATTAAGAAGCTGCTCGCAATAATATTTAACTACACAAAAAGTGGTATACGTTAAAGAAATGATGGGCACCATTTTTGAGTACACGCTTGAGGCAAGCCCAAAACTTGTCACACACCTCTCCTATTATACCCCAACACGAAGCTACAGACCTGGCCGGTGAGAAACGGGGCTAAATGAACCAGGTGGGTGCAAATTTTTTTTTTTTAATATTGAAAATGTATTTGACACAACAAGAAATTATAAGTAAAACTAAGATTCTCAAAAAGACAGGTCATTTCGGTGGGACTTTCTACCCGACAGGTGATCCACAAATTATGCTTAGTTGAGAACTCTTTTACCTACTTTCAACAGATAACATCAAGATGTGTAAGTTGTGTTCCAATGGTTCGTTTAGTCCCGTTACTCACCGGCCAGGCCTGCAGCTTCTTGTTGGGGTATAATAAGAGAGGTAACTAGTTTTTAGCTTGCCTCAAGCATGTACTCGTATTAAAAAATGGTGCCAGCTCTCGTACTATTTAGTGATCTAATGAAAATAATAATACAATAACTAGTAAACTTAACACTACAGAGGTACCTAATACAATCACGGTGTAATAAACTCTCAATCTGAGCATCGCGAGGGGAGGGACGCCGCAGGACGTCCCCGGATAGAAAGTAAAATGATTAGTTCCGTCTCGCTAGTGTTGTTCTATCACATATTTACGTAGCCCCGGTACGACCCGGACTGGGCCGATAGCGCGAGGCCACTACACAAGTTATATTTCTGTATTGTATTAGCGATATTTCCGTACTTCAAAAAGTAGCACTTCGAAACAAAAACGTAGGCGCGCGATCCGTGCACGCAACAGTCGGTCGGTGCAGGGGGTTTAGTTGGCGGCATACACCTTGACCCCAAGTCGCGAGAGAAACCAGATATTGGCGCACGCGGATTGGTTTGATGATGAACCAGAAATTGGTTGCTGGATTTGATCTCCTCTGCCGCCAGTTCAAACGTTGAATTCATTCCAAATGCACACTTATGTAGGCTGATCAAAATATAATAATTTTGAAAGGAAGTAACTAAAACAAAATTTCTTATTTTTTTTTTATTAAACAAATTTAAAAAGTTGTCCCAACGATCACCAGCGGTGGCCGGCTTAGCGGTGGCAGTTGGGAGTAAGCCTGACAAGAAAGAATCGTGCGACTCGTGGCCACGCGCGGTGGTCGAGCGGTCGAGCGCGCTCTCATGTTTGTCGGTCTGTCGCGCCTAGTCCCACTCCTCGTCCGAGCGAGCCTCGCCACGCGAGCCCGTTTGGGGAGGCGCTCGATGTTTCATTACGGCAATTATGTTCCCAACAGTCTCATATCAGCCCAATTACGTGCCCCTGATGTTCCTGCTCAGAGAGACTTTTGTATTATGCTGCGGTACGATATCTTTACCCATAACAATCTGATATATATTTGTAATATTGCTTATCTATACACAGTGGTGTACATCCTGCTACTGAGCTACTTGTGGCAAACTGTTGTTGTACCAACCAACCCAACCCAACAGTACCGCTTATAGGTATCCCAATTGAGGAATCCAAATGCGGAAGTCTAGCAGTGTAATATGTAGGGGAAGTAGCCCTACAGAATACCGCTACCATAAAGACCTCGTGTGGTAGGGTATGGTAGGGTAGTCAGGGCTCACTGGAGAGTTTTTAGGCTGTCGGTAGGAAGACTAAAGGCTCGACCGAGTTTATCTTCTGCACTGAAAGCACAGAAACCCTCTGTTCTCACAGGTCGGCGACACGATAATGACCCCCCTGCTGTTGCACACGTCCATAGGCCACCGTAACTACTTTCAACCAGGTGGGCCGTGTGCTTATAAGCCACAAAAAAAAATCTACAGTAAAACTGTAAGTTTCAGCAAAAGCTTAAGCAAACTTTATAAAACTTTTATTTCATAACCGCCCCAGCGCCAGACAGATGTTGAGACAATAGGATTTAATTATTTAATTTATTTAATACGATATTATATTTTTTTATATTGGTCACATCAATATGAAAAAAATCTCTTCACTTGACGAGCTAAATATAAAGTCTCAACAAACGGTCTCTACAACTGGCAGATTTATAAACATTTTTGTGTTTACTGATATCACATCGTTCACAGCATACCTATATTTCTACAAGGTGAGCACGCTCAGGGCCGAGAGGGGAAGTCAGTTACAATAAAATAGAACTACTTTAGCCAATAATTGAAATAATACAAAATCACAATTAACTCTACAAAATAACAGCTAGGGAACTGAGAGGAGTCTCGGTAATATGATAATACAAGTTTGTGTGTTTATTTAATGTAAATTCAACACAGAGTCGCCCCGTGTCCACCTTGTCAAAGGATACGTAATTAGAGAGATGACCGCGGCGCGGCTCGGGAATTGTTCCAGTGGACGGGATTAAATCACAGCCTCTGCAACATGTCAGGGCGACCGACAGCTGCGCGCAGAACTTGTTGCGAAAGCAGGACGTTGAGGCTGCAGCCCTGGCTCCAACAAGCCGCTGCTTTGTATTACTTTTTAGAGAGGGCCATCAAAGTGATGCACTTACTACTACTTACTGTAGTATATTACAATATCTTCTCATTTAACGTGATTCAACATCCATGGGCAGTAGGATTTACATATACTCGTATTTAGACACGCCAAAGCATTCAACACACGTATTTCATCAGTATTTTTTAATATAATACATTTATTAGCCCATTGAAGCTTACCGGTTACTCTAAAATCGACCAAGTGGAGAGTACGATGAAAGGTTAATGTAAAAAAGAAGATATTGTTTTCATAGAAGAACTTAGAAATGTCAAAACAAGACACAGAAGACCAGAGTCATGTTTCTACACATTAAACTTACAGTAGTAAGTTTAATAAATAAATGAAAGGGCTTGACTAGTAGATCAATTTAAAAAGTGATTATAATATATGAATATATATTATAATCACTTTTTAAATACATATATAATATATGATTATAATATATAATGATAATATATTGAAATTATTAATAATATTGGATTGTTAAGTACTCCTAACTTTTTGAACATCCAATATTATTAATAATATTATTTTACACTTTTTAAATTGATCTACTAGTCAAGCCCTTTCATTTGATACCCATATTGAGCGAGTTGAGAAAAAATATCTACTCCGTCATTTTGTAGCGGCGCCCATTTTGAACTAATTTTTGTCAAACATAGCGAAGAACACTCCCGACTAATATACCTATCAAACAAAAAAGACTAAATCCAAATCGGATCATCCGTTCAGGAGCTACAATGCCAAAGACAGACAGACACACACACACACAGACACGTCAAACTTATAACACCCCGTCGTTTTTGCGTCGTGGTTTATAAAAAGGTTCGATGTACAAGAGGGTTCAGCTATTTTTAAAATTATTATTATTATATTCATTTATTTCAAGTGACCAAGACTCAGTGCGTTAGTAACAATTTTTCTTACTCCTATGTTAGTTTTAATATTCTAATATCTTATCCTAATAACAAATTGACAGTCTGCATGCGAATCACCACCACCCGCCCACCACCTAGGTGGAAAGTTTGCAGCAGCGACCCACATACAAACAGTCAGTCAAGTCTGCTCGCTATACAGCTCAGAATACTGTTGGAGCTGGCCCGCACCCGACGCACCAGGGAAGCACATCGCTTTCTCATAGTAGCGTAAAAGCAATCTACACGAGCCTCGGCAAACATCCCTGACGCGCTACAGTAACGGGACAGCCCCATCAGCACTCTGAACGCGTTATTATATTGAATACGAAGGACACTGTACGATTTCTGCGAATAATCTGCCCACAGTTAAATTAAAACAAATTACTTAAAGATTAATGGTCTACTAAATACAACGTCGCCGCGTCGTACAATACACAGCTGGTGGCGGCCGCACGTGCGATGCGATGAGCGGTAATGTGTCAAGATTGAGATGAGCCAAGCTGACGTGTGATGTGCAGTCCCAGCGTGCTGACGTCACCATACACCGCACTAAGCCATTCATTATGTTGTATGATGTTACGTGTTAGGCACATGCAAATCAAACATCATTACTTCAAAATCTCATCCGAAGGGTGTCGTAAGAGGCGACTAAATGGAAACATACGCAAACCATATCACTGCGAGAGAAGGAAAACTCGAAATAAAACCCTGTACTAACCCGTCTGGCCAGCGTGGAAACAGTAGGCCAAAACCTCCCAAAATTGGGAGAGACCTAGTCCAGCAGTGGACTGCGATGGGCTAGTTGATTGATTGATTGACTTCAAAATGGGAGCTTCTTAGAAACATCGTGACAAAGTTACTGTGTGACACTCAAAACTGACCAAGATGGTTGACCTTTTGCAAGATGGTAAAAAGTATACATTCGCGTTAAAATGAAACAGCTTATATACACGGACAACAATAGCGAACAATGATTTGGCGGATAGTAAACGGTTAGTTTTAGTAATGAGTACTATACTTGCAACGCCAGGCGGGCCACTCAAGTGTTAGGTAACATCCGCAGAAAGGAGGAGGGATGGGAATTAAGGGTTAAGATGAATTTTTATAAAGGGATATAAGTACGCATCATAAGGGGGTACCGCACGATATCATTCAACGCGGCGAGTCTCCTCGCCGGATCGCCACCATGGATCCTGGAAGCGAGATCCCTTTCGGCGCTATACCGGTTCCGAAAGGCGGCGCGGGAGCGGGGTCACAATCCCGAGCCCGAAGAAATTCGGGCCGTGAGATCCCGGATCCACAGGAAAATGGTGGCGGAATGGGAGCTACGACTTGGGCGACCAGGCGCAGGGCGCGCCGTAGTAGCGGCGGTAAGACCCATCATGGGGGAGTGGCTAGAGAGGCCACACGGCAGCCGCTCGTACCGTCTGACGCAGATGATCACCAAGCACGGGTGCTTCGGGAAGTATCTGCGTCGGATGGAGAAAGACCCAACGTCCGAGTGCCATCACTGCGACGCGAGCAAGGACTCAGGGCCGCACACTTGAGAGATGGCCCTGGGTCGGCCGGGGTGCGAGGGACATGCCTGTCAACCTCACCTTCGGCAACCAAAGCGACCCACAGGCGGCGTGCGTTTTAGTCGGTTCGAGTCCGACATAACCTCCTCCACCGGCTCCGGTGGGGAGGTATCCGTGGGGATTTTGCGCACGTAAAAAAAAAGGGATATAAGTAATTATGCTGTTGACTAGGTTATACTGTCATCATCGAGCATGGCATAGAGCAAAGGAAGTCAATGGTAACTCAGATATTTCCGGCACAAGTAAAACCTTGCTTGATTTTACTTATATAAATAAGTTAAATCAGTTCAATTTTGAAAAAAATTCGATGGGAAGAATACTTGATCTTGTACTTTCCACTGTCTCGTGCTCTAGAGTTGGTACTTGTTTGTATCCTATTAGTAAAGTAAGTAATCTGCATCCACCCTTAGGTATTGTTATAAATTTTCAGGCTGATACTAGGCTTCCTTATAATAAAGTTCAAAAACGACCAAATTTCTATAAAGGCGACTACTCATCATTGTGTGATTGTTTAAAAGATATTAATTGGGATGAATTGTTTACTGGGTATAGCGATGTAAATGAAATGCTTGAGATCTTCTATAGCGTTCTTAATGACGCTATTGACAATTACATTCCAATGCATGTAACAAAAAGCAGTAAATACCCACCTTGGTTCAGCCGAAAATTAATAAAGCTACTTAACAAAAAACATAAACTTAGGAAACGAGTTAAAAAATACAATAACCCGTTGGATGAAATAGAATTAAGATATATTGGAAAATGTTGTGATCGAATGTCTACGGAATGCTTTAACAATTATATAAAATGCATGGAAGAGGTAATAATTAAGAGTCCGAAGCTTTTCTGGTCTTATGTGAAGGCTAAGCGAGGAGGTTCTAGTGTATATCCTAGGTCAATGTCTGATGGCTCAACAGCCACCGCAGAGGGTACCGTGATTTGTCAAATGTTTGCCAACTATTTTACATCAGTCTATAACCTCGAGCAACCTGTAGATAATACATATAGTTCTGAGTATATTCAATCCTTAGAAAAACACAGCTTGTCTATTACGAACCCAATTATTAGCCACGAATTATTGTTAAAAAAATTACAAGCTTTAGATATACACAAAGGTGCGGGACCTGATGGTATCCCACCTGTATTGATTGTAGCATGCTCGTCAGTGTTGGTATTTCCGTTTATGCATATTTATAACTACTCGCTTCAGACTGGCGTATTTCCCTCTAAATGGAAAATTGCAAATGTGGTCCCAATTCATAAATCTGATGACAATGACTTAATTTCAAATTACAGACCTATATCAATTTTGTCATCTTTTGCTAAAATTTTTGAAGCACTAGTATGTCCATATATGCAGAACCATTTAAAGTTATACGTAAGTGACTACCAACATGGCTTTGTAGCAAATCGATCCACCCTTACTAACTTGGTCCCATTTACTGAGCAATTAGCTAACGCAATTGATGCTGGTCACCAAGTTGATGTAATTTACACCGACTTTAGCAAAGCATTTGACAAGGTTTCACATAAAATATTAATTGACAAATTACAAGCATATGGCATCTGTGGGTCTTTGCTGCGGTGGTTGACTTCGTACTTGTCAGAAAGGCTTTTTTTTGTTGTCGTTAATGGTTACCAATCAAACTTACAGCATATCTCATCCGGCGTGCCACAGGGCTCACATCTGAGGCCTATATTGTTTAATTTTTTATTAATGATATTCCAAATTGCTTTCGATATTCTGAAGTATTTTTGTATGCAGATGATCTCAAATTTCTAAGAACAATTAAATTGAAGGATGATGTTAAGCTTATTCAAAGCGATCTCAACAGCCTTGTACATTGGTGCGAAAATAATAGAATGCTACTAAACACTAACAAATGTCATCATATGAAATTTACAAGAAAAATATGTCCTATTAGTTCCGAATACTTTATAAATGAAGCCAAAATTAGTGAATCTGACACAATTAGAGATCTTGGGGTGATATTTGATAGGAAGTTAACTTTCATACCCCACATGGATCACATTATAAAAAAAGCCTCTAAGATGTTAGGTTTTGTTTTGAGAACCTGTGGGGCATTCCGTGGTAATAAAACTAAAATGATTCTTTATAACAGTCTAGTTAGGAGCAACTTGGAATATTGCAGTGTGGTCTGGCGGCCGCACTACGCAACACATTCCTTGCGTATTGAACGTGTCCAAAAGCGGTTTGCTTGGCATCTTGCATTCTATAATGGAAATTCCAAAAAAGTTTACTCTTATAGACGTAGATTAACGTATTTTAAACTTAAATCCCTTGCTTTTAGAAGAAACTTTATTGACGCAATGTTTGCCCTTAAAATTTTATATCATAAAATTAATTCATCACCGCTCTTGGCACTGTTCAGATTTAGAGTCCCGGCAAGGCTCCCGCGCAGAGCTATTACACCACTATGCCCACCGTTGCGAAGGACAGTTTTCGGTGCTAACTCCCCTTGCGCGAGGTTGTCCAAAGTTATTAATAGTTGCAGCGATCAAATTGACATTCACTGTGATTCACTCAACAAACTGAAATCGATTCTTTACTCATTGCCTGATATTGATTAGTCGAGCTATTCTTCTTATTCCTCTTCATTAGTCTACTATTAATATTAATATTATAAATAAATTGCATGTGTACGTGATGGTGTAGATTCAACTGATCATCACTATTACATTACATACTCATCTATCAGTCACCACTCCACTACGGAGCGAATAAATTGTTGTTGCTTAGGTATATATAAAGTTTGTACATGTTGTGTCCATTTGTAAGTGGTTATTGCATTGCACTGTGTTTTCATTATTATTGCATGTTTTAGTTATAGTTTAAATGTAAATAACTGTAAGTGGACCTGATTATATAAATAAATAAATAAATAAATCATCGGAAGAGGAGCTGCATGTGATGGTCAATATCCTGCATGGTGCCTTGAAATCAAACGGATGAATCAAATCAAATCAAATCAAATCATCTTTATTTCAAAGAACATGGTTACAACATCAGGTTTTATAATTTTCACAAGTACAGCACATTCTGCCGTGTGGCGTTGAAATAATAATACCTATTGATGGATACAAGTCAATCACAACTAATTTCGCTGTCGTTAGGACTCCAGCCAGTCATATTAAAACAAAATTCACAATGTCAGAGCAAAAATAATAAAAAAAAAAAAAAAGAATGGATCAGTGAAACTTTAAATAAAATGCTAAATAAATTAAATTAAAATAAAATGAGATAAAACAGCTAATTGTTGGATAATCAATTTGAAAGAATTCCATTAAAAATTAAATTTAATCAATCAATAAAAAATTAAAAATAAATAAATAAGATGAAATTACAATAAAATACCCAAAGTCGAAATAAAAATTTGAAAATTCAATTAATTAATTAATCATTCACTTTTAGCTGCTATTTCATCTCTTAAATATTCGTCTACCGCGTAGTAGCCCTTTTCGCTTAGGATTCCATACAATTTCCTGCGGAATGGGGCTCCTTTGAGTTCTTTTAACCAGTCTGGTAGATGGTTATACAATGTTATGCACATATTAAACGAGTTTCTTTTGCACAACTCTAAGGTCATCTTTGGGATGTGCAATCTATTCCTATGCCTTGTTCGGCTGTTTGGCATTTCTCCCAATTTAATAAACAGGTGTGAATGTTTTTTGACAAAAATGCACATTTCCAGTATGTATAAACATGGTAGGGGAAGAATTTTATGTCTCTTAAACAGTGGTTTGCAACTAGTTAGCCTATCTACCCCATGCATTGCACGGATGCATTTCTTTTGGGCTACAAATGCCCTATCCGCTTCCACAGAGTTACCCCATATGACAATTCCATAGCGGAGCACCGAGGATACGTATGCATGATACGTTATAACTGCTGTATGTAAATTAACAATTTGTCTAATTCTACTGAGTACGTATACAAAACTATCAATTTTAGTCAAGATCTTATTGATGTGCGACTTCCAGTTACAAAACTTGTCCATCGCAAAGCCCAGGAACGTACACTCGTTACAAGTACTGATGATATTGTCCTTGTGTGTGATTTTAAGGTCTGTTACTTTACTCTTATACGTTTGGAATTGCATTATGTTTGTTTTAGACGTATTTATTTTTAAGTTATTAATATCTAACCATGTATTCGCACTGTTTAGAGCTTCTTTTATATTGAATTCAAGATCGTCATTGTTTTTGCCTTTGACAATTAAAGTTGTGTCATCGGCGAAAAGTATACACTCTTGATTTACAGCTTTTGGGAGGTCATTTATATAGAGTAGGAACAGGAGAGGAGAGATCAGACTACCCTGTGGTACACCGTAGCCATTATGCCGATACTCTGATCTGAATTTTTTTTGTTCGTGTTGTTCAATTTGTGTTATTTCAACGCACTGTAATCGATTTTCTAGGTAGCTCTTAATCAAGTCATTGGCGGTTCCTCGTATACCATAGTTGTACAGTTTGGCCAAGAGTGTTTTGTGGCAGACAAAATCAAATGCCTTCGTCATATCAAGAAAAACGCAAGCAATTTTAGATTTAGCGTCAAGGGTCTCTGTGATCTGTTTCACTAATGAGAAGCAAATGAATGGAAATGAGAAGGAAATGAAGTGAATGTAAGTAAACGAAAGTGATGGGTTTTGAAAGAGAAGATATTATGACAAACTCATTAGTATATATAAAGTTTATGGACAAACTGCACAGTTCTGAGTGAAGGAGAAAGAATAGAACAAGTGCAGGAGTTCGCGTGTTCGGGTTCGAAGTTTGCGAGTTTGGACCACAAACTTAATATTTACTTGGACACGCGGAGACGTAGACGATGGATGAAACATTGTAGAAACAGATTTGTGGAGCGAGAGCAACCCGGTAATGGCCGACTGAGATATTCAAATGTCAATCAGATCAAACCCATTTTACAGAAAGGCATGTCAAGAATATCTAAAAAAAAATATGAAAGTAGAAGTAGCGAGAAACGTATGCCAGGATCGTGGAATGTGGCCTCTGCTTACCCCATTGAGAAAGAGACATAACTTATGTATGTATGTTTATGTAGATTAGTAACACTGAAAGTGGTAGACTATGTTATTTCTGGGATCCTGCCGTTTGGCAAAATATGTTTCCTCAAATTTCACTTCCCAAAAAACTTATCGCATAGTTTCATTTCCCAAAAGAATCTTTAGCAAATTTATATTTCGCATTTTAATCACTTCGCCAAATATTCATTTGGCAACTTTTTACTTGGTCAATTTTTATTAAGTCAAATATACATTTAGGCAAATGCTTTATTTTTTTTTTAAATATATTCCAAAAGTAAGCTCGTTCGTAATTATGAATAACGTAAAAATACATTAATTTATTAATTTCATATATGTTACGTAGGCTAGATCGGAACTGCCAGAAAAGTGGGTTAAGTTAGGTTAGAACTGTGGCCGGAATTGATTTGTTTAATAGCAATATAATTATTATAGAAGTTCTTACCGGTAAATTATTTGTCCATATGTTATGCCAAACCATATTTGACTACCTAATACTTGGTAAAATGAAATATTGCCGTGTAATTATTTGTTAAACAATAAATTAACAATAGTAGTATTGCTAAATGTTTTTTTGCCAAATGAACATTTGGGAAACATACTTTGGCATGTGACACTTTGGGGAACGTTTTTTGGCAAACATTAGTAAACCGTTATTTCTATCACAAATATGTCAGCTCAACCCGGACAGTAAGTACCACATTGTAACTGCGAATACTTTACGCGAGTATTTAATCTAGTGAAACTGGAAAATACCCATATAATACATGTTTTTAAACATCGAAATATCTGAGGCGTGCAGCTAGATTCAGATAAAGGTATGTCTGCTATCATAGCAACACACAAAACCGCCAAATGAATATTGGTTTTGCGGCCAATTTCTCATATATTTTTACATTTGTTGTTCAAGTGTAACACTTATGTAGGCGAATATGGATGAGAATGTCAGGTTGCGCTGACCATAAATAAAAGCGACAAGGAATAAATACGCGTACAATAGTATACGCTTGACACTTGGCTACCTATTTCATATATCGATACCAAAATACGGGTCGCTCTGGAGTGTGCTTAACCTTTTGGAGTACATCCGCGATTCGCCCTGTACTCTGTATAGTCCTTCGTGAAGGCTCCCTCGCCCGCGACTCTCGCTCGTGGGTCCCTCTCGTTAAACATTCAGCGTTCATTATAGCCGCACTTCACTACAGTCTTACGAAGCGAGCTTTTATCGTTAAATGTTTCACTTGACGTTACTAATTAATTTTATTATGTTACGAGTTGGTTTACTGCTGTAACAACTCATACCTGCGCCGCGCACTTGCTCAGTGTGACGGCGATACATTACAAACCCGTGAAGGTGCCATACACTGTATCCCAGTCCAGTCACGTGAGGTTTCACAAGCATGCCCTCAATCTAAGTTCAAATACAAGTAAAGTTGTCACAGAAAACAATATATTTATCAGTCATGGACGCCAGCGTCTGGCGTCAGCCGCTGTATAATCAAAATATGCGATCATAGATAAACTGTCAGTCAAATCTGCTCGAGAGTGCGCACTGGCAACAACCAAGTGTAAATTATTAGTTAAATTCTCTATTGACAGGGGCACCTGAATTATATTTTAGTGAAGCTGGTTAGGTGAATTATGTTCATGTATATATTGGTTCTTGCTGTCAAAATAATTATTTATTAATTTTTATTAATTAATTAATAGAAACACTTGCATAGACATAAGTAACCAACATGATAACGTTCACTAGTGGCATTTGACCATCAGTCACCTACATGTAGTACTACATAACATAATCTCACGCCTATATCCCCGAAGGGGTAGGCAGGCCACATTTCGCCGGTTTATGTTTAGGTCCCAATATAATAGGTGGCGAACCTTTTACCATTAACCGGGCACTAATAAAACTGCGATAAATACACACATAACTTCGAAAAGCATCGAAAAGTCTTTGGTGTGTGCCATGGTAAAACCTGGGATCTAACCAGAGACTTCGTCTCAGCAGTCCATTACCTATACCACTAGGCTACCGTGGTTTTTCATGTACTACCAAACTTACATAATATGCATGTATGTAGTTCCATATCAATATGACAAATAAAAGTGGTTTTAGCTTACTTCCAAGAATTGTTCATACCCACTTAGTTACAAGTTGTATAATTGAAATCAAACGTATAAAGGATTATTCAGAAATATAAAATATTACATACATACATACATACTATACAAAGACAATATCATGCGGAATAAAGAATATCTAAAAGAACCTTGCACGTGTTTATTTGTCAAGAGTTGGTGTTTAGTCGGTAATAAACAACGTAGGCAGTCGGAGCCATGGTGGCTGTAACATAATCTTGAACAGACTGCGGCTATAACTAAAACAGCTAGTGGAATACAAGGCAGCGTTACCGTTCCCCACTGATATACTCCACTCGCACTGCAGTTTAATATCGCGCACTACATTATTGAGAAGAATTACTGCGAAGTGGACGTGAGTCGTTAAAACAAGTGTTACAACAAAGAGCAGCAAGCGCAGTGACGTTGCCGGGCACTAATGAGCTTCGAAAAGTTCTCGCCGCAGACGATGCCGGCCCGGCGCGTGACGTGATTTCTTGGCAGCTCTTACCTTGGAGGCCTGATACTGTAGTATCGTATCATGTCTCCATCCCAACTTCTTAAAAGAGGTAAACATAATCGATTCTGTTGCAATATGAGCCGGTCGCCCGAATTTGTGCTGCATTCTTGCATCAGGCTGTGAATACTCGGGCACGTCCGTCCACTTAAGGATAGACAGATGTTTTACGAAACTCGCATTTTAGCAGCCATATTGTTAAGGTTCCACCATCGAAGACATTAGTCATCTTTCGGACACTTTCCTGGGCCCTGTTCTCGGAGGTAGTTAATTTCAGCTCTCACGGTTGTATACCACTAACGTTTTACGAAGAGCAGGGTATCCGATGATATTAGCTTACCACCACTTTTAAGATACCATAATGAAAAGGAAAGACCACTTTAGTAAACCTGAACCATATCATAACACTGTTGAACAATTATAGTTTAACTATGAATGGCATTGTTATTTCAGTCGCACGGCTTAAAAAAAAAATTGTTAAATCGCATTGTATATTGGATATTTGTTATGTTTGATACTAGCGTGATTACTTATGTGTTTTATATATTTTTCAGTGGTTATTAATGGATTGAAGCTGTATTTGTTTTCCTCATATCAGGGACAAACAAAAAAGGGACAAAAATGACATATCTGTGCGTAGCGCGAGCGGCGCGTCGCGATTCGACCCTTCTTCATTCGGTTATTGCCAAGGAAAGATTGAAGCCGTCTTTTGTAGTATTCTTGCGGCTACGGGTGGGTACGGGTGGTCACGGGCGTGAGGGAGGGAAGTAGTCGGCAGAATACAATATGCAGTAGAAATTCAAACTAGATCGTATATTCTTTAATCGGTATATAATTCACTTCATCGGGCTAATACCTGTTCAGGTTGCCCGCGAGGGAGCGATAGAAAGTTAAACTTTTTAAGTTCACTTTTTATCATCTTTCTTGTTTCGTGCCTCAATTTGTTTCAGCGATAGGTACAAAAAGTCACATCCAAACTCCAAAATCGTTTTTAACATCGAAAACACTTGATACAAACTAACCGCGGATTCAGACCTCGGAAACAACTTCTTATTATGTTCGGGGGCACCTGACAGTTCGCGGAAGTATTAGGAATAGTGTAAACGTCATTAGAGAGTGAGCCAACACTAACACACAAGAGTTTCAACTGGTTAGTGTCTGTGTATTATACTGGAATTGGACAGGAGTAGCCGTGGCCGAAATTACGTGGTACAACAAAGTAAGTGAGGTCGCGCGGGGAGCTGTGAGCGACATTTGGAGCATCGATTAGCGGGTACCTCAGAGGATCTCGAAAAGGAAGCTCGCGCTTCTTATGCCATCGCGATACGTAGTGGAGGCGAAGCTACGACGTGCTACGTTATCGCTACGTGCGTAGCATTCTCATATTATGTTTTTAATGCCGGGCTAATAGTATAATATAGTGCGAGTGTGTAAATTGTGTGCCATTGAAAGCCGAGCCGACAGGCGAGGGTACTAAGAGAGCCGAAGACGGTAATCATCGATACACACGTGTATCATACGACTTTATTAAAAATTAGTAAATGTGCAGTTGGTTATATGCAATGAAATGTTTTTATTTGCACATTTTTTGTTTATTAAACACGTACAAATTGAAATTATCTATTTAAATACGACGTTGTATGAAATGAACAAGAAGTAGGTTTATTCATTTATTTGTACTATTGGTCATGATCTTTTTTGTATCGAAACTTTTTTAAGAACAAAGCAACACAACTAATAATTTTTAAAATAAAGCTATAACTTACTAGTGAATTATAGCAAGAAAAAAGTCACAGTTTGATTATAGGTGCCATTATGTGCCTAATTTTTGTGAAATTAGAACCACTTTATGGGCAAGTGTGTTGATAAATAATTTTCACCCCTTCTATTCGAAAAGTCTCACTTTGTTCCTGTATAAGCGGGAGCAAAATAAAAAGAAAAAGTTTTCTGCTAAGGACTTTTTAGCGGGCGGAAAATTAATTTGAATTTAGAACATAATTATCATTTATAGAAATTGATCGCAAATTGTATGCCTTACTGGTTACAATTTGCGCTCAATTCTACGGTGTGGCGGCGCGAGTAGCCGTGCTAAGTAAAAAAAAAAGCACATTTAAACAAACAGAGACAAAAGCGCATTACTCATGTTTCTGTTTATTTGTACTGGAGATTGATGACGCTAGGTGGAACTTGTTACACATATTGAAATAGGCATTCGTACTTTTCTCCAGCTTTTTGGTATTACTTTATTTTTGATAATAAGAAAATTGAATGATTGTATTTAAACTATCATGGTTCACATCAGTATCAAAATAAACGGGATATTTACCATGTTTCATTGTTTGCATTTTCACTCAAAACAATGAAACATGGTAAATATCCCGTTTATTTTGATACTGGTACAAGTACCTTACTCAATAATTCTTAATCTATTCTTATAAATAAATATTTTCTTATGGAAAAAATTATGATAAAAAATTATGTTACCTCGGGCGATGGATTCAGTCGCACCCTCGCCGTAAATACTACTTTGCTCCCTTGTAATACAATCTACTATTAATTGCATGGTCGTACAGTAAAATTACAAAACATTGTCTACGGAACACACCTCTGCCTCACACAGGTGAGCACAATTTTTTGTTTACCCGCAGCGCCATTACAACATGGCTGCTCACGATACAAACACGACAAACAACTTTACTATGAATGTGTCTGTGATCCGTTTCCGCAATTATAGGTTCGAAAACTAAAACCAAACTTCACTGACTTCACTTAATATGACACTTTAAAATGAATTGAATGACGCACCTTGTTATGCAGACGGACATAAGATAAAGTAACCACTTCACACTTCACTGCCGCCGCGGGTGCGCTCGTACAGCGCGGTGCAGCGTGGAACGTTGAGAAGCGAGTAAATGCTTTAAATGCCTGTCTTTTGTGAATGTTGACGAACATATCAAATAAGGTCCAACCTCCGAAAGGACAAAAACTCAGCTATTTGCCCTCATTTTCTTCTATTACAAATCTATTCGTATCTGCGTTTCGGCATGCGGAATGTCCAGAACCAATAAACCGGTCGAGTGCGACTCGGGCTCGCGCACTGCGGGTCCCATACACGACTGAATTGAGGGAACATAATATACTGTCGAATTAGGAGCTCAGTATTTCTGGCATATTGTTGGATGACGTCACAACTAAGACGAACGCGACCGCAAGGTCAATAACAACAGGGCACGCCGTAGTAACGGCGGTAAGACCCATCATGGGGGAGTGGCTAGAGAGGCCACACGGCAGCCTCTCGTACCGTCTGACGCAGATGATCACCGAGCACGGATGCTTCGGAAAGTATCTGCGTCGGATGCAGAAAGAGCCAACGTCCGAGTGCCATCACTGCGACGCGAGCGAGGACTCAGGTCCGCACACGCTCACCGAGTGTCCGGCGTGGGAGACGCCGAGGCGGGAGCTTGTGGCGGCCCTGGGAGTGAGGGTTCTCACGCTCTCCACCTTGCTCGCGGCGATGGTTCGCTGCGCGGATGCGTGGGCGGCCGGCGCCTCCTTCTGCGAGCAAGTAATGCTCGTGAAGGAGGAGGCGGGGCGGGAGCGGCAGCGGGAGCGACAAAGGATCGCTAGACAAGCTGCCCGCGCACGAAGGCAACTCGGGCGTCGGAGGTCGATGAACGACCTCCGCCCCCCATGAGCGCCGGCCTGGGGGTGACAGGTGAAGCCGCCTGTCACCCTTGCAGAAGCAGGCCGCGGCGGCGGCGCGCGTGGCGCGCCTCCCCGTTTCCGGGGACGAGTTGGGGACTCTGTGGTCCCCACACCCGAGAAGAGGGCCAGATCGTGAGAGATGGCCCTGGGTCGGCCGGGGTGCGAGGGATATGCCTGTCAACCTCACCTTCGGCAACCGAAACGACCCACAGGCGGCGTGCGTTTTAGTCGGTTCGAGTCCGACATAACCTCCTCCACCGGCTCCGGTGGGGAGGTATCCGTGGGGATTTTGCGCACGTAAAAAAAAAAAAAAAAAAAGGTCAATAACAACAACTCGCCCCTTACACACGCGCCGTTCTCAAGTTATGGTTACAGCATCTACTCCCGCAGCCGCGATGTGCGCGGAGAGTGCCCCCAATTGGTATCCAATCATATGTGGAAAGAAAACAAATAACAAATTTTCATCTTATCATTTTACTTAACATTGTTCATTATGCCCTAACATCATTTAATTTTCAATGTTGGAAAAACAATTTTATATATATATTGTGATGGTACGTCACCTAACCAAAGCTGAGTAAATTTCGATTTTACACGTTCGACATAAAGCTATGTTGGAAGTGCCAGCTCCCCTCTTCTGAGGGGAGATATGAGTGCTCCTCCAGCCGCACAGATATTGTGAAATTCATCCAGAGACAATAATTTCCCCACTGGCATTGGCCGTCTCAATGGACAAAGTGTGCAATCGCGAATAGAGAATACTCAAGACATATACAATAAACAATTAAATACGCTGATGTCTGTTACTTATCTCGCATATATTCAATCGCACGTATAAATTCGGTTTACAAGCTACCGTACTTCATTGATTCGGTCTCCGTACCATAGGATTTCTAAATCCTAATCTTCCGTCTGTCATATCTGGTCGCACCGGCCTCTGTGCTTGAGAGAGCTGCACTTCGACGCTAGGTCTCCCGTGGGAATCGAACCACACCCGGTCCTAGTTATCACAGACGGCTGTAATTGCATTATACGATAGCAGGGTACGATCTCGGTACGATAACTTGCTCCTCACCAATACGCCCGATGCTCACCACATGCTCACCATCAAGCAAAGCCGCCATCGATTGTAGATTGCAGGGTACGTGGACGACGACCCAAGACTATTCCTTTGAGGATATCCCCAGGTCTCGGAACTAACAGGTCCCTGGTCTACCGCCTGACTCTTTACATGTGGTGCTTTTGCATTCATCAAGTCTAAAGGCCATGTAACAACCATCAACGCATTTCGCAACTTCAACAAATAGGTTGATTAATTATACTGTACACTTTTATACCTAAAACGCTGTATTACTCAACCTTAGATAGCATTATAAAAGTACTTAAACATTGATATAAAACAATCACTATAAGACGATCACTATAAAACAATCACTATAATTACAAGAGTAATATGAAAGCAACTCACCACGTGTGTAGAGACTTGATAGTGTTTCACTTGATAGTGTTACACCTTAACTTACTCGAGTCACGCCTATGACCCCGATCCTTCACCAGTTGACGAGCTCGCTTCCAACGACCGACCTCCTCTCCAGACCCCAGTCGACTCGCCCCGATCCTACCGTTCGTCCAGTCTCCGTCAAAAACCTTCCCGAGATGTCCTCATCCCTTGTTTTTATAAGCCTGCACGTGTTTTACAAATTTCTATGGAACTCTCGTAATAAAACTAGCGTCTTAATAGTTTCTTTAAGCGGTGCAAAAACAATGACCCTCACTTTAGGCTTTTAAACAAAAGGTCTGCTTTATCTGATTTATGGAGGGTCGAAATAACAACGATGCAAGCCAGATGACTATAAGTGAACGACTCCTAATAAATATCAAATTACAAATATATTACAGATGTACCTAGTGGGGTTTATTAATTTCTTATCGTTGAGTAACTAGTGTACCATCACAATATATATATATATATATATATATATATATATATATATATATATATATATATATATATATATATATATATATATTTTTTACCACTGCAAAGAATTAAACTTTCAAATTTTATTTATCACACACAGTACAAGAGATACAGTTAAACTGTTTCCAAAAAGGAGTAGTTTCTCAATTCGATTGGTGTCTTTGTTTGCTTATATTTTAGGATATTTTTAATTTGTGTATTATAAGTATAAGGTGTAATGTGTGTTGTGTTTTTCTACATTTTATTTAGAGCACGAAATCATGGTAATATATGTACGTTCCACCGATGATTCGTCTGGCACACGTAAGTCTACTGGCTGGAATTTCAATAAAGCTGATTTTCGGTCGTTGTATTATTCAATATCAACTACAGACTGGTCACCAATGTGCGAACTAAATTTAGAAGATAGTTTAAGTTTTTTTTACGATATGCTTAATTCGAAAATAGATGACTGCGTTCCGAAAAAAAAGCGAAGGCAGGTAAATTCAGGGTACCATTACCCTGAGTGGTACACTGCTGAAATCATTCGCGACATTAAATGGAAGGCGGCTCTTCATAAACAGTTTAAAAAAAGTGGTTTAAGGTCTGATTATGAGGCGTTCTCACAGTGTAGGGCGAAGGTCAAGCAAAGTATCTCATACTCTCATAAACTATATCAACACAGGGTCGAAAATGAATTGATGAAGGATCCTAAATCCTTTTGGAATTATGTAAATTCTTCTAGGGCCAGCAGAAATCCAAAACGGATGTTAAAAGGTGGCGAGGAATTAACTGACGAGCAATCTGTAAGGGAATTTGCTAAATATTTTTATTCGGTTTACGCTACAGAACGGGCAGAACTAAACGTGGAGAGGGCAATCACAGAGGCAGGAGGTGACAACGGCTCGGCCCGAGTTCATATTGACCATCTTCAACTTGAGGAAGTGTATAGTGCTCTGCAACAATTAAAGGCGAAAAAATCAATAGGACCGGATGGCATACCACCCTATATTTTCAAGGATTGCAGGTCGGTATTAGCCGGGCCACTTTTGAATCTGTATAACAAATGCCTGGATGAGAGTGTATTTCCGGACGAGTGGAAGCTAACCAGAGACGGCACTAGCCAGTGCCAAAAGGACGTTTGGCAAGGGAGGTCAGCGAGTACAGGCCGGTGGCAGTGCTGTCGACCCCGGCAAAGATTTTTGAAGCTGCTTTACATAAAACCATATACCAACAGGTGAGCGCACAGCTTTCAGACACACAGCATGGATTCCGGCCGGTGAGAAGCACCACAAGTAATCTACTGTGCTATATGGCTCAGGTGGTACGAGTGGTAGACAGTGGGGGGCAGACTGACTCGGCTTATTTTGATTTCAAAAAAGCATTCGTTTTAGTCGATAATGACGTCTTGCTTAAAAAATTGGCTGCAGTGGGTTTCACCCCGAAGTTATTGAAGTTTTATGCGAGTTACATGAGTGATAGGCAGCAGTATGTGGAATATGCGGGTCATAGATCGGAACCGTATTTCACAAGATCTGGCGTGAGTCAGGGTAGTAACCTTGGGCCTCTGCAGTTCATAATAATGATAAATGACCTTCCAAATATAGTAAAAGATGCCCAATGCTTATTGTTCGCTGATGATCTTAAGCTGGCGTTGCCTATAAGAAGCGTCGAGGATTGTATGAGGTTGCAAAGGGACATAGATAGGGTTCTGGCTTGGAGTCAACTAAATCGGCTTCAATTTAACACCTCGAAATGTGCGGTAATTTCATTCTCTCGAGCCCGCACTCCTGTCCTGCATGAGTACAATATTGATGGTGTGCCGATACCTCGAGTCACGGAGATAAGGGACCTGGGGGTGAATCTTAATTCAGAGTTGACCTATCACAATCACATTACCAAAATCTGTCAAACTGCATACAGAAACCTAGGTTTTATTCTTCGTAGGGCTCATGGTTTTATAAATGTGAACGCCATTATAGCATTATATAATACTTTGGTTAGGAGTCAACTTGAATTTAATGCAGTCATCTGGTCTCCACATGAAACTAAATATAAGGTCATGTTGGAGAGAGTACAAAACAACTTTCTTAGGTTTCTGTATTTACGTATGTATGGGGTGTACCCTTTCTATCCCTTAATGTATCCTACTTTGTTCGTGATGGGAATGGTGGGATACAATGAGCTTGAGGTTAGGAGAAATTTAACCTTGACAACGTATATATTCGCAATACTTAGAGGGAAACTATATAATAACGACATATTGGGTTTGCTAGGTTTATATGTGCCGGATGGGTACGTATGGCGACGCCGAAAACCACCCCTACTGGTGAAGCCTATAGGGCGAACGAACCTCCTGCAAGAGGCGCCCCTGACGCGTGCGATTCGCACATTGAATCTCATAGCTGCGGAGATTGATCTATTCCATTGTGCTAAGAGTGAGTTCACAAGGGTGGCATTACATATAATCTGCTACATCAAGTTAAATGTTATCAAAATTTAATATACCTAAGTATTGTATAGAATTTCAGCACATAGTTGAAAATTATAAGATAGCTACACTATTGCATTGGGTAATGCCTGTAATGATAGTTGTAATGAGAAATAAATAAATAAATAAATAAATTAATGTAAAGTCAACCGAAACAATTAGGTTAGGTTATGTTACAACTATGGCCACAACGCACAAGCCGTGCGAGCGAAGCGGGTGTGCCGCGACAGCGGCCGGCGAGTGCCAGAACCGAACTTTACTTTTTTCGGTTAGTTTAGACAGTGCGTATTTTTTTAAATGAGAAAGCAACCATGGAATTAGTATTACTAGATACAAAATTATTACTTGCCAATAAATTTTGTACATAAATTTATTAACAAGTAATAATTTTGTATGTATTAATTACTTGATTTAGAAAAATGAACATTTTTATAATTAAATTTTAACAAATGAAATATTCTCATTTGTGAACCCTATATTGTGTCAAATGATTCTTTCTAAAGTAATATGTTTGCGAAAGGAGAGTTTTTCAAATTAAAGTTGTTTATAAAATAATGTTTTGTCATAATACGTTATTTGTTATACAATAGGGAACCGCCCCCAATCACATCGCCGACTCTACTTGGCATGAGGAGACTTGACCAGAAATTAAAGCTTTTTCTGTGGAGTTGTGGTCGTAAAGAGTTTATTTGTTATTATATTTGTTTATTTTTTAAACGCCTGCGCACGCACTGGTCACAAACGGGCTTGTATTGTTCGTGGTTACAATAGAATAACCTTAAACCTTGATTGACATCTCGCAGACATTAATGTTGGTGCTACATGCACACCGAATCAGCGGTGCGCTCCACATGTTATCGCTATCGTACAAACTAATTTTAGATCGACAAACTGTTCCATTGCCGACCTGCCCGCGGTGCCCGTTGCTGCCAAGATAAAATCAATATTGTTTACATGTTCCGGTTTTACACAACTGTACCCTGGAAGTGCATTTACATTTTGGAGATCATTTTGGACCAGCAACCGACTCTGATCAACGGATGCTCCATGCGCGTTGTGCTCTAGCACGGTCGGCACGACACAGTGCGGTACAGTACAGCACAGCACAGTGCGGTGAACACAAACTGCTGATGCACGGCGCGGTACTTTGTCAGCGTCGGAGCTGACTTTTCTATTGGAAAAACAATTTGTTGTGAGCGATGAAGACAGCTCCACACTCGCACGTCATTTATTTTCGCGCCGATATTCCGCCGACCGAACCGACAGCGCTCAACACGTAGATCTTTGGCGATGTGTTGTTGGAAGAATATTTCACTGTCAGCAGTTGGGTAATAACTTGAGCTCGTCACTAAGCTCGCGCGCGTCGACCTAATGCCGCCCACGTTACCCGCAAGTCCACCGATTTCAATAACATTGTTTTCTTTTTCTTTATATGTTTCGATCTGCATTTAATTTACAGACATTCAGTAAAGGTATACACAGGGAGTGACACAGGGGTATATCCCCCAAACTATTCACCAACGCACTGGAGGACGTCTTCAAGACTCTGGATTGGATTGGGCGGGGTATAAACATTAATGGTGAGTACATCTCACATCTTCGGTTTGCCGACGACATCGTTATAGTGGCGGAATCGTTGGAACAACTGGGATGGAGCTTCTCGACGCATCGGCCTCGGATAAAACTAGGATAAAACCAAAATTATTTTCAACTAACATGTTGCACCGAGACCTCTTGCCAACGAAGGGGCGACGTTCGAAGTTGTTCAAAAATATATTTACCTGGGGCAGTTTATCCAGCTCGATAAAAACAACTTCGAGAAAGAACTAGCCAGAAAGATACAGCTGGGTAGGGCAGCATTTCGTCGGGTCTTCTCTTCACCCTACCGTAATGCCTTAAAACAAAGGTCTTTGAACAGTGCATCCTACCTGTTATGACTTACGGTGCCGAAACGTGGACACTTACAGTGGGGCTGGTTCATAGCTTAAAAGTCGCGCAGTGGGCTATGGAACGAGCTATGCTTGGAGTTTTTCTGACGGATAGAATTTGAAACGAGGTTATCCGACAGAGAACTAAAGTTACCGACATAGGTCACAGATTAAGCAAGCTGAAGTGGCTGGTACCGACTGGATGCGGAAGGCGGAGGATCGGATAAAATGGCGGACATTGGGAGAGGCCCATGTCCAGCAGTGGACTGCGGTGGCCTAATTGGTTGCTTGATTGATTGATACACAGAGGAAAACTAATAGCCACATATTGTCAATTTTGTATTTTGCTCCTACTGAATAGGCTAAAAAAATACTATTACTCAGATTTTTGACTGCCATTTGCATTAAAATTCTTGCTTAGTTCTGGGAAGGTAATGGCGTTATTCTACTTGTTCATGTGATATCAATTATAGGAAAATTAAATAAAACGCTGAGCGGTATGCGGTGGCTGCCTACTTGCGGAAGGGCGCGAGTCGCGGCCGCGCGGGAAATCACGCGCCACCGCCAATCACGCGCCAGGCGCATATGACAGCACCGCTCAGTCGCGTAATGCCACCTCGGCTATTCTTCAAAATTAATTTAATTGTGTCAAGATAAATTAAAATACTAAAATAGTAGGTAATTTTAGTTCATTTGGAGGAATCTGTTTAATAATTATTGATAATCCACGAATCAATTTACTTAATTTAAAATTGTGTATATCGTTGTTAAAAAAATATTTTAAAATAATAAATAATATTTTAAAATTGTAAAATAAGATAAATCAGATCAAGATGCAAATTATAATTAAGAATATAATGGATTACAATAATTTTATTTCGATGGATAAAAATTTGAACTATGAAAGTGGATTTAAATGTTATTTTATTTAGTTTATTAAAATGATTAAAAATTAAAATATGTACATATTGCCCGTCGCTCTCATATAGATTAAATTGGAAGAATATACCTACCATACTTACCTAACCCGACTTCTTTGTCATAACATATTCCCTTTCGTACAAGTATATTGGTAGTAATAAAAGAACTTGATAAACGGTAGATCGATATTTTATGCTTCTAAAAAAATTAAAAATAAACTTTGTCACTGTTCACCGCCAATACTCCAGTTCTCTTCTTCCTCGCAAATAATAAATGATATGAATTAATTTCTAAGTAATTATTATTTTCATAATAACTTTATTCTTCACTCCTAAAATATGGTCAAGTTTGAGTTTTTGTACGAAGACCAACTAGCAAATAAGTGATGCTGTAGTTTTGCTGGAGTATGCGCTCTTATGATATGAGGATAAACTTAACGTTACTTAGCAATTAGCATGTAATATCTGGGCAACATAATGAAAATATGTAAATAGTATATGCAAACCCGCACCCCCGAACATTTACCGAAGTGCGCTGGCACCGGGCGGGGGTGTCGCGTTGCATTCATTCCCTCCGGAACCATCAGGCTACTTTCTCAATCCATTTTTGTAATAACTTTTTACCTTTAATGCCCATAAAAAGATCATGTGTTTCAATCGTGGAAACCGTGGCGCGGTTCTCATTAGCAAACGGTCCAGTAAAGATCAAAATTAAAATTCATCTTATTACCAAAAACACTTAAACATATTTACATGGGAGCCCGTGTGTGCCGCTGCCGGGCGCCAGGCGCCGGGCACGCCGGCCCGTTGCACTGCTACTCGAGCGTAAGGACAAACTCGTTGAAGGAAGACACCGAGACAGAACCGCTCGGTGCAGTGTAACTAGCTGTTACAAGGCATTTCAATTAGCACCGCGCTGCAGCATTGCTCACAGACTTCATTTCGAACTTAGAAGACGGCGCCGGCTAATAGGAAACACTGCAAATTCTGTGTTTTCTAACTAATACCTACACCCCAATTTAAGTTTCAAAATATTCTTTAAGTCCGCACTGGGTACCTCCTCGTCGTCGCTCAGCGGTATCACTATTCCAACGTAAACTCTTACTACGTAATGCATTATTAATGTAATTAAAACCCCAAGCTTAAAATTGTAATGTAGGCATAATGTATGTATGGAGTACTTTAATTATTACTTAGTTAATAATTAGGTATGAGGGTTTCCTCGGAACATGTGCACACGTGATCACCTGCAGGTTGTAGCAATGTAATATGTATAAGTAATATATACCTAGATATACTTATATAATAATGTTGTAGCCTTTACAACGATAACTCTGTGTACATCATGTAATATTGTTTCAATGTATCGTGAGGATCATACTCAAAACTTTGTATCAGTTGGAACAGAGACGCGCATTATTAACATTAAAAACAAAATGTAGGAGACACCAACTGCGGACCGACTGAAGTCGTCATCATCACCTGCCTTCTCGTGTGCGTCTGCCGTATTCTCCTATCAGTTGGCGTCCAACACCATCTCTCAGCCACTTCTTGCCCACGCAATCCAAATATATTACTTGGGCATACCTCTGCTCTACATTGCTACAGATTGGTACTCCTGGCCTCCTCTGACGGAGGTTCGTGGATTTCGTTGAGAAGCTTAGAAAGTAGTGGTGGTGCTATTAGTAGCGTGATGGTACGCGCGTCACTGTGACGCAACAGGTGGCACAGACCCACGGCGTATTGTGTATGTGTGTGTACTCGGATGACTGACAGTATCAGGACGGCCGCAAGCGAGTTTCACAACGACTGCGATTGGTTAACTTCCACAGAGCACTTAGTGTCGGCCTCAGCTCGCAAAGAGTTGCTCACGTATGGGTGAGCACCGCCATTATAATAACAAGAAGTATGCAGCAGCACTCCGCGGCCCTGCAGCGCCTACTCTCATAGCGCTGGCGTAGAGCCCGCGTAGCACTGGCGAGGTGAGCTCTACTGACCAACAACTGTACAATTTAGTGCTGACTGTGCGGTTGGCCGTACAGAAATAGTAAAGCCGTGTGCTGTTTTTATATTTCCATGTACATATAAGTATCCGCCAACGTTTTTCGTTTTATCAGCCTGAGGATACTTTTTGATAAACGAGTGAACGTTCAAGCAAGAGTAACACTTAAAGCTAAACTGTTTAGAGATAGAATATCTTAAAAATTTGCGTATGTGTCGCAATAAAATAAATATAGCAGCGCGTGGAGACCACGCGCGCGCAGGGCCCGGCGGGCGGCGCGCGCGCTGGCCCGCGCGGCTAAGGGCGGCCACTCACCCGAGCGCGGCGCGCGGCGGCCGGCGCGGCGCGGCCGCCCGGCGTGCGGCTGCGGCGCGCCGCGCCTGCGGACACACGCCTCGTTACTGCACGCGACTCGCCACATCTACATCTACATCTACATTGGCATTTTGTACACATAGTATTTGATAACGATACAATAGCTAAATCTATCATCATCCCTCCTATTATCGTTATCACGTGCAGGGCTGTACGATTAAACCATTTCTAATTTTGAACTAAACGGTTCAGCACATTTTTTGTTTGTTTGTCTTAGTTTAATAACAATCTATGGTCCCGGGGTGTCCGGCCGGGACCGCAAAAGCGGTCTAGGGATTCGAGGGTCGCTTGTCTCGTATCGTTAGTGTCTAGAAAGGTGGCTTTTATACTTAGTTCAAACTTCCCTCATAGGTTCCAGAGGGCGAGGGGAAGGCACCTCGTCGGAGGAAAAATATGAAAGAATACCTAGTAGCTACTCGCAGCAGGAACATATCGGGCCCTCCGTTTGTGCACTTAAGGTGCGAAAACTTGACTAAAGCGCGTCCCCCGACTTCGCAGCCTCAACGGCGCGCCTCAATAGCCGGTGCCGTTTCGCTTACCGTGGCAGCGCGCCGGCGCCGGCGGGTCGGGCGTGCGGGCGCGGCGCGGCGCGGCGGCGGGCGGCAGCGCCAGCAGCTGGTGGTACAGCTCCAGCTCGTGGTAGAACTCCAGCGAGTCCGGCGAGCCGGCGCCGGCGTGCGGCGCGCCGGCCGGCGCCGCGTGCGGCGCGCCGCCCACCTCCGCCGTCAGGCCGTTGAGCACGAGGCGGCGCGCCGCCATCGCGCCAGCTCCGCGGCATCGGCTCACACTCGCGCGCCGCCAGCCGCGACGCGGCTCATTTAAGTTTCACAAAAATCTACACGCGTCTGGAAAGTACTGATTCGCAGCCACCACCGGCACGTGGTACCTCACCGGCGAACTACAGACGGAGCGCCGCGGAGGCGAGCCGGTGCACCGGACCGATTAAAAGTGTAGGTGCGACTCGGTTCGACTTCACAAAGTTCGGCGAAGTAGTTCGCGGCGGGCGAGGCGCGGAGCGGCGCCGGGCGAGGGACCGTCGCGCCGCCAGCGCGCCGCCACACTGCCGCGCCGAGCGCCGAGCGCCGAGCGCCGAGCGCCGCACACATGCACACGCCACTTTACCCGACTACCGGGAAGGAAAACTAGAGTTATTATTTTCACCGGTATGTTCATTGGTTCTCGTTACATCTAAACTAAGCAGGTAGGTACATATTTATCAGAATTCGATAAAAGAGGTAGGTTATATCTACCTACCGGTAAGGCTATGGGCTAATGTAATAGCCGAAAGTAACGAACGTCACATATGGTGAATTGAATATTGTGCCCTCCAGAAGGTATAAGTAAAGTTTTAGGAGAACATGGGGAGTTCCCCATGTTCCTTTTTAGTTCCTTTTTTTTGTTCCCATGTTTTCCTTTTTAGTTAAAAAGAAATTAAATAATGCCGCGGTAAGTACCAAATGAAAGGACTTGATTAGCTCATTCCAAATTTGTGTACATTATTAAGTGTTGCTCATCTCACAATAGTATAAATTTAATTCAAAACATGACACTCGACTTCTGAAAATTACGCTCTAAAAAGTATGGGCTTTTATTCAAACCACAACGATGGCGCGAGACCTTTTTGAAAGTGGAAAGAAAAAGGGGAAGTTTACTATCGCGTTATTTAAGAACGGAGCTTGATTATTTTTGGCTGAAACATCAAGGGTATTTACAGAAAAACATGGCTTGTAAAGGTGAACTTTGTAATAAACAATCACATGAGAATAATGGAGGGAAGTTTGCTGTAGGACTGTGTTTTATGGACTATGAATAGTCATTATTTTTGGTAAAACGTCTGTTTAAAGTAGGATACGTATCATTATTTATAGGATACAAGATTTAATTGGGCTGTAGTAAGCTCGGCTCAGTGAAATTAAACCTAAATTAAAAATAGAAGTAAACTCGGTTCAGTCCATTTAAAAATATATTTATTTCACTTGGAAAAATTCGTCTCACCTTGATTTATAAGTACTGTTAGCAAACAAAATAATAAATTTAGATAGCATTATTTATTTGCACTTTTTAGGAACTCATCTATGGATATTATAAATTGATATATAGTCAAATATGCAAACAAAAACGATCTGGCATCCCTTTTACCGCGCGGTGGGCAATTGTTGCAAAGTTAGAAAGCTAATCAAACCATTCGTGGAGCAAAAAATCATAAAAAATTTGTAAGAAACCATAGAGATGTAGAGTGATTTAACCCCCAACGCATAAACGATTGGGTGTTACAAGTTTGACGTGCCTGTGTGTGTGAGTACCGTGTGTGTGTGTGTGTGTGAGAAACGGATTGTCAAATCAATAATCTGTTATAATTTAAGCAGTAGTTTGATATTATTGATTTGACAATTATTTTAATTTAATTTAATGTTTAATTTCATGACATTCTTAATTTTAAATTATTTTATTATTTTAGAAACAAAACTTATTTAGAAAAAGTTCAATATTATTTCCTCAAATATGGGGAAAATGTTGAAGCTGGTCACAGATAACATAATACTGAGCTGGTATACATCAATTTAAAACTACCCACATTGAAAATATTGTCAAATGTTGTAGTATTTAGAAATATACCTCACTTTATAACCGCCAATACATACCTTTGAGAATGTCGAGAGCCGAAACCGGTCAGGTGGACGATTCAACATGATGATGAACATTCAATATGTGTAGCAGGTTCCACCAAGTGCCAACAGTATCAACTTTTAGTAACAAGTTTTAGTTTCAAATTTGCAATAATATTTTTTTTTATACCACTTAGGTGGCAGACAAGCACACGGCCCACCTGATGGAAAGTGGTCACCGTGGCCTATGGACGCGTGCAAAACCAAGAGAGTCACACTCGCGCTGCCAACCCTGCAAGCATTGAGAGTTTCTATGCCGTCAGTGTAAAAGACAAAGCAGGACAAGCTTTTGGTCTTTCCACTGACAGCACAAAAACCCTCCAGTGAGCTCTGGCTACCCTACTCACCGCCGGGAACACAACACGAGGTTATTATGGCCGCGGTATTCTGTAGTGTGTGTGTGTATTGGCTGTGTGGCTTCCGGCATAGAATAGGACCACTCCATCTCTTCTCGTGGATGTCGTAAGAGGCGACTAAGAGAACACCAAAGGATGGGCAGCGGCGTCCTTTGTAACATATCCTTACCTAACACCGCGCTCGCCAACCCGTTTGCCAGGCGTGGCGAGTATGGCAAAACCTCCAAATGGACATAAAGAAAAAGACCAGGCCCCTAGTCTCCGGCAGCCCCGCTATTCTTGGCTCCGGTAGCGGTCATGGTAACGGCGGGGCAGGGGGTGCGAAGAATCCCCGGCAGAGATTTGGCTACCACCTCAAACAAAAATGGCCGTGGTAACGCACAACGTTAACACGATGAGGACTGACGAGAAGCTTCTCGAGGTGGAAGAGGAAATGAGTAGGTTGCACTGGGACATTGTGGGGTTGTCCGAAATACGAAGAGCGGGGGAAGGCACGACAACCCTGAAATCCGGCCACCTACTCTGCCACCGGATGATAGAAAGTCACTGCATGGTGTCGGGTTCCTCGTCCACAGGTCCCTTATTAACAACGTCATATCCATCGAGAGTGTCTCGAGTCGGGTGGGATACCTGATCCTCCGAGTATCCAAAAAATACTTGTTGAAGGTCACTCAGGTGTACATGCCCACCAAGTCATACTCCGATAAAGAGGTTGAGGAAGTGTATGAGGACATTAGTAGGGCCATACATGCTTCCAAAACCTATTTTACTGTTGTTATGGGGGACTTCAACGCGAGACTGGGCGGACGAAGCGATGGGGAGTTGAGAGTGGGGCCTTTTGGATATGGGCAGCGAAATGACCGGGGTCACATGCTGGCGGACTTTATGGAGAAAGAGGGTCTCTTCGCGATGAACTCTTTCTTCAAAAAGCCACCCCAGAGAAAGTGGACCTGGCTGAGCCCCGCAAACATGGCATATGAGATTGACTACATCTTGACGACAAAGAGGCAAATATTCAATGATGTCTCTGTGATCAACCATGTAAAAACCGGTAGCGATCACCGTATCGTAAGCGCCATATTAAATATCAACCCTAGACTGGAAAGGTCAGGTCTGATGAAGTTAACACTCGGACCGTCACATGCCGATGTCCATGACTCCGAGAACTTTCAACTTGAACTATCCAATCGCTTCGACTGTCTGCAGGATCACGTTTCAGTGGACGAGGTAAACAACGTGCTGGTAGAAGCTGTCCAAAAGGTGGGATCTAAATCCTTTGGTTCTCGCCATAAACAAAAACCTCAGAAGATCTCGACCCAGACCCTTGATCTCATGACCAAACGTCGATATATGCCGCTACAGACTTCCGTCGATACTGAGGCATATAGGCAGCTCAACGGACGCATACAGAAATCCTTGTGACACGACATTCGGTCCTTTAATACTAAAAATATTAAGGAGACAATAGAGCGAAACAAAGGCTCCAAAGTGTTTAAGAGGAATGCGTCCGTTGGACAAAGCCGGTTGACGAAGCTAAAGACGGAGGATGGTGGCATGGCAATGACAACGGTAGAGGTACTTAGGGAGGTCGAAAGGTTTTATGGGCAGCTATATACATCTGCTAAACAGCCCGTTGACATGGTTAGAGATCCAAGAGCCAAGCTTACCCGACATCATACCGAAGACATCCCGGACATCAGCCTGTACGAGATTAGGATGGCCCTCAAACAGCTGAAGAATAACTAAGCGGCGGGTGAGGACGGAATTACAGCAGAACTTCTAAAGGCAGGCGGAACGCCGGTACCAAGGGTCCTTCAGACGCTTTAATTCCGTCCTTCATGAGGGCACAACGCCGGAAGCGTGGAACGGGGGCGTGGTGGTCCTCTTCTTCAAGAAAGGCGATAATACTTTGTTGAAGAATTATAGGCCCATCGCGCTCCTGAGCCACATTTACAAGCTGTTTTCGAGGGTTATTACGAACCGTCTCGCCAACAGGCTTGATGACTTCCAACCACCCGAACAAGCTGGATTCCGAAAAGGCTACAGTACCATAGACCACATCCACACGTTGCGACAGGTTATACAGAAGACTAAAGAGTATAACCGGCCCCTCTGCTTAGGATTCGTGGACTATGAGAAAGCCTTCGATTCGATCGAAATATGGGCCGTGCTATAGTCTCTCCAGCGATGCCGGATAGATCACCGGTATATCGAAGTGTTGAAGTCCTTATAACCAGAACGCCACTATGTCGGTCCGAGTACAGGAACAGAGCACGAAGCCAATACCAATGAAAAGAGGCGTTAGACAGGGAGACGTTATCTCTCCGAAACTGTTTACCGCTGCCTTGGAAGACGTCTTCAAGCTACTGAACTGGAAAGGACGAGGCATCAACATAAACGGCGAGTATATCACTCACCTTCGGTTTGCCGATGAAATTGTCATTATGGCAGAGTCGCTGGAAGATTTAAACACTATGCTCGAAGAACTCAATAGAGTATCCCAACAGGTGGGCCTTAGGATGAATATGGACAAGACAAAGGTTATGTCAAATGTCCATGTTGCACCTATACCGGTGCATGTTGGGGACTCAGTCTTAGAGGCTGTTGACGAGTACGTCTACTTGGGTCAACTGATCCAGGTAGGAAATTCCAGCTTCGAGGACGAGGTACATCGACGAATCCGACTCGGCTGGGCAGCGTTCGGGAGGCTACGAGATGTCTTCTCGTCCGACATACCTCAGTGCCTGAAGACGAAAGTCTTTAACCAATGTGGGTTACCAGTGATGACTTACGGATCTGAAACGTGGTCCCTCACTATAGGTCTCCTGAAAAAGCTCAAAGTCGCTCAACGAGCTATGGACAGGGCTATGCTCGGTATTTCCTTACGTGATCGCGTCAGAAATGATGATATTCGTAGGAGAACAAAAGTAACCGACGTAGCCCAGCGGATTAGCTCGTTGAAGTGGCAATGGGCGGGACACATAGCGCGCAGAACAGATGGCCGATGGAGCAAAAAAGTTTTGGAACGGCGACGTCATGAAGGTCGCCGGGAAACGCTGGATGCGGGCTGCTTTAGATCGGTCATTCTGGAAGTCTGTGGGAGAGGCCTATGTTCAGCAGTGGACTATGTGTGGCTGACATGATGATTCTGTAGGGCGGAGGTACTGTGTTTTTTTATTATTTATTTATTTAACCAGAAAAACATACATTGGGTCTAATGCCTTAGCAGTGTAACAAAACCCAGAAAGGTTTGTCCGTACTTCCCCAGTCGGACTGCTCAGTTGGACGGAAATACCGTCGCGTCCTACCTCCTCCGATTAAATAAAATAATTATTAAATAGCCCTTCTTTTGCTTCGCCGTAGTTGGGTAAAAATAGGCTAATAATGTGTAAGAAGAAAGAAAGAAAGAAAGAAAATGCGTTTATTAGACACACACAAACACAAAATACAAAATAAAACCAATAAAATTGACGTTATGCATAACTTTACATATAACAACCTACACCTACATAACTTACATGTCGGCCGGTGTGGAGTGTGTCTAAATGGCCACAGTTCAGCTAAATGCTTCAGATTGGGTACAATCTGCAGCGCTGATTTTCAACCGTAGCCCAGCCCAGTCAGGTAACTTGTTGTACCTACATTGATTAATTATTATATATCACTCTCGCAGACATTATGCACACAAGAAGTACATAGGTATACCCGCTGACATATAAACCTATAAGTTCAGATCATGTTGGGTGTATCATACATCAGACACATGTAACCAGTACATTTAACCAATTTTTAGATATTTTTATAGTGTATAAATATTTATCAGTAGTTCTCCGATTTACCTACCTTACAATAATTTTATGTTTATACGTGTGAAATTATTTCATTTAGACATTATTTTCTTATAAATAAGTACATATTTAGAAATGGTTTCTCAATTTTACGGTTAAAATAATAATAATAATAATGACAATTCAGATAGCCACAATCCAAAACGAGCAGCAAAGAGTCTAATATTACGGACTTGATTTCTGGGCATTAAGTAGGATATTTCTGTACCCAACTCGGAAGCCATGTACACCCGACAGCCTTCTAAGAGGCGGGGGAATATTATTCCATATCTTACTAGCCCGATATCTGAAACTGCCCTGAAAAGCCGCAGTTCTGTGTTTTGGTACATGCAGGTTTACACGCTATCCTCTTGTCAAATACCTACAATTTTCATTTAGCTATTTAAGTTTAGAGTATAGGTATAAAGGCTTTCCTGTCTTAACAATACCAAAAAGAAGTGTTGCCAGATGTAATTCCCTCCTAAACTTCATTTTCAGCTTATTGTTAAAGTTGAGATATGGTGTCACGTGGCTTCTTGGTGGTATATCATAACAGAAGCGCGCGCATGCATTTTGTATCCTTTGAACTAGATTGGCCGTTTTTGCTAGTAGTCGTGGGCCATAGACCACGTCCATGTAGTTAAATTTGGACAGTACCAGGGTGTCAACCAGCCTCTCACGCAGCTCAATACTGAGGAAGCTACGTATTCTATAAAGTAGCTTTAGCCTATAAAAACAGCTCCTCACGTAATCCGCAATATGCCGTTCGAACCTCATAGCGTCATCCATCAGCAAGCCCAAGTTTCTAGCTTGATATACTCGCTCAATAAGAGTGTTATCGACATGTATTGCGGAATTTAGATTATTAATATGAGAAATTTGACTTTGTGAGCCAAGTATTAGGTACTTGAACTTATTCCCATTCAACACGAGTGTATTTTGACGGGCCCATCGACAGATACTGCTCAAGTCCTCATTTACCTTTGCCACGGCTTCCTGAGTTTCATTAGCCGCAAAAGAGAAATAAATCTGGACGTCATCCGCGTATATGTGAAACCTACAGTGCTTTATGACTTGAGCTATGTCCGCAGTATAGAGTATGAACAGCAGGGGTCCCAAAACCGACCCCTGCCGCACACCCTTACCCACTGTTGCCAAGGTTGAATGCAGTGTAAATCCATCACTGTTTTGTGTCTCTACATACTGAGCCCGGCCATTCAGATAGGAATGAAACCACTGCACCGTTTCACTGTCAAACCCATAATAAGCCAATTTAGAAAGCAAAAGAGAAACGTGGAGCCCATCAAAAGCCCTAGAGAAGTCCAACAGGACCAAAACCGTCGCTTTGCCCTGGTCTCGAGCTGAAAGAATATTGTCCGTAACGTCTAACATGGCTGTAGCCGTGCCACGATTCTTCCTAAAGCCCGACTGTACATCTGGTAAAATGACTCGCGTTTCCATGTAGTGCCTAAGCTGTGATGCAACCACCTTCTCTAAAATTTTTGATAAACAAGGTAAAATACTAATTGGACGTAAATCTTTATAACCGAGTATCTCATTATTTTTAGGAATGGGCTTAATTATAGCATTTTTCCAGCTGGTAGGAAATTTAGAAGTCGAGATTGATTTATTCATGATGGCAGTGAGTACATTTAGAGTTTCAGGGATTAGCATAAGTATCATTTTCAGTGATATGCCGTCGACTCCCACTGCATTTGATTTAAGCTCCCTCAATATTTTGAGTACCGCTGATGAGTCAACAGTCGACAGCCGGAAAGTAAAGTCACTGAACCTATTGTATTCGTAGAAAGTAAGTGTAGACAGTGGGACGTTTGCATCGCCAGGGACATTTAAGAAATGCTGATTTATTGCATTTGGGTCATTGAGGTGCGCGGGAAGATCCAGGGGCTTGTGTGGATTCAAGTTGGTTTTTATATTTTTCCACAACGTTTTAGTATCCTTGATATTATTATCAATTTGGAGCCTAAAGTAACACCTCTTTTCACTATTCACGGCTATGGCAACTTGTTTCTTCAGCTGTTTGTAATAGATTTTATGAGACTCAAGTTTAGACGTCCTAGCTCGCTTCAGTGCTGCATCCCTCAAGCCGATCATAAACCTTACATTGCTAGTGTGCCAATGTGTTTGTCGATCCTTTATAATTCTACTTTTCATCGGAGCGTGTAAATCGAATAAATAATTTATTAGTTTGGTGTAGTCTTGCACCATGTCATCAACATCCTCCAGGCCCACTATATGGTTCCACTTAAAAGAGCCGACGTCCACATTGAACCTATCTATATCAATATCAGATAACGGACGACAATTTATTACCTTAGGTGGAATTCTTGGCTTGCGGAACAACATCTCACATACTATAAATGCATGTCCGTTCAACTTCCCAACAGAATCTACGGTCGTACTACGCACTCTCGCATTTGTACAGACTACATCGATCAGCGTCTGACTGTGACTAGTGAAGTGAGTTGCGTCCCGTACATACTGGGTTAACCCCGTGCATTGAAGAAATGTATTAAATTGTTTAACATTTGCCTCTGTAGGCTTAAATAAATCGATATTAAAATCACCTAGCAGAACAATGAAGTCGTAGTCAGAAAAGGAACCCATGGAGTCCGTCATTGCATCCAGAAATTGTCGTACGTTACCTGAAGGAGGATTGTAGCCCGTGCCCACTATAATTTTATTGTGATTTACCTTAACTTTGACCCACATCTGTTCGACTGTCGGGTGCACAGGGTGGACACAGGCCTTTACATGCAGGCCGTTCCTGCAATAAAAACCAACTCCCCCACCTTTACTAGCGATCCCGTCGGGACGTGGGGTATGCCGCAACCGGTATTCCGGCGCGAATGGTGCGCGACCTTCCTCTCCCCGCTTAAGCCATGTCTCATTTATAGCCAGTAGGTCCACCTGATGCCGATCTATTGTCGCCAAAATATTGGTGTGGTTTGTACCCAAAGATCCCGGGTTAAACAATCCGAATCTAAAGAATTTGCTATTCATCGCGAATTATAACGTAAAAACTACCTTTAACACCCACATTTATACAGTTCAGATATTCACACATATACTCATAGTTTACGCACATAAAATTGTATAATGCTAATGACACACACACAAATGTAACCGATCCTAGATCCGCAGTAAAAAAAACAGACACAAAACTGGTGCCAACGGGAGCCGCGAATACAAACAACAAAACGATACATAGATAAGTATAGTATAGCTCGGTTGCCGCACAATATGGCTCATCAATGCACACACTCCCCACCGACGACGAAGCGGGCTCGCAGGTACATTCCACCCGACTCGAGACCATTTGTTTACATTACAATTATATTTTAGTAAGCGCAACTGCACGCAACTGATGCTTAACAGACTGAGGTTGCCATAGTATATTATATTATGATTATTTGTGATTAATACCAACCAATAGTGATACACAGTACAACGTATTATAAGCAGTATTTCAAGTGATATTATAAGCAGTGTCTCAAGTGATACGAAACAACAATGAATTACTATGTTACCCGTTCCACTACCTAGTAAAGTTCGTACAACTAAATACATATGTAGTTCACATACAATGCTTCTGACACCTAATCGGTTGAACTGCGTCCAGCGCCAAAACCCCGCCCCGTATCGGCTACAAGAGTGGGCCTGCCCTCATCCTGCACCACCCGCAACTCTTCAGAAGCCTGATGGGTCAAGCTGACTCCCGCGCCAAACACCCGCCCTATGTCGGCGTCACTTTGTATGGTAAAAGTGGGCCTGCCTTCATCCTGCCTCACAAGAATACGCCCATTCCTTATCCAGACAAATTTCCACTTCAACATTTTACGCGCTTCGCGTACCTTGAACAAAAGCTGCCGGTTGAATCTCGTCAGACGCTCGTTAATGTAGAATGGGACAGGGGTCTCCCCTAGGCCGAAGTCCGCAGTGTTTGCCCCGCGTCGCACACGCATATTTTTTAGCAGGTCGACACGCACTGATCGGCGTGTCAGCCTTACCACTAGCGGGCGTGGGCGCACATTCCCGCGGCCACTGCCCCGCGGTACCTTCGGACCCACCCTCTCGGCGCATACGATATCCCGCTCATCCAAGGCCGCACCCAACTTGGCAGCAATCACAGTGACCACATGCAGCGGGTTCTCACCCCTGCTCTCCGGAAGATTCGCTATCTCCAATTCGTTGGCCAGTAACAGCTGATCCCGCTCATTGAGCTCAGACTTAAGCTCCAGCACTAAATTTTCTAGACGTCCTGGAGTATCCGTCCCCTTCTCAATCTTGCCCTCCAGTAGGCCCACTCTGTCCTCTAATGAGTCAAGACGTGAGGAATTCTTGATGAGGGTTTCCCGTAGCTCCTGTACGTCCTGGCGCAGCAACTCCAGTTCCTTCTGCATGTGGGCCATTTGCTCCCGGAAAAGACGTATCTCCCTCGCCAAAACGACAAGACCACCGTCGCAATCAACACCTGTGGTGGCGTCCAGAGACTCCTTAGGCATCGCATTCCCAATCTTACCCGGTGATGGTCCTGTCTCTGAAACATTTTTTACCGGAGTGTCCGAACGGTTGTCCTGTGGCTTATTTTTCAAGCACTCCGGGCACGACCAGTTAGGTTGTCTAGCCATCCTAGCCCCACCCACACATTGGTAATGGTATGAAAGAGAGCAAGTGGCACAGACAGCGCCATCCTTATTCATATAACGGCCACAAGCCTTGCAGTTCATAATTGTGTTGATCGCGTTGATCGAAGCTCAGTGCCTAGATTAGCAGTACGACACCAAACAACCAGATGTCGCTACGTCCGTAGATCTCGGCTCAGCTGATCGCCAGCTGACTACGGGTAGGTGTACTTAAAAAGGTACAATAACACCCACACGATCAGTAAATTTACACGAGATTTTCTAATTATTGTTTCGTAACACTGCACTATGCTGAATGGATGTCGCACAATGATTTTTCCAGGCACAAAAACACTGCAAGATAGTAACCAACACAACTGTACAAAGTTTCACACCAAGTTGTAATGTACCTAAACACTAGTCCACAGTAAACGTCTATGTCTCTTTTATAGGTACTTTATAGTAAACACAGCACTTGGAAAACTTTAGTCTATACTCATTTTTTGTTTAACTAACTATTTGTACACTTGTTGATTCTAATAAAGGTTCTTTCTAATTTATATACACTTTTTATTACGGAGCTTATAAAACTTAACCCGTTACGTTACAGCGCCATCTGACGGATGTAGCGATACAATACTTATCTGCAGATGCATAGGTACAACGACAAGCCGCAACACGGAGCACAACACGTCTACACGCCACGATTAGTATATTACTTACTCTGAGGCCACGATGGAGTTGAATGCGGCGCGTCGGCCGATATGATCACAAGACGGTCACAGGCGTTAAGTGGGTTCGAAAAAATATCATTAAAAGTTTTTATGTTGTTTTCCTTCCAACACTCAGGTAATGTTTAGGTTCAGTTAACGAATTAATCATTAAGGTCAGTAATTTGTCTACTTATTATAACTTTTACCTGTTTTATTTAACTGAATACTTTTATTTGTTAAAGTAGGTTTTCTCCGATTTACGAGCTTATTGTTTTAAATTTAGTTAAATAATCCTTATTATTCAAGGAATTCATGTGTAATAACTAATAAGATTTAACTAAATACTCGTGAAAATCAATTAATTAGGTTTTTGGTAGGTGTTATAGACAAATATTGTGTTGTGGTGAAATTTAACTAGGTACTTACTCTTAATTTAATTTATTATTCATGTGTACAATTTAGTACATAATATAACATATTTCTGATCATTTAGTTATCATTGTACGGGTAAAAGTGCAAAAATTTTAACTAAGTAGGAGCTTTAAGTTTTTACCTGTTAACTACCTACCTACTTAAATAAATATTTTAAATGTATTGTTTAACGTTACAGGTCGAATTATTGCCTATCTCACAGAATGTCTGATGAAAAAGAGTTAATTAAAAAACGAGGAGGTTATAAAGGACGTATCACAGCATTTGGTACGTATTTAAATGGGTTGAATGTTTCTTCATTGTCCTCTGATGACCTCAGTTGACAAGATTATAGTTATATTTGAACTGTACAGTGGAGTGCAATTACAACTTGAGATAGCTTCCGAATCTTTGGACACACAATTAGCCGAGAGAAATGCTTTTGAATCTATGTGCTGTAGGTTACTTGCACGGGCTCAGGGCATTGTCGGTGAACATGCTGGCGGTAGTAGTAACAAGGGTTCTATCGGTGGTTCTGATAGACACCAACTCGTCAAGTTACCAACCATTGACCTACCCAAATTCATTGGATCGTACGATAATTGGTTATCAGCCTCTTCCACTCAAGCTATTAGGCTAACGTTACGTAACGTTATCTATGAGTGCAACTCAATCGGATCTATCTTTCTCCAGGCCCAGAAGATTTAACCCCTCTTACTCATGGCCACTTTGTAATCGGTCGACCGCTTACCAGTTTGCCTGAAAGAAGCTACCAAGACTGTTCTTTCAATCATCTTGCGAGCTTTCATCGTGAGCATTTTGGGAACCGTTGGAGCAAGGAGTATGTTGTTGAGCTACAACATAGGACTACAAGTAACGACCCTTTGAAGGTCAATTCCCTAGCTGTCCTGAAGGACGACAACCTACCACCATTGAAGTGACGTCTGGGCCGAGGCATCGCCGTTCATCCCGGATCTGATGGGATTGCTCGAGTTGCTGACATCAGAACGAGCAGTGGCATCGTCCGAAGGGCATTCAGTAAAATATGTCCACTCCCAGACGTTTCTCCTTGAGAGAGTGGTTGAAAGACTAGCTTTCAACGCCCGGGGGCATGTTCGCGAGCGCCTATCATTTTTACCATGTAGCACAGTGCAGGCTGCGCTAATTACTGCATGGATTAGATTTATGAAATTTGCATGTTCATAGTCAGTAATAAAAGCCCCTTTATGTCAGTAGTACCATTGACCAGTACCATTGATGGTACTACTGACATACTTATACGTTACTAGTACCATTGATGGTACTATTGACACACTTATGCGTTATTACAGTAAGATCGATCAAGTCGTTTTCAATTGCTCCTCATCAAACCTAAATCTTACACCTATTCAGCCGCTGTATTTACGTTGGCAGTAGCTAGTTGGTACATTTTGTAGTCGCGATACAAGCGCCACGCGGCAGACTTTGTAATTAAATTGTACATAATAGCTGTAAAGATTTTGTATGTAAATATAATAAAGACTTATGATTAGTGTAGAATAGATTGTAAGCGCCTATTGTTCCTTACGGGTCAGTGACCTCTACAGCTGAGCACAAATCAGCCGTTAGCTCGGTGAGTAGTCAGCTGATCAATAGTCAAGTTCAAATCGCGTCGAGGTCACCAATGTCGGACAGACAGAAACAGTGCCACTCACGATAAAGAGCAACTGAACATGGTTCAGAACAACAACTTTAAAACAACTCCAGAAAAAAGTCACGCACATCTAACAGTGGACATTGAGAGAGTACTTGTGATGAAAAGTGGACACTGCACAATAATCTGAAGCGCTCGTCGCAATGGCTGAACCCTGGAGACCCAGTCAAATACTGCGCTAAACGAAAATGACTCAGAAAAAGTTACTTGTGAGTGATCGGTGGACTAGCGCCAGTGTCGTCCACCACAGCCATCTAAAATCTGGCCACACGATTACGGCAGATATTAACTGTCAGCAACTGCAAACCATGAAGGAAGAGCTAGCTGCTAAACAACCAAGATTGGTCAAGCGATCTGGGCCACTGCCGACAACAAGACCACGCGCTGCACTACTAACAACTGAGTGAGCTGAACCACGAGTGGACTGCGGCGTCCGCCGCACTCCCGGCCCTCGCTCGAACAGAGTATCAACTCCCATGCGGCAGTCTAAACCGCCTTCAAAGTTTATTGATTATCGCCCTCATGGTTTTTTTAGGAAAGGGATCAATGAACTACCTATGAGATGGCAAAAGTGCATAGATATTAACGGTGCATACTATTTATACTGTTGATCGATGGCACTCGGTGGAATTTGTTGTTACACATATTGAAACACACTTGTACTTTTTCCACAGTCCTTTTTATTATTACACCTGACCGGTTTCGCCCTACGGCATCCTTAACGGTTTACACTTGCAGTATTTTTGAATCAATCATCAAGAACATATTTCTCAAACATTACGACATTATTATTCAAATTAAATTATCTATGCCGTCAATCGAAATTATAAAATCAAACAATTGACATTACTAATTTCAATCGATATTATTATTTTGACATTTTAATTTAAGTATAATATAAGTTTTTCTTTGTAAGCGCGCGAAATAATGACGATTTTGATCATTCGGGTCGAGGTGGTCGGGTTGCGGGGAAAATAACAACAGAGATCACTACACACTCATCGTTTGTATTGCAATAACTCTAGCGTATAGCGGCGCTCGGCGACTACGGGCGGCTACGGGCGGCTACGGGCGGCTACGGGCGGCTACGGGCGGCTACGGGCGGCGGCGCGGAGCTACACGGCGGCCAGCAGCGCGTGCAGGCGGCGCGGGTCCAGCTGCAGCGCGGCGGCGCGCGCCACGGCGTGCGCGTGCGCCGGCCAGCGGTGCGCCAGCAGCGCCAGCAGCGCCGACAGCGCGCACAGCGCCGCCGCCAGCGGCAGCAGCGCCGGCGCGCGCCGCCGCGGGAACACCGACAGCGCGTGGTGCGCCGGCAGCAGCTCGCGGTCCGCGCACGCGCCGCACGCGCCCGCGCCCGCGCCGCGCGCCGCCCGCGCCGCCCACGCCGCGCCCAGCAGGCGCAGCGCGCCCTCGCACGCGCGCCAGTGGCGCAGGTGGCAGAAGGCGTAGGCCACGGCCTCGCTGTCGCCGCGCCGCAGCACGTGCTCGGGCGGCAGCGTGAGCGGCCGCAGCTCCAGCAGGTACTCGGGCACGTGCGGGTTGAAGGCGATGGCGCGCCGCAGCGCCTCCAGCGCGCCCAGCTCGGCGGCCGAGCGCGGCGCCGCGCCCGCCGCCGCGCGCGCGCGCAGCAGCGCCGCGCTGTAGCACACGGCGGCCGAGCGCGGCGGCGCGGCGTCGTCGTGGCGCGCCAGCAGCGCCGCGGCCTCGGGCCACAAGCGCTGCTCCAGCAGCAGCTCCAGCAGGTTCTCGTGCAGCGCCAGCGCGTGCAGCGCGGGCGGCGCGTCGCGCTGCAGCTCGCGGAACAGCCGCGCGGCGTCGCGCAGGCGGCCCAGGCGCCGCGCGCACATGGCCAGGCGCCGCTTCACGTGCGCCAGCACGGCCGCGTCGCGCCGCGCCTCGCCGCCCGCGCCGCCCGCGCCCGCGCTCTGGCGCCACGCCGCCTCGGCCGCGCGCCACGCGCGCCGCAGCACGCGCTCCGCCTGCGGGCACACGGGCTACAGCGCACGGTACGCGGGCGCCCCGCCGACCCGGCCGCAGGGCCAGCGAGTGCCTCGAGCGCGGCGGCACGTACCTAGGGCGCGGCGGCACGTCCTAGGGCGCGGCGGCACGTACCTCGAGCACGGTGGGCGCGTCCTCCTCGGCCAGCAGCAGCAGCGCGGGCGCGCAGTCGGGGCGCAGGGCGAGCGCCTGCTTGGCGGCGGCCACGCGCGCGGCGGGCTCGCGCTCGCGCCAGGCGCGGCTCATGGCCTCCTCGGCGGGCCCCTGCGACAGTGACGCGTCGTGTTCAGATATTCAGTATTCGAGTGAATCTTTGTAACTTCTTATACTATACTATCAGCGATAAAAGAACGTCATGCACGTATCGTTCATTTAATCCACGTCAGGTACTTCCGTTCCTTAGAGAACACGTTAAAATGACGATTTCTGCTGCAATACGACCTCTACGGTCGTAGGTCGCGTCGCCAGCTTGAGTTGCGGCGCAATATTTTCCTTTTGTTTTAACTCCTACCGAATATCGAGCACGAGCCCCAGATGTTTCAGCTGGGGCTTGATACCGATGAGAGTGCCTCCCACTGTAAGGCTGCAACCCAGTGGTGGTGTGCGTCGCGGTCCATGAAAGAACATAGCCTCGGATTTATGCAGAGTCACCTCATGGCCCAGCCGTCGAATACGTTCCACGACTTGAGTAACCGCGATCGCGGATCTCAGGAACACCTCGCGATTTGTAGCTCCGCTCGCCGTCACTAACGTGTCGTCCGCATATCACGAACGTCCGCGACCTCACCGCGAAGCACCCGATCGTATCCAATGTTCTACAAGAGCTGCCCTAGAATCGTTCCCTGCGGAAAACCGCACGACATCTCACGCCGACTGACGCCGGTCGCACTTGGGTAGATGACGGCTCTCTCCGACTATGCCGCGGAGGTAGAGACACACCATGGTACACGAGAGCCTCCCTGGTATAATAAATGGTTCTTTCTTTCTTTCTGAGGCAACTGCAGGCCAAGGTGTTGAATGCATTGGGCATCCGCCAGATCCAGCCCCTTTCTAGAGAAGTGCTCAACGAGGCGCTTCGCAATAACTCTTTCAAAGAGCTTCCGGTAGTCGGACGGTTCATCCAGAGCTCCAGTTTCACCGTCCTTTTTTTTTTTATATAGGACACGTCAATTGGACTTCACCTTGCCTGATGGTAAGCTGAAGGCAAAGTCCCAGAAAAGAGGGTCACCATTACTTACACATACCGTGTGACAATGGTGACACTCAGCTTGACGGCCTCATCATATGCTTTTTCACGCCCCGCTTAAAGGACCCGGGACTGTAGGAAGAAAGAAACACGTGAGCTGGTAATGAATTCCAGGCCTTAATGGTGCGACAGAGGAAAGAGTCTCCGAAACGCTTGGTTCTTGATCGGATGTTTTGCACCGTGTGCGGATGACATCTAAGACCTGCACGTGTTGTCCTGTGTAGGAAAGGGGAGGGTGGGACTAATTGGAAGAGCTCATCAGAACACTCCCCATGGTACAGACGGTAAAATACAGCCATGGACGCAACATCTCTACGCAGCTGTAAAGGTTCTAGGGTGTTCGCGGGATATTGGTTTTATCTATGAATGTGAGGCATGGCGAGAGCCGACGCGCCGAACGGAAGGGCCCCCGTACCCCCCCGAGTATGGTCGCCGGGCTCCCAAATCCGGTCACCAACCGGCATGACGAACCATATCGGGATTATGCGCGGCCTGGTGAGGCAGCCTCCCAAGGTGGTTAACCCCAGTTGGGCCCCTGTACTATACCGCGGGCGGCCAGCGGCACCACCGTTTCTACAGGTCTCCCTGTTCGGCGCATCGCCCCGCGCCATCCCCACTAGACTACGCCAAGAGCCACTGGGCCCACTAGTGCTGCGACAACCACCACCTCTGCCCGGCTATGCACTTGCTGACCCCTGAACACAATCCAACCGAGATTGAATTGCTATGGAGGGTTTTTCGCAATAGTGCACGGCACCCACCCGGTCGAAACTTGAGACAAATTTGTGCCACCAAGTTTCTACCACCAGTGAAACCAGTCTTCCACATCTTCGGAAACGCCCCGCTCCAAACATGCGCTGAGGAACCCTCTCAGTCGAGATTCGAGACCGTCTTACCCCAGAGGAAGGACCCAGGCGCAGCCTGGAATGCCTTTCCGCGGGCCTAGCAGGCCCGCCATAACAGGGTCATCTGGGTCAGGTAGCAACACGGCCTGGGTTATGCGTCAGCGGCCAACATAATACGAGTAGAAAAACACCTGTATTTGCCTGTTTTCTGGATCTGTCGAAGGCATTCGATCTGGTATCCTACGAGATACTGTGGAGTAAACTTCGGGCAGATACAACGGTGCCAGATGATGTAGTGTCTTTGTTTCGAGACTGGTATAATAACCAGGAAAATTGTGTAAGATGGGCTGAGGCCCGGTCTGATGTGTATGGGTTGGAGTGTGGAGTGAGGCAGGGAGGGCTAAGCTCGCCCCATCTGTTCAACTTGTACATAAACCTTTTGATCGGTGAGCTCAGCAGCGCACGTGTCGGTTGTCACATTGATGGGGTTAGCATGAATAATGTGAGTTATGCTGACGACATGGCGCTGCTGAGTCCATCGATTGGCGGCCTCAGGAAGCTAATAGCCTTGTGTGAAGCGTATGCTGTTTCTCATGGGCTCAAGTACAATGTAAAGAAAAGTGAGCTCCTTATGTTTAGGTCAGGACCACTAAAGCATACAGACGTGCCGGAGGTCTTGCTCGGTGGAGTTAGATTGAACTGGGTAAAGTCTTTCAAGTACTTGGGCCACTGGGTCACGGACGGGCTCAGGGATGATTTAGACGTCGAAAGGGAGCGTAGGTCGCTGGCTATCAGGTGTAACATGGTTGTCCTGAGGTTTGCACGTTGTTCGAACACAGTCAAAGTGACTCTCTTTAAAGTCTTCTGCAAGTCCTTCTACACGTGCAGCTTGTGGATGTGTTACACTCTACGGTCATATAACGACCTGCGCATTCAGTATAATAACGCATTCAGGATGCTGTTGGGGCTGTCTCAGAGATCCAGTGCATCAGGAATGTTTGCAGAGGCCTGCACAGATTAGAAAGCGTTCGGCCTCTGCCTTGACACGACTCCGCCGCAGCTCCAACAGTCTCCTGAGTGTGTTTAAGGATAGGTGGGACTCCCCCTTGTTGCAACACTGGATGACACTCCACACACAGATAGTGAAGTATTGTTATTCATATGTGTTTATTACTAACATTAGTTGTTAAGTTAAATTATTACTAACACTATGGATCGATGGTCTGACAATAAACAAATTTTAATTTAATAACTCCTTGAGTAGGAGTCTGTTAACCGCTGTCCAGGGTGCACCAGCACCCTCACTTCCTCTCCCCAGGACCGTGTGGTCCAGAGGGGGAAGAAACGGGGAAGCCAGAGTGGACGTTACCGACCCGCATCCCCAAATCAGGTGCTATGAACCAAACAGTATGAAAATTAACATCAAATTCCACCGAAAATAAGATGTGTTTTTTTAAAGGTGTTACAATTTAGTGGACTTTCCCCTACATACTTGCGAATATATGTAGATCATTCATCATCACCATTAGGTTGTGAAAGTTGCTTCATGAAAAATATTGAAATTCAGCCAAATCCATTGTTCTACTGGTAAAACAAACCCCAGACTCCGAGGTAAAAGCGTCAGATGTGACTGGAATTAATGCAAAGATGAATGTCCAAATGTTAATATTTATATATACTTTTATAAGACTAGAGCTTTTGTCTACCAAGATCTATATTGCTTGTACATTGCACAACAGAAATGCAAGAGAAGAATTCTTCCATTTGCCAGCAGCCCATAAGCATATCAGATTCATCTAATTTGAAAGAAATTTCAACCTTTGGCATCTTGACTTTGTTCACATCCTGTAAAGTGTCACCTCATTGCACAAGTGCATCCTGTAAATCCTGTTTTTGAACTGAGTAATAATTGAGCCTTCATTGAGTTTATAAGAAAAGGTGGTAACAAAATACTTAAATCTTTTTAAAATGTTGTATCTTATGTCTTTAAAATTACACAAATACCCACTGAATGATACTGATAGTTTATGTGATGTCTTACCTCAGCACTGCACCCGAACCAGGCCTGGTGTTCCTGCGCCGAGAGGTTCATGTCGTAATACGTCAGCGGCGCCCGGCGCGCGGCGCTCCACAGACGGCCGTACTCCGCCCCGCGCAGCAATGACATTGGATTTCGCCACACCTTACATTCTGTTGCACCCCCAGACGCTTCCGCTTCGCTACTCGCCCCACCTCCACCCAGCCAAGGGTTTAGGTGCGTCACTGACACTTGCTCAATGAACGATGTCCCATACTTGCGGAAGTACCACCATTCGAATATTAAAATCAGTCCCGATATTAGCGAAGAAGTGCCTGTTAAGGCCACGTAGAACTTCGGCGTCAGCGCACCCAGGAACGCCGAAGAATCCCACATCACAAATACCGACTCTTCCGGTGGTGTTAAGCTTAGGTACCACTGTAACACCTCTGTGGAATGCTGTTTACAATCCCTAGATGATGGAATCTCATAAGCGATGGAGTATAATTAGCCAGTTTAGACATATAGTTGAAAACCAGCCCTCAATTGGAACAAACACGTTAAATATCACAATATTCAAGACAGTCTACTTATAATTTAATATAAATTACAATTACATACAGCAAGGAATAGCATTAAACACTATATGTACAATAATATTACTCAGTGCAATAACATATCATCACAAGTACATAAATTCACAACATAACATAACAAAATTAATACAATACAATACAACCATGCAACAACTACACTGACAGTCTGTGTCTGACATTAGTGACATTGACAAGAATGACTACATTGACAACACTGAAGTCATTGTGCTTAATTTTATTAGATTTACATCTCTATGGTTTTAAAAAAATATATAATTTATTGTTAGACTCTGGCCAACGAAATATTAAAAATCATTTTTTCAAAACTTTTATATGGCAACAGTTTTTTCCTGTCAGTTGGTATTTTATAGTCTTCGAAAACTTCTTGATGCACATTTAATGGTTGGGATCGCCATAGAAGAAAGAGAAAAAAAACTCATTTAATGTTATCATTTGCGGATAATTTTCAATGTAAATTGTTTATTTTTAATACTGGCCAATTGTAAGATTAACAAATTATTGATGTGTGTGTGTTAAAGAGTACAAGCATGTCAGTTCTTTTCGGTAACACAAGTCTGCAAGAGTTATCCTGAACATGTTTTTTTCTTTAAATTTTATACAAAAAACGTAATAAACATCTGTCATTAATTACATAGACTGGTTTTTAGGAATACCTATTAAAAAAAATAAAAAAAGCGCGGTAGTCTAGTGGTATGGGTAATGGACTGCTGAAACGAGGTCTCTGGTTCGATCTCAGGTTTTACCATGGCACACACCAATGACTTTTCGATGTTTTTCGAAGTTATGTGTGTATTTATCGCAGGTTTTATAAGTGCCCAGTTAATGGCTATAGGTTCACCACCTATTACATTGGGATCTAAATATAAACTGGCGAAATGTGGGTGCTAGCACCTCTTCCTACCCCTTCAGGGATATAGGCATGAGTTTATGTTGTGTTAAGTTTCTGTTAAACATAAATCATAGTATCAACTCCGTTTTATCGATGTATATTCGGTGTTGCAAACTGTTGGTTTTTCAAATTTGCCGTCGTTTTTTTAAGTCATCTTTCGCTGGGCATACTCTATCTATAATGTAACAATAATAATTGGTTATAATGTGTGAAAAAAAGTACTTTAGAGGAGGGGAGGGGTTTCCGAGGGGAATGTTATTGCTACCTTTGGCTGTCATACTGCAGGTTTGCTCTTATTCCATAGTCGTTCATAATCTTAAGCGCAGTCATTGTCCAGCTGAAATCTGAAATAAAAGTAGTTTCAATATGACTTTATGCATTTTACCTCAAACTAGAGAAATAGAAGGAAAGAAAATGGAAACTGGAAACAGGCATTATCAGTTGTCTACGACTGCTGCTTACTTAGAAAAAATAATAATAACAGTAATAATATCATTTCTAAACGTTGTTGTCACAACTTGCCAATTTAAAAATATCATTGTCATATTTGTCATTGTCGAGAGCCGTAAGTGATGCCAACTTGGGGGTTTTCTCCCTAAATTTAGGGAGAAAAAATCTATACAGGGGGTTTTTTAGGGAAAATAACTTTTTGGGGGTATTTTTAGGGATAAAATTTTAATTGTTTTTTTTTTAATTGCAGTACTCTCCATACTCCATACTTGTGTTCAATAAAAGTTTATAAAAAAAATTGAATTGATCAAATGATACTACTGTCATTGATGGTTACTAGATGGTGCTGATGCATATGTCTATATACTAGTCGTAACAGCTGACAGCTAAATTTATAATTCTTATTGGGAGTTTAAAATAGTTGTTTGTTTTAAATAATGTAAACGTTAGACCAATAAAACTATACTCGTAAAGTGATTGTGACTTCTACGTATAATTACAATGACAAAGGGAGAAAAAAATTCAGGTTATTCTCAAAAATATACCAATAAATGGGAAAGAGATGATGAGCTTAAAGGTATGTACTTATGAATATACGTTTCTATAATTACAACATACTTACCCTTATAAGTAATTGTCTATCTCTTTAAAATAATGAAAATGAATATAATTACAGAATAAAATATGTTTCTAATTTGTATTGACATTTTTTCGACACAATAAAGAGAAAGGCAATCTTGAGGTTAAGAATTTAAATTAAATATATTTCTATAATAAAACACTTCAATTGTCCAGGATTTTCGACATGGCTCATAGGAAAGCTGTACCGAAATTATTCAGTAAAGATCAATTTAGGTAATTTATATGTCATGTGTACAATGCATTAAAAGTTTCAAGCATGAAATAAAAAGGGCATTGGTTTGTTAATAAGCTTACAATTTATCATTCTTTTCTTTCAAATATACACTATTTTGTCGATGGGCATTTATTTCTTTTCGTACGACATAAAGACACATTACAGCTATTACATTCTCAGAAAATCATCTCGATTTGAATAGTTAATTTTTTTAAGTTGCTATGTTTTTTGTTTATTGTCATTTAATCATAAATACTAAAAATATGTAAACTAAAGTAAATATTTTTTTTTACAGACTGGATTGGGCCGGATCCTTCTGAATGACTCAGCTATTTAATCAGTTTTTCAAAGACAAGTGTTTTTGTATTTTAATATAATTTATTACGTAAATCTTTTTCTTTTTTTTTAAAGTTTAATATGTAATTTTTAATTGAATTTAAATCACATGTAAACTAAAGTAATAAGATATAAACTAATATTTACAAGAATATAAAATAGGATACAAAAGGATCAAATTAAGCATCGAAGAATTCCTCCCCATCGATGTCGACTGGTAATGTGCCCAAAAGGCTGGCGGCATTGCCCCGTTGGATGGCAATGCCAATCCGTTGAGCGAAAAAGAGGCCAGCCCTTTGGTCACGCGAAGCATCGACCAGTCGTTTTGCTATTTCTTTGTAGAGCGACCGTGCGCTTGGACCCCACGAACCCAGCGTTTCAACCCCAAACGACTCAAATATGTAATTGTTTGTAATGTTATCATATTTTCGCCGTTTGAGGGTCTCAGCAGATGCCGCAGCAGCACAGGCGCAATCCGTCGTACTTGGAAGATGGGAAGGGGCAAGGGTGTCGACGCATGTTGCGTCCCACACCAAAGGCCTACCCATCTTCCAAGGCACCAAAGACATACCGTCCGGTCTCTTGCCATCGTTGCGCACCAAACCAACTGGTTCAAGTATAGCTGGAACACCAGCGGTGACAAGAGCCCGGCGGATAATGTCATTTAAATGTGCATGACGTGACATGCGGCCTGCGCTCCTGCCGCATGATAGGCCGTGATGCCCAAGGCTGTCGACTGCCTCACCACAGTGACATCGATGAGGAGAAACACAGGGAGCACCCAAACGAAGACAGGCTGCAATTCTAAACGTCGTGTCGTCCAACATGGTGCCAATGTTGGACGACGGAAGGGCCTGAAGCCACACACCAGATTCCCACTCTCCCACAGCCAGAAGGCGAGCACGCTCTGCAACATTAGAGGACGTATTCAGTAACTGTTGTCGTAATATGCTGCAAAGCGGCTCATCCCAATGTCTCTGGGAGCCTAGGTTGGTGGGCAAAACAATGTTTGGGCAAAACATTTTCCAAGCATTTATAGCTTCGGCTTTGCCTGGCACTTCGGAATAAACCAGTGTGGGTATCAAGATTTTCCTGGTTAATTCCTCTGTGCCATGAATCGAAGCTAAAAAAGCTGGTAAACTTACATCGGAAATTTTACGAACACCGAGCCCACCCCAGCGCACCGGGAGCGATGCTTGGAGCCAGGCTCGGTCGTTCAAATCTACATTCAAAATTTTGCATAGGGTATTTTGAATAATTTTGTCCAACTTACCTAAAAGTGCCAAATGTTTAAAAAATTGTGATGATCGTAGAGCACAAAGAGTGTAGAGCATGCGTTAATTTTGGGACGAAAAGACAATAACTAATAATGATAAAAGCTGAATGTATATTAATTTGGAGGAGTCGGTCCGAAACTTCATTAAAATTTAGAATTTTATCCTCAATAAAGGCATCATAGGCTTCTTCAATAATCGGGGCCCCTAGGAGACGGAGTGAACTTTTATCTAACACTTTCAAATTAGGGGCCAAAGCATTAAATCTCGAAATTGCCAAAGATTTGTTAATATTACCGTTAAGAAAAATTTCACATTTTGCGGGATTTAGTTCTAAACCAATAGTTTTAAATTTATCTTTAAGAAAAGCCAAATCTCGAAGCACTGTGTCTATATTCCCTCCTAGAGTACCGTCATCAAGATACCAGATGTTAAATTTCGAATTTAGTTGCCGAATGATTGGATGTATTGATAAACTGAAAATGAGTGGCCCAAGAGGGTCGCCTTGTTGACACCCGACCGCCGACTCTAAAACATTTTCCTTAAATAGTAATTTGGAAGGGTGTCTGTAGCACTGCCAAAGAAATTTGAATATTTTGGGGGTTTCTAACTTGGCCTGTGTCAACAAGGTATCCCTGTTAACTGAGTTAAAGGCATTCTTCAAGTCAACCTTAAGAATGACCTCTCCTTCGCCGCAGTCAAGGTACGTGGACAGGGCATGTACAGCAGCCTCACAGCCCCCTTTAGACCCAAACCCGAGTTGTAGGGGCTGGAATTTGTTGGCCATATCTGTACTGTAATATTTACAGCATATTTTGGCTGCCATACGCCTGTACGTACAACCTACGGCAATGGGACGAACGCCACCATCTTTTTTCCGCAATGCGCATAAATTTGCGCCATATAGGATATCAATAATGGCTTCGTCCACATTGCCGGATAACATTAAGTTCATCAAACCTGTAAGCTCCCTCAAAAGTGCTCCACTAGCATCCCCAACGCCCGGACTCAGAAGATCTTTCAGATGTTGTGGAGTCAGGCCATCGAGGCCACCAGCAGAACCATTCCGGAAGGAGCCCACAGTCACAGACACGTCCTTGGCTGTTACAGTCAGAAAGTTGGTGTCAGAATTTGGAGCATCGGGGAAGGCAAGGTCATCACCTGGCACTGGGTGCTTGCTCTTTAGATCTGCAAGAGTCTCTGGAGAGCAAGGTGCCACTACGTCGCTGCTGAATAGTAACCTAGCTGCACCACTGATATCACCTTCTCTCAATTTAGATTCTACATAATGGAAAATAGTATTTTTACGAAAAACAGTGAATTTAGGGTCGAAAGTACTGTTCGAAATACAGTTGTCTTTAATTTGTGATGTTAAACTTTTGGGGGCTGCCTGATTTTTTGAAATGTGTAAAATCCTATAGGAGAAGGTGAATAATTGTTCCCAAGCTCCGGTAGAATTTTCCCGTACTACAAGGCCAATGCAGTCTGCCAGATTTTGCGCCACTAAAGGCCTTGCACCACGGGGAATCCTCTTTAAAATTGGTATAGAATTTTTTAATTTTGCAAGGTTCTGCCAGAAGGGAATTTGGGGATTGGACAACTGTGGTGGCGTTGCGCTTGGAAGCACATTTTGGGGCTTATGTACCCTCCCAAAATGTATTTTCAAACCACGCTCACTTTTAAAAAAACGAGCTTGAGTACAATGTAGGCAGCGTACTAAAGCATTTTGCGACGCAGAAGGCTGACTTCCGACTCTCAAAATTGCAGCACTGTTGTTATTGTTTTCTTGGGACATAAAACTATTTAAATATAATACTAATCTTAGTTAAATATCTACACATACACACACACAATATATACATTTTATAAAAATTCGATAAAGACACTGAAAAATAACCACCAAAAACGTCAAATCTGTTACTACAGCGACGGTTGTCGTAGCACCGGGGCGGCGGCGTCGCTATCCATAAAGCACCAGACTTTTTGAACTGTTTTACTCTGTTTGATCGGGTTGGGCAATTGCCCCAACTAAACTGCCACTGGTTTGACTGTGAGTGCTCCAAAGACCAGCAATTGGCCGAATATGTAAATTATAAAATGTTGATTTGCTTTTAATTTATATGATTACTATTGTATTTTAATACTTTATGGTTTATTTATATAAATCATTATTTTTATAAAATTTCTTGATTTCTTTCTTACAATTCAATTCAATTTTCATTTGAATATCCAATATCCAAATCTTAACTTAAAAATTCAAATATTATCCTCATTTTTTATATATTATATTCAGTACAGATTTGTTGGTTATTTTACGTAAATTAGTTAAGTAAAATTATAATATTTAAATATATTTCTTTTACATTATTTCAATATTTAATATTTAAATAATCAGATATCAAATATCAATAAATATGTGTTTATTATTGACTTATCTTAAAAATGTTGTATTGTTATTATTTATTTCTGAAAAAAGCAAAAAAAAAAAAACAAAGAGAAATTACGTTTCATTGTTTGTAGGATTTAAAAATACAATTGTATTATTTAATATTACTAAATATCTATTCTAATTTGTTTCATTATATTGAAAATGGTATACTTGTGTCATAGTTGGGGAGTTTTAGTTTGAATTTAGTGGGTTTTGAAATTGCTTTAGGGGGAAAGTTTTCAAACAGTTGGCGACACTGCAGTGCCGTTGCTGTCAATGTTGTCATCATTATAATTGTGTCATCGTGTGTAGATTTTCATGGCTTTGTGAGGTTTACGTAACTAAATAGACCTATTTGGAAATCTTACGCCCAACCTAATCAATCAATTAAAAATGTTGGGTCGCATCGGTAAAAAGCAAATTGAAGTCGCGGCGTCGTTCGCAACTTCGGCCGCAGCATTCGGCGGAGCCGCGTTCACGGGGTTTCTATACTTCACGGACTGGAAAGTGTTCGTCGCGTACATCCCCTTCTATAATGGCAAGTTTCCTGCTGTAGAAGAGAAGTAGAGATGTCTGTTGACAATAGCAAATTATACCTATGTAATACATCTATGTACCTATTGAATACCTTGTAATTATAACTTAGTTGTACCTAAATAATTGATTTTCATTTATTATAAAAATCTCTCCAATCTGTTCGATTACTACTGCTTTTTTATTTGTTACAATTAAAAAAAAATTATTAGCAACTTTCTCCACGTCGTCGAGAGTTGCCGAAAATAGCCCGCCGTACCAGACCAAACGATACCTAACTCAATACCTTGTACTGTAATAGGTGTGTCTTCTTAGATCACCACATCCAAACATCATTGTAAAGGATTATATCCAATGCACAAAATGTGCACACATCCAACCACAAGTTTGGGAATAACCCGTGGTAAAAACCCTGCCACAAAGTACATAAAATGCTTGTACTTACTTAAATAAGTAGTAAATGAATCCAATATATCAAAGCATACTAAAATACATACTCGCGCCTTCCCTTCAGGGTAGGAAGAGTAACCTGTTATTTGCTTCTATCGCTACACTCTTCATGAGCTTCCTGCTATTAATCATATTTGAAATATTAATCCTCTCTGTACTAAAAATGAGAACTGATAATGAGCACCCTGACGTGTTGACCGCAGCATCTCAACTAATAGAATATCAATAACATTGTCTCTTATGTGATATGCATTGTACACATCCCGTGGCGGGTGTGCTGTAGCTTTGGAACCAAATATTGTTATAAGTGTGGAACAATAACTACATAGCAATTTTTGAAGGCCTTTATCAGTTAGTGCCTAAACATATTACACTAGCTGTTTTACGTGGCTCCAACAGTGTGGATGTCGGTAATTGCGACCAAACATAGCCTATGCCCTTTCTCAAGGTCTAATCTATCTCTAAAAAATTCATAAAAATCGTTTGAGTGATTTAGGTGTGTAAGATGTATACAGACAGACAGAGACTACATTCAAATTTATAGTATTAGTATGGATCTCATTTAAATTCTTTCTTTCATTAGAATCTAGGTATACTGCAAACAAATATAAATGTGTAAGTAACTTGCATCTGTCTGTTGCACTTGCACACCTAAGTGCCCCTGTACGCAACCAGCCTGTGTATCTCTATGTTTAGTACAACAATCCCTTCAGGGTGTAGTTGGGGCTGCCCCGGCACTACAGCGTGCGGGGATGCTCGCCCATGCCCGTGTCAACTGTTTCAACATGACAATGCAAAAGCCGTGCACATCTCTGAGGCGTAGGCTCCAGACCACCTCCAACAGCATTCTCAGCGTACTTGCAAAAAGGTTTTTATAAGTAAAAGAAGCAAAAGAAGACGGAAAAAGGCATGACTGTATGTATGTTGATTGTCAATACATTAACAATTAATTGTTATATGATTAATGCACGGACAAACAAACAAATGACTCGGAGGCAGGCATTTTATTAATAATATTTAATTCTAGTTGTATTTATATTGCGATACAAGGACATTTTAAGGTCATTTTTGGACACCTTGAGTTAAATTATTGGAAATTGATTGGGATAGAAGAAAGGGAAAGATTGCGGGTTCGAATCCCGCCTGGACCGTTTAAATTTAATTGATTTTGATTTGTTATAATGTGAATGCTTAAAAATTGGTAGGTGTTCATATGCCAGGGCAAAACTGGGGTGGGTCAGCTGGTGCAGCTTATTTTGGTATATAGGAGATACCTTCAGCCTAACCACTTGCCATCAGGCGACAATGTTTAAAATTGATTGTAACATTGTTCATTGTTCCCAATAGCACAGAATATACATATAATAGTACTACGTGCAATAGTTCATATGTTAGATGGTCGGTAGATGGCTTCCGGCGTGGCCCCAAGATGGTTCGTGATCCGCGTGGGGACGGAGTCAGAATACTAGTACCACCACCCCCATCTCAAGCGAAGAGTGTCGTAAGAGGCGACTGACGGAAAATACGCAAACCCTGTACCAACACCAACCCGTTTGGCCAGAGTGGCAACAGTACGCGGACGTGGATTGCGATGGGCTACTTGATTGATTAATTGACATGAAGGTGTTATCGAACAAATTCATTACCGACTTACATCACAATTAAGTTCTTCTTGATCGGTGTAGGCAGGCACCACTGCACTGGTACGGTGGTATGGTACCCGTAACTAGGTACCTAAATGTAATCTAGGTGTATGAGGACTTGTCTGCTTGTACCCTTTCATGCACGAGGTTAAATAATATGCTGACGCACCTGTGAAAGTTTAATTGGACCTACCATAAAACGTACCTTGTGCGGTAATGTGAGAAGTAGGTAAGTGATCCGCATCATTTGATTTATTTTGCAACTTATTTAGTCTTAAAAAATGCTTAGGTACACGGTTATTGCATAAAACTACTGGACGAGTACATAATGCACGTAAACTAGGTACCTGTAGAAATTAGGTAACATGACCTAATATTGGCACCCCTCCAACTTATTGGCACTCCAATGTTATCAGTAAAAAATAAGGATTTAGTTCAACAAACGGTGTTTCTACAAAAATAAAACGAATCTGTGGTTAACTGATTTTATAAATTGGCAACTCTCAACTGTCAGTGAAATTACTCAGCTGTCAAACTTTAAAATTTCTTTCACGTCGTAACAGGTTTTGTGTTTTGTTACCAGTTACTTAAGATTTTGTTAAGGTGAGTGCCACTCTGTTTTAGCTGTTTTCGTGTTCATTTATGAAAGCTACACATGATTATTAATGTTTTTTGGGTTTTGAATAGTTTACACACGTATTTTTGTCCTAGTATTCACAATGAATAAAAAATATTTTCAATTTGCCGCCATGACAATAACCGGTATGCGATTCAAACATAGTTCTAATTTATTGGCACTCTGGCAATAAATGGGGTTGTATGACAAATTTTTTTTTTCAATTGGAACCTTATTTTAATCAAGCTTTTATAAGTTTTTAACATCAATACAAAGAAATCATCGTATTTTCTACAAGATTTCCAAATGTTGGCCCCCATGCCAATAGTTGAAATCTAATTACTGGCAGTAATGCCAATAATTGGTAAAAGCATGACAATAATTGGTTTTAGGTGTCGACGATGAAGGGAAAAAAGCCTAATAAGAAACCAGATAAAAAAAGAAGTGAAGTAGGAGTACTAAAACGGAAAAAATATACAGAAGAAAGTGTGCAAAAAGCTCTTCAAGCTATTCGAAATGGAATGAGTAAAAAGCTTGCTTCTAAAACGTATCAGGTTCCGAGATCAACCTTACAGTTTAAATCAAAATTTCCCAATAAAAAATCTCGTCCAGGTCCATCAACAGCTTTAACCACGTCTGAAGAAATATGCTTAAAAAATTGGTTAATAGATTGCAGCAAAAAAGGCTTTCCAAAACGGAAAGATGATCTGATAGCCAGTGTAGCAGATTTTTTTAAGAAAAAACGATAGGCAAAATCCTTTTAAAGGTGGGATACCGGGAGACAAATGGTATAAACTTTTTTTAGCTCGTCATCCTGATATTGCAATTAGAACTCCAGAAGCAGTAACTGCTTCAAGTGCGACGGTCGCAGAATGTGATATAAAACATTGGTTTGATGATATAGAGCAATATATTATAGAAAATAATTTGACTGACATCTTGAAAGATCCGAAAAGAATTTATAACGGCGATGAAACAAATTTTCTTTTATGTCCAAAGAGTGGGGTAGTATTGGCTGCAAAAGGAGAGAAAAATGTCTATGAGATTGATAATGCTCCCGCCAAAACATCACTCACGGTGCTGTTTACTTTCGGTGCTGATGGCAGTGTTACTCCACCTCTTGTCATTTTCCCATTAAAACGTTTACCAAGTGAGTTGCGCTCTAAAATTCCTTCTGACTGGGGAATTGGGCTTTCTGATAATGGATGGATGAAGAGTGACATCTTTAAGTCATATATTGAAAATGTACTTCATCCACATTTAAGTAAAAAGGGAATAGAGTTTCCGATCATACTTTATGTCGATGGACACAAAACACACTTGACTTACGAAGTAAGCGAACTTTGCTCGAAATTAAATATCATTCTTATAGCTCTATACCCGAATTGTACGAGGATTTTGCAACCAGCGGATGTTTCGGCATTCAAACCACTGAAATCGGGATGGCAAAAAACGGTTCTTGCATGGCGTCGAAATCATCCGTCACAAGCTCTTACAAAACAAGAATTCGTCCCACTATTAAAAATCACTATTGACGAAAGCATTAACCCATCTATTATAATAAATGGATTTAGAGTAACTGGACTCTATCCTTTTAATAAAAATGCCGTGGATTATACTAAATGCTTAGGTAAAAGAAAAAATAATACTCAAGAAGAAAATGAAAACATAAATCAGATTGAAATACACGAAAATAAAATGGCATTTATTGATTTTAAAAGAATTGTAAATGAAAGCAAATTACGAATGTTAGAGAATGGCAAAGATGTCGACGAAGATTTAAAAAAAGTGTATCAATTTCTAACGAGAAAATCAAAACATGAACCACAAAATATTATTGATAACATCGAAGAGCTAGTGCAAAATCCATCAGTAACAAATTTTGAACATTTTGATATAAACAATATGAATATAACTATTGCAGATGATGTAGAAAACGAAATCGTGATTGAAGAGATGCAGAAATATCCTTTAGAAGACACTGATATCCAAGATTTTGAGCCCCCTGTCTTGGAAATTACTCACAAAGCGCAGATTCATACTGATACTAATAGAGAAACTTCTAACATGTATGAATTTGAACTCCATAAAGAAAATCTAGCTAAACCAAACACAACTATAAATTATGACATGATCGAAGTAGTTTCTGTAATAGACAATCCTCCATTTTCGTGTCCCAATATTGATACTTTAAAACCAATAAAACTTGACGATATACTTGTTTTACCAAAAACACCAGAACGAAAAGGAGGCAGGAACCACACGAAAACTCCGTTTGTACTTACATCAGCAGCTTGGCAAGAGCTGGAAACTAAAAAAAGGAGAGAGAAGGAAGAAAAACAGGAAGGGATAAGAAAAAGAAAAGAAGAGAGAGAGCGAAAGAAATTGGAAAAATCTAAACCAAAAAAAGAAAGTAATAATAGTAAACCAAAAAAAGGGACAAGGAAACACATAAGTAATTCAAATACGAAAATATTGCAACGAAGCTCGACTGAAATTACTCAGAGTAAGGATACTTTAATAAGTGACAAAAACAATTATTTAGATGAACCACAAAGTCAAAACGATAAGAGTGATACAGATAATGATCAGGAAATTATAATAACTAATAGGAGACCTAGTAAGGCCTACACCACAGAAGAGTTGGAAAAACTTTTATCTGAAATGGTAGAATAAAATATTAGGGAGAATAAAGACTTAACTACTAAGTTACTTGATTGATGCTTAAAGTTTATTAATTTAAGACTGAAATAATATTATGTTACCAAAATGTTCCTAGATTACCCTTTGTACCTAAGAAATGTACCAAATTGCAATTTTTATGTAGGGAGCTACCTAAATAAAATATTATTTAGAGAGCATTAGTTTTATTTCGCGTACACAATATGTAGATATCCAGGGTTTCACAACATCTAGACGTCCTAGAAGATTTTTAAGTACTAAATGCCAATAATAGAGTAATTAGTGCATATTATTGGCATCCAGTGCCAGTAGTTGGTCCAACACATGCCAATAATATGCCGAAAGATGCCAGTAAATGGTATTAGGGTGCATTTGAAGAAAACATGTGTAATGCTTTATTTCTCATTTAAAAATTGAAAAAAGGTAGTCCAATATGATCCCCACATTATAGTGAATTATTTCAATAGATAGTCTAAACCTCTCTACCCAGATTTTGAAAATTTGAGTCAGATTAAGGTACAGTATTGCTTAAAGTGCCAATAATTGGGTGGGTTACCCTATATCAAATTTAATTTCGACTACATTATCTACAAAATGTGTCACGTATTTTTAATAAACTATAAAAAATACCTCTCACCTCGAGGTTGAAATTGTGGTATACCAACATGGACCGATCTGTACCACAGATTTTTTTTTTGAAAAAGGAGAGGATCTACCCGTTTGTGTTGCTAATGGAGGTCAAGTGTCTTTAGCGGGTCTAGCTGTCGCCGTATCTAACCTACTCTTACGCCTGGACCACACACACGCGCCGAGGGGAGTGGCATGTACGTGCAAAATAGGCACTCGGCGTTATGTTCACACATTCCGTTCCGAGTCGTTGAACTGTTTTTAGGGGTCCAACTTCCCGTAACGACTGCCATAGATGTTCGTATGGCAACCGGGACCGATGGGTTAACGTGCTCTGCGAGGCGCGAGCAGGCTAACGCAAATACCTTTTTTTTTATTGTGCGTACCACCGGAGCCGGGGGTGGGGGAGGTTATGTCGGACTTGAGCATACTAGACTACAACGCACGCCGACTGTGCGGGCCGCAGGTTGCCGGAGGTGAGATTATCTGAGACACATCCCTCGCACCTCGCCCTCGGCCGGCACAAGGCCGTCGGTGCGGTGGCGAGCGGGAGAGCTTTTCCCCCCAGGGCCGCCGCCGCCGCCAGGGCCAACGCAAATCTCATATTCACGCATACAAATATGTGCACGGCGCGGGCCCGGCACGCCGCGCGCCGCCTGCGTGGCGGCCGCATTCACCGCGCTACGGAGGCTGTCAGCTGTCAACAAAACCATGGAACATATTTGTACCGAAGTCCCGAAGATCCGGCCGTTTGATGGTAGCTAATCCCCCATTAACTACTGCCCACTGTTGTTGCGCAAGCAAGGAAAAAGTAGTAAACACGTTTCATAGGGTTTAATTAATTTATTGAAGTACAGTGACCGAGTTTTAAAAAAGTGCAAATAATTGTCTAACTAATGTGATCTAGTAACTACCTGTACTTGCTTATAAGTTAAATAATATTCTACGAATATATTTAATTACAACTTAATCATAAGAAACAAAACATAGGTAATTATAATTAGAATTAGTACCTAACGCAGGCCTGCACGGCCGCGAATACGCTTGACACTTCTTAATAAATAATATAATATGATTAGGTACTCTAATAATATCAAACATTCATAAGCTTAGTTGTCATACTTAGTATTTCTGAGTAAGTACATACTTATTTAAGGATATACAACGTACTTTACCTATAATCAACTTACCAAGGCTGAGTTCTTGTAACTTGAGTTTACATAAGTACTTAGTTAAATCGCTAACTTGCAGGCCCAGGCCCTCGGACGCGTCTCACACGTCACACAGAAGCTATCTGCTGATACAACACCAGTGTGCTGTGCAGTCAGTACCACAGCGAGACGTCGGCAATCCTGCGGCCCTCCAGTGGGCTCTGCCTCTAGCCCTCTAGGTGCCTCTAGCCGCGAAGTGCGCGCTCTCACTCTCACGCTCAGCGCTCACGTAGGTACAACCTGACGTCACTAGACGCGTGCTGCCGCACCCCGCACCCCGCACCCCGCAGGCCACAGGCTACAGTACGTGTAGACTTACGAGGGTGCCATAGGTACCTACCTACTGACCTATCACTGCTCTATGTGCATACGTGTGGTAGGTATATCGTCACACTTATGGCTTTTCTGTGAACTGATTCTATCAGTTTGTAAACGTTATCTAAACGAGAAAATTTATGAAATTATAATATAAGTAATCTAGCATAGTAGGTATTAGTAAAAAAATCTCTGAGGACTTAAAAATAAACCTTCCAAGTTCATAATCAAAAGACACGCACGTGTACGCGCACGCTACGTCAACAGCGATCTAAAATGGCGGTCGTAGATGACGTAACATTTCATTTTCTTTATTTTCCTGCTTTAAGTACCTATTGGAGGACGGCTTTACCGACATACAATACAGTGTGGAAGATTCCCTGGAGGGACAGTACCTACATTAAATACTAAAGATAGCGAATTTCACTCAAAGGAAAACATTCCTTTATTTTTAAAACATCAACAAAACTGCATTCAATGGTTTTCGAAAACTCGCTTGCCACACCCAGTAATCGAACCCACTAAAATTCGAAAGTAATAATGCTACTTTTATGGTATTAATCGATAGTGTCAATCATAAGGATCAAATCTGTCTAAAGAACATGGTAAATTAAATGAAAGGAAGTAGTCCATAAAATCTTTATTTAAAAATTCAGTGCCGGCAAACACAGCACTTTTAATCAACAATACCTAAAGTTATTTTTGAAGCCAAAAGCGTAAATATTTATTAAAATGAGTGATGTTTAGAATCTAACTTTATTGGGTAACTGCATGAGGTATGTAGTAGTAGTTGTGTGAGGTAGATATGTAGGTAGTAATTAGGGGTGCTTGATTGGAAACCTCACTGGGCAACGGAGATGGCGAAAGAATGGCTCTATTGGTGGGCAGGTGTAAGTTCGAAATCTTCCACCCTGTATATGACCCGCGCGTACTTTTTAGGCCAAAGTGAGTGATCGTTACGTATAAATAACTCAGAAATCGTTTTTTATTTAAATGATTAGATTAGAACACAACGCGGGACGAACGCGCGGGACGAGCGAGCGATGCGACGCGCGCCTCGTCCGCACCGCGCCGTCCTGTCGCCCCTAGAGCTATACCTAAGTAGGAATATAATCGTCGTTATAGTTGGGTTATTTTAAGCTTCACAGATATAATTAAGCCGTTCGGTTTTCTACATTCCTAGTATTCTGTAAATCACGCAAGGACAGTCTGAGTGTCGGAATCTTTATCTAATCTCGGTAAGCTAGTCGTTGGACTCGTCGACTAATATATTTTTTTATTATGAAGTCAGTCGCTTAATAATTTACTTTGTAATGTTCATCACAACTGCGCGTCGCGCCGCGCGCCGCCTAGAAGCGCAGCTCGGCGTCGCCGCTGCCCGCGCCGTCCTCGTCGTCCGCCGGCGCGCCCTCCGCCTCCGCCTCCGCCTCCGCCCCCGCCTCCGCCTCCGCGCCGTCTGCGCGTCGTGGCGGATCGTCACCTGCGATTTGACACAATTTATACTGCGACTGAAGCGATCGCTAAGTAGTTATTGCGAACTTTCCCTGGTCAGAGTTGTATCTCCTCCAGACGGGATCTTCCCTAGATCACCTTCAAAGTCCTTAAATTTTTATGGAGCTTAGACCCGATCGCTTTTTTTTTCGCACCGTCCAATCGATCTGTCCGACTTGGGGAGTACCTTCGCCCTACAGAATACCGCGGCCCTAACCTCGTGTCGTGTTCCAGGCGGGGAGGAGGGGAGCCAGAGCTCACTGGAAAGTTTTGTCAGTGGGAAAACTAAAAGCTCGTCCTGCTTTGTCTTTTACACTGACGGTAGAGTCGGCAGCGCGAGTGTGACTACTTTGGTGTTGCACACGGTCATATTCCACGGTAACTACTTTCCATCGGGCGGGCCGTGTACTCGTCTGCCACCTAAATGGTAAAAAAAATAGATTTCCAAGTCAGGTCGACCGAAGTAATGAAAACCGGGTAAAGTGGGGCTACCCAGGTGAGGGGAGTCCGCGGGGCGAATGCGGCTATGACCGACGGAGCCGCTGCATGTGTGCGTGTGGCGTGTGGCGTGTGGCGTGTGGCTTGTGGCGCGGCGCGTACCGGGGCAGGCGGGCGCGCCCTTGGTGCGCGAGCCGGGCCGCTCCTGGCCGTGCGCGTCCACGCACCAGCACACGCCGAGCGCGGCGTGGCACTGGCGCGGCCGGTAGTAGCCGCGCGCGTCGCAGGCGGGCGCGTAGCCGCCGCGCGCCGCCGCGTGCGCGTGCGCGCGCGCCAGCGCCAGGCACGGCCGCGCCGCGCGCCGCAGGCACGCGCACCACGCGCCGCGCGCCACCGGCGCCCCGCGCGCGCCGCACGACGCCAGGAACGGCCGCAGGCAGCGCTCGCGCTCGTCGTGGCGCAGCGCGTACAGGTTGGCGGCCGACAGCTGCCCGTCGCCGTCCGTGTCCAGGTGCGCGAACATCCAGCGCACCTCCGGCTTGCAGTCGCGCGGGAACCCTGCGTCACCGAAAGCTTCCTGTTGTAGATGATCGTCGCGACCGAAGCGCTTCGACGATTCGTTCGTTTCGAACGGTAAGAAACTGTAACGCTTCACCCTTACTCCTGGACGCGTAGGGGGAAAGTGAAACGGCACTCGTCCACCGTTCTAGAAACGACGATAGAAACGGTGGTCCCCGTCCTATCCTCCGAATTGCATTCGATTTCGGGCTAAATATAAAAAAAAGAAAAAGGTTACTAAGTAAGTATTTAGCTGACTCCGATTCATTCGATATCAACACATTCCTGAGAGATGCCATTCCTCATCCCCGTGAGCTGAGCGAAGGACCATTACTATCTTCTACACCCTGGTCTGAACGACCGCACCGGCCACTCGTGCGCGTGCGACACACCAATCGTCACTCATTCACTAGTAATTACTGAATGGCAAGTTACCGTCGACGGGCGGCGCGGTGGCGCCCGCCTCGTCCATGAGCACGGAGAACCAGTCGAGCAGGCGGTTCGCCATCTTGTCTAGCGCGCAGCGCTCGTCGCGCCGCGGCAGCACCTCGTTGTGTCGTCGCTCGGCGCGGCCGGGGCGGTCGACGCGGGCGGGGCGGGCGGGGCGGTCGGCGCGGGCGGGGCCGGCGGGGCGGCGGCGGCGCGCGCACGGGCAGAAGCCCCGGCAGCGCAGGCGCACGGGGCGCTCGCCCCGCCGCACGCAGTTGTGCAGGTCGAGGCGGCACAGCGACGAGTACGTGCGGTTGTCGGAGCCGCACAGGAACTGCGCGCGCGCCCGCGCCGGGCAGCCCACGCAGCGCGCCGCGTCGTCCGCGTCGTCCGCGTCGGCCGCCGGCGCGTCGTAGAACACCTCGTCGTCGTCCGCGTCCGCCGCGCCCGCCGCCACTATGATGTCGCTGCGAACGAGCGGCGCGCCATCGTGAGTGCCGCCCGCCGGCGCCGGCGCCGTACGCGTGCCCGTGTACGGCGCCGGCGACGATGGCTCGAATCGTAATCATCCAATGTACGAGCTGCTTCTTATGAATCTCATATCTTTATATATCGAGTGATGAAATGTGATGCTACCGTAACTGTAAATCTGATTATCATGTAGGTACTAATCTAAGTCTTTTTGGTAGTTGCCGTTGCACTAAAAAGATCCAGCGAGATCGTTGCTAATGTTATTGTGTCGTCTAATCGATGCGGGATGCGGTGGTAAGTAGGTAAATGTTAAGTGTTGAACTATTGATCACAAGTGGTGTGACGCCAACCGTAATCCTGGGACCACGAGAAAACTGCGCAACACGGTCCACCTGTATCGCCTTTGGTGTGGTATTCATGTGTCAGGTGTGACTTTCATAACACATGAATACCACCATGGGCGGTCCGATCCGGTATCTTTTCATCACAGCCATGGCCGCGGGGTGACAAAATATGGTCTTTTTCACTGGCGTAGCTTTGGATGGGCAAGGTGTGCTGCGCACCAGTGCCCCCAAGCATAGGGGGCCTCGAGCTCAACCACTGAGCCCAAACTAGCAAGCCTATTATTATTGAACTAGCGAAAAATCTCACTTTCAGAATTAAAAATTGGTTGCAACAGAACTCTGATCATGGCAACTCCTTTAAAAGAACTTATAGGGAATTGTGTTTGTGCAATATTATCGTCTTGAAAGATTCGTCATTACGTTTGGAAGCCTGAGCCTAAGCTGGGGGCCCCCTGAGAAGACTATATTGTAATATTATTCTAGCAGTCATAAAAGTATAAAATCTATTCATAGCAAGTAATATTATAATTGTAATCCAGTACTTCCATCATAAAGGACTAGCTAGAGAAGCCCCTGTGACTCCTGTGAGACCTTCACATGGGCCTTTCCTCCCGGCTGACATAGATGATCTTCGAACACGGGTGCTTCGCGGATTATCTGTGATGGATACAGAAGGAGCCAACGCCCCAGTGAGATTACCTACTGTGATGCAAGCGAGGACTCATGGGAGGCTACACATGATGATCGAGTGTCCGATGTAGGAAACTGTGAGACGGGTCCTCTTGGCGGCTCTAGGGGTGAGAGTTCCCTTGTTCAGCGCGATGGTCACAGCGATGGTGGTGCTCGAGAAGGAGGTGGTGAAGCGGGTCTGGAGAAGACAAAGGTCTCTCCCGACCGGCGCAGCCCGTGATGTACGGAGACGACCTGGGCGTCGGAAGTCACTCAATGACCTGATTCTTCTATGAGGTTAATAGGTGGAGCCACCTATTACCTTAGCAGAAGCAGGCCAAGACGGTAGCGCGAGATGCACGAGTCTCCTTATCCAGGGAAAGATGAGGACACAGTAGTTCCACAGTCAAAGGGTCAATTTCGATGATCCTGGGCCAACCCGGGCATGAAAAATATGCCAGGGGCAATCTGGATGAGATTGCCTTCAACTGATAACCCAAGACGGCGGCGTGCGGTTTTAGTCGGACATAACCACCCCCACCGCCTACCACTTTGGTGGCAGATAAGCACACGACCCAAATGATGGAAAGTGGTTACTGTGGCCTATGGACGTGTGCAAAACCAAGAGAGTCACACTAGCGCTGCCAACCCCGTAAGCATTGGGAGTTTCTGCGCCGTGAGTGTAAAAGATAAAGCAAGACAAGCTTCTGGTCTTTATTTTCGAGGTTATAATTGCCGCAGTTTTCTGTAGGGCGGAGTACTTCCCCAGTCGGACTGCTCAATTGGACGGAAATATCGTCGTGTCCTACTTCCTAATAAGTCATAATTTCCAAATTTGTTTACTAGAAAAAATAATATAGGTTACTACAGCACAGGCACCTATTGATTCGAACAATAATAGCTAATACCCGAGTGCTACCACTGGTAGGGCTACTCCGAGGGTACGCCGCTACACACACAGGCACAGTGCCCCGCGTGGATAGAGCGGTATCGTGTTCTGGTAGCACCTAACGATTTCTATCCTCAATAAGCTCTAGCTTAAAGAAGACGTTTGAATCTAACCGCCGTTTTAGCAGAAGTAGACCCAGGGGAGCGGCTTGGGGTGCCTGGACGATTTTGAATTTCGATGCGGTGCACCCTGGGTATGGAGACAGCAGCATCTCACTCCCAAGATGGTGATGGTAGACGCTAACAGCTATGACCAATTTTTTGCTTGGGTTGCTTGGAAGCTTTCCACGACGTCCTCTGATTAGCAGATATCATATTCGAAAGCAAGTAAGTGGGTGGGTGACTTCGAGAATGATAGGGATACAGTCGTTCCCACACTTGAATAGGGCATATCAAAGCAATATATGGACCAGGGACAGACAGAGTGCGAAGGAATTGCCTTATTGGTCCAGCTTACACCTCGGCAATTGAGACTCGAGATGGCGTGCGAATTTAGTAGGTTCGATTCTGACATTAAACACCTCCGACGAGTGACTAAGTCCGATATGTGTCTAGAAATGATAACGTCATCGTTTACTTCGGTAAGGCGACGTGCGAAGCCTTAGGGAATTTTCACAACCAAAAAATTTTAATCATGGGGCCCATGTTTCTTCTCGCACCGAGGCCCTTGGTCATCTAGCTACTGGTCTTTGTCACTTAGTTTGTTTGAACGTTAATTAATAGCTGTGTCACTAGATGGCGCTCATCTTATTTGTTGTGAATCGCGCTAACAAGATCCGCCGCAAAGAATATAAAATGTCTTAGTTTTAGTTCACATATGTGCCACTAGATGGCGCTTAGTACATATTGACATTATTGTGAATGGCGGTGTTAAGATCGGCAGCAAGCTATTTATAATGTAACCTTAGAAAATAAATTTTGAACTCGCTTGTAATGGTTGTTTCACTTCAACAATTCATTATAAAGGTGATTTTGGAGGATACGTCCTTACATAATTTTGGTCCTTCGAGCCGGATGAGTTGAGTTGATTGGCAACTTGCTCATTTGGAATAGCCATATATTGTTATTGGTTAAAGTACCCATGTGTGGTCAAGATACTTGGTTAATGAAATTGTTTGAAGACTAGTGGTATGGTGATCAATTCCGACGGCAGAGGGCACCACCAGTAACTTGCAATTGGTCGGTGTTGCCAGAGTCATTTCGAGGATACATTGAAACCTGGACCTGCATTTGGATTTGCATAACGAACAACGGAGAAGTGATATCGATGACAGTGACAAGTGACAAAAGGGTTTGACAGATGCAAAACTGTGAGTAAAGTGGACTTTAATTAATAAACAGTAGTGACATTTGGACTTAGAAAAATTTATCGTTGCGAAGTAGAAATATTTGAAACTTTGAACTTAGAATATTTAACGTAGTGCAGTAGAAATATTTAGATACTTGTAAAAATTTAGTTCTAGTTTTAGACTTAGAATAGTTAAGCTAAATTTGTTCATACGGGGAACCTATGCCGGATTTTGGTCCGATGTGTATTGATTCCTAAACACTTGTAAAAATTTTCGGTTTAGTGTTTCAACTTGTATTATTTTTGTGATCTAACTGTTCTGTTTTCAGTGCTTGCTTTTGTAGTATAGTGATAGCTTACGTAATTGCTTTGAACTGTGATTTATTTACAATGGAAAAATTAGTTAAAATACAAGTAAATTGCAAAAGAAACATTGAAAAAGCAAGAAGTAATTTTAAAAAGTCACCAAAGGATCGCTTAACTCAAACATACATAACAACTAGACTTGAAGCTTTAGATAAACAATGGAATGAATTTACTGATACGCATAGAAGCATAATTGCGGAGGCTTCTGATTCTGACTTGGAGAAAAGTGTTTATTTTTCAACCGACGTATACAGTGAAACAGAGGATATATACATAACATATAAGTCAGAGTTAAAAGCACTTCTTGCACCGACTGTGCCTACCAGTAGTGTTCAAGAGTCGGCAGAGTCTACTAATGTATATTTACCAAAGATAAGTATTCCGAAATTCTCAGGATTGTACACTGAATGGATTTCGTTTAGGGATTTATTTTTGTCACTCATTCATAATAACAAACAGTTAGATGATGTCCAGAGACTTCATTACTTGAAGAGTCATTTGTCGGGTGAGGCGGAACTATTGTTGCGAAGCACTCCAGTAACCGCTAGCAATTACTTAAAGTGTTGGTCGATATTAACCAAAAGGTACAGTAACAAACAATTTTTGTCACAAAGCATAATAAAACGATTTTCAAAGCAACCAGTCATTACAAAGGAATCATCAGTTGCCATCAAAAACCTTTTGGATACTACGACCGAATGCTTGCATGGTCTGGAGGCCATAGGTATTGACATAAGTACTTGGGACTCGATTGTCATATATTATGTGAGTGAAAAATTAGATACCGAATCCCGTAAATTATGGGAAGCAAAGATTAGCACAAATGACAAATTAGCTACGTTCCTTGAATTTCAGGAGTTTTTAGAATCAAGATTTCGATCCCTGGAATTTTTGGACCCTGCCGTTTATACCCAATCTACTACTAATAATCGCAAACCAAATGTAAAATCCTTTCACGTCGCTTCTCAAACTTGTGTGTTATGTTCGGGAGATCACAAGTTAGGTAATTGCAAACAGTTTGAACAACAAGATTGCGACACTCGTCGCGAGTTTGCTCGAGCCAGTAAGTTATGTTACAATTGTCTAGGTAAGAACCATGCCGTATTTACATGCCGTTTGAACACGAAATGTAAACATTGTAAAAAGAGGCACCATACACTACTTCATCCCAAAACAACCAATACTGCTGCTGAAGCATCTGATAGTTCAGCAGTTAGGAACGTGGTGGCCGTTGCGACAGCCGCTTCTTCCCAAACAAGCAAAAGTTCCAATTCTGTTTGTTGTTTCGCAGATGTTAACAATCAAGGTTTGTTAGCGACTGCCTTGGTCAATGTCAATTCGAGGACTGGTACTGCAATGGTTTTAAGAGCCTTAATGGATCAGGGTTCTCAGGTCTCCTTTATTACGGAGTCCACAGTACAGTTGCTCGGATTGAAGAATACACATGCTCACACTGACATATTTAGACTGGGCGATGATGAAGGTGGTTCGATGCCATCCAGGTGGACAGTGAAGTTTGATTTACGTTCACGCTTAGATCCTAATTTTATTTTGTCAGTTGATGCTTATGTTTTGAACAGGCTCACATCCCGACTTCCTGAGAGGAAGATTGTTCAGGTACTGCCATCACTCTCTTCATTAGAACCCAGTTAGCTGACCCCACTTTCGATACTCCTGGTAAAATCGATTTATTGTTGGGCACACGAGTAGTCAGTGAAGTTTTATTAGAAGGTTTGGTCAAGGATTCTCCTGGAACACCAATAGCTCAAAAAACGAAACTTGGATGGATTTTATCCGGTGAGATTCGTACTCCGTTGAACTTAAGGCCAGTGTGCTATAACGCAATCGAGTGCACTGATAGTAACGGACTCTTGAAAAGATTTTGGGAGCTAGAGGCGGAACCTGCATCTAATGAAGTCATTTTCACTAAAGAAGAGCAGGAATGTGAGGATTACTACTCCAAAACGACCAAGAGAGATGCAGAAGGACGATATGTAGTCAAGTTACCTTTCAAAACAAAACGGCAGAGTCGTGTTTATGGTAACTCTGAGTTAATGGCTCGAAAACGGTTCCATCTGCTGGAAAGGAGACTTGCATCTAATCCTGAACTAAAACTGCAATATAGCGCAGTAATTGGGGAGTATGTCAAAATGGGACATGCGGAAGTGGTTCCTCAAGCATGTCTACGGAACAATGCATTTTATTTACCGCATCACGCTGTATTACGTGATGACAAGTGTACTACTAAGGTTAGGGTGGTTTTTGACGCTTCCTGTTCGGGATACAATGGAGTGTCATTGAATAATGATTTATTAGTAGGCCCAACTTTACAACCTGATTTGCGTCATACCATTATGAGATGGCGATGCCATCCCATAGCTTTAGTAGCAGACATCGTTAAGATGTATCGTCAAATCAAGGTTGCTGAAGAAGACGTTGATTATCAACGTATTTTGTGGCGTGACGATTCAAGTGCTGAACTGCAGCATCTGAGATTGTTACGTGTAACTTTTGGTGTATCTTCAGCTCCTTATTTGGCTATTCGATCCTTACAACAGCTTGCTCGCGATGAAGGAAAAGATTTCCCTTTCGTTGCAGATCGTATCTTCAGCGATTTTTATGTAGACGATTTTCTATCCGGTTGCGAAACAGTGGCTGAAGGTGAACTGATTTATTACCAGATGAACGAGTTACTCGGGCGCGTTGGTTTTCAATTACAGAAATGGTCAAGCAATAATGATGAGTTGTTAATTAGGATGCAAAAGGGAAAAGAAATGACAAATGAAGGTATAGAGTTTAAGGTAGACAAAGTTATGAAAATTTTGGGCCTAACTTGGGATGGAAATACGGACGAATTCTGCTATACCGTTAACCTTCCGCCGTTGCAAACTCCAGTGACTAAGCGAAAGGTTGTATCTGACATCGCCCGTCTGTTCGATCCTCTTGGCTGGTTAGCTCCAGTGGTAATAACGGCCAAGGTGTTTATACAACGCTTGTGGCTTTCGGGAATCGAATGGGACGATGAGCTTCCTGATCCTCTGTTGAAGGACTGGTTGGAATACAGAAGTAACCTTCATATTCTGTCAAGTTTCCGTCTACCGAGATGGATACACACTAGTCGGTGCGAGGTGCACCTTGAATTACAAGGTTTTTGTGACGCCTCTAACACTGCTTATGCAGCCGTGGTATATACTCGGTCCATAGATTCCAACGACCATGTACATGTCAGTCTAGTGGCATCCAAGACCAAGGTGGCTCCCGTCAAACAGGTTACCATACCTCGTTTGGAATTATGTGGAGCGGTGTTGCTTACAAAACTTCTGCGTGAAGTTTCTGCGACCTTTGGAATTTCAAAAGAAAATATTCATGCCTGGACAGACTCGTCAGTGGTGCTCGCTTGGTTGAGCAGCCACCCCAGCCGTTGGAAGACATTTGTTGGGAATCGAGTTTCTGAAATTCTCACCGTGACAGATCGAGATCAATGGTCTCATGTTAGATCTAGGGATAATCCCGCTGATTGCGCATCGCGAGGGGTAAAGCCTAGCGAGTGTGTTGAACACGACTTGTGGAAGCAAGGACCTAGTTGGCTAAGAAATAAAACAGTAGATTATAGTAAAGGAGAAATGATTACAACAAGAATAGAGGAAAAACAATCAGCTGTTGTGTGTAATGTCATGATAAATGAGAAGGTAGAAAATGACATCATGGCAAGATTTTCTTCCTTGAGAAGGTTAACTAGGGTTATTGCGTATTGTAGACGATTTCTGAAGCGTAAGAGTACGGAGAGTAATTCTAAAGTAAATAGTTGTTTAACATTTTCTGAAATTAATGAAGCTGTAATTACATGTTTAAAAATGTGTCAAAGTGAACATTTCAAAGAGGAAATCGATAGCATAATTAAGATAGGTAAAGTTGACAAAAGGGGAAAACTCACCACGCTCAATCCTTATCTCGATCAGGATAAGGTTTTGAGAGTTGGGGGAAGGTTACAAAGAGCTGGCACCCACGAGGCATTTAAGCATCCAGTTATTCTGCCTCATAAATCACATTTCACAACACTTGTGATAGCTGATGCTCACGAACGCACTTTGCACGGTGGGCCCCAGTTAATGCTCAATTATCTGAGATCCAAGTACTGGATCGTCAATGCGAAGGGATTAGTTCGTCAGTATGCCCGTAAATGTGTGAATTGTATTCGCCATTCGGCCCGAGCCATTCCGCCGTTAATGGGACAATTGCCAGCCGCCAGAGTCAATGTTAGTCGACCTTTCTTTAAAAGCGGGGTAGACTATGCAGGCCCTATTAGTGTTAGGCCCACAAGAGGTCGCGGTTATCGTTCCACAAAGGGCTACATTTGCTTGTTTGTATGTATGGCAACTCGTGCCATTCATTTAGAAATTGTAAGCGACATGACATCACAGGCATTTTTAGCAGCCTTTAAAAGATTTACAGCTAGAAGAGGTCACTGCGGTGAGCTCTGGAGCGATAATGGCACAACCTTTGTGGGGGCTAACAAGGAATTGAAGGCCCTACTATCTCAAGAAAGGTCGAGTGTAGCTTCCGATGTCGCTGACTGGTTAGCGACAAATGGTACAGATTGGCACTTCATTCCACCTCACTCTCCAAATTTTGGAGGGCTTTGGGAAGCTGGAGTGAAGTCCACTAAGCACCACCTCAAGAGAGTTGTAGGCACCAGTACTCTTACATTTGAAGAGTTGAGCACGGTGCTTACGCAAATCGAGGCTTGTCTCAATTCTAGGCCGTTATCTACAATTAGTAGTAGTCCTGAAGACTCATGTCCACTGACTCCAGGTCATTTTTTGGTAGGAGAACCATTGTTGCTTTCACCTGAGGCAAATTTCGAACACACCAATATCAGTCCCTTGAAACGATGGCATTTAACTCAACGCATGGTTCAACAGTTCTGGCGTCGATGGTCCAGGGAATACCTTGTTCAGTTTCACCATAGGTACAAGTGGTCGCATCATACTGCGGAACCTGAGTTGGGTGATGTAGTGTTGGTGATGGAAGATGATTTGCCACCTGCAAGATGGCTTTACGGTCTAATTGAACAAAAACATACTGGCTCGGACAACGTTACGAGAGTAGTATCCTTGCGCTGCAAGGGATCTTTGATTAAAAGGCCAGTCTCTAAACTAATAGTGCTTCCAATCGTGAACTAAATTGTCGTTTTACTTTTATCTTTGCTCACCAATCGTGTGTTCTTATGTTAGATATAGATGTAAATTGATAGCAGGTATTTATGTAATATAAATCAATACAGTCCATTAGCTCTGGCGCACACCATATTGTATTTGTAGTTTGTTATCATGGTGGGCTGTCACTGATCTTATTATCATTCTGTTTAGATAAGTTGTTATGGACATTCCGTCCATGGTGGGCGGGATGTTTGAACGTTAATTAATAGCTGTGTCACTAGATGGCGCTCATCTTATTTGTTGTGAATCGCGCTAACAAGATCCGCCGCAAAGAATATAAAATGTATTAGTTTTAGTTCACATATGTGCCACTAGATGGCGCTTAGTACATATTGACATTATTGTGAATGGCGGTGTTAAGATCGGCAGCAAGCTATTTATAATGTAACCTTAGAAAATAAATTTTGAACTCGCTTGTAATGGTTGTTTCACTTCAACAATTCATTATAAAGGTGATTTTGGAGGATACGTCCTTACATAGTTTGAACTTTGAAGTGCAAGTAGCAAGTGCAATCTCAAAGTAGCTGAAACATTGTCGTAAAAGTAAATAATACCTACCAAATGAATCGCGATACAATCCGTTAAAAAGGGTTTTTATTTCCACTTATTCCATACCCATGCACTTCCTATTGATGTCGATTTGTAAAACCTGCCGGTAGATGATTCGAAAAACTTGAGGAACATTGGCAAACATTTGGTAGATAAAATAATATGAAGAAAAGAGGAGCAATGTGCGAGTCCTGTGGCACTCTTGAAGGTATTGCGGTCTGCACAGAGCTAAAGCCCCTTGCCATGACAAGTTGCGAACGATTTCGAAAATCTCATTCGTGCCACAACTGTGATTCACAAATGCCTGCGTGATCATGATCAAGCTACTGAAGCAGCAGGACGTGGTCCTTGACATGTACCGAAGATACGGCCGTCCCGATATCAGTTTGGCGGATGAATGGAAACTAATTTGAAGACACCATTTTCATTATAGCTTATTCATCTTCATCATGATTGCGTTAGTTCCGGTCGCAATCGAGGCCTTCACCACGAAGTGCGGAGTCCGCGCACGGTCTTAGGCACCCATGGTAGTGAGATAATTAGTTTTATTTGTCCCTCCAAGGATTAGGTAATATCGATGTCATTTTGAAAATTACCCTTTACGAAGTATCTCCTTCTTGGTGGCACAGAGCGCGGTGAAGGCGTCCCGAAGCAGGCACACCTCGCGCTTCTTGCACACCAGCGAGCGGCACAGCGAGTCTGCAACGTCACACAAGTGTCCCATCTGAGTACAGCAGTGCAGTAGGGCAGTAGGACAGCAGTGAACTTAAATTTACTAATATTAACGCATTAGAGGTAAAATGAAAAGTACTCATGTTTTATTTAAATTTTCTTTATTTTTACATTAAAATAAGATCAAAAAAGCACAAAATGTAAGAAAAAGAAAGAAAAAAGTATTTTTCACAGAATTTCAGGGGTGTACTCAACTGAGTACACTGACCGCCTACGTATGAAAATTTTCAAAACAGGCTTTTTCTATGCATAGAGTTTTTAGGCACTTCTTATATTGCCAACGCACTCTTGAATGACAAACAAAACATCGTAGTTGTTTTTCAATTTTGGTGGGGTAGTGTCCAACTCCATCTTGAGGCAGCCCTTCAACTAGTGATGCAGTCGGACGCGATGTTCTCAGTTTACCTTGGCGTAAATAACATCTTGCGATATGACGGCGGAACATGAGCTGATCCATCGGATTATTATTACTCAATACATGTAAACGCCACGAATTAGCAATGGTCATATCTAACATATAGGTAAAAAGCACCCACCACCACTTTTTGTCATGAACAGCTATTCTATATAATGAGACAGACTGGTCCAGTTCATCCACTCCTCCCATATTTTTATTGTAAGTTTGGAATAAACGTGGTATCGCTACATCTATTTTCTCTTTCTTTATTGGGCACCACCGTTTGACAGTCCCTAGTGGCTCAATAGTATCATAGTTGGTGGCCATGGTACAAACACTGTTATCTTTCCACCTTACCAATAAAAGTTCACCCTTCTTGTCAAACCTGTAGTCATAGATAGCTCGCTCTTTCTTCTTCATTTCCTTTGTGCTAATCAGTGGACATTTTTTAGTCGTATTTCCTCGTACTGTTCCCGTAGCCCGATAGCCTAGTCTTTTCAATTCCAGTAAAAGATCATAGCTCGTAAAAAAGTTGTCAAAAAAGACTTGATGATTAGTTGGAGTGCAATAAAGGATCGGGAGACGGTGACTGGGATTTACCACAGTAAAAATCGAATGAGTAACAGTATCCTGTCGAGCTAGCCGCAACCCAATTTTTGTATCCAAAACGAACTGGTTTACCACGTATGAATTGTTTGGCGGGATGATGGCCGTAGTATTTCACCATAGATTCGTCGACAGAGATACTTTCATGAAACACTCCCCACTGTAAATATTTTTGTATAAGTTTATCTGCCAATGGTCTTATCTTGAACATTTTATCGTTCGACGTTGCTGCTAAGTCATTATCCACAAGATGAAGGTTTCTTTTTATATCTCGAAATCTATGCCTCGATATGGCTTTGCTGACCAATTCTACGCCTATATCTTCATCTAGAGACCAGTACATTGGTTCTCGAGGTAGCTTATGGTACCCAGATAGTATCAAAACACCTAAAAACTTTTTGAAATCAGATGAATTCAATTGAAAGTCATGTCGATTTTGTTGATTAGCGTATAGTATGCTATTAGATATAATCATGTCAACAATATCATCATCAAACAGTTTTTCGAATATTTGTACCGGGTTGAGGCCCTTTAGTTCATCGCAAACAGCACTTTTCCTGTCACTGGCTTCGAAAGTACTCTGAGAAATTGAAGAGTAATTAGGAATACATTTCCGCCAGGTTGGGGTCGAATCCGGAGTAGATAGATGTAGTCGTCTTCTTTTTGCCGCCAAAGGTTCGTCGTCACTCTCCTCGTACTCACTATCTTCATCATTCCTACCTTCTCGACTCACAAATACCTCAATAGTACCAGGTACATCTTGCGGTAACGAACATGTCGCCATATCTTCATCAGCACCTTCCTCTTCATCAGTCAATGCACTTGGATCAGGAGGTATAATCGCCAAGTCATACTCCTCATCATCACTCTCCTGTAAAATGGCTTCAACGGCTTCTTGAAGTCCTTTGTAGCTCGTTTGAGATGTATACGTCTCTTTCTCCATTCTGAAATCAAAACCTTGTTATTTCACTTACGTATGTTGTCATTGTACTCAACCGAGTACAGTGACGTATAAATGACTACAGTTTTATTTTAGTAATAAATCATTGATTCTTTTAAGTATAATACTTTACTTTAACATTTATTTTATACCAATGAAGTAAAAAAAATAACCTATAAGCAGATATTACGTTAAAAAATATCAAATCATTTACTTACCTCCACAGTATTTCGGCGATAAAACTTCAACTGACACTTTTTCGCAAAAATAATCCAACTGCCCGCGTAATACTTTTCAATATACTTGAATGGTATTGTGATTAAACGAAATAACAAAGTACCCACCTGTAATGCTACATGTAGGTTATTTGACATTCAAGGATATGGCTGTACTCAACTGAGTACAGTGACTTCTAATGGGTTAAGTTGCACTGCATACCTACATGTTTGGTTTCTGGTATTACACGGTATTCAGGATCTGAAGATAGAGACAGTTGGTGGTCATGGGAATTACTGAACTAAACTATATAACGAAATCCCTTAAAAAGTTTTTCTTTAATAAATGAAAACAAAAATAATAATTTTGCACTGGTTGTGCTGATTTTCAAACCTTGTAGCGCTAACAGGAAACAGAGAAACACAAACAAGCACAACTATTACATTAGTCTGGGATTGCATTCAATTATTATTTTCGTTTTAGTACAACAGATTTTTTTAATGAAAAGTTTGTTTTAAAAGGTTTTTTTGACAGAGGAGCTAAGCGAGCGAGAACCTCCGTTTCGACAAAGTGGCTGATTTTGCTTCGTCCGTATGTCTGTGTGTTCGTTATTTGAGAGGGCGCATTTCTTAACCGATTTTCACCAAACTTGTGCACATGTTCTTTGATTTAAAACACAACTTTTGTTGAGGGCTATTTTGATAGAGGGAAAAACGAGAGATAGTTGAGGAAAAAGGGGAAATAGTTGGTTATTTCTTAAGGATACCAGATTTGATTAAGGGTACCAAACAATGTAGTAAAGAGTGCTCGCGAGGTCTACCGTTCACAGAACTCCTTCCACGGTTAAATTTTAATTTATGTACATAGTTCTATAGGTGCATACTGCACATACTTAGTTACCAACCCACCCTAGAGAGAAACGAAGTATTCACACATAGTATTAAATCAGCACAGCGAGAGAATCGAGCCCGCGACCTTTGACGGGGCACTATCGACGCAGCCGCAGCTCGCGGCCTGAGAGGCCGTACAAGTGCATTCATACCGTACTGTGGTCTCTCAACTAAAAGAATACAACAGTAGGTACTGTAGCAGTAGAGGACTGGCAGTCGCCTATCGCTTGCGAGCGCGGCACGGGCTGCGCTACTGCTGTGCGGCGTGTACTCACTGTGCGGGTCGTACACGTAGCGGCGCGGCCGGCGCGCGAGCGAGGCGCCGCCCGCGCCGTCGCCCGCCGCCGCCGCCGCCGCCGCGGTCGCCGGAGACTCCTGCAAACATTTGAACAGTCCATCAATCTCTATGCCGCACGACAGCGATCTCTTCGTTTCCCGAACGGGACGTTACGATTCACGGTAACGTAAAAATGTGTGTTTGAACGTCTTTTACACGTTTTCTCTACATGACAAGCCACTTGCTGGTATTCGCTGGAGCCCTGACCAGCAACACGCGTAAATATGCATCGACTGCGCGGACGAACGCGCTGACTGGTTTTTATTAACTAAATACACGACCAAATTGTCATGCACCTTAGGATACAGGGTGTTTTTTTTAACATATTTTAAAGAAGGTATATGAGGCCCCGCCGAGCTCTTCGGGAGCCACGCTTAGCTCATAACAAGCCAGCGGCTATGGTGACATTGTTACCGTGACCTACGGAGGGCAACAACGTTGCATACTTTGTTATTGTCATAATGTAGGTAGGTATAGAGTAGGTACTATACCTATGAATACTAGATTTCTTATCTTATCATATCTTATCTTATATGCAACCACAGATCAGTCAGATCATTCAATTATAAGTGGATGATCGTTAGTCCACGCCTTTTTACAATTAGTTTGTTGGTAAGTAGGTTACCATTTTTAGTAAACGGATCCACAGATGACCTGTAGGAACTTAGAAAAAATATTAATTAGAGTCATAACATAACATAAAAACTCACGCCTATATCCCCAAAGAGGTGCTAGCACCCACATTTCGCCAGTTTATGTTTAGATCCCAATGTACCTAATAGGTGGCGAGCCTATTGCCATTAACCGGGCACTTATAAACTTATAATTAGGGTCACCATAGCAAAATCAATAAATAAGTAGGTAGGCACCTACTGCATGAGTCATGTGTCAGTATCATGGCTTTCGTTTTGTAAGTATGTAGGTAGGTACATTGCGATGTAGGTATGTGAATTGTGAAGGTTTATCCCATAGGCACACCTACACATCACATACGCAGCCTCTCGGTGGCGAACCGAACTGCCTACTCCACATAGCTACTGGTAGAAAACGGGCACTGGGTATCCAACGATCGAACCACTCGCGCACTCCAGCCATCCAATCTGAGAACTAGGTATCTGAAAAGTTTTAGCACATGAACTCATTTCGATGAGAGGGTCTGTATGCGCGGTGGGGCCAAGGGGAAAAGGGGCGGGAGGGCGCGCGCTGCTCACCGCGTCGTCGTCGAACTCGAAGTCCTGGTCGGAGCGCGCCGCCGCCAGCGCCAGCAGCGCGGCCGCCGCCGCCGCCCACAGGAACGAGTGCATCGCGTCGCACTCCGAGAGCTACTGCCGAGTGCCGCCTGCCGCGCCACTCCCGCACCCGCCGCACCGACCCTCCCCACGCGCCAGCGAAGAGTGACGGCTGCCGACACGAATTGTGCCTACGACGGCCTGCACTCCCTTAAGTCAAATACGTAAGTACCTACCGACACTTTTGTAAGTAGGTAGGTACCTTTTTCAAAGAAGAATCAAAGAATCAATTTCATTTATTCAGTTTAGGCACACAAAGAGCACATATGAACGTCAAAATTATACAATTGAGTATGTCAAGAAATAATATTAAAATATTAAATAATGTACAAATAAACCATTGGAAAATGATTCTTTCGCTGGTTCGGTAGGTTAGTTCTACTGAGAAGACACCAGCAAGAAACTCAGCGAACTATATTAGAACTAGATTATTTTTCTTTTTTTTTTAAATTTGCTTTAGTTTACAATTTATTTTGTGCGAGCAAGCAAGAGACTTATGTTGACCACGCATTGATATCATTAAGATACTCATCCACTTTATAATAACCTTTACTCATTAAAGTTTTTTTCACTTCTAATTTAAATTTATTTATCGGCATATTAATCAAATCCTGAGGAATTTTATTAAATATTTTTATGCTGCTTCCTACAAATGAATCACCAACCTTGTGAAGCCTAAGTTTAGGCACAACTAGTTTATTCTTGCTTCTCGTATTAAAATTGTGTACATCAGATAGTTTTTCGAAATTATTTAGGTTTTTTCGTACTTACATATTATGATATTATCATAAATGTATTGAGAAGCAACTGTTAAAATATTAATTTCTTTTTTTTACCACTTAGGTACAAGCACACGGCCCACCTGATGGGAAGCGGTAACCGTGGCCTATGGACGTGTGCAACACCAGATGAGTCACATCGCGCAACCGACCCTGTAAGCACATACTTATATAGAGTTTCCATGTCGTCAGTGTAGAAGAAAAAGCAGGACAAGCCTTTGTTTTTCGCACTCACAGCACAAAAACTCTGGAGGGAGCTCTGGCTACCCTACCGGGAACACAACACGGGGTTATTACAGCCGCTGTATCCTGTAGGGGGGGGGGGGAGAGCTACTCCCCTAGTCGTACTGCTCAACTGGACGGAAACACCGTCGTGTCCTCCCTCCATCAAACCTACCTGCCCCTGCCTACAGCTACTTCCAGAAGATAGAGGGCAATTTTCATGAAAGACAAGTGGTAGGTTATCAAAAGCACAGGATTAAACCAAGTACGGGTTTCCTTTGGTGTTTATTTTTACACCACTTAGGTGCCAGACAAGCGCACGGCCCACCTGTTAGCTGGAACTCTGTTATCTGCTATTATTCATAAAATAAACCTTAGGCCTGTATTATTTCCAATTTCTGAAGTGCAATTAGTAATATAATAAAATTATTGTATTCATCCACCAAACATAACTACTTACATTAAGTAGTTGCATATTTAGATACTTATCTGCTCGTAATATACAGAATGTATGTTTGAGACGGGGCAGTCGGGGAAAGGCAATCCTTACAGATACAGCAAAAACTTAACTGCATTCACAGATTTTGAGAAGACGTACCTACGTAAGTACCTACGGTCAACAAGAAAAATCCTAAAGTAAATTAAAATGCAACCAATCAATCTAATTTTATATATCGACTAAAGACTTTATGAAAGCATTTAGCATATGAGTAGTTACCTAAGTGAGTTGGTGTTAGATAAGACAGAAATATAGAAATAAAAACGGAGTACGTAAAACATAAGTAACTTTTCGGGCGCTGTCAGTGCTGTCCACTCTGTAATACGTTGATTCATTGGTACTGTGCACCGCGACATCCGGTTCGGGCGCGCGGCCCTCCTGCCTCCCTGCCTCCTTCCTCTCGCATCCCGCCGCTCGTCCCCCCGCCTGAGCCTTTAATGCCTACACTCTCCAGTTCGCTGCTCGGTACCTATTCGAGAGCAAAGCTAATGCACGGAAGCACGGAAGGGGAAGCACCGTGCTCAGCTACAAGCGATCGCCAGCACCGCAGTGAGGTGCAGTGTCAGTAGCCGCGATCCCGGCAAGGCGAGGCAGTGGCGACGGCGAGGCTGCGGCGCGGGCCGGCGAGACCGGTCCCGCGCCCGCCGCCATCCGCCATCCGCCATGCCGCGCCGTGTTCAACATTTGCCCTGTTATGAAACTCTACTCCAATCAACATTCTTGCATACCTACGCACATTACTTACCAATTATATTTTAAATATGCGAGTGCTGATGGGATCAGGTACAGTGCTAGTAAGTCGAGCTATAGTATCTAAGGCGGGTGCTGCAACGTACCTACTTATGCTTCTGTTCTGAGCATGAAGTCACATTAGCACCTGCTAAGATATTATATTACTATATATTACTTAGCGCTCTCACTAGCGTCGCGCGATATCGCAAGGGCACGTACGGCATTATCATTTTGGTGCCTGAGTCGTCCTCATTAAGGCAGATCAGTTATTGAGAATGGCCAACAGACCTCATTTGCTGCCTGTGCTGTCTGAAATCTGCTTAAGAACTTCCACGTGGTCCAGGGAAGGCATTATCCAGGTTCTGTAGCTCGCACGTTCGTTACGTACAAGGTTCCTCAATTTGTGCTCGTCACCTTTTAAAGAAAGGTTTAAAATACAACTGGAAAAATCTTTAATGAATAAAGGTGAGATGAGTATCTTGCTTGCTCGCACAAGATATAAGTACTTAAATGTAAACAAAACCATATTTAAAAAAAAAGATAATCTAGTAGGTAAGTACCTACTAGTAATATATTTCTCAGTTTCTTGCTGGTATCTTCTCAGTAGAACTAACCTTCCGAACCAGCGAATCATTTGCCAAAGTTTTTTTTGTTCTTTGCATAATTTTAAATTTTTGATGTTCATATGTGCTCTTTATGTGCCTAAACTGATTAATTGGAATTGATTATTTGAATGGTCATATAACGTATAGTTGAAGCTGTTTAGAGCGTATCCAACGTGGGACGAGCGGGCAGCGTTGGCTGCTGGCAGCGGCAACGGGCAATACACACAAAGGTCGCATACAAGACCTATCAAAATTTCAGTCGTTGCGAGACACGACGGCGCCGCGCAGCCCGATCGATAGCGGCGCGGCGTATAGGTACCTGCGGACGGACGCCGCGCGCCGTGCGTCTCGCGCCGCCGCCGGCGAGGAGCGGCGACGCCAGGCGCCTATGAAGACCGACGCCGCAGCCGCCGCGTCGGGGGGTGGCGCCAGGCAAGCCTTGCCTTGCTCAGTTTACTCTACTAGACTAACTCACAACGGTCAGCTCACGACACTAACGACGTTATGATGAGGTTCTACCAGGGTAGGTACTCTTATGCTCTCCATGAGGTTTTGGAAACATCAATAGATACGTTTACAGTTCTGACCGCCTACCAGGATTTTGTTAATTTTCTAGAGCAAGCTACTGATGTAGAATATGCATATAAAGCTCAAAAGAAATGCGCAAGAGCCATTTATAACACAAAACGAATAGATATATGCACTGCGTAGTTATGGGTGGGCAAGGCGGTGCGGTGCAACGGGGCCTCCAGGCTCAAGGGGCCCTCAAGCTCAGTGTCCGCTCGGACCCAAACTAGCAAACCTCATATTGAACTATCTAAATCTTACTTTCAGAATGCGAAAATGGGTAGCAATAACCGTAATCTATGACTCTGATGATAATCTCTCTCTAATCATGGTAACTCATTAATATAACTTTTAGGGAATTTTGTGCAGTATTGTTACCGTGAAAGATTCGTCATCACTTTTACAGTTGGCTTGGGGGCCCCCTGAGCCCTAAGGAGACCCCCAAGCCCAGTCACTAGATAGTAATATTATTGTAGCAGTCATAATAATATATAGTACCAAAAGTAGTCTATTGAAAGTAAGTGCTTGAATGGGAATTCAGACGCGGCGCACCCTACGCGGTTACCCAGGATGCCCCGCGTCGAAATTCAGACGCGGTGCACCCTGCGCAGTTACCCAGGATGCACCGCGGCTACATTCCCGACAGCAACGCCTACCTAACGATCGTATAGGCGCTATCGCCAACTATGACCTAGACGGGAGCAGTCCTGTTGCGAGTTGCTTGGAAACGTTCCACGTGTCTCTCTGACTAGTAGATGTCGCAGTGGAAAACAACTCTGGGCAAGATAGAGATACCGAGGTTCCCACACTTGAGGAGGCCATCTCAAAGCCGTTTATGGCCCAGGGCTAGTCGATAGGTCGATGATCGACTGCCATCAGCGCAGTCCTGGGGATGACTGGTGGAGCCGCCTGTCACCCTGGCAGAAGCAGGCCGCGGCGGCGGCGCGCCTGTCGCGCCTCCCCGTATTCCGGGGACGAGCTAGGGACTCTGTAGTCCCCACACACCCGAGGAGAGGGCCAGATCGTGAGAGATGGCCCTGGGTCGGCCGGGGTGCGAGGGATATGCCTGTCAACCTCACCTTCGGCAACCAAAACGACCCACAGGCGGCGTGCGTTTTAGTCGATTCGAGTCCGACATAACCTCTTCCACCGGCTCCGGTGGGGAGGTATGGTAGGTACGTATTGCGCACGTAAAAAAAAAGGGCAGATACAGTTCACTGGTGAGTTTTTGTGCTGTCAGTGGGAGGACCCTAGAGTTTTTCTGATTTGTCCTCTACACTGACGGCACATAAACTCTCTGTGCTTACAAGATCGGCAGCGCGAGTGTGATTCTCCTGGTGTTGCACACGTTCATAGGCCGCAGTAACTATTTTCCATCAAGTGGGCCATGTGCTTGACTGCCACCTAAGAAGTTGAAAAACTTTCATCGTTTGCTTGAGGTTTTATTCTCAGTTAATGTTAGAGATGATTTTCTGAGATAAATACCTACTCAATCGTTCGATTTTAATCGATTTGAAACTACCGAAAATTACCTACTATTTCGACAGGTTTCTTCAATGGGAGGTAAGCGCTGCGGAAGGCTTTTGGAAATTCAACTTTTTTTATCACCAATTTCAACTTTTTGATTGCTAAATGTGTTTACATGATTATACAATCATCAATGTTCTCAGAACTCTTTAAAACACACATCAAAAGCGTCCTGAAAATTGCTTCAGGAAAACCTAGAGCTCTGCATAAAAAAGTTAGTTTACACTGGAGCATTGCTCCCATTGATAATGATTGGTCCTCTCCTTTACCGAGCCAATGACAGATTGTACCGGTTTTATGTTAAATTTACCGTCCACAGGTACTTGCGCCTGGTCAACATAGCCCCATTTTGTCACATTTTCCATGCAGCGATATTTCCAAGTTGGCCACTGAAGTTATGTCCGCGCAGCAGATTTCTAGTGGTTTCGGTTTCACATTTGCTTTCTTTTGTATTAATAGGAGCAGCGGTATCTTTAGTATAACACATAGATTGACTCCTCGTGGCATACTGTTCTCACCTCTGGAATGGCTCTGTGCAGCACTTATTAGACGCAATCGATAAGATTGAGGCGGCATGCGGTGGTGGGGCAATTACACATTAGAATCTCTGCAGTTGCGTACAGACGTTGCCGACTCCTCGGGCTGCTGGGATTACTTTCCCTGCCTTTCTTGTACCTAATTGTAAAACCATAAGTTTCAGATCGATGTTGTTCAAGTGAACTCCAGTCACACAACTTAGTTTTATCACGATTTTATGATGTGTTTACCTATGGATAAAAAGGATTAAAACAAGACTAAAATTTTATAGGAGGTAGGACACGGTGAGTTACCGCTTGTTTACAATAATAAGCACTATATTTTTCTTTTGTTGTGACTTATTTACATTGACAGAATGTACTCGGTTTGGAAAGCTGTACCTATTGCGTTGGGGTTAATTAATCAAGTAAATGCAATAATTATTGAACGATTCTCTGATTTGTTTAAGGGTCTTGGAATGTTACCTGGAAAATATAGTAGTATTGGAATTGATGAAAGTATACAGCCTGTTGTGTGCCTTGCTAGAAAAACCCCCTTAAGAGTAAATTACTTAGAATGGAAGGGTTACGTGTAATTAGAAAGGTGACACATCCTACCGATTGGGTTAATGCAATTGTTATAGTCGCGAAAAAGGAAGACAGCATTCGTGTATGTTTAGACCCCGACCTGAACCGCGCTGCCGACTGTCCCTGAGCCGGCAGCGCGTTGCGAGGTGCTACCGTGTTCCGTGTGCTGGACGCGCGATGGGGTTTGGATGGTCGAATTAGATGATGCCAGCGCTGGTCTATGCTCGTTCAGCACACCAATAGGCAGGTACCAGTATTTACGCTTACCCTACGGGATTAATTGTGCACCTGAGGTCTTCCACGCGAAACTTAGACAACACTTAGAAGATTTAGATGGAGTCGAGACATTTATTGATGACGTCAATGTCTGGGGAAGTACGGTGCAAGAGCACGACCGCAGGTTAAAGTGTCTTACAACGAGCTAGGGACGTAGGCATTAGGTTCAATCGTGAAAAGTGTAAATTCGGTGTATCAGAAGTCACATATCTGGAACACATGTTTGATGTGAGTGACATGCGACCGACCGGATGACACTAAAAATTAAAGCCACTACCGAGATGCCTTATCTAAGTGATAGGAAGGCATGGTTTAATTATCTCGCGACATTGAGTGTGAATGTCTTAAGAGCTTTGTTAAAAAAAGGATTCTTTGTGGTCATGGGAATGGCAGCATTCCGAGGCATTTATTGATATTGGTAGACTATTTAAAAAGAAAAAGTGACCAACGCACCACTTACCTACGTGTTTTTCACTACAGACATCTTCAATGATGAACTTGCCTGCAAATTTTCATTTCATCCTCTACTCCCCCACACATTTTAACCCCTTCTTTCACCATAAAAGGTAGCGTATGTCCGTTCCCAAGCTAGCAGTAGGTACATCGCTGTACCATATTTCACCAAAGATATTTTCAAAAATCATCTTTCATCCCCTAGTCGCCCCACATTTTAACCCTTTGTTTTCGTGATAAAAGGCGGTCGGCAGTAAGTAAACTCAGTACGCTTCGTCTTAATCGGTTTAATCGAGCTCTATTATATAATACACTTATGCAATAGATATAAATACTTATGAATAGTGCGACAGCACAATGTACATAACATGTCATATCGTAGCCTTGCCTCCGAAGTCGATGGCATTCCACTGGAATTGCTGCATACTTGAAGGTGAGGGACGAGCACGGCGAGGTGCCATCGAGTCGGGTGGGGGGCGCGGCGTGCGGGGGCGTGTCGGGGGCGGGGGCGGGGCCGGGGCGCTCACAGGCTCGACACGAAGTGCCACTTGTCCACTGCAACAAATAGGCGTGCACTCGACACGACACAACACAACTCTGCGCGCATCCTCTGGCCAAGCACTCCGTCCCATATCGGAACGATGCGAGGACCCCGACATGACAACCCTCGAGTCTAAATATTACTCGGTTAGCAAAGAGGTAACCGACACAATTTATTTTCTACTCCTTGGAGGTATTTTAAATTACACTTGATAAACTTATCATCATCATCATCCTCCTGCCCTTATCCCAAGATTATTTGGGGTCGGCGCAACATGTGTTCTTTTTCCATTCATCTCTATTTGCAGTCATTTCAACATTCACTCCCTTCTTAACCATGTTATCTTTCACACAGTCCATCCACCGCATTTTGGGCCTCCCTCTCCCCTTGTAGCCATCCACACAGTAGAAAAACCAAAAATAACTGTAAAGGCGATTATTATAAACTTTTCAAAATTTGCAAAATTCTTCCCGTTAGTTTAAAGCATAAATACCTACTTCTTGTTAATAGCCATGGCAGTTGGGAGCGTTACTCACTGGTTGCCCATAACTGTGTAACTAGGAAGGTATCTGCGGGTAAATATGAAGTACCCAGAGTATGCAACTACTTTGGCGACAGAACGCTTGATAAACGAATACCGTACCTACTTAATAGTTTGCCCGCAGATATCAGAAACGAAACTAAAAAAGGCAAATTTGCCAAATTGCTTCGAGACCATTTAATAAAGCAATTGTAATTGTAATTATGCACTGCAATTAAAAGTTCTTAGGTACGGTCAGCGGAGTGGATGGGGTCGCACTTTTTCATATAAGTTGTATGAAGAAGTGCGACCTCATCTACTTTGTTGACTGTACATACCTATGCATAAAACCCGGGCGGGGTACTACGGGCAATCTGCTTCATTTAATGTCGTGTTTGGTGCCGGCGGTGGACGCTGGTCTACAGGTAGATGTGGCGTACTTTGATTTTCGGAAAGCATTTGATACTGTTGATAATGACGTGCTTTTATCACGACTAGCTAGCGTTGGATGTACGCCGCATACACTGTCCTTCTTTTCCAGCTACTTGCGGGACAGATGCCAATACGTTGACTGTGGGGGACACCTTTCCGAACCATATTTCACGAGATCTGGAGTGAGTCAAGGCAGTAACTTGGGGCCTCTTCTCTTCATACTCACGATAAATAGCTTACCGGAGGAGGTCAAACATTCGGTGCCCCTTCTTTTCGCAGATGATCTTAAATTGGTACGAGTTATTAAGGACCACATAGATCATGATGAACTACAGCAAGACGTAGATAGGATTGTGAGATGGAGCTTACAAAATAAACTTTACGTTAATGTAGCTAAGTGCTCGGTGATATCGTTCAGCCGTGCACACAACCCAAGTCACTACCAATATCACATGGAAGGGGTCCCTCTGCGGCGTATAACCGAGGTTAAGGATTTGGGCGTGCGCTTTAGCACTGATTTAAATTTCCGTGACCATATCACCGGTGTCTGTAAAAAGGCTTTCAGAAATTTAGGGTTTGTCTTACGTCAAGCAAACCAGTTTACTAGTATTGCGGCATTAAGGGCGTTGTATGAGGCTCTCGTGAAGAGTCACCTAGAATTCAATGCGCTGATATGGTCTCCACACGAAGACAAATATAAGGTTATGTTGGAGCGTACCCAGAATAAGTTCCTTCGATTTTTATATTGGAAACAGTATGGTGTCTACCCGGGCTATCCGTGGTTGTATCCTACGTTGTTCGTTCTGGGTATGACAGGATATTATAAGCTGGAAGTGAGGAGGGAGGTGGCTACGGCCACCTATTTGTTTAAAGTGTTTCGTGGGCTTATACACAACCCAGCTATCCTACGGGAAGTAGGGCTGTGTGTACCGGAGGAGTACGCGTTGAGGCGGCGGCGCCCCGCTGCTGCGAGTGCGTCGCGCGTACCAACGTGCTGCGGAGGGCGCCGCTGACGCGGGCGCTGCGTGCGCTTAATATGATGGCTGACAGATTAGATTTGTGCTTGTTTTCATGCTCCCTGAATGAATTCACAAGGGCTAGTTACTGTGTTTTGAGTGAAGGAATCTAGGTAAAGTTGATATAATCTGATTATGTATCGCTAGTATTAAATAATATATTTTAATAATTTAAATTGTATTTTCATCATCTGACATTAAATTATTGTGAACTTAACATTAAATATGTAATTTTGACAATTGATTTGAAGTACTATTATGACATTATTGATCGAATTATTATTTTGACACTATGAATTGAAGTATTATTTTGACTTTATTAAACTTAATTATTACTTTGACATTATTATTTGAATTATTACTTTGACGTCATCAACTGAATAATTATTATTTCTGATATGACATGTTCATGAATAATAGGTGAAATGGTAATTATATCTACTTTAATTAATAATATGTTGTGGAATTATTGTTTAGTTTTTGAAGCATGATTAGGTATGTGTGATTATGATAATGTAAATGACATATTTATATTGTAAATGAAATTATTAAAATTATGTTGCTACTCTGTCGCATTGGGTCTGCCTGTAATGACATTGTATGTATGAAATAAATAAATAAAAAATATAATAATGTCCGCATGCAAACGTAGCAAACTTTGTTGTCTGTTCCCACAGTCAAACCGTGGAAACGGTTTTGTGGGGCCTTGTTTAGATGTAAGTTATGTAAATAATGGCTAATAAAGATACATACATACATACATACATACTTCCATAGTTAGTACCTTCCTTACGACATTACTTTCATCCCTACGCATTACATGCCCGAACCAGGACAAACGATTTCCTCGTAGCTTTTCTATGATTGGTGCTACTCTCAAACTTCCTCTAATATATTCATTCCTAATCTTATCCATTCTTGTTACACCACACATCCATCTTAACATTCGCATCTCGGCTACATGCAACCGTCTTTCATCCGTCACCTTTACTGGCCAACTCTCCGATCCATACAGGACGGCAGGCCGGATCATGCTCTTATAAATTTTGCCCTTCAATCGAAGGGGCATTCGCGAGTCACACGTAGTTGCTGTAACCTGCCGCCATTTCATCCAACCAACGTTAATCCGGTGCTTTACGGCTCGATCTAATTCTCCATCGCTTTGCAGTAGTGAACCGAGGTACCTAAAATCGGAGCAGATTGGTATAGGAGCACCATCAAGCGCTATGACTGTGGGACTAGAGAGACCGCCGAAATCGCAGAACATGTATTCTGTTTTGGTTCTGCTAGACAAGGACAATGTCGTCGGCAAAAAGCATACACCAGGGTGCCTCATCCTGTATATCCGATGTCAGAACATCCATTACTAACAGGAAGAGGTACGGGCTTAAAGCCGACCCTTGGTGTAAGCCAACAGCTACACTAAACTCATCGGTGTTACCCGCGGCCGACCGGACATGCGTATGAGATTGCCGGTACATAGCACGGATTAACTCTACATACTTCACTGGCACACCTTTCTCCTTCAGGGCCCACCACAAGACCTTTCGTGGTACTTTATCGTACGCCTTTTCGAGGTCCACAAACACCATGTGCAGGTTTTTATGGGCACGTCTATATTTTTCACATAGTTGGCGTAATGCGAATACGGCATCTGTGGTACCCCGTCCTGGCATAAAACCGAACTAGTTTTGGGTGTGATCTCACTCTCCTCTCGCAGGCGTTTCTCTATTACTTTCTCCCACACTTTCATACTATGTGACATGAGCTTTATGCCTCGGTAGCTATTGCAGTCCTGTACATCACCTTTGTTTTTGAAAATGGGCACTAGTTCACTACTTATCATTAACTTATCATTTTAACATATCAATAACAACTCATTAGGCAAAATATTAGGTCGCTACATATGAAATTGCCTTATTTTTTAAAGAAATTTGGAGGAATCCTAGTACTTTTTGCATTTCTTTTAGGAATGACAAATCCAAATTTTATGTTTTTTTGTGTATGAATGAGACGACATTAAGCTACCAAACACTTTTATTACCTTTTTGAAAAGTGTCAGTTGTAAAAAAAGTAACACGAAATTTATCATCAAAATGGATAGCATTTAGGAAGTACTGTTTTTGAAGATCGAATTCAATTTATCAAAGAGTTTATTTAAAAAACATTTAATCAGTACAGCTACCGGTGTTACTGAGCGTGCTCGCCTATTAGCTGGGGGGGAATGGGAATCTGGTGTAAGGCTCCAGGCACTCCCTTCGACGACACGACCTTCCGCATTGCGACTTGCCGCATGCCCCGACATACAAATATTAACGACAGTATCCGTCGAGCTCTTGCCACCGGCGGCGTGCCAGCTATACTTGAACCTGTTGGCTTGGCACGCGACGATGCCGATGGTGGGATGCAACTTGCGTTGACACCCTGGCGCCTTCCCATACCTGTTCAGCGAGGTAATGACGCCGAGCCGGGAGCCAGGGACAGTGTGAGTTCTCTCGCCCGTCGCGAAGGCACAGAATGACCTCCGTCCGAATAAATTATTTTGTTTTGAATAGTTATTTTATCGAGGAAGGTAACATCACGCTGCTGCCCAAGGGAACGGAGGGGTAACCATTAATGTTACCCAATCCGGCAGATTGCTATATACATTATATGAAAATGAGTAGGTAGGTAAATTGCGGGGAAATGCTTCGAATTTTGATTTGTGCGGAAGATAACCGTCCACAGTGCACACGAACAAGCCTCCTTATCTGAACTAGATTTCAGCAGATTACTGTCGTACCTAAAGTTAGCCTCGTCAAGGTTAATTAATTAGATAAATGTAAAAATGTTGACTACGTTGAAATATACGGGCAAGCGCTAGGCCGCGCTATCGACGGTTTCTCGACGTCATATTTCACCCAATGCTGCAATGTGGCCGTCGCCGTCGGATAACAAACTACTCTCAGGATTGTGAATTAAATCAAATCTGTTTTATTGCAATTCTGTGTAACTATTTTGTTAACATTATGGAATTCTTAAATATTATTTAGTTATATATAAATAAAAAAACGTAAAATAAACATCTAGTACAAGGCGTGCGCGCGCTCGCCTGTATGCTTACTACTAGACAGACTAGACTCGTGCGCAGTGCGCTAGTGGCGGGAGGTGCGTAGCTGTGAATATCATTTGGACCAAGTGATTAATGCGGGCATTACTTATGATTAATCATGAATAATGCCCGAGCATGTCTAGCTCTGTCTAAACTATCACATTCTCCGATCATAATTATATTGCTACTTGACCATTGGACGATTTGATAATAAAGCTAAATTGGACGCCTACCACGGTCACTTCAACTGCGGTTGATTCACCTACGTTAAAAACGCATATTGGACGACTCGACTACTGATTCATTCACCTACATTTATTTAGTTGAACTATGTTTGATTGCACTATTGAACGACTCATGTGATGGTTGTTTAAGATGCTGGTTATTTCAACTAAGGGGCGACTCACCTACGGTTCATGTACGGGTGGCTATAAGGAAAAATAACCACAAAGGCTCCCACCGCAGCCTTCTAAGTTCTAACCTAATGTATCAAAGTGAAATCGCGCTCGTGAACACTGCGCACCTTGACATGGGTAGACAAGGGTAGGGCACCGCGGGCGCGGAGGATTTCTCTCGATACCTGTGTGTCCCCTGCTCGTGTCTAGTATCACGTACCTGTGTCCCCTACTCGTGTCCAGTGTCATGTACATGTATGTCCCCTGCTGGTGTCTGGTGCCACATACCTGTGTTCTCTGCTCGTATCTAGCGTTACGTACCTGTGACCAATGCTCGTGTCTAGTGTCATGTACATGTGTGACCCTGCGTGTCCCATCCTCGTGTTTAGTGTCACGAACCTGGGTATCCCCTGCTCGTGTTTAGTGTAACGTAGGTACCTATGTGTCTCCTGCTCGTGTGTGGTGTCACGTACTTGTGTGTCCCCTGCTCGTTTTTAGTGTCACGAACCTGGGTATCCCCTGCTCGTGTTTAGTGTAACGTACCTATGTGTCTCCTGCTCGTGTGTGGTGTCACGTACCTGTGTGTCCCCTGCTCGTTTTTAGTGTCACGAACCTGGGTATCCCCTGCTCGTGTTTAGTGTAACGTACCTATGTGTCTCCTGCTCGTGTGTGGTTTCACGTACCTGTGTGTCCCCTGCTCGTGTCTAGTATCTCGTACCTGTGTCCCCTGCTCGTGCCCAGTGTCACGTACATGTATGTCCCCTGCTCGTGTCTGGTGCCACATACCTGTGTTCTCTGCTTGTATCTAGCGTTACGTACCTGTGACCGATGCTCGTGTCTAGTGTCATGTACCTGTGTGACCCTGCTCGTGTTTAGTGTCACGAACCTATGTGTCTCCTGCTCGTGTGTGGTGTCACGTACCTGTGTGTCCCCTGCTCCGGTTTAATGTCACGAACCTGGGTATGCCCTGCTCGTGTGTGGTGTCACGTACCTGTATTACTTCTACTCGAATCTAGTGTCACGTACCTGTGTAACTTATGCTTGTATGTGGTGTCACGTTACTAAATAAATCACGTCAATAAACAATTTAATAAATAAATAAACGTACCTGTGACCCCTGCTCGTATCCAATGTCACGTACCTGTACGTCCCTTGCTCGTGTCATGTATCAGCTGTGTGTCCCCTGCGCGTGTGGTGTCACGTACCTGTATCCCCTGCTCGTGTGGTGTCACACACCTGCGTCCCCTGCTCGTCTGGTGTCACGCACCTGTCCCCCTGCTCTTGTGGTGCCACGCACCTGTCCCCCCTGCTCGTGTGATGTCACGCACCTATCCCCCCTGCTCGTGTGGTGTCACGCACCTTTCCCCCCTGCTCGTGTGGTGTCACGCACCTGTCCCCCTTGCTCGTGTGGTGTCACGCACCTGTCCCCCCTGCTCGTGTGATGTCACGCACCTGTTCCCTCTACTCGTGTGAGCTGTCACCTACCTGTGTATCCCCTGCCCGTGTGGTGTCACGCACGTGTTCCCCCTGCTCGTGTGGTGTCACGCACGTGTACCCCTTGCACGTACCTGTGGGGGGCACGTACCTGTGGCGGGCACGTACCTGTGGCGGGCACGTACCTGTGGGGGGCACGTACCTGTAGGGGGCACCTACCTGTAGGGGGCACCTACCTGTGGGGGGCACGTATCTGTGGGGGGCACGTACCTGTGGGGGGCACGTACCTGTGGGGGGCACGTACCTGTGGGGAGCACGTACCTGTGGAGGGCAAGTACCTGTGGGGGGCACGTACCTGTGGGGGGCACGTACCTGTGGGGGTCACGTACCTGTGGGGGGCACGTACCTGTGGGGGGCACGTACCTGTGGGGGGCAGGGCGGCGGGCAGGCCGCGCGGCGGCGCGCGCGCCAGCACGGCGGCGGCGTGCGCGCGCTCCACCCGCGCCGCGCTGCGCTCCACCGTCACGTTCATCCTGCGACACAAAACACTCGCTTGCATCATGTACTGCGACACACAACGCTCACTCTCTTATACTGCGACACACAACGCTCACTCTCTTATACTCCGACACACAACGCTCACTCTCTTATACTGCGACACACAACCCTCGCTCTCTTATACTGCGACACACAACGCTCACTCTCTTATACTCCGACACACAACGCTCACTCTCTTATACTGCGACACACAACCCTCGCTCTCTTATACTGCGACACACAACGCTCACTCTCTTATACTGCGACACACAACGCTCACTCTCTTATACTGCGACACAACGCTCACTCTCTTATACTCCGACACACAACGCTCACTCTCTTATACTGCGACACACAACGCTCGCTCTCTTATACTCCGACACACAACGCTCACTCTCTTATACTGCGACACACAACGCTCACTCTCTTATACTCCGACACACAACGCTCACTCTCTTATACTGCGACACACAACCCTCGCTCTCTTATACTGCGACACACAACGCTCACTCTCTTATACTCCGACACACAACGCTCACTCTCTTATACTGCGACACAACGCTCACTCTCTTATACTCCGACACACAACGCTCACTCTCTTATACTGCGACACACAACGCTCGCTCTCTTATACTCCGACACACAACGCTCACTCTCTTATACTGCGACACACAACGCTCACTCTCTTATACTCCGACACACAACGCTCACTCTCTTATACTGCGACACACAACGCTCACTCTCTTATACTCCGACACACAACGCTCACTCTCTTATACTGCGACACTCAACGCTCGCTCTCTTATACTGCGACACACAACGCTCGCTCTCTTATACTGCGACACACAACGCTCGCTCTCTTATACTGCGACACACAACGCTCACTCTCTTATACTCCGACACACAACGCTCACTCTCTTATACTGCGACACACAACGCTCACTCTCTTATACTGCGACACACAACGCTCGCTCTCTTATACTGCGACACACAACGCTCGCTCTCTTATACTGCGACACTCAACGCTCGCTCTCTTATACTGCGACACTCAACGCTCGCTCTCTTATACTGCGACACACAACGCTCGCTCTCTTATACTGCGACACTCAACGCTCGCTCTCTTATACTGCGACACACAACGCTCGCTCTCTTATACTGCGACACTCAACGCTCGCTCTCTTATACTGCGACACACAACGCTCGCTCTCTTATACTGCGACACTCAACGCTCACTCTCTTATACTGCGACACACAACGCTCACTCTCTTATACTGCGACACACAACGTTCACTCTCTTTACTGCGACACTCAACGCTCGCTCTCTTATACTGCGACACACAACGCTCGCTCTCTTATACTGCGACACTCAACGCTCGCTCTCTTATACTGCGACACACAACGCTCGCTCTCTTATACTGCGACACTCAACGCTCGCTCTCTTATACTGCGACACACAACGCTCGCTCTCTTATACTGCGACACTCAACGCTCGCTCTCTTATACTGCGACACTCAACGCTCGCTCTCTTATACTGCGACACACAACGCTCGCTATCTTATACTGCGACACTCAACGCTCGCTCTCTTATACTGCGACACACAACGCTCGCTCTCATGTACTGTGACACACAACGCTCGCTCTCTTATACTGCGACACACAACGCTCGCTCTCATGTACTGCGACACATAACCCTCGCTCTCATGTACACCGACACACAACCCTCGCTCTCATTAACTGCGACACACAACCCTCGCTCTCTTCATTTACACCGACACACAACCCTCGCTCTCATGTACTGCGACACACAACGCTCGCTCTCATGTACACGACACACAACGCTCGCTCTCATCATGTACTGCGACACACAACACTCGCTCTCATCATGTACTGCGACACACAACGCTCGCTCTCATGTAATGCAACACAACTTCAACAATCTTGTGCACTTCGGGATTTTGACATGTATCAAGTTAACATCTAATTCCACCAAAAAGTGTTTATTTTTTAAACCCCAAACATAATTCTTGTAAGACGTCAACAATAGGTAATTGAAGGACACTGAAGCATAATTTGGTGATACCAGTATAGGAAAAAGTGTCATTTAATAAAAGAATCTAGAAGTACAATTTAAAAGGCGATACAATTTAGTTGACTCTCCCCTACATACTAAAAATGCTCTAGTATACTTCAGTAATAACTGAACATCAATATTTAAATATCACAACCCCATCTCCCCGAAGGGTGTCATAAGAGGCGATTAACGGAAAAAATACGCAGGTGGTATCACTGCGAGAGAAGGAAAACTCGAAATAAAACCCTGTACCAACATGTCTGGCCAGTGTGTAAACAGTAGGCCAAAGCTTCCCAACATTGGGACAGGCCTGTGTCCAGCAGTGGACTGCGACAGGCTGGATATTGAATATTTAAATGTACCACATTGTTTCTCATATGGGCCCTTATTTTGAGTGCCACGTACGGCACTAATCGGTCGAATGCCCAAAAACTATTTAGCACAGTTACGATACTAGTTCCCATCCGTCGCGTCGCGACTATAGCAACAGTAACATTGTACGATGGGATTTGTCCAAACACAAACGTCAATAGGGTAGTTGATTCATATCAAATTCTATGTAATAAATGTTTATTTCCACTGTTTATTTCATATACAAATTGGTGCAAGAAACCTAAGGACATCACTTTGAGTTCATAAAAGTAGACGATGGCTAGAGAAATTTAATAGGAAAACATTCAATACAATAATGATATTTCTCGTGTAATATTATCATAGGATCACATAGGATGGTATTTTTTTTTTTTTTTTTTTTTTTTATATAGGACACGTCAATTGGACTTCGCCTTGCCTGATGGTAAGCTGAAGGCAAAATCCCAGAAAAGAGGGTCACCATTACTTACACATACCGTGTGACAATGGTGACACTCAGCTTGACGGCCTTATCATATGCTTTTTCACGCCCCGCTTAAAGGACCCGGGACTGTAGGAAGAAGGAAACACGTGAGCTGGTAATGAATTCCAGGCCTTAATGGTGCGACAGAGGAAAGAGTCTCCGAATCGCTTGGTTCTTGATCGGATGTTTTGCACCGTGTGCGGATGACATCTAAGACCTGCACGCGTTGTCCTGTGTAGGAAAGGGGAGGGTGGGACTAATTGGAAGAGCTCATCAGAACACTCCCCATGGTACAGACGGTAAAATACAGCCATGGATGCAACACCTCTACGCAGCTGTAAAGGTTCTAGGGTGTTCGTGATCTCGGGATTCCCAATGATGCGGACCGCACGTCGCTGCAACCTGTCGAGAGCATCTAGTAAGTACTTTGCTGAACCATCCCAGAGATGCGAGCAGTACTCCACACAGGAGCGAATTTGTGTCTTGTATAGAAGACACCGCTGCTCCGGCGTGAAAAATCGTCTCACTCTGTTCAGGACTCCGAGTTTTCGTGAGGCTGTTTTGATGATACTTTCGATGTAGTTTTTGTTATTCAGGTTGCAGCGAACATCCATACCTAGGATATTGAGATTGTCCTGCAGCGGCAGTGGTGTGCTCTGAAGAGTGGGGAGGGGAAGGAAAGAAGATACTTTTGCTGTAAACGCACATGCCTGCGTCTTCTTGGCATTGAACTCAACCAGGTTCTCAGAGCCCCATTGAGAAATGTGATTCAGGACCCCGTCAAGCTCAGTGACAAGAAGCTAAGTTAAGAGAGAGAGAGAGAGAGAGAGAGAGAGAGAGAGAGAGAGAGAGAGAGAGAGAGAGAGAGAGAGATGCTCAAGTTACATTGGTGAAAGGTTACATAATGTTACGTGCGCGGGGTACAATTTAATGCCGTTTACTCAATGAAGAGATTTATTAGCTCACCACCAACTAGACAATTAAATCGTTAGTAGGTACACACAGTACTCTTCAACAGTTCCAGTCACTCAGCAGTTCACAGTAGTCCACAGTCGTTGCTCAGGTCGCAGGTAGAATCTTCTTTGGTCGCTTAAGCTCGCTGCGTTCGTTATCGATCTCTAAGACAGAATGAATCGTGTCGCTATGCGAGCGTGTTTTTATACCATTGAATTAGGAGGGTCGAATCACTTAGAAAATACGCGAGCGATAACTACCTACTCTCTTTTGCCGCCGTCGCTGACCTTTCGAGTTCATTCTCGATATTTACCTATTGTTTGTTTTTATTCAAGAGAGTAGGTAGTCGTAGGTAGGTTGTGACTTTGTGTTGACGATTCTAGATTTTTCTATGCCAATCGGTAGAGTACCTCGTCACTAACAATGCGTTTTTATTTTTTGAAGATTCGATTATTAGATTTCGAGATATCGACGTCGCGTCGGTCGTAACATTATGTATATTTATCAATACTTTGATATATTATCGCTAATGGATTGTGGAGGTCAGGCGGCAGTTGTTACGGAAAATATCGTCGGGTCGTGGTTTTAGACTGGAAGTGGTGGACCCCGGACTTCGAGGCGAGGCACTCAGATGCGAGCGATCTTTGTGTTAGTCCCAGCCACATCCTAGACATTCACCTCGGAGTCCGGGGTCCGCTATCCGGTTTACACGTTTCCACTGCACAGGGTCTTGAGAGTCTTGTGAGCATCCATGATAGTGAGACTGTTGGCAAAGGTGGCATAGCCAGACTTTTGTTACCCACAAAGCTGGTAGTGCGGACTCCACGCATCCACCGCAGCATTTTACGCAAGAGGGCAGGTTTAATGACTGCTTTTCTAACACAACCGGCATTTTGGAATCACAAATGCAGCAGTTGTGAGCGTCTGGACATCGATGTCGATACCACCCGTCGCGTGGAGTGCTGGTCCTGGGTACCACGTCGCCGCGGACCCGTGCGGACGGCTGTAGGATCGTGGACTTTAGTGCCATGTCTCGGTCTTCGTCGTGTTTACATTCAGGTCGCCGTTCTCAAGCGCCTCCTTCCATATATTCATATTCCATCTATCTGCTCTTGTCCGAATCCATCAGCACTATATCATCAGTATATAACCTTCGGCATGTCTAAAAATAAGCAGTGCAGAGGCGTATTCTTCGTTCTGTATTTGTCCGCAAGGGTTTTTAGGGCAAAAACCGAATACATTGTTCCGTTATCGTTTCCCTGGCGCTAACGACGAGAAAGTGGATGTCCAACGAAGACCCAACTACCGCCAAACTAAACTAAACTACCAATGAATGAAATTAAGTTTTAATACCTACATTATGGGGAAATGTCAATGCCTGATGCCCCCGGCTCCACCCGCGCGGACGTGGGATTGTTACTTTCGGTCAAATCTCCGGTTCTGAAGTTTGCTCAACCAATTGCGATCAAATAATTGTAAGATTTTAAGCCTGCTCAAAACCTTTCTCGCTAGTCGTGTCGAGAGAGGCGCTCGGCGCGTGTACTCACTTGCTGATGTCGTTGGCGTCGGCGCCGTCGCCCGACGAGTCGCCCGACACCAGCGCGCGCCAGAACTCGTGCACCTGCACACACGACACTGTCAGTCCACACCGCACACACCGGTATGTATGTATGTATTAGGTATGTATATATTAGGAATGCTCACCTCGTCGATGACTTTGTATGCGAATTCAGCATTCTTCGCCTCGCCATCGAAAGCGAATCGATTGACCGGCTTGCCGTCGGGCACCTTGTACAGTCGGAACCACTCGACGGTGGCGCGCAGCAGGCCCGGGAAGAGCGCCTCGACGTCGCCCACGTCGTGGAGCTTCTCGGCCGCGGGGTCGCGCGCGTCCACGGCGAGGAGCTTCCAGTCCGTCTCGCCCTCGTCGATGAGCGCCAGCGTGCCCAGCACCTTCACGGCGTACACGTCGCCGCGCGCGGCCACGCGCGAGCCGATCTCGATGACGTCGATGGGGTCGTTGTCCCCGCGCGCCTGCGTGCCGGGGTCGATGTGGTGCGGGTTCTCCCAGGTCTGCGGGAGCGCGCCGTAGTTCCATATGTAGCCGTGGTGGGGAAACACGTTGCTCACGAAACGTAGAGCGCCCTTTTTCACGTCTTGTTTGATAGGGTTGAGGGGTTCGCCGAGACTGATCTCCATCTTGGCGTTGGACCAGCGCGGGACCTCCACCACCATGTTCACGAGCCGCCGCGCCTTGTCCGCCCACAGCGGGATGTCGTGCAGCGGCGAGATGGGCCCGCTTTCGTCCTCTGTAACATACAAAGGGTTTCTTAGAGATACACAAGTTCTAAATGAAATAAAACACCTAGAATAAATATCCCCTGGCAGAAGCAGACCGCGGCGGCGGCGCGCCTGGTGCGCCTCCCCTTTTTCCGGGAACGAGTTGGGGACTCAGTAGTCCCCACACACCCGAGGAGAGGGCCAAATCGTGAGAGATGGCCCTGAGTCGGCCGGGGTGCGAGGGATATGCCTGTCAACCTCACCTTCGGCAACCAAAACAACCCACAGGCGGCGTGCGTTTTAGTCGGTTCGAGTCCGACATAACCTCTCCCACCGGCCTGGTAGGGAGGTACTAGTGGTGATTTTGCGCACGTAAACAAAAAAAAATGTCACGAATCCAGTCGGCTTCAACACTACCATTGCTACACAGTAGCTATAACTTCTGTGCACAGCATACGGCTTTTTTGCGGATACGTGTTACCTATCGGAAGTGTACATGGTATGATGTCGACTGTAAAATGGACGTAACGCACGTTAAGTTCGGCGAACTTAACCATGGCTTTCAAATACCTATGCGCATTTTGCAAGCACAAATCGTACTGACCAGAAATATACCGCCAACTACCAAATTAACATTCGCTAGTTTAAAAAGCAAACATACAAAAAAAACGCCCGTTACATACCTATTTGACATCAGATACCATTATTGAGCACATTAGTTACTCTAATTAAACATACACAAGTGGATATGTCGAGTCCTAGTATTGTTTTTATTCATTTTGGCTTCTTAATGGTACCGTTTATCCGTATCGAACTTTATGTATGCGACGAGGCGACACGTCATCCGACCTCACATAAATGGTCCATAGAAATAAAATATAAGTAAACGGCGCCATTGAGAAACCGCAATGAATTAAAATAATAAACGAAATTATCATATTAAAGTCCATTTAATTTCATGGTACGCTCTGCGTCTGCTGCTGCGCGAGACCGCCGCGTGCTGCACAGTCCGCCACCCACACGAATACCTTCAGGTTAGGCCGCGGCCGTAGCGTGGCCGCGATGTGCGACACATCTAATGTGGGAAGTATTCGGTAGGAAATAATATACAGAAATATTGCGCAGGCCATCGGGTGGCCTGTGTGCACATTGGCTACTTCAGTACATCATCATCATCATCATCATGGAGACGTATTTTCCTGATTGCGTCCGAGGCCAAGGCGAAGTACGTAGTGTAGGAAGGTAAACCGTAGACATTAAGTAAGTCAGTAAGTTCCCGGCAGGAGCCGCGTGGTTCCCGGCAGAGTTACAAAGTTGTACATAATATTCTGCTGTCTCCAGCGAACATTCAACAATAGTGCCCGGAAGAGGGCAATAGGGACACCCCCTATTACGTGGGACCGAATTTAATGATTGGTGAAATGTGGGTGTTAATTCACCTCTGCCTAAAGGTAAAATACTATCAGGAACTCTTTATTTCTTGGATAATTATAGGTACTACTCACTTCACATGATTAGGTGCTTACTAGATAACAATTTTATTAATAGTGTAAGTTGCATATCAGATAATATAAACGTTCTGCATTAACTGATACGACACAAACTCAGAAACAAAACCAGTACATTACACCTGCAATCAACAATCCTGTCCTATCAGGTATCAATCAGTGCCCAGTGGTCGATGTTCCCACATTTAATTAGGGTTGTAAGGGAACTCCGCCTCCGCCTCCAGTACTGTGGATGTTCCTCAAGATATTGTAACTCCGCCTGCGCCAAATGAACCCTACATTCCATAAGTGGAGTCACAATGTTACCATGGCTATGGCTACAATGCTAAGTTTCCTCAGGTGATATGTATTACGTAGTAGGTCAATGTTCTGGGTACTGTATATTGCGGCACACACTTTATTTAATGTCAGGTGTACAAAACAAAAGGTAGAAAAGAAAGTCTGAGAATATAACCAGACAATAGACAACTAACAAGAAGCTGTGAATTAAAATATTTAACGCAACAATGACGGGTGGAGGCTTTCACTCATTCTTTGTTGTATGTCCCTTGAAAAACTATCTGAATCAACAATAAAAAATGCTTTTAAATTTATTATAAAATTACTTTGCTATGGAAAACTATGAATAAATGGTTAGTAAAATATTAAATGATTTAGTGTTTAAAGAAAGAAAGAAAGAAAGAAAATATTTTATTCAGGCCCCACACAGCGGGCACCCCACCAAATACAAACAGGTAGGCATTACTACAGTTAACAGGTAAGTACATCAAATCAAAAAAAAACAAAAATTCAAAAAAATTAAAAAAAAACAGTACTTTAAAATTAAACTACGGGTGCAACACTCCACACTATGCGAGCCCAAATAGGGCCCCATCTCAGCATTGAATGCTGCGCACACCCTTCGTTGGGTATGCACAGCGCTGGTTTTCAGATGGGGCCACTAGGCAGCGCTGACGCCACGCACCATACCATATATACAGTACATTTTACATCCACACACGTATTATCCCACACTCCCACGAACGTTACGAGCGTAAAGGACTTACTACCCACGTTTTAAGTCGCTTTCGCTGTTGTTTACTGGTGCAAAGTGGGCATCTAGTGCCACACATGACATCGATGACAACACACTGTCATCGATCTGCGGTAGCACAAGATCACTTGTCGCATATACTATAACTTTTATACTTGTTTCATAATTGTTTTTCTTGCCATTGAAGTCTATAGGTATTAGAGGTATTTATCAGAAGTGAGCGAATATGACATAGGTATAATCCTAAACTGATGCTCGTCACTCATGTTTGTACTGAAGAAGAACAACAAAGACCATACTACCTTCTCACGGTGTTTACACCACGGTTTACACGGTTTCACGGTGACTAATTTTGGAAACCTATTTTAAAAGATGTATTATATATTATACCTCTTACAATTTATCTTTTTCGCGAAAAAAACATTATATATATTTAAAAGCACGATTTTACATTGAAAGCTTGAGAAGTACGTGAAAAACAGTGGGTTACGTCAAATTCTGATGTGACGTCATTATACAAATGTGATATGTACGAGTACAAAAGTTATAAGCATATCTGACCAGAGACGAGTACTGCGACTCGCGGCGACAGACGATTACTTGTTACTTGATATGTTTTAAATGGTTCAAGCTTATTTTTTGAATAAGACACTCAACTAATAATCTCGGAAGTTGAAATCAGTGGTTACAGTCAGCTCACCAAAATCCAAAGCTCACAGTTATTTGTAAGACCACTTTGATGTACCTACCTAAGTACCCACTGTGTTACAAAGTAGCCGATTTTGTGTCACTTCCATTTTCTATAATCATTATCATAAGAAACACCAGAGTAAAACTCCCGCGTCGCTACGACTTGGTTTGAATGGCTTTTTAAAAATACTCAATGTTTAGGTATTTTTTAGTCATTAACAAAAAAAAAAAAAATATTTAAAACTAGCCTATTTAAAATTATTCAGATAATACTCATTGAAGTTATATTATACACTAAATCTTTCCACAATTTTTCGTGTATTTACAATGATTATTAAAAAAGATCGAATTTTTTTTTGTATTCCATTATAACCGCGTACTAGCACACAAGATGTATATCAAATGGTAGCTACAACATTCTTCTATCTCCAGTACTTTTATTCTTCGTGTGCTAATTCAACGTTATTCAGGAATTATAAGAAAAATTAAATTTTCGTCAGGGTTGTCACTAAATCACAAAATGAAAAAGCACCGAATCTGGATTTACACAGTACAAAAAAGTTCTGATAAAACATACATAAATATATACACTCACGCCTCTAAATCCCCGAAGGGGTAGGCAGAGGTGTATTAACACCCACATTTCGCCAACCATTGAATTCGGTCCCACGCACGTAATAGTGAGCGAGTCTATTGCCGTCAAGTGGGCACTTAGTTATGGGCTGTATGTTTACTGTCGGGTGGCGAACTGTCCTGAACTTTGACATTTTGTTCCCTTAGTCACCTTCTACGTCACTTCATCGTTACTGAAAATGAAATTAAATGTTTAAAACCCTTGGAGTAAAAATACCAAATAGTATATAAAACGCATTGGTTAGTTTTTTACTACACATAGTTTTTTTTTAATTAGTACCTTTTTAATAAATGGATGCGTGGTTCTAGGGAGTAAAATTTGGGCCACCCCATCTCTGCCCATGCAGTGTCGTACAAGGCAAATAAGGGATAGGTCTGTTTAACATCAGATACAGATATATACAGCTCAGACTCAGGCTCAGATACATACCTCGAGTCAACAATAGTGCCCGGAAGACGGCAATAGGCGCACCCCCTATTACGTGAGACCGAATGCAATGATTGTTGAAATACGTTTACCTACGGTTCAAGTCGCTAACGTCTGCCCGAGGGTGACGGGGACACTAAGGGCTTTTTATCGTCTTAAAAACTTTCTTCCGGCTAAAACCAAGACAATGCTTATGCAGACTTTAATCTTTCCTATCTTTGACTATGCTGATGTATGCTATTTCGACCTGAATGCAGATCTGCTCAATAAACATGACCGACTTCTCAACAATTGCATTCGATTCGTCTACAATCTTAAGAAGTATGACCATTTCGGCTTGTCGTACTGAGCTGGGTCGGTTGCCTATACGACGGCGACATAGTCTAAGAGCCGTCACTTTGATATACCCTAGTAAATTCTTCCAGTCAACAAAGGTGCCCGAAAGACGGCAATAGACTCACCCCTGTTACGTGAGACCGAATTCAATGATGAGAATGTGTGTGTTAATTCACCTCTGCCTAACCCTCCGGGGATAAAGGCGTGATTATATGTATGTATGTATGTAAATTCTCCCAGTGCCCCAGCTTATTTAAAGACTCAGCTCCACTTACCCGGCTCCAACCATAACAAAAAATTTACGATCGTCTAATAACCTACTCCTACACTGTACCACTCACACGACAAGCCTTGTCCACTCTTCTTTCTTAGTCCAGTCTATTCTTCTATGGAACGCGGTTCCTCTGGATGTCCACAAACCGTTTTATATTCAAGCCCTGAGTACACCAGCTCTACAGCAACCCGTAGTTGGCAAACAATTCATTTCAGATCGCACCCGTATGTATTTGATATGTATTCATGTAGGTAGGTTGACTGGTAGGAAATGCCTATGACATTAAGCCCGCCTTTGTACACTCTGTGTATTTGTGCAAAAAGTTTAAATAAATACGTGTGTTAATTCACCTCTGCCTAATCCTCTGGGTTTAAAGGCGTGATTATATTATGTATGCATGTATGTATGTATTTTTTTCAATTAGTAATGTAGTAGCGTAAATAGTACTTTTAGAAATTATAGTAACACGACGTTATTTCCGTCAAATGGAGCCGTCCGACTGGGGAAGCACCTCCACCCTACAGAATACCGCGGCCATAATAACCTCGTGTTGTGTTCCCGGTTCTATTTCTATTATATTATTTCCGATAGAAACACCAATGGAACTGCCTACAAAAGTTGTACTCAATGAGACCTGTAGAAGTAAATTAGATTTCTTTGTCAATTAGGGGAGAGTTAGGGATCCTCAAAGTTTTACTCGGATGTTTCTTAACATAATGACTATAGTATGCAAGAAGGAAATGGAAATGACACAAATTCAGCTCCTTTGAAACACAGTTAGCTATACATTAGGTAAGTGAAAAATTAATTTAACCTATGACCATGCAGAATAACTCTGGTACCTACCTAAATTCCAATATAATCAGAGCAATCAATATACATATGCCTCTTACAGCTCCCTAATGATATGAACAATTATGTACATACAAAATATACATACAGCATAGTGGGCCATGATAGGGTGACAGGTGGAGCCGCCTGTCACCCTGGCAGAAGCAGGCCGCGGTGGTGGCGCGCGTGGCGCGCCTCCCCGTTTCCGGGGACGAGTTGGGGACTCTGTAGTCCCCACACCCGAGAAGAGGGCCAGATCGTGAGAGATGGCCCTGGGTCGGCCGGGGTGCGAGGGATATGCCTGTCAACCTCACCTTCGGCAACCAAAGCGACCCACAGGCGGCGTGCGTTTTAGTCGGTTCGAGTCCGACATAACCTCCTTCGCCGGCTCCGGTGGGGAGGTATCCGTGGGGATTTTGCGAACGTAAAAAAAAAAAAAAAAAAACTGGGCCATGATAATGGATTCTATAGAAACTTATTGTACCTATTATAAGCAGATATATAGATATTTTCGCTGAAAACTATTTCAAGCCTTTTTATTGTCTAGCTATCGTTTTTGTTTCGTTAACATACCTAATAACACTGCATTACTTTGGATAAAGATACTTACAGGAAAGTATTGCATTTCAGAACTCGGCAGGGCAAGTTAGTAGGTACTGGATGCAAAGAAATTAGCTACCATTAATCAATATTTTAAGCAATAATTGCTTCGGAACCTGGGACTAATTCTGAAGGTTTCTTTTATAAAAGAGTTCCTTAGCTCCCATGTACGCCCCCTAAAATGTCTCCCTACATGTAGTTATTTTTATTTATCTCAGAAACTGTGTAAGCTACTAGAAAATTGTCAAGGTACAATAAATATAATCAAATAAATAATTATAATAAATATTCCACAACATTCTGCACAACGCTATCTAGACCCATGGTAAGTATAGCTTAACTAACTTGTGTTATGGAATCTAGAATATGGATAAACATACTTAAATACTTTTTTCTGGGTGTTCCTATATATAATATGTATGTTATATATAGGAACACCCAGACCCGCAAATACCCATATTCTTGCATGCCACATAGGCCGTCTGTGAATTGTTATAAAAATGTCTCCCTAAATGTAGTTTTTTTTCTATTTATTTTAGAAACGTGTTAGCTACAAGATTATTTATTGTCAAGGTAAAAAATAATAGTAATAAAATGACCTACCAATGGACATTTCGTTCATTTCAATGTGAGCTACAGCTCTCTCAAATATACCTACAGATATTTCATCATTTCAATTTTTAGCCTAAAATGGCTCTGCACAAAATATGAAGAAAAGTTACTGGTAACTGGAGTTATGACTTTTCCCAATAAGAATATAATTTATTATTAAAAAAGAAAGCAAGCAAATAATAAACAGACAGTTGAGATGGACCATTTTGCTTGTATTACTTGAAATGCGCGAATTGAGTGACGTCATGTGAACTGTCTATTGATTCTCCCATATTTTGCTTCGTGTACAATACATATTAAAATAAATTATTCATAATTCATATTTGATGAAAATAAATTTGTATAGATATTATTTACACATAAGCTATCATATTTTCTTGTAAAAGTTGTCAAACACCCAATTAAAGAGCTTAATGCTAACAGTCTCAATGCCTGTCTTAGGCACCTGGAATGAGTGCAGGTCAGACTGTATACATGTATGAACTATAATTGCAACTTCTCATAAGGCTCACTTCTCTTATTCATAAATGTTATAGCCATTAATTCAAAAAATAAGCATTGATACATCGCAATTTTTCACTTAAAATTGTGATGTATATGGTCACTGAGCTGTTACACTGAGCGCCTGCTTTAATTACACTTAGGGTACTACTGATAGTACTTCCAGTGGGAACAAAGTTAACCGGACTGGTGGTCTGACCTTCTGTTCTGTGTCAGCCATTTCACCCATTTCCACTATATCACAACTGACACATGTTAGCAGGAGAACAGGGATCAATGGCTCAACATGCTCATCGGGGCACTGTAACACCTAGACCAATGCAAATAGACATATTCATGCATACAAATATTTACACTGAGCAGGAATCGAACCCATGCCCGTAGCAGTCAAATGCACTACTGCAACGCTACAGAGGAGGGTAACTTAGGCTACTTTAATTCCAGAAAAAATATTAGCTCTCTTGCAAATTACAACCCAGATTTAAGTCCATGTGGATGAACCCCAAGCCCAGCAAGTAGTACATCATATTTAAACACTATTTGATTTACAATAACTATATCTGTTATTTGAAAGAGTGAGAATTATTCAGTAGTGTGGTTCCTGGCAGAGTAGAATTTGAACCACTCCATCTCTTCTATATGGTGTCATACAAGGAATAGAGCTGTTTAACTTCAAACAGATATATACAGTCCAGATTCAGCTTCAGATGGCTCACCCTCTATAATGTGGGAACAAATTCAATTATTGGTGAAATGTGGTCGTTAATTCACCTCTACCACCCTCCGGGGATAAATGTGTGATAATATGTATGTATGTATGAGCAATAATACCATTATAGTTTACCTCTCCAAGTAGGGATTAAGAAGTTGCTTTTATATATAAATCAGAATCAGAAACTTGCAGCTGAAAGTATATACTTAAACAACAGTAATTTTGAAAAACAACCAATAATTTTACCTGTTCCTTATAGAACACATTTAAAGACACAGCAGTTCATGCTATATAGGCAATCAAATACTTTCAGCCACAATCTTCTTTGAAAGAATGGTCCATGTCATACATTATATTACCTGCATATGAATATAAATCATGAAATAATGGTAAACACACTGAATCAAATCATATAATAGCTAAGATTTATACAACCCCTTGCACTATAAAACAAGAGCTATTCTAGCAGTGGTGTGTCAACAAGGTGAGAGAAGTGAAAGGTATTTAATTTTCAATGTTATAGCGTCACTAAATGACATTTTATAAACCTAGTTACAACACTACATTTATAATGATGAATTTATATAAACACCTCAACAAAGTCTAGGGAACAAGATGACCCCAATTATTTTTTTTCGTGTAAATCTTGTTTTGCAAATAACTGGCAGCAAATAAATAAAAATAGAATAAAGTAGATTACAGAGTTGTTCGAAATTTAAAAATAAATTTAAATAAGTAATGATTTTCGAATATGGAGGGAAAACTTTTAAAAGTGTTTGATTGTGCAGTTTCTCTGAGGCAAAATAAAAATTATTTTTTTTGATTGTAAATAACGTTTATTATCAATAATACGTCTTTTACGTATGGTTTGTGCATTTTTGTGACTGTAGTCGTCATGTCACGTCGTCATTTAAGTCGCGAAGAGATGTTAAGGGCTGTTGGTATGCTGCAAGCTGGACGAACTCAACGCGACGTAGCGGATGCTGTCAACACCCAACCAAGCGTAATTTGCAGATTATGGGCACGCTACAGGTCTACAGGGGATGTTGCCGAACGTCACAGGGGACGAAATAGGGTTACTACCCCGCGACAAGATCGTTTCTTGCAAAATTCCGCAAGGCGGCAACCCACGATTACTGCTCGTCAGTTGGTCGCAGGCCTCCAGTCTCAGCATCAAGTGGTTATTAGCGATCAAACTGTCAGAACAAGACTACACGAAGCCAATCTTTATGCTCGCTGACCGCTTAGGGTTCCAGCTCTTCGACGTGGAAATCGAGGTCGTCGCTTATTGGGGGCTAACGCACATTTACAGTGGACCGACCATCAATGGGCACGGGTTCTGTTTTCCGACGAATCTTGCTTCGGTTTTCATCCTGATTCGAGAAGAGTGCGTATATGGCGAGTTCCTGGACGTCGGAGTCGTCTCCAGAATTCGCAAGAAGTTCATCCTTACCAAGGTGGAACAATCATGGTATGGGCTGGAATTCGCCTTGGTGGAAGGACCGACCTCGTTTGGATACGGTGCAATTTGAATGCAAACCAATACATTCAGGAGGTTATACACCCCATGGTAATCCCTCATCGACAGCAGTTCGGTCAAGATTTTATGTTCATGCAAGATAATGCACCGTCACACACCCCGAGGGTAGTGGTCAATGCGTTAAGCGAGCACAATATGACGACGTTGGAATGGCCTGCTCAGTCTGCCGACCTCAATCCCATAGAGCATGCCTGGGATTTGCTTGGGAGAAGAGCTTTCAGTGATTCTTTGGAAAATCTGAACACTGAAGAACAACTTTTTTTACACCTTTGCAGTGTATGGAGCCATATTCCACAGACGATGATTGACAATCTCATACTAAGTATGCCACGCCGTTGTCGAGCTGTTGTTAATGCTTTAGGAGGTCCTACAGATTATTAAAAACGTTTAAAGTACGGTTAATTACTGTATTTCTTACTACCTCGTTATTTTTGTGCCTAATCATAGAAGGTTGTAATACTCAATATTGGCACTATTCAATTCTTTCATAAAAAAAAAAAAAATTGGGATGAAAATGTTTTTATTAAAATTAAAATTAAAAACGGTATAAAAATACCCTTCTATTGATATAAAACACTCACTATTACAAGAAAGGGTTTTTAAATAAAAACTAGAAATGTCCTTGTTCCCTAGACTTTGTTGATGTGTGTACTTTCAAGCAATCAATGCTATCTAGATCGAATGGTTCAAGGTCATAGGTGATTAGGTTATTGTGAACGTTTAAGAATATTTACATAAGCAATACGTAAGACACGTCACCACAAGGTTGAAGAGTCCGAAGTCCTAAGAAGTCGATAAGTAATGAGGGCGGGCGAGCACCAGCAGCGCGCGGCTACAGGCGGCTGGCGGCGCGTCTGTTGGATCTACTCACTGAAGTACACCCGGTAGTCAGGCGCGTAAGCTGATCCTCTCTCCTCTGCGATATACATGTTGGTATTTTTGTTAAACTGTTTGAATACGTTCACTACACGACTAGAACGGTTCCGCACGCAACAACGACTGCTCGATACACACGCCCGTCTCAAAGACGATAAACAAACCGGAACTATAACGACTGCGCCTGCAAAGCAACGTGTTAGTGACATTTTACACGGACGCGGAATTTTTGACACTTGCCTTGACAACATGCATTTGACAGCAACTTTTTTTTCTTTTCCGAATTGGCTAAGGTACTATGACCATGCTGCCTTGTCATCCTGTACTGATTACTCTTATATCCTCTTTGGAACTGAGATGATAATTACTAAGATGAGAAGTAAGTAAAGTGGTGGAGACTTTGCTAGAGGTTTGTAAGGAGACTTTTATTGTAACCAACACGAAAAGTTACAATCAAGACTAAATTTGAAACCGATAACAAACTGGTTCTGCACCAAAGAGTATAGTAATTTATAGGAATTCTGCACCAGTACATAGAGGTGTTGTGTGATGGGTAGGTATAAGTTAGCTCGTAGTATCTCTTATTAGTCTGTGGGAAACACTGGCCAACGAAAGATGAACAAATCACTACGTTACTCTTCGAAAACTTCTTGACACTCATCTTTCATCATCTTTTTCCAATAATCCTCAAAGGTCATTCATTTATTTTTAATACTCGCTGATCAAGTATGATTTATGAATTAAGTATTAATTTTAAATAATTATCCAATATTTTTATTATATTAAAAAAAAAAATATATATATATTTTAATTTTTTTTTTAATATGTGGCATTGAGTTCGATGTTCACTGAGTTTCAAAGGTCCGTACCTACCTGATTTGCTTTACTCCACCTTAAAAGTACCGGTACCTAATTTTGGTACTGGGTGGGTGGGTATGGATATACTCATGAATTCATGGACAAGCACGTGGCGAATACTCACAATAAAGATACATTTTACTCGTGAGTAGCCACGTTTATTTTCATATAATTTCAAATCGTCAAAACAATAATAAAATAATAGTAACAATGGCAAGTGAACCAACAAGTGACTTGAATGCAATTGACAGTGATAATAGTGGGAAATTATTCAGTGCAAAAGAATTAAATACGTCCGCATGGAAAACGATTCTTGACGAGGATATAAGACTCCTCCTGAAAGAGTCCGCGTATTACCGCGCCGCGCCCGCGCTTCAGTCGCTCGCTACTCGTTCTCGTTAGCAATACGAGTCAGTTGGTACGCGCGCACGCCTTCTATAATAATGATACCCCAAACATTTCTCATGTTTCTTTTACTATGAGGACCCGTATCCGTAAAAATGGCTCCCGCGCGTAAATAATGATTAGTGAAAAATAGTGTGAGTGACTCCACGCGGTAATGATTAGTGAAAAATGGTGTCAGTGACTCCAGGCAGTCCTACTATAAAGCTATTACCTGGTAGGGCCATGTACGTATATAACCCCTAAGTATAAAAAGATTGCCGCCGCGTGAATACCTATTTCGTATAAAACTTTGTGATCCCGCAAGAAATACAAGATGGACATTCGAAGTCGTAGTCAAACGCATTTCCCCCTTCCGACTCGATCGCGTTTCCCCCTTCCGACTCGATCGCGTTTCCCCCTTCCGACTCGATCGCGTCTACAAGCAACCGCCAGTGCTGCCCAAGATTTCGGCCACAAGGATATGACCACGCCTTAGCACCAACGAAGAGCGCATGACGCTGGGACCGGTGCGCCAGTAACATCAACGCCCAGTGCGACCATGTGTTCCCAAGACAGAGTTGAGACCATCATCTCCGCGATGTAAAAATCACAGACTGAAGCTATCCAGGACCTTATGAGAACGATGATGAATAGCTACGACCGCCAGCGCTACAACGACATTAAGCGATGCCGCCACCATGGCTCGATGCGGAGCCACCTTCGAAGGCCTAGCGATGGAGTCAGTAGACACGTTCATTGACAGCGTCGACAGTTACGTTGAATGTTGTAAGGTACCAGATTCAAATATTTTAAAAGGTCTAGCTATGCTCCTAACGATATAAATGCCGCCACGTGGTGGATAGGTAGGTATAAAATCTAATATAAACAGCTGGGCTGAGAAGAAAAAATCTAACGAGTGCTTTCGGAGATCGTCACCCGCCCTAAAGAATATAAGGTACATTGAAACATTTAATAATCCCCAACAAAACGAAATACATATTTATTTGTGTCGAAGATACGAGCTAATTTCGCAAAATTACCTGAGGTTGATTTATCGGAGAACGCCATGTTAGATATCGGGGCTATGGACTTTTAAATTCTAAGATAAAGGGACAATTACGACGGATAATTACGAAATTACTATTGTAATTATGTACCCATATGGTAGCGCGATAACTTTCTAGCTCAGAAAACGATCCTTAACGAGGATATACGAACCACTCCCGAAAGAGACCCGGGTCTAACCGCGTCGCGCCCGCGTTTAAGTCCAAATCGTGCTTCAGTCGCTCGCTACTCGTTAGCTATATAATACGAGTCAGTTGACACGCGCGCCTACGAACATACTTTATCTTTTGATATGTAACTACTGTGAAGTACTGTGTAACATGAAAATAATGATACTGTTACGACATACGTCGATATCTCGAAAACTATTAATCGAATCTTCAAGAAATAAAAACGAATTGTTAGTGACGAGGTACTCTACCGATTGGCATAGGAAAATCTAGAATCTCAACAAAAAGTCACAACCTACCTACGAGTACCTACTGAATGAAAACAAACAATAGGTAAATATCGAGAATGAGCTCGAAAGGTCACCGACGGCGGCGAACTTCAAAAGAGAATAGGTATTTATCGCTCGCGACTTTTCTAGATGATTCGACCCTCCCAATTGAGAGGTATAAAAACACGCTCGCTGCACTATTCATTCTGTCACGAACACAGCGAGCTTAAGCGACCGAAGAAGATTATAAGAATAAGAATAAGAATAAATTAATTTCAAAAAAGAGTTTACAATAATGTTTGTGGGAGCTCCTTTTAAGCAAAAGATGCTTGTGTTAGGATACTCCGCTCTTCCGTGAATATTAACTAAATTAACATAATATACCTCTTCATAAATAATTTATATCTAATGGTTAGGGTGAGGTGTGTGTATGTGTGTGGGTGTATGTGTTGTGTGGGTGTGAGTTTGCGCGAGGGTGTGTAGTAGTTGCTCAATTTAATGTTGATTATATTTTATGTTCACAGAGTGCTTCCGTGTCTTCATATGAGAGTGGTTTTAACCAATTTATTATACATTTTTTACATTCATAATATAACTTTGAGTATATGTCTATCTGTTTATTTATCTTATTATATAGGTAACTTGATCTTATTTTATATTGTATACTAGCAAACTTTGTGTTGGTTATGTGTGTCTGGGCAACATTGGGTGTTCTTCTTTTATTAGCCGTTATGCCTGGGTCAAAAGGTAACGTTTTATGCTTTTTTAATATTACTTGAGTGATGTATAGCTTTCTCACCGACAGTACACCACTTACTTGGTAGAGAGCAGCAGTAGGAAATCTCATTTTTTGGAAATGCATAATTTTCAGCAAGGAACGTTGAGCTCGTTCTACCAGTATACATTTTGATTTGGCTGCTCCACCCCAAACACTAATACAGTACATTAGGATTGACTGTGCTAGAGCGATGTATATCCGTGTTAAAAGGTTATTGTGAGGAGTTTTGTTGTCAGTTGTGTGTTTAGGTACAACGTGCCTAAGTGTTTTAAAAATCCAGCTCAATTTACGAACCCTGGTTGCAACCTGCTCCAAATGGGGGAATCATGAAAGTCTTTGATCGAGGATCAGTCCTAAATATTTAACTTCAGTAACTTTATTTATTAAAGCACAATTACATTTATCCGTATAAGCAGCACCACATGTGTGAATTCTAATACTGAATTAGTTTTTTGGCTGAGTGATATTATATATTCCAAAGCATACGTAATTTGTTTTAGTAGCATTCAGGGTTAGTAGATTACCGCTCAACCACTCAGCTATGCGAGCCATACCAGCCTCAGTATTCTGTTTAACTTCATCCCAACATTTACCATGAAAAACTATGGCAGTGTCATCGGCATAGCAAAATATCTTTGCGTTTTGTATAGTTAGGCTACACAGATTGTTTATATAAATTAAGAAGAGAGTGGGGCCTAGGCCTTCCCTGAGGCACGCCACATGTTACTTCTGCAACCTCTCTAATAAGAGAATCTATTTTCACACTCTGTTTTCTGCTTGTGAGGTAGTTCTTGAAAAGTTCTAGTGCGATCCCTCTGATCCTAGCTTTTTCTAATTTGTTTACAAGCATGGGAATAGAGACCGTATCAAACGCTTTCTTAAGATCCAAGAAAACGGTCAAGCATTTATACTTGTTGTCCAGACGTTCTGTTATTAGAGAGGTTAAAGAAACAACCGCATCTTCAGTAGATTTACCTTGTCTAAACCCGAATTGTGAATCACTTAGAATTTTAAATGTGTTTAAATAATTTATTAACCTGGTATTCATTATTTTTTCTAGAATTTTAGATATAGTTGTTAAGACGGATATAGGGCGATAGTTATTGATGTCATCTCCACTGCCACTCTTATACACGGGTGTGATTATAGATTGCTTCAAAGAGGTAGGGAAAGTGCCTTTTCTAAAACATAAATTGACTAGATGGATTATTATGGGAGTAACGTCTTTGTTTACAGCTTTTAGAAATTTAGTGGAGATGTTATCATATCCTGGTGCACTGTCCGATTTTAAACTTATAAGCGTTCTATACACCTCATCAGGGTCAGTTTCAAGTAACACCATAGAATTAGGTTGAGTGCCTACATCAGAAATGTCCAAGCTTGCCTTTGTGTTAGGATGATTTTTTTGCGCTAGTTTTGTCCCTATATTTACGAAATATTCATTAATGTAGTTTACTGATTCTAGGGGGGACGATTTTAAAGTCAATAATTCGGTGTTGTTGTTTTTAATTTTGTTTGTGTAAGTTATATTTTTTATGTTTTTCCAAAGTGATTTGTTATTGTTGATTGAATTTGTAAGCAGTTCTCTTTCATACTTCCTTTTTAGTTTTTTAATCAAATTGTTACAAAAATTTCTGTAGAGCATATATGTAATTTTTAAGATGGTATTATGTGGTTCCTGACTTACTTTCCTTTGGAGATTATTGCGGTTTCGTATACATCGTAAAATACCACTAGTAATCCAAAGCTTAGTAATTTTCTTGCTGCTAGAAATAATGGAGCTATGTTTAATTGATTCTGACAGAATTTTTATAAGTAAAGAAAGAAAGAAAGAAAGAAAGAAACATTTATTTAGTGCTAAGTGGTCACACATAAGGGAAATTACACAATAATATATAATAATACCATTTGAAGTACTGGAAGCATGTTCACACATTAATAATAATAAACATGCTTTCAAACTCCAAACGCAACAAACGTGCAATCAGTGCGACACACAAACGCACCAAATGGGTGTCCAGTTCAGCATATGCCAGGTAGAAACCTAGCGCTGGTTTTCAACTGGAGCCCGATTGGGCAGTGATACACGGACGCCAAACCGCAAAAGTCATGTGTGAAACTGTGTACGTGTAAATGAAGGTGTCCAGGAGCCGTATATATATAATGCAATAAATAGCGGATGACAATGTATAAGTGATAATAATACAATAACATATAGGAATAGTAGGTAAATACATTAGTATATTAAAGTCAGTAAACAGACAGTGAGTAAAAAATGTAAAACGGTTGCTATACTTCTGACAAGTTCAAGGACAATCAGATCAATGAAATATTAGAGTTAACGTTATCCAGCCTCCTTTGAGCTTCCAAGAGGAATAATCGTAAACGTTTCCTAAACGTGATAATTGTGTTAATGGATCGCAAAGGTGGTGGAAGATTATTCCATATTTTGGAAGCCGAATAACGAAAACTGCCCCTAAATGCCTCAGATCGATGCCGAGGTATTGACAGTTGCTGGGAGCACTGTCTTCTCTCACACAATCGGCCGGCAGTTACCCAGCCAAGCTTGTCAAACAAATACCGCGGCTTCCCGCACTTTATGACACCGAACAGAAGACATGCCATATGCATTTTCCTTCTAGTTTTCATCTTTAAGAGAGAATTTTGACTTAGGTAAGGTGTGACATGTCCTCTGGCCGGTATTGAGAAACAGAAACGAGCACAGGCGTTTTGAACACGCTGAATGATTCTTTCCGTTCGAGCCAACAGACGCGGGCCGTAAACTACATCGACGTAATTGAGCTTGGATAGCACAAGGGACTCTGTTACACGAGTCCTGAGTTCCTCGAACAGGTGCGGCCTCACTTTATATAGAACTTTCAGACGGTAAAAGCAATTTCGAACGGCCTCTGCGATATGTTGTTCAAATCTAAGGGAAGGATCCACATATAACCCCAAGTTGCGAGCTCCAGCAACCCTATCTATTGGCTCTCCCTTAAGGCTCAGGTTCAGATTGGTGGGAACACGACTGATCTGACTCTTAGTACCAAATAGTATGTACTTTGTTTTCTGAGGGTTTAATACCAGACAATTACTGTCCGCCCATGCTGCTATGCGTCTGAGATCGTCATTTAATTTCATAACAGCCGCTTGATGCTCACCAGGGCTGAATGACAAGTATACCTGCACGTCATCGGCATATATATGGTACTGACAGTTCTGAAGGCAGCTGACTATATCCGCACAATATAAACTAAATAAAATGGGGCCAAGGAAGGAGGAGTAAGGTACATAGTAAGTCAGGGTCCTCACAAGAAAGAAGTTCTATTATGTTATTTTCTTGCAAATAATTAGCAGCTTCATTATAGTCGGTAGTAGAGGCAGTTTTAGGGGTAGATGCATATTTTAGTTTTGTTAATACTAACAAAGTGGTGTAGTGATCAGTTATGGTAGAAGTCAAGACAAAAATGGAGGCAGACGTCTTACTTTTATTAATTTTGAGCATGATATGATCCAAGCAGCTTCGCTTCCTGGTGGGGGTAGTGTGCCCCGCCAGAATGCCATGAATTGATAACATATTGACATAGTTCACTCTATTTGAATATTCATGGGCTCGTTCATCTAACTTAGGTAAGAGATTTATATTTATGTCACCCGAGATCACAACATTTTTTTGAGTACATAAGGTATCTAAGTGAGCGTTAGAATAGAATAGAATAGAATAGAATCGTTTTATTTGTTCAAAACATGTGTGTACATACAAAAGCATGCAATAGGTCAGTAATAGTATATAATATATAGTCCAGTCATGTTTTGCCCCATATAGCGGCGTACAAATATATGCGTGAGGGTACGCTTGGTCATAAGATGCGCATTAATTGCTTTCAATTTTCGCTAACAGTTCAAATCATTATGTAATGTAATGTCAAATCAGAAATACAGTAGAAATGTCAATATCTTATCAATAATCATGTCAAATAGATTAAAATACAATAGAAAATGTACTACAATGCAACAAACAATGGCAAGTATATATTAAGTTAGTGGTCAAAATACAGTCAACAATGTCAGAATATTAGGCCTACCTAATAGGTATTTTATTATAATTTATATAATAGCAGTATTTACTATTTAATGCTAGTTAGTGAATACTATCTGCCAGGAAGTCTGTTATGCTATAATATGCCTTTTGCAGGAGTAGGCCTTTAATTTCTTTTTTGAATGAACTAGTGGTAAGTTCCTTACAGTTCTTAGGCAGCTTATTAAATATAATTGGCGCCATGCAAAAGATACTTCTGCGCATAAGTGCAGTTTGTGCTTTGTGGAGCCGAAGTCGAGTGTTATCACGTCTATTTCGCGCAACGGAATCCTGGAGTCGTGGAAATAAATCGGGATTAGTCTTGACAAACACCGCAACCTCAAAAATGTACATGCATGGTAAAGTTAAAATGCTATATTTTTTGTAGTACGGTTTTTTTTTTTTTTTTTTTTTTTTTTTATATAGGACACGTCAATTGGACTTCGCCTTGCCTGATGGTAAGCTGAAGGCAAAATCCCAGAAAAGAGGGTCACCATTACTTACACATACCGTGTGACAATGGTGACACTCAGCTTGACGGCCTTATCATATGCTTTTTCACGCCCCGCTTAAAGGACCCGGGACTGTAGGAAGAAGGAAACACGTGAGCTGGTAATGAATTCCAGGCCTTAATGGTGCGACAGAGGAAAGAGTCTCCGAACCGCTTGGTTCTTGATCGGATGTTTTGCACCGTGTGCGGATGACATCTAAGACCTGCACGCGTTGTCCTGTGTAGGAAAGGGGAGGGTGGGACTAATTGGAAGAGCTCATCAGAACACTCCCCATGGTACAGACGGTAAAATACAGCCATGGACGCAACATCTCTACGCAGCTGTAAAGGTTCTAGGGTGTTCGTGATCTCGGGATTCCCAATGATGCGGATCGCACGTCGCTGCAACCTGTCGAGAGCATCTAGTAAGTACTTTGCTGAACCATCCCAGAGATGCGAGCAGTACTCCACACAGGAGCGAATTTGTGTCTTGTATAGAAGACACCGCTGCTCCGGCGTGAAAAATCGTCTCACTCTGTTCAGGACTCCGAGTTTTCGTGAGGCTGTTTTGATGATGCTTTCGATGTAGTTTTTGTTATTCAGGTTGCAGCGAACATCCATACCTAGGATATTGAGATTGTCCTGCAGCGGCAGTGGCGTGCTCTGAAGAGTGGGGAGGGGAAGGAAAGAAGATACTTTTGCTGTAAACGCACATGCCTGCGTCTTCTTGGCATTGAACTCAACCAGGTTCTCAGAGCCCCATTGAGAAATGTGATTCAGGACCCCGTCAAGCTCAGTGACAAGAAGCTGCCTTTTCTCTGCGATATCTGACTGCTTGGCCGCTGGATGTCCATGATAACTCCCATGTAAAGTGCTATCGTCTGCATAACAATGAACATTGCCGGTAGTCAGCATGTCGTTGATATGCAGAAGAAAGAGAGTGGGTGATAAGACGGACCCCTGGGGCACGCCAGCATTAACCTGCAGAAACTCTGAAGCTCGTCCGTCACAAAGGACGCGAATACGGCGCCCCTGCAGGAAGCTAGCAACCCAGTTGCACAGCCTAGAAGGCAGACCAAAGGCAGGTAGCTTAGAAAGAAGCGATTTGTGCCAGACTCTATCGAAAGCTTTGGCGATGTCAAGACTAATTGCCAGTGACTCGCCGTGCTTGTCCATAGCCTCACCCCAAAGATGGGTAACGTATGCTAGAAGATCACCCGTTGACCGTTTCGGTCTGAAGCCATATTGCCGGTCATTAATTAAGGAGTGATCCTCTAGGTGCCGCATGAGCTGTTTGTTAATTATGTGCTCAAACACTTTGCACAGCACTGAGGTGACGGCTATGGGTCGATAGTTGGCTGGCTCCGAGCGATCCCCCTTCTTGGGAATCGGCTGAACATTCGCCCCTTTCCAAGGCAAAGGCACTGTACCCGAACTGTAGGATAGCCGGTACAGGCGCGTAAGCATTGGAGACAACTCCGCTGCACATTTTTTCAAAACTACCGCTGGAATACCATCCGGACCACTGGCTTTCCGGACATCGAGTGATTGCAGCACTGCACGGACATCGCGTTGCCTGATATGGATATCAGGCATCGCGTGGTCACTGTCGGGTAGTGTTGGTGGCTGCGTACCACAATCATCGATTCGGGAGTTGGCCGCAAAGAGATTAGCCAGCAGATTTGCCTTCTCTTGCGACTCATGGGCCAGGGATCCATCAGGGTTACGCAGCGGAGGCAGCGAAGGCTGACAGAAGTTGGCTTGCACGGCTTTAGCCAGTCGCCAGTAGCCACGGCTTCCCGTGGGATGCATCACTAGCTCTTGACCAAGCCGCGCTATGCGCAGGGCATCCGCTCTGACATAGGCCCTTCTACAGACCTTTGTGGCTCTGTTGTACGCTGCCTTGAAGTGGCCCAGATTGGGATGGCGCGTGGCGCGCGCCCTTACCCAAGCGCGGTACGCAGACTGTTTTTGTTCAACAGCTTCCGCGCACTCGCGCCCGAACCAAGGGCGCACCCCGCGGTCACCGGTGACATCGGTGTATGAGATATAGTATTCCATACCCAGACCGATCTCACCGGCGACAGCAGTAGCACAATCCGATGGGTTCTTACCTTCAAAGCAGCGCTCAACCCACGGGATGGACGCAAAATAGTCACGAAGTCCATCCCAGTCCGCTGACGAGTAGTGCCAGAGACGCCGCTTCCCCTGCACGGGTCGTGGGGGCGCCATAATAGGCACCGTGGAACAGACCAGGCAGTGGTCAGAGTTGCCTAACGCGGCTCGCACCGATACACTGTACCGGTCCGGATCACTCGTCAGCAGAAGGTCTAGCAGAGAAGGTGCTTGGCCCGACCTTCTTGGTATCCTAGTGACCTCGTGCACCAATTGGGTCAGGCCGTGCGCCAGAGCAAATGCGTGGGCGGCTCTTCCCGCATGGTCTGTTTTGGAGGAGCCCAACCAGATCTCGTGGTGGGCGTTAAAATCCCCCAAAAATACCATTTCGGCATTCGGAAATCGCTCCTGCGCATCATCTGCCGCCTGACTCAGATATTCAAAGAGTCGAGTTGTCTCAGCATCTCCTGTATGGGAACGGTAGAGGCACACATAGATCTGACTCGTAGGGCCATGGTCTACGTGTACCCAAAGGACGGAGAAGGATGGGTCCTCTAGGCAGCGCAAACGGCGACAGCAAACATCCGCCCTAACAAACACGCACACCCCGGCTTTTGCACGAAAACTTTCCTCAAGAACATAGCCAGGGTAGAGCAAGTAGGTCGTGTCGTCAGGGCGGTGTATTTGCGTCTCCGTTAGAAAAAACATGGCAGGTTTCGCCGTCTCTAGGTGGTGGTGGACGGCGTTGAGGTTTGCATGGAGCCCACAGATGTTAGTGGACTCCACCTCAAATAGCAAGCTTTTGGGAGTGTGACGAGCCGCTGTGTTGCCTTTTTCTATAAATTGCGCTGCCATGAGTTTGGGTGGGAGAAGGCGTGAAAAAAAGAAGTGATTGCCGCCGCAGCACCGTGTGACAAAGCGCGGGATATTGGTTTTATCTATGAATGTGAGGCATGGCGAGAGCCGATGCGCCGAACGGAAGGGCCCCCGTACCCCCCCGAGTATGGTCGCCGGGCTCCCAAGTCCGGTCACCAACCGGCACGACGAACCATATCGGGATTATGCGCGGCCTGGTGAGGCAGCCTCCCAAGGTGGTTAACCCCAGTTGGGCCCCTGTACTATACCGCGGGCGGCCAGCGGCACCACCGTTTCTACAGGTCTCCCTGTTCGGCGCATCGCCCCGCGCCATCCCCACTAGACTACGCCAAGACCCACTGGTCCCACTAGTGCTGCGACAACCACCACCTCTGCCCGGCTATGCACATGCTGACCCCTGAACACAATCCAACCGAGATTGAATTGCTATGGAGGGTTTTTCGCAATAGTGCACGGTGGTACCTACCCGGTCGAAACTTGAGACAAATTTGTGCATTTGCAGCTATCGGTTGTTTTTAATCGAAACATTCACCTAATGCACCTCTTTTAAACCTTAAATATTGCATCAAAATCTGTGGAATTTCCCCAAAAGATTATATATGCCGTAGGATAGACGCAGCTAGTCCATGGTAGGCGGTCACCAAAGCTTTTGTATTTACTGTGGTTGACAGTTTATGTAACGCATATGCACATTTAGAGGTTCTTTTGCAGAGTTTTTCAACATGTACTTTCCAGTCCAGCCTTTGATCTATGTCTAAGCCAAGAAACCTGGTTGTTGGTACATCCTGAATTGTTTTGCCGTTAAATGTGATATTACCGTTAAACGGCTTAGGGCGTTGGCTAAAGTTTATGATTTTAGTTTTTTCCAAATTGATTAATAGACTATTCATTTCAAGCCATTGAATAATAGATGTCAAAGTATTATAAATGTCAATTTTATGGTTGTTCATGTCATTATCGTCACAAGGAATTATCACCGTGCTGTCGTCTGCAAAAAGTGTCATAGTATGCGGGTTAGATTTTGGTAGGTCATTTATATAGATTGTGAATAGTAGGGGTCCCAATACGCTTCCTTGAGGGACGCCATGAATCACACTACGTTCCCTTGAGATGTAATTAACCTCTCGTTTTGTATTAAAGTTGATTCTATTTATTTCTGTCCGTTGTTTTCTATTGTGTAAATATGATTTAATTAAGTTCAATAGATTACCTCTTACACCATAGGCATTAAGCTTTTCTAAAAGAATACTATGTCGAACATAGTCGAATGCCTGCGTCATATCACAAAAGATAGCTGCTACTTGTGTTCTTTTATCCACGTTGGTCAAAATTTCGTGGAGAAAATTATATACTGCTAGGTTAATTGTTTTATTTTTGCAGAAACCGTATTGCTCCTTACATATTATATCTTTCTTGTCTAAATAGTCATATATCCTTTTATAAACATACTTTTCCATAATTTTTGAAATAGTTGGAACTAGTGATATAGGCCTATAATTTTTCAGTATTTCTCGGTCATCTTTTTTTAGGAGTGGTTTTACAACTGCCAATTTAAGTGCATCTGGGAATATGCCTGTCGTTATACATTGATTTATAATATAACACAGATGATTACATATTTCCGGTGTGACGGCTTTTAATACTTTGGTAGATATTTCATCATAACCAACACTAACCGTATTTTTTAGATTTTGTATGATAGTGATCACGTCTTGGGGTAAGCATGGGACCATAAACATGGAATTTTTGTTGGTTTTTATGAGTGACGTTACCCCATTAGTGGTATTAGTTATTGGTTCTATTTTATCAATGAAATAGTCATTGAATATGTTTGCTATTCGTGTGGGGTTTGTGATGTTTTTTTCTTCATGTTTTATATTATTTATGTAATTCTTAGGTATGTTAAATTTAGATTGATTTATTATTTGCCAAGTAGTTTGACTTTTATTGTGTGAAGTATTAATTTTATAGTTGTTTTGTGTTCGCTTAGTCAGCGTTATTATTTTGTTGAATCGTTTAGAGTAATCTTTGTAACGTGTTTGATTGTCTAGGTTTGGTAGTAGTATATTATTGGGCACGCTGTACCACCCTCTCGCTCGGCGATCACGGCTCGCCTCACTCCAATCGGTGGTACAGCATACCCAATAATATACAATCGAATACGTTCAACGTGTCTATAAAATGTTATGTTATCGATCACGTTCGTAAATTTTAATGTATCATTACGTATACTTACAGAACTGTTTCGTTCGGTAACTGACAGAACCAGAGATTATGATGTCTCGCTATCACCTGCTCGCCAGGCCTCACTCTGTGAGGTATCGTTCCCAATAATATACTACGGCTAGGTCTAGGATCACACTTTATGGAATCGAACCACAATAATTAGCGCAACAGACTCATCTCATAGGTACCCAAAGTAAATTATCTGACTCTATCACTGTTCTTCGCTTATAGGATCGAACCATAATAATCAGCAAAACAGTGTTATTATAACACGATACGATACAGAAAAAAATAAAAATAAAAACACCACGATTACTGAAACATACGATATTAATTTATTTATTGTGATGTGTATGTATCCTATGAGCTAAACCTAGGTTGAGTCCCTTCAAACACCTCGTCAAGGGACTCTACGAAGTGTTGCAGTTTACGCCACTGCGTGCTGTCCTCATCAGTCTGCAACTTGATGCGGACCAGCGCTTTCTTCCACAGCTCCGTCGGCTCCGTGTTCCGAACGTCGTTGGTGGCGTAAACTTTAAGGTCCACATGATAGGGACCAACGGTGTTTGCTGTGCGCCGCTCCATCCCGTTGGCCACCCGGTTCACAAAGTACGACAGCACGGCAGATGATGTCGATGTTGATGCATCGGAGTCAGCGTTCCGACGACTGACTCCGAACACATCGGAAGTCTTCGGGGCTTTGCTTCTGAAACAATAAATATTGAATTACCTTCTGGATTGGTAAATCACATTGACGTCATATATGTAGACTTTCGTCCGTCATCAACACGTTGTATATTAAGCCTATACCTAAAAATATAAGTACTCCTGACCAAGTCAACCTCATCTGCTTGTCGATACACCTGTTGATTGACAATCGAGGTTGTGATGCAGGGTCCCTTCTCGAAGTTGAGAGTACAACGTCAACCGACAGTCGCTTCGGCAAAGTTACCAACGATGCAATGCTAAATGATAAACAATTAAAGTTAATTATTTAGTAAAAAACCTAATCAATTACCTCATAGTAGCAGAAGGTTTTTTTGTTCCAGTTTGTTTGCGTTTCTTGCTTTTTGATGCTGATTCAGTTGTAGCACTTGTAGAGCAGTGATGCTGTTCAAATTCTGAGTCGGACCTGAAACATTTCATTAAAATATTAAAACAAAGAAGACTGTCAGATAAACTCCTCTAAAACAAGTGGCAATACGTTGTAGCGTATTGTAGAATACGATAATCAATGTATGGAATTGACATGGGTTGACGATTGTAAATGTCAATCCCGTATACTATTCTGCAATACGCTAGTCAACGAATTGCCGCTTGTGTAAGAAAGGAAGTTATCTAAAGCTCCGTCCCCTACGACAGCGATTTGAATCGATGTTAAAAATCAACGTCTATACGTAAATCGTTTGCTTTACGTACATACGCTGATTTTAACTACACTGAGAAGTTGCTTCCGATTCAAGTCGCTGACGTGCGGACCGAGCTCAATGGGATGGTTATCTAAAATAGGCACACACATAAACAAAAACAAAGAAACAAATCGAAGAAAAATATAAGTGTATGTAGTGAACGCGGTCGCTACGCAGGAGGCGCGGGTTCGATCCCCGCTTAGTGCAAAAATTTGTATTTGTTATAATGATATTTGCATTGGTTGTGGTTGCCGTACTAGCATCTTTGGCAATCGTTACGAGTAGTTGGAGTCTTAAAAATTCCAATCAGTCTATCTACAGAACTTCTATATCGTCAATTGGTTGTGGAGGTAGGATAGGAGGGCAGACCCTTCGCGGAAAATATCAAAGTTCGACCGCGTCTTAGACTAGAAAGTCGACCCCAACCGAGTTGGGAAAAGGTTCAGAGCATGAATTGATAATAATTACTTTAAATACCATAATGCGATTGCATGTCAACCCTATCTAAAATTGACGAATTGTTGATTGTGAAAAATTAGGTGTACTTATTCATTTACACAGAATAAGCACTAAGTTTCCACCGGATACGAATTTGATATTATATTAGATTTATCAAATTCGTATCCGGTGGTAATTTCATTTTTTTTCTTAAAGAAATAAGAATTGCCGAAGTGAATTAACGTATTATTTGAGTTAAAATACTCTATTTAATTTGAACTTAAAACATATACAGGTAATTTTATATTTTACTCTAAAATATTTTTTTATATTTCTTTATTATGGATACATACATCATAATGTTTTTTTTCTATATTTTAGGAGTGTTATTCCGAAGGAAGTGCCAATGATTTTTAAAAAATCAAACGCTAGTAATTAATAGATTTTGGATTTGGATTATCTTCGGACATCTAAAGTTAAAGGTAATTTTATGTTATTATTTTAATTTTAGAGTTAATTCGTATTTAATTTTTTTATATAATAAATAATTATTATGTTTAGTGCTGAGTGAAATGTTTTTCTTTTTCTATATTTTAGGTGTAAGCTAAGCTACGAAGGAAGTTTTTACGAAGGATATTTTTAAATATCAAACGCTAGTAATTAATAGACCTTTGGATTTGGATTATCTGCAGACATCTAAAGTTAAAGGTAATTTTATATTATTATTTTAATTCTAGAGTTAATTAATATTTTATTTTTATTATGTAATAAATTATTATGTTTAATGCTGAGTAAAATGTTGGGAATGTTTATTTAATATTACAATTTTTTTTTTTTTTTAGGATCAGCGTCAAATCAAACCCAAATACATGAGATCTGATACAAAGGACACTTATTGAAGATATCACCAAACGTTTGGGTAGGTAATTTGCATTCTACTATATTTTAAAAATGATTTAGTATAACCTCTTGGCGCCCCAGGGCCTTTTCATAACCCATATTTGAAGTAGTACTTACAACCCATTACATTTTAAGACTAATTTTGACTAACGACCCAAAGGCCTTTTAAAAGGTCATATTCTAAAAACCGATCTGGTTGATTCAAAAGAAAAAATTGAAATCAAATGTATTTTATTTTCAGATACTGTTGCTAAGAGAATACTAACAACGGGATTGGGACGAACTTCATTGAATAAAAATAACTCGTGACTTCATCATTACTCTATAGTGAAGAATTTTTTAGAAATCTTATATCTATAAAAATTGTGCATGTATTGTATAGTGAGTATTAATAATCTATTTTATATTAAATTTAGCACCTTTGTGAATCATCCTTCATTATATCTCACAAAAATATATTAATAATGCATCACTGTTCTGTTTGTAAAATTGATATCGCTAATCGTCTGTGGTGGGGTCATTTACGTAGCAATGTTCATAAAAATAATATTGCGATCCCTATTTTAGACTCTGTAGAAATGATTAAGTCATCATTTAAGGGTCGAATCATAAGTTATAGGATTATTGCAGACAGCGAACAAATAAATAATTTCCCTGAGTTATTTCTTAAAAACATAAGTGATCAAGTAAAAAAATTAATAAATTATAATTTAAAAAAACATACCGCTGTGAAAGTTAACTTTGAACTTTTTTGTTATTTTCTTATGTATAAAAATGATCAACAAGAAGTTAAATCATTTGCTACGAAAAACTATGTCATACTTTCTAATTATAATTTTAATGTAATATATAACTCAGCAGTTGAGTTACTGTTGAAAAAAATTGCAGAGTTTCAGGAAAGGGACAGCGGTTGGACATTTTTAAGTAATTTGCATTTAGAATTGAATATCAATAAATATCAACCTTTGGGCGGTTCCCAATTTATAAATTTGCCTCGATTTATACAGAACAAAAAAGCTTGTTTGAATATTCGAAATACAGACAATTATTGTTTTTTGTGGTGTATAATCGCAGCTTTATACCCTACAAATAGACATCCTGATAGAGTTTCATCTTATCCACACTTCCAAGACATCTTAAACGTTGATGATTTAGCATTTCCAATCACTTTTTCGGATATAGCTGTCTTTGAAAAAAATAATCCTATTCTAAATATTTTCGTGTACGGTTTAAAAAATAATAGAACAATCACCGGGCCTCTATATACATCATCAAATAAAAAAAATAAGAGCATTCATATGTTGTATTTAGAAGATAACAGGGGAGCGCATTATTGTCTTATCAAAGATTTACCTCGTCTAGTTCGAGAACAGATAACTAAACATCATAGTAGATTATACTTCTGCGAATCATGCTTATTATTTTTTCCAACTCTTAATCAAATTGACACACATCTCTGTGGGAAGGTTGTCACAGTTTTACCAGAACAAGGTTCATTTTTAGAATTTAAAAATTACAATAGAAAGCAAAATATTCCTTTCGTAATTTATGCAGACTTTGAAACATTACTTGTACCTATCTCCGGTGAGAAATCGGATACAATTAATACAACATATACTCAACGACACGTGCCTGCTGCGTTCGCTTTTAATATAGTGTCAGCATTTGATAATGAGGTCAATGGCTTTAGAAGCTATCGTGGTAAGGATTGTACATCAAAATTTGTATACTATTTGACTGAGGCCGTAAAATCAATATATAAAATTCTGTCCAAAAATCAGCCTATGATTTTAACTGAAAAAGATGCATATGATTTTAGAAACGCTGTTAAATGTCATATATGTGAAAAGTTACTATGGCGCGACAGAGTTAGAGATCACTGTCATATTTCAGGTCGATATCGAGGTGCAGCTCATTCATATTGTAATTTACAATATAAGATACCTAAATTCGTACCAGTATTTTTCCATAATTTATCTGGTTATGATGCTCATTTATTTATAAGACAGCTTAGTGAAATACAAGGCCCAATTAAAATAATTCCTAAAACAAAGGAAAAATATATTACATTTAGTAAGTTTATTCCTATTAGCGTTAGTGAGTATATACAAATTAGATTTTTAGATTCCTTTAATTTTTTAGGTACTAGTTTAGAGAAACTAGCTAAAACAATGCAGATGGAGGATTTTATTAATCTCCGTTCGCATTTTGGTAATGAAAAACAATATAATTTACTGACACGAAAAGGTGTTTATCCCTATGAGTATATGATAAATTGGGAACGTTATGAACAAAAATCATTACCGTTTAAACGCTATTTTTATAATTCTTTAACCGACGAACACATTAGCGATGAAGATTATAATCATGCTAAGGCTGTTTGGAGTGAGTTCAAAATAAATAACCTCGGAGAGTATACGGATCTCTATTTAAAAACAGATGTCCTTTTATTGACCGACATATTTCAAAAATTTAGAAAAACATGTAAATTGCATTACAAACTCGATCCCTCCTTCTATATAACCGCCCCAAGTTTATCGTTCGATGCAATGTTGTTGAAAACAGGTGTGCGTTTAGAGCTTGTATCAGACCTGGCTATTATCAGGATGATTCAAAATGGTATACGCGGTGGTTTATGTATGTGTTCCCATCGTTATGCAGAGGCTAATCATAAATATTTGCCTGGGTATAAAGCAACAGAGCCTTCATGTTTCATAACATATCTAGATTGTAATAACCTATATGGTTTTAGCATGTGTCAGTATTTACCGTTTTCTAGTTTTAGATTTCTCAATGAAAATGAAATAGCTAATTTACGTGTTGAAAACATTAAAGATAACTCTGACTGGGGCTTTATATTAGAAGTAGATCTTTTTTATCCCGATTATTTGCACAATCATCACAACGATTTGCCTTTTTGTCCAGAGAAATGTATACCTCCGGGAGGGAAATCAAAAAAATTAATTGCAAATTTATATAATAAATATAATTATGTCATACATTACATTCACTTAAAAAAATGTATTGAACATGGTTTAATATTGCGCAAAGTTCATCGAGTAATTACTTTCAGACAGGCCCCGTATTTAAAACAATACATAGAATTAAATACTCAATTGAGGCAAAAGGCTGCAAGTTCTTTTGAACAAGATTTTTTTAAGTTATTAAATAATAGTGTTGTGGAGGAACGAGGTGATATGTTCCTCCAACACAAAGGGAGGATCCTCCGACCAGGCAAGGTGATCACGCCTGGCGGGCCGCGGCCCAACGATTGTCGTTGGGACGATGTACATATGCTATACCAGCGCGAGAACTTTACATGCGCGATGTAGGATTCGTAGTTACGTACGTACGTGGCGCTGGGTACATGTGGCATCGCCACATCACTCCCCTCCAGACCGGAGGTTGATTCGCGATGAGTCGGCTGTCTAAGCTCTCTTGATGAGCATGCCATTTCCAGTCTTGAGTAGTTCCGTTTCGTCAGAACTGGACGCCGCTTATTCCGTTAGTGGAACAGTCTTCCTCGCTAGTCCCAGTGAGTCGGGACTACCGCTGGTCCCGAAGGCGCGGGACAAGTGCGGTGCTGCGGTGCTGCGGTCCTGCAGTGAAACGCCTTGAGTTGGGGCTCGATGCGTCGAGATGAATCCTCGGCGAGCCGCCAGTGGGGCGAGGTGAGTCCTCGGCAGTGACGGGGCGAATCCTCGATGAAGCGAGGTAAGTCCCCCGTGTATTGGGGCGAATGCTGCGTAATGGCTGAGTGCCACGTAGACGGGAGAGATGTCCTCTTCTTACGTGGACCGTATGTACGTGCACTGTATGCCTTAGATGCAGGTGAGGCCGAAGGGTAACCAGGCTGCAGCGGTCGCTGCATGCTGTGGTATCCTTGTAAGGGCCGAAATTGCTGGATGGCGAAGACTTGATTACCGCTCATGCGGGAGAAGTGAATGTGATGTGACGATGAGAATGCTGATGATATGTTCAGCGAAGGTTACGTGATCAGATCACGTCGGGGTTACCACTGTGGAGGAACGAGGTGATATGTTCCTCCAACACAGAGGGAGGATCCTCCGACCAGGCAAGGTGATCACGCCTGGCGGGCCGCGGCCCAACGATTGTCGTTGGGACGATGTACATATGCTATACCAGCGCGAGAACTTTACATGCGCGATGTAGGATTCGTAGTTACGTACGTACGTGGCGCTGGGTACATGTGGCATCGCCACAGTGTTTTTGGTAAAACTTTAGAAAACACAGAAAATAGAGTGTGTGTACATTTGGTGAATCAATGGTGTGATAATAATAATCAAACGAAAAAATCAATATCCGCTGAGAGACTTATCGCCAGCCCATACTTTCATAGCGCATCTATACTAACTAACAATTTAGTTGCGATTCAGATGAAACCCGACCAAATTATTTTAGACAAACCTATTTACATTGGGTTCACGGTACTAGAACTTTCCAAATCACACATGTATGATTTTCATTACAATATTGTTAAACCCTTTTATAATAAACGAGTGCAACTATGCTATACAGATACCGATTCTTTGGTCTATAAAATATATACACATGATTTTTATAATGACTTAAAATTTCATTTTTTACAATATTTTGATACTAGTAACTATGATGAGCAAAATAAGTTTAATATTCCTTTAATTAACAAAAAAGTTCCCGGCCTATTCAAAGACGAAATGGGAGGTAAATATATTACCCATTTTGTAGGTTTAAGGTCTAAACTATATACTATAAAAACCTCTGATAAAATCATTAAAAAAGCAAAGGGTGCAAAATCGTGCGTAGTGAAAGATTTAAGCTTCTCGGATTATGAAAATACGTTATTTACTAATGACGTTATCCGTAAGAAAAACATTATGTTTAAATCACTAAAGCATGAAATATTTACCCAAAGTGTTAATAAAATTGTGTTATCTAGTAATGATGACAAGCGAGCGATATCTGTAGACAAAGTAGGTACACAGGCCTGGGGTCATTCGTCATTTCTTAAGAATATTTAACGAAAATGTTTGTTCGCTGTCTTTTCTTTTGTCTGTAGATTTCATAAATACAACGAAATATTATAGGTACTTATGTAGTAAAAGTAAAAAAAAAAAAATATAATGTACTTCCTGTTATTTCAATATTTCGTTCTAGACATGACTCTAGGTTCTAAGATGTTGTAAGCGCTATGCAATGGTAACCGCTTTCTACCAGAGAACTCGTATAAATATGTTTATCGTTTAACTAAATGAATTTCACCGATGACGTAATATTACTACCTAATTAAATACCTCTATGATATTGTAATAAATAAGTAATTTGTTGAAACATTAGTAAGTATTGCGTCATGGAGACGATATTATTTGCTAACAAAGCACATTTTTGTGTGCCTTGTGTGTTCTAACTCAACTTTTTTTTTTTTTTTACCTTTATTTATGACATAATATATGTATTATAATATAACTGCTAATAATGATTAAATGACTTACATCTACATAGATTTATAAGACGATTTGTATTATTAAATTAATATAATAAAAATTAAAATGTGAAAAAGAAAATATTCAGTGTTTTTAATTATTCCCTAATATTAAGAACAAACAATTAACTTACCACTCGTGTGGTAAGTAATCTATAGTAATATTAGACAGCTGAAGAGTTTGTTTGTTTTGGTTTGTTGAACGCACTAATCTCAGGAACTACAAAATCAATTTAGCCTCTGTGGCGCAGTGGTAGTAAACTCGACTGCTGCATAAGAGGTCGTGGGTTCGATTCCTACTTTGGATAAATATTTGTGTGATAAGCTTGACTTATGAATAAGCTTGAATTATGAAAGTAGAGGAAGCGAAAGAGGTATGCCAAGATCGTAGCAGGTGGAAACAGGTTGTCTCTGCCTACCCTACTGGGAAAGAGGTGTGACTTTATGTATGTATGTAGGTATGTAAGCTTGACTATTTTTATTTAAGAAAGAGCGTTATTAATCTATAATATTGCATTGATACATTTAAAATATATAAGTAGGTATGTTTATGAGTTGTATAAACTCCATAACACATGCTAATATTAATCTATTGAATAGATTTGTTGATGATGTTTGTTCTGTCTGTAAATACGCTAGATAAGATGACGCTGATGTATGAACAACATGCTTCCTTAGAAAGTAAGATAATAGTTAATGCAGTTACATCAAGTACCGTTAGAGACCGCTTTTACAAATAGGTATCAATTTTATTTTCCTTCACGATCACGATTCGTCATCATAATTTCAAGTTTCGACATGTTTTGGTTATAATAGGGTCAAGTCAGTACAAGTTCAGAAAATAATAATAAGGTTGAGTTCATTGACTTTGCTTGCAATTTAAAATAGGTATTAATAACGTGCATAGTATTATTTTTAAAACTTCATTTATGAAAGAGTACTTGACTCGTACGTAGTCTCTTGCGTGTCGTGTAGGTTACCTAAGTATAAAAGAAAAAGTAGTAAAAGTAAACAATTTCACAACTATGGCATCTATTACGGTAAGTTAATTATAATAATATTTTATAATCTATTAAGTACACACACTACATACCCTACCGAATTTTTGTTTATTACAGTGATCAAATTATTGTTTTGCTTGTTTCAGATTCCTGATTCAGAATCTCAGATTCCTGCACCAGAAGTTGATTTCGGCATGTATTCCCAGGATCCGCTCGAAGACTATCATGAGATGCTCCGCTGCGCACAGGAGCATCCTAGTGAACCTCCTAGAAAACAACGTCGACGAGAGAAAAAAAACCTCAAGCATCAGAGACAATCCTATGTCATGACCCAGCGAAAACAACGAGGAACACGCTTGATCAAAATTACTGTAATAGACATGTGCACCCAAACGAGTGATAATAGTGATAATAGTGATAGTGATAACATAGTTTTAGATGTTCAGTATGTGGTCAAAGATGCAGTTGACCATATTATGGACGAGACTGAAGGACTAATAAAGAAAATTTCTAAGAATTTAGTAGAAAGTGATTTTTATTAGTATTTTTTTGTTTAATCACATTAAATATAATTTTAATTTTAGTTTATTTTAAATTTAGTTTAATTTTAATTCGGTTATTGTTATTTTACATTGAATAAGTATCTATTAAATTTTTTTATAATCTTAAAAAAAATCACATTTTTAATTTTTCGATGTCTAAATTTGCAGTCTGTCCCAGTAGTCTTATAAGATAGTTTTAATTACCATTGTAAATATTGTAAATATTGAATCTAATCAATTATATTTATTATAATTAATAAATATCTATTTACGGTATTTATTTATTATACTTACGTAGTTGATATTATGGTCTCTTTTATTTCAATTTTTATTATTGTATGAGATAGGGTGTAAAAAATAAAAAAATAAAATAAAACTATTTTTTAAACTGAGATTTTTTATTTATTTGAAACCTTAAACCTAAATCACATTTTCATCCTCTAAATAACTTTTTATACATAATACATTTTTAAGTGCACATTGTTTTGAATGTTTAAAACAATTCAAATTAATTTCACTGTCTGAATATTTTGTATGTAACACAGAAATATTTGGGCATTGGTCTTGATCAAGCTCCGATACTACACAATTCTTGCAAAGGTCCTTAATCCACTTAACTTTCTCTAAACCTTTTACAATAATTTTTTTATTTTCTAGATAAGGAATAATTATACGATGGAACTCTCTATAATCGATGTAGCCCTCGTTCCAGTAAATCCCTCTGTTTCTCTCTAACCACGTAACTTGTTTATTTTCATTCGTAGTTAAGTATTTAAATAAGTATGGGGGCTTTATTAAGAACGTTTGGGTATAAACACGAGTGGCTAGAGCTAATTCCTTGATTATAAAGTTATTATAAGCGTCTTTAAACCCCTGGACATCTACTATAATTGTATTCGGGTTCATGATAATTTTCTCACAGTGCTGCTTAATGGTTTATACTCAATTATACAGTCGTTCAATATAAGACAATATGCCGAAGTTTGATCTGGGATATCGATATCACTTTCAATTTCCACTCTTACGTCCACAACAGGACCTGATTTAAGATTATCTGGCTGTCTAGAACAGTCTATGACGAATAACGGAGCAACGTTTTTAAATTGTTCCTCACTTAATAAAGGCTCAGCGCGACGTCCATAATAAGACTGTTGAAATTTAGTAAATTGTTCATATATTAAAGCAATTCGATTATTCGAGAAACTTGTATTTATATTTTCATATGGGAAGTAGGTGGAGTTAAGGTATACCTTAACATTACGAATCTCACAATGATCAAATCGAGACATATCAAATGTAGCATTATTTTTTCTATTTGTCTGTAAACCAATAATGACAAATCTTGGTTTCTCTATTTGCGAAGATGTTTTTATTGACCAAGTATGTTTGGTGGTTTGAGGCAACATTGGATATTCATACAAATCCCAATTCCTGAATATCATCTGAAGTGGTCGATCTTTTTCTAACAATTTTAGAATGTTTATTTTTTCTCTATCAGATACTTTAACATGCGGTACACGCCATATTATTTTGTTTATGATAATATCTTCTACAATTTCACCAGGGTTAAGTTTTAGTGCGTTCAGATTGGTATTACTTCGTAATAAGATTAGTTCATGTTTACTGTTTATTACTACTTTCTTAAAATCTTCTGCGAAACCAAGAATGTTGCGAAGTGGTATAGAAGCAGAAAAGCTACCTCCATTAGAACTTCTTATTCCCGCGATATTCCAACCCCAAGCATTAGATGTTTTAGCTTCGCTCTCATTCATTGATATAAATGATTTCATCGTGCTAGTTATACCAGCATTTTTTATTTTATCGATCTCCACTCCATTTATCTCATACCTTATATCTTGAAACAAGTACAGTAAACTATTGTTTGTGAAATGAACGTTACTGACTCTCTCTTTCGAATTTTCAGCCTTCTTTACAATAACAGTTCCTTCCAAAAACAAAGTGCTTTCTGATGGTAATATATACAAGTCTTGCTGATTAATGGGTATCCTGATTTCATCGCTTCTATTAAAACTTGTTACATAAGGCTTGTAAGAGTGAATTTCAATTCCTTCCACAGAGTTGTCGTAGGCTGGAGCGGATAAAACATCTAGGATATTCATTTTAACAAACCAATCGCCTTAAGAAATGCTTTATTGTTTTTATTCAACTTTATTCTCCTTTTAGGTCGAGTTCTTACTTGATTGAGAGTTCGAGTAGGACTGCTATTTTGAATTGGAAGAAACATATTATATTTATTATAGTCAATCATTTTTTCTTTTGAGGTGTAGATACAATTGTACTTCTTCACCTCGCAAATTTATTAAGTTATTATTTATATCCAAAAGTCTGATGTATGCAGCTGATGTTGGTTTGGTTGATTGGAAAGTAAATTGCGTTTTTTGGTATTTCTATAATTCTGTATCCAGGTGGGACATTAAGTGCGAATTCATGTAGAATGTGACTGGATTGTCCGTTTATATAGGAACCGCTAATTATATCACATTCAACTCTTATCACGGTTGTAGGCAAAATGTTGACTGGAAACTCTGATACATGATATTTATTGGCTTCCAAGACTTGTCTTTTAAACCCCAACAAACCTCCGAACGTACAATCTTTAGTAAAATCTATAGTTGATGTGCAAAATAACATAGTTTTTAAGGTGTTGTTATTGCAATGGAGCTTTATGGATGCATCCTTTACTTCAGATTTTAAATAATCACTAATATCTTGCAACTCATAAGTACCTTCGGGTATTTCAATAACATTATTTGAACCATAGTATAACTTATTATTTGTTTCATCAATATTTGGAATAGAATTATATGTAGATAAATGTAATAATGCACATTCATACTCTCCGATTAATTGTAACGTATTTGGATAGAAGGTAGTTAATACCGACGAGTTTCCAGTTATAGACAAGGTGAGTGTCATCTTGCAAATGACTAAAAATAAAGAACAGTATAAAATTTATAGTATTTATTCCAAAAAGATTGTAGATATTCTAAACACAAATGTCCACAAATTACTGTGTCAAATTTTTGATATCTTGTGTAGTTATAATTAATATTGCAGTGCTTAAAATATCGTATCAATTCGATTGGTGGTCTTAAATCACCAAAACTATCAAAATATTCACAATAATTATTTACCTTAACATAAGCTACCCAATGCGTTCCATCGTTTTCTGAATTATCTAAGTTAACTATACCACATTCAATTCGTTTAGGGATTTTTGGTAACTGATCCTTCATGTAAACTCCTCGAAAATAAGGAATACCATATGCATAATTTTGAATATCGATATTAGTTAAGGCACGATTAGGTAGCTTATTACTTAGTTTTTTGACGATTTTATAAACAATCCTTTGCCCTTTTTGTGTGGTTTAATGTATAAACCGTTACCTAATGCTATAGCTTCCATAGTCTTATTATGACGTTCAGATTCCTGTAATTTTTTTTTACCTTCTTTATAATCATTCACTGTTTTTGCAATACCCGCTGCGCCACCAGCCAAAGCTCCTAAAGCTGATAAACCGGCAAAAATCGGGATTAAAGGCAGAATGCCTCCTGTTTTTGGTAAAGGTATGACAAAAAGGTATGAAAAAAATTGTTCCATGCGTTCCAAAACTTCGAGTACCACGACTCGAAGTTTTGGAACGCATGGAACAATTTTTTTAGCAGCTATATAAGCTGCATGTATTAAAGATTTATCATCTTTGGGTACGCGTTTCTTGATTTTTCTTTTAATTTTTGTAACCAAATTATGAAATGTCTTAACACCAGCACCAGATTTGAGTTTCGTTTTCATAATTTTACTCACTAGCCACGAACTAAGCTTTTCTCCTTTACTAGCATCTTTTGCTTTCATTCTTTGTTTAGCCATATTTAAAAGTTGTAAATCGGCTTTGTGACGATTAGACAAGTCTGTATAGTTTTCGTATGCAATGTCGTGATACATACAAGCTTCGTCTAGCTTATTTACACCTTTATCACCACGCAGTAAACGTTTTGAAAGTTTTGTTCCAGGTCCGCAATAATTATAGCCGGGTAAGTGCAGTTCAAATGGCAAATGATTAATAACACTATTGAGAAGTCCACCACCTTGCATGGCTCATAGTATAATGAACAAAATATTCTAATTAATAACTGTTATGTATATAATTTATTCCACTATTGCTGTCTTATCAATCCAACTATTCTCTTTATTACTTAAGCCCAACCATTTTACGAACAGTTTATTGCCTTTCCTTCGTAAAACTTTTTCTATCAAATAGACACCTGGACAAGATGATTTTTGAAGTTCGTGTTTGTAAAAGGTTCCTGATATAACTTGTTTGTGTTGATCTTCGATGTAATATGTTTCTGGTACAGTGTTATTGATACTTTTTATAGTAAATAGTTCCGTTGACCAATTAGGTGTATAACCTTTCTCAAATAGTTGTTTGTATTTACTAATTCTAACTCTATCACCAATCATAAACTTGGGCTTATGTTTATAGGATACCGTTTTTATTGAGTTCTTAATATTATTTTTAACATCTGCTTCATTCAATTTATTGACATCAACGGGTGCTAATTTAATAGTGCTATGTTTTGTGTTGTTATATGTCTTTACAACATACTCCAAACCAAAATCTAACCATTTATAGTGCCCGCTGAGGCTAAAGTACTTATACAATTTATTTTTAATAGTTCTGACAACACGTTCTACGATTGAAGCCTTTTTCGTTGAAAAAGTTGAGTAGTGATTAATGTTATAGTTCTTTATAAGCTTTTGAAATGCTGAATTATAGAACTCAGTACCCAAATCAGTTTGGAGATGAGCTGGTATCCGATGGTTAGTCGATATCAATTTCTCGAATGCGTTAGAAACATCATGCTTATTTTTAGTTTTTAATGGTTCTGTCCAAACGTACTTTGAGAAGCAATCAATAACTATTAAAATATAGTTATAACCTTTATTAAATCTTTTCAAGTTTTGCATGTCGATTAAATCAGCTTGCCACAAATCATCAATACCTTTTAAAATTACAGATCGACGAGGATAATTTTTTCGTGCAGCTTTATGTATTTCGTTAACAACTTGTTGTTTTGTCATTTTGAGGAACTTTCAAGCTTATACTTTTGATCTAATACAAATTTAACTGCGTTTTCAACTATCTCATCAACTGCTTTTCTACTATAAAATTTGCTTTCCAAGTGAACCACTGCCTCAGATACTATTGTTTTTAAAGCTTGCTCCAGCTGTTTCTGAACATCGTTTACGAAAGTATTTTGCAATTTTTGTAAGTCGGTTATTAGTTTAGTTCTCAATTCATCTACATATGCTTTGTTTACTGCATCATCTGCATCTTGAGGAGATTTGACCCCTGTTAGCTTCGATGTCTTCAAATCGTAATCACCATTTTCAGATTTTAGCAACGCATTATCATAAAATTCAAGCAATTCTGATATACGTAATCGCTTATGAATATAATGACCAAATTTATCCACATTCATGTTTAAGATGTATTGTGCTGAACGGTGTACAATAAAATGATACACTTTTCTTATTAGTAAATCTATTTAATGATTTTGCTTTCACGTAGTTCTTCAACAATAGATATTATTTCATTATCTAGTCCTGTATTGCCAGCATCTCGAGAAGCAATTAATAACTTTAATCTATCAACCAATTCATTGGGATCATCCCAATATACAAAATCGGTGTTTTTTTTCCACATTTTTGTTAAAGGTAATCCTTTTCCTACTTTTGGTTCACAGCTTGGACTTTTACTTTGTTGATCGAAAAGAGGTTTAATAACTTGCATATATTTTTGTCCTTTATTACTTTTAATTGGTTTTCTTGAATCAAAATCTCGACGATGTGCATTTGTTACAAGTAACATCGACTTATAATTTTGCATGTCATAGTCTGTAACAAAGCTCAGATCAACGTCTTTTTTTAAGAGCAACTGTCGCAAGCCAGGTGTGCATTTGTACTTGTGTCCGGCTACAGTAATAACGTCATCACCAATCGTTATACTAGAGGAACCTAACATTAACTTTCCACGTTCATTTCTTACACCAAATGGCACATCCGCTAATATTTCTGAAGATAATGACCAAGAGGATACATCATGATCTGGATTAGTATCGACTAATGACTCAAATGAAGAGTCACTATCGGCTTCTGATTCATCATTGGTATCATTTGTTTCTTCCATATGTTGATCTTTCTGTAAGTCGTGGTTGGAAATTTGATCATGAAATTCTCTTTTTTCTTCATTTTTTGTTAGAGCTAGTTGGTTATTGGTGTTGGCTATTAAATTAAGAGATTCTGTAACAGGCTTAAAAACTGTATCAAGCACTTGTCTGTTATTATCTTCAAAATCCTTCATGTTACGTATTTTTTTCCTTACAACTTGTGTTGCATCTACAATTTGCTTTTTCAATGATTTTTCCATGATGTAAAATAGATGGTAATCCAATAAGAGTCGATTAAAGAATAACAAGAAACTGAAAGCAGTCTATTTAAATATTCAAATTTTATCTAATTCTACAAAAGTGTCAAACTTTTTTCTATAGCACCCGTTGTTTTTAGGACAGTCTTTATTAATCACAACATAGTCATAAGGCTCTTTCCATATTTGAGAACACATGTTACGAAATTCCAACCACGTCATGTCAGTGTTAACATGTTCTTCATAAACATGTTTCAAATTAATTTCGTCTTGCTTAAAAAGCACAATTAAGTTAGCGTTATCCCTTATTAGTTGTTTTGGTATTTTGCTATAAGTTTGATTTAAATAAAAACTGTCAATCAATTTATGTCTTCCCATGGCAAAATAATCACGCATATTACTTTGATTTTCACATGCTACATCGTCAAAAATAATCACTGAATTAGGTTTTGCATCTGAAACTTTCATAACGTCATCATTTGCCTGAAATTTCTGAAAACTGACTCCTGGTACTCCTCGTAAAACCTTTTCTAAAAAAATGTACTTTGGTTGAAATAGAGTTTTAGAATATACATAAACATTTTGAAATGTCAATCCATTTTCGTGCAAAAGGAGACCAATTAATAAATTGGTTTTTCCACAATTTGATGGTCCGCAAATGATGCAACGTACTGTATTCGGCAATAATTCTCCATGGCGTAACTTAATTTTTGGTAAATCATTACAGATTATACTAATCTGTAACGATTGTGCTTGTTTAATGAATTTCATGTTTGATGCAATGCTGACGGACTGGTTATGAACAGATGTAATTATGACATTATGTATTTATAACCGTAAATAGCTATACCAACCGATTGTATATTATTGGGTATGCTGTACCACCAATTGGAGCGAGGCGAGCCGTGATCGCCGAGCGAGAGGGTGGTACAGCGTGCCCAATAATATACTACTTTGGTTTTAATCTATATGTCCATAATACATAGTTGTCTTTTTTTCTTACTACATATTTTTATTCCGCGCGATACCAATTGCGGTTTTTTTCTCACATATACGGTTATGGTAGATTTAGGAAAGCATAAATCATAGTAAAGTCCAAAGCTTTCAATGAATAAATTGTATGCTGTGTTGGTATCTTCCGCTTCATACATTTCCGAAAAGCTCACCCTCCTTAGGGAATTTGTGAAAGTTTCAGTATTTGTGTTCGAGGGTGATCGATAAATACACAGGATAATATTGTTAAGTATATCTAGTTAAAGGCAGGACGCTTCAGACAGGCTTATTTCTTTGACTTTTGGTTTAAGCGTGTTTTTGACATAAACAACGACTCCATCATTTTGATTCAACTGGCGTAAGGTGGCGTATTGATGATAGTTTTTAAGTTGTGGAAACAGTTTATTCTTTTGTAATCTACATTCAGTTAATTTAATTATGTCAATCTGAAATGCAGAATCAGATAGCGATACAATAAGATCATCGAAATTAGAGTACACGCTTCTAATGTTTTGTGATACCACCGTAAGATCATCTTTAAATACATGAATGTATTGTGAGAGCTGTGAGGGATCACATTCAATAGTGCGTGCAATTTTCATATTGTCTATCTCATCAACAGTTTGTAGATTTTCACTCATTCACAATGATTGTAAAGAGACTAAACGTCATTACCAGATTAAATAAGTACTTTTGATAGTTATTGCATATGCAACGTGCGTTACATAGATCGTACGTTTGATTATACCTGCGACCTGAGCAACGACTGTGGTCTACTGTGAACTACGGAGCGACTGGAACTGTTGAAGAGTACTGTGTGTACTAGTGATTTAATTGTCTAGTTAGCACATACAATTTATTTTCAAAACAAAGCGAACCTGAGCCCAAACTTTCACTGAATATTTTACTGAAGTTCCTTAAGGATCGAACTGATATGTTGGACACTATCAAAATGGACATTCTAATAATGGCACCGCGATGCCGAATAGACACCATTACATTGGCATCGCGAGGCCAAATAGACATTCTTACACAGACACCGCGATGCCAAAAACATTCTTATATAGGCACCGCGACGCCAAAAAACATTCTTACCTAGGCACCGCGACGCCAGAAAGACATCCTTACATAGCCACTGCGGCGCCGAATATGCGTTCATACATAGGCACCGTGACGTCAAATAGACCCTATTACATTGGCATCTTTAGGTCAAATAGACATTTTTAGATGGGCACCGCGTCGCTTAATAGATAGGTACTATTATATTGGCGTCGCCACGCCGTTTAGACACTATAATATTGGCCGAGACGCCAAATAGACATTCATACATGGGCACCGCGACGCCTAATTAAAATGATTATATTGGCGTCACGACGCCGAATAGACATTCTTACATAGGCATCGCGACGCCAAATAGACACTATTATTTTGGCGTTACGAAGCCAAATAGACATTCTTACATCGGCACCGCGACGCTAAGCATACACTATTATATTGACTACGCGACGCCAAATAGCCACGATTATAGTGGCGTTGCGACGCCTATTAAACATGCTTACATAGGCAAGACGACGCCAAATTAACATTATTATATTGCCGTCACCGAATAGACATTCTTACATAGGCATTGCGACGGCAATTAGACACGATTCTAGTGGCGTTGCGTCGCGACGCTAAGTAGACATTCTTAGATAGCTACCGTGACGATAAATAAACACTATTATATTGGCATCGCCTCACTAAATAGACACTTATATTATCGTTGCGACGCCAAAAATACACTATTATAGTGGCGTCGCTACGCCAAATTGACATTAGATAGGCACCGCTACGCCAAATAGACTTACTTACATAGCCACCGCGACGCTAAATAGACACATTATATACATATATATTGTTACGACAGACGTCGATATCTCGAAAACTAGTAATCGAATCTTCAAGACTTCACAACCTACCTACGAGTACCTACTGAATAAAAACAAACAATAGGTAAATATCGAGAATGAGCTCGAAAGGTCAGCGACGGCGGCGAACTTCAAAAGAGAATAGGTATTTATAGCTCGCGACTTTTCTAGATGATTCGACCCTCCTAATTGAGAGGTATAAAAACACGCTCACTATACTATTAATTCAGTCTTTGAGATCGATAACGAACACAGCAAGCTTAAGCGACCGAAGAAGATTATACCTGCGACCTGAGCAACGACTGTGGACTACTGTGAACTATGGAACGACTGGAACTGTTGAAGATTACAGTGTGTACTAGTGATTTAATTGTCTAGTTTGTGGTGAGCCAAGAAATCTCTTCGTTGAGTAAACGGCATTTAATTGTACCCCGTGCACGTAACAATATACCTAGTCTAGCCATAAATATTGTTACGAAGAAAAAACATTTTTTTTAATTGCAAATAATATTTATTACTTTTACAGTGTGTTAGTTTAATACATAAATATAAAACAATTTAAAATATAAAAAGCTTATTCGAAGTGGTCTCCATTGGCTGCGACACAGTCCTTTAAACGTTGAGGCCAGTTATCAATAGAAGCACGCACTCTTTCCATGGGAAAATTCTTCACTGCCAATCGTATGGATTGTTTTAAGGGCTCCAAATTATCATGGCGTTTAGAGCAATCCATACTCTCTAAAACTGACCATAAATCATAATCCAGCGGATTAAGATCGGGACTAGACGACGGCCAGTCTTCAGCTCTGATGAAGTCCGAAACGTTCACTTCCAACCAAGACTGCGTGGACCGAGCTTTATGACCCGGCGCTGAGTCTTGTTGGAAGGACCATACTTGGTTATTGAACATGGTGTTGTTAAGGGGTTTAACTACCTTCTCAAGAATGGTATCTTGATACACTTGTGCCGATGTTTTGATACCTTTTTCACAAAAATATGGCTCAGTCACTCCTTCATAGCTAACACCCCACCAAACCATCACTAAAGTCGGATATTGCCCACGTTGCACTCTGTCGACTAATTGGGAAGCTTCCTTAGAGCTTTGAGCATAAATACGGTCATTTTGTTTGTTAAAATGTTGCTCAATTGTAAAGATTTTCTCATCCGTAAACAAAATTTTTCTGTGACCTCCCTTTGCGTACCGCTTCAGTAGTTGCTTCGATTTTACCACCCTATTCTTTTTTAAATTATCAGTTAATAAATGACCAGTGCGTCTCTTATAGGCTGCAAGTCCTAAGTCATCTTTTAAAATGCGTGACATGGTTCTGGGTGCTATCTTCATCTCAAAGCTGAGATAAAATCTTTTGCTTTCGGACAGGATTTCTTCGAATTCATTCCTTTACTGCTTTGACCACCTTTTTGACGGCCAGATCTTTTTCTGTCACAAACAGAGGAGGTCTCATTGTACCTATCAATAGCCCGGTACACAAACATTTGACTAATACCAAGCGTGTGGAGGGTTTTAAAAATTACATTCGGCTCCATACCAACTTTGTGTAATGCAATCACAGCGATTCGGTTTTCTATATCACCCCACTCCATTTTAATATAGCAAAATATTGTACAATGTATTGGCGCCAAAATTAGAAAACACAATGAACAATCGTATAAAAATGACAGATTCCAAATTTCTTATTTTAATTGTGACAGTATTTATGACCAGACTGAGTATTACATTGGCGTCGCCACGCCAAATAGTGACTATAACATGGGCGTTGCGACGCTAAATAGACATTCTTAGATAGACACCGCGACGCCAAATAGACATACTAAGATTGGCACCGCGACGTCAAATAGACATTCTTAGATAGACACCGCTACGCCGATTCGATATCCCCCCCCCCCCCCCGCCCGAGCCGCCGTTGCGAGCAGACGTGTTTTTGATCGATCCGTGGATTTAATTAGCAAAAGTGATATAACAATTAATATAACCGTATAGCATCTATTCAATTCACTTTTTAGCTACGATATGCAACAAAGTGAGTGATTAATTAAACTTTAAGCAAACAGTTCGAATCTAGAAGCGAAAAACAGACGAGAAGTTGTTGGTATTTCAACAGTATTTTGTGCCATTCAGTGTGTATATTTGTTTAATTCTAAACTACCTGGGGCCCGTCAAGAACAAACTACAGAACCAAGTTCCTGTTGCGACGTGTTGCTGCACGGTACGGCAATAAGCTATGCCGCCTAAAAGATCTCCAACAAAAACGACTAAGCAGACACAAATAAACTTTTCTAAAAACAAGCACGACAGAGACTCCCACTACCCAGGCAGAGACCCTAACACCTGCGGATACTGTTTTAAACAGATCTTCCTCAGAATCGAACCTGACCCGCAACGTAACTCTGGAATATACCTCACAAGGTAAGAAGAGACAGATAGATCAGTTGGATGACTCCTTTCTCACTCAAATGTCCGAATTCAATGATGAAATACGTAAACTGATGACATCTAGCTTCGCGTCACAAGCTAACGAGCTAAAACAGTTGAACTCAGCTCTTAAAGAAATACAGCTATCTAATCATAATATCGAAAATACGATGTCCTTTCTGACAGCGCAAAATGATGAGTTTAAGCAAAGAATCGTTGAGCTGGAGACCCAAGTAAAGAAAGACAGACATTACATTAATTTATTGGAGAATAACTTAGAGGAAGCACAAATGGGAAGTCGTAAGTCTAGCTTTGAAATTAAGAACGCCCCGAAAATGCCAAATGAAAACAAAGAAGACCTCACTCAATTGGTTGTCAACCTCTCCAAGACGGTTGACTGTAATATAGCAAGGTCGGATATAAGAGACATCTACCGAGTAAGGCCGAAGTCTGCCGTAGTTAAAAACTCACCTATAGTGGTAGAAACTAACTCAACTTTACTAAAGAATGATATTCTTAAGTCAACTAAATCATTCAATGTCAAACACAAGAGTAAACTCTGCGCGAAGCACTTAGGCATTAAAACAGTATAGGATGCTCCCATTTATATAACTGAGCACCTCACCCCAAAAGGTGCACGACTGTACTTCTTAGCACGTGACTTGGTGAAGTCTAAGAACTATAAGTTCTGCTGGACTGAGTACGGAAGTACGTAAGGGAGAATGAACACTCGTCGATCATAACAATTATAAACGAAAGTCAAGTACACCAGTTAACTACATGTACAAAGGTACAAACTCTTTGACTATTTTCTAAAACGTACAAGATGGCTCGAAGTTGCATTCACACATTTTTTAAGAATTTGTTATTGCATGATTTTTTTTACTATAACATACTTAACTTTAAGAAAATAATGTTTCTTTGTATATTTTCAATAATAATGTCTCTACTGATAGCTGTTTCTCACGAATGTGTACAAAAATCTTACACTCCACCATTCACAACCTGGCATATCTTAGACTTACTAAACCAACTCATACACGCGCACACACTCTTATACCTCCTATATCAAGTGATTTTAAAAATGTTTTCCTTTATTACACTAAAAGAGAAATTTTATAATTCTACGTCTAAATCTATAGAATCTACTCATGAGTGTAAATTACTGAAGAAAATATATTCAACTATAACACTGTAACACTCAATTTATTTTTTCTATATTTACCTAATAGCTGACACGGTTACCTATCTTAATCCCGAATTTTAATATTCCGAATATCATAATCCAGAAAACGTTTGGCCTTTTATTCATAATCCCGGTTTTCCAAATTCCGAAGTTTTATTTGCCATATAATCGCAACTCCGAATTTCATTTTCCTATTTATTCATTTGTACGACATTTTATAATCCAGACGAACGAATTCCAGACACACGAAATCTAAATGCACAAAATCCTGATGACCGTAATCCGTATGCACGAAAGCAGAATTTTTAAAACACAAATTTTTGAAATGCAGTTTATTGATATCCAGACAAACAATATCCACATTTTTAAAAACAAAGTTTTTTAAATCAAAATAAACGATATTCAGAAAATTCGGTATTTTAGTCATCTGGCCACATAAATCTGTTTGTGTATTAAAATTATCTAGAAAAAGGAGGTAGCTATATCCCTTACCCACATTACTACCTACATTTTCCTTAATAATTAATTAATTACACGGTGTCACGGGGATCATGCATTATATTATACATATTATAACTGAAGTGCGTGTCAATTGAACTCATTTACAATTTATAGATACTTTTGGTTAAAATGTCTGATAAATTGGCAGATTTACTTAAATCAAACAAAGGTGGTTTAAAATTGTTCTATCAGGGATATAGCTACGAAAAAAATAAGCTATTTAAGAATCGTTTCTACTGGAACTGTGAATTTAGGAAACATGAAATTTATAAGTGGAAAGCTTCAGCAGTAAGTACAGAAAACGAAGTGAATAATCAAGTGCACAATGTAGAACACTTAAAATATGAACGTAATCATGAACCCGACCCACTTCGCAAAGAAATGGCTGACTTTAAGGAAAAATTAAAACAGGATGCTAAAACTGGTCTAAAAGTGTGTCAAGTATTGCAGAATAATGTAGCTAGTTGCAGTAAATATGTGTTAGACCATTTGCCGTCAAAGCCAGCTCTCAAGCAAATTATTTATAGAGCGAAATCCAAAGTACCTTCAAAGATTGAACCAAAGGACATATTTTTTGAAATACACACATCAACAAAGTCTAGGGAACAAGGACATTTCTAGTTTTTATTTAAAAACCCTTTCTTGTAATAGTGAGTGTTTTATATAAATAGAAGGGTATTTTTATACCGTTTTTAATTTGAATTTTAATAAAAACATTTTCATACCAATTTTTTTTTTTTTAAGAAAGAATTGAATAGTGCCAATATTGAGTATTACAACCTTCTATGATTAGGCACAAAAATAACGAGGTAGTAAGAAATACAGTAATTAACCGTACTTTAAACGTTTTTAATAATCTGTAGGACCTCCTAAAGCATTAGCAACAGCTCGACAACGGCGTGGCTTACTTAGTATGAGATTGTCAATCATCGTCTGTGGAATATGGCTAAATACACTGCGAAGGTGTAAAAAAAGTTGTTCTTCAGTGTTCAGATTTTCCAAAGAATCACTGAAAGCTCTTCTCCCAAGCAAATTCCAGGCATGCTCTATGGGATTGAGGTCGGCAGACAGAGCATGCCATTCCAAAGTCGTAATATTGTGCTCGCTTAACGCATTGACCACTACCCTCGCGGTGTGTGACCGTGCATTATCTTGCATGAACATAAAATCTTGACCGAACTGCTGTCGATGAGGGATTACCATGGGGTGTTCCCTCCTCCTGAATGTATTGGTTTGCATTCAAATTGCCCCGTATCCAAACGAGATCGGTCCTTCCACCGAGGCGAATTCCAGCCCATACCATGATTGTTCCACCTTGGTAAGGATGAACTTCTTGCGGATTCTGGAGACGACTCCGACGTCCAGGAACTCGCCATATACGCACTCTTCTCGAATCAGGATGAAAACCGAAGCGAGATTCGTCGGAAAACAGAACCCGTGCCCATTGATGGTCGGTCCACTGTAAATGTGCGTTAGCCCACAATAAGCGACGACCTCGATTTCCACGTCGAAGAGCTGGAACCCTAAGCGGTCTGCGAGCATGAAGATAAGCTTCGTGTAGTCTTCTCCTGACAGTTTGATCGCTAATAACCACTTGATGCTGAGACTGGAGGCCTGCGACCAACTGACGAGCAGTAATCGTGGGTTGCCGTCTTGCGGAAATTTGCGAGAAACGATCTTGTCACGGGGTAGTAACCCTATTTCGTCCCCTGTGACGTTCGGCAACATCCTCTGTAGACCTGTAGCGTGCCCATAATCTGCAAATTACGCTTGGTTGGGTGTTGACAGCATCCGCTACGTCGCGTTGAGTTCGTCCAGCTTGCAGCATACCAACAGCCCTTAACATCTCTTCGCGACTTAAATGACGACGTGACATGATGACTACAGTCAGAAAAATGCACAAACCATACGTAAAAGACGTATTATTGAAAATAAACGTTATTTACAATCAAAGAAAAGTAGAGTAATATTGAGAGTTCTAACTCACTTCGTTCGTTGAACTCTCAATATTACTGATCTAGAACTCTCAATAGCACATGTACGATTGAGAGTTCTAACTCACTAATATTGTAATATTTACGAACGAAGTGAGTTAGAACTCTCAATCGTACATGTGCGATTGAGAGTTATAAATCAGTATTCGTAATCATCAGTACTCACTTCGTTCGTAAATATTACAATATTACAGGTGGTGGTGCAATATAGTCAATATTACATAACCTAAGTATAGCAACCTACATAGCACGTATGAAACGATGCCACGATTTGGTCTGTTGCTAGTCGCTAAGCCTTTGTCGGCACATCACTCCCAGTGAGGTCTCGTTACTCGCGCGGCTGTCGAGCTTCGCCGAGTGCAATATGATAATGATATAAACAATAGCATTTCTCATACCTAAATGCACCTGCTACTGACCGCTAATAATATTCCATAAATGAAATTACTTGACTAGTTTTACCTACGACTTCACTTTTTAATATTTCATCTACGATCAATCTTTACATAAAATAATATTTGTATAATAGATACCTACTTATTTAAAGTAAATAGTTAGATAAAAACTATATTGTAAGACCGTATTATATATTTGCACTTTGACTTTATCGAGATCGACTGTTGCCCAACTCTCTACCTTGAAATGAAAACCTGTACTAAACACTAGCTTGTTATTTAGCGGATGCACTGCCTAGCAGGATCGGATGGCTTGGGGTCCAAAGGTGTTGATGTAGGTCGCGTGTAAGATATTGTTTTTAGCAATAAGGTCGCCATTTATGCATATCTTGTACCTAAATTGTATATAATTTACTGTATAATTATTATACATATAAACACCCAGACCAATGCAAATAGTCATATTCATGCAAACTAATTATTGCACCGTGCGGGAATCGAATCCATCACGCCACGGAGGCTGACATTTTCCTTGAACAAATTTTAGCCAGATCCGTTTAGCCGTTATAGTGTGATTGAATATAACATAATTTATTTTTATTTTGTTTATAGGTTTATCCACAGCAAATGCATTACAAATTGATACACCTACATATTAAGAAGAATATCTTTAAAAAACTTTCAAGTTTAAATATAATTATTAGTTGGATCAAAAATTAAGTTATTCGTTAAAATTATAATAATAATAATACAATATTGATACAGGATTGTACAGGTTGTAGGAGTTTTACACGTGGAGTATGTAATTTTACTCCATGTGATTCTTTGAAGTTATATGGGTCGAAAATGCTTACACGAATTACATTAGGGCTGCCACTATTAGTTAATAATGTACTATCTATAAATTAAAATTAATACAACATCTTATTTTTCGATACAATAAAATATTGTGTGAAGGATTTAATAGGTATCTACATTGGTTTCAAATAATTTATTGAGATTACCTACTCTTTGAACATAATGAATATTTGAATATTATAATCCAGATAATTTAGTTTTTTAATCAAATACTTACCTCATTTCTGATCACATTTTATATCTAAAAATAAAATAAATTAAATGTTTACATTTTAATTAATATTGACAGCATTTATTAATGCAATTTGTTATTTCAAATACATCGGGAAAAATGAAATGCTCAAGTAGAACTCGAAACCATGACCTTTCCCTTACAGGGGAATGCTCAGCCGACTGAGCTATTGAGCGATTACAATTTGAGTTATTATTAAAGAATGAAACTATAAGAAAGACAATTTTTTATAATATGTATAATGTTAAGTTTAATTTTTATTTCCATTTCCTGTATTTACTGTATACAAACATAATAGGGGAATGTAAATATTAAGTAAACTTTACATCATACAAAATATTTACATTATTATTAGATATGTATAACTTATTAATATTTTCATGTAGAATTTACATGACTTATATCATAATTTGATTATTTCCATTACGTAACGTGACGAGATATTTTTTCCTATGCGTGGTGACAACCCTAACGTATTTTGCTAAATTATCATTAATTTTCTTATAAAATCTGAAATCATTCAGTCAGTGCTTCATTTTGACTTCGTTATTATACCGTTGAACGAATCCATTGGAGCAGCCACCATCTTGAAGACCTTCCACCTTGAAGACCAAGACCTTTCACCTTGAAGACTAAACACCTGGCTCCAGATTTTTTGTGAGTTTAATCGTCACTGTACCTACCTAAAAAATGTAAGTTCCTAAGTTATAAAATATTCTATCCCATGTTCTATTGTTTTTAAGTGAGAAATCTTTTTAACCTTTAAACAAATTTGGCAGAACTAAACCTATCGTTATTTTGTGCACGGTGACGGTGAGTGATACTAACTAGTGATAGCGTATTTAGCGTATTAGTCTTGTCAAATTTTATTAGTTTGAGTGACTACCGAATTGTTGCAATTGGCAGACTAAACACTTCGTTTTCTGAGTTACTAGTCGCAATTTAATAACTATTCTGTTCATAATATTTACAGGTCGGATTCAGAGTACGATAGTGGCAACAGTGCGAGGGCGACGTCGATCGAAGCCGTCAAGTCAAATTCGAAGGCAGCAAAGGGAGCTGGAAAGCGCAAATCGTCACCAACTGTCAAAAGCGTTGCAAGCGATCGTATAAGGTACGTCCATATGTACCAGTACGTACATGTTCATTACTTATCTATACTAATATCATAAAATATACGAAAGTAACTCTTTCTGTCTGTCTGTAACAAGGTAAAGCGTAACAACGGTTTGACGTCTAAACCGCTTTACCTATTGATGAAATTGGATGTGGGGTAGACCAGACCATGAGAAAAGACTAAAGCTATGTTGACATCTACACGGGCGAAGCCGCGGGCAAAAGCTGGTTATATTATAATTTACGACTGAAAAATCTAGTGCTGTTAAAATAGTTTTTACGATGAGAAAGTTTTTGTGAAGATAATGTGATAGTTTTCTGAGTAGGTTTCTGTATATTTATTTACTATTTGTAACTTATAATAGGTATTATGTTTTCAGAGCGGACCAAGAGTTCGATTGTGACAGAGTGGTAAGGAGCGAGGCTGGGACGTTCAAAAAGGTCTCCGTCAAACGCAAGTCATCTGCTAGAAGTACCTCAAGCGAATGTCCGAGGTAATTATTACTCATTAGTACTCTTATACCCAGCTGATGTAAGGTGATGATAAGGTACCAATACTACCAATTAAAATACGTATAATCAACAACATTACGCAATAGGTATGTACCAAAATATGAGTGAGCGAGGTTACGTGTTAAATAGTGCTAGTTTTGTTATTTTTGTTAATATAATATTATTATGAGAGATTTATTTATTTTTCTGGCTAAGTAGTTTAGTAATTGCAAATCCAGAAGTCTTGGGTTCGAGTTCCATTAGTATCAAACTTTGTGTGTCGTTCATGACAGTCATCTATTAATCTGTTCACGTAATATTCCTAACTAAAGCAAAACTGATGTTGTCCAGTTCATAACAATATACATAATGATCATTTATTATTTATTTAATGAACATTATAAGTACTAAGGTACAATATTATAATATAGAAAATTTCCCTGTTTTAGAGCTTCAAAGAAAAAGGCTGCGCAAAAGGGATACGACATCTTCCACCTCGACAGTGAAACTCCCACCGTCAACACCGGCAGAGCTTCATCCACATCGGTGCTGTACAATCGGGTGGCTAACGGTCAAACGAGGCGTACACTGTCTACCGAGGGTCCCTTCCACATTGACTTGAAGGTGTACAACTCGGTTGACGTCCAAGAAGGTGGCGACGACCTTTGGAAAAAAAACCTGCTGTGGTTGAAGCTTCGGACTGACGAGGAATCTCCTCACTGGGCTCAACTACAAAAATTTGTTAGACAAGCCAGCGAGTTGTTCGCAGATTCTGAAGCCACTTTCTTTTCTAATAAAATTAATTTTAAATAAGTCCGTACCTACTAAACTTAATATAATTATCTATTTGTATGTAATACATAAAAATATTAAATAAATTTGATTAATCCATTGACCATCATAAATTTCAATTAAAAATTCCATCCTAATCTGTCTGTGTGTTTCACAAATTAATATGCCGTTCTGTGATAGCTGTGGTGTTGACGTAAATGGTAAGAAATGGATAGGACATTTAAGGAGTAAAATACACCGAAAGTCAGATAACGTAATTACTTTAGATCATGGCGTGGAGAAAGTGAACTCTGCTTTTAAAAATCGATTAGCAACATATAGATTACATACTCTTGACACGAACGAACAGACATCTTTACCTGTTTTCTTCAGACACCTTCACAGTAGGGTCAAATCTTTAATTGATCAATCTCTTGCAGCTCACACTTCCCTTAAGGTTAACTTTCATATATACTCAAAGTTTGTACTACTTAAACACGACATACCAGAAGTTAAATCATTTGAAACCAAAAATATTATTATATGTATGAACTATGATTTTACAAAGCTCTTTACAGATGTTGCTAATCAATTACTGAAAAAGATAGACGAATTTGAAGAGCGGGATTCTGGTTGGACTTTCCTTAATAACTGTTACATGGAGGTAAATATAAATAGATATCAACCGCTCCGTGGTTCAAGATTTATTGATTTACCTCTGATCATTAAAAATAAAAAGGCATGTGTAAATATTCGTAACAATGATATATATTGTTTCCTGTGGTCGGTCACGGCAGCTCTTTACCCTGCAAATAGGAACATTCAGAGAGTTTCTTCATATCCAAATTTTTTCAATCTGTTTAACATAGAAGGAATGTCATTTCCAGTAACTTTTACCGATATACAAATGTTTGAAAAAAATAATCCAAGATTACGAATAAATGTATATGGTTTAGAAAATAATAGACAGATCATAGGACCTTTATACAAATCACAGTTTAATAACGATAACAAAAAAACAGTTAATTTACTATTATTAGAAAAGAGCAGATATTCACATTACTGTCTGATCAAAGATTTATCGCGTTTGGTGAGAAAACAAATAACTAACCATAATGGGAAATTATTTTTTTGTGATGAGTGTTTGCTATTTTTTAGATCAAGCATGGAAATTGATTCTCATGTATGTGCCGGTGTAATGACTCAGCTACCGCAAAAAGGTTCAGTGATTGAGTTTAAAAACTACGAAAGGAAACAAAATGTGCCATATGTAATTTACGCAGATTTTGAAGCCATGTTGGTTCCAGTGCAAGGGTGCAACCAGGATCCCTCTGTTGCGAGTACCTCAGTATGTCAGGTACATATACCTATAGCATTCGCTTATTATATAGTTTGTTCGTTTGATGAAAGTAGAAATCGTTTTGTATCTTACCGTGGGGAAGATTGTGTAGATAAATTTGTTGAGAATATTTACAGGGATGTTCAATGGATTAACAACAATCTGTCGAATAGTGTACCAATTATATTTAACAACGACGATTCTGTTAAATTCAATGAAAGCACTCGTTGTCATATTTGTCAAAACTTACTAATCACAGACCGAGTAAGAGACCACTGTCATTTGACAGGTCAATATCGAGGAGCCGCACATAACTACTGTAATTTGATGTATAAACTTCCGAAATTTATACCAGTTTTCTTTCATAACCTTTCAGGTTACGATTGCCATCTTTTTATTAAAAAATTAGGAGAAGCTAGCGGTTCACTTAAAATCATAGCTAAAAATAAAGAGTCATACATTTCTTTTACAAAATTTATACAAGTTTCTAGAAATGAATTTGTACAGCTTCGGTTTGTGGACTCCTTTAAATTTTTATCTACTAGTTTAGACTAATTAGTAAAAAGTTTGAAACCAGAACAGTTTATACACTTAAAAAACAATTTCTCTTGTCCAAAACAATTTAAATTACTTACGCGAAAAGGTGTATATCCTTATGATTATATGAGCAACATAAATCGTTATAAGGAGACAGTTCTGCCTGAAAAATGTTATTTTTATAATTCCTTAAATAATCAACATATTTCATTAGCAGATTACCAGCATGCTAAATTAGTATGGTCTGAATTTAAAATAAAAAATCTAGGTGATTATACTGATCTTTACCTCAAAACTGACGTACTTTTGTTGACTGACGTTTTTGAAAACTTTAGAAATACTTCTAAGCGATTTTATCAATTAGATCCAGCTTTTTATGTAACAGCTCCTAGCTTATCATGGGACGCGATGCTTCTCAAAACGGGAATTAAGTTAGAACTTATTGATGATTTAGCAATAATAAGGTTAATACAAGAGGGTATAAGAGGAGGTCTTTGTATGAGTTCCCATCGTTATGTAAAAAGTAATAATAAATATATGGAAAATTATGACCCTCAACAAGATGATATATTTATTGTATACTTAGATTGCAATAATTTATATGGGTATGCTATGTGCCAACCTTTACCTTTATCAAACTTCAGGTTTCTTGATAAAAATGAGATAGAAAATCTAAATATCATGAATATAAAAGATGATGCAGATTATGGGTTCATATTAGAGGTAGATTTACTTTATCCTAAATATTTACACCGTTTGCATAATGACTTGCCATTTTGTCCTGAGAAATGTGTGCCTCCTGGAGGAAAAATTTCTAAACTTGTCACAACTTTATATGATAAATATAAATACGTAATACATTACGTACATTTGAAAAATTGTATTAAGCATGGATTAATATTAAACAAAGTGCATCGCGTTATAACTTTTAGGCAAAAAGCATTTTTAAAACAATATATAGACCTCAATACCGAGCTTAGACAAAAAGCAGTGACCGAATTTGAACAAGACTTTTTTAAATTGCTTAATAACAGTATATTCGGTAAAACGCTAGAAAATAATGAAAATCGTGTAAAAGTTCATTTAGTAAATCAGTGGAGTGATAGCGAAAATAAAACAAAAAAGAGATTAAGTGCAGATACCTTGGTTGCCAGACCTAACTTCCATAGTGTTTCTATATTTTCTGAGAATTTGGTTGCGATTCAAATGAAACCTGAAAAAATTGTTATGGATAAACCCCTATATATAGGTTTCTCTGTATTAGAACTATCAAAAAAACATATGTACGATTTTCACTATTCTATTATGCGCCCACATTACAGAGAACTTATCAAGTTATGCTATACGGACACAGACAGTTTTATTTATAAAATTGAAACTAACGACTTTTACAATGATATGAAAAACTACTTTATTAGTTATTTTGATACTAGTAATTATAGTACAAGTAATCCGTTTAGTTTACCGATTTTGAATAAAAAAGTGCCAGGTCTATTCAAAGATGAAATGGGTGGTAAAATAATCAGGGAATTCATTGGTCTACGTCCCAAATTATATTGTATTCAATCTGAGCAATGTACTTTAAAAAAAGCTAAAGGTGTTAAGAAATGCGTAGTGAGAGACTTAGTAAAAGCAGATTATAAAAAAACGTTAACCAATAATGAAATAACTCGTAAACAAAATTTATTATTTAAATCATTGAAACACGAGTTAGTAACCCGTAGTGTCAACAAAGTTGTATTATCATCCAATGATGATAAGCGGTATATATTAAAGGACAACATTCACACTGTTTCTTGGGGTAATTGCTAAATTTTAGGCTGAATTTTAGGACGTTTAATTGAAATTTATGATGGGTTTTATTTTTTCATAAGTATGACATTGAGATGTTTAAAAATGTATTTAAGTACTTTAAGTTTTTATCTTATAAGAATGTACCTACCTACCTATGTCTTTTACTCTTATTTATAAATAAATACCTACATGATGTAATCATATTTTCGTTTTATTATACTTCATTCTCAACTAGTGACATAATAGAAAACTTTTGCGACACACATAGGTAAGTAAAGGGTAAACTGTACCTGAATCAGGTTTGTTCAAATTTTCATGTCTCAACCTGTTCTTAGTACCCATATCTATATAATAATCATTGCAGTAGCGAGGTAACACGTCATAGAAATCTTTTTGCTTTGCTATGCACAATACGTGTTTTTACATGATAGGATTTTCATGTTTCAACTTGTACGTCGTAAGTATTTTGTTGTTTAAAGAAATATGTATTAGAAATAGTATCAATTTTCAGAAACTGTGGCTATATAATCCCGTTGTTAATTTTATAAGTTCATTGTTTCATTCTGAATTTATCACTAACGACGTGGACGTAAATTATACGTGCAACTTTAAATTTATCTATTAGTTTACAAATCGACAAACAACATGGTAAGATATTTGATTTGAAAAACTATTATAATATTGTGTTTATAGAAAAGGTAACACGTCACGTAACGTAAATAACATACTAACGTTTTTTTATTTTCAGAACACAAATGAGAATATATTCGCGATAGAAGACACTGAAGAAAGAAACGGTTTGCCAAATGGATTGTATTCACCAGAATCGCTTCCAAATGCGCAAGATCCATATGCATTTGACGAAGAAACTGAACGATTATGGATCGCAGCTCAAAGTACACACCGTGAAACACCTAAAAAAAACGCCGAGAGAAAAAAATCCACGCGCAAGTCAGAATCAAAAATAGTGAGTAAAATATTAAAGAAACATAGACAACCTTCATACGTTATAAACTGTGAACCAACAAAAGGACGGCGTTTGATCAAAATTGAGATTAAGGACCTGAGCGGATCAAGTGAGAATGAAGAGGAGATAATAAAGGCACAATTATATTGTCAAAGATCCAGTTGACGAAATTTCTGATCAAACCGAAAATTTAATACATAATATATCAAAAAAAATATGCGGCTATTCTTTCCCTAACATTTATTAATAGTTCTTGTTTTAAAATATTCCTAACTAGATTAATTTTATGTAAATAGTGGTGTAGTGTAAGTTTGTAAATAAATGTGATCGTCATTTGTATTGAAATTAATATTTCATAAATAATTTATATTTTAATATTATTTGGTGTAAAAATGATAATATATAGGTATTATGCATTAAAAGTGATAATAAGAAATAAAAATCAATGAAGATTTAAAGTTTGTTTTATTGAAATATTTATCAGTAAAATGTACCTACATTTTACTGATGTATATTTATACAATTTTTTAAACAAATAATATTTGCTGATGTCATATTTATATTTAATTAAATTTTTATTGTGTGTACTGTGAAAATAATGTGTTAAAAATTATAGATAGGTATTTAAAATGTGGGTTAAAAAATAAAAACCATTTACTTTAAAAAATTGTTTTATTTTTTAAATCTGTGTACAGGAAGACAAATTACCTTTCTTGCTCTATTAAATAGTTCTTTAAACATAAAACATTTTTAAGTGCACATTGTTTAGTATGATTAATACAATTAAAACTTGTCTCATTATTTGAATATTTGTGATGCAACAGTGATAAATTTAGGCACTTGTCTTCACCAAGATCTACGCAAATACAATTCATACAAAGATCTTGAATCCACTTAACTTTTTCTAAGCCCTTCACAATAATTTCTTTATTTTCTAGATAAGGAACAATTATGCGTCGAAATTCTCTATAGTCGATATAACCTTCATTCCAGTAAATCCCTCTGTTTCTCTCTAACCACGTAACTTGTTTTTTTTCAATCGTAGTTAAGTATTTAAATAAATATGGGGGCTTTATTAAGAACGTTTGGGTATAAACACGAGTGGCTAGAGCTAATTCCTTGATTATAAAGTTATTATAAGTGTCTTTAAACCCCTGGACATCCACTATAATTGTATTCGGGTTCATGATAATTTTCTCACAGTGCTGCTTAATGGTTTATACTCAATTATACAGTCGTTCAATATAAGACAATATGCCGAAGTTTGATCCGGGATATCAATATCACTTTCAATTTCCACTCTTACGTCCACAACAGGACCTGACTTAAGATTATCTGGCTGTCTAGAACAGTCTATGACGAATAACGGAGCAACGTTTTTAAATTGTTCCTCACTTAATAAAGGCTCAGCGCGACGCCCATAATAAGACTGTTGAAATTTAGTATATTTTTCATATATTAAAGCAATTCGATTATTCGAGAAACTTGTATTTATATTTTCATATGGGAAGTAGGTGGAGTTAAGGTATACCTTAACGTCACGAATCTCACAATGATCAAATCGAGACATATCAAATGTAGCATTATTTTTTCTATTTGTCTGTAAACCAATAATGACAAATCTTGGTTTCTCTATTTGCGAAGATGTTTTTATTGACCAAGTATGTTTGGTGGTTTTAGGCAACATTGGATATTCATACAAATCCCAATTCCTGAATATCATCTGAAGTGGTCGATCTTTTTCTAACAATTTTAGAATGTTTATTTTTTCTCTATCAGATACTTTAACATGTGGTACACGCCATATTATTTTGTTTATGATAATATCTTCTACAATTTCACCAGGGTTGAGTTTTAGTGCGTTCAGATTGGTATTACTTCGTAATAAGATTAGTTCATGTTTACTGTTTATTACTACTTTCTTAAAATCTTCTGCGAAACCAAGAATGTTGCGAAGTGGTATAGAAGCAGAAAAGCTACCTCCATTAGAACTTCTTATTCCCTCGATATTCCAACCCCAAGCATTAGATGTTTTAGCTTCGCTCTCATTCATTGATATAAATGATTTCATCGTGCTAGTTATACCAGCATTTTTTATTTTATCTATCTCCACTCCATTTATTTCGTACCTTATATCTTGAAACAAGTAAAGTAAACTATTGTTTGTGAAATGAACGTTACTGACTCTCTCTTTCGAATTTTCAGCCTTCTTTACAATAACAGTTCCTTCCAAAAACAAAGTGCTTTCTGATGGTAATATATACAAGTCTTGCTGATTAATGGGTATCCTGATTTCATCGCTTCTATTAAAACTTGTTACGTAAGGCTTGTAAGAGTGAATTTCAATTCCTTCCACAGAGTTGTCATAGGCTGGAGCGGATAAAACATCTAGGATATTCATTTTAACAAACCAATCGCCTTAAGAAATGCTTTATTGTTTTTATTCAACTTTATTCTCCTTTTAGGTCGAGTTCTTACTTGATTGAGAGTTCGAGTAGAACTGCTATTTTGAATTGGAAGAAACATATTATATTTATTATAGTCAATCATTTTTTCTTTTGAGGTGTAGATACAACTGTACTTCTTCACCTCGCAAATTTATTAAGTTATTATTTATATCCAAAAGTCTGATCTGTATGCAGCTGATGTTGGTTTGGTTGATTGGAAAGTAAATTGCGTTTTTTGGTATTTCTATAATTCTGTATCCAGGTGGGACATTAAGTGCGAATTCATGTAGAATGTGACTGGATTGTCCGTTTATATAGGAACCGCTAATTATATCACATTCAACTCTTATCACGGTTGTAGGCAAAATGTTGACTGGAAACTCTGATACATGATATTTATTGGCTTCCAAGACTTGTCTTTTAAACCCCAACAAACCTCCGAACGTACAATCTTTAGTAAAATCTATAGTTGATGTACAAAATAACATGGTTTTTAAGGTGTTGTTATTGCAATGGAGCTTTATGGATGCATCCTTTACTTCAGATTTTAAATAATCACTGATATCTTGCAACTCATAAGTACCTTCAGGTATTTCAATAACATTATTTGAACCATAGTATAACTTATTATTTGTTTTATCAATATTTGGAATAGAATTATATGTGGATAAATGTAATAATGCACATTCATACTCTCCGATTAATTGTAACGTATTTGGATAGAAGGTAGTTAATACCGATGAGTTTCCAGTTATAGACAAGGTGAGTGTCATCTTGCAAATGATAAAAATTAAAGAACAGTATAAAATTTATAGTATTTATTCCAAAAAGATTGTAGATATTCTAAACACAAATGTCCACAAATTATTGTATCAAATTTTTGATATCTTGTATAGTTATAATTAATATTGCAGTTCCTAAAATATCGTATCAATTCGATTGGTGGTCTTAAATCACCAAAACTATCAAAATATTCACAATAATTATTTACCTTGACATAAGCTACCCAATGCGTTCCATCGTTTTCTGAATTATCTAAGTTAACTATACCACATTCAATTCGTTTAGGGATTTTTGGTAACTGATCCTTCATGTAAACTCCTCGAAAATAAGGAATACCATATGCATAATTTTGAATATCGATATTAGTTAAGGCACGATTAGGTAGCTTATTACTTAGTTTTTTGACGATTTTATAAACAATCCTTTGCCTTTTTTGTGTGGTTTAATGTATAAACCGTTACCTAATGCAATAGCTTCCATAGTCTTATTATGACGTTCAGATTCTTGTAATTTTTTTTGACCTTCTTTATAATCATTCACTGTTTTTGCAATACCCGCTGCGCCACCAGCCAAAGCTCCTAAAGCTGATAAACCGGCAAAAATCGGGATTAAAGGCAGAATGCCTCCTGTTTTTGGTAAAGGTATGACTCGTGGTACTCGAAGTTTTGGAACGCACGGAACAATTTTTTTAGCAGCCATATAAGCTGCATGTATTAAAGATTTACCATCTTTGGGTACGCGTTTCTTGATTTTTCTTTTAATTTTTGTAACCAAATTATGAAATGTCTTAACACCAGCACCAGATTTGAGTTTCGCTTTCATAACTTTACTCACTACCCACGAACTAAGCTTTTCTCCTTTACTAGCATCTTTTGCTTTCATTCTTTGTTTGGCCATATTTAAAAGTTGTAAATCGGCTTTGTGACGATTAGACAAGTCTGTATAGTTTTCGTATGCAATGTCGTGATACATACATGCTTCGTCTAGCTTATTTACACCTTTATCACCACGCAGTAAACGTTTTGAAAGTTTTGTTCCAGGTCCGCAATAATTATAGCCGGGTAAGTGGAGTTCAAATGGCAAATGATTAATAACACTATTGAGTAGTCCACCACCTTGCATAGCTCATAGTATAATGAACAAAATATTATAATTAATAACTGTTATGTATATAATTTATTCCACTATTGCAGTCTTATCAATCCAACTATTCTCTTTATTACTTAAGCCCAACCATTTTACGAACAGTTTATTTCCTTTCCTTCGTAAAACTTTTTCTATCAAATAGACACCTGGACAAGATGATTTTTGAAGTTCGTGTTTGTAAAAGGTTCCTGATATAACTTGTTTGTGTTGATCTTCGATGTAATATGTTTCTGGTACAGTGTTATTGATACTTTTTATAGTAAATAGTTCCGTTGACCAATTAGGTGTATAACCTTTCTCAAATAGTTGTTTGTATTTACTAATTCTAACTCTATCACCAATCATAAACTTGGGCTTATGTTTATAGGATACCGTTTTTATTGAGTTCTTAATATTATTTTTAACATCTGCTTCATTCAATTTATTGACATCAACGGGTGCTAATTTAATAGTGCTATGTTTTGTGTTGTTATATGTCTTTACAACACTCTCCAAACCAAAATCTATCCATTTATAGTGCCCGCTGAGACTAAAGTACTTATACAATTTATTTTTAATAGTTCTGATAACACGTTCTACAATTGAAGCCTTTTTCGTTGAAAAAGTTGAGTAGTGATTAATATTATAGTTCTTTATAAGCTTTTGAAATGCTGAATTATAGAACTCGGTACCCAAATCAGTTTGGAGATGAGCTGGTATCCGATGGTTAGTCGATATCAATTTCTCGAATGCGTTAGAAACATCATGCTTATTTTTAGTTTTTAGTGGTTCTATCCAAACGTACTTTGAGAAGCAATCAATAACTATTAAAATATAGTTATAACCTTTATTAAATCTTTTCAAGTTTTGCATGTCGATTAAATCAGCTTGCCACAAATCATCAATACCTTTTAAAATTACAGATCGACGAGGATAATTTTTTCGTGCAGCTTTATGTATTTCGTTAACAATTTGTTGTTTTGTCATTTTGAGGAACTTTCAAGCTTATGCTTTTGATCTAATACAAATTTAACTGCGTTTTCAACTATCTCATCAACTGCTTTCCGACTATAAAATTTGTTTTCCAAGTGAACCACTGCCTCAGATACTATTGTTTTTAAAGCTTTCTCCAGCTGGATCTGAACATCGTTTAACATAGTATTTTGCAGTTTTTGTAAGTCGGTTATTAGTTTAGTTCTCAATTCATCTACATATGCTTTGTTTACTGCATCATCTGCATCTTCAGGAGGTTTGACCCCTGTTAGCTTCGATGTCTTCAAATCGTAATCACCATTTTCAGATTTGAGCAATGCATTATCATAAAATTCCAGCAATTCTGATATACGTAATCGCTTATGAATATAATGACCAAATTTGTCTGAATTCATATTTAAGATGTATTGTGTTGAACGGTGTACAATAAAATGATAGACATTTCTTATTAGTAAGTCTATTTAATGATTTTGCTTTCACGTAGTTCTTCAACGATAGATATTATTTCATTATCTAGTCCTGTGTTGCCAGCATCTCGAGAAGCAATTAATAACTTTAATCTATCAACCAATTCATTTGGATCATCCCAATATACAAAATCTGTGTTTTTTTTCCACATTTTTGTTAAAGGTAATCCTTTTCCTACTTTTGGTTCACAGTTTGGACTTTTACTTTGTTGATCGAAAAGAGGTTTAATAACTTGCATATATTTTTGTCCTTTATTACTTTTAATTGGTTTTCTTGAATCAAAATCTCTACGATGTGCATTTGTTACAAGTAACATCGACTTATAATTTTGCATGTCATAATCTGTAACAAAGCTCAGATCAACGTCTTTTTTTAAGAGCAACTGTCGCAAGCCAGGTGTGCATTTGTATTTGTGTCCGGCTACAGTAATAACGTCATCACCAATCGTTATACTAGAGAAACCTAACATTAACTTTCCACGTTCATTTCTTACACCAAATGGTACATCCGCTAATATTTCTGAAGATAATGACCAAGATGATACATCATGATCTGGATTAGTATCGACTATTGACTCAAATGAAGAGTCAATATCGGCTTCTGATTCATCATTGGTATCATTTGTTTCTTCTATATGTTGATCATTCTTTAAGTCGTGGTTGGAAATTTGATCATGAAATTCTCCTTTTTCTTCATTTTTTGTTAGAACTGGTTGATTATTGGTGTTGGCTATTAAATTAAGAGATTCTGTAACAGGCTTGAAAACTGTATCAAGCACTTGTCTGTTATTTTCTTCAAAATCCTTCATGTTACGTATTTTTTTTCTTACAGCTTGTGTTGCATCTACAATTTGTTTTTTCAATGATTTTTCCATTATGTAAAATAGATGGTAATCCAATAAGAGTCGATTAAAGAATGACGAGAAACTAAAAGCAGTCTATTTAAATATTCAAATTTTATCTAATTCTACAAAAGTGTCAAACATTTTTCTATAACACCCGTTGTTTTTAGGACAGTCTTTATTAATCACAACATAGTCATAAGGCTCTTTCCATATTTGAGAACACATGTTACGAAATTCCAACCACGTCATGTCAGTGTTAACATGTTCTTCATAAACATGTTTCAAATTAATTTCGTCTTGCTTAAAAAGCACAATTAAGTTAGCGTTATCTCTTATTAGTTGTTTAGGTATTTTGCTATAAGTTTGATTTAAATAAAAACTGTCAATCAATTTATGTCTTCCCATGGCAAAATAATCACGCATATTACTTTGATTTTCACATGCTACATCGTCAAAAATAATTACTGAATTAGGTTTTGCATCTGAAACTTTCATAACGTCATCATTTGCCTGATATTTCTGAAAACTGACTCCTGGTACTCCTCGTAAAACCTTTTCTAAAAAAATGTACTTTGGTTGATATAGAGTTTTAGAATATACATAAACATTTTGAAATGTCAATCCATTTTCGTGCAAAAGGAGACCAATTAACAAATTGGTTTTTCCACAATTTGATGGTCCGCAAATGATGCAACGTACTGTATTCGGCAATAATTCTCCATGGCGTAACTTGATTTTGGGTAAATCATTACAGATTATACTAATCTGTAACGATTGTGCTTGTTTAATGAATTTCATGTTTGATGCAATGCTGACGGACTGATTATGAACAGATGTAATTATGACATTATGTATTTATAACCGATGGAACGGTAGTGTATTGAAAGTGTATTGAACAGCATTAAAATGTCGAACGTTGGCTTAGGTAAATGATTTTACGAATACTGATTTATAACTCTCAATCGCACATGTAAGATTGAGAGTTCTAACTCACTTCGTTCGTAAATATTACTATATTAGTGAGTTAGAACTCTCAATCGTACATGTGCTATTGAGAGTTCTAGATCAGTAATATTGAGAGTTCAACGAACGAAGTGAGTACTGATGATTACGAATACTGATTTATAACTCTCAATCGCACATGTACGATTGAGAGTTCTAACTCACTTCGTTCGTAAATATTACAATATTAGTGAGTTAGAACTCTCAATCGTACATGTGCTATTGAGAGTTCTAGATCAGTAATATTGAGAGTTCAACGAACGAAGTGAGTTAGAACTCTCAATATTACTCTACTAAGAAAATATTTTTTATTTTGCCTCAGAGAAACTGCACAATCAAACACTTTTAAAAGTTTTCCCTCCATATTCGAAAATCATTACTTATTTAAATTTATTTTTAAATTTCGAACAACTCTGTAATCTACTTTATTCTATTTTTATTTATTTGCTGCCAGTTATTTGCAAAACAAGATATACACGATAAAAAAAATTGGGGTCATCTTGTTCCCTAGACTTTGTTGAGGTGTTTAGATGAAAATGAAACCACAATAAACAACGAAAAATTCAAATAAAAGATAAAATTTATGACACAAATAAAAGAATAATATTGTTATCAAATAAAAAGCTAATGAAGTTATTAGAAGCCGCAGACTACTGGGTACTTGATGGTACTTTTAAGATAGTTCCAACGATTTTCCAACAACACGGAAATATTGCAATAACAGGAAATAAAACAAAAAAATTTCCTCTTTTGTACTGTTTGTGTACAAACAAAAACAGAAAGGCGTATGATGTTATGTTCGAATTACTAAACGAGTATGGAACTGAGAATGATATAACATTTAGTCCCAAAATATGTATTTTAGACTTCGAAAAGGCGAAAAGGAAAACAAAAAAACACTTTTTGAAAATTCGGTTTTAGTGCACCTGGAAATTGATTCATCTGGGAAATGAAAAACGGAATTATAGAAAGTTGTCATTCATTACATCTGTCTTTTAAAAGTTCTACCAACCGTTTTCGGGGTTTTAAGATTCGGGTAACAGAAATTCGATATTTCAATAGTTTACCAGCTGACACTCTCTATAGCTTTTTGCCAGTGTTTTTATACGTGCAGCCTGTGGACGGGCTTTACGCAGAGGGCATACAGCGATCTGCGTATTCAATACAACAACGCGTTCCGGGTGCTGATGGGACTGCCGCGTTTTTGTAGCGCATCTGCCATGTTTGCCGAGGCAAACGTAGACAGTTTTTCGGCGATCATGCGCAAAAGAAGCGCCTCACTCTTACGCCGTACCCGCGGCAGTCCCAATACCATCATTAGAGCGTTGGTTGATCGGTGGGACTCCCCGATCCTGGGGCGGTGCATAAAACTACATGCAATAAAGTCTGACACAGTCCCCGGATCGGGGTGGCGCACCCAAACTGTTTAATTGTATTTTTACCTACTAACATTAGTTGTAAGTTTAACTAACAAATATGGAAGAATTTCTGAAATAAACATATTATTATTATATTATTATAGCATGAACATGACAGACGATGTTGCGGTCGCTCGGGCTGTACAGTGTGACAGTACCGAATTAACATCTTACAAAACATTTACACACAGTGACCTAACAATAATATCTCAAAACATATGCAGTATACACTTCAGTAATAAATTTAATAATTTTCTGTTAACATTGGCTAGTCTTCCTTTCCAGGCTGATATCTTAATTTTAACTGATATGTAGTCGAGAAAGAATTGTAACTAGTAAGTTGAGGTATAGGTTTGTTTGGGCTGAGTCTACATTCAGTTAAATAAAAATGCCGGCGTAGTCCTATAATTCAAAAAATCTTTAAGTCCTATTGTTAAAGAAATTAGATTAAACCAAGTTTCCTGCCTTCAACTAGATATAATAAATCTTGCTCTGATATGTATATACCGCTCTCCTTTTATCTCTAACGCTTCTAGCTTTATAGAGTCACTTTAACTATACTTCGACACTATAAAAATTAAAAACAACATTATCATAGCAGGTGACATCAACATTAATATTAGACCCAAACTAAATGAAACGAGCTTGGAATACAATAACAGGACTAATTATATAGGTACTCTTTCCGGGCATGGTGTTTTGGCTGGCCATACTCTAAGTACTAGGGGAATAAACTGTTTAGAGCACTTTATGCTCAAGATAAATGATAATAAACACTCCGCATTCATTGCAGTGTTGCCAATCGGGATCACAGATCATTTCACTACCTTATTGACTTTATCAGAGTCCAAATCCGGGAGTCCTATTGTTAAGATGAAATTTAAAACAGATTTCACTAAGGCCCTACATTTTCTCCAACAAAGAGACCTCTCTAAGCTTCTGTTCGCTGATGATCCTAATTATTCAACACAATGTTTGACAGATAATATTATTGAGTCTATTAATGCTAGTACTACTAATTTTTTAATTCCTAAGAGTCAACCCACGCTAAAGCCGTGGACTACCCCTGGTATTTTACGTTGTATTAGACATAGGAACAAACTACAAAAAAAAGCTCCGAAGCGAGAGCTATAACGAGATCCTAAAGATAACCTATACTCACTATAGGAACTTTTGCAACAACCTTATCAAAAAACTAAGGCGAAAATATGTGTAACGGAAATAAACAAATGGCAACATTGACTGGTGACGTGCTGGTGCGGAGAGGTGGGAGCGATGGAGGGGCGAGTCGAGGAGAGGAGAGGTGTAGTGTGGAGTTTATAAAAGGGGTGTGATTTTGTGTCTCGGGGCATTATTATTGGAAACATCAACTGTTTATGTTTAATAAAAGTAATAAGTATTATTGTGTTAACGGGTATTTATTTCACTTCCAACAACGTCGTAACATATGAAAGAGATTTGATTGCAAATTCAATAAATAATAATAAACTTTTGTGGAAAAATATTAAACAGATCACTGACACTAATAAACCACGTGAAGAAAATAAGGACTTACTTAACTTGAGAAGAAACCCTGATGAGTCAGTTAACTTTATTAACAACTACTTTGCAAATATAGGAAAAAACCTTGCCCTTGATATACAAACCAGTGCTCAAGTAGCCCGTAGCCCGATTGACTCTCCAACTGGTGGCGCGATTCTCATGCCACCTGAGCTAGTGGACTGTATTTTGCGGGGGATGAAGTTAACATGTTTCATATGACACTTTACACAACAAACAAGATAGGTGATCGGGTTGCCGCGGAGGTGGTTTAGGCATTGAATGCAACCCGAGAAATTAGGAGAGGATGCACTAACCTTTACTACGCCACGTGCTGGCTGGGCCGGTGCACCGGTCTTCTCTTCCTGGCTCAGGAGCTGCTGCCCACATCACTAAATCACTTGAGGGACACACGAGAGGCACAATCCGATCGGTAAAGGTCTATGAAAGCGGTTAAAATCCAACAAACATTATTAATTTCTGAGAGTCGCGCGCGCCGCTGCCATTGTTGCTTGCTAGTTCAAAGCGGAAGTCAAGATGCGGCTATTTTGACAATTGAGCGGGGCGAAACTATTGCTATCTCACTTTAAAGGTAGTGCGGGAGGGAGATGGGTACAGGAAGCGTGTGTTCAGTGTCAATGATTTGAATTACTACCATTGAGCGAAAAAATACAAATTCTACTATCGGCGCAACCATTCCCCCCGGCTTGAAGGGTTACCTTCAAAACGAAAAATGCGGAACAAATCTAAAGTCTAATCTAAATCTAGGTTTGGGAAATAACAACTAAAATATAAACCTAGGTTTGAACTCGTGCCTACTGCTGGTTAGGCAGAGGGCAGAGGCGAACAACCGGGCGCAGATACGATCCGGTTGCGGTTTTAACCCGTACAACACGAGTTATCCCGCGGGAATCGGGAAAAACTTCCTCTACTACTCCTAGAGGCCAATGTAAAGGAGGCGCATTCCCAGTCATAAGGACTACCACCGTACCTACAGTAATTGGGTTAGATGGAGTATTCCATTTTTGACGCGACTGCAGCGTGTGCAAACAATTGGTTCTCCAACGATTCCAAAACGATTGGACTAATTTATCTAAAAGAGCGTGACGAGTTAGAAGGTGCATTCTATCGTCATCAACATCTATTGCGGGCAAATATTTTTGCGTACTTAAATCACCGGTCAACTCTATATGACCGCGCGTAGATAAAATTCTCAAAAATCGGCCTACATAAACAACACAACGCAACAGTCTCGACCAAGACGAGACGCGATTAGCCAACAACAAAATAAGGGACTCTTCACGCGGGACCGATACAACAAGCGAGTGCTTCTTCTCCTCAGGTGGTTCGGAAACCGTAGTGGGATTGAATTGACTAACTGGCCACTTATCTAACGCGGCATGAATCCAGGACGGTCCACTAAACCATAACGGGTGATCTAAAATTTGCGAAGGAAGCAATCCACGAGAGAGACAATCGGCTGGGTTGTCGGTGCCAGCAACGTGAAAGAGAATTTGTGGCGCTAATTCAGATTGAATTTTTGCCACTCTATTAGCGACGAATGTGTCCCAACGATGGGGCGAAGAGTGGGCCCAACACAAAGCGACTGTTGAGTCCGAAAAAGCTAAAATTCTACTAATATTAATGCGAAAATTTACAATTATGTCAAATAAATTACCTTAAAGATTTTGACCACAATACAAAATGTCATTAAGCGACACGGAATTGCTAGTCTTAGCACTGCCATCCAAAACTACGCGGAGTTTAGTAGTAAGCTTATCTTCTCTAATAACTCCGTGGTGCGGGATAATGTACGAAGGCTGGGTCTCGTCAGTGTCCGCAGGCGCAGGTGAGATGTTACCTTTATCTAAATATTCGTTAACAACCTCATCATAGGCTTGCTTTAACTTTGGAGACGCTTGCATCTTTCGTTCTAAACAAAGAAAGCGTTTTTCCGCAGATACACGGGAGTCACCGAGCGAAAAAATATCTCCCTTGAAAGGGAGCGCGACAACATAACGACCCTGCTCATCACGAGTAGTCGTGCGACAATAAATCTCCTCAGCCATCTTGTCATCAGGGCTTAGGATAGGTGGGACATTGACCTCTTCAATTTCCCAAAACTTGCGGATGGTAGACTCCAGTGGCGGCTCGACGGTGCAACAGAACGAAGCAGTCGTGTGACTAAAACTATCTATAGAAGCGGGTGCGGAACCAATTATAACAAAACCTAGAACTGTTTCCAGTGCGTGCGGAGCGGGGTACGTCGGTCCCCCTTGAACCTTACGTGATAACTGGAGGTGCGGGAGAATCGAAGCGCCGATCAATATATCCACGACTCCAGGAACAGCGTAAGTCTCATCTGCTAAAGGCAAGTCTTTAAATTTCGTTAATAAAGACGTGTCAACCGGGACGGTAGGCAACTGTTCAGTTATTTTATCTATAACGAGCGAATCCATGTCAAACCAAATATTATTATTAAAACGAGATCCAAACCTTGTTTTAACGGTGCCATGAACAGCTGACCGTAAACCTCCAAAACCCTTCACCACTGAGCGGGTTGAACGCTTATTAACATTGAAACCAAGACGTTGACAACAATCTTGAGTAATAAAATTACTTTGCGAAGCGCCATCTAATAGCGCTCGAACAATGTGCGGTTTACCTAATGCATCGACAATAATAACGCGAGCAGTCGCGAGGACAACAGTAGTGAGCGCAGTACTAGCGGACAACGAACACAAGGTGACGTCATTCGCAGCGGTCTCCGGGCGGGACGGAGCGCGCGCGAGCGCGGGCTGCGGCTGTGGCGCAGGCCGCCGTGTGTCACCGCTCGACGAACCAACTGTGCTCACATTGGATGCGGCATTACTATTTTCAAAATGAAGTAAAGTGTGGTGTCTCGCTTGACATTTGCGACAACTAAACACCTCAACAAAGTCTAGGGAACAAGATGACCCCAATTATTTTTTTTCGTGTAAATCTTGTTTTGCAAATAACTGGCAGCAAATAAATTAAAATATACAATATATATTACAGAGTTGTTCGAAATTTAAAAATAAATTTAAATAAGTAATGATTTTCGAATATGGAGGGAAAACTTTTAAAAGTGTTTGATTGTGTAGTTTCTCTGAGGCAAAATAAAAATATTTTTTTTTGATTGTAAATAACGTTTATTATCAATAATACGTCTTTTACGTATGGTTTGTGCATTTTTGTGACTGTAGTCATCATGTCACGTCGTCATATAAGTCGCGAAGAGATGTTAAGGGCTGTTGGTATGCTGCAAGCTGGACGAACTCAACGCGACGTAGCGGATGCTGTCAACACCCAACCAAGCGTAATTTGCAGATTATGGGTACGCTACAGGTCTCCAGTGGATGTTGCCGAACGTCACAGGGGACGAAATAGGGTTACTACCCCGCGACAAGATCGTTTCTTGCAAAATTCCGCAAGGCGGCAACCCACGATTACTGCTCGTCAGTTGGTCGTAGGCCTCCAGTCTCAGCATCAAGTGGTTATTAGCGATCAAACTGTCAGAAGAAGACTACACGAAGCCAATCTTTATGCTCGCAGACCGCTTAGGGTTCCAGCGCTTCGACGTGGAAATCGAAGTCGTCGCTTATTGTGGGCTAACGCACATTTACAGTGGACCGACCATCAATGGGCACGGGTTCTGTTTTCCGACGAATCTTGCTGCGGTTTTCATCCTGATTCGAGAAGAGTGCGTATATGGCGAGTTCCTGGACGTCGAAGTCGTCTCCAGAATCCGCAAGAAGTTCATCCTTACCAAGGTGGAACAATCATGGTATGGGCTGGAATTCGCCTTGGTGGAAGGACCGACCTCGTTTGGATACGGGGCAATTTGAATGCAAACCAATACATTCAGGAGGTTATACACCCCATGGTAATCCCTCATCGACAGCAGTTCGGTCAAGATTTTATGTTCATGCAAGATAATGCACGGTCACACACCGCGAGGGTAGTGGTCAATGCGTTAAGCGAGCACAATATGACGACGTTGGAATGGCCTGCTCAGTCTGCCGACCTCAATCCCATAGAGCATGCCTGGGATTTGCTTGGGAGAAGAGCTTTCAGTGATTCTTTGGAAAATCTGAACACTGAAGAACAACTTTTTTTACACCTTCGCAGTGTATGGAGCCATATTCCACAGACGATGATTGACAATCTCATACTAAGTATGCCACGCCGTTGTCGAGCTGTTGCTAATGCTTTAGGAGGTCCTACAGATTATTAAAAACGTTTAAAGTACGGTTAATTACTGTATTTCTTACTACCTCGTTATTTTTGTGCCTAATCATAGAAGGTTGTAATACTCAAAATTGGCACTCGTCAAATCTTTCTTAAAAAAAAAAATGTGGTATGAAAATGTTTTTATTAAAATTAAAACTAAAAACGGTATAAGAATACCCTTCTATTGATATAAAACACTCACTATTACAAGAAAGGGTTTTTAAATAAAAACTAGAAATGTCCTTGTTCCCTAGACTTTGTTGATGTGTGTATTTCTACTATTACATAAAACAACGCGGTGTTTAGTACCGAGACAATTAAAACAAAAATTATTAGCGCGAACAAATTTATAACGATCATTAGGCGATAGTTTTAGGAAACCCGGACACTTGTACAATTGCGAATGATGAGTATTACACAAAGAGCAAACAGGTGATTGTACATGTGCTGGTGCGGTATTAACATAAGTATGAGTTGACTTCAGTGACTTCGATGACGCATCTATTTTGCGTTCCGAACTAACAACTTTCTTCGCGCCTTCATGTTTCGATGAAGAGCGTTGCAATATTTTTATATGCTCGCGAACAAAACTTTCTAAGTCTTCGAACTTAGGAATTTTATTGCCGCGGTGATCCGACTCAAATAAACGAAGGGTTTCGGAATCTAATTTCTTTAAACCCATATACAAAAATAAGAAGTCGCAGAGGTCATCGATCTTTAGGTTCTTTACGGCGCGAACAGATGATGCGAAAGTATCTAGAAACTTCTCTAAGTTTTGATCGTTACATGCCGTAATGGATTTCAAGTCAAACATCTGATCCAAATATGCGTTAGCTACCGATATTTTATCCTCATACTTAGCTTTCAAAGTATTTAAAATTAAATTATAATTTTCGGCACTAAACGTAATTCCAGCGCAAACGGTTATAGCTTTACCAGTTAATTTTTCAACGAGATAATGCAATTTTTCGTGATCTGTCAACGAATCGTTCTTATCTATTGTATTCTCAAAACTATCTATAATTAAACACCAATTGCGAATGTTACCATCAAATTCGGGTATTTGAATTGGTGGCAACTTAGGTCGGTCGCGAGTGGGATTGGGTCGGTCAGACGGTTTCTCCAAACTCCTAGCGACGCGTTAGATACGACAATACAAATCGTCAAACGACGACAAGGCCTGATAACTCACTGAGTAATCGGGATTTAAATTTAACTCTAAAACGTTGATGTCATGTACTAAGGATTCGAAATCCGCGCGTAAACTATCCAAGTTTTCTATAGAACACAAGAACGAATCTCTAATAGCCAAATCAGAGGTTTTAAGTGCATTATCACAAATCGATTGTACACGAGAGTAAATCATTTCTCTTTTAGCGTATAAAAGTTTCAATTGAACTTTACTATCGGTACTACCAACCTTTGGGGGCATTTTTACAACTAATATCAAACTAAAGTGCGGTAAACAACAAATGAAATGACTTAATCTTAGCGGTACCTACAGTACAGCGACGCGGCGCGAACGATATCCGTAGGTAGGTAGGTACTTATAACTGCGAGTGCAAGCTTGAACAAAACGCGCATAGCAACAAGATCGTACCTACGCGAGCTAGATCGCTGTCTAGGTTCAACTATTATTTCAGGGATTAAGTACTGCGTAATATCTATTCAAATTAAAATACTTTCGTATGAATTTGAATGAAATGCGAGCGAGGTATAACCACGTATCTACCCACGTAGGTATTAGGTAAATACGATGCGAGCTAGCGGCGAACGGACAACTTAATTGAAACAAATAAAAACAAAAGCCAAATGCGTTAGGTATTACACTGTGCCTATGCACTAGGGTGTCTAGGATACCTAAGATCTAAACCTAAATGCCTAGATGCGGGGTTTTCTACTAAAATAACTAGGTATTTAGGTGCGGTGCGTTTATTCCCAATGGAATAAATGACAAAATGCGAAACTACGACTAAGGATCGATACGATAAAAGAAATGCGAGCGAGGTATAACCGCGTACCTACCCATGTAGGTATTAGGTAAATACGATGCGAAACTAGCGGCGAACGGACAACTTAGAAATTGAAACAAATAAAAACAAAAGCCAAATGCGTTAGGTATTACACTGTGCCTATGCACTAGGGTGTCTAGGATACCTAAGATCTAAACCTAAATGCCTAGATGCGGGGTTTTCTACTAAAATAACTAGGTATTTAGGTGCGGTGCGTTTATTCCCAATGGAATAAATGACAAAATGCGAAACTACGACTAAGGATCGATACGATAAGAAAAATGCGAGCGAGGTATAACCGCGTACCTACCTATGTATGTATTAGGTAAATACGATGCGAAACTAGCGGCGAACGGACAACTCAGAAATTGAAATAGCCAAATGCGTTAGGTATTACACTGTGCCTATGCACTAGGGTGTCTAGAATACCTAAGATCCAAACCTAAATGCCTAGATGCGGGGTTTTCTACTAAAATAACTAGGTATTTAGGTGCGGTGCGTTTATTCCCTATGGAATAAATAACAAATTGCGAACTACGACTAAGGATCCGGCTCGATCAGGACCAAAAGAATGGTGGCGCGATTCTCATGCCACCTGAGCTAGTGGACTGTATTTTGCGGGGGATGAAGTTAACATGTTTCATATGACACTTTACACAACAAACAAGATAGGTGATCGGGTTGCCGCGGAGGTGGTTTAGGCATTGAATGCAACCCGAGAAATTAGGAGAGGATGCACTAACCTTTACTACGCCACGTGCTGGCTGGGCCGGTGCACCGGTCTTCTCTTCCTGGCTCAGGAGCTGCTGCCCACATCACTAAATCACTTGAGGGACACACGAGAGGCACAATCCGATCGGTAAAGGTCTATGAAAGCGGTTAAAATCCAACAAACATTATTAATTTCTGAGAGTCGCGCGCGCCGCTGCCATTGTTGCTTGCTAGTTCAAAGCGGAAGTCAAGATGCGGCTATTTCGACAATTGAGCGGGGCGAAACTATTGCTATCTCACTTTAAAGGTAGTGCGGGAGGGAGATGGGTACAGGAAGCGTGTGTTCAGTGTCAATGATTTGAATTACTACCATTGAGCGAAAAAATACAAATTCTACTATCGGCGCAACCACCAACAAAGAACTTATTGTCGCAAATCAACTCATTCGGCTTACTAGAAACTGACATGACTGAAGTTGAAAACACTTTAATGAGCCTGAAGTCTGGTAGTGCTCCCGGCTGGGATAACATTCCAATCACTTACCTAAAATTCGCAAAGAATGAACTTGTTCCCATTATTACCCATCTCGTCAACCTCTGCTTTGAGCACGGTATATTTCCAGATCTATTAAAAAAATCTATCATTACCCCAATTTTCAAGAGTGGATCTAGAGACGAAGTTGGTAACTACCGACCTGTTGCAGTTCTTCCTGCCTTCTCGAAAATTCTGGAGAAGCTCTGGAACACCCGGCTTATAAGCTACCTAAGAAAATATAAAATTATATCCCACTCACAGTACGGTTTTACACTTTCTTGGCATCCGCACTTAAATTTACTCACAGCCAGAGTGAGGAAACTTATTTGGATCTTCAAAACGCTGAGACATGTGCTGCCTAGGAATTTGACGGAAGCCAAGCAAAAATCGAGGAATACTCTTATAAAGATAAAGATAAAGATAAAGAT